>JARQOC010000006.1:77763476-79078476 GCA_033576535.1 Allobates femoralis | reverse complement strand
TGGGGGTGAATGGCAGCTACCTGCGACCTAGTTGTACCTGGCTAGTAAAGGAAAATACAGCAAAGCCACATGCCATTTTTTTCTTGCCAGCCACATACAACTAGTCAGCTGGGATTCACCCCCAACTACCTAGGTGTACCTGGCTGGCAAGAAAAAAAACGGCGTGGGGCTTCGCCGCATTTTTCTTTGCCAGCCAGGTACAACTAGGCAGCTGGGAGCTGCCATCCGCCCCCAGCTGACTAGTTGTACCTGGCTGGCAAAGAAAAATGTGGTGAAGACAGATGCCGTTTTTTCATGCAAGCCAGGTACACCTAGGTAGTAGGGGGTGGATGGCAGCCCACAGCTGTCTAGGTCTACCTGGCTGGCAAGAAAAAAAACGGCGTGGGGCTTCGCCACATTTTTCTTTGCCAGCCAGGTACAACTAGGCAGCTAGGAGCGGCCATCCACCCCCAACTACCTAGGTGTACCTGGCTGACAAGAAAAAAAACGGCGTGGGGCTTCGCCGCATTTTTCTTTGCCAGCCAGGTACAACTAGGCAGCTGAGGGCTGGAATCCCCAGCGTAGGGATGCCCAAGCGTTCTGGGCCACCCCCGCAGAGAATTGCAGCTCGCAGCCGCCCCAGAAAATTGCGCATTTATAGAAGCGCAATATTCTGGAGCTGTACCCAGCTCTTCCAGCTGCCCTGTGGCGGTGGCAGACTGGGTAATAAGGGGTTAATGCCACCTTTCTTTTAGCAGCTGGCACTAAGCCCGAGATTTATAATGTCATGCCAATGTTAGACACGGCCATTATGAATCTCTATTTAGTAGTAAAGAAAACACAACACCGAGAAAAAATTTTTTATTACAACAAAAAACACAAACAAGTATTTTGACTCCATCTTTATTACTCCCACATACCCATCCAGGATCCTGGTAGAGGTCCGTCCGTTAGTGAAGATTCCCTAAAAATTATATTTGAAGGCTCGTGCAGTGAAGGGGGAGAGTTCATGGTCTGTGTCACCTGAGGTCGGATAAAGCAATGTGTTTCTCTGACCTCATGTGAAACTTCCCACTTCACAGCGTGACCCACATAGAGTGAGTTTTCTGTTACCGATGTGAACAGGGTGACATCAGTGTAGATCACCTGAGGTCAGGTAGAGTGACGAGGATTAACTCTGACCTCAGGTGAAGTTTACTGCGTCACCCAGGTCCCAGCGTTACACAAAACTCACAGACCCTCTCACCCTCAGTCTCTCTCTCTACAAAATATATATACACATGCACACACACACACACACACAAGTATGTATACACACACATGCACGCACACACACACACACAAGTATGTATACACACACATGCACGCACACACACACACACACACGTAAGTATACACACACATGCACGCACACACACACGTAAGTATACACACACATGCACACACACACACGCACACACACAAGTATGTATACACACACACACACGTATGTATACACACACATGCACGCACACACACAAGTATGTATACACACACATGCACACACACACACGTATACACACACATGCACACACACACGTAAGTATACACACACATGCACACACACACACACAAGTATGTATACACACACATGCACACAGACACACGTAAGTATACACACACATGCACACACACACACACGTAAGTATACACATGCACACACACACATACACGTATGTATACACATGCACACACACACATACACGTATGTATACACATGCACACACACACACACGTAAGTATACACACACATGCACACACACACACGTAAGTATACACATGCACACACACACACACACGTAAGTATACACATGCACACACACACATACACGTATGTATACATATGCACACACACACATACACGTATGTATACACATGCACACACACACATATAAGTATGTATACACATGCACACACACACACACGTAAGTATACACACACATGCACACACACACGTAAGTATACACACACATGCACACACACACACACGTAAGTATACACATGCACACACACACATACACGTATGTATACACATGCACACACACACATACACGTATGTATACACATGCACACACACACACACGTAAGTATACACACACATGCACACACACACACGTAAGTATACACATGCACACACACACACGTAAGTATACACATGCACACACACACATACACGTATGTATACACATGCACACACACACATACACGTATGTATACACATGCACACACACACATACACGTATGTATACACATGCACACACACATACACGTATGTATACACATGCACACACACACGTAAGTATACACACACATGCACACACACACGTAAGTATACACACACATGCACACACACACACACAAGTATGTATACACACACATGCACACAGACACACGTAAGTATACACACACATGCACACACACACACACGTAAGTATACACATGCACACACACACATACACGTATGTATACACATGCACACACACACATACACGTATGTATACACATGCACACACACACATACACGTATGTATACACATGCACACACACACACACGTAAGTATACACACACATGCACACACACACGTAAGTATACACACACATGCACACACACACGTAAGTATACACATGCACACACACACATACACATATGTATACACATGCACACACACACATACACGTATGTATACACATGCACACACACACACACACGTAAGTATACACACACATGCACACACACACACGTAAGTATACACATGCACACACACACACACACGTAAGTATACACATGCACACACACACACGTAAGTATACACATGCACACACACACATACACGTATGTATACACATGCACACACACACATACACGTATGTATACACATGCCCACACACACACACGTAAGTATACACACACATGCACACACACACACGTAAGTATACACATGCACACACACACACGTAAGTATACACATGCACACACACACACGTAAGTATACACATGCACACACACACGTATGTATACACACACACACACACACACACACGTAAGTATACACACACATGCACACACACACACGTAAGTATACAAACACATGCACACACACACACGTAAGTATACACATGCACACACACACGTATGTATACACACGCACACACACACACACACACACACACACACGTATGTATACACACACACACACAATCTAACTATATACAGTTAGGGCCAGAAATATTTGGACAGTGACACAAGTTTTGTTATTTTAGCTGTTTACAAAAACATGTTCAGAAATACAATTATATATATATATGGGCTGAAAGTGCACACTCCCAGCTGCAATATGAGAGTTTCCACATCCAAATCGGAGAAAGGGTTTAGGAATTATAGCTCTGTAATGCATAGCCTCCTCTTTTCAAGGGACCAAAAGTAATTGGACAATGGACTCTAAGGGCTGCAATTAACTCTGAAGGCGTCTCCCTCGTTAACCTGTAATCAATGAAGTAGTTAAAAGGTCAGGGGTGGATTCCAGGTGTGTGGTTTTGCATTTGGAAGCTGTTGCTGTGACCAGACAACATGCGGTCAAAGGAACTCTCAATTGAGGTGAAGCAGAACATCCTGAGGCTGAAAAAAAAGAA
This sequence comes from Allobates femoralis, assembly GCA_033576535.1. Lineage (NCBI taxonomy): Eukaryota > Metazoa > Chordata > Amphibia > Anura > Aromobatidae > Allobates > Allobates femoralis. Next base: position 79,074,828 of record JARQOC010000006.1, on the reverse strand, counting down.
AAAATCCATCAGAGAGATAGCAGACATGCTTGGAGTAGCAAAATCAACACTTGGGTACATTCTGAGAAAAAAGGAATTGACTGGTGAGCTTGGGAACTCTAAAAGGCCTGGGCATCCACGGATGACAACAGTGGTGGATGATCGCCGCATACTTTATTTGGTGAAGAAGAACCCGTTCACAACATCAACTGAAGTCCAGAACACTCTCAGTGAAGTAGGTGTATCTGTCTCTAAGTCAACAGTAAAGAGAAGACTCCATGACAGTAAATACAAAGGGTTCACATCTAGATGCAAACCATTCATCAATTCCACCTCAAGAAGCCAGCTCAGTTCTGGAAAAGTATTCTATGGACAGATGAGACAAAGATCAACCTGTACCAGAATGATGGGAAGAAAAAAGTTTGGAGAAGAAAGGGAACGGCACATGATCCAAGGCACAGCACATCCTCTGTAAAACATGGTGGAGGCAACGTGATGGCATGGGCATGCATGGCTTTCAATGGCACTGGGTCACTTGTGTTTATTGATGACATAACAGCAGACAAGAGTAGCCGGATGAATTCTGAAGTGTACCGGGATATACTGTCAGCCCAGATTCAGCCAAATGCTGCAAAGTTGATTGGACGGCGCTTCATAGTACAGATGGACAATGACCCCAAGCATACAGCCAAAGCTACTCAGGAGTTCATGAGTGCAAAAAAGTGGAACATTCTGCAATGGCCAAGTCAATCACCAGATCTTAACCCAATTGAGCATGCATTTCACTTGCTCAAATCCAGACTTAAGACGGAAAGACCTGAAGGCTGCGGCTGTAAAGGCCTGGCAAAGCATTAAGAAGGAGGAAACCCAGCGTTTGGTGATGTGCATGGGTTCCAGACTTAAGGCAGTGATTGCCTCCAAAGGATTCGCAACAAAATATTGAAAATAAAAATATTTTGTTTGGGTTATGTTTATTTGTCCAATTACTTTTGACCTCCTAAAATGTGGAGTGTTTGTAAAGAAATGTGTACAATTCCTACATTTTCTATCAGATATTTTTGTTCAACCCTTCAAATTAAACGTTACAATCTGCACTTGAATTCTGTTGTAGAGGTTTCATTTCAAATCCAATGTGGTGGCATGCAGAGCCCAACTCGCGAAAATTGCGTCACTGTCCAAATATTTCTGGCCCTAACTGTATATGTGCATATATATATATATATATATATATATATATAGATGCACATATGAAATGTGCCTAATCAAAGTGAATATATATATATGTGTGTGTAATCCATATGTACATGTGGATTACACACACATATATATGTGCTGGTTTGGGAGGGGGGGAGGGGGCGATACTCACCTTCCGAAGACGCTGCCGATCGTTGCTTAGCGACGCCGGCACTCGGCTTCGCCTTCACCCGGGGCACTACGCATGCGCGGACCGGAAATGACGCGGTTTCCGGTCCGCGTCATGAAGAGAGGGGCGGGATGATTCCACTGGGCTCCCCCGCTCTTCAAATCCACAATGCCGCCCATTAGGGCGTTAGGAAGGGAGCGAGGCGGGGGGAGCGCGGCTCTGGGGACCCCGCCCTACTGTCAGGAACGCCCCACTGGCACTGGTCATGTAAGTTTCTAAAGTGTTTATTTCAGCTTATATAAAGCCATATTAGGTCAGGCAGGGATGGTTAGGGAGCTAGTTAGGGTCTGTAGGGGCAGGTAGTGATAGTTTAGGGGCCATAGATTAGGTGACAGGTTCCCTTTAAACTGCTTTTTCTAATCAGGACGACCTCCAGACTTTCCTCCCTGCCATTGGTCTGACAGTCACACTATATCCTGGCTCTTAGTAAATTTGCTCCCAGTCATCTTTTCTTGGCTGAGGCAGGATTACGCTTAGTTCACATTTGGTTTAGATTTCCTCCTGATTCCATGTCTCCGCTTAATACAGAAAATGCTACAATATAGGCAGTGAAGTCGACTAAATACTGTGAAATACGGAAAATAGCTTTCCTATGGCCAGCGTATTGTAATTGAAGGCTGATGAACTTCTCTGGCCATATTATTTGCAGCAAGAGAGATGAGCACTTGAGCAGTCGATTAGGCTAGGGCCACACTAGTGTAGTCGCCTCCGTCCTGGGGGGTGTCGGCGTTTGCACGATTCTATTGGCAGCATTAAGGCTGCGTTACACTACGGTAATGTTGCGTTAATGCTGCCGGAATTCTCCTATTTGACGGGCCCCCAGGATGGAGGCCACAAAGCTAGTATGGCCCTAGCTTTAGGAAATGTGTACTGATAAGATAACCTCTATGGCAACTATATACATGGCACAGATTGATGTAGGGCACTGCTACATCACAGCATAGTTTCAGTAAGTGGGTCGCATTGTGACCTTCAAGGTAATGTGAATACGACACAAAAGATGCATAAAATTCAACGCTGTTTCTGACTTTTTGCAACTTGCTTGCCATGGTACCTTGCTGGTCTACCTGCAAAACCATTCACTTATATGTAGCAGCTGGTTATGTCACAGTTGCGTGGGCCAGGGTACTTGGTAGTCAGACAGGCAGTCTGTGGGAATATCACAGTGGTGATTGCCCAGCACCGTTGCCCTGACTGGACAAGTAAAAGCGGGTATTTACAGGGGGATAGAAGGTTATGTGTCACGCTTCCAGGGGAAGGCGCCTTGGAGTGGACCCACTGGGCCGTGGTACCGAACTCCCCTGGGTGAGCTGATCCTAGTTTACCCAACCCCTATACAGGGATTGTCAGGGGCAAGCCCAGGGGGTCTAAATACCACAGCAGCTAGTACCAGGGGGGCGGCTCGTAAGGTTAGCCTATACTAAGGAACAGAGAAGTATTCCAGGTAACAGGGTACAAGGCTAGGAGACCAGGAATAGTGCTACCGGGGAAGAGCACGGCAAGGGTTCCAGGACACAGAGCACAAGGAAGGCCTGACCAACAGTCAGCAAGGCAGAAGCAAACTGACTTATAATCAGGCACCTCCCATCAGAGGAGGTGGCCGGATATACCATGGGAAGAGCATCTATTGGTCAAGGGGAGTGTCAGGTTGGACCACGCCAGCCCCTAGAGTCACAGGGAAGGAGTGCACCTAGCACGCCGCTGATTGGTCACATGAATACGACCATAGTAATGTGCTCATGTGCGAACCTGGCGGTCAGCTAACAGGAAGGGAACATGGCGACGGCTCCGAGACACAGCACGCCTGGATGCCGGACGCCCGGCGGCAGAGGAGCAGGAGATGCCAACCCAGGAGAGGTGAGCTGGGAAGCAGTGCCAGGGGGCCTAATAGTACCCCCTCCCTCACGCCCCCTCCTCCGAAGGCACGCTAATAACCTCGCCAGAATGCGTGGTGCATCAATGTTCTCCCGTGGTTCCCAGGTCCTCTCCTCAGGACCAACGCCAGCTCAGTCAATTAGGAAGAGGGTCTTGCCTCTACTTTTCTTCATGGCAAGGATGTCCCTGACTTCATAGACATCCTCGGAGCTTAGAGGCCGTGGCACAGTACCGGAGGAGGGATGATAGCGATTGAGTACCACGGGTTTCAACAACGAGACATGAAGGAGTTAAGGATGCGAAGCGAGGCAGGTAGTCTCAGCTTGTAGGCAACATCGTTGATGCGTCCTAGGACTTCGAAGGGGCGATATAACGGGACCTCAACTTGTAGGATGGCACCTTTAGCCTGACGTATCTGGAAGAAAGCCACACTTTATTACCCGGGAGAAAAAATGGCGAATCCAGAAGTCTCTTATCAGGGGTCTCTTCATCCTGCCGGAGGCTTGTGTAAGAGCATCTCTGGTCTCACTCCAGATCCTGGAGAAGTCCATGGACAATGCATCAGTTGCCAGATTGCCGGATGCTGAGGAGATAGGAAGAGGTAAACCAGGATGTTGCCCGAATACCACGAAAAAAGGGGATTTAGCTGACGATTCACTAGAGTGATTGTTATATACGAATTCCGCCCAAGGAAGGAGACCGGTCCAGTTATCGTGATGAGCGCTGGCGAAGTGCCGAAGATAGGTGGTGAGGACTTGGTTAATGCGTTCCACCTGCTCGTTGGACTGAGGATGATAGGCAGAGGAGAAGTCCAGCGTGATGTCAATATGCTTGCACAGCGCCCTCCAGAATCGGGAAGTGAACTGGACTCCCCTATCGGACACGATATGGCGAGGAAATCCATGGAACCGGAAGATGTGTTCAATGAATATCTTGGCTAACTCAGGAGCGGATGGTAGACCGGGTAAAGGAACGAAGTGAGCCATTTTGGAGAAGGATCCACGACTAACCATATGACCGTACAGCCGGAGGAACAAGGGAGATCCGTAATGAAATCCATCGCTATATGTCGCCAAGGAGCCGACGGGACGGAAGAGGCAGTAGACGTCCAGCTGGCAACTTTCTGGACACCTTATTACTAGCACAAGGTGGACATGAGGCAACGAAGTCGTGGATGTCTTGACAGATAGTAGGCCACCAATAGTGATGAGTGATCAAAGAAAGAGACTGTTTAACTCCAACGTGACCTGGCAATTCTCGACGAGTGTCCCATGACAGGACCGTCCTCCTCTGATTCTGGGCAACGAATGTCTTACCCGGTGGAAGTCCAGCTACACGTAAGGGAGCCACAGTGATTATATTGGTAGGGTCGACGATATGAAGGGCTCATCTTCCGCATCCGACGGCTGGAAGGACCGCGACAGGGCATCAGCCTTGACATTTTTACTACCAGGTCGGAAGTGTAGATCAAAATTGAAATGGGCAAAGAACAGGGACCACCGATATTGCTGGGGGTTGAGCCTCTGGGAAGACTGGAGATAAGCCAGGTTCTTGTGGTCAGTGAAGATTATGATCGGATGGACAGCACCCTTGAGGAGGTGTCGCCACTCCTTCAGTGCCAATTTGATGGCCAGCAATTCATGATCCCCGATTGAGTAATTGCGCTCTGATGTGGTGAATGCCTTGGAGAAGAACTCACATGTGACTAACCGACCCGAAGAGGATTGCTGCCCTGATGAAGTGGCAGTGCCATGAAACGCTTGGCTTGAGTGTAAATAAAGGTTGCTTGCATCCTCGTTTCCTGTGGTCTAGCGCGACAACCCAGCTCTTTTCTCTATACGTATGTATCGTACCCGGATCTACAGCGGCCAAAACTCTACAGTGTTGTGACTCTCACAACCATACAGGTGAGTGGATGCCTTGTTATAACACGCTGGTGTCCTCATTTACGCCTTAGTGCGCTCCCCCTCTTAATTTTTTGAAGAGGATTTCTGGAGAGACAGCCCACTCTATGAGGAGCGTCTACTCTATGATAAACTGTCTGTTTACTCTGGTCGGGCAAGGTGGAGCCTTGGAGAAGGAGCGCTTTAGGGAGGAAAAGGTGTTTTGAGCCTCTGGGGTCCAGGTGCAAGCTTTTGCTCCCTTACAGATGAGAGCGTGATGGGCTTGATCAAGGACGAAAAATGGGGAATTAATTGCCTGTAATAATTCGCAAAGCCTGAATAGCCTTAGTCCCCACAGGACGGGGCCACTTCAGAACAGCAGAGAGCTTCTCAAGATCAATCCGGAATCCGGAATCAGAGATGATGTATACGAAGAAGGGCAATGAGGTCTGCTTAAAGACACACTTCTCCATCTTGGCGTACAATCGATTCCTCCTCAGTCGCAGAAGGACCTGCCGTACTTCCCGTCTATGAGAGTACAAATCCGGAAAGAAGATGAGGATGTCGTCCAAATATACCACCACCAGGTGTACAACAAATCACGGAAGATGGCATTGTCGAACTCTTGGAATACTGCGGGAGCATTACACAACCCGTACGGCATGACCAAATATTCATAATGGCCGTCCCGGGTATTGAAAGCAGTCTTCCATTCATCTCCAGCACGTATACGAACGAGGTTGTAGTCATCTTGTAGGTCCAATTTCGTAAAGATGCAAGCCCCTTTGAGCCTGTCAAAGAGCTCCGGAATCAGTTGGCAGGGGGTATTTGTTCTTGATGGTGATGGTATTCAAGCCTCTGTAATCAATACAGGGTCGAAAGGGTGTCCTCCTTTTTCTTCACAAAGAAAAATCCTGCGCCAGCAGGAGACGTGGATTTTCGGATGAAGCCCCTGGCCAAATTGTCCGTGATGTACTCGGACATGGCTTGTGACTCAGCCGGGGACAACGGATAGATACGTCCCCTGGGTGGTGTAGCACCCGGTATCAGATCAATAGGGCAATCATAAGGCCTATGAGGTGGGAGGACCTCTGCCTGCGTTTTGTTGAAGACATCCGGTACTGCCAATACACAGCAGGTAAACCAGGAAGAACAGAAGCCGGTTGTGGGGAACCGGGTGATAGAATGGACCGCAGGCACCTCTCGTGGCAGAGAGAACCCACCGCAGAACGTCCCCTGAGCGCCAGTCCAGGACAGGTTCATGAGTTCGGAGCCAGGGAAGCCCGAGGAGCAGGGCATGGGAGAGACCAGGCAAGACATAGAAGGCAATCTTTTAACGGTGTAGGGCCCCGATCTGCACCTCCACCTCCTCTGTCACCTTGGTGACAGTTTCTTGCAGTGGCCTGCCATCCACTGATGCGATTACACGAGGCGTCAATAGGGGTATTACGGGGATACCAAGCCTAGTCACTGCCTCTTGCCGAATGAAGTTTCCTAATGACCTGAATCCACGTAGGCTACTCACAGTAGCGTCTCTGCGGACGTATCACCTGCACGGGAAAGGGTAAGAGGTTGAGAGGCATCGCTCTCGCCTAGGATAGCCTCTCGTACTTGACCTAGGCGGAGGAGTTTCCCGGCCTTTCAGGACAATTCCGCACTGATGGGATGCGTCTCCGCAATACAGGCATAGGCCGCGAGCCAGCATCTCTTCTCGGCGTCGTTCCGCCATTCTGACCCGATCCACCTGCATCGGGTTAGAAAGGGAGGCGGCGGTGGGACACCACTGGCCATGTACAGGGCGGACTGCGTTCAGAGACAAGCGGCCGGACGGATCTCCTCTCCCTGGCGGACTCACGGGAGCGCTCTTGGAACCACAAGTCAATTCGAGTGGCTAACAAGATCAAGGCCTCAGCTCACTGGGATATCCCGACCCGCGAGTTCATCCTTAATCCTGCCGGACAGGCCACGCCAGAAAGCACCAGTCAGTGCTTCGTTAATCCATCCCAACTCGGAGGAGAGTGTGTGGAAGCGGATGGCGTACTGCCCAACGGATAGCGTCCCTTGACGGAGGTTGAAGAGAGACTCCGTGACGGATGCAACCCGGCCGGTTCATCAAAGACCCTCGGAATGTCTCCAGAAAGTCGACAAGTGAGAGACACAGGGTCATCAAGCTCCTAGAGAGGGTTAACCCATGCCAGGGTATTGCCCTCCAGGTGGGACATCACAAAAGCCACCCTGGCCCGTGGGATACTCTGTGGCAGCAGTTCAAAGTGTAGGCTACATTGGTTGAGGAAACCGCGGCACAGGGTCTCCACTATATCTAGGTGGTTGTTCAAGGCGGGGCGGAGGGGTCAGAAACCACCCGGGGACCGGTCATCGGATACGGACGGCCCGAGGTCGTTGGTGCAGACTGCAAGGAGACCAGACGATCATTCATCACGGATATGTAAGACAGCATGCGAGACTGCGTGTCCCGTTGCACTGACAGCTCCTGTTGTAGGCTCGCAAGCTGAGTGGCAGATGCTGGGTCGGAGGTCTGAAGGGAGGCTAACCGGATATCCAAGGACTGAAGAAAAGCCATAATACGTTTTCTGATTTTCACGAAGATAAGTCAGCTCCTTTTGCGCTGAAAACGAGGTACCAGCGGGGTCCATGGCCTGATTATTCTGTCACGCTTCCGGAGGAAGGCGCCCTGGAGTGGACCCACTGGGCCGTGGTACCGAACTCCCCTGGGTGAGCTGATCCTAGTTTACCCAACCCCTATACAGGGATTGTCAGGGGCAAGCCCAGGGGGTCTAAATACCACAGCAGCTAGTACCAGGGGGGCGGCTTGTAAGGTTAGCCTATACTAAGGAACAGAGAAGTATTCCAGGTAACAGGGTACAAGGCTAGGAGACCAGGAATGGTGCTACCGGGGAAGAGCACAGCAAGTGTTCCAGGACACAGCGCACAAGGAAGCCCTGACCAACAGTCAGGAAGGCAAAAGCAAACTGACTTATTGATGTGTGAACCCGGCGGTCAGCTGACAGGAAGGGAACATGGCAATGGCTCGAGAACAGCATGCCTGGATGCCTGGAGCAGGAGATGCCGACCCCGGGATGAGGTGAGCTGGGAAGCAGTGCCAGGGGGCCTAACATTATGGATGACCCGTGATGCCAGCTGAGGGTTATGGTCAGGGGTATCCAGTGCTGAAATTAGAGGTTGCCAGGGGGTAGATGGTAGAGCAGTTTAGATGGACCACTTCCCCTCAGCAGGAGCGAGCGCCTGGGGTGTAGTAGTATGTGATGGTGGGGTTTGTAGTGAGAGACTGAGCAGACAGAGACAAGCAGGCAAATGATTGCAGTCTTTACCTTTACTGAAGGATGGTACAAGTTGAATGCAGGGTACTGTCGCCAGGTCTAGGGTCCAGTCTCTCCAGAAGAAACTCTAGTCCACTTCACTAAGTGGGGAGAATAAGCCTTTCTTCTGTGCTTGCCTGGTTGGAGAATTCTGCAGCTTGTGAACTAATCTGTCTTCCCTGCTTCTCTCTCCCTGCAACAATTCCAGCCAGCAGGCATTGCATGCCCTTTTGCAAGCTGTTCTGGCAGTCACAGGCCTGAGCTCTCTGTAATGCTGTGCTGCCGGTGCTAAGGGTGACCAGCAGACTTGCAATCTCCCGGTCTCCAGATTTTGTCTTCAGAGTTTGCAAATCCCTAAATAGCCAGGATTATCTTGTCCTGCACAAAAAATCCTGGGGTGAGCCTTCACCAGCTCCAACCCCAGGAACTCTTGTCTCCTCCTGCTTTTCTTCTTCCCTTCCTCACACTCTCTACTGTAACCCCTCCCCCCAGCCAGAAGAGTGAGTCAACCTAAAAACTAGGTGTTTGTGCTCCACCTTCTGGTCAGGGATCAGGCTTGTGTATGAATGGGTTACCTAGTGTAAGGAGCTCCAATTACCTATGGACATGATACCACCACTGGTTAGTTAGGCGATACCACTGTGGCGACTGGACCGCAGTAGCACCACAGTTACACCAATCTTTTCGTAGCTCACCGGTGTCAAAGCCAAAGCCCCAACACATACTTATATTTCCCCCAACACATTTGTTTACAAAAATCCTAGTTGTACGCCATCACTTACTGACATGGGAGATTCCTATTAATAAAATTTCTTGAGTTTGTCATAATATTTATTGAAGGTGTCCATACTTCGTTTCATTATGGGCTCTATGAAATGCCTGTACACATGCAGATATTTTTCCAGTGATTTATGCGTACTTTGTTCCATCAGGTTCGGTATATCCCCAGCATGCAGCTGGTAAAATAAGTAGTGAATGTGTCACCAATTTTCTTAGTAAATATTTTTGTAAAGGTTCTATTGACATGAATTTCTCACCAGATGTTGGTTACAACCCATGCAATTCGCACAGGTAAAGAAATCAAACCATAGATGTCCAAAATGTAGTGGTTTGTAAGAATGAGAAATGACACAGGGAAAAAATATTGAACACATAAACAAAGAGAGGTGAAATCTATCAGTAATCAAATAGCAATTCTGCCTCTTAGTGTAAAATAACACCAATTGGTTCAACTGATGCCCTATAAAAAGGTGTCTCATTACCAAGGTGCCACACAAGAAACATCTCATGATGGGTAAAACCAGTGAGCTGTCTCAAGACCATTGCAACCTTATTTTTGCAAAACTCACTGATGACATTGGTTACAGATGAATTTCTGAATTACTGAAGGTTCCAGTAATCACTGTTGGAGACATAATCCAGAAGTAGAAAGAACATCTTTTCACCATAAATCGGCCATGACCAGGTGCTAGATTGAAGACAGAAGACTAAATAGATCCCCAAAACTAGAATATAATGACTCATGGAAAATAGCAACAAATTCACTCTTTTTATGGCAAATTTCTTATTATAAATAATAGGGGAGGTAAAAATGAAAATGCAACAGAGGGAAAAGGCAAGGTGGTGAAGGCGTGAAATAAATTTTAGTAAGCGTGTTCAATACTTTTTCCTTTTGCAAGTTATCATTATCATACATAACTTAATTTATGGACATCCATGGTTTAATTTCTTTGCCTGTGTGGATTGGATTGGTTGTTACCGGCATCTGGTAAGACACTAATATCAATAGCAGCTTTAGAAATATATTTACTTAGAAAATTGCTGACGTGTTCAATACTTACGTATTTCACCCGCTGTACATCCAAAGATGCAGCTATAAATGATATGAGAAATAAGCTCCCGCTCATCGACACTCCTGGGTGACTTTGCACTTGGACATGCTGCAGTTTTTTTTAATGCTTCTACCACTTTGTTTATTATAGTGACCATATATTACACAATAGTGAATGTCATTTTTATGAACTTCTATTTGACTCACCGTTGCCGGGTTCTCAGGTCTCAGGCGATGCTTCACTTGTCACGGTTCCGCGCCTGAGGCTGTGGGGCCCGGTGTTAAATAAAAGGGGATTTAAGGATTGGGATAAGTCTTGATTGTCGTGACGCCACCTGTGGGTGTCCGGTGATGACACCGACACTGCTTTAGGCCTCCGGGGGATGTGCGGCAGCTAGATGGGATACTCCCCACAGGATGAGCAGTAGTCCCCGAGGCCAGGAGCTGCACTGGATGGGATTACGCAAGGTTAATAACAGTTCTGGAAGAAATGCACTGACACAATGCTCCTCTGTAACGGGTCTTTACTGTAAGTTCGGTGCGGTACACGGTATACAGTTTGTAGGGTAACGGACCGGGTGTCCCAGTGATGAACAGCCTCTGTCCAGAGCTCCACAGTGTTCCTTCTTTTACTATCTGTCCTATTCTTGTTGCCATCGCTGCCTTAGTGCACCAGTTCAAGGCACTGGGTATCTCTATTGGATTACCTTAGCCCGGGTTTCCAACCTGGGCTGTAAAGGGTCCAGAGTCCCAATGGTGGGTACCCTGCTGGTAAGACTGCTGGGTTAGCGCCTGTAGTGAGGCGCTCCTAAAAAGCTACTCCGTCACTCCGGTTTTGCAGGACAGTGGTGGACGACTGACTGCCTCGGACCCGGTGTCCGGTAGGACTGGGGCATGGGTGTCTTTGAATCCGTTGCTTAGTTGCTATTTACCCGCTTTCTGGTCTGGGTCACCGCTTGTTGGTACCATCCCGGTTAGGTTGCTGTTCCAGGGCTGCACGGCACTGTGCAGACTCCTGCTCCTTCTCCTCCTTCTTCCTGAACACGACTCCCTCCAACTACTACTCCTTCTCTTCTCACTTCCCCCACACTACACCTTACACTCCTCCCACCAGGACCTGATTGGCCCTCTACCTCTGAGTGGTGCATGTGGTACATGGAGCTCTGGATTTAACCATTTCATCACTGAGACGGAAGATATTACATCTTCAGTCAGGGATGCAATACCTTCCTGTGACGCACTCGTTGCGGGGGCGCCACATATTCACCCTGTACTGGTAAAAAAATTCTATATTTTAGGACATGTTTTACTATTATTATTATCTATTTATTTTTAAATCACTATTAATTCCTAAATGCTGTACATATATATGAAAAGGGTTTATGTTCATAAAGTACATTTACAATATAAGCAAGTGTAATAAACATAAATTAGCAGTGACAGACTGATGACGTGGGGGAGAGGACCCTGCCGTCATGGGCTTATAAATTAGACGATGTTGGTGAAGACGGGCAGTAGGATAAGGGGAAATTCATCACATTCATATTATTTCTTAAAGCACTATTACAGCATTTATTTTCACCTTTAATGGTGCCTTAAATTTTTACTTGTACCTTTGTGCCTTTTTTTCATCTATATTTACCCCTTTGTGATTTCCTCCAACATTTATTTAATAACATTCATCATATAGCCATTGGTGTACAGCTAATAGTTCCAAAGTGGCAGCTATGAGGCCCCTGAGTTGTGGGTGGGGGGGGCAGTGAAGATGCCCGGACTGTTGGGGCCTTCATATTGTGCGATTGTGGGGGCTTTTATACTGTGCTGTGGGACTGTCGGACCATTATAGTGTGTCAAGGGCTGCAGAGACCATCATACTGTATTGTAGGAATGCAGGGCCATCATACTGTGTTGTAGGAATGTGGGGGCCATCATACTGTGTTGTAGGAATGTGGGGGCCATCATACTGTGTTGTAGGAATGTGGGGGCCATCATACTGTACTGTAGGAATGTGGGACTATCATACTGTGTTGTAGGAATGTGGGGGCCATCATACTATTTGTAGGAATGTGGTGACTATCATACTGTGTTGTAGGAATGTGGGGGCCATCATAATGTGTTGTAGGAATGTTGGGGCCATCATACTGTATTGTAGGAATGTGGGGGCCATCATACTGTGTTGTAGGAATGTGGGGGCCATCATACTGTACTGTAGGAATGTGGTGACTATCATACTGTGTTGTAGGAATGTGGGGCCATCATACTATGTTGTAGGAATGTGGTGCTATCATACTGTGTTGTAGGAATGTGGGGGCCATCATAATGTGTTGTAGGAATGTTGGGGCCATCATACTGTATTGTAGGAATGTGGGGGCCATCATACTGTGTTGTAGGAATGTGGGGGCCATCATACTGTACTGTAGGAATGTGGGACTATCATACTGTGTTGTAGGAATGTGGGGGCCATCATAATGTGTTGTAGGAATGTTGGGGCCATCATACTGTGTTGTAGGAATGTGAGGCCATCATACCGTGTTGTAGGAATGTGGGGGCCATCATACTGTGTTGTAGGAATGTGGGGGCCATCATATGTGTTGTAGGAATGTGGGGGCCATCATAATGTGTTGTAGGAATGTGGGGGCCATCATACTGTGTTGTAGGAATGTGGGGGCCATCATACTGTGTTGTAGGAATGTGGGGGCCATCATATTGTGTTGTAGGAATGTGGGGCCTTCATACTGTATTGTAGGACTATGGGGCCATTATACTGTGTTGTAGGACTGTGGGGGCCATCATACTATGTAGTAGGACTGTAGGGGCCATCATACTGTGTTGTGGGACTATGGGGCTATCATACTGTGTTGTGGACTATGGGGGCCATCATACTGTGTTGTAGGACTATAGAGGCCATCATACTGTGTTGTAGGAATGTGGGGGCTATCATACTGTGTTGTGGGACTATGGGAGCCATCATACTGTGTTGTAGGACTATAGAGGCCATCATACTGTGTTGTAGGAATATGGGGGCCATCATACTATGTTGTAGGACTATGGGGGTCATCATACTGTGTTGTGGGACTATGGGGGCCATCATACTGTCTTGTAGGCTATAGGGGCTATCATACTGTGTTGTAGGAATGTGTGGCCATCATACTGTCTTGTAGGAATGTGGGGGCCATCATACTGTGTTGTAGGATGTGGGGGCCATCATACTGTGTTGTAGGGATGTGGGGGCCATCATACTGTGTTGTAGGGATGTGGGGGCCATCATACTGTGTTTTAGGAGTGTGGGGCCATCATACTGTGTTTTAGGAATGTGGGGGCCATCATACTGTGCTGTAGGACTGTGGGGGCCATCAAACTGTTTTGTAGTAATGTGGTGGCCATCATACTGTGAGGTAGGAATGTGGGGGCCATCATATTGTGCTGTAGGAATGTGGGGGACATCATACTGTGTTGTAGGACTCTGGAGGCCATCATACTGTATTGTAGGAATGTGGGAGCCATCAAACTGTGTTGTAGGAATGTGGGGGCCATCGTACTGTGCTGTAGGAATGTGGGGGCCATCATATTGTGCTGTAGGAATGTGGGAGCCATCATATTGTGCTGTAGGAATGTGGGGCCATCATACTGTGCTGTAGGACTATGGGGGCCATCATACTATGTTGTAGGACTATGGGGGCCATCATACTTGTTGTGGGACTATGGGGGCCATCATACTGTGCTACAGCACAGTATGATAACCCACACCACACAGTATGATACCCCACAAACAGTATATGCCATATCCTAAAACACAGTATGATGGCCACACATTCCTACAACACATTATGATGCCCTATAGCCTACAATACAGTATGATGGCTCCCACATTCCAACAGCACAATATGATGGCCCCCCACATTCCTACAGCACAACATGATGGCCCCCCACATTCCTACAACACATTATGATGGCCCCTATAGCCTACAATACAGTATGATGGCTTCCTGTATTATTGATGACTTGATGTGAAAATTGCTTTTACTGTTTATTGATTTATGCAATGTCTGTTGTATTCCTGTTCCTTACTATTCAATAAAAGACATGTTGATTTAAAAAAAAATGACAGTATGATGGCCCCATAGTCCCACAACACAGTATGATGGCCCCCACAGTCCTACAACATAGTATGATGGCCCCCATAGTCCTACAACACAGTATGATGGCCCCCACATTTTACAGCACAGTGTGATGGCCCCCATAGTCCTACAACATAGTATGATGGCCCCCATAGTCCTACAGCACAGTATGATGGCCCCCATAGTCCTACAACACAGTATGATGGCCCCCAATTCCTACAGCACAGTATGATGGCCCCCATAGTCCTACAGCACAGTATGATGGCCCCCACTATCCTACAGCACAGTATGATGGCCCCCACATTCCTACAACTAGTATGATGGCCCCCATAGTCCTACAGCACAGTATGGTGGCCCCCATAGTCCCACAACACAGTATGATGGCCCCACACAGTCCTACAACATAGTATGATGGCCCTCATAGTCCTACAACATAGTATGATGGCCCCATAGTCCCACAACACAGTATGATGGCCCCCATAGTCCTACAACATAGTATGATGGCCCCCATAGTCCTACAGCACAGTATGATGGCCACCATAGTCCTACAACACAGTATGATGGCCCCCACATTCCTACAGCACAGTATGATGGCCCCGCATTCCTACAGCACAGTACTGGGCAGCAACACTAAGAGGCTTCAACATGGGCAAAATTATCTATTAAATGCAACAATACATATCTCTTTCACTATGTCATTAAAAGTTGGGAGATGCACCCTTCTGTTAGTATGCCTATGCACCGTGACCCTGCCTTAACAGATACATTTTTCTTTGTGGGGGGACAATTTGGACTTGTGCTGTGGGGCCCAATAATTTCTATGTACTCCCCTGTATATAGCAATTATTGAAAATCTAACATAAGGACACATTCATGAACGTGCACTTAGGTCCCATATATAGGACCAGTTCTCCAGGACTATTTACATGTAAACATCCAGTACATGTTTGTATATACTTTACACAGTGAATGCGGTTGACTTTTGACAGCTTCCATTTATATATGACAGGTTTCACTGCTGTTTACCCAACAGTTTTTATATCGTCCTTCTGGGAATAAATCCAACACCTTTCTAATCTGTTAGAATTAATAGTATTACATTACATTTTATACAAATAAAAGTGTTACAACACAGCTCATAACTATTATTCCAGTCTAGAACATTGTGCAGATAAATGAGATGCAAAGGTAGGAAAGCACCCAAAGCACCCAAGCACCAAGAAGATAGCGGGATAATCCTTCCTCCTATAGTTGGGCCCGCCGTATTGCATAGTGTCTACCGACACAGAACTTTCTATATTAATTCCTCACAGTTTCCAAGATGTCATTTTAATTCCTGAGGTTATAAATCTGTCTTGGACATGTGAAGGACACACAGACTTCCACTGATTTCATATTGATGATGACCTATATACTATGGACAAAAGACAGGTCATGAAAATGCTGTGATGGGACGATTCTTTAAAGGGAACCTGTCAACTGTTTTAGCCCTTCTAACCTATCCCTACCTGTCCCTGCAGCCACCTACTACTTTCCTAACCATCCCTCTCTGACCAATATTGCATTTATAACAGTGGAACAGAACAGTTTTTAAACTTACAAAATCTCTGACGATGGGGCGTTCCTATCGGAGGGGCAGTGTCTCCAGGGCCGCGCTTCCCCTTGCCTTACTGCTCTAATTACGACCCGATGGGGCATAATTAGAGCAGTAACCCTAGAACCCATGAACTGATCTGGCAGATCGTGGTACCAAAAGGAGATGTACAGATGGTACTAGAAGCCTATCACAATGATGCTGGACACTTTGGTTGGAAGAAACTGGAGATGTTGCTGAAAGATCGCTTTTACTGGGGCAGCATGAGAAGTTCCATTGGAAGATGGTGTAAGAACTGTGGACCGTGTCACCTGAGAAGAAAAGACCAGCAAAGCCAGAAAGCTCCTTTACAACAAATTGTTACCAAGAAGCCTCTAGAGATTGTTGCCCTGGATCATGTGAAGCTGACACCCAGCAGAACAGGGTATACCTATGCTCTTACCATGGTTGACCACTACTCTAGATTCTTAGTAGTAGCACCAGTCAAGGATTTAACTGCAGAAGTAGCAGCCAAGACATTCCAGACCTATTTCTGTCGACCACATGGGTACCCAGACCAGGTACTAACAGATCAAGGTTCCGCATTTGAGTCACAACTGTTCCAGGAATTCCTAGGATCGTATGGTTGTAAGAAGATCGGGACTACACTGTATCATCCACAATCAAATGTTCTTTGTGAGAAAATGAACAACATTGTCATCGACATGTTAAAGACTTTACCACTTGAAGAAAGGAATCAGTGGCCAGAAAAACTACCTGACTTAGTGGATGTATACAACCACATCCCTATAAGTTCTACTAACTACCCACCAGCATACTTGATGCGAGCAAGACCTGGAAAACTCCCAATTGACTTGGAGATGGGAACTGTAGAACCAGACCAAGATACTTCAGAAGAAGATTGGAATTATTACCGTCAACAACAGTTCAAGAAAGTTCAGGAATGCATGGAAAAGAACTTAGAACAAGTCAGAAGCAAACAAGAACGTGACTTCAAACAAATATGCGTCAGCTGAACCCTTGATACCCGGTAAACTAGTTCTCAAAAGAAAAAGAAGAAACAACAAACTAGGTGACCAATGGGAAGCTGAATCCTATACAGTTATGCAATCCAACTTTGACAACTCTAAAACATGTGTAATCAGTCGAGATGAAGGTAGAACAACCTCAACAGTATCTAGAGATCATCTCAAGAAATGTTCTGACCAATTGAAACCACAAAAAGTAAACTATCCCTTAACAGCAGTTGAAGAAACAAGAGAGAAAGTAATCCACACTGAACTAGGAGACTGGCCTCAATGCAACGGAGCAGTCATAGTACCAGTACTCTTGTTCTATCAACCTGTGGAAGAACAAATACCTGTACCAATACCAGAAGAACCAAGAAGAGAAGAAGAACCCGTTCAAGTACAAGAAGTACAGCCTGTTGTACAGGAACCAGAGATTCCTACAATCGGTGAACCTGATAGTCCTACAGTAAGACTAAGGCCTCGCAGATAGTTACCCGCCTTGCCTTACCACCTCATAGAGAAGTGAGTACATAACATGAAACACCTAGTCCACGTTGGTCATGACCCAAGGACAGGCCCCATCTAGGTATGGAGAATCGGTATAAAATGCTAAAGTGTGAAGTAGCAAGTTAAATAGTGACTTATGTAAACAGACAGTAAATAGTAGTGTATAGAAGGGTGGAGGAACTGGGCACAGCCCCATGCATAGTAAGTTGGGAATAGAAAGTGCCTTGGGTAGAGAGAAGGTAAGACCCGGCCTCCTAAGCAGAGACACCCATAGGAAAATTAAATTGTGTAAAAAGTGTGTTAATCCGTCATGTGTTTAAAGTTACAGAGACTTTACTGCTGGACTTTACCCTTTTTCCCTGGATTTTCCCCTTTATTCTAAACATGGACCTTAGTCACAGGACTGGTAAGGGCAAAAACAACTCTTTTCTTTACTTTTTATAGCCTGCGGCGGATGGACTAGCGCCGTAAAGACTGCTTTTTCATATTTTTCCCGTTTTTACAAAATTTTCAATGGTTTTTGTACATTTTTGAATTTTGTGACTCTGTATATACTTGTTATTATTATTTTCATGATGTGTTATTGTTTATATGTTTATGTAACAAAAGCTTTGTTCAGTCCGGGAGTACTGAAGTTAACTAGGGGGAATGTGGCGCCCTGTGACAGGTAAGCCACAGAACCCACTAGTACACTAAAGGACTTTCCACAGCTGGTATCCACACTTACACCCAACACCTTCCACCCCAGACCTGTAGGGGGGAGCTCAACTGGCTGCCCTTAAGCCAGATCCCCTATAAATACAGGTGCTGGAGGGAAATTAACCAGAGTGTGCAGACACTAGAAGAGCTGTGAAGGTAGCTCAGAGGCTAGTGAGCTGAACTGGTAACCGGGGCCATGCTGGGCCCGAACCAGTACACACTAAAGCCAGTGTGAGGGTCCAGAGAGTAGGGACCGAAGGCAGAGGTGAGGAACACTTTACAGCGGCAGAGGAGCCATACTGGCGCATCCCACCAGAACACTGGTCACTTGAGCCCGAGTCTGCAGGGGACAGAGAAGATAGGCCCAGCAGAGAATCCAGCACCCCGATGAGGCTTCGCTTCCCGGACACCCGCAGCACCAACAATTGAGAGCCAGAGACCGCGAGGAGAGAGACAGCGGTAGCCCAAGAGAGAGCCCTCAGTGCAGCAACACTACAGAGAGAAGTAACAGTCCGGTTTGGTTCCATACCTGCCCGACTCAGGACAAGGGAGCAGAATAAGGAGACCTATATCCCAACTCGCTGTGGAAGTCCTAAGCTGTTTGCCTTCAACCCGGACGTGTGTACCTACAACCAGACATCAGTAAAGATACCAAAAGACTTTAGTGTGTGTGTGTCCCTCCTTCAACTCGTCCTACACCACACCAACTACGCTTTCCTATTCCAACCCTGTGCGGCAACGACTGTGCTGCCCTACTTCACCATCATAACTCTTAGCCCCGGGGACCCCGCTCCTCCTGTAGGGGGCTACTCCACCTTGCTGCGCCCATCACCCCGGAGGCCCAAGCAGCGCCGGTGCCCTCACCGGAACCTACAGGTGGCGTCACGACTTACAATGACTCCAATCTCTGTAAATATACCCCTTTTCCGTGTCACCCAAGGGCACAGGCTCGGGCACAGACCACCCGTAACATCCCCGCAACTGACCGCCCGAGACCTGAGTACCCAGTCCCTTGTGGCCCCAGACAACACCACCCGTGGTGTTCGGCTATTGTTGGCCAACACTGCGGTGTGGGACCTCTGGGGATGATGGGATGGCAGCTTTTGAGGTTTCGCTAACCACGGGTGGAGCAGTTCCTCAGATGCAACCGGAGTAGTATTTGATGAGGGAAGGTCTGCGGGGCTGTTCTGACAGGAGAGGGGAGTTGGGGTGTCTCGTAGACAGGTCTCTGGTGCCCTGTGCATCCTATCAGTCTACCACTCTGCAGGCGGAAAATGAACAGTCTCACACATAGTTCTGAGCTCTACACCCGGTTTACATAGCTTTTCACTTGGCGGCGTTACAGGGTACAGTCCTTGCCGAATCTCAGTCCAGATAGTCCTCAATGAACCGGGGTAGCTCGACCAAGACACCCCCTTTATGTTCCTTCCTTCATGGGTTGCTCTCTCTCTCAGTGCTAACGGTCCACCTCTCTTTGGCTCGTGCCTCCGCACACAGTGCCCCAATCTGGCAGCCACGAGTACTCTTGGGTGACCGGTACCAAGTCCCCTGACCCTAGTATGGTTACCTTCTTGGCAGATGTGTCGGGTGCAAGCCACAGCTCCTCTAGATCTTGTGGCCTCTGGTTCCATGGTTGGAGTGTAGAGTCTCCTCGCCACCATCAGGGCCGGTTCCCTGATTACAAACTAGCCCTTCTGTTTCACTCAGATTTGGGCGCATGGGTGGATTGCTCTCTGCCCGCGCCCCTAGGGCTCCCTCTGTCTTTCACACAGTCTGCTATTCTGGGACCTAGGATGAGCTTCATGCTGCTCCAGTCCTCCTGATCCTCCTCCACCCACTACTTCCTCACAACTACCTCTTAATTAACTTCCCACCCTCCACCTTTCTTCCCTCCGTCCCACTGACTGACTGACTGAGTCCTCCCTCTATGGGGTCCGCCCGCCGTCCTTGGGACTGGGTGTGTTGGGTGCTTTTGTGGGTGTCTCAGGCTTACCATCCTGTTTCCTGAGAACAGGAACACCACACCCGTAGGATGGGTGCAGTACCCCTTTGTGGCGACTAGACTGCAGGGTCGCCACAAAATCATGAGAGATGCTGACATTGAGATGTCAGGCTTCTAGCACCAATCGGATCCACGACCTGATCGGTGCTGTTAACCCCTTGGATCCTGTTGTCATTCACTGACAGATGGATCCAAAACTGCTGCAGCGGGGATCACGCTGTTGCCCGCCTGCACCGGAGATCTCGCAATAATATCGTGAGATCTCCGGTGCTCACATGATAGCCCGGGGTCCTGCCGAGACCCCGGAAGCTATAACTGATCGCTTCCTGTGAGTGATTGGCAAGCACTGCCAACCATTCATAGTGGGCATTTATGACAGGTCACGATATGCTGCAGCTCATCGGGACCTGTCACAAGTGATTGGACTGTGCAGCAGTGTGGCGCCCTATGGGGCAGTGTAAAATAAAGAATTAATTAAAAAATAAAGTTTTTAAAAACATGAAAAAAAACCCATAAAAGTTCAAATCACCCCCCTTTTCCCCCATTCAAAATAATTCCCCCATTCAAAGTAAAAGTATTGAAAAAATAAAAAAATACACATATTTGGTATCGCCGGGTACAGAAATGCCCGATCTATCAAGATATAAAATCAATTAATGAGAGGCGTAAACTGTGTAACAGAAAAAAAGGTCCAAACGCCAAAATTACATTTTTTTGGTCGCCGCAACATTGCTATAAAATGCAATAAGGGGCGATCAAAACAGCGCATCCACCCACAAATGGAATAATTAGAAACATCAGCTCAAAAAATAAGCCATCACACAGCCCCAGATCTTGAAAAATGAGAACGCTACGGGTGCAATTTTTATTTTTCAAACTTCTGAATTTTTTTTCACCACTTAGATACCAGTAAAGGTACACATGTTTGGTATCTACGAACTCTTACCGACCTGAGGCATCACACTGTCACGTCAGTTTTACCATATAATGAACATAACAACTGTCTTACTTTGGCCATATGATGAGAGCAAATTCCCTCGAGAAGGACATGATGCTTGGTATGGTCAGTGGCAACAGAGGTCACAGAAGACCTATATATATACATTGTGGAAGTGAAATTAAGTAAAGCAAGGGTTAAAAGTAAAAAAAAAATCTCACCTCTCCGGCGTGTCCGAAGATGCCTCCATCTAGCTCCCGACAGCTTAAGGACCTGGTGGGGCGGAGCAACCCAATTAGCTGATCGGTCACATGACCGCATAAGCTGAGTGGTTTAAATCTCCCGCCAACCGATCGGTTTTGGCGGACTGGAGATTTAAACCGCTCAGCTGATGCCGGTCATGTGACTGATCAGCTGATCAGCTTGCTCTGCCCCACCAGGTCTTTGTCGAGAGCTAGATGGAGGCATTGTGGGACACGCCGGAGAGGTGAAGAGATTTTTTTTTATTTTTAACACTTCTTTTACTTAATTTTAGTGTACATGCTCAGTACACTAAAATCAGGTCCAAGAAATGATCAGCTGTTTTCTCGGACCCGTGCTCCATAGGCCCCATGTTATTTGCCGCCGATCATGTCGGCTCCGATTCTGTCCGATTTTGGTCAGCTGTGCCCAAATTCAGAGCAGTCTCCGATTTTGGGCGCAGCAAAAAATCTGACAAAATCGGATCTGACACAAATCGGATGGCAATAAGGCCAAATCCGATTAGATCCGTCTCCCATAGGGATACATGGGGGCCAAATCTGATCCGTGGCTGTCCGTTGTAATCAGATAATCGCAATGTGAAAGCAGCCATAGCCATCAACTTGTTATTCCCTACAAAAAGATATATGTTCCTACCCTGTGTGTGCCCCTCGTGTCTCCTTAGGAGCTACTATGTATTCTATAGCTATGCTTACAACCATGTATATTCGCAAATTATTGACAGAGAAGTGAAGCATGGACAGAGCACACAGAGGGCGGTAGGACTAATGGAGCAGCAAAACAGCCTATGTCTCGTCTGCAGGACGGACCTACAGTATGCTTTTTACAGACGTGGAATAGAATTTTAGTGTGTTCTCTCACCAGAACATTGAGAGAAAAGGATGAGAATCTAGTTGGCACATGACTGTATGTAAATGTCCTTCTGAGAGAAGCAGATAATCCATCTGACTAATCACATAATGGCAGTCACATGACCTCCTACTCACACTGGAAAGAGAGGGTAATCCCAGCAATGTGCACATTGCATACTGTCACAATTCAGCAATCTGAGGTTACATAGATTAGCTGTAGAAATTTCTCTTCAACTGGTAAAATCCCTTTACAGGGAACCCATCACATGGAAAAATGCTATTAACTTGCAGATTTGGGGTTAATAGTATTCCGAACCGGCCAGGCGCCTGCACATTAAACCCTGCTGCCGAGAGGAAATTAACTTAAATTCTAAACATTGTAACATGTTACCAAGCACTCAAAGAACGTAAAGCGAACCCGTCAAATGGAGAAACACTATTAACCTGCAGATATGGGATTACTTTGTATATTTATATCTTTTTGGAACCTGTCTGGCCCCTGCACATTGAACCCTGCTGCTAAACTTTAATCCTCTCTGCACCATTCCGGTTTCAGTCATGGAGGCGGCGCCGACACAGGTTTAGTCACCATTCTGTGTAGAGAGAATGGCGGCTGTAACCGCCCCCCGCACTGACCGACAACTTCCTCTAATGCTGAGTGGCTGTCAGTCAGTGCGTGGTTACAGCTATCGCTCTCCATACAGAGCGGTGACTGAACCTGCACCACCTCCACGACTGAAACCTGAATGCTGCCCCAAGCATTTACAGTTCATTTCCTCCCGGCAGTGGCGTTCAAAACCACCAGAGGCAGGGCTCAGTTTTATGGCTCAATACTCTCCATTTACCTTCTCTCAGAATTAGAGAAAGCAATGGAGGGAGGGTGGTGGGAGTCTGTATACAGATCTCAATATAGAGAGGGTAGAAAGCAAATACAGTCTCAGTGAGGGTAGAGCAAACATGCTACAGTTAAAGTGGATAACATATAAACAGGAAATAAGTGCATTATAGAAACTGAGATAATATATTGTTTCATAGTTGAAAGACTGAAAGAAGACACAGGTACGTGGAGTTCAGAGGAAGGAAAACACACCACGAGTCAAATACTAATTGTCCAATATTGTGGGAAAATACTGTCCCAAATCCTCATATGGCAATCAATAGTTCAATAAATCAAGGTCCTATCTCTAATACCCATAACTTGTATTATTGTATTTTTCGAGAAAGTCATCCTGGGCCTCCTAGAACTTACTTAGTGAATCAACCATTACAGCGTCAGCATCATGTGGCAGAGAGTTCTATAGCCTCACTGCTCTTACAGTAAAGAATCTGCGGCTGTGAATATGATTAAACCTTCTTTCTTCTAGATGTAGAGAATGCATCCTTGTGACTATTGCAGGCCTGGGTCTAAAGATATAAAGCTCTCTGTACTCTCCATTTGTGGCGCCCCTCTGGCTAGGCGCCACAGGTATTATACTATACAAATATGTGTGTTCCTCTGTAAGTTGTGGGTTTAGGGTTTAACCTATAGAGTCTGTTTCCACACACACACAGGACTAGGCCACCTTAGTGTTGAAGGACCGAATATTCAGTAAGTCCAAAAGGGGGTGTAGCC
The DNA here is from genome assembly GCA_033576535.1 of Allobates femoralis. NCBI lineage: Eukaryota > Metazoa > Chordata > Amphibia > Anura > Aromobatidae > Allobates > Allobates femoralis. Next base: position 79,050,908 of record JARQOC010000006.1, on the reverse strand, counting down.
TAGGTTAGTGCAGGAAGACTTGAGTGACAGTTAGTTCAGTTAGTGCTGGGAAGGCAGCCAGATAAGACGTGCATGGCAGTCTGCTGACAGGAGGGATGCCCATCTCTAAAAGGGGGCCCAGGACAGAAGGGGACGGACCAGAAACGGTTGGAGCCAGCTGGTAACGTCTGGGTGAACACCGGCAACACGGGAAGCCGAGTCGGTCAGCAGTTTATCTAAACCGACGAGCTGCGGGCCCATAATCACCGGGTTGCCATTAGCGCCGCTAGAAGGTACCTCGCCCCTCAGTACCGAAACAGGTCCAGGACACTATAGGTAATGGGCCGAATTCCGGTGGCAGGAGAAGAACTGGTTAACTCCTGTCCGTACCGGTAAGGAACAAACCTTACCTATTAGCAGCAGACCAGGGGACTGGCGGGAGAGCTCTGCAAAGGTGGTAAAGAGAGAGAAGGACAGAATAGACCCCGAAAGACTAAAGAAGGGAACATCTAGAGACTCCATAGGGAAACCCGGAACCGGCAACAATCACCCGTTACACCAGACTGTACCGTGTTTCACCTTAACATCTGCCGGTACCCAGTAAAGTGGAGTTGGAGTTGAACTGGTCTCTGTCATTTTTTCTCGCCGGTGCCCGGAGGGCCTCAGCATCACCAACATCTCCCCGGAGGGGTAAGAACAACAACTCCCCTCATCCCCCTCATCATCCTCCATTACCGCTGCCCTGAGGTAAAAGCTCGACCTGTGGGGAGCTGGACCATACTGAGCTGCACCCTTCATCACCTCAGCGGCCGGCCTGCAGCGCCAGTAACCAAATTACCGGGATCCAGAGGTGGCGTCACGTACTCTTTATCCCTGTAAATATCCCATTTAACAACTGACAGCCAGGGCACAGAACCGGGAACCTGACCACCTGTGATTTCCCCAGTTAAATCAATCAAACCCAAGCCCGGTATCCGAGTACCCCTCTCCCTGTGCTCATCACATTCATATATTATGCTTTGTTATAAGTTCACCCCAAACCTTTGTCTTCCTAATTAAATAACCCCAATTTTAATACTTGTCTTGGTATTGCAGTTCGCCCAGTCCTCTAATAACCTTGGTCGCTCTTCTCTGCACCCGCTCTAGTTCAGCTATGCCATCCTTATGCATTGAACATCAAAATTGTATCCAGTATTGCACACCAGTGACTTATCTAGTGGTAAAACTATGTACTTCTCATGAGCATCTATGCCTCTTTTAATGCAACCCATTTTTTTTTAGCCTTTGCAGCAGCTGCCTGACATTTCACCTGATGAAGACGGTCACAAGCCGTCGAAACATGTTGTGGCTATGGAGGCACGAGGAATAAAGCCTTTTTAATTTACCTGGGAATCCCTTGCTTTTATCTAAGCGCCCATTACAGACCGTGGATCCTTCAGAAAACACAGTGGAATGTAGTCCGTACTGATGGAAGAAACAAGGAAGGAGCCTTGGAGGGGTCTCCCAGGGAGGTGCCTGAAAAGAAAAGGGCGGCCCAGGAAAGAAAGGGGAAACCCAGTGCCAGACCACTGGACAGGTCTGGGGGAATCCCAGTCCACCAACGGAGTGCCGGCTCCAAGTTACGGTACAGGTGAGTTCACCCCTGAGCCGTCAACCACCAGCCAGTCGAGGGCCGAACTATCAGCCCTGACCCCCCATCCAGAACATGCAGCCCCACCAGGAACTCCAAACCGGGTTGAACCCCTTAGAGAGAAGAAGGGTACCTCATAGCACCCAACAGGCCTGGTAGACAAGTGGGCTGTGCAGGACAGCGCAAGAAAAGTGAGGAGGTGCAATTCAAACAGCGGGACATAAGAAAGACAAGAGAAGGTATACTACGGGAGCCTCAAAGAGACTTTACCCTCCTCAGTGACTACCCAGCCAGCTACTCATTCAAAGACTGTGTAAACTGTAACCTGAAGTGCCATCTGAACCCGTTCCAGTAAAGTACCATGATAGAGTCACAAGGCCTCCGTGTCCAATTTCTGCACCAATTGCTGCGCAGCTGCGCTGCCTACATCCAGCACCGCGACAACAAGTGAGTGCTATCCTGCCCTGGAGACCCGGCTCCACTTGTGGGGAATCATACCACCCAAGCTGCTATACCATTGTCCCCGATGGTCTGACTGCGGCGCTGGTGAACATCACCAGAATCTGCAGGTGGCGTCACAAGACTTTTATTTTTATTATTCCCTTTTACTTTCCCCAAAATTTTGGAGCCGACCACCAGGGTTACGGGTCCGGGCAGGCCACCAGTGACATCCCTCCAACTCCACGCCCAGGTTCCGAGTTCCCATAGACCCCAAGGTGAATCAAATGCTTTTGAAAAGTCCAGATAGAAGACATGCCCGTCTCCACCCTGTACCAGTCTGGAATTTACCTCCTCATAGAACCTGATTGGATTAGTCTGAAGGAACCTCTTATTGAGATATTCTAGGATGACATCTCTAAAGGCTGGGTTACACGTTGCGATGTCCCAGCGATCCGACCAACGATCGGGATCGCTGGGACATCTGTCGAGCCCCAGGCCCTGGGGTACTCGGGTATCAGGCTCGGTGGGTGTTTTTCACTGGGATGTCACGGGTGGCAGCGCCTGAGCCCGTGTCCTGGGTGACACTTCAATAAGGGGTGTATGTACAGGGGATTAGAGTTTGCCATGTGACGCCACCTGTAGTACCTGGTGAAGGGTCACCAGCGCCGCCATAGTCCTCCGGAGGTCGATGGGAATGCGGCTGAGATGGCAAAGCTCCCTACAGGTGGAGCTGGGCCTCCGGGGCAGCATTCCTGCAAGCAAACAGGTTGATGAAGATAACCACACAAAGTCAAAGTCACTTTCTCCCAGGTACTTTACTGTAAACGTTCAGCAACAAAATACAAAGTCCACAGTTCAGCAAGATGGTATTCAAACAAGTAGCCCTACGGGTGGCTGCAAGTGGATGCCAGGTGGTATGGTGGAACCCGTGGTAAACCTTAGTTGACGAACCCGTGTCCTTTCTTCCCCGCCTAGGATGAGTCTATACCCAATGGTGCCTTGTAGGTAGACTTGGGGCTCCCCTCCCTCGTTGTGAGGAAGCAGGCAGACCGCTTCGTCTGGCAGGGTGCCGCAGCGGGTGAACAGACCGCAGCAGCCGGTTGACGACTTTCAGAGATGCACTCTGGCCGTTTCCTCAGGTCCGGCGTTCCTGTGGTGGACTGGGGAATTCCCTGGAGTATGGTCCCTCCACGCTGGGGTTCCCCCTTTCTCTCTAGGGCCCAGACTCTGCGCATCAGGCACCCTCTCTCAGGATCCCCTCAGGATTCTCTGTCTTCCCTCCGGATCAGCATAGAGCTGTCCAGGTAAAACCTTCCGCCTCGCTCCACACTCCAACTTGACTCTCTCACTAGAGACCCTCTTGTTCCCCCTAGAGGTGAATATATCTCCCTCCCGGGCAACCTCCCACCACTATGCTAATGTGGGAGTCCAGGAATAGGTCCCACCCACCAACCTAGGATCCACTTGCAGCTGGGGTCGATTGCACCTCTTTTACGGGTGCAATATCCCACTGTGATGCCAGACCATGTGGGGCGCCACACATGCTATATGATCGCTGGTGAGCTGTCACACAGGCAGACTCACCAGCGACCAACGAGAACGCTGGGAACCAGGGTACACATCGGGTAACTAAGCATAGCGCTGCACTTAGTTACCTGATGTTCAGGGGCGGACTGGCCCAGGTGGCAGTGGAGCAAGTTCCCCCCAGGCTGGTGGAATTGCCCTCATCTAGGGCCGCCCCCATACTAAAACGGGCCGGCGGCTCTGCTTTGCGGCCGCAGCTGCTTGTATCACAGCAGTCGACAGCGGACATGCCCGGCGGGAAGCATGGTGTGGTGAGTGCGGGTCGTGTGATAGCAGCCTCCCGCTCCTCACCTCGTCCGACAGCACCCCCGCTCCGCTCCTCACCTCGCCCAACAGCAACAGCACCCCCCCGGCTACTCAACTGCAAGGACTGGAAAAAACACACTGCCTCCCGGGGCAAAAAGTGTACCAGCCCGCTGCTGCTGATGTTTAGTTTACCCTGGTTACCATGTCCCAGCGTGTACTGTGCAGTGCTGGGCATCGGCCGGGAGGTCGTTGATCGTTGGTCTCCCGCTGTCGCACACACCAATGCTGGCCGCCTAGCGGGAGACCAACGATCAAAAAACGGCCCTGGCCATTCTGCAGCGATCAGCGAGCTCGTCGCTGATCGTTGCGGGATGTCACACGCAGCGACATCGCTACGAGGTCACTGCAACGTCACAAAAGCAGTGACGTTGCAGCGATATCATTAACGATATCGCTGTGTGTAAGGGGCCCTTTAGAGAACCTTCGATGATACGGCCACAGAAGATGATAAAACTTAATAGCCATATAGTTTCCAGGCTCAGATTTTGCCTCCTTTTTGACTATTGGCCTGACATTTTCTATTCTCCAGCCCTGTGCTACAAGCCCTGATATCATGCAGTGATCAGTCTCTATCACAGTGCCTGATTCCTGCAGAACTCGAGCTGTATAATATCTGTGATTTGTCAAATTTAGTATTTTTGAGGTGATACCGCACTAACTGCTGGGTTAAACAGGTGACATTTAAAGAGGTTGGACACTTTTCGAGAGTGGACTTTAAACTATGGATTACTAGGCAGCACGTGCTGCCGAGATCAGTTATTACATGCTGTCAATGTGACAAATGCGCTGTAGCCAAAACACAGGCATAGGTGGAGCAACGGGAACAATACATTATCTGCTGTAATACACTGCAAATTTCCACTAGAGAGGAGGAAGAGAGAACATGTAAATCTACCCTAAGACCCTGTGCCCACGCTGTGGATTTTGCAGCGTTTGTGCTGCTGATTTTGCTGTGGAAAAGGTGCAGATTTGTGTCAAATCTGTAACCCAGCAAAGTCTAGGGGAATTCTGAAGTGTTGTGCCCATTTTTTTTCAGCTGTGGAAGGGTGCGGATTTTGCTGCTGAACAATCTGCAGCATATCCATCTTTACAGGGGATTTTCCTGCTTTTTTTCCCAGCCCTCCCACCTATAGAATTCATTTAGAAATCTGCAGGCACAATTCTGCACCAATTCGCTGCTTTTTTTTTGGCACAGGGTGAGGATTTGGTGCAGAAAATGATGCAAGCACATACTCAGAGTCAGCACAGAGCATAAAACTGACAATACCACAATTAAAGGAAACCAACCAGAGGGATTCAGGGCTATAAAGTGAAGCCAGTGCTGTACAGGCCCTGGGATGCTCAATGCAATCATACCTTTACTTTAATGATTCCATGTTTGATTGCAGAGAAAAGTGTCATAAAACTCCTGGAAAACAAAACAGCAGGTGATTGTGTGGCGCCCCGCAACGAGTGCATCACAGGAGGGTACTGCACCCCTGACTGAAGGTGCGGTATTCTCTGTCTCAGTGGTGAACAGGTTAATCCCAAGGCTCCATGTACCACATGCAACATCTAGAGGCAGAGGACCAATTAGATACCCGTTTCCTGGGCAACCGGTCCTGGCGGGAGGAGAGTGAGATGCATTAGCAGTGGGGAAAGAGCAGAATAGAGTTAGAAAGTGGGAGAGACAAGAACAAGAACCAAGTTGTGACAGAACAGCCAACAGGGGGGGAACCAAGAGCTGGTGACCCAGAAGTGAAGGGGGCCAAGAGAACCAGTAACGGACGAAAGACGACCTGAGCCCAGTCCAAACCCGGAGTACCGGCTCCGAAGTAGTGCAGTTGCTCTATCGCTGTGCCACAGAACCGGAGTGATTGAGGGCTTCATAGGAGCGCAAGACACAAACTACCATCACCGCAGCTGTGCCAGGATGGGTGCCCACCATTGGGGTTCAGGAACCTATCGGGGTTGCTAGGCCAACGGCTCGGGTTGCCAATAGAAGATCCTCAGTATCCTGACCTGGTACATTAAGAGCAGCGACGAGAGAGGGACAGTCAGTATATAGAAAGACACTGTGGAGCCTTGGAGGGACACTGTTCATCACAGGGACCACCCGGTCTGTTACTTGAAAGTGGAAACCGTTATTCCCGTGTACCGTGTGAGAACTAAGTAAAGACCTGTGCAGAGGAGCAACGTATCCAAGTCTTATTTCCGAACTGTGATTAATTGATTTACCTACAGAATCAACTGAGCTGCCGTATTCCATCACTACAGCTCCTGACCCCGGGGACCCCCACTCGTCCTGTAGGGAGCGGATCCATCTAGCTGCAGCCCATCCCCCGGAGGTCCAAGCAGTGCCGGTGCCATCACCGGACCCCTACAGGTGGCGTCAATAAACAGTAACTTTATTCCTTTCCTATATAATCTTATTTAACCCTTCATTGACCACCGGGCCTCCACAGCCTCAGGTACAGAACCGTGACCACAGCCAGCGCCTGAGACCTCAGAACCCGGCTTACGGTGAGTCAGTTTGGCGTCTACGAACAGGATTCGAACTGACCCGTTTCCAACGGATACCGTGTGCTTTACAGAATCTTACCGGCCAAAAGAACTTTGCGCGCCATTTTTACTGGACTAAGATGGCGGGCCCCGCCATGTGAGAGACGATGTGCTGGCCCAGGGGCGTGCCTCCGCCCCTCGTCGTGGGAGGGCCATGGCAGAGGCGCCAAAACACTTGCCCGCCCCGATTGCTGGGAAACAACCAAGGGGGCAGGCCAGAGACCTTAACCCACCCATGGGCTATAAAACTAAAAGAAGAGGGTGTGGCCGGGTCTTTGCAGCAAGCTTTACCACAGGAACCTGTACTAGCCGCGACGGGTGTGGTTCCTGGAAGCAGAGACATGGCGACCATGAGGTTGAAGAAGAGGCCCGAGCCGCCCTCAGCGGTCCTGAACCGGGTCCTGTCCTCACCATTGACGGAGACCCCACGTTCTGGGAGACCGCGCTGCGAGACTTGCGGGTACAGCTAGTTGAGAGCACTGAATGGACAATAAGGCGCTGGAGCGCCAGCCTAGCAAACCAGCTGCACCGTGCCGTGCAAGAGAGACCAGTGACCCGTCCTGCTCCAGAACCGGAGATAAGGCCAGAACAGGTTGAGGCCCACCCGGTTACCGGAGAAGACCTGCCACAGTCTACGGGTGCGGTAGAGACAGAGGAGGAAGAAGCGGGCAGCCTTGAAGCCCCGCAGGATGAGACCGACGAGGAAAGTGACCAGGAGAATACAGCCACAGCAGAGGAAGGCCCCGCGGCCGCGGAGCTTATCCAGCCAGACGACCCTAACCAGGAAGGGTAGCAACAGCCCGCTGAGGAGACAGATATAGTGGTCGAAGCTATAGAAGAAGAAGATGACCAGGTTCCAGACGAAGAGGAGGAACCGGAGGAGACCAGCTCCGAGGAGAGGGCGAGTTGGAGATTTCCGCCGAGCAACCGCCAGCAGCAGCTCGGGTAGAATGGTGGGGTGCCGTGGCAGCGTCCGCCAACAGCAGCAATAATCGTCCTACAGTACAAAGCTACAGACAGACCCAAACTTTAAACAGCGCCGCAAACCGGAGGGGCTATGTTCAGACCGTCCACCGGGTTGACGACGCCGAGCGACAGCGACGCCGAGCCGAGTGGTGGGCCTGGGAGCAGGAGAACCTGCAAGTGGGAGCAGAGGCCCGCCACCAACCACCTATGGCTACCGAATACCGGAGAAAAGGTACTGTCACCACCTTTAATTTGGAGAACGGGTTGGATTTTGCCCAGGAAGAGGGGTTGTACGAAGAAGTGTTTATCTCCCGCTGGGACGTTGAGTCCCACCTACCCAAAGGACAACCCGACCAAGATTTATATCGGGGTGAAACCGTGTCGTACAAGCGACATGCCGGGCCCCGGGGGTGGTACGCCCTCCGGGTCCGCAAATGTGAGCCCTAAATGTAAGAAGTAATTACATGCTTAACCCGTTGTGTTGTAAAATACTCATAAGACTTTCGTGAGGACATTTAAGTTTTCTTGGTGTGCAAAATAATGAGTAACGTGGCCTGGACATTGCCAAAGGACAGTGAGACTAACCGCAGGGCCTGCACAAGTTAAACCGGTTCCGCAGAACAGTTACCCGTAACGTTATAAGATAATGTGCCACCGGATGGGAAGAATTAAAAAATCTGAATGTTGTTAATTAAAGTGTTAATTGTTGATATATGCAAATATAAAAATGTTTTGCTCTGTACTGGGTTGGGTAGTGTGACACTTGGGGATAAGTGTAATTCCCCAAGGGGGAGTGTGGCGCCCTGCAACTAGTGCGTCACAGCGGGTACTGCACCCCTGACTGAAGGTGCGGTATTCTCTGTCTCAGTGGTGAACAGGTTAATCCCATTGGTGCAGAAAATTATGCAAGCACATACTCAGAGTCAGCACAGAGCATAAAACTCACAATACCACAATTAAAGGAAACCAACCAGAGGGATTCAGGGCTATAAAGTGAAGCCAGTGCTGTACAGGCCCTGGGATGCTGAATGCAATCATACCTTTGCTTGAATGATTCCATGTTTGATTGCAGAGAAAAGTGTCACTCCTGGAAAACAAAACAGCAGGTGATTGTGTGGCGCCCCGCAACGAGTGCATCACAGGAGGGTACTGCACCCCTGACTGAAGGTGCGGTATTCTCTGTCTCAGTGGTGCACAGGTAATCCCAAGGCTCCATGTACCACATGCAACATCTAGAGGCAGAGGACCAATTAGATACCCGTTTCCTGGGCAACCGGTCCTGGTGGGAGGAGAGTGAGATGCATTAGCAGTGGGGTGAGGTGTGCAGCAATGCCTCACTATTTGGGGTAGTTATTTTCCTCCCTGTGGTCATGACTTTCAGCTGTAAGCCAAACCTCCCCCCCCCCTTTCATCTCTTCCTTCAGTTTTGTCAGGCACCCTGTGGCTGGAGTATAGTGACAGTGCACAGGAGCCAGAAACTGAAAGAAATAAGGGGGAGGGGGGGAGGATTTGGCTTACAGCTGAAAGACATGACCACATGGGAGAGGAAAAAAACAACCCTAACTATTGAGGCGGGGCTTCACACATCAATCAACTGCTGTTTTGTTTTCCAGGAGTTTTATGACACTTTTCTCTGCAATCATACATGCAGGGCCGGTTTTAGTAAAGTGGGGCCTTAGGCAAATTGTTAAAGTGGGCCCTAAATGCTCAGGCCACTTTCACATCTAACGCTTTGCTGCATTTTGCTCAATTTGCATTTCCATGCGTTTTTACCGCAAAAACGCATCAAAACGCACGCGTTTTTGTTCCCATTGATTTTAATGGAAACACATGCAAAAACGCATGTAAAAACGCATGTGCGTTTTCAAAAACAGAAAACGCATGCGTTTTTGCCAACGCTGCCCAAAACATCAGGGAAGACGTTTTGTGCTGCGTTCGCAAAAATGCATGCGTTTTGCGTTTTTGAAAACGCACATGCGTTTTGCATGCGTTTTTACATGCGTTCCCATTGAAATCAATGGGGCAAAAAAACGCTAGCGTTTTTAATGCGTTTTTAGCGGTAAAAACGGCTAGAAAGGCAAATTTAGCAAAACGCACACCAACCTTAGGCTATGTTCACACACAATTTGCGTTTTTTTTTAGCACTCTTAAAAGCACTTGCGTTTTTTTAAGAGTGCTAAAAAATGTCCCTTGTGTGTCTGAAAGGATTTGCCACGTTTTTGGACTTAGTCATTTTTTCACCAAAAACGCAGGCAAAAACGCAAGCGTTAACGCAGGGTGCATAAATGTGCCTTTTAAAAACGCATGCGTTTTTTTAACATGGGCCCCTATGGGAAACGCATGCGTTTTTGAATGGCACTAAAAGGTACTAATGTACCATGCGTTTTTGCATGCGTTTCCCATAGGGCCCCATGTTAAAAAAACGCATGCGTTTTTGGGAAAACGCACATGCCTTTTTTTACAGCACCCAAAAACGCTGCATGCAGCGTTTTTTGGACTAGGGGTAAAAAACGCAAATGGAGCTGAAAAACGCAGCTACACTCAAATGTACCCTGCTGTTAACGCACCTGCGTTTTTTTTAACAGCCCAAAAACGCAGAGATGGTCAAAAAAACGCATGTGTGTGAACATGGCCTTAGATGTGGAACAGGCCGTAGTTATATGGTAAGAGTGACTTCATAAGTTGATTATCTAGGTCAGAATAAGAACATACTGAACATCATTTTTATTTCAATCATAAAAAAAAACAAACAGAAATTTGTAAAAAAAAAAAAAAATTTTTTTTATTTTTCGAGACCCATGATGTTTTAATTTTTGAAGCTACATAGATATGAGAGGGCTTACTTTATGTGCCCTGAGCTGACATTTTTACTGATACCATTTTGAGTCAGATACAACATTTTGATCGCCTTTTATTGCATTGTATTGTGACAACGTGGTGGCCTAAAAAACATAATTCTGGCGTTTTTATTTTTTTCCCATTACGCCATTTACCAATTGGATTCATTTACTTCATATACTGATAGCTTAGATTCTTACGAACGCAGCGATACCAAATATGTGTATTTTTACATTTTTTTCACTGTTTTATTGCTATTTTCAGTTCAGCTCCTTTGGGGGCCCCTAAGAGAGTGGGGGCCCTGGGCATCGGCCCAGTCTGCCCCCCCTAACGCCGGCCCTGCATACATGTAATCATTGAAGTAAAGGTTTGATTGCACTTAGCATCCCAGAGCCTGTAAGGTAGTGCCTTCACTCTATAGCCGTAAATCCTGCTGGTTGTTTCCCTTTGGTTTTCATTTTGCACTTAAATTGTATCTGAACGACAAGATCAGCTCCAAACTGCAGACACAGAGGAGACAAGTGACAGGAGAAGGTGTGAGGTCTGTGACGTCACCCGCAGGAGGCGGGGCACACACAGGGGAGCGGAGGGGGCGTGACGTCACGAATTCTTTGCCTTCTGATTGGCTTCTCAGTTGTCAGCAGCGTCCATCTTTGAAGTGCCAGTGCGAGGCTTGGATGGAGAGAGGAGGGAGCGGCTGAGAAGTGATGTCCAGACTCCAGCAGTGAGAGCTCCCGGAGCCTCCAGGGCGAGCACCGGCCGCACAGCGATGACACAGCTCCGTACAGGTGAGGAGACGACGCGCTTTACGGCAGGGTCGTGCTTTGCAGGCGGAGACACCATAAAACTCCTAGAGAAGAGTCTGCACAAGCACTACACCCCCCCCAGCAGTGACATGCAGAGCACTGCACCCCCCCCAGCGGTGACCTGCAGAGCGCTGCGCCCCCCAGCAGTGACATGCAGAGCACTGCACCCCCCCCAGCGGTGACCTGCAGAGCGCTGCGCCCCCCAGCAGTGACATGCAGAGCACTGCACCCCCCCTAGCAGTGACCTGCAGAGCGCTGCACCCCCCCAGCGGTGACCTGCAGAGCGCTGCACCCCTCCAGCGGTGACCTGCAGAGCGCTGCACCCTCCAGCGGTGACCTGCAGAGCGCTGCACCCCCCCAGTGGTGACCTGCAGAGCGCTGCGCCCCCCCCAGCGGTGACCTGCAGAGCGCTGCGCCCCCCCCAGCGGTGACCTGCAGAGCGCTGCGCCCCCCCCAGCGGTGACCTGCAGAGCGCTGCGCCCCCCGAGCGGTGACCTGCAGAGCGCTGCGCCCCCCGAGCGGTGACCTGCAGAGCGCTGCGCCCCCCGAGCGGTGACCTGCAGAGCGCTGCACCCCTCCAGCGGTGACCTGCAGAGCACTGCACCCCTCCAGCGGTGACCTGCAGAGCGCTACACCCTCCAGCGGTGACTGCAGGTCACCGCTGGAGGGTGCAGCGCTCTGCAGGAGCGCTACACCCTCCAGCGGTGACCTGCAGAGCGCTGCGCCCCCCGAGCAGTGACCTGCAGAGCGCTGCACCCCCCCAGCGGTGACCTGCAGAGCGCTGCACCCCCCAGCAGTGACCTGCAGAGCGCTACACCCTCCAGCGGTGACCTGCAGAGCGCTGCGCCCCCCGAGCGGTGACCTGCAGAGCGCTGCACCCCCCCAGCGGTGACCTGCAGAGCGCTGCGCCCCCCGAGCGGTGACCTGCAGAGCGCTGCACCCCCCCAGCGGTGACCTGCAGAGCGCTGCACCCTCCAGCGGTGACCTGCAGAGCGCTACACCCTCCAGCGGTGACCTGCAGAGCGCTGCGCCCCCCCGAGCGGTTACCTGCAGAGCGCTGCGCCCCCGATCGGTGACCTGCAGAGCGCAGCTCCTGTGCCTGGAGACCCAGGGCTCATCTGGTGCACGGAGACTTTTCATTATGTGTTACAGGTGTTTTCCTGTTTTTTTACACACAATCTTTAGGTTTATAGTGAGGAGTTCTGGAGTTTTCTTACATTTTCTCGCCATTTTTAACATCTATGATTGCTGTCAGTGAGGGTCTTGTGATCATGTCCTGGTGTATGGGGATAATTGATCGCCCCCGAGGGTCAGCGGTCACCACCGGTCTGTCCTTAGGGACCATCACACAGTACGATTATTTCAGCTTCTCACCATTGACAATCACTGCTTGCTGACAATGAATGGAAATCTTGATTGCAGCCACAATCATGGGGGTGTATCCAGGGGTTAGTGACCTGTGGCACATTATGGCCGTGTGGATACACCTGTGGTGTGTGATTGCCAGGTCTCCCTACAGAAGCCTCAGGTGGCACCATCACTGGAGGCCTCCTGGTACCATTCATAGATAATGGACATCCAATCACCAGTGTGTCCTGTCAGACAGAGGCCGGAGGGACGCATTACATCTGACTTCACCGATTGGCCATGGCCCTCCTGACCCTAACTCCACAGCCTCCTTTGGGCCTTTGAGACTGTTAAGTTGGGAATCAGGAGACCCTTGACTTACTCTGACATTGCATACCACTCGTGAGACTGAACTTACAAGTACCTGATAAATTGGGGCTTATTACCAGAAAATCAGTCAGTGATGTGCAGTGTGAAAACAGGATCGTCTACACTGGACCATTGAAACAAACTCTCAGCTGTGAAAAGTCGAGAGTCATTAAGGTTTTTAGCTTCTTGGTATAAGCATTCACAGTTGAAAATGGTGGGAAGATGAATCATAAGATCTATAAAGGTCATTTTTCTGCCTGGGTCCCCCGCAGTTTAGGTTTGATGCTCTCACTTGGGTGTTTCTGAAATTCCCATAGACTTATGTGCAGCATCAGTGCATATTTTGGGCCACAGCTCCCTAGGAAATCCTCACTCTGCTCCTGTGGATGAGTGGTAACAGAGAGAAAAGCCATTTTAAGGGAAACCTGTGTACGTGTCTAACGTGTCCATTTTTTTTCCTCTTATTTTATTCCCACGCTCCCCTGAGTAATCAGGTCATCTTTAGTTCCATATAACATATATGGGCTTTTCTTTTACTTAGTGATAATTCTTTTCGTCTGTAGAAAGAGGTGCGGCTCACTATAAATATGCTACCTGAAGACACGCCCCTGAGGATCGGGTGTACTGAATTGTCAGGGAGCAGCTGCAGTACAATAAGAGCTACTACTGGAGGTTTGTCACCCAGTGACGGGTCTTTACAGGTATTTGTCTCATGGAGATATGAGCCACAATGCAGGAGCAGCTCCCTCTATAGCATGGTGTATGGCTGCCTTGCACCTGAGCACTATGTAATGTTACACTTTCTCCTCTTACGTCCACATTTATTAATATCTGTGAGTATGGTGGATCCTATATAAGGCCTCTTTCGCACATCCGTGCAAAAAACGCACGTGTGAGAGGCCACTTTTTGGGGCCCGTGTCTCAGTGTTTCCCACATGGCTGGTCATGCGTGTGCTGTCCGTGTAACATCCAGATAGCACACGGACAGCATGTCTTTGTAATCGTACCAGTCTCCTGCATGTTACTCTCACTTCCGGGCTGCTGCAGCTCTCACTGTAGTGAATATTCATGATCTTAATGAGCGGCCCCAGATGTGAGAGGGACAGGACATCGCTGGAGACTGGTGAGAATGAAATTCTTTATTTTTTCACTAAAAAGACTTGGCTCATGTCCGTGTACACTGATGTTACACAGACGACATCCATGTGCAGGAAGTTTTTTGCACGTACCCGTTGATCTGAATGGATCCATGGGTCCCTGCTGCCATCCAAAAATGGACATGTTGCCGTGTGGAGCACATGGACACACGTCTGTTCCACAAGGAGATACGCTCCATGAAGAAACACGGGACATGTGAAAAAGAGCATTGATTAACATTTAATGTGGACAGTCCCCTGGCATGTGGCTGCACGGACAGCACATGTGTCAGAGACACATACATGTGAAAGAGGTGTGAGGTGGAGCTGTCTGCGGTGACACCATTAGGTCTCATTAACACATCAGTATTTTATTGTTCCAAAGCAAAGAACAATTCCTTTACAGATTTGGTTCCACTCCAGATTTTTGGCTTAAAAATTCTGTTAAAATACTGTCTGAATATGATGAAAAAGCTCCTCACCTGGAACCTGCAGTTCTGTCACAGGACAGCATGAAATAGTGTTACCATATATAGTTGTTACGAAATATAGTTACCACTGCTGCTGCACTCACGGCCGTGTTCCCAGGCTCGGACCGTCCGATGTTATTAATCTCTTTATTTGAAGTTTACAGAAGATAGGAGGGAAATATAAATAACTAGATGGGTGCCCGATGCACAATGCATCGGGATTCTAGCAGAGCGAGTCTCTGACTCGCAATGGCCGCTTCGCGGCCAATGCTTCGCGCTGCTAAGGCGACTCGCCATGCCCGCTGCGCGGCCAATGCTTCGTTCGTATCCACATGACGACATTGACTCGCAGCGAGAGCGGTCTCAAAAGGGGCAAAAAACCCATTCGTGATTATATAATAGATAGAAATACATCAATAGAGAGAGCTTAGAGAAAGGAATTAGAAAATGATAGCAGTTGCATATGGATTTTTGACCTGACGGTTTTCCTTTAATTCCGTGGTTTAGTACCTTGCACAGTGGATTGACTGTGCGGTGTTTTTAGCTGTTAAATAATGATCCAATCCCTTCAGTCTAAAGGCCCCGTCACACACGTCAATGTCGCCAGCGATCTGATCGCTGTTGAGCTGTCTCACAGGCAGACTCACCAGTGACCAGTACCAGCGAGTGCGCTGGTATCCATGTAAACAAGCGGGTAACTAAGCGCCGCGCGGCGGTTAGTTACCCGCTGTTTACCATGAATACCAGCTCCCAGCGCTTGCTGAGAGGCGCTGGGAGCTGGCTGATCGCATGTCTCCCGGGGTCACACACAGCGAATCGCTGGTTGATTCACCATGTCACACGCGTCCATATCGCTGCAACGTCACGTGCAGCAGCGACATTGACAGCGATATTGACGCATGTGACGGCTCCTTAAGACTTAAAATGATCGTATCAATGGAATCCTCGCTGATCAGAGGTGGTGGCATGTGGGATTTGTCTTTGCAACTTTATAGCCAATATTAGTATTCATGGCCTGTAGAAGCTCAGTTAATTGTTACCTTGAATGTTTGTTTGGGCATAGCCGGGGCCTGGGCTGCACAGAGAGCTATTGTGCTGCTACTGTTTAATTTCAGCATCTGCAGATCACAAGGTTACATACATTTCTATGTATTTCTTTGCAGGGTAGATGTTGCTCTGCTCTCATGGAATTTCATGGATCATTTCTAATTTGTGACTTTGCAGTAAATTGCTGAGCTAGGTGTCCTGCCCTGGAGTGACCTCTTAGCTCAGCAGCTTTGGTAATCTCAATGCTCAGGTGTCTTCTATTGTGAGGTAATGTGCTGTCTTCTCCCATGACAATGCTATGGGGTCATCCTATCCTAAAAGAATATTTCATTAATTAGATTTACAACAAGACCAAATCCTCTTGATTCTTATGACGTGATGAGGCGCCATCACTCGACCTGCCAGGCAATAAAGCTGTAGGTGATCTTCACCACAGCTGCTAATAGGTGTCATCACCTGCTGGATGTTTCTTTTGTTTCCAAGGAAACAATCAGGAAATCCCTTTAAGTGTCCATACACCTAAAGCCCCAGTCACACACAACGATATTGTTAAGGGCCTGTCACACGTGTCAATGTCGCCCGCGATATCGCTCATGCGTCACAAATTATTAATCGCCTGAGCGATGTGGAATTATCGCAGTTAAGATGTCACACGCGTCAATATGACCCAGCGATGCGGTGATGTCGCCATCTTGCGAGCGATTTTATTTAGTCGCTTGTACGATGTCAAAATAGAAAATACGTCGCTGAGTTTAGTGTCACACGCAGCGATGCACAAGGTCTACTGAGCGATGAGCGACAGGTTTTACATCTGGCAGTGAAACCTGCGATCGGCGATCAGCGACATGTCGCTGGTTGCATCGCTTAGTCACACACTTCAATGTCGCTCCTACGTCACTTTTACGTCACTTGAGCGACTGAAAATCCGTGACGTACGAGCGACATTGACAGCGATATCGACACGTGTGACATCCCCTTTAGAGAGATCGTTGTAACTATGACGTTACAACGATCTCTCCAGTGATGTCGTTCTGTGTGACACGTTGCAGCGATCAGGCCCCTGCTGTGAGGTCGCTGATCATTGCAAAGTGCTGCGGGTCATTTTTTCATTGTTGGTTTCCCGCTGGTCAGCACGCATTGCTGCGTGTGACCGCGAGAAACCAGTGATCTGTGGCCTCACAGGGCTGGTTACTATGGTAAACACTGGGTATCCAGGCAGCGCGCACCGTCTAGATACCCGGCGTTTACCATGGTTACCAGAGTCCTCCCTGCATAGCACTGCCTGTAAGCAGGGAGAACGCTGGTAACTATGATAAACAGCGGGTGTCTAGGCAGCGCTAAGCAGGGAGCAATGTGGGAGGTGGCTCCCATGGCCTGATTGCTGGGGAGATCTGCCTGTTTGACAGCTCCCCAGCGATCAGGTAACGACGCTCCAGCGATCCCGGCAGGTCGTTATCGCTGTCGGGATCGTTGGAGTGATTGTTATGTGTGACTGGACCTTAAGGCTGGTTTCGCACTGCATATTTTTTTCCTGTCCGCGGGATCCTACATTTTGTAGGACCCCACGGACAGGAACGGATCCGATTTGGCCTTATTGCCATCCAATTTTTGTAGGATCCGATTCGGTCCGATTGTTTTATTTATTTATTTTTCTGCTGTGCCCAAAATTAAAGACTGCTCCGATTTTGGGCACAGCGGATCAAATCAGACCGAATCAGATTCGACATGATCCGTGGCCCATAACTTGGGGGCCTATGGAGCATGGTCCGAGAAAACATCGGATGCTTTCTCGGACCCGATTATAGTGTACTGAGCATGTTCAGTACATTAAAATCGCTCCTAACCATCTAATTTCACTTCCGCAATGTATATATACATTGCGGAAGTGAAATTTAAGTGAAATCAGGGGTTAAAAATAAAGAAAATCGATTCTCACCTGTCCTGCATGCATGCTCAGTAACTAAAACTGCTCTAGTCCTGTAATTTCACTTTAGCAATGTATAAGCTCACCTCTCCGCCGAGTGTCCTGCGATGGCTGCAGGACTTTAATCAGCTGACCAGGTGGGGCGGCCCAACCCGACCAGCTGATGTGTCGCATGACCGCATCAGCTGAGCGGTTTAAATCGCCTGCCAAAACCGATCGATGGGCGGGTGATTTAAACCGTTCAGCCGATGCTGTCATGTGACACATCAGCTGATCAGGTTGCCCCGCCCGGTCAATTGATTAAGGTCCTGCAGCCATCGGAGGTGGACACCTCACATCACGGGACACTCAGCGGAGGGGTGAGCATTTTTTATTTTTAACCATTGCTTGCTTTCCCTTTCACAATGTATGTAGATACATCCCTCAAAATCCCAGATCCGGACACAGAAATGGCACCCGAACTTACACATCCGGTCTTATCCATTCCTATCCGTGTGGTCCTGGAAAAAACAGGATCCCCACGGACAGGAACAAAACCATGATGTGATGCTATTGGTCTGTAGTTATCCCTTCCGACCTCTCCATACACTGGCTATTTGGTTCGGCTGAGCGTTCATGTTTTCCTTGGGTAGAAGGATAGTTGTGCGGCCCCCATAAACATCTGAGGGTTGTATGAAATTGGCAGGTTGCCCAATGTTAATCTGTGTATGAAGGCCTTAAAGGGGTTGTGAACTACTTGGACAATCCCTTTTCATTCCCCATGTGCACTCCTATAAAAATATAACTTATGCTCTCTTCCGCTGCCGGAAAGGTTCCAGCAGTGTCAGAACTCGCATTTCCAGGGCTCACGTGACATTGTTGTGACATGCGAGCCCCGCGTCCAATCACCGCCGGCTTCCTTCTCCTTGCTTCTGTACCAAACTACAGGAAGTGAACGCTAGAGCTGGAATGGCGGCAGAACGGGAGGTGAGTACAGGGTTTATTTTACATGGGGGGGGGGGGAAGGAACATGTCAATCAGGAAGATGTGCTAGTAGTGGACAACCCCTTTAAGAACTTTGTGAGCACTGCTGTTAATTGATCTCATGTCCAACGGCAGGGAGAAGGAAGTCGGTGGTGATTGTTATGACGCATGAGCTTTAGGAATGCGAGTTCTGACATCGCTGGAACCGCGCCGGTACTGGAGGGGTGTACATGGGGAGTGAGAAGGGGTTATCCCAATAGTGGACAACTGGGGTTGCTCAGTTAAAACAATTTATCACTAGTGATGAGCAAGCACTAAAATGCTCAGGTGCTCGATGCTCGGGGTGCCAGCTTACGATGTGTACTGAAGGGAGCTGTGTATTTGTGTCAGATCAATAATTATTAGTGAAGAGTCCAAGCATCTCGGCGGTGCTCGACGAGCATCCCGAGTACCTCGATACTCGTGCAAGTAACGAGTAGTGCTGAGCATGCTCGCTCATCACTATTTATCACCTATCCACTCTGATCGGTGGCTCTGACTGGTGGGACCCGCACCAATTGTGAAAATTCTGTCCATTGTCTATGGGCTGCAGGAAAAAGCAGAGGTCATTGCTGGTCAGCTTCATAGGTAATCGGTGGTGTAGCTGTCAAGCATCCGCTCTGTTATACCAGAGTATAAGGGTGTGTGCACACGATCAGTGTACACAGCATTTTGGACACAGCATCTTACCGCTGCGTCCAAAACGCTGCATAGTACAGTATAAGCATAGTGGATGGGATTTCAAGAAATCCCATCCTCACTATGCTTAACCCGCCCGCAGCGTGTTTGGAGCTGTGGTGCGGAGTTGGAAGCAGCTGCCATTAGGTGACTGCAGGAAGAAGCCGCCCCGCACCCACTGCACTCGGTAAGTATAGGGTGGCTGTAGTCTCTCTGTGGCCACCCGCAGCTTCACTCAGGTCTGGAGGATCTGCGTCCAACACGCAGCTCCTCCGGACATGAGCACACACCCTAAAGATGTCTTGTTCTGTGGGTCACAGTGGTTGGACCTCACCAGTTCACCAGACAACCATTATTTAAGCTTGCATGTTTGAGCCTTGGGTCCAGAGAATCTAAACACTAGATCTGCAGGCAGATAAACAAGAAAGGTGTGAACACGTTCATAGGCGGGAACTTTGCGACATGTGGCCACACAGGTTCACTGCCAATTTATAGTACACACATCTGATCCGATGGGCCGTCTACCACCAGACATCACTATGTCAGAAATGTGGTTTGCTCAGTGCCTGTTAGCGGAGGCAGAAAAATCATGAATGGGCATGTAGAAAGATATGTGAGAACTGCACCGGGCCGGTGAGCTCGTCTGGGGACTGCTTCTATGTAGAAGAACTGGTTTGTAGTTGCTTCTTACAGAACCTGCACGCTGCTCTTCCGGCTGCTCCGGACGATACAACTTGATTAGTTCTTGTGTTTCAAGGTTGGCTAGCAGAGTGACAATCGGATTACTTCTACAGCTTTACTTTATTGTATCCGACCAGAGAATGGGCATGTAACGAGCACCAGATTTGCCAATGGGTGCAGTAGGTCCACGCAAATAGGCGGAAGGCCGTACGCTAAAGAGAATATTTAGGCCTTGTGCACACAGTCAATATATAGCTTTACCCATAGTGAATGGTAACATGCAAACTCTATTGAGTATTTCTGCAAGAGACGTGGAGAGTAAATTTAGCATATAAAAATGTTTTAGTCCAAAAAATAATAAAACTACAGATGAAAAATCAAATAAATGCCTGCTGACACAGTGCAGGTGTGGAGCCCACTGGGACGGGGTACTCGGGACGGGGTACTTTGTACCGGACCGGGGTATTACGGCGGTCTTGGTCCGGACTGTGTCCCGAGCCCACACGTAATGGTTGGGGGTTATTTACAGGGGAGAAAGTTGTGACGCCACCCATGGTATGTGGTCAGGGTGACCACCGCTGCTTCAGAACCTCCGGGGATGATGGATGGCAGCCTGTGATGTGACGGCTCTCCACTGGCAGAGCCTGGTCCCCGGGACAGTAGTGATGATAACAGTTTGTGAGGGAGAGCGGGGCTCAAGCGCAAGAATTACACAGACTCATGATTTTGTAGTTTTCCAGGTCTTTTGCTGAGAAGGTGATTCAGCTGAGTACTGTCCACGGAGACTGTACAGGGGCTGGGCTGCTCCCTCCCTGGCCGGGTCCTTTGGCTCCCTGTTTCTGCGCTGTGTGTGTGGCCCTGCTGCCGCTTTAGCTAAGCTGCCGGCCCGTCTCCCCTCACGGGTACCAACATGCTAGGCAACTTGGGTCTTGTCCTGTGTTCCTTGACCCCCCGTGTTGCTTCGCTGTAGTACAGTGAAGATGTGGGACCTTCACTAATACAGTTTTCACTGTGCTGTATGTTTCATGCACAGTCTTGGATCCAGTATCCGTTCTGTGCGCTCCTCTGGGGTGAGTTTTGGGGTAACTGTCTCCCAGGTGTGTTCCTCTCTGTTCTGTCTCCTTTCCTAGGACCCTGGCTGGGCCTGGAGCTGGACAGTGGACCGAGCGTTGAGCCTATCGCAGCTCTTTTACACTGGGGTCCTTCTTCCTCAGTGCTGCTCTGCACTGAACTTCCCACTTCCTCTCCACACCAGAATATATAGGGAAGCAGCTTTAGCTCCCCCTTCTGGCCTGGAGACGCTAGTGTAGTGATGTGGGAATCTTACCCTATATCGTGTTACTGTGGCACATGAACCCTGGGTGTGCCACACAGGGACAGCAGAAGAGATCACAATGAATGCCACAAAATTCCTGCTACTACAGCACCTAGATATCTCAATTGTATCGTACATAAAGGCTAGGAAAGCATATATTTATATTAGCTCGCAGTAATGTAGTGGGCTTCTGCTCAATGTATATTATTCAAAGTGCATAAAACACTGACAAACACTGATCTGTTAGTCACATGTATAGTTTTTGCAGCAACCTGACAATCACAAAGAAACAGTACTTGGGAATGGCACCTACATGAGTAATAGTGTCAGTAGATCATGTCCCGTGTGTCCTGCCTTGACGCACGTTTCAGTTTGTCTTCCTCAGCCGGCGTGGTCTAAGGCTGGGTTCACGTTGGGTTTGTGCTGTCTGTTAACAAATCTGTTGGACAGCAGCACAAACACAATGTAACGGACACGTAAACGCATCCATAGCCCTCCAAAATAGGCATGTGTTTGTAAGCAAGCAGGCAAACGCGGACTGCAGCGTTTTTCAGTCTGTTAGAAAATAAATGAAATCTAATGCAATGCCAGACATTTGTGCAAATCTTCAGCATTGCGTCATATTGCATTTGCAATAGATAACACTGGGGAACAATTTGCAAAAAAATTTCTGTTGAGTTAGGTTTTTGAGCTGATTTATACTAAAATTGGCATGCTGATTCCAAATATGTAGTCAGTTTTTTTTCTAGCACGTCAAGTTTTTCCTCCACAACTTACCTGCCAGAGAAGCACAATTGCACTGATATCTGTAATAAGACTTGTTATCTGATTACAATTCGACTCATATAGAGCTACATGGCATATGATAGTGTTAAAAAACATATTTGTCATGCCTATTTCTTATATATTTCATTTTTTGTTCATGTTTGTACTATTTAAAAAAACAAAAAACACTTTTTAGGTACAGTAGTTTACATATTTTTGAGAAGACAAAAATCCTATAGTTCAAAAACTTGACGTGATAGAGAAAAACTGAGATAATTTCTGGATTCAGCATCCAAAAATTAATTAACAGTTGTCTGACCTAACTCCTAAACAATTTTGTTCCCCAGTGTAATAGAAAGAGGAAAGATAAATATAGATGCCAGAATAGCATTGTAAGTCTCCGTGCTCTCCGTGCTCTCCGTGCTCTCCGTGCTCTCCGTGCTCTCCGTGCTCTCCGTGCTCTCCGTGCTCTCCGTGCTCTCCGTGCTCTCCGTGCTCTCCGTGCTCTCCGTGCTCTCCGTGCTCTCCGTGCTCTCCGTGCTCTCCGTGCTCTCCGTGCTCTCCGTGCTCTCCGTGCTCTCCGTGCTCTCCGTGCTCTCCGTGCTCTCCGTGCTCTCCGTGCTCTCCGTGCTCTCCGTGCTCTCCGTGCTCTCCGTGCTCTCCGTGCTCTCCGTGCTCTCCGTGCTCTCCGTGCTCTCCGTGCTCTCCGTGCTCTCCGTGCTCTCCGTGCTCTCCGTGCTCTCCGTGCTCTCCGTGCTCTCCGTGCTCTCCGTGCTCTCCGTGCTCTCCCTGCTCTCCCTGCTCTCCCTGCTCTCCCTGCTCTCCCTGCTCTCCCTGCTCTCCCTGCTCTCCCTGCTCTCCCTGCTCTCCCTGCTCTCCCTGCTCTCCCTGCTCTCCGTGCTCTCCGTGCTCTCCCTGCTCCTTCTGGTGCTGCTCATTAAACTCATATTCACCCAGTAACCAGGAAACATCAGAGAGAGCTGGGAGACTGGTAATGCTATTCTTGCATCAATCTTTCTATTTATCCTATCATCTATCTCTCTAGCTCAGGTATCAAAAAACCGTATGTGTTCAAAAATGGCTAAAATTGTCACACTTGCTGTCTCTTACAATGGAAACAGTTAAAGGGTTTGTCCGGGCTTTTACTATAATTGATATGTGTATCTAGGCTGCAAAATGTTAACAGTTTAATATACATCCTGTCAACATTTTGCATAGTTACCTAGATATCACATGATTGTGGCAGCCAGGGGGCGTGTTTGTATTGGAGCCTGAATGGAAATGGGAAACTGGTTGTTTCCTCCCAGTCTCCTACAAACACGCCCCGTCCCCTAGTCTACACTATGGCCAGCCACCCCCAGGCTCCTACAGGCCCTCCCCAGCCCCTAATGACACCACCCACCCCCATTGTACACAGCACTCCCCACTGCACTGACACACTGTGTCGAATCCGCGGCTGTGAAGGAGATTCGACATAGTGTGTCAGTGTAGTGTGTGCGCTCACCCTGTTGGCTCTGTGCCCTGGAGCCGAGGTCCACACTCCAAAACCCGGGACTCTGTGCTGTGGAACGCGTGCTTCCCTTTCCTTACCTCCAGTACTACAGAGCAGGGCACAGACCCGGTGGATCGGTCCTCTCTATACTGCAGCCGCTGGCTCTGTGCTCTATAGTACTTGAGGTATGGAGAGAGAAGCATTGGGCTCCAGAGCACAGAGTCCCGGCCTGTGGAGTGCGGACCTCGGCTCCAGGGCCCAGAGCCCACAGGGTGAGCGCACACATGCAGCGGTTCCCACTGCACTGACACTGCCGAATCGCCTTCATAGAAGCCGGACCGCTATGTACAGTGGGGGTGGGTGCTGACATTAGGGGCTGGGGCGAGCTGTAGGAGCCCTGGGGGTGGCTGGCTATACTGAGACTGGGCAGGCCTGTAGGATCCTGGGGGTGGCTGGCCATAGTGTAGAGTGGGGAGGGGGGGAGCGTGTTTGTGGCAGACTGGGAGGAAATTACCAGTTTCCCATTTCCATGCAGGCTACAATACAAACACGCCCCCTGGATGTTTCTGGCTGCTGCAAATAGGTGATATCTAGGCAACTATGCAAAATGTTGACAGGATGTATATTACAAGCTGTCAACATTTTGCAGCCTGGATATACATATCAATTAAAGCAAAAGCCTGGACCACTCCTTTAATGTTTCTGTTGTAATGGACAGCACAGACTTAGTGTGAACCTAGCCCAACACATGTAGGTGCCATTTCTAAGTACTGTTTATTTGTGATTGTCAGGCTGGTGCATAAGCTACCTGTGACTAACAGATCAATCTTGTCAGTGTTATGCACCTTGAACTCCTGCTCTCCTTATCCTAGCCGGGGAGCGCGGCGTCTAATACCGTGACGCGCATGCTCGGGAGCCATAGCAACGCGCCTTGGCTTCCCGGACGTGCGCGTCATTAGGCGGGGCCGCTGACGCTCTTCCGGCGGGACGGCGCGTCCCGGAAGTTTCCGGCCGCGTGTGGAGATGCGGGCACAAGCGTTTGCAGCTGTTACTTCAGCTATTTAAACCAGCGGGAGCGGGTGGCACGTTACCCCCTGATGAAGATTGCTACTATTGCATATTGAAACGTACGTCGGGGTCCGGACCCGGGGGATCCATCCATCTGGGGCACTCTATCCCCTTTCTACCACGGTGGTATGCATTGATTACCAAATGGGTTTATTGCACTTAGGCAGCAGGCAGCCCCTAGGGTTTGCATATACTTTTTGATAGGCACTGTTTGTTTACAATTTTGATATAGTGATATATGTTAGGCCAACTTTGGCATAATATTTCATTGTAAGCAATGTGTGTCATCCTTCTATTTGGTGATTTCTATTGTGAACTTATGTCATTCCCTATTGTACTGTGACTTACTGCCAATTGTGTTTTTGTATTTATGCATACCGTGGAGTAGGGGAGATTGTCCCTGCACCATCTGTTTCATAGAAAAAATTCCTTATCCACAGCCTTTTAACCAGTTGGTGGAAATAAATACATATCATTGCACATGATCCGCTCTTGTTCTCATTAATTTAAATTGTTGCTCTTAGAGCTTTTACACAGATAAGTGGGGGTTCCACATGAAATTCTGTGTTTATGGGTCACATGGATATTTTTGTACCTTGAATTATATGCATTGAGCAGCCAGCCGCCTGCGACATTACTGTGAGCTAATATCAATATAAGCTGTCCTACTCTTTATATGTAATTTATACCGATACAATGAGATTTTTTTAAGCTAGATATCTAGGTGCTGTAATAGTAGAAATTTTTGTGTCATTTACAGTGTTGTCCAAAAGTATTGACACCCCTGCAATTCTGTCAGATAATACTCAGTTTCTTCCTGAAAATGATTGCAATCACAAATTCTTTGGTATTATTATCTTCATTTAATTTGTCTTCAATGAAAAAACACAAAAGAGAATGAAGCAAAAAGCAAAACATTGATCATTTCACACAAAACTCCAAAAAAGGGCTGGATAAAAGTATTGGCACCCTCAGCCTAATACTTGGTTGCACAACTTTAGCTAAAATAACTGTGATCAACCGCTTCCGGTAACCATCAATGAGTTTCTTACAATGCTCTACTGGAATTTTAGACCATTCTTCTTTGGCAAACTGCTCCAGGTCCCTGATATTTGAAGGGTGCCTTCTCCAAACTGCCATTTTTAGATCTCTCCACAGGTGTTCTATGGGATTCAGGTTTGGACTCATTGCTGGCCACCTTAGAAGTCTCCAGTGCTTTCTCTCAAACCATTTTCTAGTGCTTTTTGAAGTGTGTTTTGGGTCATTGTCCTGCTGGAAGACCCATGACCTCTGAGGGAGACCCAGCTTTCTCACATTGGGCCCTACATAATGCTGCAAAATTTGTTGGTAGTCTTCAGACTTCATAATGCCATGCACACGGTCAAGCAGTCCAGTGCCAGAGGCAGCAAAGCAACCCCAAAACATCAGGGAACCTCCGCCATGTTTGACTGTAGGGACCGTGTTCTTTTCTTTGAATGCCTCTTTTTCTCTCCTGTAAACTCTATGTTGATGCCTTTGCCCAAAAAGAGAGAACATTCTTCCAAAACGTTTTAGGCTTTCTCGGGTAAGTTTTGGCAAACTCCAGCCTGACTTTTTTATGCCTCGGGGTAAGAAGTGGGGTCTTCCTGGGTATCCTACCATACAGTCCCTTTTCATTCAGACGCCGACGGATAGTACGGGTTGACACTGTTGTACTCTCGGACTGCAAGGCAGCTTGAACTTATTTGGATGTTAGTCAATGTTCTTTATCCACCATCCGCACAATCTTGCGTTGAAATCTCTCGTCAATTTTTCTTTTCCGTCCACATCTAGGTAGATTAGCCACAGTGCCATGGGCTTTAAACTTCTTGACACTGCGCACGGTAGACACAGGAACATTCAGGTCTTAGGAGATGGACTTGTAGCCTTGAGATTGCACATGCTTCTTCACAATTTGGTTTCTCAAGTCCTCAGACAGTTCTTTGGTCTTCTTTCTTTTCTCCATGCTCAATGTGGTACACACAAGGACACAGGACCGAGGTTGAGTCAACTTTAATCCATGTTAACTGGCTGCAAGTGTGATTTAGTTATTGCCAACACCTGTTAGGTGCCACAGGTAAGTTACAGGTGCTGTTAATTACACAAATTAGAGAAGCATCATATGATTTTTCTAACAGTGCCAATACTTTTGTCCACCCCCTTGTTTATGTTTGGTGTGGAATTATATCCAATTTGGCTTTAGGACAAATCTTTTTGTGTTTTTTCATTGAAGACAAATTAAATGAAGATAATAATACCAAAGAATTTGTGATTGCAATCATTTTCAGGAAGAAACTGAGTATTATCTGACAGAATTGCAGGGGTGTCAATACTTTTGGTCAACACTGTATAGTGTTCTGTTCTGCTGTCCCTGCACTGTCAGCAGGCATTTGTTTGAATTTATTTATTTTATCTTGCACCTTTTTTTTAAATGCATTTTCTGGTGCAGATTTGTCGCTAATCTGCAGGTCTACCCTGAAGCCAGCAGAGTCTGAGAATTCTGTAGTGTTGTGCACACTTTTCTTATTTTTTCCTTACAGATTTAGTGCATACAATAATCTGCAATATATCAATGGTTGGAGCTGATTTGCAGCGTTTTTCCAGCCATTGACTTCATTAGACAGATACACGGCATAAACATGCTCCAAAAAATGCACCAAATCTGCACCGTGTTTGGTGTTTTTCTGGCACAGGATGCAGGTTTGGTGCAGAAGTTTCTGCATTGTGCGCACATAGCTTTACAAGGGAATCCTTCCTAGGATAATTGGGTTTATTATCTGAAGTTTGTGTATAATAACACTTTTGACCATTTGGGGTCCGTCCATTCGTCCCAGAATAATTGTGTTGTGGATCCACAGTATGATCTGTGTGTTGTCTGCAATGTCTACATTTTACCCTTTGCATTGTGGCATGGTAAAAGTCCACCAATTTACAATGTCCATTTCCAAGTATTGACTGTATGTGTATCCAGTGAGATTTGTTAAAATATCTATATCATTACATTATGATCTATTATTGCAGATTTTCCATCCCACAAATTGAGGGAAATTGACAGTAAATCCAGTATGTGTGAACATGTCCTTTCTGCTTTAGGGTGAGGCGACATCTCTGGTCTCTTGTCTGCGACTTGCCGTCACAGGACTGTTTTAGTGCTAGTTTGCTGTAAAACAAAATCGCAGATGAGTCGTAGTCGCTGCCTGAGTTGAACTTTCTGGCAAGCGAGTCGTGCAAGTTATCAAGAGAACATCCAACACCTTTGGAAACTGTTGCAAATCCACATTGCAGTCCCTATATGGCACCATAGGAGATCATTAGGGGCAAGGTCTTGGTGTTGCATGAGGACACATGTCGCTGCGTAGCTGGATGAGTTTTTATCAGGTCCATATATTGTAATGCTTCATGGGAACAATAGAATACTATTTATGCACATATATAGCAGTGTTAATTCCACAGCCCTGTACAGATTTGATCATCACTGTCCCCATTGGGGCTCACAATCTAAACATCCTGTATGTCTTTGGAGTGTGGGTGGAAACTATAGAATCTGGAAGAAATCCACACAAACACTGGGAGAACATAGATGCTCCTTGCAGATGTTGTCCTTGGTGGGATATGAACCCAGGGCCCCAGCGCTGCACAGCTGCAATGCTACCACTGAACCTCTGTACAGTCCTAACCACTGAGCCACCCAATACTCGGCCTCTGTAATGATGAGTAGATACAGATCCCACCACTGTGATGTATGTCAGGATCCATGCCTGGGTCAGGGAAGGGGTTAATGAGTTTGCTGAAAACTATTGGGGCTTCCGGGATTACACAGTGTCTCTTCCATCAGCTTTTTCCCAAAAAAAAGCACCAAAAATGGATTGAGTTTTTGATCAAGTTTTGGCTGCGTTTTTTTTCTGTCTTGGAGAGTTGAATTTTTATTAGAATGGGGATGAATGAATTGACATGTTCTGCACCAAAATGGGACCAGTAAAAACGCAGGCGTTGGCACAGCATTTCTCAATTGTCAGACTGCTGGCATTTCAAAAATTGACATTTGTTTGTGCTAATAACACAGCACAAAAAAAGATACAAAATGCAGCGTGTGCAAATAGCCTTAGGCTGGCTTCACATTAGCGTTCCCCTCCGCAGCGTTCTGCGGAGGGGAATCACCATGTGTGCGCAGCGGCCGCCAACTCCTATCTTTATAATGGGAGCGCACGGTGCTGCGCTTGACTGCGCATGACCGTGCGCACCCATTCACTCCCATATGTGATCTGTGCGCAGGCGGATGCCTGCGCACAAATCACACACCCTCGTCGGCACCAGGAACTCGACATGTTGCATTCCTGGTGCGGACGAGAGCGTGTGATCTGTGCGCAGGCATCCGCCTGCGCACAGATCACATATGGGAGTGAATGGCTGCGCACGGTCATGCGCTGTGCACTCCCATTATAAAGATAGGAGCTGGCGGCCGCTGCGCACACATGGCGATTCCCTCCGCAGAACGCTGCAGAGGGGAACGCTATTGTGAAGCCAGCCTTAGGCCACATACACACGTTGAGTACCGGTATTTGCTGAGTTTTTTACCTCAGGATTTGTAGCCAAAATCAGGAGTGGATGATAAATACAGAAGTGGTGACGTGTTTCTATTACACTTTTCCTCTGATTGCTCCACTCCTGGTTTTGGCTACAAATCCTGAGGTAAAAAACTCCTCAAATACTGAATGTGTGCACGTAGTCTTAATGTTGTCCCTTAGCCCTATAACTGGAATGTGAATGGAACTGCACAACCCATAATCGGGGCTAGTGCTTTTTCTAAAGGAAAGCAGTCATGTTTTCTTAATCGTGGACAACCTCTCCTTCCCGAAGGAATAAAAGGGAAAATAAATGTATCATCTTGCACCAGTGTGTGGAGGGCGGGATGGTGTTGGTGTCCTGATCCTCTGTGCAGTAGTCAGTACACCCCTCCCAGCTGGCTTTTGTAGTACTGGACTATACTGTATTTTATATGGACGGTGCTTGAGCTCCGTACTGCACTCCACAATGCTGAGGAATATCACATGGGCTCTGACTTTCCAATACTTCAGAAATAAAGCGCTTTCATTTACAAATTTGTCTCAATGTCCTTTCTCAATGGACTGCAGGGACAGCGGGGGAATTATTAGATGGTGATGAGCCTTGATCATACAGTCCTTGTTGAAGAATCCACCAAGTTCGCTCAGTACATGCACTACACTACATTGTCCTTACAAGCAGTGACTTATGGGGCTTGTAGTTCTTAGTGGCATAGCCTGGAAAGGAAAAAACAAACAGTGTTTTGGTAAAATCCCTTGGAACTAAGCCGTCCCCGCCCTCGATTACTCTTATCCAGGCAATCGGCATGCTGATTGGCTGATTTATTTGTTCTCTATAGCTTGTAATGATTGGTTGATTTCAACCAATCATGTGCATGTCCTAAAAGGAACATACTGATCCCCACAATCTTATATTGTTGTTTACAGATTAAAGTTATAGTGGCACAGAAGAGGCGATCGCACGAATCACCATCTGGGAGTAGCTTGATGTCGGGGCAGAAGCCTTGATTCCAGTGCTGTCACTTACTGAGCTACTCACTGCAGTCCTGATTAAAACCTCTTTTATTTGCTGGGGATCTAGCAGTTCTCTGAATGCTGACTCCGCCCACAACACTGATTGGCAGCTTTCTGCCTATGCACAGTGTACACAGGGAGCTGCCAATCAGTGGAGGGGGCCCTGTTATACTGAGCTCATGAATATAGAGGATGACCAGGCAGAAGGTTTACTAGTCCTGTTGCAACTCTGTTACTCATCGCTTAAATCTCTGTCTTCACATTATTCTGCTCACAGATTAAATAGCAGAAAGCTGGCGACAGATTCCCTTTAAGAAATGGGCAAAATAGCGCAGGAAGTGAAATATAATAGAAAACAAGTGCTGGCTTATGTTTCCCACAATTAAGTGTTATTCACTGCTTTCTTCTGGGTACAGCCAGCTATTTTCCCATGGAGCCGATGTATGAATGTCACCACACTTCCACCATATGTGACCAATTACTCGGTCTCTGAGTAACAGCGGTTTGGCAGTAAATGGTTTAGAAAAGCTTTACAGTTTATTACTAATCTGGAAAATCAACAGTTAAACTGGAGTAGTTCTATATAGATGGGGACTGGAGAGCAGCTTCGGGGGAAATGTAGACTTTTCTAGAGCTTAAAGGTAGGGCTGGGCGATTAATCAAATTAATTCGATTAATTTGCCTCCTGCTGTGGCCACGATTGTGATTTTATTCAAAATCGTGTAATTCGATTTAAAATGGCGTCCGGAGCCCCCCCCATGGGTATACAGGGCCCCCCTCCCTGCTGCCGTAAACCTGTAAAGGAATAGATCATTATACTTATCCCCGCCGCCGCCATCATCGCGCTCCTCCAGCTTCCTCCTCTGGCGCACAGACAATGACGTCATTGCCTGCGCCCACCGGAGGAGGAAGTCAGAAGAAGCCGGAGGAGCGCGATGATGGCGGCGGCGGGGATAAGTATAATGATCTATTCCTTTACAGGTTTACGGCAGCAAGGGGGGGCCCTGTATACACCACTGGGGCTGCTGCTGTATACACCACTGGGGCTGCTGCTGTATACACCACTGGGGCTGCTGCTGTATACACCACTGGGGCTGCTGCTGTATACACCACTGGGGCTGCTGCTGTATACACCACTGGGGCTGCTGCTGTATACACCACTGGGGTCCAGCCTCGGCTTATACACGAGTCAATAGGTTTTCCCAGGTTTCGGGGGCAAAAGTAGGGGGGTCGGCTTATACACGGGTCGGCTTATACACGAGTATATATACGGTACCTCTTAGTTTTTTCTCTTTATTCATCAAAGAAAAGCAAAAAAAAATAGAAAAGAAAAAAATCGAGATTTAAATCGAAAATCGTCCATAGGTTTAAATAAAATCGAGATTTAGATTTTTTCCAATATCGCCCAGCCCTACTTAAAGGGGTTGTTCACCTTTTTGGTTACTTTTTTTGCCCACATCATACCAGTTCAATTAATTAGTATGCATCTGTGTATTCGGGCAACAAGGGGTTACCGTATATACTGGCGTATAAGCCGAGTTTTTCAGCCCAAAAATTGGGCTGAAAAGTCCCCCCACGGCTTATACGCGAGTATATACCCAGTGGTAGTATACAGCCGCCCGCCACCCCCATCAGTATACAGGCCCCCCCCATCAGGATCCAGGGCCCCCCCTCCTTGCTCCGCAAAACCTGCAAAGGAAAATCATTATACTTATCACTGTCCTGTCGCCGCCGGACCGCCGCTGCCATCGCGATCCCCGTCTTCTTCCGGCTTCCTGTGGTCGCAGGCAATGACGTCATTGCCTGCGCCAACCACAGGAAACCAGAAGACGCTGGAAGAAGACGGGATCGCGATGGCAGCGGCGGTCCGGCGGCGACAGGACAGTGATAAGTATAATGATTTTCCTTTGCGGAGCAAGGAGGGGGGGCCCTGGATCCTTATGGGGGGGTCCTGTATACTGATGGGGGTGGCGGGCGGGTGGCTGTATATACCTCCTGGGGCTGCTGTATACTACCACTGGGGCTGCTGTATACTACCACTGGGGCTGTTTATACCTCTGTGGCTGCTGTATGCTACCTCTGGGGCTGCTGTATGCTACCTCTGGGGCTGCTGTATGCTACCTCTGGGGCTGCTGTATGCTACCTCTGGGGCTGCTGTATGCTACCTCTGGGGCTGCTGTATGCTACCACTGGGGCTGCTGTATGCTACCACTGGGGCTGCTGTATGCTACCACTGGGGCTGCTGTATGCTACCACTGGGGCTGCTGTATGCTACCACTGGGGCTGCTGTATGCTACCACTGGGGCTGCTGTATGCTACCACTGGGGCTGCTGTATGCTACCACTGGGGCTGCTGTATGCTACCACTGGGGCGGCTGTATGCTACCACTGGGGCGGCTGTATACTACCACTGGGGAGGCTGCTGTAACACTGCTGGGGCCTGTATATACATCTGGGGCTGCTGTATACCACACTGCTGGGGGCTGTATACCTGTGCTGGGGTCCACCCTCGGCTTATACACGAGTCAATAGGTTTTCCCAGGTTTTGGGGCAAAAGTAGGGGGGTCGGCTTATACACGGGTCGGCTTATACACGAGTATATACGGTAATCATTGTCGATGCATGCTTTTTTACTTAATGTAATTAGCATTCTTAAAAATTAAATTTTCCTTTTTTTTTTTTGTCTTGTACATTCAATTTAAAGGGAACCAGTCACCATGAATATTCAGTGTAATCTGCAGGCACCATGTTATAGAGCAGGGGGAGCGCAGAAGATCTATAGTTTTGTGGGAAAAGATTCAGGATAACCCGTCATTTCATAATTAATTTGTGGTCCAGTGGGCGGTCCTATCAGTGACTGACAGCTTTCTTTTTGGTAATGGTGCATACAGCTGTAGCTGTCAGTCACTGATAGGACCACCCACTTGACCACAAATCATAGAAAGCGCAGGGGTTAAATGATTGAATAAAATCAATCTGCGTTACTTGTCCTTACCTTCCTATACCGGCTGTAGACCGCAACCTAAATAACCTGTAATGACATCGTGATCATGTGACCTGTGGGCGTGGCCACTCCCTCCTCAGCCAAAACCCAGAAGTACAGCAGAAAAACACCGCACATAATCGACATGTTGCATATTTTTATGGCTCAAAGATTAGTAAAAAAAAATCTGCATCTAATACGCTGTGCAAAAATGCGTCTGCACAGCCAGAGTCACATTGACTTGCTGACTGGCCAATACATCATGTGCATCTTGCCAATACGCCGTCCAAGCGCACTGCAAATGTGAGTGCAAGGCCTTAGCCTGGTATGTGTATCAAAAGCAGCTTCACCTTGTGGGGGATGAGGACGAGCGGGCTTTACATTGTGAGTGAGGTAGGGTGGGACGTGAGAGAGGACAGGGGCTGGGCTTTACCATGTGAGGTGAGACGGAGGCCAGGCTTTACTGTGGAGGATGAGGGCGGGACAGGCAGGGCTTTACCATGTGGAGGATGAGATGAGCGGGCGGGTTCCCAGTGGATGAGGAGGCTGACGGGATGAGCGGCAGGGCTTTACCATGTGAGGTGAGGACGGGATGGCGGCGGGCTTTACCATTGTGGAGGATGAGGACGGAGTGCCGGGCTTTACCATGTGGAGGATGAGGACGGGTGGCCGGGCTTTACCATGTGGAGGATGAGGACAGGGTGTGCCGGGCTTTACCATGTGGAGGATGAGGACGGGCGGGCCGGGCTTTACCTTGTGGAGGATGAGGACGGGTGTGCCGGGCTTTACCATGTGGAGGATGAGGACGGCGTGCGGGCTTTACCATGTGGAGGATGAGGACAGGCGGGCCGGGCTTTACCTTGTGGAGGATGAGGACGGTGTGCGGGCTTTACCTGTGGAGGATGAGGACGGCTGGCCGGGCTTTACCATGTGGAGGATGGGAAAGGCGTGCTGGGCTTTACCTTGTGGAGGATGAGACGGGCGGGCCGGGCTTTACCTTGTGGAGGATGAGGACGGTGGGGCGGGCTTACCTTGTGGAGGATGAGGACGGGCGGGCCGGCTTTACCTGTGGAGGATGGGACGGGCGGGCCGGGCTTTACCTTGTGGAGGATGAGGACGGGCGGGCCGGGCTTTACCTTGTGGAGGATAGACGGCGGCGGGCTTACTTGTGAGGATGAGGACGCGGTGCCGGCTTTACTTGTGGAGGATGAGGAGGGCTCCGGCGCCATTTACCTTGTGGAGGATGAGGAACGGCGGGCCGGCTTTACCTTGTGGAGGATGAGACTGTGTAGGAAGCTGATTTAAAGGAAAGATGCTCACGAGCCTCTCAGACGTCCATGTATAATTTTCAGCCTCATGCGGTAATTCTAACCCCTGTAATTATAAAGTGGAAGATAATGTAGTAATGCTGTTTTCTCCATTGCTCACATTTCTGCCCCTCTCTCCTCTTTGTGGATTATGTGATCGGTCTCTGACCTTTCCCATCTCCGCTGTGCTCTGATGTGATCCTGGTTCTTAATACATTTATTATCATACAACGTTCAGCAGCGCTGACATCCGGGAAGAAGCCGAGAACGGCCATTAATGCCTTGCCAGACAGCTTCCAAGTAGCTTTGATCGTGACATTAGAAATATGCAAAACGCAGTATATTGTGCCAGGTTTGGGCATGAGCGGACATGTGTGACATTGTGATGAGGCGGTGTCTGCTCCTTCAGAGTTCAGCTCCCGTGTGATCCTGATCACTACTATGTAAAGTAGCATGGAAAGCTTCTCAAGTATTGTTTGTGCCAAATGCAGACTTTTTTTTTAAAGTCCTGGGAAGAATCGTAACGAGTATAAGGTTAAGATTTGTGGAGTCCCATCTCCAGGACCTCCATCAAATAACATGACTGCAATATATAAGCCATGCATAATAATAATATTACCACTCCAACGTTTCCAGGCATAGTGGTGGTCTACCGAACATCACTGCTTGCAGTAAAATGAAATATAACATGTACTCCTATTGTACCCTGTGCCCTGCCTTTTCCTTGGCCTGGTCATATAGATATGGAAGCCCAAGAGTCTGGGGAAGCGCCTGATGAGAGGGTGCCCCCTGCTGCATGACACATCTGTGCCCCATCACAGCCCTCACCCTGATGGACTTTTGAACACATTTGTAACCTTCTTTATAAAGTGAGCAAGCTGGTTGAACTTTTCCTAAAAGAAGCAGTGTCCCCCGGGGGTATGGCCCCTCTGTGCCAACTTAACTTCCCCTCTCAGAATAGCAGCTTGCCTACATGCATCTTGTGGCTGGTGGACTTGAGTCAAAATTAGTGATGAGCGAATAGTGAAATATTCGGGTTCGGATTATTCTTACCGAATACTTTGAACTGTTCCGTATACGTCACAAATAACTAATTTAATACAAGTCAATGGGGGAACTTAAGTATTTTTCTGGAATATTTCCCTGAAAAAATGTTCCCCATTGACTTGCATTAAATTCATCATATGTGATGAATACTGGAACAATTTAAAAAAAAAAAAAAAAAACGAAACCGCCAGCACTGCCAGAAAATATAAAAATTGTGCAAAAACACATATTGTTTCCAAACTGCAAAAAATTTTAGTTGAGACATTTAGCAAAACATTAAATAATCTTTTGAGCCACCCCGCCAAACGTCAAGGCATTCTCAGATAGGGTGGTCCTACTCTACAATTTTTAATTTATACTGTGTCAAAAGACCTCAATAATAAATATAAAGTGGACCATACAAAAACATCACTCACCTTCACATATCAGACCTGCTTCCAAGGTGCCAGATCAGTGATATGGTGGGTTTACACGTCCCGATATTGGGACGATATCGCTATACAACGGCGCGGGAGCGCGCATTTTTAGTGCGCTTTTCCCGATATCGCATCGGCGGTTTACACGTTGCGATATCGGGAAACAACGTCCCTCCGATGTGTACACCCACCAACCCAGTAACGACCATTTAACATGGGAGTTAATGGGTAGCGTCGGCGTACACATCGGAGTTGGGCTGTCACACGGGACGATGCGGCTACAACGGCCATGCGATATCGGGCGGTTGAAGAGCACACTCATTCAACCCCGATATCGTTTTGGCATCGTTCCAGTATCGCATTGTACGTTCAAACCGTACAATGCGCGAACGATATCGGGTCCAACTCCCGAACCACGTGACTTTTTGTTGGATCGGAGTTGGACGCCGATATCGCGGCGTGTAAACCCACCATTATTGATATAAGGCAACCTAGGCCCTCACACCTGCAGCTTCCACCACAAATGTCAGGGCTTTTCAAAGTTAACTCCCACTGCACCGACCCAGCCTTTATGGGTAACAGCAGGTTACGTTCAGGTGAATGAAGCAAAAACTGAGCCTGTGTGCTGGGTGTGATAACCGTGTGTGAACAGTTACCAAGAATACAAATGTCAGTACAGATGGAAATGGACAAAATCTAGCGTGCACGGCGAAGTGGTGGTCAGCCACTAAACCATACCCAGGAAAAAACAGAAAACGCCAGCACTACCAGAAAATATAAAAATTGTGCAAAAACACATATTGTTTCCAAACTGCAAAAAATTTTATTTGAGACATTTAGCAAAAGATTAAATAATCTTTTGAGCCACCCCGCCAAACGTCAAGGCATTCTCAGATAGGATGGTCCTACTCTACAATTTTTAATTTATACTGTGTCAAAAGACCTCAATAATAAATATAAAGTGGACCATACAAAAACATCACTCACCTTCACATATCAGACCTGCTTCCAAGGTGCCAGATCAGTGCATGTGATATAAGGCAACCTAGGCCCTCACACCTGCAGCATCCATCACAAATGTCAGGGCTTTTCAAAGTGAACCCCACTGCACCGACCCAGCCTTTATGGGTAACAGCAGGTTACGTTCAAAGTATTTGGGAAGAATAATCCGAACCCGAATATTTTACTATTTGCTCATCACTAAAATCTTTTTTATACAATGACTTTTTCTAGGATGCAGCCATTGCCCCGTTCTCCCTCTTTCGCATAATGTTTTTTGGGTAGACCTATGTTCAGATTTCACTGGTTTCAACTGTCTAAGTGTGATTAGTGTGTAATTCTTTTTCTTTGACAGGCACCCGAGGTGGGAGATCTGGGTCCTGAGACCTCCACTGATCAGTGAGAATACCCCTGTGAAGTCTGTAGCTACTGTATGAGCTGCGTGCACAGGGCGGTGTATATATAAGTCGTGAGTCCGCACATTGTCTCTCACAAAGCTGTCTACAGACCCATTGACTTATCATTGAGCATGTAACCAGCCCCATGTGCATAGCTCTTTCAGGAGCTGAGGACTTCAGAGAGGTATTTTGACAGTTCTGTGATGGACTCAGGACTCTGACCCCACCGATCGGCAGCACTGTGATTACATAAAATGTTTATAGTCACTCTAACTTATGTCAATGACTCCTGTATGGACACTGGTGGTCGCCGGCCTTAGCACATTAGTTCTTATCTGCAGGTATATCCATGCATTACATGGAAGGCCTGGATATAATGTCACATTTCCCCGATATGGTGACAGCTGAGCCGGGTCTTCATGTTCTATCACATATGAGCTTCCTTCCCTGGTTATATTAGTGCAGAGTTTTGGAAAACTTCAAGGCCCAGAAATGTCTCGTATGAAAATATCCAAAGACTTTTGGAACTGAATGAAACAA
The DNA here is from genome assembly GCA_033576535.1 of Allobates femoralis. NCBI lineage: Eukaryota > Metazoa > Chordata > Amphibia > Anura > Aromobatidae > Allobates > Allobates femoralis. Next base: position 79,013,240 of record JARQOC010000006.1, on the reverse strand, counting down.
AACGATGGAATAAAATGGAAAGCTGTGCTGGACCAGCGGCTTGTCCTCCATCCAGGGCTGCCTGGAATGAATGGACCATTGTCTCTCGCTCTCCAGTACTGTTTTCGGGATCAGGATCTGAGCTTTGCAGCCTCTTTCAGCTGATTTGAGGTGTTATGAATATTCATAAGACTTGTCAAGCCCGGCTTTGTTCCCAATGGAACTGCAGCAGAATGAAGGGAAGTGAGTATGTGCCTGATTTCCATAAACCCATCCACTTACTAGCTGCGCCCACAGTTTCTCCAGCCGGTCTAAGGTCCTGGTCTCCAAGGGGTAATCGCATGTAACCGTGCTAGAGGAAAGACTGAGGATAGGGGGGAACTTTGTGCGTCCTGCCATTGTTTCCTTCTAGCAGAACAATGACCCTAATGTTTGCTGCACGTTCAGCTACAGACAGAAATTCATTGGGGTCTTGTTCTTGTTACTGTAATGGGGGGCTGCCCCCTCGGCCCACGGTATATTTATTGGCCCTTTATTCTGGACGTAGACTGAGGCATGAATTGTTCTGTCTGTAGAAAATGCATATTAATTAAGGGGAAGTTAACCTTTCCAGAGGAGAAGAGCAGTTTTACAAGATATAGAGCATTTGTAAGTGAAATTGAGGCCATTTTCTATTTTATGATGTATTTCCTGCATGTGACACCATATAACTTAATAGCTATAACTTGTTTTGCCTTTAAAAATTCCACTCCTGTGCCATGTGTCCCTGGTCCATTGTGCACAGTGTAAAGAGAAATGTAAAAATTACCAACATTGCATACAACAAGTCTCACGAAAGCAAATTAATTTTAAACAAATTAAATTAAACAGTTTTTGTTACTAGTCTTGCTCCTCCCTCTAGCTGCTTGCTCCTCCCTCTAGCTGCTTGCTCCTCCCTCTAGCTGCTTGCTCCTGCCTCTAGCTGCTTGCTCCTGCCTCTAGCTACTTGCTCCTGCCTCTAGCTACTTGCTCCTGCCTCTAGCTGCTTGCTCCTGCCTCTAGCTGCTTGCTCCTGCCTCTAGCTGCTTGCTCCTGCCTCTAGCTGCTTGCTCCTGCCTCTAGCTGCTTGCTCTCTAGATCCTCCCATCTTCATAGCAGATGGTGCTGATGAGATTCTATCTCCTATCTCAGTAATGGGAAAGTCTTCACTGAATACAGATTTTACATCAGAATTGAGAATTTTGATAAAAACTGATCAATTTTGAAGATAAAGAGGAAAATTTGTCTAATAAGATAATTACAAAGGTTTATTATTCATGTGTGCTATTGACTTGTTTAAAGCGTAACCGTTGTTTTACTTTTTAAGTGAACCTGTCAGCAGTTTAGTCTCATGTATAAGCTGCGGCCACCACCAGTTAGGCCTTATATGGAGCATTCTGGAATTCTGTATTAAATCATACAGATCGGCCTGGATATTTACAAACAAAAAACAAACCCCAGCTTTTATTATACACACCTGGTGGCCGGTCCGGTTCGATGGGTGTCACTGGTCTTGGTCCGTCACCTCCTTTCTTGCGATCACTGTCCTCCTCTGCTTCGTGCAGGTGACTAGTTCTATATCACCTGCACAGTCTCCTCCATTGTGCTCCTGTGCGCGTGCGCTATCCCTATGCCCTTGCCGAGGACAAATCAAAGTATTGTACTGCACAGGCTTCCTGAGACCTGTGACACCCATCGGACCGGACCACTCGCCACATAAGTATAATAAAGGCTGTGTTTTTTTACATTCTACAGATTGGCCTGGGGACTTACCGTATGTAAGGTGTTCTAGAATGGTGTATATAGGGGCTTACTGCTGGTGGTGGCCGCATCTTATGTGCAAAAAACTACTGGTGACAGGTTCACTTTAAGATTGAGGGTGAAAAAATGTTAAGTTCATGGTGTATGAATGCTTTTTCATGGCACTGTATAGATTACCACATTACCATACACTGGATATTACAGATTACTTCCTGAGGGAGATGAACACATGAATGAAGCTGATGAAGCCGGTTTGGACACAGTATGGCCTCTGTAGTTCACCATATATTTGTGCATGTCGGTATTAAGACACATAATGCATACACAGTGACTCCTGTGGCTTTATTCAAGTCAATGGCTCCATTGAGGTTCTGGTTTGAAGACAGGCCTTTTTTTAGTTGTTTTTTTTTTTTTTTAAAGAATCCGAAACTGCAGCGTGGAGCCTTGTGTAAGTGTGAACAGAGCCTTAATGATCTTGTATTGAGCACAGTGTGTTGTGCAGAAAAGATTCACCATTTCTAGCAGAACCTAGAAAACCATAGTTTACAGTCGATCTTGTGATTGCTTCATTCAGATGCTGGGGTGTTTGATGATCATACAGAGGGGATGACTTGGTTTGTTTCCTGCATTTGCCAGATCAAAGCTTTGCGTGCAAGAAGGTAGCAGAGGTGGCCGAGCCTTTTCTTCTGCGAGTTATGAGTTTATGGCAGCTCAGGCTGACTGTATATACCTGTATAACTCCAGAATATCAGAAGAATTGCAGAAGGTTAAGTAGAGCAAGAAAGACCAACCGGTCAGGCAAATAAAACTAAGAATAGATGGTCACTGCTGGCACACAATCTTCCTGGAATAGACAGAAACGAGTAAAAAGGGTTTTCCCATGAACAAAGTTGATTTTAATAAATAGATCGTGGCATAATAATAGTTTCCACAATTAGAAGTTTTAAAAAAAATGTTCCTCTGCTGAGAATATTATATATGTGTCCCTGCTATGTACTGTGTAATGGATGTGTCTGACCATACAGGGACATGGTATGATCACACCACATCTCCTGTGCTGGGATAATCTTATATATGTGTCCCTGCTATGTACTGTGTATTGGATGTGTCTGACCATACAGGCTGATCATACCACATCTCCTGAGCCAGGGAAAGACACAGTATACTGACATTACAGCAATGGATTGCAGCTGATTCTTTAAGGTAAAATATTTTTTAAAAACTGACAAGGAAAAGTCTTGCCGCACAACAATCGGCTGTAATGTCTGTGTATTCTTTTGTCTCTACCCCAGCACAGGAGATGTGGTATGATCAGACCATGTTACTGTACGGTCAGACACATCCATTACACAGTACATAGCAGGGACACATGTATATGATTTATCTCCGCACAGGAACATATTTTTTTTTTTTTTTTTAAATCACATCCAATTGTGGAAATTAATATTATTCCAAGATATATGAATTCAAATGAACTTTAAAATTATTCATGGAAAAACCCGCTTCAAGTGTTGTACATGAAAGGCTTTACAAGATTCTCTTATTACAATACATGAACCAGTGAGAAGATTGGTGCCTTATCTACCCAGGATCCTTAACCCCTTCACGACACGTGACACAGCGTTTGTGCCATGAAATCCAATGCGTTCCCGACCGGTGGCACAGATGCTGTGCCATCAGGGGAACGCACTCCTGCAGCTCGAGTGAGGGTCTCACTGACCTGTCACTCGGGCTGCAGGTACATGGGGACTTGTGTTACACCCCAGGGGGGGTCGATTTGCCCCCCCGATGCTACAGCCTCGGTGATTGGCGGTTTAAAATTGAAACCGCCAATTACCGGGAATGTAGCATTATGCTGCCTCCCCGCCTCTTCCTATGTCCTCTCCAGCTTCCTGCCCCCTCCATTATCCCTCCCAGCCCTCCCCTGCCTCTCTCCTGCCTCTCCCCTGTCTCTCCCCTGCACCAGGACCGGCGGTACCGGCGGTAGCGATCACCGGAGATCGCCGGTACCGCCGCTCCAGCCGTCGCCTCCGCTCCCACCGCCGCTCCAGCCCCCTCCGCCTCTGCTCTTACCGCCGCTCCAGCCTCCTCCACTTCAGCCGCCGCCGCTCCAGCCCCCTCCGCCTCTGCTCTTACCGCCGCCGCTGCTTCAGCCTCCTCCGCTCCAGCTGCCGCCGCTCCAGCCTCCGCAGCTCAAGCCTCAGCCGCCGCCGCCGTTCATCTCCGCTCCGGTGGTCCCCTGGACTCCCCGCCGCCGACCTGATGTCAGATCCCTTCACTGCAGCAGGGAAGGGATCTGACGGACCTGGTGCAGGGATCCATTATGTGATCCCTGTGCCAGGGCTATGAGATCCCTTCACAGCTGTGAAGGGATCTGACTGACCTGGTGCAGGGATCCATTATGTGATCCCTGTGCCAGGGCTATGAGATCCCTTCACAGCTGTGAAGGGATCTGACTGACCTGGTGCAGGGATCCATTATGTAATCCCTGTGCCAGGGCTATGAGATCCCTTCACAGCTGTGAAGGAATCTTACAGTCCTGGTGCAGGGATCCATTGTGTGATCCCTGTGCCAGGGCTATGAGATCCCTTTGCCGCAGCCATGAAGGGATCTGACAGTCCTGGCACAGGGATCCATTGTGTGATCCCCTCGCCGCACCCGTAGAGTGATCCAACAGTCATGGTGCAGGGATCCATTGTGCGATCCCTGTGCCAGGGCTGTGAGATCCCTTTGCTGCAGCCATGAAGGGATCCAACAGTCCTGGCGCAGCGATCTGTTGTGTGATCCCTTCGCCGCAGCGGTGAATGGATCTGCCAGGCCTAGCACAGGGATCCGTTGCGTGATCCCTTCGCCGCAGCCGTGAATGGATCTGCCAGGCCTGGCGCAGGGATCCGTTGTGTGATCCCTTCGCCGCAGCGGTGAAAGGATCTGCCAGGCCTAGCACAGGGATCCGTTGCGTGATCCCTTCGCCGCAGCCGTGAATGGATCTGCCAGGCCTGGCGCAGGGATCCGTTGTGTGATCCCTTCGCCGCAGCCGTGAATGGATCCGCCAGGCCTGGCGCAGGGATCTGTTGTGTGATCCCTGTGCCAGGGCTGTGTGATCCCTTCGCCGCAGCCGTGAATGGATCTGCCAGGCCTGGCGCAGGGATCCGTTGTGTGATCCCTTCGCCGCAGCCGTGAATGGATCTGCCAGGCCTGGCGCAGGGATCCGTTGTGTGATCCCTTCACCGCAGCCGTGAATGGATCCGCCAGGCCTGGCGCAGGGATCTGTTGTGTGATCCCTGTGCCAGGGCTGTGAGATCCCTTCACTGCAGCCGTGAAGGGATCTGACAACTTTGGCACAGTGATCCATTATGTGATCACTGTGCCAACACTGTCAGATCACTTTGCTGCAGCCCCAATCCCCCTGCAGGGGGATCAAGCTGCAGAGGAGGGATCCTGGCAGCTCCGGCACAGTGATCACATAGTGGATCACTGTGCCCGAGCTGTGAGATCGCTTTCTGCAGCGCGATCCTACTGCATGGCAATCAAGCTGCAGAAAGCGATCTGAGAGCACAGGCACAGTGATACACATATTGGAACACTGCGCCCGGGCTGTAAGATCGCTACTCTGCAGCCTGATCCGCCTGCATGGGGATCGAGCTGCAGAAAGCGATCTCGCAGCCTCGGCGCAATAATCCACATAGCGGATCACTGCACCCAGGCTGCCAGATCGCTGCTCTGCAGTCCGATCCGCCTGCATGCAGATCGAGCTGCAGAAAGCAATCTCGCTGCACCCAGGATGCCAGATCGCTGCTCTGCAGTCCGATCCTCCTGCATGGGGATCGAGCTCCAGAAAGTGATCTCGCTGCACCCGGGATGCCAGATCGCTGCTCTGCAGTCCAATCCTCCTGCATGGGGATCGAGCTGCAGAAAGCAATCTCGCAGCCCCAGCGCTGCACCCGGACTGCCAGATTGCTGCTCTGCAGTCCGATCCGCCTGCATGCGGATCGAGCTGCAGAAAACAATCTCGCAGCCCCGGCGCTGCACCCGAGATGCCAGATCGCTGCTTTGCAGTCCTATCTGCCTGCATGCTGATCGAACTGCAGAAAGCGATCTCACAGCCCCAGTGTGGATCACTGCACCCGGGCTGTCAGATCGCTACTTTGCAGTCCGGTCCGCCTGCATGGCGATCATGGGACGTTCGTTATGGACTACGTCGGAGGCGATTGAGCGTCGTGGGACCTTCGTTATGGACTACGTCGGATCTTTTTATAATAAAGATGGAGTCTGAATTTAGTTTGTGTTTTTTTTCCAAATAAAAATATTTTTCTCTGTGTGTATTTATTGACTACTTACCAGAGATTCCTAATGGCGGGTCTAACATTGGCCCAATATTATGAATCTCGGGCTTAGTGCCAGCTGCCAATAAAAAGCTGGCATTAACCCCTTTATTACCCAGTTTGCCACCGGCACCAGGGCAACTGGAAGAGCATGGGTACAGCGCCAGAAAATGGCGCTTCAATGAATGCGCCATTTTCTGGGGCGGCTGCGGGCTGCAATTCGCAGCATGGGGGCCCAGAACGATTGGGCCTTTCCATGCTGAGGATTCCAGCCCCAGCTGCCTAGTTGTACCTGGCTGGGCCAAAAATGTGGCGGAGCCCTATGTCATTTTTTTTCTAGAATTAGTTCTAGAAATAAAAAGAAAAATGGGCTTCGCTGTATTTTTGGTTGCAGCCAGGTACAACGAGGCAGCTGGGGGTTGCTGGCAGTCTGTAGCTGCCAAGTTGTACCTGGCTGGACCAAAAATATGGCGGAGCCCCACGTCATTTTTTTTTCTTCTAGAATTAGTTCTAGAAATAAAAAAAAGGCCTTCGCTGTATTTTTGGTAGCCAGCCAGGTACAACTTGGCAGCTGGCTGATTGGAATCCTCAGTGTGGAGAGACCCAAATTGCAACCCACAGCCACCCAAGAAAATAGCGCATTCATTAGAGGCGGCATTTTCTGGTGCTGTACCCCAACTCTTCCAGTTGCCATTGTACTGGTGGCACACGGGTTCTCCATATGAGACATGGTGTCCGCTAACAAATTCAATGGAAAATTAGCTCCAATTGTTAGCGGAAACCATATCGGGTATGGAGAGCCCCTCCCTGTATGCCTGAACATTGGAGCTCCCCCACAAGTGACCCCATTTTGGAAACTAGACCCCTAAGGAACATATCTAGATGCATAGTGAGCACTTTGAACCCCAAGATGCTTCACAAGTTCATCCATAATAATGAAAAAGCACTTTTTTTCCACAAAAAGTTTATTTTTTCATTTTTACGGATCAATTTGTGAAGCATCTTGGGGTTCAAAGTGCTCACTATGCATCTAGATACGTTCCTTGGGTGGTCTAGTTTCCAAAATGGGGTCACTTGTGGGGGAGCTCCAATGTTCAGGCACATAGGGGCTCTTCATATCCTACATGGTGTCCGCTAACAATTCCAATTGTTAGTGGACACCATGTTGCGTATGGAGAGCCCCTGTGTGTCTCCACATTGGAGCTCCCCCACAAGTGACCCCATTTTGGAAACTAGACCCCCTAAGGAACATATCAAGATGCATAGTGAGCACTTTGAACCCCAAGATGCTTCACAAATTTATCCATAAAAATGAAAAAGCACTTTTTTTCCACAAAAAGTTTATTTTTTCATTTTTACGGATCAATTTGTGAAGCATCTTGGGGTTCAAAGTGCTCACTATGCATCTAGATACGTTCCTTGGGTGGTCTAGTTTCCAAAATGGGGTCACTTGTGGGGGAGCTCCAATGTTCAGGCACATAGGGGCTCTTCATATCCTACATGGTGTCCGCTAACAATTCCAATTGTTAGTGGACACCATGTTGAGTATGGAGAGCCCCTGTGTGTCTCCACATTGGAGCTCCCCCTCAAGTGACCCCATTTTGGAAACTAGACCCCCTAAGGAACAAATCAAGATGCATAGTGAGCACTTTGAACCCCCAGATGCTTCACAAATTTATCCATAAAAATGAAAAAGCACTTTTTTTTTTCCACAAACATTTTCTATTTTAATTTTTACGGATCAATTTGTGAAGCATCTGGGGGTTCAAAGTGCTCACTATGCATCTAGATATGTTCCCTGGGGGGTCTAGTTTCCAAAATGGGGTCACTTGTGGGGGAGCTCCAATGTGGAGACACACAGGGACCCTCCAAACGCAACATGGTGTCCGCTAACAATTTGAGCACCATTTCCATTCAAATTGTTAGCGGACACCATGTCGCGTTTGGAGGGTCCCTGTGTGTCTCCACATTGGAGCTCCCCCACAAGTGACCCCATTTTGGAAACTAGACTCCCTAAGGAACATATCTAGATGCATAATGAGCACTTTGAATCCCCAGGTGCTTCACAACTTGATCCGTAAAAATGAAAATAGAAAGTTTTTGTGGAAAAAAAAGTGCTTTTTCATTTTTATGAATGAATTTGTGAAGCATCTGGGGGTTCAAAGTGCTCACTATGCATCTAGATACATTCCTTAGGGGGTCTAGTTTCCAAAATGGGGTCACTTGTGGGGGAGCTCCAATGTGGAGACACACAGGGACCCTCCAAACGCAACATGGTGTCCGCTAACAATTTGAGCTCCATTTCCATTCATATTGTTAGCGGACACCATGTCGCGTTTGGAGGGTCCCTGTGTGTCTCCACATTGGAGCTCCCCCACAAGTGACCCCATTTTGACCCATTTGGAAACTAGACTCCCTAAGGAACGTATCTAGATGCATAGTGAGCACTTTGAATCCCCAGGTGCTTCACAACTTGATCCGTAAAAATGAAAATAGAAAGTTTTTGTGGAAAAAAAAAGTGCTTTTTCATTTTTATGAATGAATTTGTGAAGCATCTGGGGTTCAAAGTGCTCACTATGCATCTAGATACATTCCTTAGGGGGTCTAGTTTCCAAAATGGGGTCACTTGTGGGGGAGCTCCAATGTGGAGACACACAGGGACTCTCCATACGCAACATGGTGTCCGCTAACAATTTGAATGGAAAATTAGCTCAAATTGTTAGCGGACACCATGTTGCATTTGAAGGGTTCCTCTGTGTGTCCACATTGGAGTTCCCCAACACGTGACCACATTTTGGAAACTAGACCCCCTAAGGAACGTATCTAGATGCATAGTGAGCACTTTGAACCCCCAGGTGCTTCACAAATTCATCCGTAAAAATGAGAAAATACTTTTATTCCACAAAACTTTTCTTTTTTCATTTTTACGGATCAATTTGTGAAGCACCTGGGGGTTCAAAGTGCTCACTATGCATCTAGATACGTTCCTTAGGGGGTCTAGTTTCCAAAATGGGGTCACTTGTGGGGGAGCTCCAATGTGGAGACACACAAGGACCCTCCAAACACGACATGGTGTCCACTAAAAATTTGAACTCATTTTCCATTCAAATTGTTAGCGGACACCATGTCGCGTTTGGAGGGTCCTTGTGTGTCTCCACATTGGAGCTCCTCCACAAGTGACCCCATTTTGGAAACTAGACCCCCGAAGGAACGTATCTAGATGCATAGTGAGCACTTTGAACCCCCAGATGCTTCACAAATTCATCCATAAAAATGAAAAACACTTTTGTTTTCATAAAAAATTTCTTTTTGCCTAAATTTTTTCAGTTTCACATGGGCAAAGAGATACAATACATCCCAAAATGTGTTGGGCAATTTCTCCTGAGTACACCGATACCTCATATGTGGTCATAAACCACTGTTTGGGCGCACGGCAGGGCTCAGAGGTGAAGGAGCGCCATTTCACTTTTTGAACGGAAAATTGGCTCCAAAATTCAAATTGCGCTCCTTCCCTTCTGAGCCCCGCCGTGCGCCCAAACAGTGGTTTATGACCACATATGAGGTATCAGTGTACTCAGGAGAAATTGCCCAACAAATTTTAAGATCCATTTTATCCTGTTGCCCATGTGAAAATGAAAAAATTGAGGCTAAAAGAACACTTTTGTTACAAAAATTAAAATGTCTATTTTTTCCTTCAACTTTATTTTAGTTCCTGTGAAGCACCTGAAGGGTTAATAATCTTCTTGAATATAGTTTTGAGTAGCTTGAGGGGTGCAGTTTTTGGAATGGTGTGACTTTTGGGTGTTTTCTGTCACATTGGCCCCTCAAAGGGACTTCAAATGTGATGTGGTCACTAAAAAAAATGAATTGTAAATTTTGCTGGAAAAATGAGAAATTACTCATGAACTTTGAACCCGAATAACGTCCTACCAAAATTTTTTTTTTCTTCCAAAATTGTGCTGATGTAAAGTAGACATGTGGAAAATGTTTTTTATTAACTATTTTGTGGCACATAACTCTCTGGTTTAGCAGAATAAAAATAAAAAATTTGAAAATTGCTAAATTTTCAAAATTTTTGCCAAATTTTTGATTTTTTTCACAAATAAACGCAAAAATTATCGACCTAAATTTAATACTAACATGAAGCCCAATATGTCACGAAAAAACAATCTCAGAATCGCTCGGATCCAATGAAGCGTTCCAGAGATATTGCCTCATAAAGGGACACTGGTCAGAATTGCCAAAAATGCCTCGGTCTTTAGGGTCAAAATAGGCTCGGTCATGAAGGGGTTAAAGGCGTTGTCTCAAGTTATGTGGTTACAATTGCAGTCTAATTGTTTAAGCAAGTAAACTTCTTAAAAGAAATCCTCTCCATTCTCAATACTGTCAATGCCAGTTATTGCTACAGGGGGAATTAAACAAACACTGATCGATTGCTGTATCGATAATCTCTGCTCCATACAGTAGAAAATCTGCCTGTGTAGACAGTTCATGGAGTCCTTTCACAGAAACAGACAAGTTGACAATGGCACCCGTCAATGATATAGTATGTAGATTGGTGCTTGTTACACTTCTATTGTAAGCGGCAGCCATGTCTATGTGAGACTATATGAGGGAGAGTGACTTTAACTACAGTCGTCGTTCCTATGCAGTTTGCATGTTTTTTGGAGTTTTAAAGGGAGCCTATCAGCACAAAATGACTATTCAAACCAAGATGAGGCCCTCGCTCCATCCTTGACATAGTCTATGGTTAAGTTCACTTTCCCTTTTACTTTTCCCATTGGTCTTCACCCTCCTCCTCTTCTTTGATGGCTTTGTCTTTACAAGAGCCAGAGGAGGGCGGAGATGGATGGAAAATAAAGTAGGTGGGAAGATGCACTGAACTGTTCAGCCACACCAAGGGTGCACCGAGTGCTTGTGGTGTTACATAGCTTGAAAAAATCAATTGGGCCCATCAAGTTCAACCTTTATTCACCATGTGCCAACAGACTCCCTTTTAAAATAGTTTTAAAAAAAAAATGAGTAAACAATGCATATGGTATAAGGCTATACAAACATATGTGTTACAAAGCCTTTCTTCGTCTACTGACATATTCTGGAACCGTGAGCTCATGAGATGTATTTCTGCTTTTGTAGATTCTGGCAGTAAGGATTAAAAAAATATGTATTTCCCTGGTCCTAGTGTCAGATTGTCTGCTGACTGCCCTCATTACACACACGCTTGTGGGTTGCTTATTGTTATTCCGCCTCCACCTCTGTCTTTCCTTACTTACGACACTGTTCTGCATGTTGGCCTAGTCACCCATCCCTTACGATAGAAGTGGTAGTGGTCCTAGAAGAGAGAATGTCTGTAGTGCAGGAAGTGGGAGTGTGAGGACTGGGAAAATGGCTGATTGTTCTCCTCTCGTAGCACTGGCCTTCCATTCATAGTGGTGTCCAGCAGGTGTTAAGGGTTGTGGCTCGGGAAGTGAGGTTATTACACAGTCTGATGTAAGTGCACTTTGTGGTTTTAAGGGAAAAAAAGGCACTATTTACATGATATAAATAATCTTCTCAAGCTTTGCTTTTTACATGGTCTCTCGCAGACTTAAGTCCATCAGAGGAACTGTGCTAAATTTTTATATGATAGAAACCCTCAATGAACGGGGTCTTTTTACACAGACAGATTTTTGCTCATCAATTAACCTTTGTTCCAGGGGGTTTTCTAAGAATTGTAAATGGGTAAAATTACAGGAAACACTGCATTTACCTCTTTAAGGGCTCAGCCACACATCAGTGAAACTCATCCGAGTGTACTGTGCGGAAAAATCGCATTGCTCTCGGAACAATGTTAACCAAGGTCTGAGAGCACATTACCGAGTCTCATACGCTTTTTCTGCATCTGATAATCAGATTGCGAGTCAATCGCAACATATTGCAATTCTATGCGAGTCACGGACGAGACTCGCCAATGCAAGTCTATGGGTCTGACAAAAAAAGATGGATTGCCCTCGGACAGCACTCGCACCATCCGACTCTGATGCGAGTTTTAATTGATACATTCTCATTCTGTAGCTCAGACAACTGTACAAAATGTTCCTTTACATGATTATACAGTAAATGGCTGCTGAGGAAAAAACGGATTGCACTCGGACAGCACTCGCAAGCCACACTGACCAAAAGTCAGATGACACTCGTCCGACTCTCGCATCAGTGAATCGGACAGTTTTTCCACTCGGATGTGTGTTCATACCCTTAGGACTTGGACACACTTTTCTAGTTACATCAGAGTTTCACTGAAGAGACTCTGAAAGGGCTGGAGCAATGACCCTGAACGGCCTCTCCCTCTCTGGACAGGGAGTCTGGAGCTGCACAAAACCACAAGCAGCTGACAGGCCCGTCCAGATAGGGAGAAGCCGTTCAGGGTCACTGCTCCAGCCCTTTCAAGGCCACTTCACACACACAGATATCTGAGTCCAATATCTGAACAGATCTCTGGTTGCAGTGAAATCATGGATATATTGCTCCATTTTGTGGCTGTGTACAAAATGGAGCAATGTATCCATGATTTCACTGCAACCAGAGATCTGTTCAGATATTGGACTCAGATATCTGTGTGTGTGAAGTGGCCTTCAGAGTCTCTTCAGTGAAACTCTGATTAGTGTATCCAAGCCCTAATAAAAATTCTCTCAAGAACTGCAATTAATTACTGCTCGTTATCTAGGTTACCAGCCACCTCTGCAGTCTCATTGGTTGCCTATATCTTAGGCAAGGAGTGCAGCACTTGCAAGCTCTATGATTTACAGCTTACCGGTACTGCTCTGAATCTGGATAGACCCTGCTGGCTTCTGTGCTCACACACTCCTCCATTATAATCTACCGCTGCTTGCATCATTGGAGAGTGCACGGTTCAACCATTCAGCCGGTTTGGTGGTCCAAACTATCAATCACCGAAGAGTGGACTGGCCTTCGGCAAAAAGGATGCTGGGGAGCAGTGCACTACGAAGAAAGATCTAGGGACCTAAAGGGATGTAAAAATACCTTTCATATGGCCAATTCTAACGGGGGATGTGTGTTGATGGCTGCGTTTTGCCAATGCTCATCCAGCCAAATACAGCTGCGTTCACACGTTGCAGCAATGGTGCAGTTTTCCATGCAGACCATAGGTCCGTGTGGTAAAAACTGATCACAGCACGCGCTATTCTAATCTGTCTTATGGCAGCAATAAACATGTAATAGCATATTGCTATTCCATTCAACAGTATACAAAAAAAAAAATGTTACTAGACCCTGTCATAGTTGGGGCAGATAGAAGATGCCTCACTGTCTGCCTTTACAATGGGGTACATCACATCCTTCTCTCTGAGGTATATGTCCACAATTTATATATCAGGTTACAGGGCCTTTAACTTAAAAGCGTCTTTTTGCCCAGACCCAGCAGAGCGGATGGCTGTTGGGTTCAGAAAGTGAAGATTGGGATCTCATCGTTTCCAAGTTTAATGGAGGTCTGAGCTTCCTGATCTCCGCTGATTTCATTTTAATGACAACGACTTCTATAGGAAAATGTGTTGTAATTAAAAGTGCAAGAAAATGTCTAAATTAAGTTGCAAGTTTTTTTTTCTTTATTTGATGGTAAAACCTGCAATACAGATAACAGCCAGTCGATCATTCGGCAGCTAGTTATCACCTGACTCCGCTGTTTTGACCATCAAAACAAGGATCGTCCATTACGACTCCAGCTGCCATATCCTTTCCACCGATATAATTTGTTGGGAGCCCCATACACCTCACATGTTTGTACGACTTTCATGTGCATGAGATCCTAAATTTCCCCATATACAGTATATTACATGAAAGTGTATATACAACCTGTGCAGAGCGCTTTAGGTCTCACAGGTCCTCATTACAGACCCATAGGCATTATACTTCTTTATGGGGCTACTGAGGTACTGTAATCGTCTGTGATATCATGTTGTTATTTATTATTAGAGCACCATTTACTCCATGACGCTTTACATGTGAAAAGTGGCATACATAGACAAGTACAATAATTGTGAGCAAGGCACAGACAGTTACAGGAGGAGAAAGGACCCTGACCACGAGGGCTCAGTTTACAAGGGATGGGTGAGGATACAGTAGATGAGGAGGGAGGACCCTGCCCACGAAGGCTCAGTCTACAAGGAATGGGTGAGGGTACAGTGGGTGAAGAGAGAGGACCCTGCCCACGAGGGCTCACAGCCTACAAGGGATGGGTGAGGATACAGTGGGGGTGGGTAGAGGACCCTGCCTGCAAGGGCTCATAGTCTACAAGGGATGGGTGAGGATACAGTAGGTGAAGAGAGAGAGGCCCCTGCCCAGGAGGGTTCACAGTTTACAAGGAAAGGGTGAGGATACAGAAAGTGAGGAGAGAGGACAGTGCTTGTGAGGACTCAGTCTTCAGGGATGCGTGAGAATACAGCAAGTAAAGAGAGAATCCTGCCCGTGAGGGCTCACAGTCTACAGGGATGGGCGAGGATACAGTAGGTGGAGAGGATCCTGCCCGTGACTGCTCAGTCTACAAGGGGTGGGTCAGGTTACAGTAGGTAAGGAGAGAGGACCCTGCCCGTGATGGCTTACAGTCTGCAAGGAATGGCTGAGGATACAGTAGCAGAGGGTAGTACTGGTTGTGTAGTGGTTTAGTGGACTGATTCTCACTGCAGGTTGTAGGCTTGTTTTCACGTATGCCTGTTTACATTGAAGACCTATGGACTTCTAGCCATGTATAGGAGGGCTTGTTGCCTATCGGCAAATGATTTTCCTTGGACGACAGCCACATTTGTAGTTCATTGAAATGGTCACCCAGCTTTGCGTTGACTGTAGAAGTTTCTGAAGCTATTTTGGATATGGTTAGTTCTATTGAGAAAGCTATGGCCACCAGTATTTTCTTCTAACCACTTGCGAATCTGCATGTAAAGGTCTTATCAGCTCTGCAAATATTTGAGCCGGTTGTGATACAGCTTTTGGCTGAGGCCCAGATTTTCCTGTCCGGAGCGGAGTCTGGCCGGATTACAGAACTAATCAGTTCATAGTGATTAGAAGGCTTCTAACTGTTCAATAACAAGAAAACATGGCCGCATCCATTAGACTGCCTGAAGATGATTCCTTTTGTTTGTTTTTTTTGGCATAAATTTTGAATCTTTCAACACAGGTGACATCCAGAACCCTTGATTCGGGAGTTATATGAGGCATGCATTTTAAAGGACGAATCTCCTGTAATTGTCTGCACTTTTTTCATATGTCTTGGTCAGACGTCCGATTTTTCACGTACATGAATGAAGCATTGTGCTGGTGTCATCAGTGTTTGTTCAGTGTGTCATCAGTATTTTTCACAGACCCATAGACTTGTATTGGTACTTTATATCCACAGTTAAAAATCAAACACGCCAGATTTTTGCATGGACATGTGTTTCCCAAAAACCACGGCTATGTGGTTACATGCTCTATACATAAAATCATGTATACAACATGTATGTGAAACATGGACGTCTGAATAAAGCCTAAGGCCCCACTTAAATGTTCAAGATTCCATGAGATCCTGTGCTGAAACCCTCAACAAATCTGCCAACATCGGATACATGTAAAATAGGGTCTGTGTATACACCCTAAAAAAAAGTCTTGTTCACACACTGGAAATTTAAAGAGGACCTATCGCCCACTGGTGCAGGGCAAACTAAATGCAACATGTCTACTGCATTCAGGGAAGGGCTCCCCCATGTCTCTAGCCCCTGTAAGATTTAAAAAAAAAACTTTACAAACTTTACAGATAAGAGGTCGCCTGGGTAGTATCTGATTAAGAGGTCCTCACCACTTGCACAATCCCGCCTGCCTCATTGTGTGTTCTGCCCACTCTGTGTCTGCTGCTGCCTCCTTTTCTTCTGGGTCTGCCCTCCTCCTGCTCTGTCAATCACGCTGCCGCACAGAGCAGCATTGCGTGAAGTCAGCGGCAGAGCCCGCCCTGTTTGTGCTTTATTCAAACAGCAGGGAGGGAATCTGGCGCTGACATCACGCAATGCTGCTCTGTGTGGCAGTGTGATTGACAGAGCAGGAGGAGGCAGACCCAGAAGAAAAGGAGGCAGCAGCAGAACAGAGTGGGCAGAACACACCAGGGTGGATTGTGCCAGCGGCGAGGACCTCTTAATCAGATCCCACCCAGACGACCTCTTATCTGTAAAGTTTATAAAGTCTCTTTTTAAAGCTTTACAGGGGGGCTAGAGACATGGGGGAGCCCTTCCCTGACTGCAGTAGACATGTTGCATTTAGTGCTGTATTTAGTTTTCCATGTACCAGAGGGGTGACAGGTCCTCCTTAAGACAAGTAGTATGTAGCATGGCCATTAATGGTACACAGGTAGTGGGCCCAATTCATCATTGCATTTTTGTCAGTTTTTCTGTGAGTAGTTCTCTTACGGTACCGTCACACGCGGCAATTTTGCAAGCCATTTCACAGGTAATTTGCTGGTTGCAGTGAAATCATGGATACATGGTTCCATTTCTACACAGCAACAAAACAGAACCATGTATCCATGATTTCACTGCAACCAGCAAATTGCCAGTGAGATTGCTTGCAAAATTGCCGCGTGTGACGGTACCTTAAAGGTGACTTCTTGATTTGTGACAAATTCAGTAAAGGGCTTGCAGCTTTTTACATGTCTCTTGCTCAACTTTCTCTTGTACACCTATTTGGCTCTTACAGATGTGTTTAAGGCGGCCGTCACACGTATCTATATTGTGAGCGATATTGTAAGCGATCACGTGCACGCGCGATCGCTAACAATATCGCTCACATCGCTGGTGAGATGTCACAACAGACAGACTCACCAGCGATGTGGGCCAGCGAGATCTCTGGTAACTATGGTACACATCGGTTACTAGGCGCCGCGCGGCGCTTAGTAACCCGACGTTTACCATTGATACCATCTCCCAGCATAGGCTCTGCCGCTGGGAGATCGTTCATCGTGGTGGCACACACCACGATGATGCAGATTGAACAAGCGATGATCGCTTGATATGAGCTCCTGCTCTCATATCTGCGATGTAACGATCAAGCGATTTTACATTGTAAAATCGCTTGATTGCACGCAGCGATGCACAAACGATATCGCTTAAGCGATCAAAAAGCAGATTGCTTAAACGATATCGTTCGCAATATTGAAACGTGTGACGGCCGCCTTAGACTAATTCATCAAATGCAACATTTTAAAAAGTTCTTAACTTTATTTTTTTTTCAATTACTTCACACAAATGTAATGGGTCTAAAGCCTCCAGAACTGTGTTTTTTTTTATTTTTTTTTTTTACTTTGTGCAAAAAAATGATAGCGAGAAAGACCATTTCTGGATTTGTGCAAAACTGATGAACCACGTGCTATTTTAAAGAACTTTGTTAAAAAATACTGTAACGAATATCCAAGAGAAGTGATCTAAAGAAACAATGCAAATGATGAATCGACACCTGTGTTTTTAAAGAAAACGAGGGAAAAAACTTTTAAGTATTCCCCAGCAGGAGAAAGGTGTCCAGTTTTGCTCTTATGTTATTCCCGCTGCTCCCGAGTGCGCAGTACAGATGTTTAAATCTGTTACCGTATATGGTCTGAGCTGAGGCTTTTTTATTTATTTATTATGATCTTTCTTAAGGAGGACTGAATACTCTGAGTAGAGGGAATAAAATAAGAAACACCTTCTTATTAAATGGATTGTCCCAAAGGCAGGGATCTGTTCACCCTATTCCGATGTAGGAACATGAGTGTTCCCTGTTCTGATATCTTCATCAACAAAGAAGATGAGCCGCTCTGCAGGACACAATCCATTCACTCGTGGTCTAATTCAAACGATCATTTGAGTTGTCAGTTTCAACAAATTGTTTTTCTAGTTTCTAGAGTATCCGCAAAGATTTCTGCACTGCTTATGTGTTTAATGTTTTATTTATCGGCCTTTAGCTCAATCTCAAGCAATGGTGACTTGATAGATGAATGCTCTGTAGGAGGATCGATCTTGTGAGAGCCTAGATGGGCCCACTATGGTCTTCTGCAAGCCTACATTGGTCCACCATGGTCTTCTCAACCGTTATCTTGACAATATCAAGTCATTGGGTTGCCGGCCTTCCTCTTCGCCTTGTTGTTTCTAGTCTTCTGACCATAATGTCCTTCTCCAGTGATTTTTTTTCTCTTCATATGATGTGTCCAAAGTAAACAAGTCGTAGCTTGGTGATTCTTGGTTCAAGTGTCATCTCTGGCTTGATTTGTTCCAGAATTGATTTGTTTGTTCTTTTTCCCATCCATGGTATTGATAACCTCCTTTTTCAGCACCACATTTTGTTGATTCTTCTTTCTGGCTCATTTCTTCATCGTCCATGTTTCAAATCCATATGTTACTACAGAAGAAATCAGACTATGTATGAGCCGTGTCTTCATCACCAGTGAAATGGTTGTAGATTTGAAGACCTCGTCCTGTGACTTCATTGTGGACTTTCCCGCAGCTATTCCATTGACTTCCAGATGCGTTGCTGCATCTTGAGTGAACATTGATCCGAGTAGGTTGAAGTCTTTTACCACTTCCAGCTCATCACCATCCATCTCGCGTGTTCCTGTCGTACTTGGATGTAGTCTAAATCTTTGCATTGAGTAGCAGTCCCATGTTCCCGCTTTCCATCTTGACACTCCCTATTAAGTCCTTCATTCCATCTACACTTGTTGCTATCTGTGTTGTCATCTGTGTATATTAGATTGTTGATGATTCTTCCACCAATTTTGATTCCCATTTTTTTTCGTCAAGTCCACCCTTCCTGAAAATAGCTTCTGCATATGTTTGAAGAGAAGTGGTGACATGATGCCGCCTTGTGTGATGCCTCAATCTACTTTGAACCATGCTGTGTCACTGTATTCTGTTTGGACTGTTGCGTTGTATTTACAAAATCCATTTATATATTGTTGGTAGCATAGGTTGCCCGGCAACCGACTGCAGGGCAAGTGATAGTTGGAATTATCCAAGGGGGAGGAGCTAGTCCTTAAAGAGTAAGAATACTGGGGGTGTGTCCGCTTGCCATCTTGTTATTGGTTATTCAGGCTTTGAACAGACGCCGTTCTCCATTATATTATAGATTGCAACATCCTAAAGGAATAAGCCACTGAGATGTAGGAGTTGTAGTTGTTTTTTTTTTTTGTTTTTTTTTTGCGATATACAGTTAGGGCCAGAAATATTTGGACAGTGACACAAGTTTTGTTATTTTAGCTGTTTACAAAAACATGTTCAGAAATACAATTATACATATAATATGGGCTGAAAGTGCAGACTCCCAGCTGCAATATGAGAGTTTCCACATCCAAATCGGAGAAAGGGTTTAGGAATCATAGCTCTGTAATGCATAGCCTCCTCTTTTTCAAGGGACCAAAAGTAATTGGACAATGGACTCTAAGGGCTCTGAAGGCGTCTCCCTCGTTAACCTGTAATCAATGAAGTAGTTAAAAGGTCAGGGGTGGATTCCAGGTGTGTGGTTTTGCATTTGGAAGCTGTTGCTGTGACCAGACAACATGCGGTCAAAGGAACTCTCAATTGAGGTGAATCAGAACATCCTGAGGCTGAAAAAAAAGAAAAAATCCATCAGAGAGATAGCAGACATGCTTGGAGTAGAAGAATCAACAGTTGGGTACATTCTGAGAAAAAAGGAATTGACTGGTGAGCTTGGGAACTGTAAAAGGCCTGGGCGTCCACAGATGACAACAGTGGTGGATGATCGCCGCATACTTTATTTGGTGAAGAAGAACCCGTTCACAACATCAACTGAAGTCCAGAACACTCTCAGTGAAGTAGGTGTATCTGTCTTTAAGTCAACAGTAAAGAGAAGACTCCATGACAGTAAATACAAAGGGTTCACATCTAGATGCAAACCATTCATCAATTCCAAAAATAGACAGGCCAGAGTTAAATTTGCTGAAAAACACCTCAAGAAGCCAGCTCAGTTCTGGAAAAGTATTCTATGGACAGATGAGACAAAGATCAACCTGTACCAGAATGATGGGAAGAAAAAAGTTTGCAGAAGAAAGGGAACGGCACATGATCCAAGGCACACCACATCCTCTGTAAAACATGGTGGAGGCAACGTGATGGCATGGGCATGCATGGCTTTCAATGGCACTGGGTCACTCGTGTTTATTGATGACATAACAGCAGACAAGAGTAGCCGGATGAATTCTGAAGTGTACCGGGATATACTTTCAGCCCAGACTCAGCCAAATGCTGCAAAGTTGATTGGACGGCGCTTCATAGTACAGATGGACAATGACCCCAAGCATACAGCCAAAGCTACCCAGGAGTTCATGAGTGCAAAAAAGTGGAACATTCTGCAATGGCCAAGTCAATCACCAGATCTTAACCCAATTGAGCATGCATTTCACTTGCTCAAATCCAGACTTAAGACAGAAAGACCCACAAACAAGCAAGACCTGAAGGCTGCGGCTATAAAGGCCTGACAAAGCATTAAGAAGGAGAAAACCCAGCGTTTGGTGATGTCCATGGGTTCCAGACTTAAGGCAGTGATTGCCTCCAAAGGATTCGCAACAAAATATTGAAAATAAAAATATTTTGTTTGGGTTATGTTTATTTGTCCAATTACTTTTGACCTCCTAAAATGTGGAGTGTTTGTAAAGAAATGTGTACAATTCCTACATTTTCTATCAGATATTTTTGTTCAACCCTTCAAATTAAACGTTACAATCTGCACTTGAATTCTGTTGTAGAGGTTTCATTTCAAATCCAATGTGGTGGCATGCAGAGCCCAACTCGCGAAAATTGTGTCACTGTCCAAATATTTCTGGCCCTAACTGTATATACCTGCAAGTAAAATATAGAACCATAAACAGGTGACCCAAAACTACACAGTAACATGATGCTGTACATCTGAGGTGCTATGTTAAGAAATTTAAAAGGCTTCATCCACACGGGATAGAAAAGCCATAGTGGATTTTTGACTTATTAATACTAGCAACTATCCCTTAAGATAGAATAATGAGGGCCAAAAATATCTATTTGGCCTCTGCTGGGACATCAGTAAATTGCCCCCAAAAATTTGTGTAATAGCATGGCAGACTATGGTGCTAAAACCAGTGCTATAGGGTAAAACACACTGATGTGTCCATTCTGTGAATGTTATTAAACTGATCATAAATACGGTATAAAAGCAGTGGAGCAGCAATCAGAAGGGTAGGTCATCTGAATCTTATTGATGGGGTTGTATTGTGTCAAGCTGTTCTTGGTTGGCGGCCTTATGTTACCAGTTGTGGAACTGAACTGTAAACTGCTCCGTCAACTGTGAAGTCATGGTGGTGGCTGAGTACTGCAGATCTGCCCATATTAGATTGGATAGGAGTAGATCTGCAGTATCCAGCAGCGACCACATGCAGATGACAGACCGGTGTACTGTACAAAATCTACCTGTCACTGAAAACAGCTGATAGTTGGGGGTGCCAGGTGTCGGGACTCCCACCAATCTGATATTGATGACCTCTCTTTAGGATATAAAAGTGGAGAAACCCTTTAAGGACATCAGTTTCACACAATACAAATGTGATACAATCTGCGGACACAAATGGCATAAATAATCTGCATATATAAAGCCAAGTGGAAATGTAAGGGTGGACGGATACATATACTTTTTGGGACTGAGTGGGAGATGGATGCCGCTTTATGGTGTTCTTTGGAAGCCTCCATCCTGGTGTAAATGTTAAATGGAGGTCTGCTGTGAGCAGGGCTTTATTCTTCCTGATGAGATTTCAGTAATGTTGATCAAAGCCGTACCTCATTTTGCACAGGGTAATGTTCCAATCCAGACATGCCTTACGTGGATCGTCGGAATCGCATTTGTGGCTTCCTGGACGTCGAGGAGCAAGAAAAACAGCGGCAAGTTTCTTCGGAGATATTTCATCTTGGACACCAGCTTGAATAGTCTGCTATGGTACATGGACAATCCCCAGGTGAGTCGTGGACCCGCAGTGATGCAGTAGGCACGGACCTCTATTTTTAGGGCCACCTATCTGATTTATTGTTGCATGTTGATTTGCCTTTGGTTCTACTGTGGTGACTTTGTAGCCCGGGGGCTGACTGTTCATTACTCACTATGTCAATATTTTTCACTATTCAGAATATATGTTCAGAAGTTTGTGGTTTTCTGTGAATAATTTCCTGTTTTCTGAATAGTTTTTAAACCTTTTTTTTTTTCCTGTTTTAATGTAAGAATATATTTGTTACAGAACCTCCCCGCAGGGTCCCCTTCTGTGGGGTGCCTGAAGCTCACCTACATTTCAAAGGCAAGTATTGCTTTTTTTTCCCCAAAAGTAAAATAGAATCAAACCTTTTATTTTACAGTAGTCTCATCCAACCCTCTTTATACCTAGGTGAGCGATGCCACCAAACTCCGACCAAAGGCTGAGTACTGCTTTGGTAAGTGTTCAGTCTTCACATACATTAATCCTCCTGTTATGTGTGAGATGTTCATTTTGGTCACTAAATACTGGATCATTTAAGGATAGTCCAGGTCTGGAAAAGAAAAATGTTTTTAAAGGGAACCTGTCTCCAGGGGACCTGACCCAGCACCACAAGCAGGTCTGGATTTAAATCTCTAATCGTTGCCTAACAGTCCCAGCATATAGTAGCATCCATAAACAGATCTTTAGAAAAAGTATCTCTAAAGACCATTTATAAGATGCTAATTAGGGCTTTGACTAGTCAAGGGGGTGTTGGTTCCCCCAACAAGTCGGCCCACTTATCATGTTATCAGGCCCCTGTGGGCCTGACAACATGCTTTACATAGCAGTGTCCTCCACGTTACCATACAAAGCTGCATATACAAATCCAAACTTGGCCTTGTATTCTAAAGGCCCCGTCACACATAACGAGATCGCTAACAAGATCGTTGTAACGTCACAGATTTTGTGACGCAACAACGATCCCGCTAACGATGTCGTTCTGTGTGACACATACCAACGATCTGGCCCCTGCTATGAGATCGTTGATCGTTACATACTACTCTGGGTCATTTCTACGTTGTTTCGCTCCCGCTGGGAGCGCTACATCGTTGTGTTTGAAAGGGACAATGACCAACGATCTCAATGCTGCGCTATGGAGTGACAATTCACAATGACCTCGGTATAATTCTGGATCGTTGCTGAAGTCGTTGGTGACATCACTAGTGAGATACCTGTTTGACATCTTACCAGCGATGTGAAATACGACACACCAGCGATCTCGGCTTATCAGTATCGCTGGTGCGTCGTTATGTGTGACGGGGCCTTTAGGCTACATTCACACTTAAGCTCCCGTCACACACAATGACGCAACAGCGATCCCCACAACAATAACGATCCTTAGGGATCGCTGGTGCGTCACTTTGGGATCGCTGGTGAGATGTCAAACAGATCTCACAAGCGACTCAGCAACGATCCGGAATGATAGGTCGTTGGGAACCTGTCACTCTTGGGCGTAGTATTGAGATCGTTGGTTGTTGTCCCTTTCAAACACAGCGATGCAGCGTTCCCAGTGGGAGCGCAACGACCTAAAAATGACCCACAGCACTTTGTAACGATCAGCGATCTCACAGCAAGGGACTGATCGCTGCTAAGTGTCACACATAAAGAGATCATTAGCGAGATCACTGTTACATCACAAAATCTGTGATTTAACAACAATCTCGCTAACGGTCTCGTTATGTGTGACAGGGCCTTAGTGTGTTTGCTGCGTTTTCTTGCAGTGGTGCGCTTTTTGGTGCATATTGCGTTAAAAAGCACACCTGCATGCACATGGTGCACATTTTTACGTGCGCTTTTCCTAAGCCCATTTTATATTATGGCCTATGGGAAAAGTGCATGTAAAAATGCGCAAAGAATTGACATGGTTATTCTTTTTGCGTACGCGCTTTGCAGTGAAGGCGCGCGCAAAAATATGCAGCGTCTGCACACATTTCAGCAATGGCCATAGATTTTGCTGGGATGTGCTTCCAGTGTTGCGTTTCACTGCATTTATGCAAGCGCTAAATAGCGCTGCATAAATTCAGAAACATGCAAGTGTGAACGTAGCCTTATGGATGGAAATTGTAAAGAAGACCGTACAAAACATTTCTTTTAGGAGCGCATTGCTCCTTACATACCGGAGTCCCACTTATATGTAATTCTCATAAAGTGTTTTACATTATTTTATTGTATTAATTTTTTCTTAATCTTCAAAGCTAATTTTTTAATTAATGTTATAACACCCCCCTCATTTTTTTTTAACCCCAATTTCTTCAGTCTTAGATCCAGCTATCATAGTCCCCATTCACCAGATTTTTAGCTCTTCCCATCACTAGCACAGTCCAACTTGGATAGGCAAACAGTCCATACTGAGAGTATCTGGACAGGACGGCTCTCAGGGCCCTCTTACTCATTTCTATAGCAGATGAGAGCCGTGACCAGGTGATAGACACTATTGATCACCCAGCCAGACATGTGGCAAACAATTCAGGTGTGTTTGTGTATCCATGACTGCTTCTGCAGGACCGCGGGGTCGGCCGTATAGAGGTGAAACGGCTTTTAAGCAACAAACGTATGACCTAGAAGTGGAAAAGGATCTTAGTTTTTCTTTTTTGCAGTATTTCCAAGAGTAATTACAAATACTGAGAGAGGGCCTATGAAATGGGAACACTCCCTTAAAAGGAAGCCAACCACCATATTTACCCTGTAAACCTGTGCAGCAAGGGATTGACGTGTGCAGTATGACATCACTGTGCTTTTGCTTTTTTTTTTTTTTTTTTTATCGCTCCCTTGTGGGCTTGTCTTTTGGCTGTAAGCCGAACCCCCCTCTGCCTCCCACATCTTGCCCGGATGAGGGGGTTGAGGGTTCAGCTTACAGCAGAAAGATGAGCCCACAGGGGCGGAATAAGAAAATAAACACATATTGATGTCACGCTGCACACGTGAGTCACCTGCTGCACTGATTTACAGGTGGTTAAATTCTGCCGGTTGGTTCCCTTTAAATCCAGTGCCCCATAGTTCCTTTGATCACTTACAGCATTGATATTATAGAAGTAGATTTTATTTCTGATGCTAAATGAGTGCATCTGATTCAGCTTTATTCTGCATGAGTTTCCTGGATGAAGCCTATGGTTGGAAAATCTGAGCTGGCTGCTCACCTATTTTTGGCGTTTCTGTGTCCTTTAGAAGAAGTCACTCAGCAGAAAGCTTTCTTTTCTTGTGTACATTGATCGGGCTGTGTGCGAGCGGCATCCTGGCTGCCGTTTTCTGTAGATGCTGGGCTGTATCCCGCAGACCCCCCTGAGAGGGGCTATTTTAGGTTGCAGCTTCCTGTATAGATGCCTCATTCTCCGCTCTTCCTGAGTGGCTTCCTTGCTATCTGGCTTCTTTACTGCTGAAAAGTTACTGTCTGTTACTGAAGTATCCACAGAGTTCAGTGTGGTACGTGTATGAACCAGACATCATCAGATTGGAGTTGAAAACATAATATTTTGTCTTAATAGTTTCTAAGAAAATGAACTATAAATTTTGGTAATTGGTGACAGTGGTGGACATATGTAGGAAAGAGGCTTTTTGCAACAGTATATGGGCACTTTTCAGATCAATAGTTCTGTCTTACAGTCGCTGTGTGCTACTTTGGCTATGGAGGTGGGCCCTTTTACCTCATGGCCCCCCTGTGCAGCTGTACAGACTGCACCAATGATTTGTCCATATGTAACTTTCTTTAGACAATGAGGTGCTAATTACAAGAGTGGGTGGAGTTGGACAATATGGCCAACTGTTGACAGCAATGATAATGTCCTAGTGATAAAACACTGTTTAAGTAAACCGCACAGTAGCTTGACATGGGACACATCATTGAATTCATGTGTGTTAACCCCTACAGCATGCTGTCCTCAGATTACATAGCAAAAACCTGCAGATAGATTCCTTTTAACAGGTCAGAACAACTTATTATTTAATTTTATTATTTATAGAGCACCATTGATTCCATGGTGCTGTATGTGAGAAGGGGGTTACATACAAAGAAACAGATATAAGGTACAGTAAGCATAATAATAATGGCAGAATGGTACAGAGGGGGAACCCTGCCCTTGCAGACTTGGTCTACAGGATAATGGAGAGCAGTCAGTAGGTTGGGGGTTGCAGCGGCCCTGGTGGTGTTGAGGTGGCAGCAGGGTCAGCTTTCCTGAAGAGATGGTTTTCAAGTTCTGTCTTCCACATCGGGAACCTTCAGGTGGTTGGATATGTTGGAGCACAGGATAGCAGAGGATGGCTGATACTCTCGAGACGTCCTGGAGATGATTGGATGAGAAACAAATAAGTGTGGAGAGGAGGAGATCTTGGGAGGACCAGACATTACTTGATGGAACATATTGGAGAAATATGGAAGAGACAGATTATGGACGGCTTTGTAAATGTCAAACCTAGTAAAGTTGCTCGGTGCACTCTTAGATTGGCCAAATGATCAGCGCACCTTCCCACCTACTTGTTTTCTATCTCTGTGTCTCATGTAGAGGAGCACAGAGGTGGATGTAGAGAATGTAGGTGGGAAGGTGCACTCAACGGTTTGGCCCTGGTAAGGGTACATTGAGTGCCTGGGCTTGGTTTGCACAATCATTTTGGGAGGGCAGTCTCTCTAATGTGTTGTTCTATATAAAGTCTAAAAATCCCTACTCCATAATAGCCAAAACTACAAAATGCCTGCAGTTTGGCTAATAGAAGCAAAAAAATACAGTACACTCATTCATTGACCAAGTCTGTTGTATTCATGATGAGCATTAATCACACCTGGCGAGGCTGGACAACTCCTTTTCAACATTGATGCCTTATTTCCATAGTAGGCTAGGTCTGGGAACTTGCTATCTACCTCATGGAGAGGAGATTTCCTGCAACCATGAGAATGGTAGATAGCAAGTTCCCAGACCTCGTCTTAGGCTACCTTCACATTACGATTTTGAGGGAGCCGATGCTGTCCGATATAAATCGGACAGCATCGGCTCCCTTCTGATGCCTGGAATCGGGTGCCAAATAGGCACCCGATTCCGGCATAAAATCGCTTCCTGCGGGGTGAAGAAAAGAAAAAAAAAAAAAGGTTATTCTCACCTCTCCACGAGCCCCCGCCGTCTTCCGCCATCTTCTTGGAGGCTCCCGGTGGCTCTCGCAGGCTGCCGGTGTCAGCAGAGCGCTTCCTCTGCCTTATAGGACCTGCGGTGATGTCACAGTCACGTGACCGCGGGTTCACCATGGTAACCCGCGGTCACATGACTGTGACATCACCGCAGTTCCTATAAGGCAGAGGAAGCACTCTGCTGACACCGGCAGCCTGCGAGAGCCACCGGGAGCCTCCAAGAAGATGGCGGAAGACGGCGGGGGCTCGTGGAGAGGTGAGAATAACCTTTTTTTTTTTTTTTTTTTTTTTTTTTTTTAACACTTGTGCTCCTACTTAGGAGCAGTTTTACTGTACTGAGCATGCTCAGTACAGTAAAACGGGGTCCGAGGAGACATCCGATGTTTCCTCGGACCCTTCTCCATAGGGCCCCATGTTATAGGGATCGGACCTAATCGGATGTGCACTAAATGCCATCCGATTTGGTCCGATCCGAATCTGTCAGATTTTATTTTCGGTGACAAAATCGGAGCATGCTCCGATTTTTAGCACCGATAATAAAATCGGACAGAATCGGATCGGGCCAAATCGGATGGCATTTAGTGCACATCCGATTCGGTCCGATGCCCATAGGGCTGCATGGGGGCCAAATTCGGATCCGATGCTGTCCGATTTTGATCGGACAGCATCGGAAATCCGAAAATCGTTATGTGAAAGCAGCCTTAACTCACTTACACAGCCAGATCAGAATATCCCACACACTACACTGATGAGGGGCAGTTACCCCGAAATGCAGCGTCTGAAGTTTGGGGTTCTGATCTGGCACAAATTCCTTAGTCATATTAAAAGGCTTGTTGGAAAGCGATTATGACTTTGAGGAGCTACTTAAAGGTGGAGCTGGAGTTCTTCCACTTCCTTACTGAAGTGCAAATTTGCATAGTAGGCTATTAATTTTCATCATTGTAAGGGTCTGCTCTCTGAATGCCCCCCTTCACCAAAAAGACATAAAAGAGAGAATGTGATTGACAGCTTGGATCCTGGACCACAGTCCTGTGCTCGAAGATCACGGCCCAGATAAATATTTGGAAACGTTTTTGCCAGAAAAAAAACCCTCTAGTGGCTCATATGTAATAAATATATAATATTAATATATGATGTGATCTGATCTCTTGTAGTTGAAATTAATATTAAAATGTGTGCAGGAAATGGTGCTTTGCATTGTGAAGGTTCTCGCACAGAGGAAGGCAGAGGAGGCAGCGGGAGGTCTTTATATTTAGCAATGCTTCTCATTTCGGAGCTCTGTGACTCATACACATTTCGCTGCTTTGCTCTAATTGCTGGTTAATATAGTCAGAAACCCATTTCCTCCCACGTTTGGTCAGTTCAGATCTTGTCTATTTTTTCATCTTTTCCTTAAAGAGGACGTCTCCAGGTCAAACTTGGCCAGTTTATACTGCAAATTTTTATGGTTTTTATTATAGGTGTGTGGCTTACTCTGGGTTCACTGGGGACGTGTCCTCAATCTGCTCTGCTTTATTATCCTGTGAGCCATCCCCCCTTGTAAAGACCATAAAACGACCCATATCTATGAAACTGTATGTGGAATACTCAGGGGAGTAGCAGAACTAGAATAAGAAGAAACAGATCTCTCTTCTAAGGTGTTGTCCAGGATAATTTTTTTTTTCTTGCTTCCAAAAACAAATCTTCCCCTGTCCATGAGATCTCTGTGGCTTAGCATCTCCACTTGCTATATTTAAAGCACCACTCCATTGTGGTTTTATTTTTTATTTTTTTTTTCCCAGCACTCCAGTTGTGTTTTTATGCTAAGGCTAGGTAAAGTAGTCCATAGCATTAAGCCCCCGTCACACATAGCGAGATCACTTGTGAGATCACTGTTTCGTCCCAGGTTTTGTGACACAACAGCGACCTTGCCAGTGTTTTCGCTATGTTTGACACTTAGCAGCGACCAGGCCCCAGCTGTGACATCGCTGATTGCGTCGAGATGGCCTAGACCATTTTTTGATCGTCGGGTTCCCGCTGGACAGCATGCATCAGTGTTTTTGACGTCTTAACAACGACCTCGTTGGCGACTCAGAACTCAGCCACGTAGGTCTAGCTGCTGTGTGACAGGGTCCCAACCACCGCCGAGGTCGTTATACGGGTCTCCGTATCGTTGCTGCATCGTTGAGTAGATCTGACTGTTTGACACCTCACCAGTGACCATGTAGCGACGTTCCAGCGATCCTTACCAGGTCGTATCGTTGTCGGGATCGCTGGAATGTCGTCAAGTGTGACAGTACCCTTATTCTCACCTTCCAGTGTTTTCACCTTTTTCCGGCGTTGCTTCCTGTCCCGCAGCGCCATCTTGTGTTTGCAATTGACTGGCCAGAAGTCAGAAGTTACATCACAAGTGCTCAATACAAGTCTGAGGGCAGAACAAGACTGTCATAGAGATGTATTGAGTTGTGATCTCCATCGTGCTTCATGAAACACTGGAGCTGCTGGCAGGTCACAAATCACTAGAGACCGGCTGGAGCAGTGATGATAGAAGATGAAGATGCCAGAATGTGAGTATAATACAGAGGACAGGGGACTTGGATTAGAAGCACCACTCCAGTGGTGATCTAATAAATAACTCTTAACTCTTGAGTGGTGCTTTAAAGAGTAACTAAACTTTTTTTTTTTTCCCCCAATTTTCTTTTTTACTTAGTCCACCATGGATAGTTATTAGATTTTGCAAATCATTTTATTATAGGTTTGATCTTCATCCTGAAACAAAACAAAAATACCTAAGTGGATTCCAAAACCCCATTTTTACCCCATCTATTTTGCCTTCAGCTGCATTTATGTCAGAACGTAGTCACTTGGGGTAAAAATGATGGCAGTGAAAGGGTCATCACCTGTGCCAAGTCTGGGGATTAGATGCTGTAGGAGAATGTATTGTATTGAGTAAGAAGAACACTTGGGAGGGACTGACCCTTTCACTGCCATCATCTGCACTCCAGCTGCATAGATATCAGAACGTTCTCATTTGAAGGCAGGCAAATAGACTGGGGAAAAGCCGGGGTGTGGAAGCCACTTGCATGCATTTTTTTTTTTTCAGACATGAAGAGTTTCCCTAATAGTGATTGGTAAAGTTTCACAGCTTGTCATGCTAGCCAAATTTATAAAAAAAAGTTTCGATACTCTTTAAAGGGCTTTCGGCCAGGTCCCCCATACCCTCCGTCCCGCCAACACTTGTACGTTGCTGTCGAAATTCCCTGCCTAACCAGCTCTTAATAGAGTTTGACACATAAACACATGTTAGTAAATATTATTATTAAACTCCTTCTTTCATGTGCAAATTAGTCTTTTGATCAGTCGATGGGACTTTTGTTTCCCAAAGTAGTCATCCCAATCAGTATGGTATTAACGCCCTTGAGGGCGTAACATGATGTGTAGACGGCGCTATATCCAGTACCGGATGTGTACAAATCTCGTGCATGCGCACGGCTTTCTTTATCTGCATAATATCACCTGTGAAGCTGGGTGTACGCTTCCTGGCTTCAGAGTGCCCTGTGCATGTCTGATGTGTTCCAATGGCTGATCTTCAGTTCCTCTGTGGGCCGTCTCATACATTTCCGGACATGCGCAGTGCCCCTCTGAAGCCAGGAGTGTACACCCGGCTACATAGATACAATATTTGTGGGTAAATGAACTTATACAAGATTTGCAGAGAGCTAGCAACAACACCGGCTTTTGCAAATCATGTAATGCCCACAGGGGCCTGATAACATTCTAATTGGGACCACTAGTCTGGGGAAACAAACGCCCCATTGACTAATCAAAAGGCTAATTTACATGCATAAATGCTTTCTTTTAAAGTTAAATGTCATACTCTCTACAAGGCTGATTAGGCACGGTATTTGGCAACCAATATATATCTGTGGGATGGAGGGCATGGGGAACCTGTCCGATTCCTTAGTAAATGTGGCTGGACTGGAAAGCCACACAACTATGAATAAGGGACAGTGCTGTTTCTAGAAGAATACCACTGGTTTTTAGGCATGGACAAACCATTTAAGTACCTCCTAAATTCATTACTTATGGCATCTGTGTTCATTGGGTACATCCATTAAAAAAGGCCTCCCGCGTAGTGTATCTGTGTATGTATTACAATGTGTCTGTATTATGATACTTCCCTGCCGCCATCTGCTCTGCTATCCAGCACCATTCTGCTCTACTTGCCACTCCGACTCACTCTGTGCTCTTTGTGACCTAGAATTGGCTTTTACAATATAAATCTATGGAGCCTCAGATTGAGGCTCTATAGACTTACAATGTAAAAGAGACTTTTGGCTGACACGGAGCACAGGATGTAGAGCATAGAGTGAGCTGGAGAGTCTGAACAGCAGTGACGTTGCTGAGTAGAGGAATAGCAATGTATCCAGAGAAGATGATGGCACTGAGAATATTATCATACAGATGTACACTTCATGGGATGGCTTCTTTATGGAGCACGTGTCAGCTGCCCTTACATGTCCAGTATGTTTTAGTAAACCTGACAACCAATTTGAATCACTTTTTCATTGGATTGACTTACTGTGCCATCCCTCTGTTATATTTCCCCTGGAAATATATGTTAAATCAGTAGGTGTCACCATTCTCCTTATACATAACAGTATCCCCTTTAAAGGCCTTACCAAATCCACTTCATTTGCTTGTAACACACTGTAAATGAACAGACTGGGTTTGGGTCATCCTAGTGCTGTCCTATGGCCTTGATTGCCCTGCAGTATTTCTTGTTGTCACTGGTGACCATGTCCAATGTATGACTACTTGCCTAATAGATTATTTGTGGTATCACGGCATTTCTGTATTATGTCTACTGGTAACACACGTCCCTCGAGGACAGATCCCAACATGTCCCCTGAATTCCTCCTTCTCCCCACCCTCTTCCTTCATTCCTTACATTTCTTCCTGTTAAATATTACATTTGTCACTAGGACGACAGTACAGGGCTGTATAGTAGACAAATTCTATACGTAGGCTTCCTGAGTAATGTTTGACATCTTCTGATGTTTAGTGTGTATTAAGACATTGGCGCCTTCTATTATTTTCCTGTATGCTCAGGAAGGGATAATGCCCTCTGACTGATACCATAATGGGCTGGTCTGGCTCAGATGTGTATCTTGGGTGAATCTTGGCCATATAGACTGGCGAGGCTTCGTCTGCAGTGATGAGAATGCACCTGAGTAATGCTGAAGCCTCCAAGCACAAGGGAGTATTAGTAATGCAGCATCACCTCCAGTCCCTTCTGCCTCTTTACCTGCAGCCATCACCATCCTGTGTAAAGTGACAGTCCGCCTTCCAGCCATTTCTAACTCTATATTACAGAGGTATACTAATAATTTTGCCAAATCTTATGCCTGTTTTCTGTTTTCCTGCAGTTATCAATGCCGGTATGAGAAAATACTTCCTCCAAGCCAACGATCAGCAAGACCTAGTAGAATGGGTGAATGTCCTCAACAAGGCTACCAAAATTACCGTGAGCGTCCTTTATATTTATAGTGATGCATTGTCCTGCTCCTGAAACAAGTTTGTCTGCAAGACATGCTCTCCTACTTCAAGGGCTTGTGCCAAGAATAATCGTTGTTCATTATTTAAAGGATATGGTATAACTTATTGATCACTGATCCCTTTGTAAATGGAACACATCGTGGAACTGAGGGTCTGTGACTAATGAGGCCCTCACTGATACCAAGAATAGGACTTTTGCAGAATCAAACTGGAGGAGACGCTGAACATGACCACCTCCGTCTATTTATTCTCTATGGGACTGCAGGAGATGGCAGAGAGCAGGTCTCTGTTATCTCCAACAATACTATAGAAGGAAGTAGCTTGACGTTTGTGCCATTTAGATGGGGCTTTTGGAGCTTTGTACTCGGATTGGTAGATGTCCCAGCACCCATGGATAAGGAATCATTTATATACTTGGTATCCAATCCCTTTAAGGCTTGATATTATGTCAAGTAGAAAAATAACTTTGCACTCAAAGTTCGCTTTGAGATGAAGGCGCTGACTATCGTTGGATGCTGCTGCTCACGACATAGCGCTAGCCCATGCAGCATTTAACCACAAGCATTGCATACTGATGAGGGTCTGATTGTAAGACCAAAATGTTTATTTGCAAAGTGGACTTTGGCGTGCCAAGTTATTTTTCTACAAGTCATATGGTTTTGGACCCTGCTTGTGCACCATCACTACAGTATTGCCATAATATTCCTTATATATTATCATGACAAGTCTGCTGGGCTGTTACATCTCTGATATTGTGCTGTTGACCAGTTAAGAAAAGATGCAGCAGACTACTAAATGAGATGGCACTATATTTGTAAGTGCAGTTGTGGAGCCCACTGGGACGGGGTACTCGGGACCGGTCCGGGGTACTGCTGGGGATATCACGGCGGTCCTTGGTCCTGACCGTGTCCTGGGTTCCGCAAGTAAATGGGGGATATTTACAGGGGAGTTTCTCGTGACGCCACCCATGGGTTGTGGTCAGTGAGGGGACCACCGCTGCCTTAGAACCTCCGGGTATGATGTTTGGCAGCTGGAGATGTAACGGCTCTCCGCGGGTAGAGCTTGGCTCCCCGGGGCAGTGATATTTATAGTCTATGACTGAGCTATGGATGTTGTAGGATAGGGGGAGTAGTAGAGATCATGGTAGTTTGTGAGGGCACGCAGGGATTGAGCACAAGGATCATTCACACTCACGGTTTTGAAGTTTTCCAAGGCTTTACTGGTGATGGTATTCAGTAGAGTACTGTCCACGGAGTCTGTACCGGGGCCGGGTTGCTCCCAACCTGTCCAGGTCCTCAGCTTCCCACTGCTGTGCTGTCTGTTTGGCCTGCTGCTTTAGCTGAGCTGCTGGCCCTGTTTCTCCTCACAGGTACCCCCTTTGCTAGGCAACTTGAGACCTTTCCATATGCTTCTGACCCCGCCGTGTTGCTTCGCTGAGGTACAGTGTTGATCTACAACCTCCACTATTATCCCGGTGTTTTCTGTGCTGCGTGTTTCAGTCAGAGATTCGGATCCAGTATCCGGTCTCTGCGCTCCTCTGGGGCGAGTTATGAGGTAACTCAGTCTCCCAGATGTGTTCTCCTGTTTCTTGTACTCCTCTCTTCAGACCCTGGCTTCAGGCCTGAAAGGAGTCAGTGGTCCCTGTCAGGAGCTCACCACTGCTTCCATTTACTGGTCCTCCTCCTAGTGCTCCCTGCACTAAACTGAACTGTCAACTAACTACTTCCTCCTCAGACCAGAATATATAAGGGAGCTGCTTTACCTCCCCCTTCTGGCTTAGAGGTGCTAGTGCAGTGTCAGGTGTTTTGTGTGGGGAGTTAACCCCTGGTGATGTTACTGTGGCACATTAACCCCTGGGGTGCCACACACTCTCTGCCCACCCCCACCTCCTGCTACCATGAATTGACAGTCGCTCTATATAGAGGTGGGTTCACAGCAGTGGCGTAACTAGAAGCTCATGGGCCCTGATGCGAAAGCTCCTACAGGGCCCCCAATTATTGCAAATCTTTAATAGCAATAGTCTTTTTCTATAGGCCACAGGGACTTTTGGGGCTCCCCTAGGCTCCAGGTCCCGGGTGCAATCGCAACCCCTGCACCTGTTGTAGTTACGCCCCTTTTTCACAGTGACTGTCAATAATAAGTGGGCAGCAAGAGATGGGTTTAAAGGTTGCTGTCTCCTCATGAGCAGACTGGTATGTCATGACTTTGAGTACTAGGGATCCAACCTCAAGGACACCCATAAAACCTAGCAATGAAGCTGGTGCGGTGCTGCTCTAGCACAGAACCCTTGCACAGCAATGCTTTCAGCCAATTGCAGTGCAGGAAATCATTCTAAAGGCTCAATTACACACACAGATAATTGTGCAGGGATTGTTCGCAGATCTCTAGTTGCAGTAAAATCATGGACACATTGTTCCATTTTGTGGCCGTGTACAAATGTAACAATGTGTCCATGATTTCACTGCAACCAGAGATCTGCAAACAATCTCTGCACAATTATCTGTGTGTGTAACTGGGCCTTAACATGTACATCTTATTTCGTGTGGTGTTATCTGAGGAAGGGGCTTGACCACGAAACGCGTAATAAACCTCCATTTGTATTTCTAACAACCTCAATCATTGGATTCCTTGGAGCGGGAGTGTGGTTCATATTCCCATTTCTCCTAAGCTCATTTGAATCTTCAATTAAAAATGGATAAAATGGTGATATTTGCTGCTCACCTTGTTGTGCTGTTACCCACAACCGTTATAAGCGCCTGTACAGCTGCTGCTGGACCCACACTTCCACGGTGCAATGGTGTAGATCAGGCCGATGTTAAATACGCATGAGAGGACACCAAACAATTAAGCACATGATCGTGACGTACGTCTGACAAAGGAGAACCAGTGACGTCAAGTCTCGGGATCATATTACAACTTGACGTCACTGGTTCTCCTACATCAGATGCACGTCACGATCATGTGCTTAATTGTTTAGCATCCTCTTGTGTGTATTTAACATCGGCTTTGTGCTACTACTGTAACATGGTGTGTTCCTGAGGAAGGAGCAGGGCCAGCTCTGAAACGCGTCGAGCGAGATAATAAACACCTTTGCATATCACTTCATGGACCTTTGTTTGTATGCAGCAGCGTGGACCATGACACACCATTTTGTCTGAAGCCTGAATAAAATTAAAGATAGCACATTTCGTTTGTATTTTAGGCAAAAAAGAAAAAATATATATCTATTAATAATAAAAGGGGCAAAAAACTGGGCACTATCAGGTTTTTACAGACTGGATTGCGAATTATGCCAGACCTGAGGCAACAGTCTCCTTGGTGTTGCACGCTATTAAATAGAGTAAACAATGTTCATATGAAGGAAAGAAGAAGTGGCACTCACCGGAGATGATCTTTACCATTTATTCATGAGTCCAGATATTCATGACGGAACATGAACAGCGAGTGAGGGGGTGTATGGACATAGGACGTCCTATGTCCATGCACCCCCTCCCTCGCTGTTCTTGTTCTGTTCTGAATATCTGGACTCATGAATAAATGGTAAAGATCATCTCCGGTGAGTGCCACTTCTTCTTTCCTTCATATGAACAAAAATATATATCTTTAGCACTTTAAAAATGACAAATATGAAAATGGGCTATTGCCAGAGTTTGGGCACCCTAGGAGATTTGTGTGCTCCAATAACTTTGACCAAAGTTTCACATCTTAATTAACCTGTTAGCGTTATGGCTTGTTCAATATCGTCCAATTCAAACTGCTTGCTCCCACCCACAAAGCTCTTCACAGTGCTGCACCTCCCTACATCTCCTCCCTCATCTCTGTCTATCACCCCACCTGTTCTCTTCACTCTGAAAGTGACCTTAAACTCACTTCTGCATTAATCCAAACCTCCCACTCCCGGCTCCAAGACTTCTTCCAAGCTGCACCAATTCTCTGGAATGCTCTACCCCAAGAAATTAGGTCTATCCACAACTTGCATAGTTTCAGGCGATCCCTAAAAACATCTTTTTAGGGCGGGCTATCTTGATCCGTAGTCAAAGTCACTTAGACATAGCCTATCCCCTCCACCAGTCTCAAGTGCAAAACAAATAATGGTTGGTGGCCACTTATACAGCTCCTAACTGTTCCCCATCTCCTCAAGTTGACTAAACCATCATTGTGAATAAGCCTCTGTATTTCGTGTCACCCCCACCTCATTGTTAGATTGTAAGTTCTTAAGAGCAGGGCTGTCATTATTTTGCTTTAATTATTGTATTACACTTTGTATTGTATTGTTTAGTTTTTTTTGTTTTGTATTGTACTTTCTGATAACTGCTTCTTATGATTATTTGAATATGAACCTCTGAATTGTGTGAAACGCTGCGGAATATGTTGGCGCTATGTACATAAAGATTATTATTATAGGAAAGGCCAAGTGATGCAAACTTCACGGCTTTATAAAAACCCAGCCTCTAACTTGGTGCCAAAACACAGAAGACATGGGTTCTTCTAAGCAGCTGTCTAGCACTCTAAAAATGAAAATGGTGGCGGCTCACAAAACCAGAGAAGGCTATAAGAAGATAGCATATTGTTTCCAAGTTGTTCTTTCCTCAGTTCGAAATGTAATTAAGTGGAAACAGTGGAGTTCAAGATAAGGTCTGGAAGACCAAGCAAAATTTCAGTGGAAGCAGCTCATAGGATTGCTAGAGAGGCAAATCAGACCGCCTGCTTGACTGCAAAAGACCTTCAGGAAGATTTAGCAGATTCTGGAGTTGTGGTACATTGTTGTACTATTCAGAGACACCTGCACAAATATGGCCTTCATAGAAGAGTCATCAGAAGAAAACCTCCTGCATCCTCAATGTTAAATTCAGTGTCAGAAGTATGCAAAAGACCATCTAAACAAGCCTGATGCATTTTGGAAACAAGTCCTGCGGATCAATGTTGTTAAAATAGAATTCTGGCTACAATGATTAAAATGTGTGGAGAAAAAAAGGGCACAGAGTTTCAGGAAAAGAACATCCCGCCGACCATTAAAGGGAACCTGTCACCCCAAATCACCCTTGTAAGCTGTAAATACATGTCCCTGAAGCATTACACTACAGTCCTACACATCCCTTTGTGGTGTTTTAGTTCAATATGAAAGTGCACTTTAGTCTTTGCAAACTTACTAAATCCATGCCAGTGGGGCGTTCCCAAGCCTCCTTGTCTGCGAGGCGGTTCCCCTGTGTGCCGCTGTATTACGCCCTAATGGGCGTTTTTTCAAACTTTCTAGCGCGGGCACGATTCATAATCTCGTGCCCGCATCGTCACGGTCATGTGATGCCGTGACGCGTCATTTCCGGGCGGCTGGGTCGCTGCTGTCTGACGCGCACCGGCCGACTTCAGCAAGCGATCTGCGCATGCGCTGAAGTTGGCCAGTGCGCGTCAGACAGCAGCGACCCAGCCGCCCGGAAATGACGCGTCACGGCATCACATGACCGTGACGATGCGGGCACGAGATTATGAATCGTGCCCGCGCTAGAAAGTTTGAAAAAACGCCCATTAGGGCGTAATACAGCGGCACACAGGGGAACCGCCTCGCAGACGAGGCTTGGGAACGCCCCACTGGCATGGATTTAGTAAGTTTGCAAACGACTAAAGTGCACTTTCATATTGAACTAAAACACCACAAAGGGATGTGTAGGACTGTAGTGTAATGCTTCAGGGACATGTATTTACAGCTTACAAGGGTGATTTGGGGTGACAGGTTCCCTTTAAGCACGGGGGTGGATCAATCATGCTTTGTGGTGGTGGTGCAGCCAATGGTACGAGGAACATTTCACAAATAGAGAAGAATGGATTCAATAAAATTTCAACAAATTCTTGCTGCAACATAATACCATCTGTAAAAAAAAATAGCTGAGGTTGAGAATAAGATGACTTTTACAATGATCCTATACACACGCCAAAACCCACAATAGACATTATCAAAAGGCACAATGTGAAGGTTTTATAATGGCCCTCATAGTCCCCTGATCATAGCATGGTTGAAAATCTGTGGCCAGACCTCATAAGAGCAGTGTATGTAAGACGAGCTAGGAGTCTCACAGGGCTGGAAGACTTTTCAAGGAAAAATGGCCGAAAATCCCTCAAACACGAATTGAAGATTCCTCGCTGTTACAACAAGTGTTTATAAGCTGTGATACCTTCATAAGGGGGCGCTACTGGGGACTGACCACGCAGGGTGCCCAAACTTGGCATCGGCCTATTTTCCTTTTTTGTAATTTTTAAAAATGTAAAACATGAAAATGACTTTTCCTTTGTCATTAGGCAAAAAAAATGTGTCACCTTTAACTTTTGACTTTTAGAGATCATTTTATTTTCATCTTAACTTGTTCATAATAACAGCAATTTTGACCAGGGGTGCCAAATCTTTTTTGCATACTACAGTATGGAGGGCTTTGTGCAGTGCTCTACTGTAGGCGGCTTTCTTTGTTAATGCAGAGGATGTGTTTTGTCTTTTAGTCCCATTTCGAGACCTGAAGTGATGGCCTATTAAAAGCACAGGGACGTGGGAGGTTTGGTTTCCTGCCAGAAACCATCTTTCCTCCCAAACTAATGTAGATTGGCTGCAAGATACACCCTTTCTTGGTTGAGATATCAAGACCTTGCCTTTAACCTATTCATTATTGTACAATTAAAATACAATATATAAAACACTTCTATCAGATTTGCGTGCTCTGCGTCTGCTCCATTCATTGTCAATGGGGTGGCCAGAAATGGAAGAGGGTTACACTCTGCTCCATCTGCTCGAACAACTAGGAAAGAAATATCCCTGCTCATCCCTCCCCACTCTAAGGGTACCTTTACACGCCGCTACGAACAGGATGGATACAACCCGCTACTTCACGTGCACGAGCACGCTCAAACGGTTACAAACGGTAAACGCAACACCTTTACACGCCGCCACAAGGTGCAGCTACGCTACGTTACATCTATAGCTAGCTACATCGCCGGGTGTCTCAAGTAGCCATCTGTAGCGTACCTTACCTCATTTACACACCGCTACAACAAGCTAATATGGGCGGACCTGGTGCAGCAGGGACAGCACATAGGCGTGCCACAATTGTGGATTACGAGACGTCCATACGATGATAGGACAAAGCAAGAAACCCATGATTGGGCAGGCATCGCAGGAGGCTGATTAATACATGACGCAATTGTGTAGTGTGACTGGTCAGCTCCTTAAATATGCCTCCCTATGCAGCGACTGCCAATCATAACGCAGGAGCTTCCTCCAATGATCGCTGAAGGGGCACGGTATCCCGGAGCCTGTGTCACGCCCCAGCTACATACCAGGTACTTAGCCTGGTGTGTAGACATCCCTTCTGCTCCTTCTTTACTCGCCGATACAGCTCGCTACAATCAGGCTTTGTAGCCATCTGTTTTCGAGCAGTGCTCGGAAACAGATGTATCTGTTGCCGGCTGCCTCCTACCGTCTTCACACGCCGCTACTACGGGCTATATTGACGCTACAAGCTACATTTGTAGTGTGTTGTATCCATCCTGTCGTAGCGGCGTGTAAAGGTACCCTAAGGGTACCTTTACACGCGGCTACATTTCTAGGGTGGCTACAGGTAACTTACTGGTTGCAGTGAAATCATGGAGACAAGGTTCTATCTTGTTGCTGTGTACAAATGGAATAATCTATCCATGATTTCACTGCAACCAGTAAGTTACCTGTAGCCACCCTAGAAATGTAGCCGCATGTAAAGGTACCCTAAGGGTATCGTCACACACGGAAATATTGCTAGCAATTTCACTGGCAATTTGCTGGTTGCAGTGAAATCATGGACACATTGTTACATTTGTACACAGCAACAAAATAGAACAATGTGTCCATGATTTCACTGCAACCAGCAAATTGCCAGTGACATTCCTAGCAATATTGCCGCATGTAACGGTACCTTATGGTTTCGGGGTTCCGTTCCCAGAGCTTTGTGGAAACCAGCGATTGGATCTCTGGCAATCTGCGAGTTTACAGGGATAATTTGCAATTTTTAGACAAATACTTCCTTTAGGCCACGTGCAAAAAGGCGTCTTTTTTTTTTTTTTTTTTCTCTACTACTCCCTCTTCCCACTTCATATTTCCTATTGGTGTCAGAACAGAATAACAATCTGCTGTAATTATTGCAATTTTTTTTTATGTGCTATTCCATACTTCTTCAGATTTTAAGTAGTGCGAATTATTGTATTAATTTAATGCCCTCAATGCAGAATCCCTGTTGTCGTAATTCTATATGCATCTTTTTTTCAGGCTTTGCATAAAAACACATAGGGAAATAAAAACTAACAAAAAACCAGCAGATTTCAGGAGTTCTTATTAAATCACATCCACTTTGTTTGAACTGTTTAAAGACTTTGAATTTTTTTGCATACAAAAAAAAACTGTTTTCTTCTTTCCTAAATGTCTGCTGCCTGGTCCATCTCTGGCCTGACTGCCATGACTTGTGTTCTACATGGCAAACCATCTGTAAGCAGCACTGACAAGCGTCTGGTCCTCGGTCTCTCTGTGCACATAAGAGGGTCTTGTCATGATGATTCTGGGGTGGAGGGGGGCGGCGTATTCAACAAACTGCTGTTCTGCACAGTGGCTCCACCTCCATGACTCTTCATTGGTATTTAAATACAGCATTACAAGTCCTGTGTGTCTGTTGTTCTGAATCTACTACAGCAAAGAAGGTAATCATGGTGAATCAGTCACTGTCCTGGTAACAGGTTGTTGGTGGCTTAGACTGGATAAGATCCCTCTTTTAATAATTTTTTTTATTTTTATTTTTTTTTATTTAAGATTCCTCCTTTTAAATTATCATTATCATCAGTA
The DNA here is from genome assembly GCA_033576535.1 of Allobates femoralis. Classification (NCBI taxonomy): domain Eukaryota; kingdom Metazoa; phylum Chordata; class Amphibia; order Anura; family Aromobatidae; genus Allobates; species Allobates femoralis. The sequence continues at coordinate 78,971,637 of JARQOC010000006.1, read as the reverse complement.
TATTTTTTTTCTACAATGTTTAAGTTGTGTAGGTTTATTATTATTTCTGGAAAAACTCTTCTCGGTCAATGTGTTCTCCACGTGACTTCGCTGACAAACTGTATCTCTTGATTTGTGCACAGGTACCAAAACTTAGTGACCAACCGTGTCCTGCCGACAGTGTGAACAACCAGCTGGAGTATTCAGGCAGCAAGAAGCAGATCTCATACAGGACTGAAATAGTCGGTGGTGTCCCCATTATCACCCCAACACAGGTACCTGACCATTTCTTAAATACTTACTCTTCCATCGGGATCCAGTGCACTGGACAGAAAATTTGATACTAGTGCATGAGAAGAAGCCATCTTGGACCACACTAAGTCCCCATGCCAATTATTGATTAAAAAAGTGGGTCTATAACTGCAGGTTATATTCCCAAACCAATCATGAATTCCTTTTTCTTTATATTGGTATAGTGTATACTCCTAAAAATGCCCATTTTAAAGTGGTTTGCTAAAATTAGAGGTGGAGGAGTGTATTCTGTTTTTTTATTATTATATTATTATTATTATATTTTTTTCTTTGTCACTTTTATTTGTGGGCTGTGCAGTCCATACTCATTGAAATAAATTTGGACTGTGCAATGATACAATGGGTAAGAGTGGTGCGGTGTTTTGGTGTAGAAGGACCCTTTTTTTAATTCTGCATCTCACCCACAGACTCGCACCATTTATCCTGAATTCTGAAAATTACATTGATTCCTAATAATATTATTCTTCCTTCAGAAGGCTGTATTTATATATACTTTTTTTTTCTGTTCTTATATCTAGCAAGAAATAAGTGAAAGTGCCAACACTGGTGATAAAGGCAACTTGAAGCGTACCCAGAGCCAGCTGTCATCCCCATATCGGCTCTCAGAAAGTGGCATTATAAAAGCGGGGTACTGTGTCAAGCAAGGAGCTGTGGTAAGATACAGACTGTGTTTACAAAGCCTGTCCTGCAGTGGGGATTGATGAATTTCCTACAGATAGGTGGCAGTCCAACACATGGCAACCCTACCATCTGCTGTGATCAGCCTAGCCGGATGTAAACAGTACATCAGGGCTCCATATACTGTGTTGTCACCATTCCCAGATACTCCAGCTTGGATCCCTTTCACTTCTATAGGAGTTGATCTGCAGTACTGAGGACCTTCAGCTTCTACACATTGAATAGACCTGTTCTTTTTGCCTCTGTACACTGTGATCTGCATTGACTTGATGTAAATCGCAGATCAGGGGGGGGGGTAGCACTTGGTGACCCCCCCCCCACCACGATCTGATAATGGTGACCTTCCCCTAGGATATATCAGCAGTATCGCAGTGCTGGACAATGGATGTTACTGTAATAGTCATAGCAGTTAAGCCTATTGGACTGCAGATTATGATGAAGCAAAGTAACACTTATCCCCTTCCCGCCCGGGCAGTCTTCCGATTTTGCACTTTTTTTTCCTTCCTTCCTCTTCCAAGAACAATAACTCTTCTTTTTTTTTTCTCTCAATGATGTGGCCATGTGAGGGCTTGTTTTTTGCAGGACAAGTTCTACTTCTTGATTGACACCGTTCATTTTATCATGTGATGGACTGGAAAGCAAGAAGAAAAATTCCAAGTGCAATGAAATGTCAAAAAAAGTTAAATGCTGAGTTTGTTTTTGTTTTTTTATTATTTTTATATATATATATTTATATATATATAATAATAATATAACAGCACTCATTACACAGTAAAAATGACCTGGCAATATTCTCCAGGTCTGAACAATTATGGGGAGTTCCAAACATGCAAAGCTTTGTGTGTTTTATTGTCATTAACTCCTTTTTTTTTTTTTTTTTTTTTTGTTTTGTTTTTCATTTTTTGCTCCCCTGCTTCCAAGAGCCATACCTTTATATATAGACATATGATGGCTTGTTTTTTTGTGGGACAAGTTTTACTTTCAGGTGAAATCATTTATTTTACCATATAGTATACAGGAAAATAGGAAAAAAAAATCCAAGTGAGGTGAAATTGCAAAAAGAGTGCAATTACACGTTTGATTTTTTGGTTTTTTATTCGCCATGAGCACTATATGGTAAAACTGACCTGATGGTGTGATGCCTCGGGTCAGTATGAGTTTGTAGATACCACACGTATACTTTTATTGTTATCTAAGTCTCCTTTCACACCAGCGGTTTTCACTGATGTGCGGCAGATCGGCAGGTGGCTCCAGGATCTGCCGACTTGCGGCCCAGATACGCCATGCCCCATGCATTGTCTATGGGCCCTTGCAGCAAGTGCGGTAAAGCCGCGGCTCTGGCAGTTGCGGCCGCAAAAAAAAAACCGCTGCGGACTGGGTTTTTTTTGCAGCCGCAAGTGCCACCGCACTTGTCGCACCTGCCGCAAGCCCCATAGACGATGCATGGCCTTGCCACAAGAGTGCGCAAGTCGCTAGGCGGCAGATGCGGTAAATCTTTCCGGATCTGCCACAATTTGTAAAAACTCTAGTGTGAAAGGGGCCTAATTTTGCAATTCATTCTTTATTTAACAGTGCCCCATAGGTCGCCACAGTGCTACAGGGTCCGATCGCTTGTGCCATGTCCCGATGAGCTGCAGCACATCGGGACATGGCACTTGGTTTCACTTTCAGTGGTTGGCAACGCCTGCCAACCACTGACAGGAAGTGGTCCCTGATAGCCCCGGTTCAACTGGTGTACCGGAGCTATCACGTGAGCACTGGAGATCCCGCAATCGTATGGTTGGGATCTTAGATGCAGACGGGGAACAGCACGATTCCTGCCATGGCGGTTTTGGATCCTGCGGTCAGTGAATGACCGTGGGATTCAAAGGGTTAACATCTCTGATCAGATCCCAAATCCGATCGGTGCTGGAAGCCCGACATCTCAGCTGATGAGATCAGCTGAGATGTCGATTGTATTACGTCAAGGGTCGGGAAGGAGTTGAAAAAAAGTATTTGTGTCGCCAACTTCTGAGAGCATCGGTGCCCCTCAGTCATGTTGTAAATGCCGCTGTCAGATTGTCAGTGACATTTAACTGGTTGACAGCCGTGATGGAGCTCAGTATTACAGCCATCATCTGCCAGCAAAGATGTGGGCTCAGTTCCTGAGTCTGTCTCAAAGTCAGGGGACCGACACATGATATAAGTGAGGGGTATTGAACTCTAGGCTTCGAGAGCAGGTTTTCAGGATATCTCTAGTATTCCACAGATGATAATTGAATCACCTGCACAGATGATGATTTCAACCCTTGTGCAATGCTGAGGAAATCCTGAAAACCTGCACTGTGCAGCTCTCGAGGACTGGAGTTCCCTAATCCTGATATAACTATATGTCTCTAAGGGTCCCTTTACACGCCACCACTGAAAGGTAGCAACTGCCTGGCATTGGGATATTTTATGCCTGTTGCCATGAAATTGCTACGAAATGGTGGTGTGTAAATAGGGAAATTCCTTCCTGTGCCCTGCAGTTGTCTTAGATACCTGTTGCTGAGCCGTGCTCAAAAACCGAAGGCAACAGAAAGGCACAATTGCCATGGTAGTGGCGTCTAAACGGGGCACAGGCATGGATGTTGCGTCGCCTAGTGAACTCCCAGGGGCGTGCCACAGCGTCATGGATACCACGCCCCATCAGCGATCATTGGTGGGGGCTACTGTGTTACGATTGGCTGTCCCTGCACAGGGCGCCATATTTAAAGAGCTGACCATTCACACTACACAATTGCAATGGCATCATGTATTAGCCAGCCTTCCTGCGCAGGCTGGCCAATCATGATGCTATTGCGTTGTCCAATCAGCGTATTAGCGTCACGGAATACACAACTCTGTCACGCCTATGTACTTGCGGCACGAAATATGTACGCCCATATTCCTTTGTGGTAGCGGCGTGTAAAGCGGGAAGGTATTCAACAGGGAGTAAGCCGCAGAATCTGTTGGAACTTCCGGGGAACAAAGATACCTTCAGTGGACAACACAATGGCGGCGTGTATATGTGGCATTAGCGATCGGTGTCCACCGTTAAAACCGTGCGTGTGCGGTGGAAACCTGTGGCTAGCCACAGTGGCGGCGTGTAAAGGTACCTTAAGGGGTTCAATAAAGAATTAGTGTTACTTGTTGTGGACTTTAAAATTCGGGCACCGAAGATGCATTATATTTTGTACAATAAAGGAATTTTGGCGAGTCCTGGAATAGATAAATTCCACAATTTATTTCAGATAATTTTAAAAGATCATCCAGGTTGAGCTGTTTTCTCATCCCTGTATGATCTTTTAAAATTATTTGAATATATTGAGGATTTTATCTATTCCAGGACTCGCCAAAATTCCTTTATTATGTGAAGCCGCAAGTCACGGCTACCGTCTGAAGACCCACCACATTACAAGACGGACTGTGCCATATAATAGTTCACGATGAGGCGTCTTTGTATTATATTTTGTATACCATTTGTACCACTAGATGTTAACCCTAACTTTCAAGATTAGTGGGATTCACATATAAAAATGACAATTAAAGGAACCTGTCAGAAGTTTAATTCCTTTTGCTCTATCCACGGCAGCATGAAATACCAACAGGCCTTCCAGTGATGTTACAGATGTGTGTAAGGACAGACCTGTCAATCAAACCAAAGTGGGCGTTCACGTCTCATGGCTCCCAGATTTTATGAAGGTCATGATCTTTGTAGTGAGGGAACTTGTCAAATTGTAATGCTGTTGGGACAACATGAATCTTCTGATGGAAAAATGTTGTGTTTTTTGTCTTTTCCAGTTATAAGATGATGTAAAATACCTTCTCTTCTCTCCTGTGTAGATGAAGACCTGGAAAAGAAGATTCTTTCTACTAGATGAGAACACAATAGGATATTTTAAGTCTGATATGGTACGAATGTCCTGTGTGTTCCATCCTGATGTGCATAGGATAGAAGTATTTTTCCAGTTGAATGTTTTCATCAATTTAATGCATTATTCTGCGTTTTCTTGTAGGATAGAGATCCGCTCCGTATGATACAGCTGAGAGAGGTGCAGAAGGTGCAGGAATGCAAGCAAAGGTGAGAGGACATCCCAGATCCCTCCTGATTCCAGTCTTCTGTAGTCTTCATGTTGTCTGTGCAACCCTCTGTGTAAAGCTGGAGTTATACTTCATTATTTCTGATGTTATTGTATATATTCTATAGCGATGAGCACTTTGATCTGAGCTGCCGTAATCCACTATCCAGTCCTGTCTTCATGGCAGCTGGCCATCACTTCTGCGTCTGGCATCTTGGACGCCTTTTGCACTTTCTATAATGTCACGAGGCCTATTAAGTACCAGAGATTTCCAGGATGCCGGATGCAGAAATGAAGACTGACCACCACGGCGGACTGTACGATGTATCAGGGTAGCTTGAATGGATTTTCTTGCCTCTTCTGGTCGTCCTTCTGTATTTACCAATATGTAAACACGTTATCTGTAGTCCAGAGATTGGTACATGATGAGATCAATGGCACTTTGTGTCATCACATCTGATGATCGGTCTTTTTTTATTTCTTCCTGCAGTGACATAATGATGAGGGACAACTTGTTTGAAATAGTAACAACTTCTCGGACGTTTTACGTACAGGTACAATGTTTTCTGCTCGTAAGATGTGAAAAAATGTAACAAAAAAAAATCTTAAAGCATCCGACAAAGTAACTTTGACTAGTGCTGCACATCCGAGTGGAAAAGACCCTTAAATTTTTAAAGTTGCTCTCTGCTATTCCCCTGGTAACTTTAGCCTGGCATCCCATGGGCTGTCTGTACTCCTGATTCCAGCATTGACGTGCCGTCATGTGGTTGCTGCAGCCGGCCATTGACTGTGGTGGTCTGTGTCTGTATGGCACCTCACCACCATGGAGGACGCTGGGTACAGAGGAACCAGTGAGCAACAAAAGATGACCATTGATTGTTGTTTTTTCTTCATTCTACACTGTTTATTTATGTTGTATTAGCACGTGTAATTAAAGAAAATAATAATTGCCGCAGATGTGTTTGGTAATCAGCAACAGGCTGGTTTTGAAGTTAAGTTTTGATCTCAGTGAAAAATTAGTCAAAAAAAAGTTTGACCTTTCCATGTTAGACATAGACATGCTGATAATGTACTACTGTGTAGCAGAACAGTTATTATTATGAGGATGAGATTTGCTCAGGTCTTATTAATTTTAATGTATTCTCTGATAGATTTTCTATATGAAAATCCCGAGCAGTTACAGTACACGTGACCCTACTTAGTTAGGACTCCTAGTGCTAAGAACCTAGTGATTGTTTAATCACCGGACACAAATTGCTGCTAACTGCAGTGTTAAGAACTGCCGGTGTCCTGGATGAAACCGCAAGTGTTGCACATGTCCGGAACTCCAATACAAAATGCATTAGGCAGAACGCAATCTTGCCGCAAGTGTGCTGGATCCAGTTTTTGCAAAAAAAATGGCGGAATTCTCCCAGATTTGCAAAAACACCAATGTGAACGTAGTCTAAGAAAGAATTCCAAGAAGCCAAAGGCATCGAAAATCCTTCTTCATGGACATGTTTTTATTGATCCAGTACACCCATCAGAGACATGCAAAAAAGTGCAATGTCTCTGCTATACAGGGCCTTTACCAAACCATTAAAAAAGTGAACATAACTTGATAAAGGGCTCGCGTGGCTGAAACATTGCATACTTTTTTTTTTTTTTTTCAAATCTTTAATATGTGTATTGAATTCAATAAAAGTCTTTTTAGGAAGGAGGATTTTCAGTGCCTTGGATGTCTTGGAATTACCAAGTGAGCACAAACTGCTTGATGTGCCCGGAATATATCTCGATAATATACCCGTCAAGTATGAGGTTGTTCTTAGGGATCTCGTCCAGCGACAACCGATTACTGTCGTGGCCGATGGACTGGGTTGTGCGAATTGATTTGCACCAACTGTAATCTCCATCTGTGTATTACTGTGATTTTGTACAGATTTTAACTCTTTTTGTCTTTTATCACTTCTTATCACAGGCAGACAGTCCGGAAGAAATGCACAGCTGGATTCGAGCCATATCTGGTGCCATTGTAGCGCAGCGCGGGCCTGCCAGATCTGCAGCCTCTGTAGGTTTTATCGCCTTGTAGTACATGCAGCTACAGCAAGTCACACCATGTCATGAGGGCTTGGGGGTCTCTGCACATGTTGCAGTCTTGTCGCTTTTCTCCATTTTTTTTTTTGCACAGATATGTTACAAAACTTGAATAGGGATTTTCTGATGCCAGCAAAGTGAATACACATTGCTTATATTTTCCTCGCAGATTTAAATCTGCACCATGCCAATATTAGGCTATGCACATATGTTGAGTATTTGAGGTTTTACCTCTGTAACCAATGCCATCGGTATGTTATGCAAAAATAAGGTTGAAAAGATCTTCGGACACCTCACTGGTTTTACCCATCATGAGATGTTTCTTGTGTGGAATCTTGGTGATGAGACACATTTTAAGCCACATGCACACATTTGAGTATTTGGTGAGTTTTTTTCCTCCATATTTTTAAGGCAAAACCAGGAGTGGTTGATAAACACAGAAGTGGTGTTTCTATTATACTTTTCCTTTGATTGTAGCCCCCTCCTGGTTTTGTTTTACAAATACAGAGGTAAAAGACTTGCCAAATACTCAATGTGTGCACGTGGCCATGTGTTTGACACGATATCTCCCATAATAAAGAATGGGAAAAAACACATCAAAAACACTTGCAATAAATGCGTTAAAACACATGTATTTGACACTGCATTATTTCTGCCAGCACATCAGTGTTTGCGTCAGTTTTGATGCAGATTTCTTTTTGCCGAAAATACTGAACGTGTGCACATACCCTTAATGGAACTTGTGGCATTTCCAGAGAAAACAAACCATGAAAAGCTGTTCGGGGGTAGTGTGTATCATCTTGGATGAGTAGCCTGAGGATGGTCCCCATTGTCTTCTCCCCGCAACTCACCTTTATGGCTGACATTTCTCCTGATTAGGGGTAGCGGGCGAGCAGATGTTGCGGGAGACTTGCCCTGGTGTAGTCATTCTTGACACATAATCACCGGTCGGCTTTCCAAAGTGTTTTTTTCTGAATTGCTACAGAATAAAACATACATGGTATACAATAACTCAGCCAGTTGTCCTGCCTGGGGTTCGGGCACCATGAATCTCATGAAAGGCTCCCCTTACAATTACACCAGGGGCCAAACAACTGATTATCTCCATTTTCTATATACCTTCTTTTCTATTTCTTTCTGTTCTGTGTGTGCTGAATCTTCTCTTGAAGATAAATGCAAGTAGCTCAGTACAGTTCTCACTATCCTGACAAAATTCCACGTCCGATCTTCCCAAGCTTGTGTCCGTGGGTGTGAAGAACTATAATCTAGTAGTTTGTTTTGTGGTTGGCCAGATGGTGACCTACAGATACCCGCAGTGCTGTGTCAGTTCCTCAGATTGTATGGGTTATTTGGGTCTTCTGGGAATGAAAGTTCAGTAGGTGGAATCAAACTGAGGGCACAGTTATTAGTTTACAAGAACGTCTGGAACAATTGAGCATGTGGTTGTCGTCTGCAAAAGTGCATCGTTAGGCTAGTTTCCCACTTGCAGTCTTTTCAAATTAGGCAAGATCAGGTATTTCAGGGACAAAACGGATCCTGTCAGGATCCAGTTTTTTGCCCATTCACTTTAATGATGTCAGGTAGAATCTTGTCTTTTCAGGTTACTACCTGATACCATTACAGTGAATGGGCAAGAAACAACGTATTAAAAGGATCAGGTTTTTTCCTGAAATGCCTGATCTTGCCTCATTTTGCAATCTGTTTTGATATGGATGGACACTGATCCGTTTTTGTCTCCATTGATTTTCAATGGTGACGGATTCGTCTTGCCTGTGCATCCAGTTGTCACCGTTTTTTCACGGATTCGTTTGTCTGCATATTTTTCACATTCCCAAAAATGCAAAGTGTTGCATTTTTGGGCTATTGTTAAAAATATGCAGACAAACGGACACTCACGGATCCATGACTATACGCCATAAATTAAAATGGAACTCTATGGAAAACTGATCCGTTTGCTTCCGTGTGTACGGATCCATTTTGGTGGACCGAGCATACTCCGAAGCAAGGTACAGCTCCTCCCACCCCTATGTTTGGTGGCTGATGACGAATCCATTGGCATCCGTTTGCACGGATCCTGGGTATCCAGGGAGTTGCATGAATTTCATCTAAGCAAACGGATAGAAATGTACACAAGTGTGAAACTAACCCTAGAGACCAATAGTTGTCTGGATTTTTGGCTTGAGAAGTAAGGCCCCCTTCACAACATGTTTTTGTGGATCTGTGTGTATCCATTTTGAAACGGATAGGCAGGGATCCGTTTTGGCCTCACATGTATCCCCATGGGAACGGATGGGTGCCACGGTGGCTCAGTGGTTAGCACTGCAGACTTGCAGCGCTGAGGCCCTGGGTTCGATACTCACCAAGGATGACATCTGCAAGGCGTTTGTATGTTCTCCCCGTGTTTGCTTGGGTTCCCTCCAGGCACTCAGGTTTCCTCCCACATTTCAAAGACATACTGATAGGATGTTTAGATTGTGAGCTCCAAGACGGACAGTGTTGCAAAAATGTATGTAAAGCGCTATGGAATTAATAGCGCTATATAATAATAAATATTATTATTATGGGCACGAATCTGTCCTTAATAGCCATCGTTTTTGTGAGGGATTCGTTTGTGTCCGCTTTTTTTTCCGGTCTCCAGATACGGAGACTACTCTGATTTTGGGCTGCCTTTAAAAAAGTGGACACAAACGGACAGAAACAGATCCGTCGCGATCCACTTCAAATAACATTGGAGTCTATAAAGACGGATCCGTTTCTATCCGCTTGTGTCTGTTGTGCAGTACTGAGCATGCTCCGAAGCCAGGCACAGCTCCTCTGGTCAGAACGGATCTCTTCTCTCTCCCCTCTGTCTCCCCCTCTGTCTCCACCCCCCCCCTCTGTTTCTTTCCCCCCCCCCTCCCCTGTCTACGCCCCCTCTCTTTCCTTCACCTCTGTCACCCCCCTCTCTCCTCTCTCATTGTAATGCATTCAAATGGGCTCCCCTCCCCCATTCAATTTCTGGTACCTCATGGATCCATCAAGAAAAAGGATCCGGGAGCATCAGTGGCATCCGTTTGCACAGATCCAATCCTGTCCGCTTGCTCCTTCAAATTAAGGGATCCACACAGACAGGTAAAAAATGCAGTGTGACAGGGACCTAAACCTGTCTGGGATTACTATGTGGGTACTTGTGTTGGTGGATTGGTAATTGGCTATGGTTATTTCATTACTTGCAGATTTTTAGTTTGAGTGTTAACACTTTTAGTAATTTTTGCCTATTTGTGATGGTCACAAATGCATATAAATTCTAAAAAATAATAAGTAGCTCCTCTCCCATAGGACAGTTTTTCCTATTATGACGTATAATTATAGATTCCCTGCTCCACCTTATTCAATTGTGCAAAGAACTCTACTCTGTGGTCGAGATCGAAATCCAAAAATTGGATACTTTATATTGTAGTTTTTTTGCTTCTTGACCTGACGAATAGACAGATTCACTTCAGATATGTATAGCCCAATAAAACTTGACTTCATATAGAAAAAACCAAGCCACCTTTTTTTATTTTTTTGCCTGTTTTTGGACACAGACAAGTGTAAATAAGACCCTGTTGTCTCAACAGTATTTTCATATCAAGAAATAGTTAATCAAAACCTTATGTTCAGCACAAAAAAAAAATCAACCAAGTCAAACTTCTAATTTTTAAATGATGAGCCCAGAATTACTTGCAACTTATAAGTGAATCAAGACAAGCATCACCGTAGCCAGAAGCAAGTGCCAAATAAGACAAGCACTTTCTAATATGTTTTGGCAATGTCGTGTATGTGTGACTTATATGTCTGGAAAATCCCTTTAACGCCATTCTAATGTGTGCATCATCTCTTATACACTTGTGAAATGTGTCAGGAAGGGCTGCTCCTCAGAGTTGCCGACACTTCTTGAAATAGGGCTTACTAATTTACTTATAGTAGCTCCGTGGTTGTGGGTCCTGGGTTCAAATCACACAAAAGCCAACATCTCCCAAGGGGTTTGTATGGTCTCCCCGTGTTCGTGTGGGTTTACTTTCAGATTTTCCGGTTCCTCCCACACTCTCAAGACCCATACTGATAGGGAATTTAGATTGTGAGCCCTAATGCTGACAGTGATGTTTGTAAAGTGCTGGGGAATTATTGGTGCTATATACACTACCGTTCAAAAGTTTGGGGTCCCCCAGACAATTTTGTGTTTGCCATGAAACCTCATATTTTTATTTATCCAATGAGATGCAAAATGAATAAAAAATATAGTCCAGACTTTGACAAGGTTAGAAATAATGATTTTTATTTGAAATAATAATTTTCTCTTCCGTTGTTCTGCGACTCACAAATGCTTTTCTGTGTGATCCAAACACCTCAAACTTTGATTTGTATGTCCATAACACTTTTTTCCAATCTTCCTCTGTCCAATGTCTGTGTTCTTTTGCCCATATTAATCTTTTCCTTTTATTAGCCAGTCTCATATATGGCTTTTTCTTTGCCACTCTGCCCTGAAGGCCAGCATCCCCGATTCGCCTCTTCACTGTAGATGTTGACACTGGCGTTTTGCAGGTACTATTTAATGAAGCTGCCAGTTGAGTAGCTGTGAGGCGTTGATTTCTCAAACTAGAGACCCTAATGTACTTGTCTTGTTGCTCAGTTGTGCAGCGGGGCCTCTCACTTCTCTTTCTACTCTGGTTAGAGCCTGTTTGTGCGCCCCTCTGAAGGGAGAAGTAGGAAATCTACAGTTTCTTAGCAACTTCTCGCATGGAATAGCCTTCATTTCTAAGAACAAGAATAGACTGTCGTGTTTCGCATGAAATTTCTCTTTCTGTCCATTTAGAGAGTTTCATAGAACAAATAAATGTAATGCTCCAGATTCTCAACTAGCTCAAAGGAAGGTCAATTTATAGCTTCTCTAATCAGCCAAACCATTTTCAGCTGTGCTAACATACTTGTACAACAACACGAAGCAATCGCTGATCTCTGGGAGACCATTCCAAGAAAACACTGCGGGCAGCCGACTAAAGCGCTCAACATAGTGAATTCCTAGGTGCATTGCCCCTCGGGAATTATGAACATGCAAATAGTCTGTGGAGCCTCGTTTAGGAGTCTCAACACAGGACTAGCCAGATAATATTTGCATGTTCATAATTCCCAGGGGCCAATGCACCTAGGAATTCACTGTGTCAACGCTTTAGCCAGCTGCCCGCAGTGTTTTCTTGGACTGGTCTCCCTGAGATCAGTGATTGATTCGGGTTGTTGGTCTACTAGGCATTGCTGCCACCTAGCCAGACTCATACTCCACACTGAGGGGCAACACCCCGAAACAGCTGTCTGTGGATGGACACCTGACCTTGGTATTCCCTTGTCATATCTCTAAGCTCATAAAGAGCTGGATATTGACTCAAAGAGCCATTTAATATGGTGGTTATGGTGGTCTTCTGAAAGAGCCACCCCATGGCTAGGTCCTTTCCTGGAGGGATATCTGGCTAGTCCTGTGTTGAGACTCCTAAACGATGCTCCACAGACTCTATTTGCATAAACTTTTCTTGTACAAGGGTTTTCTAGGGTTTTCTAAACATCCATTAACTCTCTTACACAGCTGCCAAACACAGTGTACCATTAAAACACTGGAGTGGTGGTTGTTGGAAATGGACCTCTATACACCTATGTAGATATTGCATTAAAAACCAGATGTTTGCAGCTAGAATAGTCATTTACCACATTAAAAATGTATAGTGTATTTCTGAATCATTTAATATTAGCATCATTGAAAAAAGTTTGCTTTTCTTTAAAAAATAAGGACATTTCTAAGTGAATCCAAACTTTTGAACAGTAGTGTCAGTGAGTAACATAAATCCTGCTGGAGATGTGCTTATCCCACCACCTCAGGCCCTTGTGGAAAAGAAGAGCCTTTGTTTTTCAGGTTTCTCCTTTTCCTGATCCATTCACTATAGGGGCTCATACAGTTGGGTTCCTCACCCTCTTGCAGTCATGGTTGTTAATATCCCAACATTAACTGGAGCAGGAAACTACACCTTATCCAGCATTATAGCTGTGTAAACTTGTATCATTATGTAAGGAATCATTACAGTTCTGTATGGAGAGCTACCAAAATATGTACATGGCCATTCAAATAAGGAGGAACCATGCACCGCGAGATCAAATTACGGGTGTGGGAGTTTCTTTTCTGTCCCATACAAGGATATTTGGACATAGACGATCACCTAAAAGGAAACTGTGCTTCATGATTTCTGTAAAAAGAGGTCTGACTACACGGGAGTGTTTGTGGTCTGTTACCATGGAGACACTTAAATTTGGCTAGTAGCTGTAGAAACTAAATGAAGCCTCTTTAATGAGGACCTATCAAGCTATTGTTTTATTATAAATTATTTGGAACAAAAATCCATTGTAAGGCTATTCTTCCGAATTTCATTTTTCTCGGTAGAGCCTTTTATTTAATAAACGTTTGTAAATAAAATAAAATAATTCAGGTTTGCACAGGAGGACCCCACCACCATAATAAACTAGTCATCGTAAATCTACTAAGTAACAATTACCTGTAGTAAATGTTATTCTGTGTCTTATAGTTGCCCTTTCAGCCCTGCCTTTTCTTTCCACAGCTTTCTCCCATGTGTATCTTCCAGTTTCTCTTTCATCTTTTCTTTCTCTTCTTTTTCTTCCTTTTCATTCTACTCTCTTTAAGGTGTTTTTAATTCCCACCCTGCCCTGTCTCCCCGCAGATGCGACAGGTCAGACGTCTTTCAAATCCCTGTATTCCGAGGTACATGGGCAGCAGTGCATGCCCACACTACTAATTGCTGCCTCTTCCCATGTAACCCACCCCCCACATCCACATAACCTCCATCCACTAAACTCATCAGCCGGGGGTGGGCTCTGTGCACACAGCCATCCTGCACTGTGCTGTATATTTGCATGCTAGGCGATGAGACAGTGACAGAGCATGCCTCATCCCATCAGAGTACCCAGCGACACACTCATGAATAGTCTGCTTTGTCTTATGCTCGTAACCCTAACTGCTGCCTTCTGCAGTTTTGTCTTGTATTGGTAAGTAAAGATTGTGAATGATTGGTCACTCCATCGTGTACACTTGCAGGTGTTGCAGCATTGTCTTGGAAGGACAGGAGGATACCTGGCCTACCGTGCATCTTGCAGTTGCTGACTTTCTGGCTGTTACTAACATGTTTCCAGTCATTGTTAACGTCTCATCACCTACTTTTATTTTGTTTGCAGGAGACCCCCACCTCATACTCCGAGCTCAACTCCTCTTTTCGCTCCTTCAGTCTCCCTCACTCGCCCGCCCGAGCTCAGCACTCTGACCCCGGGCCTCCTTATCGGCACAGGGATGACATCTAGCACCGTTACCAAGAACCAGCCAGGACAAGTCAAGATCCCGACTGTCCCTGCAGGAAACCAGTCTAGCAAAGTGACTTCTTCTGTGCCCAACAGTGTGCCCTTTAACCTGCTTGAACCTGGGATTGTTGACCTTGATGATGCCAGCTTGCCAGTCACTGATGTCTGAAGCCAAACCAAGGATGTGTGGAATTTAAATCTGGAAATTGTCCGGCTACACCAGCCCAGTCCTCACGTCTTACAGTGCACATCCTCCTCCTTCTGACCTGCCATTTACTCTCCAATGATAAGGGTTTGTGTTTTTTTCCCCATCCAGGTCTATAGGACCAATGCAGTAAGATGAGATTCATTCCCAAATATGTCAAGAACTTTCTTCTACCGAGGATTGACATTAACCAGTCTTCTGAAACTGTGACCGCGGTCACTAAACAAGAGCGTGCCACACTTGGCATAGAAGAGTGCCTTTTTTTGCCCTTATAGCGGTTTTACTTGCGAAGTAATGTTTGTTCTTGTGCTACAGAAGCCCTAGTGAAACATTTGCTAACAGTATTTTTCTTGTCTAAACCTTTGCTGCAATGCAATAAATGCCTGTCTGCAAGCAAAGAAAGCAGGACCACTGTGATCTCGCGGCTCCCGACCTCCTGCCACCACTCCTCGTCCCCAGCATATATTGCACATTTTCTTTCAGTGCCACTTTTGGGGGACGTGATCTTGGAAGAGCTTTGGAATGGATTTTACCTTATTGATATCTTTAGAGAACTCAGTTTGTGAATCTCTGTGTCTGCAGTCAAGTTATAATGGTTTATTCCGTTCAGTTCCTGGAGACCATTTTGTTCCACCACTTTTCCTTGTTTTTCTGTCTCCATGTCTCAAGTGCCTGCTGATTCCTTGTGTTGAATCTCGTGGTGTAAGACTGTCGTTTTGTGATCTGCTGATACTAACAAGTCTGCTGTAACCATGTGCTTCCATCTGTGACAAATCACAAAGTTCCTCCTTTTCTTTTCTTTTTTTTTTTTTTGTTCCCCCATTTTAGTTTTTTTATATAACATGTGGGTGGCGGGTTGTAATTTATAAATAAATCCTCCTTGATAGTGTGCGTGACATGCACCATATGAATATATCACTTGAAATAAATATATCCATTTTCATTAATGTAGTGATTCTTTATAAGGCTGTCCTGAAAATATTAGTAGGTGGTTGTGTATGGGCCGGCTCTCTCTCCACTGCAGGAATTCGTAATAGAGTTGCAATTATATTGTGTTGTGCCATATTGTTGTTTTTTTTTTTTTTTTTGTTACAAAGACACTGCTGTTATGTAAAACTAAAGCATCACTGCAATATCATGGCACTATCTTACAATATGATACTGTGGAGCCCACTGGGACGGGGTACTCGGTGCTGGACCGGTGTACTGCTGGGGAGGTCACGGCGGTCCTGGTCCGGACCGTGTCCCGGGCCCGCACAATAAAATGGGGGTTATTTACAGGGATTTGTCACTCGTGACGTCCACCCACTATATGCGGCCAGTAATGGGGCCGCCGCTGCTGCAGAACCTCCGGGGATGATGGGATAGCAGCTTGGATAGAATAGTTCCTGTGGGCAGAACTGGGTGTCCCCGGGGCAGTGGTAGTAGTAGTTAAAGTCTGTGAGGATAGTTATTGATGCTGCAGGAGAGTAGGGGTAGCAGTAGAGATATGAGAGTAGAGGTAATTGCAGTATATGAGGGCAAGTGGGGCTTCAGTATAAGGATCACACACACTCACGGTTTCTGTTGTTTTCCAAGTCTTTACTTGCAGATGGTATAACACAGTATTGTCCACGGAGTCTGTACCGGGTTGCTCTCACCCTGATCGGGTCCTTGGCTTCCTACTTAAGCGCTGTGTGTGGCCCTGCTGCTGCTTGTAGCTGAACTGCTGGCCCTGTCTCTGCTCACGGGTACCAATCTGCTGGACAACTTGAGTCCTCTGTGTCACTGACCCCTCCGTGTTGCTTTGCTATGGTACAGTGAAGATGGTGGACCTTCACTATGCCGGTGTTTACTGTCCTGTCTGTCCCAGGCACAGCCTCGGATCCGGTATCCGTCTTAAGCGCCTCTCCGGGGTTAAGTTTGGGGTAACTCTTTATCCCAGGGATGTTCCTCTGTTACTCTGTCTCCTTTCCTCAGACCTCTCAGGACCTCCACTTCTACTTGACTCTGCTCCTGCTCCAGACTCAAACTGAACTAACTGTCACTCCTGCTCTGTGGTAAACAACTTAGCTCCTCCCACTAGTGCAGGTGCCACCTAAACTCCTCCCACTTCCTAGTGTAGTGTTGTGTGGGGATTAAACCTGTGTTGATGTTTCTGTGGCACTTTAACCCTTGGGGTGCCACAATATAATATGTGAACCACATTCAGCAAGTATGCCATCAAGGGTGACACAAGACACATGTGGATTTCACTCCCTTGAGAAGACCATATCACCATAACTGTGGCTTGTTTCTGGGTCATATCTTGCTTTTTGTTTTTTTTATTTTTTTGTAAGGCCAGTGATGCTTTCAGAATACTACTTTAAAGTGAACCTGGCAACTATTTCTTATACGTAGAAGCTGCGGCTACCACCAGTAAGTCCTTGTACACAGCATTCTTGAATACTGTATGCAAGACCCCTGGCCAACCTGATCTACATAATGTAAAATGGCTTTATTATACTTACCTGGGTGCAGTCCGGTGTGATGGGTATCACAGGTCTCGGTCCGTCGCCTCCTTTCTTCTTGTGATCGCCATCTCTTTTTTTTTTATAATTCTTTATTTTGAGAATATATGAGTATAAACAGAAATATCAGAGCAAGCCCTCAAATATCACCAGTTCCATGTAGTGATACAAGTGTGTCGGGCTCATAAAAACAGTACAGCACCATCATAATATGGAGAAATAAGAAATTGAGAAATAGGTCCTTAGCATCCAGCAACAATGGCCTTGTGTCAAGGGAGGAGTAGAGAGAAAAGACGAGGGGGGAAGATGGAGACCAATCGACTTGGAGAGTGAGGGAAGGATGGGAGTATGAGGGGGGAAGGATCCAGGGTAGGGCATCCCACCCCAGGCCCGCCACGACAGGCAACCCACTCAAATTGGAAGATGATCTGAGGGCAACCCACCGCCAAGCAGGGAGCGATACCGCTCAGTTTGTTGGAATTCCATCCAGACCAACCAAGTAGAACCAAAATTAGTCTGGGAATCTCGTAGAGAAGATGTCAGATCCTCCATATACATCAGTTCATTGACCCGTCTGATCCAGTGGGAGATGGTGGGAGGGGTGTTTTTCCCCCACAAGACCGGGATACAAGACCGGGATACAAGATCTGGCAGCTATTATTAAAAATTTGAACAGAGAGTTCCTATATATCTTAACAGGGATCTCACAGTGATGCAAGAGTATCAAAGCCGGTGATAAGGGTAGTTTAATATCAGAAACCAGTTGTATCACATTCTCCACTGCAGACCAGAAAGGTCGTATAACTTCACAATCCCAAAACATATGCGTGGATGAGCCTTGTTTCTTCCCGCATCTCCAGCATTCTATACCCGTCCCCGGGAACATTGCATTGAGCTTGACCGGTGTTCTGTACCACCTTGAGAGCAATTTGTAATTGGCTTATTGGAACTTTGAACTAATGGAGGTACTGTGAGTAAGTTGGAATGTTCTCGCAATCTGGTCATCTGTAAAATTAATATTCAATTCAGTTTCCCACTGTGAGATAAAGGCGGGCGGAGTCTGGTCTTCAAGGGAGCTCAGCATAGAATAGAGCAGGGACAAGGCGTGTCTGATTGGTCTCTGGCCGGTGCATAATGATTCAAATTGCGTCCTGGACCGATTAAAACAAGTCCTCGGAGGCAATGAGTGCAGATAGTGTCGTAGCTGAAAGCATCTCCACCAACCTAATTTGGTTGGTTCTTCCCAAGACGACAACGCTTCCAGGGTCGGCCAATCATCTCCTCCACCCATAGCCTCCGCTCTCTCTCTCCCAGCCTCTATCCACAATGCAAAAGTCTTATCGGATCTGGCGGCAATAAAATCGGGGTGACTTATAATTGTGTGTAAGTCAGGGGTGGGGAACTCCAGTCCTCGAGGGCCGCAAACAGTTCAGGTTTTCACGATTTCCTTAGTATTGCACAGGGATTGGAATCATCACCAGTGCAAGTGATTATGTTATCACCTGTGCAATACTAAGGAAATCCTGAAAACCTGCACTGTTTGCAGCCCTCGAGGACTGGAGTTCCCCACCCCTGGTGTAAGTGGTGAGCAGGGTGGGATAAATGAGGCTCGCAGAGGCAATGTGTTGCAGACACGCAATGTGGTGCCTATAGTTGGATGAGTAAGCAGCCGGGGAGGGGCCGACGCCATCGCCCATGGGAGTCCATTCAGCAAGAATGGGCAGAAACTTTGTTCAATTTGCACCCAGGCCTTATGCTTATTGTTCCTGCACCAGTCTACCAATCTGGTCAGATGGGTAGCAGTGTGATAACGTTTAAGATCGGGGAGGCCTATGCCCCCACTCTCTTTCGGTCTGGTAAGGATGGCCCTTCCTATTCTGGCTGATCTGCCGTTCCAAATAAAATGGAAAAAATCCTCCGGAACAAGTCCCGAGGAATTCTAACTGGAAGAGTCTGCAACAAGTACAGGATCCTAGGGAGGATATTCATTTTCAAAATCTGGCATCTGCCAAACCATGAAAAAGATGATCTGGACCATCTCACGCAGTCGGACTCAATTGTTTGCAGGAGTGGGGGAAAATTGATCCGGTATAAATCTTTCAGATTAGCGATAATTTAATCCCCAAATAAGATAGATGTTGATGCGACCATTTGAAACTAAAGGAGGATCGTAGGTTGGCGGAAGATTGGGGTGGCAGGTTTATATTAAGTGCTTCCGATTTATCGAAATTAATTTTAAAATTAGAAAGGGTAGCATAAATCTGGAACTCTCTCATTAGATTCGGTAATGAGATGACGGATTCGATATAAAAAAACAACAGGTCATCTGCATATGCCGCTACCTTATGGGAGGTTTTCCGGATGGGGATCCCCTGTGATGTTAGGATTGGCTCTCGCGTGTCTCAGAAAGGGCTCGAGTGTGAGGATAAAAATTAGTGGGGAGAGAGGACATCCCTAGCGCGTGCCGTTGTGTATAGTGAATGGTTCAGAGAGCACTCCATTCACCCAGACCCTGGCAGTTGGTCCAGAATAGAGGGCTAAAATCCAGCGCAGCATATTCTCACCGAGACCTATGAATCGAAGGGTCTCCCCCATACAGTTCCAGTTGACACGGTCAAATGCCTTTTCGGCATCTGTGGATAACAACATGGAGGAGACTGGACCCGAGATTGCTTGGTGAATCAGGTTTATTGCTTTAGTAGTGTTATCGCGGGGCCTCTCTCCCTGTCATAATACCTGCCTGGTCCGGGTGAATAATGTTGGGAAGCAAAGGGGATAACCTGGAGGCGAGGATTCTAGCAAATAGGTTGATGTCTTAATTAAGAAGAGAAATGGGGCGGTAGCTGCCGCATTGTGACACATCCTTACCAGGTTTAGGTATAACCGAGATGTGGGCTCTCAGTGTGTCAGTGTGAGGAGGCCCACATCTATTCAAGTCATTAAAAAAGGAAAGTAAATGTGACACAAGTTGGACTTTGAGTTTTTTGTAGTACATTGCCGAGAATCCGTCCGGGCCAGGAGCTTTACCATTTTTAGTCACAGCGATGGCCATGATCACTTCCGTGTCAGTGAAGGGGCGCTCCAATGTGGCTACATCTGTCGGATTCAACTTTGGGATACCTGAAGAAGAAATATATTCTATAATTTTTTGGAGAAAGGACTCCGACTGCGTGAGAGGGTTTGTACTATCCACCCTGTAAAGGGAGGCATAAAATTGCTTAATGGCCTCCGCTATGACCGATGAAGGTTGGATAGACCCCTTGCGTCTCCCCTCCCCAATTCCCGATATAAATGAGCGTGTCCTCTGCTGTCTCAATGCTCTTGCTAAATATTTACTACATTTGTTCCCATACTCATAGAAATTCCTTCTGCACTTAGCTAGCCAACATTTGGCTTTTGTATTCAGCAGGCCCTTCAGTTCCTCTCTGACCCTAATCAGGTCTGTCGCTGTCCTATCGTCAGGTCGTATTTTATGAGTCGTTTCCAGGGCTCTCAAACGAACCAATAGGGTTGACATTTCAAAGTCTCTCCCTTTTTTCAATCTTGTGCCATGTTTAATGAGGATCCCACGGATCACATATTTGTGAACTTCCCAGATAGAGCCTGGAGAGGAGTCAGATGTCTTGTTAATCCTAAAAAAATCTGTCAGAGTCTGTCCTATTTCCCCGAGGATCACAGGATCATCCAAAAGAGAGGTGTTCAGCCTCCACTGCCACTGCCGTGTGATGGGAGACGGCAGTAGGATTGAGACAACGCAAAGAGCGTGGTCTGAGAAAACAATAGGGTCTATTTCAGCCCTCTGGATAAGATGAAGATCCCTGTGTCCCATAAGGAAATAATGTAATCTGGAGTATGTGCCATGCACCTGTGAAAAGTGAAATCCCTATCTGATGGGTGTAGGAGCCTCCAAGTGTCAACAAGCTGGTGATCATGCAATAGCCGTCGGAGTCTGCGTAAGGCGGCTGCGGAGAAGGGAGACGAGCCAGAAGACGTATCTATATCGGATCCAACGCGACATTAAGGTCACCACCTATCACCAGGGTTCCCTCTGAGAATTCACCAATTCTCCCTGGAAATCCATCGAGAGCGGAGATCTGGCCACTGTTGGGTAGGTATACTGAGACAAAGGTAAAGATTTGAGAAGCAACACGACCCTTAACCATCAATAGTCTGTCCAGATCATCACAACTGGAATCTATAAACTCCCACGGTATACCTGGAAATATCTATGCTGGTTCCCCGTGACTTCGTATCTGGCGAGAAGCTGTTATATACATCGGGGAACCAATGGCTAGATAGTTTATACGATTTGGTCGCACACAGATGTGTCTCCTGAAGGAAGGCAATTTGAATGTTTGCCCTTCTGAGGAGGTGAGTCAGGATCGATCTCTTACCGGCACTGTGAAGGCCACGTACATTTACTGAGCCACAACGAACCTCAGCTATGTTAGATTCGGTCATTTTCATGAGGTACCTGATGTACCAGAACGTAGCGAGCCCGAGAGGGTTAAGGGGGTAAGGTAGGACCAAGGAAGGAGGAAAGTTAAGATGGATCTGTGGCGTGTGGGAGAATACAAGAGAGGGTAGGAAAGTTTGATGTAGGGAAGAAGAAGCTGAAGAAGAAAGCAAAAGTTCTCAGGCTACCAGGAAAAGAGAGTAGGAGAGAAGGAGTAAAATAAGACGAAAATAAGAGGTAATGTGAGAGAAGAGAATAAAAAGAGATTAAAGTCAATATAAGAACAAGTAACACAATAGAAAAGTAAAAGTAACCGTAGTAAGCAGTCTCCTCAGATGTCAACTAGGAGACAAAAAAGAACACGTCTTTGTAGGGAACATGGAAAGCCATGGGGCGTGTATCCCTGAAGCACATCATTAGTTAAGACAATAGTTGAAACAAACCACATGTAAAATACATGTGGGACAATTGAGAACTGCAAGCCAGCTCTCGTCATCTCCAATTTCCCCCAGATCACCCCCCCCCCCCCGACACATGGTCGAGTTGCAAAAGTCAGGGTGACAAGGCACTAAGGGGGGACGGAGGAGAGGAATCGCAGCCCGAAAGTGGCAATTCACCATAAATATCTGAAACAAACAAACAAAAAAAGGCAAAAAAGTAAACACAGATTATAACAGTCAACGTTTAACGTGGTGGAGGCACCCGCTCCACCTAGCCAAAAGATAAGCGACCCAGCACAGAAGTCAGCTGGAATAAAAGGGAAAATCCAAGTAATACGTGCACCCCTGTTCATGGAGGTGGCGTACGTCGCTGTGAGCCCTTCACTCCCAGCTCCCCTCGCCGCTGGTTTTTTCGTTGCTGATGTTGGGGGGGAACGACGATCTTGCCTCCGTCCCCTCTCTTTCCGGGCAGGGGGGTGGGAGAGGCCCCAATTCAGCCAGTTCGGGATGGTGATGGGAGAGGTGTCAAGAAACCTAAAGAGGGCCGGCAGTTCATCTGGCGTCTTCAGGTAAAAAAGGTCATCATCCCTTCGCACTATCAGGTGGAACGGGTGGCCCCACCTGTATGAAGCTCCCAGGTCCGTGATACGGATTAGTAAAGGATGAAGCATTCTCATTGCCAAAGTGCGGGATGAGATGTCAGGGAATAGCTTGATTTTGGCATCATCCAAAGAGAGGGTACCGAACACCCAGGCAGCACGAAGGATTGCTTCCTTCTCCGTGTAATAGTGTAGCCTGCACAGTACATCTCTTGGGTTGGCTGCATCAATCTGGCCTCGGCGTGACACCCGGTGGATTCTGTCAATGGTGTAAGGAGAGTCCAGCGTTTTTTTAGAGACCATATTAAACACTTCAAAAACCTTTTGGGGCAGGTTTTTTGCAAGGATGGATTCTGGTATACCTTTCAGGCGAATATTATTACGCCTGCCCCGATTCTCTTGATCGTCCTGTAGCAGTGCCATAGTTTGCATTTGTATCTGGGTGTCCTCCAGTTGTTGTCCCATATTAGAGACTTGTGTAGTGAGGGATGCAACATTTTCTTCCAGGGAGGAGGTGCGTGTATCAATCAGATCAATGTCTGTTCGCAGGGCAGAGAAGGCCTTTTCATGTGAGTTCTCTATTCTGGCAACCATTAAATCCAGGTCTTTCCTGGTGGGGAGGGTTCTGATTAACTCATAGAGTGCTTGCAGGTCAGGACAAGCTGTGCTTGGAGCTTGGCAGTGGCAACAGCAGCAAGGGCTCCATAAACATTTTCTCCCCTCCCCACCTCTATTCTGCATTCTCCTTCTGCCAGCTCCTTCCCTCCCCTGTTCTGTACCTTTCTATCTGTGGGTCCTGGATTCTTGTGTCAGGAGAGCCATAAACTGGAGGTTTTACAGTGAGGACATCTCTCTCCACATCCTCAGCAGCTGCCTGTCTGCTTCGTCGCACTCCTCCCCCCTTCTTCTTCTGTGTTTTCTCCAGCTCCATGTTTACTGACTGGGCTGCAGCTGGACTTTCCTCCCTGGATCAAACGATCCAAGGCAGTGTCCCTCCTCAGTGGGGTCTGTGAAGGATTGCAGGAGGCAGAGCGACGTGATTTTGGCATATCTTGAGCTGTTCAGGCCGACTGGGTAATGCTGACTGCAAGTGCCTCAGGGAGCCCCTTTCCACACTTCTTCACGCTGCCATGGCTAAGCCACTCCCCCCACCATCCTCTTCTGACGCGTCCTATATCACTCACACATATTTTATTCAAACCACCCAAAGGGGTAAAAGGCCCTCCAAAGCTAGAGATTACTTCAGAACAAAGATTCAATAGGAGTAAGGCCAGATCAATTGTAATATCAATTTATTGAAAAACAACAAAACACTGTGTAAAATGACAATGTA
Organism: Allobates femoralis; assembly: GCA_033576535.1. Classification (NCBI taxonomy): domain Eukaryota; kingdom Metazoa; phylum Chordata; class Amphibia; order Anura; family Aromobatidae; genus Allobates; species Allobates femoralis. The sequence goes on along the minus strand of JARQOC010000006.1, from coordinate 78,947,626 downwards.
AATGGTATGCAGAAGGAAGACCACATGAGACAAATAAACCATAATCCAGCTTAATCATCAGGTATACCAAACAACAAGTAAAGTTACAAATAATAAGTGCCCCAAAACTGGGTGCACCAGTATACCAAAGGTAAAGAATCAGTATAGGTTACTGTCATGGGTCCATATTACCTTACTGCGACCGCCCCCTGAGCGTTTCGCACCAGCTTCTTCACAAGGAGGGTGGTCGTACTAAGGGAGAGCCGACTTTATATAGTGTGTTCTATTACCCAGCGTGTCATGTGACTCCCGGTCCGAAAACCGGAAGTCGCGGTGATCCGCACATCACATCCGTCTCCGCAATGCATACTAGGTTGCCAAGTAACCAGTAGCGTCATACCAAGGCGCCCTGGCCAATAGTAAGTCGCGCCGGACGTAATATCCGGCGCCACGTCATGCCGAAGCTCCGGCTCCAATATCCGCCCCCAAACGCCGACGTCAGCCGGGTCCGCCCACGGTGCGATCACTGCACGCCCCCGAACACGCCCACCACTTCAGTAATAGAGCGGCCGGCGGTCCCGAGGCAGTACATGACAACACACCCCCGGGCTCCCGAGATACGGGGAGTTACATGGGGAGGTGTCAGGGCTGTTTGCAAGATGCATGGATGTGATGGCTGGGATATCACTTAGGCACATAATGGCTCATTATGGATGTCTGCCTCAGTGTAAACAGGTTACACATTTCATATACATAATTGAGATTTCCACAAAGTAGCAATAATACAATCATGATGAATATACAACAAATACAATACAGAAGTTGTGTCAACATAGCAGCAATTAATAAAGTGCATAACAATGTGCAAAATTACCATATGATAAAGTGCTATACAGATAAAGTGATATAGTATCATGATACAATGCTAATTACAGCACAGTACCAGTTTAAAGAAAGACCTATTCAGATCATATGCATTGTGTAAACAAAATAACAACACATACATACTTAAATACCATTCATACAAACAAGCAGCAATCCACCGGCCGGTGTCACATACCAACCAAACACACTACCATAATAAATTAGATGACTATTAATAATTAGACGTGATAAGAACTGCTGCACTGTTCCTTCTTCATTAAATATGCTGTACATTCTTCTACAGAAAAGCAGACCTAAAAAATGTAAAGATAAAAGACAAAGAACACGATAATTAAAACAAAGGCAAAATTTATTAAAATCATTTCCCTATAATAAAATACATTCTACAAAAATGGGGCAAAGCTAAGGACATCATTGAGGCCATGGGGACGAACACATCCCACCTTCATTATCCACTTGGCCTCTAGCTGCGCGAGGTTTTTCTTCCAGTCGCCGCCTCGTATATTCTGGTGGATCTTGTCGATGCCAAAAGCCTTCAAAAGGTTGGCATTACAATTATGAGTGGTTTTAAAATGGCGTGCTATTGGTTTTAAAAGAGATAAATCTTCTTCCGCTTCTGCTTTGATGATATTAAGGACATGTTCACGTATCCTGACTTTAAGTTGTCTAGATGTAAGCCCAACATATATTAAATTACAGGGGCAGGTGGCCATATATATCACACCGACAGATGTGCATGTGATATTTTGAGTAATCTTAAATTTCTTGTTGCCACTACTCGAGTAGAAATCTTTAGCCCTCAACAGATTCGGACAGGTGACGCATTTTCCACACGGGTAAAATCCCCATCTCGGGCCCCCGGTACCAAAAATCCCTTCCCTCCGTGGTTCTTCATATAAGCTATGCGTCAAAATGTCTCTTAAGTTAGGAGATCGCCTATATGTGATCGAAGGGTATTTCTGTATACATCCATTCAAGCTATAGTCAGATGTTAATATTGGCCAGTATTTTCTGAGGACTTTTTCCATTTTTTTGTTTTTGACCGTTGAAGTCAACTATCAATCGTACCTGTTTGTCGCATTCCTTCTTTACTTTAGTTTGAAGCAGATCGCTCCTTTTCATCTGGCTGGCTCTCTGGTACCCATTGTTGATGTTTTTTCTTGTGTAGCCTCTATCCAGGAATCTCGTGGATAACTCCGATGCCTGTTGATGGAATAACTCATCAGAAGAACAAATTCTCCGCGTACGGAGAAATTGTCCCACTGGTATACTTCTTATTAGGTGTGGGGGGTGAGCAGACGTAGCATGGAGTAATGCATTTCCAGCAGTACGTTTCCTGAACAAATCTGTTACAATTTCTCCATTTAAGCCCCTCCGTACCTTAGCATCAAGGAAGTCGACCTCCAGCTTGCTGTAGACCATAGTTAGCCTGATGTTCTTCTGATTTTTGTTGAGGTCCTTCACAAATTCCTTTAATTCTGACTCTTGGCCCTGCCAGATGATGAACAGATAATCAATAAACCTTGTCCATAATATTACTTTGTCACTCAAATGTGACGGGTTGGAAAGGAATACTTCCCGTTCCCATGCCCCCAGAAACAGGTTAGCATATGAGGGCGCGAAAGCCGCCCCCATAGCCGTACCCTGCTTCTGGAGGTAGAATTTATCACGAAAAACAAAGAAGTTATGCGTCAATGAGAACTCTAGTAGACTAATCAAAAATGATATAAATTCAGTTTCAAGACTGGACATTGCCAAAAACAAGCCTACAACCTCAATGCCATCATTATGGCGAATAGATGTGTACAAGGATTCAACGTCTAAGGTTACCATCCACATATCCTCCTCCAATACAACACCATCGATTTTTCTCAAAAAATCATTTGTATCTCGTAGATACGACGGTAAAGTTTCTACTATTGGTTTTAAATAGGAATCCAAATATTTACCTGCCTGTTCGCATAAGCTGCCCATCCCAGATACTATGGGGCGCCCTGGTGGATTTTGGGCGTTCTTGTGCACCTTCGGCAGTAAATATAGGCATGCCGTCTTTGGTGTTGTAGGGTTTAACTCGTCCATGATGTCCTTGGTGATGGTACCTACTTGAAAAGCCTCTTCAGTTAATTCATGTAATTCCTTGGAAAATGATAATGTTGGGTTAAACGTTAGTTGCATATAACACGTTTTATCATTCAACTGACGCATCGCCTCTTTTTCATATAATGTTCTAGGCCAAACCACAACATTGCCACCTTTGTCAGATGGCTTGATTATAATATCCTTTCTACCCTTTAACTCTTTAATGGCCATCCTCTGCCCTTCTGACAAATTCTCACCAAATTGGCCTCTAGGTATTTTCTTTAATTCCTCAGTCACTACCTCCACAAAGAGCTCAATATTTGGATATATATTTAAGGCAGGAAACTTTTTAACCTTGGGGAAGGAGAACCTAAGTGATATCCCAGCCATCACATCCATGCATCTTGCAAACAGCCCTGACAACCTCCCCATGTAACTCCCCGTATCTCGGGAGCCCGAGGGTGTGTTGTCATGTACTGCCTCGGGACCGCCAGCCGCTCTATTACTGAAGTGGTGGGCGTGTTCGGGGGCGTGCAGTGATCGCGCCCGTGGGCGGACCCGGCTGACTTCGGCGTTTGGGGGCGGATATTGGAGCCGGAGCTCCTCTTTCCGATATCTCTTGTGAAGAATCTTTTCTGTTTACCTCTCCTTGTTGGATACCTGTTACCACCAGATGTGTCCCCCTCCTCATCTGTTGAGGCGATAGATGATACAGATGTATCGCCCAGGTTCTGTTGTCTAACAGTACCTGCCTGCCTCCATTTATAGACAGTGCGTGACTTGTAATCTTGTAAGTCACGCTGAAACTTCTTGGATTTGGTATCTTGTACCTCTTTTTCCCAAGTGAGGAAGAGTCTGTCCACTTCAGTCTTGAATACCTCCATGTCTTCAGCAGATATAAGTTCCCTTAATTTGTTCAGATTTATCTCAATTTCATTTTCTAATCCTTCTAAGTTCTTCCTATTTAAACCTATTAGGAGTTCAATGAATGTACGTGAGCAAATATTGCTCGCTTCTTCCCATTTGCCGCGGAACGTGGCATCCTCCACAGGAAATGAGGGTAGCACCTTCACTCTTAAACCTCTTGGCACCAAATTTTTAGATAAATAATTTTCTAAAGAGGCTTTGTTCCACCACATCCTTAATCTCTTTCTATATAGCATTTTCAACGTGTTTTTCACTTCAGCTTGCCCATTATTTGTAGAAGACACCACATTAACATCACCGCTAAACACAGCGTTCACACGGGACAACCACGTCTGGTCCCTAGATCTTATATCCATAGTGGTACACGGGTGACAACAATACTCTGTAAAACAGAGAACAACAAATATCCGGCGCCACGTCATGCCGAAGCTCCGGCTCCAATATCCGCCCCCAAACGCCGACGTCAGCCGGGTCCGCCCACGGGCGTGATCACTGCACGCCCCCGAACACGCCCACCACTTCAGTAATAGATTACTCACACATAGTCTGCTCCATTGTGCTTCTGTACACGTGCACTTCTCTCTGTAGTGCTTAGGGCAGTGCAAAGTACTGTAGTGCGCAGGTGCAGGGTAAGGTCACAGAATGCCAATGCAGTGCGCATGTGTGGGGGTTCTTTGACCTTTCCCCTTGACTGCGCACTACAGTACTATGCTTTGCCCTCAGCAGTACAGAGAGAAGTGTGCAGGAGCGCAATGGAGGACATTGTGGGTGGGTGACGTAGGGAAAGTTGCCCACTAGAAGGAGGGCAGCAGAGAAGGAGGGCAGCAATCGCAAGAAGAAAGAAGGTGCCGGACCGACACCTATGACACCCATCAGACTGGACCGCCCCCAGGTGAGTATGATAAATGCTGTGTTTTTACATTGTACAGATCAGCCTGGGGATTTGTATACAGCAAGCTGGAATACTGTATATTAGGCCTTACTATTGGTGGTCGCAGCCTATATGCAAACAAGCTGCTGAGGGGCTCACGTTAAAGAGCTATGCCACTATTGCGAATAATAATAACTTCCACGCTTTCAATAAAGTGTCTTTATCCGTCATTTGCATTTTAAGATCTTTTCCTGTCAGTAAGTATAAACTTTTAATGTTCACTTTCAAGGAATGAAACTCCATTCTGGCCATGTGGTTGACAGCACTCCGCTCTCTGAGCTGTGTCTTGTAACTAGCCACGTACCTGTACAGCCATCACGTGACCTGGAGAGAATGTTATACTCGAAGTAAACAATGAAGCTTTATATTGATTGACCGCAACCAAAAGTCTTGGAAGACATAAACTCCAACAAAAACCGCAAGTGATGAATCTGAGTCTAAATGCCTTTTTTTTAATTTGTCTGTAGGCACTTGCAGATAGTTTTTACACCAAATTTATTAAAATGGTGCATGCGGCTCATTACGGTAATTTGGTGCAAAGTAAAAACAATGTGGGCTTCTTATTTCCAGGAACTTAACCATTTTTGGGACATTTTGAGTAAAAAGTCTTTTTCAAAAGTAGCATTTTTCCTGAAATTTTGAAAAACATACAATAAACACCGGAAGGCAATTGTAGAAGAGTTGTGCCAAATTTTGTGACCTTTTTTTTTTTTTAATTGTTGCAATTGATAAATAAGTCAAAAGTGTGTATTATATGTCTTATTAATCTCTGAACACAAAACGGAAAACAGCAGGTAAGCATGTATAAAATATTTCACAAAAAGGTGCAAGTAGAATAATGAATTGGGTGCAAAAAGAAAAATGTGCAGAACACACTAAACAAAACAGGCACAAATGCAATGATGGATTGGGGTTGTAGTGTTTTTCATTAAGACACACAGAATGTTAAATAACTCACAATGGTAACCATTGTAAACACCAGGTATCTAGGCAGCGCGCGCTGCCTAGATACCTGGTGTTTATCATAGTTACCAGCGTCCTCCCGCTTACAGGCAGCGCTTAGCAGGGAGGTTGCTGGTAACTATGTTAAACAGCGGATATGTAGGCAGCGCGCGCTGCCTGGATACCCACTGTTTATCATAGTTACCAGCGATGTGGAGGTGGCTCCCTGGTTGCTGGGGAGATCTGCCTGTTTGACAGCTCCCCAGTGACCAGGTAACGATGCACCAATGATCCCTACAGGATCGTTATCGGGATCGCTAGTGCGTTGTTGTGTGTGACGGGAGCTTAACCCGAACTTGCATCTGAACCGGACTTTAAAGTTATCACTTAGTTTGTTTACACAGGGAGATCAGACATCAGATGGGCAAGGTGCAATCTGTGATGGACCCCTCAGTGCACAAATGCTGCCATTGATCCCATCAGTACATCATACTATCTAAACAAAACTCACACTGCTGCGCACAATGGCAGCCTATGCACACTGAACAGTCCTGTTTACACAGTACAATGCATTGCTGAGTGATGATATTTTGGATCGCACAAAAGAACCTCACCTGACAGGCATTTTGCTCATTTATCAGGTCAATGTCAGCCTGTTCATATTGAAGTATTATTATTATTATTATTATTATTATTATTATAGCGCCATTTATTCCATGGCACTTTACATGTGAAAAGGGGCATACATAGACCATAACAATATTTATGAACATTACAATGCACAGGTACAGGAGGAGAGACTACCCTGCCTGTAAGTGTTCACAGTCTACAAGGGATGTGAGGATACAGTAAGTGAACTGAGGGTCACTGGAGGTTGTAGGCTTGTTGTAAGAGGTGGGTCCTAAGGTACCATTACACACAGAGATATATTGCTTGCAATTCAATGGTTGCAGTGAAATTATGGTCACATTGTTCCATTTTGTGCATGGCAACAAAATGGAACAATGTGTCCATGAGTTCACTGCAACCAGTGAGTTGCAAGCAATATATCTCTGTGTAACGGTACCTTAAGGGTTCCTTTTGAAGGTTTCGATGGTAGGCGAGAGTCTGATGTGTTGGGGCAGAGAGTTCTAGAGTATGGAGGATGCACTGGAGAAATCTTGTAGGCGATTGTGGGAAATGGGGATGAGGGGTTAGGAGAGAGGGAGATCTTGTGAGGATGAGAGGTTACGTACATGTAAGTACCGGGAAACAATGTGACAGATGTACGGAGGAGACAGGTTGCAGATGGCTTTCTATGTCATGATAGGATTTTGAACTGTAGTTTTTGTGTAGTGAGAAGCCAGTAAAGGGATTGGCAGAGAGGAGAGGCTAGGGAATAGCGGGGGGAGGTAAATTAGTCAGGCAGCAGAGTTTAGAATAGATTTTAGGGGGCGAGAAGGGAGACCAGAGAGCAGGATGTTGCAGTAGTCCAGGCGGGAGACATGAGGGCATGCACTTGTATTTTTGCAGAATATTTGTTAAAGAATGAATGGATCCAGGAAATATTTTTGAGGTGGAGAGTACCCTCTCCTTGAAGCCACACATACAAGCAAAGTCGAGGGTTTTCCCAAGGCAGCAAACGTGGAGCTGGGGAGAGTTAGCAGCCACAGACTGGATAGGTTTGTTGGGGGGTTCGAGTGAGTAGAAAAGATGATGAATTCTGTATTGTTCATGTTGAATTTTAGAAATCAAGCAGAGAAAAAGGATGAAATAGCAGACAGTCATTGTGGGATTCTGGTTAGTAAGGATGTGGTTTCTGGTCCAGAGAGGTAGATCTGTGTGTCAAGAAAATAGAGGGGATACTGAAAGCCATGGGATTCTGAGTTGTCCCATGCCAAAGGTTTTGATGGAGAAGAGCAGGGGTCCTAGAACTGAACCTTAGAAGACACTGACAGACAGTGGCAAGATGCGGTGGTGGTTCAGTCTGTTGGGCATGAAGAGATCCAAGATAGGGCCAAGTCTGTGATACCAAGAGATGCAAGAATCTGTAGTAAGAGGTAATGGTCCACAGGGTCGAAGGCAGAGAACAGGTCGAAGAGGAGGAGCACAGTAGTGTTGCTTTGTTTTGGCAGTAGGCAAGTCATTGGTGACTAGTTAGGGCAGTTTCAGTGGCTTAGTGTGGTCAGAAGGCAGACTGTAACCCATCAAAGAGGGAGCAGGAGGAGAGGTGGGAAGGTAGTTCAAGATGGACATTCTGTTGCAGTAGTTTTGAGGAGTAGGGAAGAGCTTATATGGGGCAATAGCTAGACACAGAGGATGGGTCAAGGGATGGCTTTTTGCGGATGGGGTGATTGAGGTATTCTTAAAAATTCTTGAGGGGAAGGCACCAGTTGTTAGTGATAGGTTGAAGAGATGAGTTGGATAGGTTAGTATGAGACAAGGACTATGGTGAGGTTGGGGATGAGGTAGGATGGGAGTGGTCAAGTGCACAGATGTGATCTGGACAGTAAATAGAGAAGTTGTTCTTTGGTCATTTAGAGAAAGCTGGTTATAAAGGAAGAGGGCTGAGTAGTTATGAGTAGAGGCTGTGGGCCAAAGCTTACTCTGCCTCATTCTTAAAGAGGACCTGTCACCAAACCAGGCATGGTGATCTAATTACAGCACTGGATGCAGCATGTCTGCAGCATCCAGACAAGGGGTCCCCCAGCACTTGAGCAGCCCTGAACGCCGAGATAATACACTTAGAAAACGTACATGCTCCAGCCACTAAGGAGGTGGCTAGGGGCTGCAGCCAGGGGCAGATTCACACCCCCTGCATGTGTAATCTGCCCACCGCTGCCAATCATTCTCTCCCTCTTCAGCAGCATTTAAACTGAGTTTTTTTTTTCTCTCTCCCAGAAAGTCTGTTTAGCCCTGCAACCTGAGGAGAAGGAATAGAATGTAAGCAGGTTGTAGTAAGACTGGGAGAGGTGAGTTTGAAAGTTAGGTAACAGGCTGGTGAAGATACAGTAAGGTCCAGTGTATAGTCATCTTTCCGAGTGGCTATGGAGGACCATTGATCGAGGCCAGAGAAGGATGTTGGTTTTAAAATTTTAAAGACAGCTAAGTGGAAAGTGTCAATGGGGATGTCAGTGGAAAGGAAATTAAGTAGCTAGTAGGTGGTAAAGGGGTCCAGAAAGGTAGTGGCTGGACCTGGGGGTGGAAAATGACAGCCAGTAGGAGGGGTAGTAGATGCACCTCAAAAAAGGGGATGGTGGCAGTGGAATTGGAATGAAGGAGCATTTATCTGACAGGGGAAAACCAACTCCACCTTGCTTGTTGGTGGAGTGGAGGGAATGGTGAGAAAGATGGAATACAACTAGTGATGAGCGAGCACTAAATTGCTCGGGTGCTCGGTGCTCTGGCCGAGCATCTCAAGATACTCGTGTACTCGGCCAGAGCACCGAGCCCAATGTAAGTCAATGAGTGACAGGCTCCGCCCACAGACTTCCGGTTATAAAACGAGTATTGCTGGGAAAGGGCCCCCAGAGGGATCCTAACAATGAATCTGCTCCCTGTGAGGTGCCAGCTCACTGTGTGCACTGAAGGGAGCTGTGTATGTGTGTCAGATTGCTAATTATTAGCGAGCAGCCCGAGCATCTCGACTGTACTCCGTGCTCGCCGAGCATCCCGAGTACCGGGATACTCGTGCGAGTAACGAGTAGCGCAGAGCATACTCGCTCATCCCTAAATATAACATAAAGTGCAGCTGAAGAGGCTGTCAGAGGGGGCGAACCAGGTTTCAGTGATGCCAAGGAAGGAGTGATTTAGTGATGAAAGGTCTTGGATGTATGAAAGTTTATTGCAGGCAGACTGTGCATTCCATAGAGTTTCTTTAAAGGTTCCGTTACATGGCACAACATTGGAACGATGTCGGCAATGATCTCGTGGGCGCACAGTTGTTTTGACATTGTTGGTGAGATGTCACATGTCTAGATGTCGAGGACGACTCACCAAAGATGTGAGCAGGTATTGTTCGCACAACCCAGTGAACGATACCTGCTCATTGCTAAGAATGGGCGAAGTCATAAACAACATCGTTATCGCGGTTTCAAATACAACGATATAGCAGGTTGGCTGATCATTGATCATGTGGTTTGAGAACATGTTCTCAAACCTGCGATCAAGCATCCAACGATTTTTTGTTACAACTTTGCAGAGTCACACGTCCTAACGATGTCACTTGAACAACTCCAAACCCGTGACGTTTAAGCGATATTGTGCCATATAACGGGGCCTTTAGAGGAAGTCGGGGCAGGAGGGCTAGGTTGATAAATACATAGTCGGCTCGTGAAAGTTTGTGATAGATTGTGGATGGGGTTTAGAAATGACACTGGGGATGTGAGAAGAGCCAGGATCTGGAGAGATATCACCAGTAATGAGTATAAGCAGAAAGTTTTAGTAGCTGGGAGCAGGAGAGAGCATAAGGTGGTGGTATGTCTTTGAGAAAAAGGATTTTATGTGGAGAAACAGTTCTGAGGAGAAGGTGATATGAATGGGGAGGATGGTGGACAAAATGGCCAGTTCCTAACTAGATGGAGGGATTAGAGGAGTAAGGCTGGTTTCAGACTTGCGGCCCCTTCGGCAGCGTCCTGCAGAGGGGATACACAAGCTGAGCGCAGGCACCGCAAGTTCTTGTATTTAACATGGGGACGCAGGTGCTTGCGCTCTGATGTAGATTGGTGTGCGCACCCATTCACCGCAATGTATGATTTGTACGCAGGCGGATGCCTGCGCACAAATCACTCACACTCATCCGCACCCTGAACGCGACATGTCGCGTTCCTAGAGCGGACAAGACTGTGTGATTTGTGTGCAAGCATCCGCATGCGCACAAATCACATATTGCAGTGAATGGATGCGCACGGCCATCTGCACCCGAGCGCAGGTACTTGCACCCCCATGTTAAACATAGGGACGCACGGTGCCTGCACTCAGCTTGCGCTTCCCCGCTACAATACGCTGCGGCGGGGAGCGCAAGTCTGAAACCAGCCTAAGTGAAGATTTAAAGGAGTGAAAGTGGAAAAAAAAAACAGAAACATTGTTTAGAGTGAATAAGTATCCAGTTACCTTTTAGGTCCCCTAGTCCAATTCTGGTCTAATTAATTGCATTACACTTAAAGTGGAATTCCAGGGAGAATTTTTTTTTTGTACAGTCCCTGAACTCCTATACAATAATGCTAAGCTGCCCATTTCACTTGTATAATATTTAGAACTCCTATAAATTACTTTTCTCCTTTGCATCATTAGGGACACAGGACCATGGGTGTAAGGCTGGCTTCAGACTTGCAGATGCATCTGCAGCGTTTTGCAGATGCATCTGCAAGCATCTGCATGCAGACCGCGGCCCCTATGTTTATAATGGAGCGCACGGCGGTCTGCAGATGCTTGCGGACCGCCGTGCGCACCCATTCACTCCTATATGTGATTTGTGCGCACGCGGATGCCTGCGCACAAATCACACACTCCCGCCCGCACCATGGACGCGAAATGTCTTGTCCCTGGTGCGGACGAGAGGGTGTGATCTGTACGCAGGCATCCGCGTGCGCACAGATCACATATAGGAGTGAATGGGTGCGCACGGCGGTCCGCAAGCATCTGCAGACCGCCGTGCGCTCCATTATAAACATAGGGGCCGCGGTCTGCTTGCAGATGAATCTGCAAAACGCTGCAGATGCATCTGCAAGTCTGAAGGCAGCCTAAGTGTTGCCTCCTGGTGGCAGGAAAGCAAAGTAGAGATAAAGTTTAAGTCCTCCTCCCTGCAGTATACACCCTTCAGTAGGAGTAGTTAATCTGTTTTAGCTTGGTGTTGCAAGAAAACACATGTGATCTGTTTTCAGACCACATCAACCCTTTTTGTTTATTTATCCTTCATTTTTTATTTTCTATTTTTTTCTTTTAACCTTTTTACTGGTTACATCAGGCGCCGGTTCGCTTTAGGGCGCCACTCTCCTCTTAACAAGGGCATCTCCCTTTTGGGGCGATGGATCTTTTAAGGGCTCCGTTCTCCCCACTTGACCACAGAACCAGCCCTGTGGTTGACTGTCTCCCCTGCTGGATAGCAGTCTGTTGCATCAAGGGATCCACAGACATCCAGCAACACACATCCCACTGCACCCCCCCTGCTTAACAGAGGGGATGCAAGGAGTGCACTCTGACTTTCTCACCTCCTCCACTCAAGGCGCAAGTGATTGAGAACACTACAGAGACCAACTTGCACTCCTCAAGTAAGAGCCCGCAGCAGGGGACCAGACCGCAGCGCAGTGGAAGTGCGCTTGTTGGCCAGCTACTAATCCCCATCTCTGTAAGCACGAGCCCAGGAGACAGGCAGCAGGCGGGGGGCTGTAGAGCTCCTAATACTAGGCCACGGTGGCTCCATGCTGGGACATGCACCGCCGGTAAAGTCGGAGTACGGGTCCGCAGCATGGGACACGGGGCGGCCATGGCCCATAGCTGCGGTGCAGCTTGCAAGCACCGTGACCCCCACCTTCAACACCAACGCCTGCACTAATCCAGGCCTTCATCCCCAGCACCGCCCACCTGGTGACTGGTAGCCGAAGCTGCCAATCACGAGCCTCCAACAGCTGTGTCAAAGCTGAAACCATGTCCCCTGATAATGCGCGTCCAATCACGGCTGCGCCACACACACGTTCCGCTCACTACCCACAACATAGAGCAAGGGCGTGGACTACGACCAGGACCGGCGAAATACAAGAGACAAAGGCTACATATGGGGCTCGGCAGCAGCCCTGTACAGAGCCCATGTCACCACGCATTACTTGCCCCCTGTGTGGGCCCTGGCATTGACGCAATCGGTAGACTCATTAGCCAGAATAATGCATTCGTTCCCCGCACAGCCGGTGCCACCAACCAAGACCGCTCTCCCTCCCACTCCTCCCTTCCCCCCCCCCCCCCCGCCCCGCCAGGCTCCTCTCAAGGGGATCGGCCAACAAGCAGGGAATGGCCCCAGTTTAGGGTCCCCTGGGCAACCAGGTGGCAGACCCACACACCCCTCCCCGTCACCCGAAAACCAGCCCGAGTTGCTCTCCGAGGGGGAAGTCTCGAGCCAGAATCGTCCCAGGACTTGGAGGTGACGGACACCAGGGCACTGGTTGACAGCCTCATTGAGGCCATTAACAAAACACTAAGGGTATGTGCACATCTGACGTTTCTGCATCTTTGCAGACCGTCCTAAAACCGGTGTATAATAGCAGAAACTGAGTTTTCTGAGCTCAGCAGTGTCCCTCGTTTTGTTAGCGTTTTGCTAACGATTTGCGATCGGTTTATTAGCATTTGTACAGCGTGTTCTTGGCGATTTCCCCCGCGTTTTTCTTAGCGTTTTCCAGACTGGTTTTTGGTGCACTTGTAAGCTAGATCCGCTGGAAAAACGCTCAAAAGAAGTCACTTGCTCTATCTTTGAAAACCGGTGAAGAAACTGGAAAGGAGACAAAAGCAAACGTTCTAATGTACACAGCGTTTTCTAAACTCCATTGACTAACATGTTAATCCAACCGGTGGCTAGGATTAACATAAATTAACATAAAACTCAGCGGAAACCGCCGACGGAAAACGCTAAAAAACAGCCCACAAAACGACTGATGTGCACATACCCTAAATGTCAGTGATGACCCTATCACCGCCCCGGAGCATGCAGTGTCCTTCAAAAGAGCAAAACGCTCCCATCGAGTCTTCTCAAATCACCCCGATTTAGGGACATAATCTGACGACAGTGGGAGCATCCAGATAAGCGCTTCGCAGGTCACAAACCTATCGAAGCTGTGTACCCCTTCACGCCTGACTAACAAGAGCAGACTGAATTGCCAGCAGTCGATCCCCCACTATTGCGTTTAACCAGCAGGACCCTCCTAACACTCTCAGACAGCTCATCTATCAAAGACCCCAACGACCACCAAATAGATAACCTAGCACGATTAACTCCTCTCGGTGACTAAGGACATATTTGCCAGAAACATGTTGAGACAATAATCCAAACACTATGATGTTTTAAACTTGTTTAATAAAGATGAAGATTTTAATCAATATAGGATTCGCCACTATATCCTTTATATGAGAAGCTTCTGAGTCAACGCTGTGGCTGGAGACCTGCAGCAATAAGGAGGATTATACTACAAATCAGGAAACGGTCTTGGAAGCCTCAGTAGCATCCCTCTCACCCTCTTTCGCGACGGCGTGGGTCGCAAAAGCCATGGTATCTTGGCAAATACCCTGTGCGCAATCCTACAAGACCTCGACCTGCCTCAAGAGGCAATGGACCTATTCGACCACCTCTCTATGGCCGGAGAGTACTTTTTGCTAGTGTCCTAGACACGGCCAACTGCTCCGTGTTGGCAGCGTCGAACGTCATCTCCATTCGCCGAACTATATGGCTCAGAGGATGGCACGCGGACTTGGCATCTAAAAGATCCCTCATAACCCTACCCTACCAAGGCAGTCGCCTATTTGGGAAAAAGCTAGATCAGCTCATCTCCAAAGCCAAGGGAGGAAAAAGCAAGTTTTTCCCCCAGCAAAAGCTCAAGCGGCCCTTTCGTCGCACACAACAGCAATCACGGTCTTGCACCTCTCAATGGACATCTGGATGGCCTACCTCAACGGCTAACACAGGCACAGGGTGACCTACCCGCGGGGACAGAAATACCCCGTTCTCATTTAAAACTAATTCCACCCGAAACAAGCCTGCTCTACCCCAAAGCTTCAACACATGACTCTCCTCCCCACCCTCTCGACACCAACACAATAGGCGGGTGTCACCAACACTTCTGCCACTCATTGCTCGCTGTCGATCACGACAGTTGGGTCAGAGACCTGGTGTCATCAGGATAAAAGATAGAGTTCTCATCCCTGCCCCAACTCGTTTTTTTCCTCTCGCACACCCCCAAACCAAAGGCTCGCCCATTCTTCAAAGCCATCAGCGCACTACTAAGAACCGGCGTCATAGCACCAGTATCAGAGATCAAAAGGTTTAAAGTATACTACTCACACCTGTTTGTCTTTCCGAAAAAAGACAGAACACTACGCCCCATCCTAGACCTCAAACTCCTCGACAAATTCGTAAAGGTCTGATAATTCAGAATGGAATCCCTGCGCTCAGTAATCACGTCAATGGAAAAAGGGGAGTTCCTAGAAACCATCGACATCCAAGATGCATATCTCCACATTCACATCTTCTCCCCACATCAAAAGTATCTTCGGTTCGCCATTCAACACTACCACTTCCATATTCATCGCGCTGCCCTTCGGCCTCGTAACCGCACCCAGAGTCTTCACGAAAGTTATGGCGGCTGTGATGACTATCCTCTATTCGCGTGCAGTAGTCGTCCTCCCTTAACTAGATGACCTGCTAATCAAGGGGCCATCCTTTCAGGCTTGCTTCGACAGCGTCCCAATAACATCGGACACGCTCTCTTGCCTATGGTGGCTCATAAACTCAGACAAATCATCCCCAATGCCAGCCCAAAGGATAGAGTTTCTAGGGATGACCTTCGACACCACATGAGAGCTAGTCATATTCCTTCAAGACATGGCCATGGCGATTCGCAAAGAAGTTTGCACTCTTTGCGGTCGACCACCTCAATCAATCCGCTTCGGCATGTCCTAGGAAAAATGTTAGCGGCAATGGAAGCAGTTCCCTTCACTTAGCTACACTTCTGATCCTTGCAGCTTGCCCTCCTTTCGGCTTGGGACAAAAATCCCTTCAGCCTCGACTGCAGGCACCGCCTATCTCCGCAAGTCACAAAGGCACTCAACTGATGGACACGGCCATCATCACAAAGGAAAAATCCTTTATCTCAGTTCAATGGCTAGTCGTCACCACCGTCGCCAGACTACTCGGCTTGGGGGCCGTCTATCGCCAATACTGGCCAAAGCCGCTGGGCGCTCCAGGAGTCACACCTCCCAATTAACGTTTTGGAGCAACGAGCGATCTGCCTAGCGCTACAACACTTTCATCACCTTCTAGCCGGTCGTCCCATCTGCATTCAGTCAGACAACGCAACAGTGGTGGCGTAAATCAATCACCAGGGCGGCTCACGCAGCAAGGCTGCAATGTGTGAAGTGGAACATATCCTCCGCTGGACCGAAACAACTCGGTCAGTCATATCAGCAGTTCACATCCTGGGAGTGGACAACTAGGCGGCAGACTTCCTAAGCCACCAGGGACTGGCCTCAGGAG
This sequence comes from Allobates femoralis, assembly GCA_033576535.1. Lineage (NCBI taxonomy): Eukaryota > Metazoa > Chordata > Amphibia > Anura > Aromobatidae > Allobates > Allobates femoralis. The sequence continues at coordinate 78,931,673 of JARQOC010000006.1, read as the reverse complement.
AATGGTCCCTGCATCCAGATGTTTTCCTACAGATCTGTCAGCGCTGGTGAACTCCCGACCTGGACCTAATGGCATCAAGGCTAAACGCAAAAGTCCCAGCCTTCGTAGCCAGGTCCTGGAACCCTCTAGTGCTAGGAGTGGACTCATTGGTCCTTGTGGCACCCCTGTGGGGATTGCCACAGGACCCACCAGTGCAGGGAGGGATGTGCACCTTGGCACACACAGCACCCAACACTTCCCACCCCAGGCCTAGAGGGGGAGCTCCACTGGCTGCCCTTAAGCCAGATCCCCTATAAAGATCCAGGTCTGAGGGAGGAGTAAGTTCAGTCAGTTAGGTCAGTTATGGCAGACAGTCAGCTAAGACTGAAGAGCCTAGAGGGTAAGCAGAGAGAGAGGACCAAGTCACCTTACCCTTATAGTTCACACCCGACGCCGGAGTATGTGCCTGCCTTTAACCACTTGTGGCAGAGAAACCCCGGAGAAACCAGGAGGATCTAGTTCCCCCTGAAGCTCAGGAAGTATAGTGCCCAAACACGACCAGCTTAGGACCGGGGACCCCAAGAAAAGAATAGGGATCCCAAGAGGAGGTCCTCACCGGCAGTTGTGGAAGGAGCATCCTGAGGAGAAGAGAGCGAGCTAGATTCGCAGTACTCAAATCATTGCATACACAGATAGAGGAGGCCTCACAACTCTTCAAGGTAACATCCCAAACCGCACCGGCCGTACCTGCACAGTGACACCAGTAAAAGGTACTGAAACAGAGACTGTTGTGTGTGTGTGTGTGAGCCTGATTCCCCGCCGCCGCCTCAGCGATTACAGCAGGACCGCAACTATAACTCCCCTCATCCACCCTGCCGTGCTGAGGAAAAGCTCCACCTGTGAGGAGCTATACTACGTCTGCTGCACCACACCATCACCTCAGCAGCTGGCTGCAGCACTGGTAAGCGCTTACCAGACACCACAGGTGGCGTCACGTATAATCCCCAATCATCATCCCCATCAGCCATTGAGTGCCCAGGGCACGGAACCGGGACCCAACTAGCCGTGATCCCCACTGAAGCCACTGTCCCGTATCCGAGTAACCCCTTCCCTGCCGGCCCGACTCTTCCTTGGCACCAGTTCCAACTCCCATATGTCTTTCCCCCACTGCCTGCTGATACCATGAGTAATCAGAAAGATCAAAACTAAGGAGTCCAAGTAATACTCATTGCTCCAGACTGGCCATGACAAGCGTGGTATGCAGAGCTCATACAACTTCTCGTTGACGTACCCTGACAACTCCCAAATCGACCGTACCTCTTGACCCAGGGCCCCATTTGCCACCAGAACTCGAGGGCCCTGTCTTTAATGGCATAGCTGTTGAATCCTGGGTACTGACCCAGGCAGATTTTTCACCAGAGGTCATAACCACCATGGTTAATGCCAGTAAACCAACATCCTCACGCATCTATCACTGCACCTGGAAATGACACCATCCACTATTTTCCATTCCTACGATCCTGGAGTTCCTTCAAAGTTAATGGCCGGGCACTCAGTTCCATCAAGGGCCAAATCTCCAACCTAACTGTATTAATTCCAACGCAGAATTGCTACCAAACAACAGGTCAAAACATTCATCCAAGGGGTCTCGCACAGCGTCCCCCCTACAAGACACACGTCTGGGACCTAAACCTGGTTCTGGGCGCCCAAAAAGAGCCCCTGTTCGAACCACTGTAAGAAGTATCTCTAACCCACCTTTCATGGAAGGTCGCCTTCCTAGCGCAATCACATCAATCAGGTGCGTATCAGAACTGGCCGCCCTATCCTGTCGCCCCCCCTTTTTATCTTTCCACAACGATAAGGTGGTTCTCCATCCGCCACCATCCTTCTTGCCCAAGGTCGTTTCCCAATTCCACCTCAATGAGGACATCGTTCTACCCTCTTTTTGCCCAGCACCAGTTCACCGCTTTGAAAAAGAGCTTCACACCCTGGACCTTGTAAGGGCCCTTAGACCGAAAAGCCCCCTTCCGTGAAATGAAGACGCTGTTCGTCATCCCCGAAGGACCTAGGAAAGGAATGGTGGCCTCTAAATCCACATTGGCAATGTGGATCCGCTCAGCAATCCAAGAGTCCTACCGCATCAGAAACAAGCCAATCACAGCAGGGATCAAGGCTCACTCAAACTCGATCAGTGGGCGCCTCATGGTCGTCAGCTCAAGTTTGCAAAGCCGCAACTTGGTCCAGCCTACACACCTTCACCAAATATTACAACATTCACACCCAGGCCTCTGCAGATGCAAGCCTAGGTAGAAAAATTTTGTAAGCGACACTTGCGCATCTGTAAACGGCTGGCGCATGATGCTCGACTGCTACTCAGCTAATTCCCACCCAGTGACTGCTTTTGGACATCCCATGGTCCTGTGTCCCCCAATGATGCAAAGGAGAAACAGGGATTTTTGTGTACTCACCGTAAAATTCTTTCCTCCGAGCTCAACATTGGGGACACAGCACCCGCCCTAACAGCCTTCAATGGCCTACACATAGCCTGTTCCTAAACCTCTTGTACCTTATTACGCTAACATGTTCTCCTACTGCTTTGGTACTAAACTGATTAACTACTCCTACTGAGGGGTGTATACTGCAGGGAGGAGGATCTAAACTTTATCTCTACTTAGTGTCGCCTCCTAGTGGCAGGAAAGCATACACCCATGGTCCTGTGTCCCCCAATGATGAGCTTAGAGAAAAGGATTTTACAGTGAGTACACAAAAATCCCTGTTATTCACCAACTGCTCCTTATCAGTCACTACTCCTAGTGGGGACAATACGTCATAACTGATTGAGCAGCTCTTTCCCCTCCCTCTCAGAAAGCTTCAGCACAGTCCGACACTTCCTCATTCAAACACATAGGTGTGAAATCATAGGTGCTAAACTAAGCTGGAATTTGGAGATCTGTTTCTGTACATTGAAACTCTTTTAAGTCCCCCAAGATGGCTGGTTGGCCTCGAAAGACACATGCAAGAGAGGACACAATAATGTGGAGACACTCCATGGGTAATTGTTTCAACACTGCAGCTGAAATAGCCTGCCAGTTCAGCACTGAACAGGGTAAGGATCAGTCTCGTCATACAGTGTCACGACGTTTAAGAGCATTTGGAGTTAAAGCCTACTCTACAGTGACCAAACCTCATTAGCAGAAAGAATCAAAAAGCTAGACTCAACTTTGGTAAGGAGCATGTTGCGTGGACAGAGGAAAAGTGGTCCACAGTTCATTTTAGTGATGAAAGCAAGTTTAATTTATTTGGGTCTAATGGGAAAGATTATGTTTGTTAACAAACTGGGGAAAGTGTGAACCCAAAATGTGTAAAGAAGTCAGTGAAAGGTGGAGGAGGACGTGTCATGGTGTGGGGAAGGTTTTCTGCTGCAGGCGTTGAACCTCTCATACAGCTACATGACAGAGTGAATGTAAGTGTGCATCAGAACATTCAACAACATGTAGTTCTTTACTTGCCTTCAGCACTCAATCAATCAGCAATTTTCATGTATGAAAATGTCCCCTGTCACTCAGCAAAACAGGTGAAGCAGTTCATTGAAACAGAAAACATTGAACTAATGAAATGGCCGCCCAGAGTCCTGATCTAAACTCAATAGAAAACCTCTGGAAAATCATTGGTGACAAAGTTGTGGCCAAGAAACCCGCAACAGTCACAGAATTGTGAAAACTAGAAAAAAAGAGGAGATACAAGAGGCGCAGATTGTGCCTTATCAAAAAGACACTGTAGTTGTAGTGTGGATTATAAGGATATCCACTCACCTTTTAAGGTTGTGAGACCCACAACCAGTTTGAAAGCATAAGGCAGCTGCTGCAGAACCTCAACCAACGCCACAAAACCGCGGGAAATCAGGAGATAAAACTGGAATGGTATCCACGGTCCGCGCTGCTGCTCTTTATCCAAGGATTTCAAAAGAGGTTATTACCATCAAGAGTCCTTTATTTCATCACACCAACGCGTTTCAGTGCTGTCTCAGCACCTTCCTCAGGGCATGCCCTGAGGAAGTTGCTGGGAAAGCACTGAAACGCATTGGTGTTATGAAATAAAGGACTCTTGATGGTAATAACCTCTTGTGAAATCCTTGGATAAAGAGCAGCAGCGCGGACCGTGGATACCATTCCAGTTTTATCTACAGAACTGTGAAAGACACTGGAAGAAGAGTGGAGCAAAATCCCCCTAGAGCAGTGTGATAGACTAGTGATGTCCTATGACCGCAGATGTGCTGAAGTCATTCAAAGCAAAGACATTTACAAAGTAAAGGCCTGTACACTTCCTACTGATCGGTGACTGTTGTAACCTTCACAAAATTTAATGTTAATACAGTTAGGACCAGAAATATTTGGACAGTGACACAAGTTTTGTTATTTTAGCTGTTTACAAAAACATAGTCAGAAATACAATTATATATATAATATGGGCTGAAAGTGCACACTCCCAGCTGCAATATGAGAGTTTCCACATCCAAATCGGAGAAAGGGTTTAGGAATCATAGCTCTGTAATGCATAGCCTCCTCTTTTTCAAGGGACCAAAAGTAATTGGACAATGGACTCTAAGGGCTGCAATTAACTCTGAAGGCATCTCCCTCGTTAACCTGTAATCAATGAAGTAGTTAAAAGGTCAGGGGTGGATTCCAGGTGTGTGGTTTTGCATTTGGAAGCTGTTGCTGTGACCAGACAACATGCGGTCAAAGGAACTCTCAATTGAGGTGAAGCAGAACATCCTGAGGCTGAAAAAAAAGAAAAAATCCATCAGAGAGATAGCAGACATGCTTGGAGTAGCAAAATCAACAGTTGGGTACATTCTGAGAAAAAAGGAATTGACTGGTGAGCTTGGGAACTCTAAAAGGCCTGGGCGTCCACGGATGACAACAGTGGTGGATGATCGCCGCATACTTTATTTGGTGAAGAAGAACCCGTTCACAACATCAACTGAAGTCCAGAACACACTCAGTGAAGTAGGTGTATCTGTCTCTAAGTCAACAGTAAAGAGAAGACTCCATGACAGTAAATACAAAGGGTTCACATCTAGATGCAAACCATTCATCAATTCCAAAAATAGACAGGCCAGAGTTAAATTTGCTGAAAAACACCTCAAGAAGCCAGCTCAGTTCTGGAAAAGTATTCTATGGACAGATGAGACAAAGATCAACCTGTACCAGAATGATGGGAAGAAAAAAGTTTGGAGAATAAAGGGAACGGCACATGATCCAAGGCACACCACATCCTCTGTAAAACATGGTGGAGGCAACGTGATGGCATGGGCATGCATGGCTTTCAATGGCACTGGGTCACTTGTGTTTATTGATGACATAACAGCAGACAAGAGTAGCCGGATGAATTCTGAAGTGTACCGGGATATACTTTCAGCCCAGATTCAGCCAAATGCTGCAAAGTTGATTGGACGGCGCTTCATAGTACAGATGGACAATGACCCCAAGCATACAGCCAAAGCTACCCAGGAGTTCATGAGTACAAAAAAGTGGAACATTCTGCAATGGCCAAGTCAATCACCAGATCTTAACCCAATTGAACATGCATTTCACTTGCTCAAATCCAGACTTAAGACGGAAAGACCCACAAACAAGCAAGACCTGAAGGCTGCGGCTGTAAAGGCCTGGCAAAGCATTGAGAAGGAGGAAACCCAGCGTTTGGTGATGTCCATGGGTTCCAGACTTAAGGCAGTGATTGCCTCCAAAGGATTCGCAACAAAATATTGAAAATAAAAATATTTTGTTTGGGTTATGTTTATTTGTCCAATTACTTTTGACCTCCTAAAATGTGGAGTGTTTGTAAAGAAATGTGTACAATTCCTACATTTTCTATCAGATAGTTTTGTTCAACCCTTCAAATTAAACGTTACAATCTGCACTTGAATTCTGTTGTAGAGGTTTCATTTCAAATCCAATGTGGTGGCATGCACAGCCCAACTCGCGAAAATTGTGTCACTGTCCAAATATTTCTGGCCCTAACTGTATTTCTCTGTGCTACAGTCATTGCTGTTCTCTAATTATGATTATCACGTTCTGTCTAAAATAAAGGTTTTAAGTTGATAAAGTGATTATTTTGGGAAATACTGTTCTAGTGGCATAGTGTGGTTGACACGCCCACTCCAGGGTCGGGGAAGACTTGGTACTGGGCAGTTACAAGTTGTTTTCACATCTTCACTTCTTGGTTCTTTTCATGGGGACATATGGGGCTGAGACTTGCTCCCATGACCCTGGCGGTGTAATTTTAATAAAGGGATGATGTTAGGGAAAGTCCGAGGTGATAAGGGGTATTCGTGACGCCACCTGCGGTATGCGGCCAGTGCGGCCACCGCTGCTGCAGAGCCTCAGGGGATGATGACCGGTAGCTCAGATAGTCCCGCTCCCCGCAGGGGCAGCGCGGTCCCCAGGGCAGTGGAGTGGTTTTCCCCAACTCGTACCTTGGCAGTTGATCACTTGGTCAGCAGTACCTCCTGTGTCATAGGCTGCCTCTGTGGCCGATGGTCGCCGCAAATAAGTCTCACACCAGAGCTGCAGTTCCCTTACTTTTACTCAGGTGTTAAACATAGCCGCCCGGTACGCTCTTTGCCAGTCTACGGTACTTTGCTCTTTCTCCAGAGCCGAGTTGGTACAGTCTAGCTGAGGCAGTTGACAGGGTAGGGGGTACTCGGATACCGGAGCTGATGGCGACTTGGATGGAGGATCACCGCTGGTCGGTCCCCGGACCCGTGCCCTGGACCCTCAATGGCGGGGGATGATGGTGGTGAAGGGGGATTGTTTACGTGACGCCACCTGTGGTATCTGGTAAAGTGTACACCAGCGCTGCGGCCGGCTGCTGAGGTGATGGATGTGCAGCTCAGTGTAGTACAGTGTAGTACAGCTCCCCACAGGTGGAGCAGGGCAGCAGGGATGGATGAGGGGAGTTGTAGTAGCGTCTCTGTGGTTAACGCTGTGGAACAGGCACACGGACACACTGTAGTCTTTGTTTTGGTTTCTTTTACTGGTGACAGGGTAACAGGTACAGTCCAGAGAAGTAACCAGGTCCCCGGTGCAATTTGGATCTTTCACCTTGGAGAGTTGTGAGGCCTCCTCTGTCACCGTGTACTGTGAGTTGGGGTAAGTCCTGCATGTAACTGAACTCGCCGCTCCTTCTCCCTCTCAGGGCTTTACTCTATCACTGACAATGAGGTCCTTCTGCAGGGTCCCTATTCTTCCTTTGGCCCCTGGTCCTGTGTTTGGTCAGTTTGAGTGTCTCTTTCTATTTATCTCAGGGAGAAATCTGGTCCTCCTGGTCCTCCCGGGCTTTTACTGCTGGACTGGATGCCCCGCAGTGTTGGACTACGGTGTCCGGGTGAGCTACAGGGAAGCTTGAGTTGTTCTCTTCTTTAATTCCCTGCTTCCTCCACTGGCCTCCGACCCTCTCCCTAGGGTGCAGCTCAGCTGAGTCAGTGTTCCCTGGTCCTGGGCCTGGCTTTACCCCAACGACCAGCTCCTTCACATCTGCTCTCTTCACTGCCTGACTGGAACTAACGGACTCCTCCCCTCAGGCCTGGATCTTTTAAAGGGGATCTGGCTTAAGGCAGCCAGTAGAGCTGCACCTTTAGGTCTGGGGTGGAAGGTGTTGTGTGCTGTGTGCACCACGGTGTAAATCCCTTCTTGCACTGGTGGATCCCGTGGCAATCCCCTGCAGGGGTGTCACATAGCCATGGTTGGTGCCCTTACTCTCCCTTCTAAGTGTCACAGTCTCTGGTGGGTCTCTTCTCTCAGTGTTATAAAGGGTAACTTCCATCTGAGGTGAGCGGGTCATCACTCTGCCCCCAGGCTCTCAACGCCCTTCGCAGCACAGAGCTCAGGTACAAGTAGTTACGGGTGCTTCTGTGTGTTCCAGTGTCACGCGCTTTGTTTGCGCTGACATCGCTGGATGCTGCTGTATGTACTTCCATCTCCGTCGTGCTGGTGAAGGCTACACCACCTTCTTCACTCCTGGAGGTTAGGAGTTTGCCTGGGGGTGGCGGTGGAGTGGCTGCCACGCTCCCGACTCCTGGTGCCTCTGTTTGTCATCCTTGGAAGAGGGGCAGGAGGAGGGTGGTTGCTTATACTGTGCGTCCCAAGGGAGGGAGTCCTGCGGTCCGGAGAGATGCGCCTTGTACCTGCCTACCTGAGATTATACCCTCTGTCTGTGCCTGCATGTGTAGAAATAAATGTACACGTCCAGACCTGGGTGTGAATGAGTATGTGTGGGTGTTGTCCAGGCAGGTCAGGTGGAAGCATGCTACTAGGGCTCCAAGTTGTGGGGTTGTAGGACCTTTTCGGATATCGGCCATTTGCAATCCTGTGCTGTACCGACTTGACCTACCTCCAGGTTTGGCCACCCGTAATGTCTTTGATATCTCGTCACTCAGGGGATAAGGCCTTATTTCGGATGTGTATTTAGTCAAGTCCGGAGACTTCTCTTAGAAGAGGGGGTACTGTCACGCATTTAGTTTGCGCTGACATCTCTGGATGCTGCTGTATGTGTTGTTTTCCTTTAAGGGCTGCATGAGGGATTGGTGTGAAGGTCCTGACTCCTGTGTTGTGCTCCAGAGCTGCATTCATTATTATATTCAGCTGCTGGTTGAGTGGTTGAAGTGTGACTCACCTGGAATCCCTCTCCCTGGCTTTAAATAGCTTTCCTCTCCTCTGTCAGACGCCGTTTATAGAGTTAGTTGGCTCTTGGTCATTGAGCTGAGAAGAAGTCTTGCTGCTGTGCTGAAGCCTCTCCTGGAGTTCTATTGCCGTGGGAGAAGCTGTCATCCCTGACCCTTGGGTGGAGGTAGGGGCTCTCAGCCGAGGGGTAATCAGGAGTTTAGGGTACAGGGTGGCGGCTCGGAACTCCTCACCATCAGAGGTACCTCCGAGATCAGGGAAAGACAGGGACCCCAGCATCAGGATCAGATTAGGGTCTCCTGACCCCCTTTGCCCATCACACCATCAAGTTACCCGATTCTCTCACCTCCCAAGCGTGACAGCCGGACACCATTAGGATCCCTACCGGGCACAGCTCCCTAGTTCAACTACCTTCCCCAAGATGTGTCGGGTGTTCGGCCAGAGCTCCCGTTAGAAGTTTGAGGCTTCCGGTTTCGGCTCGGGCTTGAAGCTTCGCACCGTCTGCAGGACCGGCCCCTGTTTGCTCCACCAACCCCTCTGTCTCATCAGATTCGGGCATACGGGTGATTGCTGTCTTCTCCGCACCTCAAGGGTTCTTGTCTGTCTCTACCGGGCTATTCTCTCCCTCCCTACCATTGGCGAGCGGGGTGGTATAGCTTCAGTCCACAGGAGTCGGCACCACACCGCCTCTGCACTCCCGACTACCATTCCTCCGTCAGTTGATGTTACTCCTCCATCTCCTACTACTGAACTCACGTGTCTAACACTGTCCCGTCCCCCTTTTGTGGCCTTGGTCCTCCTTCAGGGTCCACCAATTGTCCCAGGAGCCTGTCACTGTGTGTGTGTTTTGTGTTTTGGGCTCAACCATACCATCCATCCATCCATCCATGAAGAACAGGGGCACTACACTTCCTAACCGCAGGACTGCAGTATCTCCTGTGGTGGCGGTTTACCCGGTGGGGCGCCACATACTCCTTACCCAAAATCTTCAAATACATCCTGTCTAAAAAAGTCAAGTGATCGCACATTGTTCTCTAGCTTTATTAATACACTGGTGATCAAAATTAAAATAACATTTGCAAGCATACTTCTGAAATTAATCATTATATTGAATTATGTCAGCACCACTTTTTTTTTGCCTCAAGTGACCTGCTGACTTCTGCTCTTGCGGCTTTAGTCTAGTTAGGTATCTTCTTACTGGAAACTGTCGACATTAATGCTTTCTAAAGTGTTCAATGTTCTGAGTTGGATTTGTGTGTTTTGTATTTTTTTTTCCAGGGAAACTGCGAGTACACAAATTATGTCATTACTGTAATAAGCTGCAGCTGAAAAGACTTTGTTAGGTTATGGATCTCTCCTCCAAAAAATAGAAAACTGTCTCTCCAGTGCCACCTATTGGATGTGGCTGCCTCTGAGGTCCCTGTCTGACCTTATACTGAGGCTTGTAGCATGAGTAAGGAACTGTAGCACACTAGTCACCTCCAATCTAAAGAGATGCCCAATCTACAGACAGTTGGCTTGTCTTGGCTTCTTGTACCCCTCATCTGTGCAGAACAGGGAACTGGTAGGATCATGCTTCAAGCAGAGTCAAAGGGGGCAGGTGGGAAATGTATCTAATAGTGGTGACCTCCAGCTGCCATCAGTAGTCTTGAACCTATACGCAGTTGCTTTTTCTCCATTCGCCTTCCACGACAGCATTGGAGGATGTCGTCCACGCCCTATTGGGGGACAGGAAACACAGAGAGGTTAAAAGCCCCTCCCCTTCCTCAGTACTCCAGTGTCTTCCTGTCCCCCTTGGGGCATGGAGAGGTTCCAGTGCTGTCAGGCCGGCAGAGGCAGCATTGGGGTGTACTTACAGCCGGGCCAGGGATGGACGTCGGGGGCGGCCTCCTCCTCCTTCTTGGGGCTCCCATGGTGGGACCATCCGGCCTTCCTGCGTCCTACGGGGCAAAGCAGGCCGTGTATTGCAACGCCGGAGGCCTGTTCAGCTCTCCGGCGTCTCCCTCCTCCAGCTGCGGTCCCTGGGGCATGCATCAGAGGTGCCGTGGTGGCACTTCCGGTTTCGGGTGTGACACTTCCGGTTCCGGGGTGGCACTTCCGGTTTCGGGCGGCTCCTGTAAGGGCTGTGGCAGGCTGGGCGCGGCTCCAGGGAACCCAGCAGGACTTTCGCGCGCTACTGCCTGCGGCCGGTGACCAGGAGGAGGGAGGGAACAGGTGTTCCTCGTTGGGGGCACGGTACTTCTGGATAAGTACCCGCCGGAAGCTACACCCAGGTAAGGCTGATCCCTGAAACATGGAGGGTGATAGGCTTCCACCTCTGCTTCTGCAGAGCCCAGCGTTCCCCCAGCTCATGTAAGTGTTTCTGGGGGTGGTCACAAGGGGTAGAGTTATTTAAGCCCTGCACTCACACTGGGACCCCCTTCTCTTCCCTTTTTGTCTATAGGGAGACGAGGGCCGTCTGTGAAAGGGAGCAAATGTGGCTGCGGCACAAAATTTCCCTCTTCCTACAACAAGGTGTCGGCCATGACTGACAGGGTTGTCAGGATGGACTCCCCATCCTTGCTTGAGGAGCTCCTATCCATTAGGGAAGAGGTGCAGGCTTCTATCTCGGCACTGCAGGGTTTTGCTGCAGCTTCCGGGCCTTCCCCTCCGTAAGAGAGGAAGCTCCAGGATTGTGACTCTGTGGATCTCATGGAGGCTGGCCAGAGCTCAGCGTTAGAGGACGGCGAGGATATTGCCGCTGTTGCCTCTGTCCAGACACGAGAATCTGGACACTACTATTTTTCCACGGAGTCCATGGGTGCATTGGTGGACACTGTCCATTGTACCATGGGAGTAGAGGTGGTGGAATCCCCTTCTTCTGTGCAGGACTAAATGTTCAGAGGCCTGAAGGCTAAGCGGCTCACCCCATCCGAGTGGATTGGAGGGTGATGACTTTGTCTGGGAGGTCCCGAAGGTGGACATCCAGGTGGCCAGGGTAGCAATCAGCTGCTATTGTAAACCCATTGTGCATGGCCTTGACACACTGTTGAAGCTAAGCAGCAGGAGCCTCAGTCACGGGCTGGATGGGAGACCTCATGAGAGACCCAATGGGAATCTCTATGGAAGTCTCTTTAAAGTCAATGGGACTTCTAACATGAAGGTCTATGGCAGTATTCCTTTTGGGAAGCTTAGCATATAAGACCGCGTTGCCTTTTGAAGATTCCTCCCGGTTGAAGGACCCCCTCGTTCGTAAAATGGAGAGTGTCCTCAAAAAATCCTGGGAGGCGGCAGCTATGTCTTTAACGGTGTACATTTCCTCTACATGTGAGCAGGTCTCTTTTTAAGTGACTCACCCAGCTGGGAGTATTCATCCTGCAGGGTACTCCCAGGGAGGAGCTTTGGACTCCATTCCACTTCTGAGTCGTGCTACGGGCTTCCTGGCCGATGCCTCTGCTGAGTCGTTCCGCGTTGGCGCCAGGTGCGCAGTGTTGGCTAACACAGCTCGCAGGGCAGTGTGGCTTACAAGGTGGAATGGGGAGGTCACGTCTAAGCTCCAGCTGTGTGGCCTCCCCTTGCAAAGGGCATTGGATGACATCCTGGAAAAGGTGTCAGACCGGAAAAGGTGTCTCCCTGAACAGGAGCCCTTTCGGAGGCAGTCCTTTTGGCCTGAGCGCAGCCAACCCTCCCAGTCTAAAGGGAAGGGTAAGTCTGGTCGCTGGGCATTCCAGTACGGGAACAAGACCCGTAATATCTTGCTCCCCCAGCAGCGGCATCACCAGCCGCCCCTAAACAAGGTCGCCTTCCCCATTGCGGGGCGGCTCCTGCGGTTTCTGCCACAGTGGCAAGCAATCTCCTTGTGCCCTTGGATCCTCTCGACTATTTGGGAGGGTCTACGCTTGGAATTCGTGAGCCAGCCCCTCCGTGTCTTCGAGTCCTCTCCCTTCCTCAGGGGGACTCTCGCACGGTTTTTCTTGTCGGGTCTGCGACACCTGTTGGATTCGGGTGTGGGGTCCCCGGTTCCTCCTGGAGAGGAGGGCCAGGGGCGCTACTCCAGGTTGTTGTGGACCTCCAGAATGCGTATTCTCATGTCCCCATTCACCCGTCCCACAAGCGCTTTCTGCGATTCACGATCTCCGGGGCAGGCGGGACGGTCCATTCTCGGCTTAATGTGCTGCCCTTTGGGATTTCGTCGGCCCCAGAGGTTACCAAACTCATGGGGGAAGCGATCACATTCATCCAGACCCAGGGGATATGTATGCTTCCCTATTTAGGCGACATGTTGGTGGTGGCTCCTTCGGCAGTGCTTCTGCGCACAAAGGTCTCCAACACATTGGAGATTCTTCAGTCCCTGGGATGGGTACCCAATCTTCGGGAATCGGAACGGGTGCCTGCAGCCCGACGTCAATTTTTGGGAGTCTTGCTGGCCTCCTCCAGACAGACCTCGTTCCTTCCTGCGGCATATCAGCTTTTGCGCCGCGTGAATCTGACCCGCTTCTGGGCAAGGGGGTCGCCCTCCTTGCGGGAAGCAATGTCCCTGTTAGGGGCCATGATGGCCTGCATTCAGTCAGTAACATGGGCTCAGGCTCCTTCCCGACTGCTCCAGGAACACATACTGAGTTCCTGGGACAGATGTCAGGATTCCTTAAACTTGCGGGTCCGGACCCCGGGGCGGGTGGTAACCTCGCTTTCCTGGGGATGAATCCCAGACACCTTCTTGTGACCTCCGTTCCCACTGATGCCAGCGGTTCCGGTTGGGGCACGATGGTAGTTCGCACACCGTTCCAGGGATTTGGAGTCGCTCGGTCAGTCGCCAGTCTTCAAACTTGTGGCAGTGGAGGAAGCGCTTCTTGCTGCAGCTCACGTTCTCCGGGGTCATCATGTCAAGGTCCTGTCAGACAATGTGACTACGGTTGCTTTCTTGCGGTACCAATGCGGTACTTGTGGCTTACACTTGCAGGGGCTGGCAAGACTGTTCTTTTTGTGGGCAGTACGCCATCTTCTCTCCTCCTCGGCAGTACATCTGAAGGGAATGGCAATCTCCTGCTAATGCGGCTGAGGCCGTGTTTTACTCCTTGGATGTTCGTCGGACTGTCCTCCACTACCTCCGAGAGACTGCTTCCTGGAGGTTAGATCAGAACCTGTTTGTTCGGCTTTTGGGAATAATACAGGGAAGAAGACTTCCCAGGCTACCATCACTTCCTGGATCACGAAGGCGATCTGTGAGGTCTACGTCGCTCCGGTCCTTGCTCCTCCGGTGGGGTTGAAGGCTCCTTCAACTCGGGCTGCTGCTACTCCCTGGACGGAGCAGGCTGGAGCTTCATCGGAGCTGATTTGCAGAGCGGCTACGTGGTAGCCTCTCCTCACTTTTTCTCGCCTCTATAGGTTAGATCTGTCCTTAAGTCGGGATCTGTCCTTTGGTAGGAGAGTCCTACAGGCAATAGTCCCACCCTGAGGAGTATCGGTGGTATTCCTCCAGTGCTGTCGTGGAAGGCGAATGGAGAAAACTGAATTAGTCCTTACCGGTAATTCCTTTTCTTGGAGCCTTCCACGACAGCATCAGTTCCCCCCCTTGTTGGTGTTTGGTTCCGGTTTGTATCAGATAATCCATGGCTAAGGGTGATCTTGGTAAACACTGGAGTACTGAGGAAGGGGAGGGGCTTTTAACCACTCTGTGTTCCTGTCACCCAATAGGGCGTGGACGACGTCCTCCAATGCTGTCGTGGAAGGCTCCAAGAAAAGGAATTACCGGTAAGGACTAATTCAGTTTTTTTTGGGGGGGGGGGGGGGGGAGAGTGACACACTGGTTTAGCTGATATCCTTTTTGTTTCTAGACTTGTTAAGTGTTAGACATTGACTTACAGAGTAGCAGAGTGGACAAGCTGTCCACCTTCCCACACGTTCCACGTAAACAAGGGTGTTTCCAAAACAAGGCCATCTCCCCCTTTCTTAGCAACACGAGACCGCAGGACTAATTTCTCTTGAGGTCTCCGATCTCCATGTTTTCAGAAAAATGCTCTACAGAAGCCCCCACCACTGATGTTGGATGAAATCCGTTGTGTGTTTTCATTGCCCAGCAACATTAGTCTGTGACCCCTTTAGCCGTTGATGACCTCATCTAGCTCTCCTTTTTGGCAGCAAATGGCAGACAACGGCTGCCAAAAGCATGAAGTGATGAGAGCAAATCCTGGTCCAGGGTCGATTTTTCTGATCACCATAGCAATTTGACAATTGGTTTTGTCCAGCCCCTTATAATGGTTTCAATTAGCACTTGGCTTGGTTACAAACTCTCCAGTTTCATACAATAAATGAAGAAATACACACAAATGCATACAAAGATACCCGGACAAACGCCATTTGGATACTTGATATCTTCTCCATTGATGCTTTCAAGGTTCTGGTGGTGACACTGGCACCAAATACCTCCAGCTCCTATTTCTGCAACTGACTCTCATTCTATCACTTTTAGCGGTATCCATTGTGCCATCTCTTGTGTTCACCATCTGGACAAACTTATCGTTGAGATGTAAATAAAGTTTTAAAGGGGTTGTGCAATTTTGATAAACCTATCAGAAAATTATGAGGTGACACAGGGGTTCTTCAGTTAAGGCTTCTTATATTTTAACATGATTAGACACTGTCTACAAATAGCATCTCTCTCTCTCTCTCTGGAAGAGTTGTCCTGTCCTATAGTACATGAACCCCATTGACTTGAATAGGCACCATGTGCTTCAATATTCCCTATGTGGAGGTGCTACAAAGATGTTAATCCCTTATGACCTGGTTTTACTACAAACTACAGTTGATCGGAGGAGATACAGCTTGCAAACAATTTGTGCCCTCTTAGTTGTCAGAAATTGTCCAAAGCAGAACGCTGCTCTAAAGCTACACTCGATTCTGGGACTGAAAAGTGGCTAGATATTTCCCAGATTTCGTCACCATGTCTCCACTGCCTCCTCTTAGATTGGCATTTTGTTCCTTCTGTCGCCAAGATGGCAGCTACAGTGATACGTCAAGACCACCGCTCAGCTGGCTTTTCTGTGCTGTGGAATAGGAAAGGCAAGTAAATCATTATTTAGAGTTACCACTGTCCTCCCCACGCCTCTGTGGCGGAAATCTTAGAAGCCGGAGGAATGGAAGTTTGCTATACACGGAGAAGTTAGTGGGAAGCAAATGGAGGTCACCACGTAGCATGGAAATGCATATTAAACTGTACAGTCACTTTTCAGTCCTGGGGTGAAGGCTTGCTTTATTGGGGTTATCTGACTTCATCCAAAGCTGCTCGTTTCTGTGCTGACAATGTTACGATCTGAAAATCATCCTATATTAATGGATGTGACGAGCATACGTCTCGGCAGGTGTACAGGTTGCAACGTGAGCGTCGCTGGATGACCCCTGTAAGCAGCCTTACCACCTTGGCTTTATATTTTTTCTGGACAGATTTTCAAAAAATCACACACACCGATTTTTACAGACACATTGGAAACCTACAACAATTTTATGGGATTTCCAAGAATTTCTTGACTGTTGGCATTTCTGCCTGTAATGACGCTGGACCTGTGAACTTACACTCTATTATACGCTATATGTCTTCCTTCTATGGTCAAAACCTACCCCTATTTTGTGTAGCACTTCTGGACTAAGTGTGGCAAACATGTTTTTCTTGACTACACAAGGGTTGTGCAAGTTTTATAATGAATTTCAAAATTCTTATTTTCCATGACAGCAGTGAACACCTGACCCTTGAAAACCCACCTTTACAAATGTTTGTTGTGTTTTCCAAATCCATAATGTTATACATCTGAGCGGTTCTCTTGCTTAATTTGTACATAAGTATTGAGAGACAGGAAAGGTCTTGTCTCACAGCCAGGAAACCTTGAGCCAAAATCCGCTGTTGTAATGTTTTACTTAATTTTGCTGCAAAAATATATTTCTTGTCAAAGATCCTGATGTGACCTGCAGCTTTCTATAACCCAGTCTTCTGTGTTTCTCATGGAAACCATCCAAAACTATTTAAAATGTTCTTAGTAAAGCGTATATGGCGAGTGCAAGCTGCTCTCATCATTCCTTTACACACCAATGTAAACACTGTCACCAATCTACATCTTAAATTTAATTAATGTTACCAGCTTTGTAAATGTATATATCAGTCATGATCAGTCAACGCTTCCCTGGCTTTGTGGCTGTATTATTTGGAAATGGAGTCGGTTTCTCTTGACCTGATGTTTGGATTTGAACCTTAAAACTTTCCACTTTGTGGTTATCTGGATGTGATGATAAGAAGAATCAAACAGTGAAGGCTGGAGAGCTATAGGCTTCAATTTAAACTAATTTGTCACAGGCTATTAAAGCTTTGCCTAATTTGTTTAACCCATTGTGAACTTCCCCCACAAAGAAATGATGCTGCAGTCACTGGGATTATGTATAAATCATTATAAAGTACAAGCACTGTAATGGTGCAAGTTTAGGAACTAAACTCAGCATCTGCCATGTTGGCATATTAGAGCTGACATTGCTGCAATAACTGAGATCAAAGCTAACTGATCCTTCCATCTAACCCCCCTGATGACACAGTCAATAGATATTTAAGTAGATAAGCAAAGAGATGGGGACCCAGTGTAACCCCATTACAGTTCATTGCCTGGACCCTGTATAACCCCCATTACTGTCCCTTGCCTGTATCCTGTGTAACCCTCATTGCTGTCCCTTGCCTGGACCCCGTGTAACCCCATTACAGTACCTTGCCCGGACCCTGTGTAACCCCCATTGCAGTTCCTTGCCTGGACCCTGTGTAACCCCCATTACAGTCCCTTGCCTGGACCCTGGATAACCCCCATTACAGTCCTGTGCCTGGACCCTGTGTAGCCCCATTACAGTCCCTTGACCAGACCCTGTTTAACCCCCATTGCAGTTCCTTGCCTGGACCCTGTGTAACCCACATTGCAGTCTCTTGCTTTGACCATGTGTAACCCCCATTGCAGTCCCTTGCCTGGTCCCTGTGCAACCCACATTGCACTCCCTTGTCTGTACCATGTGTAACCCCATTACAGTCCCTTGCCTGGACAGTGTAACCCCCATTAAGGCCCTGTCACACATAAAGAGATCGCTAACGAGATTGCTATTGGGATCGCTGTTGCGTCACGAAATCCGTGACGCAACAGCGATGTCGTTCTGTGTGACACGCACCAACGATCTGGCCCTGCTGTGAGATCGTTGATCGTTACACACTGCTCTGGGTCATTCCTGCGTCGTTGTGCTCCCACTGGGAATACTACATCATTGTGTTTGAGAGAGATAATTGAGCAATGATCTCAATGCTACGCTATGGAGAGAAAATTCACAACGACCTTGGTATAATTCTGGATCGCTAGTGCATCGTTTTTTACACATAGCTGGTAAGATGCCTGTTTGACATCTTTGCACATCGTGATCGGGATCGCTGATGCGTCGTTATGTGAGACTGGGCCTTTACAGCTCCTTCTCTTAACAGTTTTCCTTTCTGACATTTGCATGAGCAATTTATGAATACAGATAGGCAATAAAACATTCCAAAAGTATTATAAAGTCACTATAACATGTATCTTTAGCATAAATACACCTGCTTCATCAGATCAAATAGATCTATTTAATAATGTACAGTCTGTATTGTTAAATCTTGTGATGGATCACGGATAAAAATTTTTCAAATGTTTCATTTTTTCTCTATTAAAAGTCAAAGAAACATCACTTCAGGCATGTGATCTTATTAGATCAATAGAGAGGTCTACACTTTCAATACGATCTAAAGACGTCTTTGGTCGTTACTATACTATTCAAATGAAATTAAATTTGAAGAAAAACTTTATAAACCAGTCCTGGCACTATCTCTTGTAGATTAATGACTATACATATGTGAACGTCTCCAATTTTTTACAACTTTGGAAAATTCAGCAAAAATCTATAAAGATTAGGAAATACTGAATTCTGGAGCCATCTCCTTCCTTATCGCATGCCATAACAATAACTGCTGATTCTTACAGACTGAAAAATACAGACCAGTTGTGGGAACCTGACCTGAACGCCACCTTAGGCTTATACAAGGTTGTTGAGTTTGTGACAGGAGTCCTGTATAGAGATGAGCCACCATCCCTGTGTTCGAATTCGATTTCGTCGAATTTGATGTGTGTTTGTCGAATGTTCGTCGAATGTTCATCGGACACTGTCGAACACATCAAACACCATTGAAAATTAATGTTATAAGTGTTTCAATAGAAGAAGCGGCACTCACGGATCTGTTTCCAAGCTATTTATTTATCCAAATTGCAGGATACATCCATCAGGGAGGGTGTGCAGGGAGGGGAAGCGTGAGCAACGGAATCCGTTTCGAGGACAATTTCTCTTCTACGGGCTCTAGCAGCAGAGGGTCCAGACACCCGAGTCCCCCACTGCCCCGGGCAACACAGACCTTGTGTTACAGGAACGGCTCATTAATTTAATGCAGTGGTGTAATGCATTAGTTTTCCTTGTGTTGGAGATGTAGGGAATTTGAACACTTGTTGCAATTGGTTTTCCCACAATTTTGTTTGATTGCTGGGAACCCCACATTCTTATCTTACTATCAAGAGCACTATCTAATAAGTGACATGCCCAATCCAGAGTCGGGGAAGACTCGGTACTGGGCAGTTACCAGTTGTTATCACGTCTTCACTTCTTTGTTCTTTTCACGGGGACAGACGGGGGCCGAGACCCGGTCCCGTGACCCTGGCGGTGTCATTTTAGTAAAGGGGGATGATGTTAGGGAAAGTCTGAGGGGATAAGGTGTATTCGTGATGCCACCTGTGGTATGCGGCCAGGGTGGCCGCCGCTGCTGCAGAACCTCTGGGGATGATGACCGGCAGCTTAGATAGTTCCACTCCCCGCAGGTGGAGCGCAATCCCCAGGGCAGTGGAGTGGTTCCCCCGGCTTGTCCCTCAGCAGTTGGTCACTCGGTCAGCAGTACCTCCGGTATCATAGGCCCCAAATAAGTCTCTCACACCACAGCTGCAGTTCCGTTACTTTTACTCAGGTGTTAAACATGGCCGCCCGGTACGCTCTTTGCCAGTCTCCGGTACTTTGCTCTTTCTCCAGAGCCCGGTTGGTACAGTCTAGCCACAGTTGGTGCCCTTACTCTCCAGTCTCTGGTGGGTCTCTTCTCTCGGCGTTATAAGGGGTAACTTTCATCTGAGGCGAGTGGGTCGTCGCTCTGCCCCCCAGGCTCTCATACAGAGCTCAGATACCGGTAGCCATGGGTGCTTTTGTGTGTCCCAGACACCATTAGGATCTCTCCCGGGCACTGCTCCCTAGTTCGGCCACCTTCCCCAAGATGTGTCGGGTGTTCGGCCACAGCTCCCATTAGAAGTCTGAGGCCTCCAGTTTCGGCTTAGACTTGAAGCTTCTGCACCGTTTGCAGGGCCGGTCCCTGTATCCTCCACCAACCCCTCTGTCTCGTCAGATTCGGGCATACGGGTGATCGCTATCTTCTCCACACCCCAAGGGTTCTTGTCTGTCTCTACCGGGTTCTTTACTCCCTCCCGTGGGCGAACAGGGTGGCATAGCTTCAGTCTACGCGAGTTGGCACCACACCACCTCTGCACTCCCGACTACCACTCCTCCATCAGTTGATGTTACTCCTCCGTCTCCTACTACTGAACTAACGTGTCTATCACTGTCCCGTACCCCTTTTGTGGCGTGAGTCCTACCTCAGGGTCCACCCATTGTCCCAGGGGCCCGTCACTATGTGTGTGTGTTGTGTTTTGGGCTCAACCATACCATCCCGACACCTGGAGAACAGAGGCACCACACTTCCTAACTGCAGAAGTGCAGTACCTCTGGTGGCGGTTTACTCGGAGGGGCGCCACATAAGAAGTTATGGTCCAAAGATTTTAAAGGCAGAACATTTTACCTTTGACTGTCTCTACTCTAAGTGTCTTATTAGAAAATTACATTCTGTTTTCTTTTTTTTTTCCATGTGTAATACACAGAATTGACTCGACTTCATAAAGAAAGCACTTGGGTTTTATTTTTCAATCATACAGTAGAAGCGTCTTCAGGATAAATGCTTTTAACAGGCATCGGACGCAAATATTTGCTTTGGACCACTCAATCTTGTGAGTCACATTTGGATGACAAGTCTCTTTCCTATCCTGGGAGGATGTTCCTGTTTTCATATTGTCTGGATGTCTCTCATATACAAGGTGCTCACAAGTTTTCAATTCTTCCACAGGCTTAATTGCTACAACCCTTAAATCTAACTGAAATTGGAATCAATTAAAAGGTAAAGAAGTGTTACCAGCACTGCTAAAGGCAATGGCTAGATTCATCTATTCATCATTTGTGGTGTTTTTTAAGTCACTGTTTTTTTTTGTCTTGTATTAGTTGTTGACATTTTTGCTCAAAGTTCCTCAAAATGGCACATGGGGTTACTATGAAGCAAGTGGGCTTGTTAGTTCAGGAGGCCCTCAGATCACATATCATGAATAAGATCTGTGTCTCTCTCTGTTTCTCTGTATGTCTCTCTGTCTCTCTCCATCATGTCATCACTGCAGTGTGATGATCACACAATATTGTGCCAGTCTCTCTAATAAAAAGAAAAGCTGGCAATGCCATGAGGTAAAGAGATATACAGGGCTGTGAGTTGGTCGACAGGGTAGGGGGTACTCGGATACCGGGACAGATGGTCACTTCGATGGGGGACCACGGCTGGTCGGTTCCCGGTTCTGTGCCCTGGACCCTCAATGGCGGGGATGGTGGGGGATGATGATGATGGATGGGGGAATGGTAATATGAGGCCACCTGTGGTACCTGGTAACGTGGATACCAGCGCTGCGGCCGGCCGCTGAGGTGATGGAGGTGCAGCTCAGAGTAGTACAGCTTCCCACAGGTGGAGCTTTTACCTCAGGGCAGCGGGGTAGATGAGGGGAGTAGTAGTCCTCACCGATTTGATGCTGTGGGAGCCTTCCGGGCAGCGGAGAAAAGGAGTACAGACATCAGATCAGCTCAAGAAGTTCTTTACTGGTACCGGGCAGATGATGAAGTACGCAGTACAGTCTGGTTTATCGGGGACGTAGCCATAGATTTTGAGGTAACTTTGCAGAATCTGTCGGTGGTCCCGTTTGTAATAGCTTTCTGGGTCTGGGTTCCTCTTTAACTCTCTTTAACCACACTGAAAAGCTCTTTCGCCAGTCCCCTGGTCTGTTACTGTTAGGTACAGTCGGTTCCTTACTGGTACGGACGGGAGTGACAGAAGAGTAATCCTCCCACCACCAGAATTTGGTCCTTTCCCTAAAGTGTCCTGGACCCAATTTGGAACTGAGGTAGGGATTCAGTCCGTGGCGCTATGGCTCCTTTATGTTGGTCCCACAGCTTGTCAGTTTGCAGTCAGGGATAGACCGACTGACTGCCTCGGCTCCGGTATGCTGGTGTCGACCCCGGACTCCCCAGCCGGCTCCAACCGATCCTGGTTTGTCCCCTCCGGTGTCTGGGTCACCGCTCTCCAAAGAGGTGCCCTCCTGTTACGGACGCAGTCTCCTGACAGCCGTCCTCATGCTGACTCACTTGCTGACTGACTCTAACTGTCACTCACTGTCACTCAAGTCTCCCGCTCTACTCTAGGCTCCAGTGAGTATATTCCTACTGAATATACGGTCCCCTATCCTAAGGTGGCCTAGTGTATGTGTGCTTATGACAGACTCTGTAAGAAACCCCATATCCATGACTACGGAGGCACTACACCTTCTGTTTGGGGTGCAGTACCTCCCTGTGGCGCCTTGCCATAGGGGCGCCACAGCTGCAGTCCAAGGGTCACAAATTACTGACTTGGACGATGGACCAGAGTCCTGCAAATCAATTTTCCCATCTCTTTGAGCCTTACAGATATTGGACATGTCTGAAAAGGTTAAAGGGACTGTCCTAGAAAAAAAAAAAAAACAAAGCTACATTTCTCCTAACACAGTGTCACACCTGTCTACAGGTTGTTCGTAGTATTGCAGCTCAGGTCCTTTCACCTCAATAAAGATAATCTGTAACCTATGGAGAAAGGGCTAGTCTGGCTGCCACAAATGGTATTTAACATCAACTGTAATGCAATGTCTGTAGATAATTGGAACACCCTCTGCTGGAAGTCTTAAGCATCAAACACAGCCTGAACTTCAACGAGGAAGCTGAGCATTGAACAGCCCTATTTGGCTGTTTCTCAGTTTCTGGTTTAAGGCTGGGCTAGGAGGCGGGAGGCTGTTCTGAAGGACCAGCTGCACAGCAGGGCACCAGGCCCTAGGTTATTTAAGCTTATAGTGTCTAGTAATAGAAACAAGAGGTTGGTGAGTATTATGCTCACTAGCTACTTAGGTGGAGCTTTCCAGTGCATCAGTAGTGCAAAGGGCCAAAGAACTGCTCTGAGTGGAGCACAAATAATCACAGGGCCCACATTACCTGCCTGGCTGGAGGTAACCTACTGCAACAAAAGGGAGTACAGGACAGCACAAAACGCCTAGAAACTTACCAAACTACAGAAGTCATCAAGAAAGCTACTATACCTACCCAGCAGAGCGGACTCCAGTTCTCATCAGACTTCCCTGGCCATCTGCCTGGTGGTGGTTGTACTACTGTGGATCTACTTGAATATCTTTAGTAAAAGATAAAGCAAAGAGACTGACTCTGTGTGCCTCCTTTCTCTCTGCATCTCATCATTACTACTACCACCCTCATCATCACCATCCCCTGGGAGCCAGCCCTAGTTGGGAAGGGTTTAACATCTACACTACCACTCTAACTCAGCAGGGATCCCAAACTGTGCCAGCTATAGCTGTCTGATTATCCCAACTGGCATCACAAACTATTTATTTCTTTATTATTTTTAGTTCTCCCTTTTCAATGTGAGCCAGAGTCACAGCACTGGGCACTGCCACCGTGATCCTGACTACTGGCCCAGCTGTTGAGTATCCCAGCCCTTAGCGCTCCACAGTACACTGTTTCGGCAGCCATGTTTTGCTAATACTCGACAATCTTTTTTGAAGCCATGACAGAGGAAACTTGATTTCATACATAACATGACGATTCTTCATAACAAAACATATGATAATCACTAAAGTAACATGCAAATACATTATTTGGACAAAACTGAACATATTTGTATGAGGAAGGATAGAAAATAATTTAGTTTTCCACTGACTAAACAGCTTGACTCATAGGATCTTATGAATGTGAATTTATGAGCTGTGCTGGTAAAGCCTTTGTTCTCTTACTGTATTTCTTTTTGATCTGAGGATGGGTCTCCGGCATTAATGTCTCAATGGTGTCAGCTTCTTACTAATAAAAATCAAATGTGAGAATCAAAGCTTTAGGTTTTCAATCATTTTACTTTTAAAAGTGAGCAAATACCGAACACGTGTATCCAGAGTGTCTCTAGGAATCGTGCCGCACCAACTCCCCATGACTGCACCACCAACTATTGAGTTTGGCACTTGTTCTCACTTTTGTGTTGATTCGTGAAAATAAATGTCCTTCCTTAGGATTTTGGCCAGAGCCACACTTAATTTTTCCTAACTAGTGATTGCTGTTCGCTGCTCATGAACAAATACTCCAGCTTAATATACTTTATAAATGAATTAACTAATTTACAATTTACAATTGCCTGTCATCTGCTACACAACCAGGGGTGTAAGTACAGTAGGTGCAGGGGTTGCAACCGCACTCAGGCCTTAAGGTACCGTCACATGCGGCAATATTGCTAGGCAATTTCACTGGCAATTTGCTGGTTGCAGTGAAATCATGGACACATTGTTCCATTTGTACACAGCAACAAAATAGAACAATGTGTCCATGATTTTACTGCAACCAGCAAATTGCCAGTGAAATTGCATGCAATATTGCCACGTGTGACGGTACCTTTAGAGCCCTAGAGGGCCCCAAAATTCCCTTTGGCCCATAGAAAAAGACTATTGCTATTAAAGATTTGCAACAATTGAGGGCCCCATCTGAGCTTTCGCATTGGGGCCCATGAGCTTCAAGTTACACCACTGTACACAACAGTTGGTGTATGGGACCTGAATAGTTACACTGATGTCATTGCAGATCATATGAAAGAAGTCAGTGTATATGGTAAAAGGAATTACATCTTTAGGCCTTATATTGGCTATATCATTCCCCAAATGCGCCCCACAGTACCTTAGGTGCACAACAACAAATGTTCCTAAAGAGGCACAACATAGTAAAATTTTGCTTTGTGTTGTACAGCAGGTGACATAAGTATTGAACACGTCACCAATTTTCTAAGTAAATATATTTCCAAAGGTGCTATTGTGGTGCCCCTGCGACCAGGGTGGCCACAGGTAGGAACTGCAGCCAGGCAGATAGGAGACAGTTTGTGCACCAAACACCTTCAAAGCACACACCCACAAGACACAACACCCAACCCGGAGCCCGGGACTCTAGGTGGGCAAGGGGTGGTAGGGTTTAGAGGGAAGTGGGTGGAACGTAGGTCAGGTGATGTAGGGGGTACAAAAGGGGGAAACTAGGAGGAGTTAGGCAGTAGGCCAGAGTGAGCCAACCAGAAAAGACCGAGTAGGGGACCATTCAGGGGTTTAATATCCCCTCCAAATCGGGATCACAGGAAAGGTGGGTGAATTGTCCAAATGTAACTCCCCTAAAACAGATCTAGAACACGGGATTTGGTCATGTGGGGATACACGAGCCTTCTGGATAAAAGTCATTTCCTCAACAGCAAGAACTATATTAATAGATAAACGACTTAACCCAATGCTATGGTTATTCCATGTGAATGAGGGTAATACTGTGATCGCCAACCTCACATTCTATTCCATACTATTGCCTTAGTTGCAAAGAGACTGCTGCTTCAAAATTGGCTCAATAGAATGGTTCCAGGGATAGATGCTGTCCATGATACTCTTAAAAAAGTACTATCCCTTGAATCAACAGAAACACTACGCAACACTGATAAATTGGCTAGGAAATTTTTTCGCAAGTGGAGACCTTACATCGAACAAGAATTAGCAGATGAGGAGATTAAGCTCTTTATGCGACCCTATAAGAACTCTGGTTGGTATGCTATGGAGAGCCTGGCAGGCACGCTGGGCAAATTGAATTGTGATACTTGATACCGATAGTACTTATTCCAAACTATTTTGCTTTATTCACTTGTTAATGGGTAGATGGACCTGATAGAACTAGATAGGCAGACATACTTAGGGAAGGGTTGGGGGGGGAATACTGTGAGTTACTTAAATGGAGAATGTTAGGTGGCGTGCCAGAACTGGCAACACTAGAAAGGATGGATTTGCTTATTTCGTTTATTCGGAAATGTCGTTGCTGGACTGATTTTACATTAATTATATATGTTTGCATTCTAATGAGACCCAAACTCATATTACCATACGTGTTTGTACTGCATACTCATATTTTCTCTGTTAATTTTGTTTATGTACGCTACTTGACGTATTCAATAAAAAAAAGATGATTCAAAAAAAAAAAAGACCGAATAGGCAAGTGGGTGCCGAGAAGCCAAGACCAAGAGTAGGACGGAGTGACACTTCCCTGACAAACCTGGGTTTCCCGGAGGCGCAGAATCCACAGAGACACCGTTCCATGGAGAGAAAGCCCGCTCCATGACCTGGGAGTTAAGGGAAGGGGAAAGACTGAGCATGGACGACTGGTGAAAAGGACTCCCCTGACGTACTCGGATAGTCACACGGGTAGGATACAACCCAGTGATCTCTCTCAACATAGGGACACCCAAGGCTAGGCTGGGACCAGAGTGTCGGCTCTGAGGGGACCGCAGCTTTACGCCGGATCCCAGACAAACCGACGGGGGACTTTGATTACAGGTCAGAGTTCCCAACACACGGGCGGGAGGCACAGCAACACCATAGGACCCAGGCTTGGCACCTACACACACAAGGGGGAAGCTACACAAAGGGACCGAGTTGCTGCCATACAGCCCACAGGGAAGAACAAATGAGAGAAGAGCCGGAAAGGTTACAGAGAAAGTGAAGGGTCTCAGAGAGGAAACCTGGCTGCAGAGGGTTCAGAGACTGTCCAGAGTTAATTGTGTGAACTGTACTGTGAATTGTTTGAACTGCACTAAGAACTTGCAAGTAAAACCCGGTGAACCCTGTTTAAGTCTCCCGTGTGTGATTCCCTGCATGCAGAACTTTTATTATACCTCATACCCTGTCAGGAGTAGCCCGACCCGCGGTGGGCTCATCCATCTTGCTGCAGCATCATCCATCCATCCTCCTGGCAGAAGTACGCTGCAGCGGTGGTCCCCTCACTGACCACAACCCGTGGGTGGCGTCACGGCAATATTCCCTGTAAATATCCCTTATTACTTGTGGGCTCGGGACATGGTCCGGACCAAGGACTGCCGTGATACCCCCGGTCCGGTACCGAGTACCCCGTCCCAGTGGGCTCCACACTATTGACATGAATTTCTCACCAGATGTCAGTAACAACCCATCCAATCAACACAGGAAAAGAAATCAAGCCATAGATGTCTATAAATTTAGTCATGTTTAACAATGAGAAATGACACATGGAACAAGTATTGAACACATAAAAAAGAGAAGTGCAAAAAACCATGGAAAGTCATGACACCAGCTGAAATCAATCAGTTAGAAAGCAATACTGACACTTATTGAAAAATAATATCAGCTGGTTCAATTGATGGCCTATTCATATAATTGAAGGAAGGATGAATAAACAAATGTAGTGAGACATTCTTGATAAAAATGTGATGCCATCTACCAGGATGATGAAGATGAAACGAGGGAGGACATGTCACCAATACAATGATCCCAAACACACAACCAAGGAAACTCTCAATTAGTTTGAGGGAAGGAAAATAAATCTGCAAGAATGGGCGAACCGATCACTGGAGCTGAACCCAATAGAAAATTTATGGAAGGAACTAAAGCTCAAAGCTCATAGAAGGAGCTGATGGGACCTTCAGGATATGACAGTGTTTGTGTGGAAGAATGGACCCAAAACCACACCTGAGCAATGCATGTGAGTAGTTTCTCCATACAGGAAGTGACTTAAAGAAAGGCTTTTGTACAAAGCATTAAATAAATTTCAGTAAGCGTGTTCCAATACTTTTCCCTGTGTCATTTCTCATTTTCACACATATCTTAATTTATGGACAGTGATTTAACTGTAAATTCCATGCCCCCAAGTCCTATACTCTCCTGCTACCATCTTAATCTTTCTCCAGCTTCGGTCCTGTTGGTGATTTGTTACTTGCCGGCAGGTCCAGTGTTTCATGGAGCGCGGTGGAGGTCACAACTCACTGTAAGTCTATGAGACTCTCATTCTGGCATCACAGAGTTATGTTGAGAGCTTAGGACATAACTTCTGACTTGTGTGTTGTGTGTGTGTTTGTGTGTGTGTTGTGTGTGTTTTGGCTCAACTGCCCGATCACAGCAACTGGAGAGCAAAGGCACAACGCTCCCTAATCGCAGGAGTGCAGTACCTCTGGTGGGGTGCCACACCAGCATCATACAGTGAGCAGTGAGCAATTGCTTTTCTACAAGAAGTAAAAAGTACTTGGTATCTCCGGCAATGTGGCAATGTATGTCCTGTCAGAGTTACTATTGATCAATATCAGTCATGTACCATTCAGATCAGTATTAATTGAGAATTTTTACCTCCCAATATTACCGATGATGTATTTATATTCTCTAAATGTAGATTCTCCATCATAACCAATGTACCCTGGAAAGAAATCATTCAGATGTATGTTATATGGCTTCATATGTCATATTTGTTAAAATTGAAAATGAATGACCACTTAAGATGATGGAAATGATACCTCAGTATTAGTGACTTCACTCCTCACATGAAGGACGGTGTCGGTATATTTGGATGTAGTGTTTTGACGACTGAGTTCTGCATTCACTTTAGCATTAAGATGAATTATGGTGCGAAATTTCCCGTATGACCCTGCCCTTTCCTGTGTATGATATCCAATATATCACTATGGTCTGGTTAGTACTGGTTTCACGGCCATTTACACATCCAAATGTTTTTCTGTTTCAAGAGATCTTGTTCCAAAACAGTTCTATGTGACACATGGATAAAAGTACTATGTACACCACAAAAGAACAGAGTAGATGGTCAGCTCACCAGACTGCACGATCAGACACAGGAGAATGGGGCGCCTCGCACGGATTAGGTCAGAGCAGTGGCCACTTAAGAAATAAAGCACAGAAAGGATCCAGCATAGAACGATAAATCCAAGGTAGATAAAAAATTAAAGCAATATTTAATTGTCCATATAAAGCCTCCAGAGCTAATAATGGCAGTATGAAACCAGTGGGCACAGGTACCCTTTACCTGTGTCCACTAATGCCTGTCAGTATTAGCTCTGGAGGCTTTATATGGACAATTAAATGTTAGGTTTGTATTTTATATCTACCTGGGATTTACTGTTCTATGCTGGATCCTTTCTGTGCTTCAATGTAATATGTAGGTTGATGCACCAAGATCTCGACAGACGTTAGGTCTCATAAGAGATGTGTGTTAATGACATCATAGCTAGAGTCTGCAAGGAAAATACGCCCCTGGATCAAGAAAAGGCTCTATGCAGCGAGTCTAAAGTATGATGTAGGAGAGGGAGTTTTGTACTATGTGATTATTGCTTTTCTGAATAAGGTTATATTTATTGCATAAAATGCTTCCTGGACGATCCCTATGTACTACTATCTAACTTACAATAGTGTGTGGGCACTTTAGGGTGGGCACCTCACTGCTCTGGAAACCCCATTTGGGAACAATTCTGGGGCATCACCAGGCGTAGACACTCAGAGAACAGATTTGGTTTTAAGGGGGAATCCAGAAAATACCCAAGTAGGCACTGTGTCGCACCCTTGAATACACATTCTGGCATGTGCTTTAATGGCTCCACCAATGGCTCCATGACTGAGGCCTACACATGGTAGCTACATATTACTGTGGTCCCAAAAGGGTAACTATCTGCCCTTGTAATACAGCAACAGAAAAATGTGTAAAAGTATAGCAATGCTGCCATACAACCATCATTTTTCAAAGTGAATGAAAAATCTGTAGCCTCTTACCAGTAGTATCCCCTCCAGAGCGTGGGTCGGCACATTCCCTCCCATATGAGCCCCTCAGGCACATGGCGCTCACAGAAGATCCATATGTTTCCCTGCAGAGTTTGAAATACTAAAAATCAGAAAGTATTCACTTCTTATGGACTCCAGATGGACATTCATCGGGGGGCAGGTACTGAAAGGAATCAGGCGTAAATATCAGTTTCTCACTGTAAGTGGACCCAGGCAGCGAGCCGCCATTTATCGCCTGTGATCATATTTATTTAGACATATCTTCTTCAGTGATATCCCTGCTGACTAATAGGCGGAAAATATGTAAAACAGGAGCTATATAAATTTCATGACTCTAAACTCAGATGTTACAGAAAATACAGATCTTGCCTCATCACTATCCATATGTGCCTAAAATGAAAACCACCATAAAGTACAATGCCAATGTAACTTTCCTCTTAACCAGCAGCCTGGCTCCAGTCTGTGCAGCTTGTTCCAGCCTGTGTGATGGCCGCCGGGCAGGAATATGCAGCATCTTGCTTTTGAGTTGGGCAGATTGTGCCAAGCTGGAAGGAAAATAAACGTGAATAGTTTTATTTTCAGGAGCTTTCTGGGACAATAAACTTACACAACCATCTTGCATAATGTTTCAGTGTGAACCCATTCAAGTGTGTTTTAAATCTTCAGCTCTATACATTGACTCTGTCTCTATGACTTACTTCTGAAAGTTTTGTAAGGCAGAACGCTCCCGATAATTAATTACAGCACATTACATATAACAGAGGTACTCTTCTAATACACATCATAGAGCACGCTCTCGTAATGCACATCAAAGTTTGGTGACGACACCTGCAGTTTCTGGTGATCTCACCAGCGCCGCTATCCGTCCGCTGGGGATGGTGATATTGCAGCCAGTTGATAACGCTCCCTGCAGGCGGAGAGGGGTCCCTGGGGCAGTGCTGCTGCTGAGCTGGTCGATGTGGCAGCAGCTACTATTTAACTTAAGCAGAATAAAACACCGGAGGCTTGCTGACTCTGTACGGGTACTTTACTGGTAACAGCTCACAGTAACACTTTAGTTCACAGTCACGCAGTCTTTGCGGGTAGCTGGCCGGATAGTCACCGGAGGGTACAAAGTCTTTCTTAGGCTCTCCAAGTGTTCCTTCTACTACGTTAACTGTTTTCTGTGTCTTCTTTGCACCTCTTTTCTATCCGTGTGCTGCCCTGTACAAACACACTTCCTACCAGGCCCGTCGGGTGTGATGAGGATACCATTCTCTTCTCTAAAGGTGGGGTCACACGCGGCGATCTCGCCCGCGACATCGCCGCAAAGTGACGTCACAGCGAAGTCGCGGGCGATATTGCAGGTGCGTCGCGCTGTGTGACAGCGCGACGCAACTGCAAATTATCGCTGGTCGCGGGTTGACAGGTTTATGAACATGTTCATAAACCTGTCAACCTGTGACCAGCGATTAGGCTGGATCGCGTCGTCTGACACTGTTGGCGGCGCGATCCAGCCTATATCGCAGCGTTACTGAGCCATCGCTCGCTGGGCTGAGCCCAGCCCAGCGAGCGACGGCTCCGCCCACATCGCCTCCGTGTCACCGGCAACGTCGTGCCGTGTGACAGCTGGCCTGCGATGTCGGAAGCGAGCAGGCACCCGCGCATCGCTTCCGACATCGCAGGCCAGATCGCCGCGTGTGACCCCACCTTTAGGGGCTCAACCCGGTTTGAGGGTACCTGGTGGAGCTGTATGTTGTGGACGAGGTCGGGGGCTGCTTTGCAGACCTGCGACCCACCGGTATTGGCTGCTCAAGGTTGGACTCGCCTGCACCGTGACTCGGAGGCGGTACCCCGTTGTGGACCGGGATTCTCCCAGACCATTTACTCTGACAGTCTGGCAGTGGGTCTCCCCTTTCTGTCTGGGTCACCACTCCTTTTTGGGCGGGGTCCCTCTAGGACTTGCTCCTTGCTTCTTTCCTCAGACTAGACTCTCTCTATCTGTGTGTTTCCCGCTCTTTCTACCCTAACACTCCTCCCACCGGGGCCGGTTACCCTGGTAACCGGTTAGCCGATTGGTCCCCTAGTCTACGTGTAGGGATGCTGGGATAAGAGCCTGAGTTCGACATTATCCCCTCCAATGACTGGGATACCGCACACTCTGTTTTGGGTGCAGTACCCCTACTGTGGCGCACTGACCAGTGGGGCGCCACATTAGCACAATCAGAACTTTTACATTTAGCCCTGCATCAGAGCTCAGAAAGCTGCCCCCACCCACACCAGGCTAGGTATAGTTATCGTACATTGACAGTGGAATGCCAATCAGAGGAGGGGGCATGTCGGACAATGCAGTCCAGAAATGATAATCACAAGGAGAAAAAGCCTTTAGAGTAAGTAAACAACAGCATACAACCTGATAAGAGAGGCATAGTTGATTTTTGGTTTTTTTTTAACCCTACAACAGTCTGTCCTCAGATTACAAAGCAAAACCTCTTATAGATTCCCTTTAACATACCACTACAAACAGTACTAAATATCTTGGGTCCAAATTACAAAAAGCCTAGGACAGTATACCTGTGAAACCATAAAGCAGGTGTCTAAGACAAGCTCAGAGAGGCCAGAAATTTCCTTTGGAGCAGAGGGTTAAAAGTTTATGAAAACAACTGGATGACAAGGATTTTAACAGAATTCAGCAGGAGCTTATGCAGTGAGTTTTTACTTCATTAGTTCTATGTGATTTTCTTGGTTTGGCAGAGTCAATGTTCTTTTAAACAAGTTACATATCATCCTCACTTGAGGCTCATCTCAGATCCAGCGTTTCTTTAGCTGCTTTGGGTGGCCCTAGGATTAATAGAGGCCTTGTCACAAGGCTAAGGATGGTGTTGTCCTTGATCTAATATCCATATCATATTTGTTCCATATCAAACATTGAGTCCGTGTTGCCCAGGACATTTGATCTACATCAATGTCCACTCTCCCATGAACATGGCCCCCAACATCTAGGAGAATATCTCCATGTATGATAGTGCTCAACATACTCATTCAATTATTTGTCCTCTTGGGTTAAATGATTTACTGATCGAGCCTCAAGAGCTCTGGACTCCCATTACTGATAAATCTCTATATTTACCCAAAACCTCAGCTGTCTCCTTCCGGGCAGCGCCAAATGGAATCTCATTCGACTTTACCACGTGGTCTTTAAAGGAAGACTTTCACTCCTTTCTACCATCTTGTAAACAATTTGTTTGGTGTTTGGTTATACAAAGCTCCAACCAGGAGCATAACTACAACAGGTATAGGGGTTGCAATTGCACCCAAACGTCCCTCTGGCCAATAGAAAAAGACTATTGCTATTAAAGATTTGCAATAATTGGGGGCCCCCGTTGGAGCTTTGGCATCGGGGCCCATGAGCTTCAAGTTACACCACTGCCTCAAACATTTCTTTTCCATCTTAACCAGTCAGGCTGACCCTCACCGATCACCGTCCACATTCAAGCATATGTGAGGACAATGTTAAGTTTGGTGGTATTGTTCAACCATATGTGCTTTTTGGGGTAAGCTTTTACAAGTAATTGCATAAAATGACTGGGGTTGCTGTCTCAAGCTCCTCATGACATGGCCTTTTTTATGCTTTGTGTTTATTACTCCCTTTCTTCCAAGAGCTATAACATGTTTTATTTTTTCGTCAATAAGGCTGTATGAAGGATTTTTTTGTGGGACAAGTTGTACTTTTGAATGACATCATACATTTTACCATATAATGTGCTGGAAAATGGGAAAAAAATTCAAGTGCAGTAAAATTGCAAAAAAAAAGTGCAATTCCACATTTTTTTTATTTACCATGTTTACTAAATGGTAAAACTGACCTGGCAATATGATTCCCCAGTTTATTACAAGTACATAGATGCCAAATATGTATTGGGTTTTTTTAGTGGTGAAAAAAAAATTCTGAAATTTGTAAAAAAAAAATCTGTTTTAGTTGCCATTTTCCAAGAATTGTAATGTCTGTATTTTTCTGCATCTTAGGTTAAGTTATGGCTTATTTTTTGTGCCATCAGCTGACAATTTGACTGATACCATTTTTGGGTGTATACAATGTTTTGATGGACTTTATTGATCATCATTATAATTTATTATTATAGCGCCATATATTAACATGTAAAAAGGGGTATACATAGACAACTACAATATTTATGAAAAATACAAGGCACAGATGTGGCGCCCCTGCGACCAGGGTGGCCACATAGGGAACTGCAGCCAGGCAGGAAGATAGACAGTTTGTGCCACAAACACCCTCACGGACACACACACACCACTAGAGGCGGCACCCAACCCGGAGCCTGGGACTCTAGGTGGGCAAGGGGTGGTGGGTTTAGAGGAAAGTGGGTGGGAAAGAATGTAGATTAGGTGACAGAGAGCACAAATAGAGGAAAAGAGGAGGAAGGAGTTAGTAGGCCAGAGTGAGCCGAGCAGAACTGACATCAGAAAGACAGAGACACGTCCCCGTGGGATTGGGTTACATGGAGATGCAGAATCCACAGAGTCACAGAAACCATGGAGAGAAAGCTCGTCCATAGCTGGCATCCCAGGGGAGTGTGAGGAAAGAGACCGGAGCAGCAGTACTGGGTCCGAGGAACACGGCAGCACCGACCAACTACCGGCGGAGTAGTTTTCCCTAGTTTGGACTGGAATCACACGGGCTAGATGGAGTCTGGTAACGCCTTGCAAGATAGGGTTACTGCAGACTAGGCACACACCAGAGTGTCGGCTCTGAGGGGAACAGAGATTCCATACCGGCTTCCCAGATTAACCGACGGGGAGCTTTAACTCCAGGTTGGAGTTCCCACAACAAGGGTTGAAGGCACAGCAGCAACCACGAGGACCCACAAGGGTCCGAGCTGCCGCCATACAACCCGGGGAGACAACAGAGAGAGAAACAACAGCCTGGAAGGACTTAGAAGGAGTGAGGGGTCTCAGACTGACAGCCTGGCTGCAGTGGGTTCAGTGTTACTGGAGTTAACTGATTGTAACTTGTGTCGAGAACTGCTGTAAAGTGTCTGAAGAGCTGACAAGTAAACCCGGTGAACCCTGCCTGAGTGTCCGTGTCTGATTCAAGGTATACAGAACTGTACCCTGACCACGAGGGCTCAGTCTACAAGGAGTGGGTGAGGATACACTAGGAGAGGGTTTAGAGGAGCGGTTTAGTGGACTGAGAGTCACTGCAGGTTGTAGGCTTGTCAGAAGAGGTGGGTCTTCAAGTTCCTTTTGAAGGTTTCCACAGTAGGTGAGAGTCTGATGTGTTGGGGAAGGGAGTTCCAGAGTATGAGTGAAGCATGGGAGAAGTCTTGTATGCGGTGTGGGAAGAAGAGATTAGAGGGGAATAGAAAAGGATGAGATCTATAGAGGATTGCAGGTTGCATGTAAGTAGGTACCGGGAGACCATGTCACAGATATATGGAGGGGGCAGGTTGTGGATGGCTTTGTATGTCATGGTTAGGGTTTTGAACTGGAGTCTCTGGGCAATGGGAAGCCAGTGAAGGATTTGGCAGAGAGGAGAGTAATGTGGAGACAGGTGGATTAGTCGGGCAGCAAAGTTTAGGATAGATTGGGGGGGTGCAAGAGTGTAAGATGGGAGGCCAGAGAGTAGGATGTTGAAATAGTTGAGGTGGAAGATGATGAGGGAGAGACAGTTTCTTGGTCAAGGAATGTACGGACCCATGAAATATTTTTGAGTTGGAGTCAGCAGATGATGGCAAGGGCTTTCATATGGGGATACAAAATTGAGTAGGAAAAAAACGGGCACTGACCTTTCTGAGACTGTAGGTGCTCACATGTGGAAATACAAAAACAATGGCGTCCAGAAATCCGGGGTTGCTCAGCACAGTCAAAGACAAGCGATTTGAAATGAAGATGCGGCACTCGTCTGGATTCCGTTTGCTTTGCGGCTTTAATTAATCCATGCGGTTACAAGCAGGGGAGGGAGGGGATGCACAGGACTACGGTCACCATTTCACACTGGCTGGTGATTCTACGGCAGCTGGTGTTAAATGGTGACCGTAGTCCTGTGCATCCCCTCCCTCCCCTGCTTGTAACCGCATGGATTAATTAAAGCCGCAAAGCAAACGGAATCCAGACGAGTGCCGCATCTTCATTTCAAATCACTTTCATATGGGGCTTGAAAGAGACAGAGGAGTCAAGTATTGCCCCAAGGCACTGAGTATGCGGTACTGGGGAAAATGAGCAGCCATGAACTTTGATGGATAGGTCTGGTGGTACGGTAGAGTGAGATGGGGAAAGATGATGAATTCTGTTTTGTCCATGTTCTGTTTTAGAAAGTGAGCAAAAAAAGAAAGATGAAATACCAGACAGACATTGTGAGAATTTGGTTAGTAAGGAGGTGATGTCAGGTGCAGAGAGGTAGATCTGCATGTCATCAGCGTAGAGATGGTACTGAAAGCCGTCAGACTCTATGAGCTGTCCAAAGCCGAAGGTGTAGATGGAGGAGGGGGCCTGGGACTGAGCTGTGGGGACCACCAACAGACAGGGGGCAAAATGAGGTGATGGTGTGGGATAGGGAGATGCTGAATGTTAGGTCTGTTAGATATGAAGAGATTCAGTATTGGGCCAAGTCTGTGATACCAAGAGATGAGAGAATCTGTCGCAAGAGGGAATGCTATACGATGTCAAATGCAGAAGAGAGGTCCAGGAGGAGGAGGATAGAGCAGTGTCGCTTGCTCTTGGCGGTTAGTAGATGATTGGTGACTTTAGTTAGGGCAGTTTCAGTTGAGTAATGCAGTCGGAAGCCATATTGTAACTGGTCAAAGAGGGAGGAGAGGTGGGAGGGCAGTTTAAGATGGACATGCTGTTCCAGCAGTTTTGAGGCATAACGGAGAAGTGATATGGGGCGATAGCTAGACACAGAAGATGGGGTGAGAGAAGGCTTTTTGAGGATTTTGTGATTGAGGCATGTTTGAAGGATGAGTGGAAGACATCAGTTGTTAGTGAAAGGTTGAAGAGATGTGTTAGGGTTGAGGTGAAGACTGTGGCAAGGTTGGGGATGAGGTGGGACGGGTGCGGGTCAAGCAGTGCTCACCAAACATTGCAAGATATGTGACCATGTGACCGAATTATTCAAACCTGGGTTCTCCTAACAAATTTGTGGTCTCATTGTTGGGAAGTAGTGTAATGACCGAAGGTCCTATTAAGATCCAGTGAGTCACAGACTGAGATAGAGGCAGAAATAAACAACAGTTTTTTTTTACTGATATGGGGATCAAGGTATGGTTCAGTATAGAATGTAATAGTCTCAAAATCCCTTAAAACACTACCAATAACAATTTCACACACTCAACATTAGCCAACATCAATACACCAATATCAGAGTTCCCAGGGTATGTAAATCACACTCAGAACCAGGAACAAATTTACCTACACGTTAAACTGATTAAGGATTGAACTTAACTGGAAAGGCGATGTACATCAGATGAGGGCGGTCTGATGGAACCTCTGGGATGGCACACTGAGTATAACTTATCACAGCTAATAACAATGCATTAAACTATATCAATGCTGGCTATACACTTAATACAGGGATACCCGGGTATCTTAAAAGCTACGGTCCCGTCAACCTCAAGTGTAGTTTCACACCGGCCTATAGTCCATGATGGCTGCTGCAAGTCCAGAAAGAAAAAACCTTTGACGCCTTTGAAAATTCTGTGGCTTGCCAGTCAATGCCAGATTCACACATCTGGTACTTAGATCTGTAGCCTTGGGATACAATTTCTGGAGCACTCTTTACCAGAGCTTGTCAGGATCCTCTCGATCGGGATGGCACTGGAACCAGTCTCTCCTCAGTCTCTTTTATGGTAGTAGAACCCGGGTCAGCTGAACATACGGTCTCTAGTCAACACAGTTTCCACCGGCTATGCACTTCCGGCAAAAACACAAGTTCTCCCAGGTACAGTACAGAGTCCCCGACCCCCTTTATTTGATTGACCGCTCTGTCACTACGGGCCGGGTCACGCCACCGTGACATCACCGGGAATGACTCCGACAGGGCTCAATTCCGAGTACCCCATGGCCCCCATGGGGCGAGTCATATACACCTTACTTAAAGGAGTAGTGGAAAAAAAGTTGTTCAAATAAAATATCCTCTATTAAAGCACCACTCTAGTGGGTTTTATTTAAATCTAAACCCCCTGCGCCTGTCATATAACCTTTCTAAACTTTCAGAGGATTCACTTTTTACAGATGCCACTCTGATCCCACAGCGCCATTTTGTGACTTTGTGGCGCCCCTGAGACTAGGTGCCACAGGGTAGTATTACACTAAAAATAATGCGTTGGAAAGCTTAGATGCCTTCCAAAAATTGCACATATATAGGCCATTTGAATGTTATTTTCCTTCTTTATATGCCTAACCTCTCTTTCTTTTCTATATGCTTTTCTGCCCAACTCCCTCCCTTACCCGTCACATACCCTTCCCCACACCCGGGGGTACACCGATGTTTGACTAAATCTGCTTCCCTCTTACAAACTCCTCATGGCTGACCTAACCTTTTGCTCCCATAATGTCAGGGGATTGAACCAACCAGAAAAAAGGAGGCAGATCACATACGCCTCTCATAAAAATAAAGTGGCAATATTACTCCTTCAAGAAACCCATTTCAGGTCTGACTCAGTACCCAAATGTGAGACGGGGTATTACCCGACTTGGTACCATAGCACTAACCCATTAGCAAAATCCAAAGGGGTCTCTGTGGCTTTTCACAGGTCCTTTACTCCGATGATTCACAAGTCTTTGATAGATCCACAGGGCAGGTTTCTATTTCTGCAGGTGTCATGGCACCTCAACATGTTTGTCATTGCCAACCTTTATTTCCCTAATAGTGACCTCAGGAGGTTTGGAGCGGACTGCCGCAAGAAATTAGACGAATTCGCAGGCTCGTGTCCGGTTATCCTTGGAGGTGACTTCAATTTCCCAATGCAGCCGAGCATAGATGTTTCCTCGGGTAAGTCCAGTCATACTGCGCCATCTCTCCACCGCCTTAGACGTCAGTGGGACACGTTGCATCTGGTAGATGTGTGGCGAATTCTTTATCCAGACACAAAAGATTACACCTTTTATTCCCCGGTGCATTCCACCTATAGCAGAATCGACAGGTTCCTAATTTCTCACGGTCTCTTGGATAGAAATGTGGAGGCAAAAATTGGTGCCATTTTATGGTCTGACCATGCCCCCATCTTTCTTACCCTCGACCTGGGAGATGGTGCTAAACCTGCCTATACGTGGCGTCTCAACGAAAATCTACTTCACGACCCAGAGTGCATACGGGACATTAGGGACGCAGTCCGCCACTTCTCCTCAGAACATTCTCTGGACCCTACGTCCCCCACTATACAATGGGAGGCTCTCAAATGTGTGCTTCGTGGCATTTTTATTTCGCATGGCTCACGCCTGAAGAAATCCAGAATGGCGGACATAGCTTCCCTGTTGTCCCAGATAGCTTTATTAGAATCACAACATAAACAAAACCCTACCCCTCAACAGTTTGTCCAACTGACCGCTTTGAGGCGTTCTCTCCTCTCGATCTTAGATCAGAGGGACAGAAACCGTAGAGACAGATTGAGGGCACGCTTTTATAGACATGGAAACAAAAGCGGACAATTGTTGTCCCGAACACGCCACCCTCGCACCGCTCGTACATACATCTCTTGCATTAAAAATGATCAAGGTGGAATTGCCCACAAAACCTCTGAAATTCTGTCCTCTTTTAAACAATACTATGCCTCGTTGTATAATATCAGACCTGACTCCCAGGGCCCAGACGTTTCTCAGCGTACTATTGACATGACTTCCTTCCTCCGTAGACACCATCTGCCACCTCTCAAGGCAGAAGATTCCTCCGCCCTCGAGGCACCATTCTCTATGGAGGAACTGGCGTCTTCGATTAAAGAGATGAAAATGGGCAAGAGCCCGGGGCCGGATGGCTACTCAGCCGGTTTTTACAAGACA
Organism: Allobates femoralis; assembly: GCA_033576535.1. Classification (NCBI taxonomy): domain Eukaryota; kingdom Metazoa; phylum Chordata; class Amphibia; order Anura; family Aromobatidae; genus Allobates; species Allobates femoralis. Next base: position 78,891,931 of record JARQOC010000006.1, on the reverse strand, counting down.
CTGGCTGACCAGCTGAACCCGGCCTTATTGGGTGCCTTCAATCATGTCTCGATGGGAGGAGCTTTCCCTTCTCAGGCCCTTATGGCTCATATAATCGTACTCCCAAAACTGGGCAAGGATCCAACCCAGTGCGGTAGTTATCGCCCAATCTCACTCATCAACCTAGATGTTAAGTTGTTTGCCAAGCTCCTGTCGAATAGACTGCGCACATATCTCCCCGCAACAATTAGTACAGACCAAGTGGGCTTTGTTCCCGGCCGTGAGGCTAGAGATAACTCCATTCGCTCCACGGCCCTGATTGATAGTGCCAGACGCGGAGGCATACCCATGTGCATCCTGTCCATTGATGCTGAAAAGGCATTCGACAGGGTGCACTGGGGCTTCATGTTTCAAGTCTTGGAGTCGTGGGGCCTGGGTGAAACCATGCTGCGTAGAATAGGGGCCTTGTACGCCTCCCCAACGGCACGTATTAGAATAAATGGATCCCTTTCTGATTCTTTTAATATACGCAATGGTACACGCCAGGGTTGCCCCCTGTCACCAATACTGTATGTCCTGACAATGGAACATCTGGCGGTGGCTCTCAGGAACGATCCTGGGGTACATGGTCTTCGCTCCCTCAAAAGGGAACATAAATTAGCACTATTTGCGGACGATTTGCTATTATATATCACGAAACCAAACATCAGTTTACCTAATATCCTTACAATTCTTCAGTTGTTTGGCAAATTAAGCAATTTCAAAATGAATTCCACCAAATCTGAGATGTTAAATGTTTCCCTGCCTCGAGACATGGTTGTAGCCCTGAAGGCCTCGTTTCCGTTTATATGGAAATCGGACTGCCTCAACTACCTCGGCATTAAGTTGCCCTCTGATCCCGCACGCCTATTCAGTACTAACTATCATGGTCTCCTGGGAGTGGTGGATGCCGACCTACACAGATGGAACAAACTTCACCTGTCATGGTTAGGTAGGGTCAACATAGTTCGAATGGATCTCCTTCCACGTCTGCTATTCTTCTTTCAGGCATTGCCTTTACTTTTGCCCGCTTCTTTCTTCTCCAGACTCAAAAGTGCTATTATTAAGTTTATTTGGTCCTATAACAGATCGAGACTCTCTCACTCCATTCTCACTAGAAGTGTGGAGAGGGGAGAAGTGGGCCTACCAGATTTCCAGAAATACCATCACGCAGCCTTGAGCGCGTGTGTATTAGATCTGTTTCATCCATCTAGGGGGAAGAGTTGGGTAGACGTGGAAATGTGTAGTTGCGCCTCCAATCCCCTGGCCAAGATTTGGACACTCAGATCCTCGGACGATAAATCCTTGCCCTTTATAACGTATAATCTTAAATTGTTTATGGTCCAAGCTCCACTATTATACGGATTGACATCTGTCCCAGGACCACTGACCCCGATATTCTACAATCGTGACCTGACTCTTGACCGCGGTCGCACTAGGTTCCTCCATGCACATAGAGACTCCTACCCAACATTGTCCTGCTTCACGACTTCATTAGGGATTCGACCCCTCCAGAGTCTCTTCCCGGCCTCCCAGATCCCACGGGATGCCTGGTTCCAAATGAGCATGCTCCGCAGCTATATCTCGACATTACCTCATTCATGTATATTTCGGGACCTACTCCCGTTCAAGGAGCTGTGTGTGGAGAGCCGACCTCCTCATCGCCCTGTCTCATCAGTTTACAAATTGCTCCAAGAACTATCTATTCCAATACAGGGGGACACACCTCCATTTATTTACAAGTGGGAGCGAGATCTCAACAGATCATTCACAGCTTCTGAGGTGGGGACTCTCCTCCTCTTCACGCGCAGCTCGTCTATATATGCAGTGTCCCAGGAGAGGAATTACAGGGTGGTGGCGAGATGGTACAGGTGCCCTGCGGAGATCCATAGGATATTCCCCTCGGTATCGGCGTCATGCTGGAGATGCTCGGCTGCAGGAGGAACTTATTTGCATGTTTGGTGGTCCTGTCCCGCTATTCAGGTATTTTGGCAACAAGTCTTTGCATTGTATACCGCGGTGTGTGGTCAACCGCTCTCCCCGTCTCCGGAACTGGCCATTCTAAATTTACCGCAAGGTTCTGTCTCGTCCTTCAAGAAGGGGCTGTTACGTCATTTTTTGACGGCAGCTAGGAGACTTATACCAAGATACTGGAAACAGATCAGATGCCCCTCCAAGGAAGAACTGGTGACAGAGGTTAGCGATATTTGTAGGATGGAGGACTTATTACACCAATCTAGCTCCACGACCCAGGATACTGACAGATTTTTCGGACCTGGTCGTCATGGCTTATGTTTAGGGAATCCCCTGCTCTTGCCTCATGGCTTGCGGCATAATCCTTGACCTACAGATATCGGCTATTCCCCGGGCGTCCCCTATCCTGACCCCTTATCGTGAACCCCCTGCTCCATTTTGTTTTTCTCCTCCCTCTGCTACTTTATACCCCCTCTAGGGTCTTATATCCCGCTATTCCCTTCTCTCTTTCTCTTTATCCTTACTTGACCTCCTTTTTCTCCTTTTTTACCTTTTTGAGTATGCTTGATTGCCTCTATTCGGTTTATCGCGTGGATTTTAGGTATGTTCCGGAAACCAGCTTATGAAGAACTGGGACTAATAATGCTCTGGACTCACTACCACCACAGGAACTTATATGGCTTTGTTTCCATGATCTTACATGTTACTCCTGTCAGGTCATATTTTTCTTTTGCCTCCACAGCGATGTTCAATACGCTGTGCATTATGTTGATGCACTATGCTTCAAATTGTTGTGTTACGTTGTTTCATACTTTAATAAAAACAGATTTACCACAAAAATAATGCGTTAACCCTGTAAAGTCATCAGCTCAAGGTTCACTTTATGGAGTCTGTTTTTACACCCACCTAGGACCACACCACTTAGAATAGGGGGGTCGGTAAGTTAGTAGGTCCCAGAAGGGGTGGGGGTGAAGCCTAGGATAGAGTAGTGGGAGGGAAAGTGACAGTTAGTCAGACAGTGCTGGGAAGGCAGTGAGAGAGGACTAGCCTGACAGTGACGCTGCAGAGAGGAACCCCAACCTTCACTAGGACAGAGGGCAACGGGGCAGGACTGGTTGGAGCTGGCTGGTCACGTTAGGGAAGCATCGGCAGTGCGGGTAGCTGAAGTAGTCAGGTGTTCATCCCTGGCTGCAGACCGACGAGCTGCGGGCCCCATATAATCAGGTTGCCGTACGCACCACAAGGTACCTCGCCCCTCAGGACCACACTAGATCCAGGACCGCAGGGGTAACGGACCAAGTACCGACTTCGGGGGAGTGCAGGATCTCCTCTTAAATCCAGGAAAGGACACCCGTGCCCCACCGTGGGAGATCAAGGGACTGGCGGGAGAGCTCTGCGAGGGTGGAGAGTAAAAAGGACAAGTTAACCCAGAAAGCCATAGAAGGAAGGACATCTAGAGACTCCATAACAGGGAACCTGGAGATGGTGACCGACCCCTGGTAAACCGGACTGTACCGTATACCATCACCATCTGCCGGTACTCATTAAAGTGGAGTAAAGTTGAATTGGACTCAGTCATCCTTTTTGTGGTGCCCGGAGGGCTCAGCATCAGCAGCAACTCAGCAGAGGGGTAAGAACTGCAACACCATTCAGGACTACTACTCCCCTCATCCATCCCTAATGCCCTGAGGTAAAGCTCCAACTGTGGGGAGATGTTCCACACTCTGCTGCACCCACCATCACCTCAGCGGCCGGCTTGCAGCGCCGGTACCGAATTACCGGGAACTACAGGTGGCGTCACGATCCCCTGTAAATAACCCCTTCTCCCATCATCAACATCCCCTCAAATAATCACCAGGGCACGGCACCGGGATCCCGTCCACCCGTGACTCCTTATTCAGCAGACCCGGTGACTGAGTACCCCCTAACCCTGGCCGCATCAACTGTAACATGTGACTGTCCAGAAGTCAGACATTATGTCACATGCTCTCAATGCATCACAAAGGCCTCATAGAAATGTATTGAGTTGTGTCCACCAGCGCGCTTTATGAAACACTGTAACTGTTGGCAGGTGTGAGGCATGCCGGCACTATAGCACGTGGCCGGTATGACTCACATGGGCCTTGAGTGGTGCATACAGGGTTAACTGCACCTAGTCCTTTAGGATGTGGAGGGAAGCTTGTCCTCTCCATGCGGGACATACCTGTCCCTCTGACCCATATGGAGCCTGTGGCCAGACTTAGAGGATGGCAGAGCACCTGAGCGCATGGGGATCCTGGCTGAACCTGGAGGGTGATCGCTCGGACGTATTGGTGCAGCCGCGGTCCTTGAGACCTGCCTGGTATGGAGGTTTGGAGGTAGCTAGCAACCTGAAGATCACGTGGTGAGGAGACCTTGGGGATGCCTGTATTGCCCAGTAGCTCAGGTAGCCTAAAGCCTGGTCTGTGCCTCGTAAAGGCTGGAGTCCATGGATATTGTATGATGGACTGTATGGATGTATGTGTGTAGAGGCTGTTGTGCAGCTTAGCAGCCTGTCAGAGACTGTATGATCTGTGTAAAAAGGGGTGCACCAGCTGTGTACTGGGTCCCTGTAGATCTGTGCATGTCTCATATGTTCGTATATCAGACTGTGTGGCCCGTGTGAACAGGGGTGCACTGGCTGCATACCGGATCCCTGTGGGTCTGTATGTCTAGTGTCAGATTAGCGCTATTTGCTGCGCTCAGGGGAATTCCGTTAAAAACATAGAATTTGGGAGCCTTGATGCAGTGTTACTGGCATGGTAACGTTGCATCCGGGCTGCCAATTTATCCCTATGGTGACGGAGCCCCGAGCGCAGCTCAAACGTCGGCATCTGAGTGCCAGTGTTTGAAATACTTAACTTTTTGGCCTAGCACATCACAAGACGCTTCAGAGTGCATCATGTGGTGCGCCAGGAAAAAGTGCGACATTTCAAACACTGGCACTCAGATGCCGGCATTTGAGCTGCGCTCGGGGCTCCATCACCATAGGGATTAATTGGCAGTGCTGACGCAGCATTACCATACCGGTAACACTGCGTCAAGGCTACCAAATTCTGTTTTTAATGGAAATCCCCTGACCGCAGCAAATAGTGCTTATCTGACCCTAGCCTAAGGGTCTTGTGTAACCTATGTAAATATATGTGTGACAGTATAAAGGTCTACATAATTAATGCCTTTAGTAAGTAGTGCCAGGTGGGCATAGCCACCATTAGAACTAGACTGGGGTGTCGCTTTAAGGTTCTGTAGATCATCTATAATGTAAATAGTGCCAGCCTGGCATAGCCGCCATTAGAACAAACTGTGATGTTGATATGTTCTGTTGAATATTAATTATGTGTAAATGTAAAGTGTGAATAAGGACAGACAGTCATAACCACCATTGGAGCTGTCGTTAGTGCTCCTGGTGTTCTATGGAGATGTGGTTACTGTTCCTGGTTGATGTATGATGTAATGTTCTGTTATATGATCTGTAGTGTTACTATATGAATAGTGTTCTATGTATATCATGTATGTTGACATGTGAATATGTGATGTATGCAGTTTTTGACAGTAAAATAATAAACTGCTGTAGTGTGTTACAGTAATACACGGTTGTTGATGTCACTTCCGCTGCCAAGTGGGTCCCCTAGGTGTGCGCTACCTCACCCAGGCCACAAATCACCATAAACCGGGGATGTAAGATGAATCCACTGGAATGTGAGCATAATATAGTGAGCAGGGGACTTACATTTAAAGCACCACACCAGCAGGGCAGTAAAAAGAAAACACTGGAGTGCTGCTTTAGGAAGAGCTCACACAAAACCTCATAACGGTGATATATTTATAGTTTGCTAATGAGATCTAAATTTGTCCACCCACTTATACCATTAGATTAAGGCAGAGGTCCAGTATAGTGGGATCAAAGATGTATCCACAGCAGCTGTAGAGGTGGCAGATACGCCTGGATATTGGGATATACTGGTATATGGTAGTATACATGGCACGTTGTAGATGGGATGATTTCTAGTACAGATTTTGCATTGTAGCCCAAAAGCTTTGTTAGGCAGGTTTCACACATCTAAGCTTCATGATTGCATACAAACTGGTTTGCCTGCACTAGCCGCAATTCTACTGATCCTAACACTAGGGTCACACAGAGGAATCTGTGTTTTTGTGGCTTCTGAATAACAGATACGTTTTTTTTTAGGTGCCAATAGTGTCTCCTGAGCTCCTGGCCGTTTTTTGAACTTAGTCATTTTTTCCCCAAAAACGCATATGCGTTAACGCATGCGTTTCCCATAGGGCCCCATGTTAAAAAAAACACATGCGTTTTTTTACTGCACCAAAAAACATTGCAAGCAACGTTTTTTTGGGGTCCAGGAAAAGCGGGTGGACGTTTTTTAATAACGCCGGGGCACCTAAGTGCACCATGCATTAATGGATCCGTTTTTGAGATTTTTGGGAAAAAAAGAGATTTTGTTGAATGAAAGCAGATCACAAGCAAAAATGGCTGGGCTGTGTGACCCTGGCCTAACTCACCTGCCTTAACACATGCGGCTGTTAAGTTTGGGTAAGGAGACCCACATCCGGTCATCATATCAACTCCTGGTGTGCCTGTTTTCTGTTTCGGGGGGGAGATAGGCAGGAATTTCCCAACTTTGCAATCCTTGTTCAAGGAAAGTGTCGGAAGTGTAAGAAATGTGGACCGCATGTTGCGGGTTTGTGGAGACGTTTATTGGGTGACCTTATCACCAAGTGTTAGAACCACAGAAAGGCGTATTTCAGATGAATATAGATGAAAGTTTGTTGTGTCCGGAGACAGATGCACATTCATGAATCTGCTGACTCTTCCTATCTGTATGCTTCCACAGTTGTCTGTTGTCTCAGTGTCTCTATTATTACGGTATATGGTTGGCACTGTATGTGGCGCTGTGCAGTGTGGTTTGTGATCCTCGGTTCATCTCTTGGTTGTGCTCTGGCCTATGCTCGGCTTCCTGGACTGTCCTGCATATTTTGTGATGCCAATTATTCCCGGCACTGCAATCGTCTTTGTAAGCAATGCTCTTTGTACTGTGATCTCAATGGCTCTTTATGCAATATTCTCATTTGCTCTATAATACACAGCATTGTACGTAGCCTCCTCTCCGCTCTTGTGTCACTGTGAGATGTAATAGCTGTGTACTCTTCTGTATGACTGTGTGCTTCTATCTATATCATTTTTATGTAATCTGCTTAAAGCCCCCTTCTAGCATTTTATTTCACTGCTGGAGTGGTGCTTTAAGGCTAAGTTCACACAAAGCGTAATTTCCATTTTGCACAGCGCTTTTTTGCAGTTGCGCTTTTTACTGCTCTTTGCACAAAAAAGATCAATTGCTTTCACACATTGCGCTTTTTCAGATGCGCTTTTCCAGAGCCCATTCTACAATGTGGGCTATGGAAAAGCGCAGCCGAAAAGTGCAAAAAGAATTGACATGGTTGCTCTTTTTGCGCATGCGCTTTGCAGTGAAAGTGCATCCGCAAAATTACGGATCATGTGATTGCATTTTTGCAAAACCATTGCTTTTTCTGGGATGCGTTACGGCACTGCCTTTCACTACATTTACGCATGCGCTAATAGCGCTGCGTAAATGCTGAAATAGGATACGTGTGAACGTAGCCTTAATCTAAGTCCTCTGTCCTCTGTCTTATATTACCCACCTGATGTCTTCATCTGATTTCAGCTGTACTCCGGTCTTTTTCCAGTGTATCCTGGAGCATGCCGGAGGTCACAAATCAATACATCTCGGCATAGACTGCAGCAACCCTGGCAAACACTGCAAACACATTTTCTCCAGCGGTGCTCCAGGTCTGCTGAACATCTGTGAAGAAAATCCAATCTGGCCGAAGATTTAATCCATTATAAGTATATGCTTAAAACATACAACATCACCCTTCACCTCTCCAAACAAGCTTACTTCAACACCATCAATAGTTCATTAACCAACAATCCCAAGTAACTCTTTGACACTTTCCACTCCCTCCTCAGTCCAAGAGTACCAGTTCCAACCACCAACCTCAGCGCTGACAATCTGAACACTTATTTTAAGAAATAAATTAACCACATACGACAGGAAATTTCACTTTCGGTCTTTGTCTAGGGTCACACTTGCATTTTTTCCATGCATTTTTCACACTTGTCTTTTGTGAAAAACGCATGGAAAAATGCATCCATAGGCCCCCATGCAAAAAAACGCATGCCCCAATGCCAAGAACGCATGTCTAAAGTGCCATGAGTTTTTTGGATGCGTTTTTGGCTCAGCACCAAAAAATGCATCATGCTGCATTTTTTGCTGCTTTTTCAAAAACGCATGCGTTTTTTTTAACATGGGGCCCTATGAGAAACGCATGCGTTTTTGCATGGCACTAAATGGTACCATGCGTTTTCGCATGCGTTTTTGCATGCATTTTTTAAGGCTGCTCCAGACCTATCAGCAAAAACGCAGCCCAAAAACACAGGCTGGAAAAAGCAACCTTAAAAAATGCAGCCAAGTGTGACCCTAGCCTTTGATCCGGTCACAGAAGAAGTTAGCCAGCTTTTTGCATCATCTCACCCTACTACCTTTATGACACTATTCCTGCTCATCTCCTTCAGTCCCTCTCCTCGGTTGTCACCGCTCACCTAACTAAAATATTTAATCTCTCCCTCTCATCTGTTGTCAATCCCTCCTCCTTCAAACACGTCAGCATACACCCTTTACTTAAAAAAACAGAACCACACCAGTAACTACAGACCTGTCTCTAATCTCCCCTTATTCTCTAAACTTCTGGAATGCTTGGTCCACTCCCATCTGATCAGCTATCTTTCAGATAATTCTCTTCTTGACCCTCTACAATCTGGTTTCCGCGCCTTACACTCTATTGTAACTGCCCTTATTAAAGTCTCTAATGATCCACTAACAGCTAAATCTATGGTCACTACTCCCTGCTGATTCTCCTGGATCTCTCCGCTGCATTTGACACTGTGGGCTCAAGGATACTGCTCACCCGCTTCTCCTCATACCTCTCTGACTGCTCCTTAACTGTATCTTTTGCTGGCTCCTCTTCCTCTCACTGTTGGGGTTTCTCAGGGATCAGTCCAAGACCCCCTTCTCTTTTCTCTATACACTACCCCTATTGGACAAAGCATCAGTAAATTTGTCTTTCAGTACCATCTCTATGCTGATGACACCCAATTATACACATTGTCTCCTGACATCACTGCATTACTACAAAATAGCAGTATTTGTCTCTCTGCTGTCATTATACACTAACATTATATCCTCACTCTACCTTAAACTGAATCTATCAAAAACTGAACTTCTCATAGTTCCTACCTCTAGTAATCTTCCTAAATCCATTATTGCCATTTCCAAGTGTGGTTCTACCATTACTCCTCAGCAGCATGTCCACTGTCTTGGGGTTATATTTGACTCAGATCTCTCCTTTACTCCCCACATCCCAGCACTCTCTCACTCATGTCACCTATACCTCTAAAACATCACCAGAATTCGACCTTTTTTTACTGTTAACTCTGCAATAATTGTTGCTCTTATTCATTCTTATCGGAATTATTGTCATGCCTTTCTTAGAAATGCATACAAATTTAGTTTACTTGCCTGTGATAAAGCTAAGTTTGTTGCTATTCAGTGATAAGTTATCCAACAGCGCCATCTGTTGTCAATGTTCACTTATTACATTATTTTTTACTGTACAGTCTAATATTTCCTCCTGAAGGCCACTGTATTTTCCCATCAGCCCTTGCTCTACGCTGTGCCCCTTCTTCTTCAGAAGCCATTTTAGCTTTATACATGCTGACATCCTAGTATGCTGATCTCTCTCTCTGGATTTCAGCTCACATGTTTCCCTCTACATAGCACAATCGGTGAGTTTTGATCCCCATGATCCCCTTGCTAGAATTCACCAAATTATATAATTTAGCTACTCTGTTCTACATGTTTATTATCAAATAGTTTTCTGCTGGTATAACTATTGTGTATTCACCATAGTGTGCAATTACAGTGTGTGTCCTGTTACAAATGTAATCCTATGTATCTCAGATATGTCGAATATAGTATTTAGTATTTTTGTTTGTTTCTTGTAGTTTTACACTATCCTATCAATAAAAGTTGAAAAGGACCCCCTGCGTCCAAGTCAATGTGTAGCACCCCAGGGTATGGGAACTCGGATGTCTTGGCCCTCTGCTTCAGTGGGGATGTCACTGGTGGCCTGCCCAGATCCGTGACCTCGGGGGACAGCCCACAAGAAGGGGTTGTTTTAGTATGTACAAAGGAGTCTTTGTCTCGTGATGCCACCTGTAGTACCTGGTGACTAAACACCAGCGCCGCCACAGTCCTCCGGAGGGTGGTGGTATTGCGGCTAAGGTAGAGCAGCTCCCTACAGGTAGAGCTGGGGCAGTGTTACTTGTTACCAGGATGGTGCAAACCGTTGAGAAAAGTCAATGAAAGCTGGACAGAAACACAGAGGCAATTCACTCTTCCAGGTACTTTACTTGCAAAAACTGATCTTGAATTGCCATCGCCAGCGTAAAGGCAGAAACCGCCAAAGTGAGAGCTGCCTTCACTGAACAGGAGTGGAAATTAAAGAAAGAAAAAGCACGTCTAGAAGCTGACCTCGCAAAACTCGCCGTAGACACAGAAGTCCTTTGCACGTTGTGAGTCACTCACCAAAGGTTCTCTTGAAGTTTAATGACCGTCCTGAAAGTTACAGAGCGTGGAGAGCTTCCTTCAGAAACACTACCGCCGGCCTAGACATCTCTGCCAGCGAAGAGATCGACCTCTTGGTTAAGTGACTAGGAAACGAATCGATAGAACACGCAAAACGCATCAGAGATATCAGCATCAACAACCCGAGCAATGGTTTGTGCATATTATGAGAGAGACACGACGAGTGCTATGGCTCCTCAGAGATGATAGAAAAATCCCTCTTCAAAAGGTTAGTAGATTCTCCTATAATCTCTAACAAAAAGAGAATTGAGTTACCTCTTAGTAGAACTCCAAGTCTCCAAGACTGAAGGAGACCTGCCATGCCTCGAGTCCCTAGACACAGCCAGAGCCATCAAATCCATAGTGACGAAACTACCTTCAGATTACAAGCAGTGTCACAACGAGGTGTTCCCTCCTTTCCACATCTTTGTAGATTTTGTCCGCCAGCATGCCAAGATCAGGGATGATCCCATCTTCAACTTTTCCACCATAGATCCTGTCAATCCAAGAACAGGTAAGCCTGCTCCAGTCTGCAACCCCAGAGGCTCACGTATCACCATACATAAAACTAATGTGTCTTCTGCAGACTCATCACACAAGACCCACAGTGCAGTAGAACCCAAAGGGTCACTAACAAAAGACCCGGAAACTGAGTGCCCCATACATAAAAGGCCTCACCCGCTACAAGAGTGAAGGAGTTTTAGGGGAAAATCCTTTAAAGACCGTAGAATCTTCCTCAAAGAGAATAACATATGCTACAGATGTTGCACGTCTCCATCCCACTTAGCTAAAGACTGCAAAGCCAATATTACTTATTCGGAGTGTAGCAGTCAAGAGCACAGCACAGTTCTATATCCAGGGCCAGCCCTACAGAAAACCTCATTCATAGACTGACTTACAGAGCATGGCGGGGAGGAAAAAGACAGTATACCTCCTGAAGTGTCGCCCCAGTGCATTCAAGTTTACAGAGAAGGTCTTACTAACAAATCCTGCTCAAAGATCTGTCTGGTTACAGTTTACCCTATAGGCCACAGAAAAAAGGCGGTTACACTCTACGCTATACTCGATGACCAGAGTAATAGATTACTTGCCAGCTCAGCTTTCTTTGACATCTTTAAAACTGAGGGACTCAGCTCGTCCTACTCACTAAAAACATGCACAGGAGTGAGTGAAGAATTTGGGAGGAGAGCTAAAGGTTATCAAATCGAATCCCTTGATGGGAAGACATCCATACCCCTTCATTCCATGTCAAGTGATCCAAAAATGAATATTTTTTTTCCCTGACGTCCTCAGATTTTTAAAAAAATTTTTCTATCTGAAGAACAACTTTATCTAATTACAAAAAAAAAGTTTTGAATTTTTTTCTTTATCTGTTAATTTTTTACAGATTTTTAAAGTTTTAAAAAAGTGCGAATTTTGGCCTGGTATGGCTTTACATTTTCTATCATATCTTGGGCTAGAAATAAGATAGAGAAACAAAATAAACACCAATCTACTCAGAACTGTCCAGGCTTTCATCAGATATGTCACAAGAGGATATTTGTTAATATTTTACCCGTGATCGCAAGCGCAAAACTTTAAAACGCATTTCCGAAAAATCGGCGCGCTTTAAATATTTCAAAAACTGCCCATGTGTCTGCTATGCTCTTAGCCACATCTGTACCAAATTTCAAGTTGGGATCGCAATGGGATCATATTTTAACATATTTTACTAGTAAGAGCGTCAATGGGTCATTCCATATCAAGTGATCTAAATATGAATATTTTTTTTTTACCTGACGTCTTTGGATTTTTTTTTTTTTTTCCTTTATGAAGTACTACTTTAGTTAATTACAAATTAAAAGTTTGGAATTTTTTTCTTCATCAGTTAATTTTTTACAGATTTTTAAAGTTTAAAAAAAGGGTGAATTTTGGCCTGGTACGACTTTAAATTTTTTTTATCTCAGGCTAGAAATAAGATAATGAAGTGGGAGAGGCATCATTTTACTCAGAACGGTAACAGCTTTCATTTGAGATGTTACAAGACTATGTTTCTTTATATCAAATTCAAACTATTGACGGGCAATTGTGAAAAAATGACTGACTGTGTTCTTGGTGACTTTTGAATTGACACTATAATAGTTAAATATTTTGCACTTAGGTCCAATGAATGCGTCCATGGGGTCAAGCTGGGACAGAGTCATCACAAATTAGTCTTATTTGCAGATGACCTGCTACTTTACATCTCCCAGCCCCTGGTCTCCATCCCTTCGGTCTTAATGGAGTTTGAACGGTTCGGACAATTGAGCAACTTTAAAGTGAATTGCTCCAAAACCGAGGCACTCAATATTTCTTTGCCTGGAGAATTGGTTTCTCATCTATCTAAACAGTTCCCATTTAAATGGAAAGTAGAAGCCATTAAGTACTTGGGAGTCCTTATACCAAAAGATCTTAAACAAATATTCAATTTAAATTATCAACCCCTTTTGACTAACGCGGAATCGGCATTTACCTCCTATAGACAATTAAAGCTATCCTGGTTCGGGAGAATAAACGTAGTCAAGATGGATGTCTTGCCCCGACTCTTATATACTTTTCAGACAGTTCCTGTTCTATTGGATAGAGGTTTCCTCTCCAAAATGCAATCTATGATCCTTAGATTTGTCTGGGGGGGCAAGAGGTCCAGATTGCGAATGAATATCCTATCCTTGCCCGAGACCAGAGGAGGGGTTGGACTACCCAACATACGAGCGTACTTTGAGGCTTCCTCTCTTGTTAGAGCTCTAGATTGGCATTATCATGCGTCCTCCAAGAAATGGGTAGGGGTGGAGCAAGAGGGTTTGGGGATTCCGCTGAAACACCTGCTTTGGATTTCCCCTAAAGACTCCACAGACCTAGTACCTTTGACAGACATGACCAGAAACACCTTGAAGGTATGGCACCTAGAGACGAAAACCCTCCGCTTAAACGACAGACTTAGCCCTTTGACTCCCCTTTTTTCCAACCCATCTTTCCCACCCAGATTTGACAGGCAGAGATTTTTATGTTGGCGGATTGTGGATGACACCCGAGTAGGACAGACTCTGTCCAGTGGTGGTTTGCCCCCGATGGCAGAGCTACAACTCAAAGAACCTACGAGACCTCTTAAGTGATTCGAATTTCTCCAATACAGAGCATAATTATATTCAGCTGACCACTCTTGCAGGGTAAGATTGACGCCCAACGTATTGGAGAGGTTATTCCAACTGGAGGCTCCACCGAGGCGCAAAATATCAGTTCTATACCAGGCCTTAGGGTCCATGAGAGAGCAGGGCACCCTTTACTTCCAAAGTGCTTGGGAGAGGGAATTGGGGTGTAGCATTTCAGATGCTAATTGGCAGAAATGCTTTATATTTACTCACTCACTAGCTAGCGCTTGTTCTGCACAAGAAAGAAGCTATAAGCTGCTCACTAGATGGTACTTGTGCCCGACGACACTCCGGAACATGTTCCCTGGAACCCCTGATACCTGCTGGCGCTGTGGGGAAGAGAAGGGTACAATGATACACATTTGGTGGAGTTGTGGGGAAATCCGGCGGTTCTGGTCTGAGGTTTTCAATGCATACTCCCGGATAACAGGTAAACAAGCCGAATGCTGCCCAGAATCGGCAATGTTATCCATTTTTCCAGGTCCTATTGGGCTACAGAAGAGGGATATTCTCCGCTTTTGCATCTCGGCTGCTCGTGCTGTGATCCCGAGGTTCTGGAAATCAAGCCGGGCTCCATCTCTACTTGATTGGTTCAAAGAATTGATGGACACATATCGAATGGAGGAGCTCGCAGCTGATGCGTCGGGATCTCGGAACAAATTCTTAGGGATTTGGGTTGAATGGATTCTTTTTCACGACTCTGCAGAATTTAGGAGTATCTTTTCCAGCACAGATAATATGGCTTGACCTCTGGCTGATGGGGAGTCAGTGGGATGAGTACCCTTTCTCCTTCCCATACCTCACCCGTCCCCCCCCCTTTTTTTCTTTTTTTCTTACGTGGCTTTTCTTTCCCAGTATAACTTTTTCTAATGGTTTTTGTTTCTCTTCTCTCTCTCTCTTCTTTTCTATCTCTCTTTTCTTCCCATCTGATACATTCAGTCTAGGTATTTCCTTTCTACGCCTATACCTTCAGAATTCTAGTGAACATTAGACAGGTATCGAAAACTCTGAGCTGTGAGTAGATCATTAATATTTCGGCCTTCCTTTCCGGTACACCAGTCGATAGACTATTCCAACTAGGCCTCAACGGGTAATGACCCACTTACGTGGTCAACCTGTTAGAAGGGGCCAAGTAATAAAAATCATTCTGCTGGGGCTGCTTGTCCCCTTGACATCAGAACATCTCAAAACCCTGAGAAAGGTTGTATACTTGAGTGTTTGGAATTATATTTAGATTGTAGTATATATTGCACCAGAGATAAGCGCAAAAGTAAATTTGCAGCTTATCTTAAAGTTACTAATAACTTTGTGAATTCTCTTTTTGTATATTTTATATGTCTCAAGATTTTGTTAAAAGATTGAATGTATGTCTTTCATATGTTTTTTCAAAATTTAATAAAAATGAGATTAACCATAGTTAAATATTTTAAAATATGATCCCATCACGATCCCAACTTGAAATTTGGTACAGATGTGGCTAAGAGCATAAAAGACACATGGGCAGTTTTGGAAAATTTTTATTAAAACGTTTTTTTCGGAAATGCGTTTCAAAATGTTGCGTTTGCATTCGCATAGGTAAAAAATTAAAATTAACAAATATACTCTTGTGACATATCTGGTGAAAGCCTGGACAGTTCTGAGTAGAATGGTGTTTATTTTGTTTCTCTATCTTATTTCTAGCCTGAGATAAAAAAATTTAAAGTCGTACCAGGCCAAAATTCACCCTTTTTTTAAACTTTAAAAATCTGTAAAAAATTAACTGATGAAGAAAAAAATTCCAAACTTTTAATTTGTAATTAACTAAAGTAGTACTTCATAAAGGAAAAAAAAAAAAAAATCTAAAGACGTCAGGTAAAAAAAAATATTCATATTTAGATCACTTGATATGGAATGACCCATTGACGCTATTAATAGTAAAATATGTTAAAATATGATCCCATTGCGATCCCAACTTGAAATTTGGTACCGATGTGGCTAAGAGCAAAGCAGACACATGGGCAGTTTTTGAAATATTTAAAGCGCGCCGATTTTTCGGAAATACGTTTTAAAGTTTTGCGCTTGCGATCACATGGGTAAAATATTAACAAAGATCCTCTTGTGACATATCTGGTGAAAGCCTGTATAGTTCTGAGTAAAATGGTGTTTATTTTGTCTCTCTATCTTATTCCTAGCCTTAGTTATGAGGAGAAACGTAAAGGCAGGCAACAGCGAAATTCACACTTTTTCCGAACTTTGAAAATCATTTAAAAAAAAAATAAATTTTTTAAAAAATTTTTCTCTTCACATTTTGCATTGTCTGACATGCTATTATCAAATAACAAAATCTCAAAAGAATTAAAAATATAGAGGTAATAATCATTGGTTCACTTGACATGGAATGACCCTGTCCTGAACAATAGAGAAGAAATCCCCACTCCAGAAGCGGCACTACATCATGCTCACTTGAGAAGCATAGCGCTTCTCATTCCTGCACTCAATCCTCAAGCCAAGTTGGTCCTTTTCCTGGGGAGAGACCTCATCAGAGTCCACAAGGTGAGGAAACAGATAAACGGTCCTCATAACTTGCCCTACGCTCAGAAGCTAAACCTGAGATGGGTGGGTATAGGGGACGTTTGCCTCGGATACGCTCACAAGTCAAACAAGGTCTACTCTCTCTACACAAACACGTTGGAGAGTGGTCATCCATCCTTTTTTCTACCCTGTCCCAAAAAATTCATTGTGAAGGAGAAACACGCCAACTCGGCACACTTAAACGGCAGAGAGGACTACGCCACTGAATTGAAAGCCCTATACTCATCCACAGACTCTCTTCCTGCACAATGTAGTCTAGGGCTCAATTGGGACTTAAAGTCTGATGCTTCCACGTTTCAAGTCGACCTAGAGCAAAAGCCCTTCACACAACGAGGCGTCCTGTCCACAATCAAGTCTATATGACCCGCTCAGATTCGCTGCACCAGTGATCATCCAAGGTAAGACCTTGCTACGAGAGTTAATTGTAGACTCGGTTGATTGGGACACCCCACTTTCTCCTGGGAAAGAAGTTTTGGGTGACCTGGAGAGACTCTCTAAAGACGTACACGTATATCTCCTCAGAGAAAGTTCTCTCTAGGAAGCTGTGTGTATTTAATGACAGCACCTGGCTAGTCAGGCCTGAACTACCGTATCAACCAGTACCCACTGCTCATGAGACTCTCACAACCTTCATGGCCGAGGTAGTAGCCATTATGAACACTAGACCACTGGTTCCCATATCCAATGACCCTGATGACCCATCTCTGCTCATTCCTTCAACTCTCCTCACCCAGAAGTTTAATGTGAGCACGCCGTCTTCCGGAGAGTTTACTACTAAAGACTTGTACAAATCCCAATGCAAGAGAGTTCAAATGCTAGACCTGTTTCTGAACTAATCTATTGCTCTATTTGAAGTTCATGTGGCATCCCCTGAATGCCAGATGGGGAGTGTCATGCCTTTGTTAGAAACAAGTACATTTAGTTTACTTGCCTGTGATAAAGCTAAGTTTGTTGCTGTTCAGTGATAAGTTATCCAACAGCGCCATCCAACAGTTCACTTATTACATTATTTTTTGCTGTACAGTCTAATTTTTCCTCCTGAAGGCCACTGTATTTTCCCATCAGCCCTTGCTCTAGGCTCTGCCCCTTCTCTTTCAGAAGCCATTTTAGCTTCATACATGCTGACTTCCTGGCATATAATGTAGCCACCTTGTTCTACATGTTTATTATCAAGTAGTTTTCTGCTGGTATATCTATTGTGTATTCGCCATATTGTGCAATTACACTGTGTACTGTAACAAATATAATCCTATGTATCTCAGATATGTAGAATATTGAGCTTAGCATTTTTATTTGTTTTTTGTAGTTTTACACTATCCTATCAATGAAAGTTGAAAAGGATCCCCTGTGTCCAAGTCAATGCATCGAGGGAAAAGAGTTAAGCTGTCTGTCAACTCGTTCTTCTGTATGAAAGAGCGAGGGTGCCAGAAAAATTATTGTAATTCTCTATTGATTGGTCTCTTGCTTACTAAACTCTCCCCTCATCCAATCCATCCTGAATGCAGCAGCCAGGATCATGTTCCTCTCCAACCACTGCACTGATGCCCCTAGCCTGTGCCAGTCATTGCACTGGCGGCCCATTTGCTACAGAGTACAATATAAAGTTACGTCTCTAACCCACAAAGCCCTCCACTGTTCTGCACCGCACTACATCTCCGCCCTCATGTCTATCACATGTGAAAGAGAGAACAAAAGAGAGAACGGAAGAGCAGAGTCGAGGAGGACCCTTCAGGAGACATACAGGGAGGGCACCCGAAAAGAGTGGTGATGAGGAAAGGGGAGCCTGAGGTTGTAAGCTGACACCCGGCGTCAGACCGTCCACCTACAGGTCTGGGAGGATCCCGGTCCATAGAGCGGAGAACCGGCTCCTGGAGTGGTGCAGGCTAGTTTAACTCTGAACCGCCTACACCGGTTGGACCCAGGAGACTTAAGCCTCTGGGCCACCTGCAAAACAACTACACTAAGAGCCAGGACCCGCATAAAGCCCCAGGGGTAGCGGTAATCCGGAGAGGGTTCTTACCCGAGTTCCACACTGCGGGAGAAGTAAAGGAGGCCAGGCCAGGTTTCAAGCCAGACAGTGGTTCAAAGACAGAAAGGACAGAGAGCGAAGCTAAGAGGGACACTCTCAAAAACCACATAGAGACACCCCATTCATTGGTCACTACCCAGGCCAGCTAGCTGTGACTGTGTGACTGTGTACCTGTGAGAACTGCTTTTACCGAATGACCAGCAAATACCCTTACAGAGCAAGAAAAGTCTCTTGTGGCTTATTACTGTTAATAAAACCCGTACAGAGCTGCTACCACGACAACTAGGACAGCAGCCACACTGCCCTGGGGATTCTGCTCCTCCTGCAGGGAGCAAGACCAACTGGCTGCAATAACACCATCCCCAGAGGTCTGAAGTGGTGCTGGTGTCATCATCAGAATCTGCAGGTGGCGTCACGAACAATCCATTTTATTATTTGCATTTCAACACTTTTTAGCGACCACCAAGGCATCGGAACTGGGCATCGACCACCCGTGACAGGATCCACCAGCCATGGGAGAGTCACTACCATCTCCACTCGTGAGCTGCGCCAATTCTCTAGATTGTATTACCAAGAACAATTTGTTTAATTCCCAATAGCCACAAAACTTACAAAATTTTCTTCCAAATGTGATCCCTTTTATTGTCTGGCTGCACACTCTCCATGCACTTAATAGAACTTTATCTGTACTTCTACAGATCCTGGCTGGTGACCAGTTCATGTAGCATTATATGTATCCCTATTTATTATATTGGCCATATATGACCATAAATGATGGCACTTTTTACCATTTCCCTTTTGTGTCTCCCCTATTTCCTCATAGATTCCTCATAGATTGTAAATTGTGAGCTGGAACCTCACTCCTCTTGGTATCTGTTGAATTGTTTGTTACTCTGTATTGTCTCATATTATCTACATGTCCCCACTGAATTGTAAAATGCTGCAGAATATGTTTGGCGCTATATTGGTACAGTATATTATTACATCTCAATGAGAGCCTGGTTCTGGCTCTCATAGACTTGTATTGAGCGCTTGTAAAGTAACATCTGACTTCTGGCTACAGACACAAATTGGCGCTGGAAGACTAGGGCAAAAAGCATGAAAACGCTGGAGGAGGGATGAGCGAGTATACTTGCTACTATTCCATACTTGCCGAATAGTAGCGGTATTCGGCTACTTGCTACTCTTCGAGTATCTTATGTGTACTCGGGAGTAGGAGTAGTCCTAATACTTTCGCTAGCGGCCACCTGATTGGCCAGATTGCAAGGTCCTGACAGTACACCTAGGACCTTGCAATCTGGCCAATCAAGTGGCCGCTAGCGATCATGTGGTTGTGACGTGTCACCATCTGATTGGCCAGATCGCTACCGGCCACCTGATTGGCTGGTAGTCACAGGTCCTTGTCCGGTGAAAGGATGTCTTCTGGGACGGTCCCGGTGCAGGCGTCGGATAGGTGAGTATGTACTTTTATTATTTTTAACAACTTTTAATCACTTTTAGGCTACTTTCGCAATGTATCTATAGATACACTGCGAAAGTATTCGTATTCGCTATACTTGCAATGAGTAGCGAGTACCAGTACCTACTCGTTCGAGTATAGCGAGTACGAATAATACAGTACTCGCTCATACCTAGCTGGAGGGTGAGTATAGGACCGGGAGTCGGGAACTTAGATTTAAAGGAATGCATCATGGAACCTCTTGAAATATCACATTACTGGTGCATTGAAAGCAATTGTTATGTGTTATCAGAATAGCAACAACTAGGAAAGTACAAACAGTAGGTGTTGTAGTAGACACCTTCCCTCCAAGAAGATACTGGATCTTCAATGCTTTTTTGTGGGGAGGATGACTTTAGCTACATCTCTAACCCTCCCAGATGTTATCAATGGTAAAATCCTGAGCAACATAATATTTTAAGAATCAGGTCTGAGGAGTTGGTAAGCCAATCTACTGACTCTTCAATTTCCCGGAATCCAACTCCACTACCCTGTTAAGAATACCACAATATTAGGAAATTGGTATTCATGAGATATTGATGTAGCTAATGTTGAGAATGCCTGGCAAAAAAAACAAAAAGAAGGACACACCATGATGAAGAAATCATAGGACCCCAATGACAAAATTTAAAATGTGGCCCAATTCCCCTATTTCTGCTGCAACAAGTATATTCAGAACTTAGAAAAACTTACAAATATTTTTTTAACCTGTTTCCTTATTGGCAGAAAGAAGGATTGTCAGGGCGGGTTATATCAAGAAGGTGAAAGAATGCCGAGATCGGTAACAGGAATAAATTAGGCTGAATCAGAGAAAAGTTACAGGAATATAAACCTAGGTAAGTATAACGATAACTGGCAGCCAGAGACTGGCTGCTAGGGGTTTATATACTGTAGAAAAGAGTCATGGCTCCCAGGCAGTGGCGTAACTAGAGTTTGAAGGTCCCCGATGCGAAATTTAAACCTGGGTCCCTCCTTCCCCGTGCACCCACATTGGTCAGATGTATGGCATCGTATAACGTTCTAAATCCTATAAAGACTCACAAATTGACCCCTCTCCCCTTCATTATGAATGAATGTCCCTCACCCTGCTATATTTGGTCCTCCTCCTGGAATATGCCCTTATCCTGGTATATATGGTCCTCCATTATAGTATAACGCACCTTCAAAGCCCTCCATATAGTATAATACAGCCTCATATCCTTCCACATAGAATAATACAGCCTCATTGCCCTCCATATAGTATAATGCAGCCTGACAGCCCTCCATGTTGTATAATGCAGCCTCACAGCCCTCCATATAGTATAATACAGCCTCAAAGCCCTCAATATAGTATAATGCAACCTCACAGCCCTCCATATAGTATAATACAGGTCACAGCCAGTCATATAGCATAATTCAGCCTCAGAGTGCTCCATATAGTATGATTCAGCCTCACAGCCCGCAATATAGAATAATGCAGCCTTTTTGTCCTCCATATATATATTGCAGCTCACAGCCCAAATATTAGGCAAACTCAGCCTCCATATAGTATAATGCAGCGTCATAGCCCTCCAGATAATATAATGCAGGGTCACAGCCTTTCATATAATATTATGCAGCCTCATAGCCCTCAATATAGTATAATGCATAGTCATAGGCTTTCTAGATAATATAATGCAGCGTCATAGCCCTCCAGATAATATAATGCAGGGTCACAGCCCTCCAGATAATATAATGCAGCATATCATAGCCCTCCATATAGTATAACGCAGAGTCATAGCCCTTCAGATAATACAATGCAGCCCACAGCCCTTCATATAATATAATTCAGCATCACAGCCCTTCATATAATATAATATAATATCATAGTTCTCCATGTAATATAATGCAGTGTCACAGCCCTCCATATATTATAATGCAGCACCATAGCCCTTCATATAATATAATGCAGCGTCACAGCCCTCCATATAGTATAATACAGCATCACAGCCCTCCATATAGCATAATACAGCCTCATAGCCAGTCATATAGCATAATTCAGCCTCACAGTGCTCCATGTAGTATAATTCAGCCTCACAGCCCTCCATATGGAATAATGCAGCCTCTTTGCTGCCCTCCATATAGTATAATGCAGCCTCACAGCCCTCCATATAGTATAATGCAGACACACAGCCCTCCATGTAGTATAATGCAGCGTCATAGCTCTCCAGATAATATAATGCAGGGTCACAGCCCTTCATATATTATGCAGCCTCATAGCCCTTCATATAGTATAATGCAGAGTCTTAGCTTTCCAGATAATACAATGCAGCATCATAGCCCTTCATATAATATAATGCAGCATCACAACCCTTATTTGCATGTATAGTATATATAATGCAAGTTCATAGCCCCCAAGATAATACAATACAGCGCCACAGCCCTTCATATAATATAATGCAGCATCATAGCCCTCCAGATAATATAATGCAGCATCACAGCCCTCCATATAATATAATGCAGCGTCATAGCCCTTCATATAATATAATGCAGCGTCACAGCTCTCCAGATAATACAATGCAGGGTCACAGCCCTTCATATAGTATAATGCAGCGTCACAGCCCCATGTAGTATAATGCAATAATGCAGCCTCATAGCCTCCAGATAATATACATCCTCCCCACACAGACACACTGCTCCCTGTATAATCTGTCCACTTACACAGACACAGTGCCCCCTTTACAACCTGCCCCACTCACACAGACACACTGACCTCTACATAAACACACACACATACTGCCCACTCTACAGCCCTCTACACACCCAGTCACACTGCCATTGTAAAGCCCCCCCAGTCACACTGTCCCTATACAGCCCCCCAGATACACTGTCCCGGTACAGCCTCCCCCAGACACACTGCCCCTGTACAGCCCCCCACAAAACACACTGCTCCCTATAAACACACACGCACTCCCTCCCTCCCTCTCTCCAGAAGCTGTGGAGGTCTTTGGCTCCTGAATGAAGCTCTCGTTCACCGCTCCCGCTGGCAGCTCCGTTCTGACTGTGATGAGGTCACATGACCTCATCACAGTGCAGCACGCAGTTTTAAAGTTACAGAGCCTGCCAGTCTTCGGCGGCCGTGATCAGTCGCCTGGGGACTGACCAGGCAGAGTGCCACACAGTGACATGGAGGTGCATCCTTGGGGACGCACATCCATGTAAAGCAGGCCCAGGGGTCGCAGGGGCCGGCGGCGGCGGGCCCTGCACTTCTGGGCCCAGTCGCACTTCTTACCCCTGCGACCCTGGTTATTACGCCCCTGCTCCCAGGAGAGAGCTAATTACAACTGATATTGTGGCGCCCCTGCAACCAGGAGGCCACATAGGGAACTGCAGCCAGGTAAGACAGGAAGACATTTGCACCACAACACCTTCACAGACATCCCACACACCACTAGAGGGCAGCACCCAACCCGGAGCCCGGGACTCTAGGCGGGCAAGGGGTGGTGGGTTTAGAGAACAGTGGGTGGGACAGCAAGCAGGTCAGGTGATAGATGGTAGATATAGAGAAGGGGAGGAGTAAGGAGTCAGTAGGCCGAGGTAGGCTGAGCATTAAAGAACAGAAGCACACGTCCTGGAGGAGTGGGGTGAATGGAGCGCAGAATCCGAAGTGCCAGTGAAACCACGGAGAGAAAGCCCATCCAGAGCCAGCACCCCAGGAGTGTGAGGAAAGAGAGGACCAGCAGTACTGGGTCCTAGGAACACGGCTGAAATGACCAACTGCAGGCGGAGTAGCCTTCTGTATGGAACCTGAGTCACACGGTTAGAAGGGAGCCTGACAGAGCCTTGGAAGGAAAGGCTATTGGAGGCTAGGCTAGTAGCAGAGTGTCAGCTCTGAAGGGGACCGACGATTCACCGGTTTCCCCAGATTCACGATGGGGAACTCTAACTCCAGGTCGGTAGTTCTTACCCAAAGGACAGGCAGCTAAGTGGCGACCACGAGGACCCACAGGGTCCGAGCTACCACTAAAACTGTCCGGAGACACACACATCCAGCAGAGAGAATAAAGCCTAGAAAGGACAGAGAAAGAGTGAGGGGTCACAGAGAGGAACAACCTGGCTGCAGGGAGTAGAGAGGAACCCGGAGGGGAACTCTTGTAACCCGTGTAAAGAACTGAACTGTAACTGAACTGTTGTACTGAAAGAACTGAAAAGTAAACACGGTGAACCCTGCTTCTGACTCCCTTGCATGTTTCTCGATTGCCTGTGCATGATTCCTTCCAGCAGGTCTGCAGAGAGATCCCGCCTGGAGAGCCACAGCTTGCCAGCTCTGGGCACCGAATGAAGGAAGGCTGCAGCAGCAGCAGGAGAGTAAGTGAATTGCACCTACTACAAGCCTACATCTACACCTTAACATTACTGCCCCGGGGAACCTAGTTCTACCCGTGGAGAACTATTCCATCTACAGCTGCTTTAACATCATCCCAGAGGTTCTGCAGCAGCGGTGGTCCCATTGTTGACCACAAGCCATGGGTGGCATCACGACAAACATTTAATCCCCTGTAAATGTCCCCATTTTACTTGCCAGGGCCCGGGACACAGTCCGGACCAGGACCTCCGTGACATCCCCGCAGCAGCGACCCGGTCCGGTACCGAGTACTCCGTCCCAGTGGGCTCGACAATATCTCTTTGCAGAGAAAAAGTGGGGGAACTGAAGGAGAGACAACAAATTCCTAAAGCATCATAAAGCTTAACAGAAAAACACTGCCATCACTCAGCAGCATCCATAGTGTTATGACACTGCTGCATAGCGACAAACAAGTACAAGATGTATTTCAGATGATACATATATACTTTGATGTATGTCATGAGTACTCTATGCTTTACTGTATACTTTGCTGCATGTATTGAGTACTCTGCCTTATGTACTGCGTTATCCAGTCATCTATTTGTGTGTATATGTGTGTGTTCAGAATTTGTATCATCATTAGCCTGATGAAGAGAGCTTCTTAGAGTTTGGAAAGCTGCGATTACTTACCATCTTTTCAGTTAGCCTTTAAAAGGTATCAACCATGGAGGACTCTCAGATTCTAATATTCATCTATCTACTGGCTAAGGGCACTTTCACATCTTCGTTTTTGCAAATCAGCAGAATTCTGTCTTTTTTGCAAAAACTGGATGTGGCACATTGTGTTCGGATTAATAAATTTTGCATTGGAGTTCCGGACATGTGCGATAATTGCGTTTACAGCAAATCCGGCATTTCCGGCATGTTTTAAAACCACAGTTAGCAGCGGTTTTTGTCCGGTGCGGAAGTGCCGGATTTGCCGAAACGCGATGAAACGCAATTATTGCACATGTCCGGAACTCCAATACAAAAATGCATTAACCTGAACACTATCTTGACACAATGTGCCACATCCAGTGTTTCCTAAAAGGCGGAATTCTGCCAGATTTGCAAAAATGCAGATGTGAAAGTATCCAAACACGGTACATTCATTACTGTACCTAATGCTGTACTTATCCTTTACTGTCTGTATTGAGCACTCAGTGCTATATGCTGTTGTCTGACTTGCTGTATGGATTGAGTCCTGTGCTCTGCTGTGTCTGGCAGGCTGCCCTGCTCCCTCACATGAGATGAGGGGTGGAGTCATCCTCTGTTTTGGGGCTTTTCCAAATAAAAGAAGCTGAATCAGTGCAGGACAGTGAGGACAGAGAGCTGGGCCAGTGCAACACAGCAGTCAGCAGCTCCTGGGAGGAGAGCCCATCTGAGATAACGGGACAGTGCTGGAGACACCAGGTGCAGGCTGCCACAAGGTGTGTCATGTATGTATGTATGTATGTATGTATATTCACTATATCCTAGATACAGAAATCACATCCCAAAGGATGGACAGTACAAGGCTCATATTCAGAAGATAGGACAACTGAAAATCAGTCATAGAAGAATATGGAGTAGATGGGGTGATCTCCTCTATGGTTGAGGCTTCTGGAGAGAATATACTGTATATAGTATACTAGAAGGAAAAATGTGCAATAGAGGGGCTGTACGGTAGAGTCATAACAAATGGAGAAGTGCATATAAAGTGAGAGTACTAATGTGCATAAAGTAATAGGAACTGCATAAAGTGAGAGTAATATAAATGCATAAAGGAAAAGTACAAATAAATGTGTAGAAAGTAAGAGTTCTAGGAACTTTGTAAAAAAGTGAGTACTAATAATGTGTATAAAGTAAAATTACTAGTAACTAAGTGAAGCGCCCAAAATGTGAGTGTAGTTGTAAGTGAGGGTACAATGTTACAATGCGACAGTACACTAGTATATAAGTGTATATAAATTGGTAGGAGTACTGTGTGTGTGAATACAATAGGGATATCACTAACCTACCTAAGTATAAATGCAGTGGGGCATTACTGTGCACACAGTATCTGTCCCCCCAGTGCACACAGTATCTGCCCCCCAGTGCACACAGTATCTGTCCCCCAGTGCACACAGTATCTGTCCCCCCAGTGCACACAGTGTCTGTCCCCCAGAGTGCACACAGTGTCTGTCCACCCAGTGCACACAGTGTCTGTCCCCCCAGTGCACACAGTATCTGTCCCCCCCAGTGGCACACAGTATCTGTCCCCCCAGTGCACACAGTATCTGTCCCCCCAGTGCACAGTGTCTGTCCCCCAGAGACACACAGTATCTGTCCCCCAGTGCACACAGTATCTGTCCCCCCAGTGAACACAGTGTCTGTCCCCCAGAGAGCACACAGTATCTGTCCCCCCAGTGCACACAGTGTCTGTCCCCCCAGAGTGCACACAGTATCTGTCCCCCCAGTGCACACAGTATCTGTCCCCCAGAGTGCACACAGTGTCTTTCCCCCAGAGTGCACACAGTGTCTGTCCCCCCGGTGCACACAGTGTCTGTTCCCCCAGTGCACACAGTGTCTGTTCCCCCCAGTGCACACAGTGTCTGTCCCCCCCACTGCACACAGTGTCTGTCCCCCCAGTGCACGCAGTGTCTGTCCCCCCAGTGCACACAGTGTCTGTCCCCCCCCAGTGCACACAGTATCTGTCCCCCCAGTGCACACAGTGTCTTTCCCCCAGAGTGCACACAGTGTCTTTCCCCCAGAGTGCACACAGTGTCTTTCCCCCAGAGTGCACACAGTGTCTGTCCCCCCGGTGCACACAGTGTCTGTCCCCCGGTGCACACAGTGTCTGTCCCCTCGGTGCACACAGTGTCTGTCCCCCGGTGCACACAGTGTCTGTCCCCCCAGTGCACACAGTGTCTGTCCCCCCCGTACACACAGTGTCTGTCCCCCAGTGCACGCAGTGTCTGTCCCCCGAGTGCACACAGTGCCTGTCCCCCGAGTGCACACAGTGCCTGTCCCCCAGAGCCCAGAGGGCACACAGTGCCTGTCCCCCGAGTGCACACGGTGCCTCTTCCCCCGAGTGCAAACAGTGCCTGTCCCCTCGAGTGCACACAGTGCCTGTCCCCCCCAGTGCACACAGTGCCTGTCCCCCTGGAATGCACACAGTGCCTGTCCCCCTGGTGCACACAGTGTCTGTCCCCTGCCCCTACTCCACATAGTGTCAGTCCTCCTGTTCCACACAGTGTCTGTCCCCCTGGTGCACACAGTGTCTGTCTGCCCATAATTTTGCCAATCTGTCACTGATGTCTTCTTTCTTTTCTAGAAATATTTGGACCTGCTGAGTGCGCCCTCCTGTGTAGTGTGCTGGTATTACCATGCTGTGGATCGTGCTGCTCCTGTCCTGTGGGGCCCCCGCTGCTTCTCTGCCATCCGCCCGATGCCCGGCCCGCTGTGATCTTTCTTCCTGCCCGCCAGCGCCCACTGACTGCCCGTCTGGAGAGACTACGCTGCGCTGCGGCTGCTGCACTGTGTGCGCCGCAGGGGAGGGGGAGCGGTGCGGAGAGGGACCCGCGGACGCTACCTGTGCCTCCTCCCTGAGCTGTGTGAAGAGCGCACTGGGGGTCCGGAGCTGCCAGTGCCCGTCACCCAAGCCTGTGTGTGGAAGTGATGGCAAGACCTACAGCAGCCTGTGCAAGCTGCAGGTGGAGAGCAAGGTGGTGCAGAGTCAGGGTTCAGCTGCCATCATCCCCATCCAGAGGGGAGACTGTCAGCAGGGTAAGAACGACTCTTAGACAACTACATACATCCTCTACAGCTCATCATTAATTACATAGGAAAGCTGAGTCACAGACAATATCTATGCTGCTGTATCACAGGGTTGTTACTCAGCTCTCAGGGCTGCACTTCTTATTCTTGGTTATGAAATTTAAGATGATGTCCTTTGTTCCTAAAACATTGTTTTCTATTGCAACTAAAATCGAGCAAGTTTGTAAATAGTCTTGATCAAAAATACCCTACTGTACTGCATACAACAGGGGTCTCAAACTTGGCTGGGTTGGCGGGCTGCACATAGAAAAAAATTGATAATGGGGGGGTCTTGTAGGACATTTTTAATAATACCAGAATCTTTTGCTCAATGTACTAAAGTATAAATCCTGATCCCCTTTGTGTAGGAATGTCCTCATCCTGTAGTTATGTCCGGTCCCAATACTGTAGTAATGTCTCCATCCTAGTTCCCTTCTTGTAGTAATGTCCCATTCTGGTCCTCATCCTAGTAGTAATGTCTCCATCCTGTCCCCTTCTTGTATTAGTGTCCCATTCTGGTCCCTATCTTGGAGTCATGCTCCATCCTAGTCCCCATATTGTAGGAATGTCCCCATCATTTAGTAATGCGCCATCCTGACCCCCTTCTTGTAGTAATGTTCTCTCCCTGGTCTTCATCTTGTAGCAGTGCCCCATCCTGGTCCTCATCATATAGTAATGTCCCATTCTTGTAGTAATGTCCCATCCCGGTCCACTTGTAGTAATGCCCTATCCTGGTCCCCATATTGTAGTAATACCCTTTTGTAGTGATGTTGCCCATCCTGATCCCTTTTTCTAGTAATGTCCTCCATCCTGATCCCCTTTTCTAGTGATGTCCCCATTCTGATCCCCCTTTTCTAGTGATGTCCTCCATCCTTATCCCCATTTCTAATGATGTCTCCCATCCTGATCTCCTTTTCTAGTGATGTCCTTCATCCTGATCTCCTTTTGTAGTGATGTCTATTATACTGTTCCTCTTATGTAGTAATGTCCTCCATCCTGATCTCCTTTTGTAGTAATGTCCTCCATCCTGACTCCCTTTTGTAGTAATGTCCTCCATCCTGATCCCTTTTGTTGTAATGTCCTCCATCCTGATCCCTTTTGTTGTAATGTCCTCCATCCTGATCCCCTTTTGTTGTAATGTCCTCCATCCTGATCCCCTTTTGTTGTAATGCCCTCCATCCTGACTCCCTTTTGTAGTAATGTCCTCCATCCTGATCCCTTTTGTTATAATGTCCTCCATCCTGATCCCCTTTTGTTGTAATGCCCTCCATCCTGATCCCCTTTTGTTGTAATGTCCTCCATCCTGATCCCCTTTTGTTGTAATGTCCTCCATCCTGATCCCCTTTTGTTGTAATGCCCTCCATCCTGATCCCCTTTTGTTGTAATGTTCTCCATCCTGATCCCCTTTTGTTGTAATGCCCTCCATCCTGATCCCCTTTTGTTGTAATGTCCTCCATCCTGATCCCCTTTTGTTGTAATGTCCTCCATCCTGATCGACTTTTGTAGTAATGTCCTCCATCCTGATCTACTTTTGTAGTAATGCCCTCCATCCTGATTCCCTTTTGTAGTAATGTCCTCCATCCTGACTCCCTTTTGTAGTAATGTCCTCAATCCTGATCCCCTTTTGTAGTAATGTCCTCCATCCTGATTCCCTTTTGTAGTAATGTCCTCCATCCTGATCCCCTTTTGTAGTAATGTCCTCCATCCTGACTCCCTTTTGTAGTAATGTCCTCCATCCTGATTCCCTTTTGTAGTAATGTCCTCCATCCTGATCCCCTTTTGTTGTAATGTCCTCCATCCTGATCCCCTTTTGTTGTAATGTCCCCCATCTTGATCCCTTTTGTTGTAATGTCCCCCATCCTGATCCCCTTTTTTAGTGATGTTCCCTATCCTGGTCTACCTTCTTTTTACACACAAACTGTCACACACACTCACACACACATTTCTCACTTTAATCATGCATCGCTACAGTGCAGGGGGCTGCCGCGGTCCCAGCTGTGCTAGGACTTCTGGCCTCCGCTGTGCTATGACTTCTTTCAGTCGACGCTCAGACAAGGTCTGTCGCTCATCAAAATCAATTCAAGCCACCGACCAGAGACCCACAGGTGATGTCATACAACGCCATCAGCTGCGGGACTCATATTGGCCGGCAGATTGCATTGATCTTGCTGAGTCGACAGAGCTTGTCTGAGTGGCGGCCGGAAGTTATAATACAGCAGAGGTCAGAAGTCAAAGTCATAGCACAGCGGGGACCGCATTAAGTTGTCTAAGGTGCTGCTGGCAGCACAGTGAAACCCCAGGGTCCACATAGGGCCCGCTTGTTTGAGACCCCTGGCATGCAGCATCTGTGGGGCTCTGTGTCTCCATGGGTACAGACTACAAACAATCCTGCAAGGGTGTAACTATAATACTGTAGGTGCAGGGGATTGCAATCAAACCTGGGCCCTGGAGCCTAGGGGGCCCATAAAATCCCTTTGGCCTACAGAAAAAAACTAACGTTATTAAATATTTGCAATAATTTGGGGCCCCGTTGGAGCTTTCGCATCAAGGGCCCAGAGCTTGAAGTTACACCACTGCAATCCTGTGTAGTCTGATTCTTCCCTCAGGTCATTTTATCTGTCCAGGATTTTATTAAGGGAACCAACCAGCAGGATTTAAGGCTATGAAGCGAAGCCAGTGCCTTACAGACCCTGGGATGCTGAATGTAATCATACCTTTACTTGAACGATTCCATGTTTGATTGCAGAGAAAAGTGTCACAAAACTCTGGAGAACAGGATGTGATTGATGTGTGCAGCATGTGTGCCACAGTTTTTTTTTTGTCCTCTAAGGGCATGCATTTCATCTGTAAGCCAAACCCTCCCCCCTCCCTTTCATATCTACTTTCAGTTTTGTCAGGCACCCTGTGGCTGGAGTATAGTGACAGTGCGCAGAAGCCAAAAACTGAAAGTGGAAATGAGGAGTGGGGAGTGTTTGGCTTACAGCCAAACGGCATGCCCACAGAGGAAGAAAAAAAACCAACCCCAAATAGTGAGGCAGTGCTGCACACATCATTCATCTGCTTCCCTGTTTTCCAGGGGTTTTATGACACTTTTTCTCTGCAATCAAACCTGGAATCATTAAAGTAAAGATATGATTGCATCCCAACATCCCTCACTTTATAGCCCTAAATCAGGGGCAGTGAACTCCAGGCCTCAAGATCTGCCAACAGGTCATGTTTTCAGGATTTCCTTACCATTGCACAAGTAATGGAATATATCACCAGTGAAAGTAATTAAATTATCACTTGTGCAATACTAAGGAAATCCTGAAAACTTGCATTGTTGAGGCCTGGCGTTCCCCACCCCTACCCTAAATCCTACTGGTTGCTTCCCTTTAAGAACCTTTATGTACGTTCCATCGTCACAGAACTCTTATCCATTATCTACAGTCTATGCGGCCGCTCACATGTCCAATTTGATTTGCAAACCAATTTACCACCGAAAAAAACAAAGAGACTTCACTTTCAAATAAATTAGGCCTGTGAAAAAAGATAGCGCTCAGACATCATCCAAATACTGTCCATTATTCAATGGGTAGAAGGAGCTTAATAACTTTTTTTTTTTTTGCATATGAGAAAAACAATTTAAAAAATAAGTTACTCAGCTCACCCACTCTGGTGCACAATCCGGCTCAGCGAAGTGATCTGGGAAAAGAAGAAGATCAGCAGCCTTAGACAGAGAGGAAGGTCCGTTCTGGACAGAAATGCGTTGCCCCTCCACTTTCCTCTCTTTTTTATTGCCTTCTGCATCAATTTAGCCATGTCACCTTGTGTTTTATTTTAAAAAATGTATTTTTGTGATGATTGTATACTGATCATCTTTTCCTGGAACAAAAACAAATAGTGCACTGATTGTATAAATGGACACATGAACCAAAAATGGATGAAAATCAGATCCAACAACTGTTTTTTTTCTGATACACAACTCCCCCAAAAAACTGACTTTTGAGATCTGAGAAGTAGAGATGGAAAGGAGCAGGGTTTCACTAAAGGCCCTGTCACACCTTGTGACGTGGCTGGAGATGTCGGCGGCAACTGGTGGGTGCGTGCAAGTTTTTGGCACCCCGCCAGCGTCGCCATCCCCCATTTACATGGGGCACATCTCCAGCGCGCGCCGGCGAGCTGACAGGCGGCATCGCCGCCGGGGTTTCTGAAAACCCCAGCGAACGATACCGGACAATGGGAGCCTATGGCTCCAATCGCCTGACAGGTCGCCGGCGGCCGGTTACATGGGGCCCATGTGTGACACCCCAAAGTCACCCCACTGACTTTCGGTGCTCTCTCCGGCGGCGCCGACATCGCCCCTTTACATGAGGCGACGTAGGGGCTATGTCGCCGCCGATAGGCCACGCCCCTACGTCGCCTTAAGAGTATTTGATTTTTCAAGCCAAAAAAGTCCATAAACATTTTTTGGCACAGCTTTTGTGTATTGAATTTAATTTCAGTTATCACATTGCTTTTTTCCTCTCATTAGCTACTGTGCAGGAAAAACCTGTACCCCATACACTGTAAGGATATGTGACTATGCCTTCTACGATGCCTCCCGAAGAATGAACACGTTACCTCTTTTAAGGCCCCGTCACACGGGGCGACATCGCCGCCAATTACATAGGCCACGCCTACGTTGCCTATCGGCGGCGACATTGACCCTACATCGCCTCATGTAAAGGGGCGATGTCGGCGCGCCGGGAGGTCGCCTGGTTTCAGAGCAGTGCTCTGAAACCAGGCGACCGATGTGGGGCGATGTGCACACATCGCCCATGTAACCGGCCACCGACGACCTGTCAGGCGGTGGGAGCCATAGGCTCCCATTGTCCTGCATCGCCGCTGGGGTTTTCAGACACCCTGGCGGCGATGCCGCTTGACAGCTCGCCGGCGCGGGGCTTGAGATGTCGCCCCGTGTAAATGGGGGACGGCGACGCTGGCGGGGCGCCAAAAACATGCACGCACCCGCCAGTCGCCGCTGGCATCCCCAGCCCCGTCTCCCTGTGTGACGGTACCTTTAGCTGCTGCATGGATTTCCAAACATTGAAGTGGTTAAAAGAAGTGAATTGGGTTCCCCTTTTTTCAGCATTTTTTCAAGCAGAATCCCCATGAAAAAGACTTTGAGTGCACATGTTCTATGTGTGTTTTCCTGTTCAAATAAAGAGGAAGTTTATTAAAAACAAAGATTTTTGTTTTATGCATAATTCCATGTGAAACTGCTCTTTAACCTCTTAATGTTCTCATGTCAAATATATCCGTCATGGAGCATGTTAGGAATTTTGGAGCACCTTAGAGCAGAGCCCGTTCCACAGGGGGCAGATGCCTCCTCCATTTGCCTCTAAAGCTAGGGTCACATTAATGTTAAAGGGGGGTTGCGTTAAAAACATAAGTTTGGGAGCCTCAATGCGGTAATGCTTCCAATGCTTACCTATGGTGATGCGGTCCCTAGCGCGGCTCAAACGCCGGCATGTGAGTGAAATCTCGCGCTTTTTCCTAACGCGAGAAAAGACGTTGTTGAAAACGTCTTTTTTCATGTTAGGAAAAAGCGCTGCATTGTTTCAGGACCGCGGCTAGCTCCCTGTGAGCCGCGGTCCTGATTCATCAGTGCGGCAGCACACCGGACCGGAGGGCATATGAGCCCTCCGTTTCTGTGTCTGATCCGATCTGGGGCTGTCAGGTTCACCCTGACAGCCTCGGATCAGATCTGACCCGCAATGTGAAACCTCCCTAATGTCAGGATGTCAAACACACTCAGGTAAATGTGATTGTCAGATGAAAGAAATCTGCATACATTTCAGTATAGTAGTGGTTGGGGACAATAAGGCGATCTAACAGATTACCTTTAATTAGCTACAACTGTAGCTACAACAGACAAAAAAATTACATTCAAATTAATGTCAAATGCTTTGTTTGTGATCATAAATACTTATAACTGTATATGAAGATGTCAGAATTAAGATCAGAAGATCCACGGTTCTCCTAACCTGAGTGTTAAAGGTCATGAAGCTGTCACACTCGGGTCAGGAGAGCTGCCGGCTGGTCCGGGCTGTACGATGCGATCCACACACGAGTCATACGCTTGTGTGACTCCAGCCTAATAAAGTGAATTGCAAAGTTTGAGAACGTTCCATTCTTGACAAAATTGTATAAAAACGTTTGGATACTAACTATGCCACCGGCATTTTGTAAAGTTTTCCTGCCCCCTCAGGTATCTGTAGTCTTTTATCTGAAGCACATGTTGATAGTGCTGATGGTATTTAGGAGGTTAAGGAATGTGTGAGCAAAGTGAAAACTGATGGCTGATCATAGACGGTCCCAAGGTTTAGTGAAGATCGTCTTTACTGTAGCTAATAAAGTAAAAAAAACATTTCTTCAAGTTTAACCATCAAACCAAACCCACAACATAACTCACCTCCCGTAACTCTATATTACAGGACAGAAGGACCCCGACAGCCCTCGATACAAATACAACTTTATAGCTGATGTGGTGGAGAAGATTGCACCAGCTGTTGTGCACATTGAGATCTTTCGCATGTAAGTTCTACCGGTGTAATAAGTATAAATGTGGTTCAGACGGGGACGGATAATGACTGGTGACAGGCAGGATGTATTAATGTTAGTCTCCAGATGGAATCCTTAACCGTGTGCTTGACATAGTTCATGTCTGCAGCATAAAGTACAGTATATCTGAAATAACAGTAGACATACAGGGGTTGGACAAAATAATGGAAACACCTGGAAAAATCAACAAAAGTTAGTTTAATATGGTGTAGGTCCACCTTTTGCGGCGATTACAGCCTCAATTCTCCGAGGTATGGATTCATACAAGGTGATATCATTGGCCCGGCGGATCTCCACGAAATAGCACCCCAGATCATCACAGAACCTCCGCCATGTTTTACGGTTGGGAGAAGGCAGTCTGGGTGTAATGCTTCTTTCAGCTGTCTCCAAACGTACAGACGGCCGGAGGTCGGAAAATGGGGTAAACGATGATTGGTCTGAGAATATCACATGTTTCCACTGCTCGAGGGACCAATTCTGGAGGTTTCTACACCCTCTAAACGCTTGGAAACATTTGTCATTGAGAGCAGCGGTTTTCTAATTGCAGCCTTCCATGGAATCCAGATTTGTGCAGCTCCGAAGAACAGTTTTCATGCACTGGGTTTGTAGGTGTTCATTGAGCTCAGCAGTGATTTTTCGGAGCCGTGGTCTTGTGATCCTCTCTCACAATTCGCTTTAGAGTCTGACGGTCTCTCTCAGTCAACTTCGACTTTCGGCCGGACCTGTGCTTTGCTGCGGACGTTTTTCCTTCTTTTTCAACCCCATTACTTTGGAGACAGAACCTCTTGCACGCCAAGCATTCGGGCACTTTCTGTTACATTAGCGCCTGCCATACGAGCACCAACAGTTTGGCCATTTTTAAAATCCGAAAGGTCTGCCATTGGTACCAGGTTCTCATCAATGTTCTTACAATTCAGCAAAACAAACAGTTAATTTACATACACATATCACTTGAAACCCAAATAACAACTACAAAACATTAACATATGTCACGGTTTGTATGTTTATAACATGTTCGACGATTATGATGCCAAAACGCTAGGTGTTTCCATTATTTTGTCCAACCCCTGTATTTCAGCTATCACTTGTGTATGAAGTCTGTTCTGTAATGTGCACAGTTATATCCATGATCAATCACCTGTTTTACATGATGTAAATGTCAATCCTGTGTTCAGATGGCTTCTATACTCTGAATTCTGCAGAAAGCTATTTTAGAGTGTCCTTCCAACTATCACCATCATTGTTGAGTCAGTAGGAGACAGATCTGGGTCTGCTGGATTTTAAAAGTGATTAATTTCTCTTGTGCCAGCAAAGGTTAATGCCAGTTTTTCTTGCTGGCAGCTCCACTATCCCTCAGGCCTCTTTTCACACATCCGTGCAAAACATGCATGTGAGAGAGAGGATGTTTTTTGGGCTGTGTTTCCGTGTGTCACAGATTGTGTGATATATGTGTGCTATCCATGCGATATTCAGATTGCACACGGACAGCCTGTCATTGTATACTCACTTGTCTCCGGCGCTGCCTGTTCCTCTCTCTTCCGGTCCACTGCAGCTCTCAGTGCAATGAATATTCATGAGCTTAATGAGCGGTCCCAGAAGTGAAAGGACAGGACATTGCTGGAGACAGGTGAGTATGAAATTCTTTATTTTTAAGCTCCTACACTCTTGGCTCCTGTCTCACACAGATGACATCTATGTGCAGGACATTTTTGGCACAGACTCATGGACCTAAATGGGTCCATGGGTCCGTTGCTGCTGGCCAAAAACTGACATGTCTTTGTTTGGAGCACACTTGTCACACGT
Organism: Allobates femoralis; assembly: GCA_033576535.1. Classification (NCBI taxonomy): domain Eukaryota; kingdom Metazoa; phylum Chordata; class Amphibia; order Anura; family Aromobatidae; genus Allobates; species Allobates femoralis. Next base: position 78,855,426 of record JARQOC010000006.1, on the reverse strand, counting down.
CTGCCCCACACGGAGGCACGGTCCTTGCGGAAATACGAACGTGTGAAAGGGGTCATAGCATGTCATGTGTCTCCGTATGTCCGTGCCTGCGGCATGTGGCTGTGGTTGTGTGCAAGAGGCCTCAGCTTGCATTCAGGTTCGGGACCACACCCACTTCCCTTTAAAAGGTCACATGATACATCACATGACTGCCGGTTATGGAAAATCCTTTCTAAAGCTGACCTTGGTGGACTGAAGTGGTCTCCGGTGGCTGGCGGTGTTATGCTACTGGAACACTATTGGCTGCTAGCCCGGGAGTATATGCTACAGCATTCAAGTTGGTGTATCTCTTTTGCCTTTTCCCCAAATTTGTTGTCCTCCCCTTGTGTGTGGATTACATCAGAGTTGTCATCTAGCGAACGCAGTGCATACACTCAAGCCGGGGGTAGTTGAGGTAACAGCCAGGGACAAGGCACATGACGGCAGCGAGGGAAAGGACCCACATAGGGATGACAGAGCAGCTAGGGACAGACCCACAGCAAGTCCCATCCCCTGCTCCCTACCGTCAGGGACTTTCTTCCCCTATACCATCCCGTTGAACCATTTGGTTTGCGCCATGTGCTGGACATCCCGTAGTCCAGCGTAACAATCATTTTGATTTTATGTCCAAATTTGGGTGCAGATTGTTTTCAGAATTTATGTAAAATATGTATAAGATTCACTTTATATATCGAAGAACAGATCTGATGGCCACTTTACACGTCCCGATATCGGCGTTCAACTCCGATTAAAAAGTCACGTGGTTCGTGCGTTGGCCCTGATATCGTTCGTGCGTTGTATGGTGTAAATGTCCAATACAATGCACGAACGATGCCAAAACGATATTGGGGATCAAATGAGCCTGCTCTTCAACGACCCGATATTGGATGGACGTTTTGGCAGGATCGTGCTGTGTAAAAGCCCAACAACGATGTGGAGTCCAACTTCCCATATTCTCTCCCATGTTAAATGGTCGTTCCTGGGTCGGCCATACATCGCTGTTGCGTTGCCTGCCGATATCGTGCTGTGTTAACATCTCCTATGCGATTTTGGAATTCTGCCCTGAAAAAGTGCGCTGCCGCGCCGTTGGATCCAATATCGGAACGATGTTGGGACGTGTAAAGTGGCCATGAATCTCATGGTTCCCCTTAAGTAGCCAATTAAACATGTAATGGGTTATCTGAGATGTTTTTTTTTAAATTGGGTTAAGAGCAAAAAGAAGGGTTAAAGTAATAAATAAATAAACACTCATCTATGTTATTCTTGGTCGTTCCAGTGCCGCTGCTTTGGTGGTTTACACTGATTCTGCAGCAGTGACGTCACGTTATTCAATTGAACATTGCAGCCGATCACCTATCATCAGTGTGAAGATCCATGATTGTTTGTAGCGGTCATGTAAACACTTTTTTTACATATAACACCTTGATTTTAAATGAAAGGTGGTGTCACCAATGTGAGACATGTACTGTATAATGACTGAAGTCTGCTCTCCTGATCTCAGTACATAACTGACTGTGATTCCAACATGTTCAGTATAGTAGTGCTGAGCTGCATTTCATTACAAATGTATTTGCAACAGCAGCTCTTCTCTCATAATGCTGTCAGTGCCTCCCCCAACACTGACTGCCTCTGAGATGAAAGCTGAAGCACTGTGAGGGTATGTGCACATCAGTCGTTTTGTGGGCTGCTTTTGGACGTTTTCCGTCGGCGTTTTCCGCTCAGTTTTATGTTAATTTATGTTAATTCTACCCTCCGGTTGGATTAACATGCTAGTCAATGGATTTTAGAAAACTCTGTCTACATTACAACGTTTTTCTTCTGGTCGTTTTCAGTCAAAACTGAATTTTTTCACCGGTTTCCAAAAATAGAGCAAGTGACTTCTTTCCTCCGTTTTTCCACCGGTTTCAGCTGAACAAGTGCACTAAAAACTCAGTTTTAAAACCGCTCAGAAAAACAGCCGACAAAACGCTGTAAAACCGGGCGGAAAACGAGCAAAAAACGAGCAAAAAACGAGGGACACTGCTGAGCACAGAAAACTCAGTTTCTGCCAGTGTCCTCCGGTTCCCGGTCGGTCTGCAGAAATGCAGAACCGACTGATGTGCACATACCCTGATAGGACAGCTGGAGCTGCAGAGGTGTTTTAATGTGACAAAACTCATCTCTGATGTACTGTTTGTTATAATCAGACACAACTCTGCTGTGAGATTAGGAGAGCAGACTGTCAGTCATTACATGTCTCAGGCTAGGGTCACATATACCAATCCGTTTTTGGAAGTGTTTTCCATACCAAATCCGTTTTTCCTAGGCTGCTTTTTGTGCCTCCTGTGCCCCTGAATGTTTTTGGGAGTTTGCCATTTTTTACCTAAACAATGCTAAAAAAAATGATCTATTTTTCTATAGGGCCTCATTTTAAAAAAGGATCTGTTTTTTTTACTGCACCCAAAAACGTTTCTACCAACGTTTTTAGGTTTAAAAAACCTCCTAGGAATGTTTTTGGGTGCATAAAAAACCAGAAAGGGTATTTATTACATATAATCCATTTTTGCATCAGTTTTTGGACTTAAAAAAAAATGCAAAAACTGATGGCAAAAACAGACCAAGGGCTTATGTGTGACCCTAGCCTCACACTGGTAACATCTACTTTGATTTAAAATACCGTATATACTCGTGTATAAGCCGACTTTTTCAGCCCAAAATTTGGGCTGAAAAGTCCCCCCTCGGCTTATACACGAGTATATACTGGTGGGGGCTGTGTCCGGGCACTGCAGGAGGCGGCGGGGGGAGGCTGCAGAATGAGCGGCACGTCACGTGGTGCCGCTCATTAATTATGCATGGGGAGCAGCGCATAGTACATTGCTGCTCCCCTGCACAAAATAGCCTCCCCCGCTGTCTCCCCGCCCGACCCATGTATACAGAGGTCCCCCAGCAGGGTAATCTCACCCCCTCGGTCTGCAGGCACCCGGGTCCTCCAGCTGCTCCGTCTGCATGCGCGGCTTCTAATACCGGCGTCCTCCCCGCGGCTCTTCCTGTTTGAATGCGATCATGTGACCGCGGTCACATGATCACATTCAAACAGGAAGTGCGGGAAAGACGCCGGTATTAGAAGCCGCGGTGCACGCAGACGGAGCAGCTGGAGGACCCGGGTGCCTGCAGACCGAGGGGGTGAAATGGATCAATGCTGAGGGGGGGGGCCTCTGTATACATGGGGGGGGCTGTATTACCACTGCTGGGGGGCTGTGTTACCAGTGCTGGGGGGCTGTGTTACCAGTGCTGGGGGGCTGTGTTACCAGTGCTGGGGGGCTGTGTTACCACTGCAGAGGGGCGCTGTGTTACCACTGCTGGAGGGGCGCTGGTTTACCACTGCTGGAGGGGCACTGTGTTACCACTGCTGGAGGAGCGCTGTGTTACCAGTGATAGGGGGCTTTATAACAGGACGGTGCTCTGCTGCATTGGTAGTTTACTGTTTCTATTTAAAATAAAAGTTCAAAATTTTATTCGTATCTATTTTCATTTTTAAAATTTTTCAGTACCGGTAGCTGCTGCATTGTCCACCCTCGGCTTATACGCGAGTCAATAGGTTTTCCCAGTTTTTGGGGGCAAAAGTAGGGGGGTCGGCTTATACACGGGTCGGCTTATACACGAGTATATACGGTAGGCTCTTGAGGCAGATTGACATATTAAGAAAAACAGGAATTTCTCTGGAATAACATAATGGATCACAGATATCAAGAAATCATTTACCAGTTTTCTGTGACCTGCATGGCCATATAGATGCCTTTGGAGGGTTGATCCCACTGACAAAGCTGTCCTACATGTGGGTATGTGGCTGACCAATGACCAATTTTTTTTATTTACCGGTATTTGCGTGGAGTAAAAAATAAAATTTGACACCTAGAAAAATTAAAAAGAAAAAAGTATTTTGAAATAATCAGACTGTATGAGAGGGCTAATATAATGCGACACATTATCAATATACAGCCAGAAGTGTCAGATATTCATTACTCATTGAGAAAGAGTAAAAAAAAGTTTACCATATTTTGCTCTTTTCTTATAAATTTAAATGCATTCTTTTTTCCTTGTTGCAATCATCTCACAGACGTCTCTTATTCTTAGGTTTTCTTTCTTTGGGAAACGTGAAATCCCAGCGGCCAGTGGCTCTGGCTTCATTGTCTCAGAAGATGGCCTGATTCTTACCAATGCCCATGTGGTCACAAACAAGCAAAGGTTAAAAGTGGAGCGCAGTGACGGGTCCACCTATGACGCCAAAATCATAGACGTGGATGAAAAGGCCGATATTGCCTTAATCAAAATCAAAGCAAAGGTACAGAGATATTTATCATGCTTTAAACTGTGGTCTCCAAGCTGTGGTAACTACAACTTCCAGCATAACCATTACAGTCTGTGTCTTCTGGAACATGCTGGTGGTTGTAGATTCACAACAGCTTAAGAATGGAATGAAAACAACGCACTAAAACCTGGGTATGGTTTAATAAAAATATTGTGCCTGTGTGTCACAATCGACTGGACAGACACCAGTCCTAACTTGGTGCCTTGGGGCAAATAATAGTGCAAGTAAAATGAGTAGCTAAACGAGCATAAATAGGAGCGCTCTCTCCTTAAAATTCACCCGTGTAAACATGTCGGCAAGCACCCAACATATGAGAAGAATGCTGAAAAAAAATGTTATTGGCCGCACATCGCTCAGTGAAAATAGGGAACATGCCAAAAAATTCATAGACTATCGGCTGTCGGGACAGAGACAGTCCGAGGTGCCTTTTCTGAATAATATGCCTGAGGCATCATCATATATTGTCCAGGCCAAGAACAATGACATTGCGCTGACCCTATAAATAGGCACACGGGATGTAGACATGTATGAGGAGATTCACAGGACTCTGGTTTGGTAGCTACAGGCTATTGATATGGTGGCTGGACCTGGGTCTTGCAAATCTTTTTAATGAACTCTAAAGCCATATTCCCACATAGAGTACCTGCTGTTTTATTGTGCAGAAAATCTATTGCATGGAACGGATAAAGGAAGGTGTATGTGATTTCAGAAACGCTCCTTTCATGTCTATTATGACCTTGCTCACACGCTGCGTTTTTGCAAGGGTAAAAAAGAGTGCAATATACATTACTAGCAAAGCAAATTAGATTATTGAAATGTTATGCACACGCTGCTTATTTTTTTCCTTGCAGATTTGAATCATCAGAGCGTTTTTTAAGATCTTCAGGGTGTCGATGTCAAGTGTTACTCACTTTGCTTGGTCCGCAAGGTTGATGGGAACACTTTTCATTGAAAGTTAAGTTGTTAAAGATTTCGTAGAGTAAATCAAATGAGAGCCTTCCCACCATAAAAACATTCAGCCCAGTCCATATTGGATCCACACTTTTGAAGGCCTGCTACCTCGAACACCATTAAAAGACATGAGACACACCCATGGGTGGAGGTATGTGGACAGTCAGACCCACCTATCTCTCCAGCTATCTGAAACCTGATCCTTCAAATGCCTAAGAAGACTCGTGGCATTACAGGGACCAGAATAGACCTCCAGGTTTATATCCAAGAGGACAACAACCTCTGTGATATATACCGGCTATTCACAATATAGCCCAGAGGTGAGAAATCGTTTTTCTTCCGAGGGCTAATTGGAAATTTCTACAATCCTTCAGGGGCCACACAAAATTATCAACTTGAAAATTACCTGATATATTTGGTTAAACAATCAACTCGTCCCTACTGTGGTGCCTGGGGTTGCTTCTCTTTGGCATGGGTAAATTTGGTCACGTTGCTTCTGAACTGGTTTTCCAGGTTTGCTAGAGCCATAGACATCACAGGAGAGGCTGGGGGGACTGAAACTGTGGGCATAGAGCTCACTGTGGAACTGGATTTAAAGGGCAGAAAATCGGCAAAATGTGTCTGACAGCCTGAGAACTGCAAAAAAGGTTATCGAGTGCCTCATTTGGCCCTGGGGCCTGGGGTTCCCCACCCCTGATATAGCCGGTCACAATCTTACAGTGCACATGTCCTATGCGCGTAAAGACTCTGTTTAACCGGTGTGTTTATCTCTATAGGCTTCTATGAGAAGCCGGAAATAAACACAGTAGCAGTCTAAGGCTGCGTTCACACGCTGCGTATTTGTCGCGTTTTTTTATGTGCGTTTTTTTAAGGGGAAAACGTGCGTAAAAAAAAACGCGACAGAACAACTTCAATTGCGCTTTTTTATGCGCGTTTTTCCAGTGCTTATAATGGGGCGCGTAAAAAACTGGAAAGAATTGACATGTTCATTCTTTTTACGCGCGCGTTTTTTGCTCCAAAAACGCTGCGTAAAATTACGCGACGTCTGAATGGCACAAAGTGAATGTCCATTCACTTTGCAGGGAAATGCAGACGCACATGCATTTTTGGAGCAAATACGCGCGTAAAAAAACGCGACAAATACGCAGTGTGTGAACGCAGCCTAAGGAGCCGAATCAAAACGTTTCTGTACTAAAACACAGATGAAACAAACACTACTTCAAATCTGAACCAAAAATGCCATGGTTGTTTTCTGCATTTAGGCTGTGGGTGAAGTTTTTGTTGGTTTCTACAGTGAAACCATTCAGAATAATGTCTCTGCATGCACATCACACTTTTACCTTCATATACAGATAGAAGAAAGTGAGGGAAGCCCAGAACAGCCTGTCATGCACATAGTGAAGACTGGGTGTAATATTAGGCAGGGTATCTAACACCATATGACAGATTATGGGGTCGTGTACCTGAAACATGTGAGTCGCTGTGTACACTGGACTCCAGCCAGAGAGCAGAACTCATTAGACCTCTCTGGAAATGAATGACAACAACCCTGCGGCCGTACACAGCTGACTATGGAAGTCCCCACGCTCCAGTAACACTCCTATCCCTTACATTTCCTACATGAGCCATAATTGCAGGTATTGTGTAGTAATTCCGATTAAAGGGGTTATATCATAAAGTGCAGGGCATGCTGGGAGTTGTAGTTTTCAGCTGTTAAAGTGCCCCAGTGTGCTAAATCTGCCATGACTAATATTGAGGATGTCTATGGCCCAGTTCACATCTAAGGTTGGGCTGCGTTTGTGTTTCTACTGCTAAAAGCAAATCCAAACGCAACAAAAAAACGCACCTATAGGGTGCAATGCAAAACACATGTCATTTTGCAGAAACGCAGCCAATCGCAGGCAAAATGCTGATGTGAAAAGGCCCTATCTGTCTGTAGGTCTACTAAATCCTTTCCAATCTTTTGCTATGGGCTGTGTAATATTTTTTTTTCCCCTATAATGGACCTGATTTTTGTAACCTATAGTCATCAGTTATAATCTGTGGATGTAGCAGTATTTAGTTCCACTGCAGCGCCTCTACTGGGGAAATATAGCATTACACCATTTACATTAAAATAATATTTATTCACTTATATAGCGCTATTTATTCTACAGCACATTACAGACATCAGCAACACTGTCCCCATTGGGCCTCAGAATCTGAGGTCTCTATCAGTATGTCTTTGGAAGAAACCGGATAACCCAGAGGAAACCCATGCAAACACAGGGAGAACATACAAACCCCTTGCAGATGTAAAATGAGCGGTTGTCCATGTAATTCATATAATGAAGGTTCTTTAGTCCAGGGCTCAGGACCTTAACTTGATTAGAGGGTACATAATATTTCTCAAGGGGGCTCAAATTTTACTCATTCTGTGCAATTAATGAACAATGGATAATTACATTTTGGGACACTTTGATGTAAGTTATGTAAGTAAGGCCAGTCTACACGTCCTAGAGTCTGGGTCACATCCGAGATTCTTGGTCAGATACAGCATCAAATACATGCGTTTTAACGCTTTTTTTGCATTTGTTTTTGATGTGTTTTTTTCCATTGATTATTATGGGTGATATCTGCAACAAAAACGCTAAGGCCACATGCACGCATTATCTATTTTTTACCTAAGTATTTGTAAGACAAAAACCAGGAGTGGAACAATCAGAGGAAAAGTGTTAAGGTACTGTTACACGGTACGACATTGGAACAATGTCCGCGATGATCTCGTGGGCGCGCTTTCGTTGCAGACATCATTTTGACATTGTTAGTGAGATGTCACACGTCTAGATATCGTGGACGACGCACCAACGATGTTGTGAGCAAGGATCGTTCGCAAACCATGCAAACGATCCCTGCTCATTGGTGTTAATGGGCGAAGTCGTTCATGACATCGTTATCACGGTGTCACACACAACGATCTAGTAGGTTGGCGGATTGTTGATCGTCAGGTTTGAGAACATGTTCTCAAAACTGTGATGAACGATCCACCAACTTATCGTTGTTGAATCACGCTGTGACACACGATGACATCCTAAAGATGTCGCTGTTAAGCCTCCAAACCCGTGACGTATCAACAACATCATTAATGATGTTATGCCGTATAATGGTACCTTAATAGAAACACTCACCACTTCTGTATTTATCACCCACTCATGGTTTTGTCTTAGGGCCGCTTCACACTGCGGCGTGATCCGGTCCGTTTCTGTCCGGGAGGACCCAGACAGCCGCGGACCGGATCAGCACACAGGACTGGGGGTCTATTATGCCCTCCGGTCAGGCCCGGACTGACAGGCGGGAGGGGCGGGACTTTTCCCTATGGGCCGCGCACTTGTGGGGTGCGAGTGGGCCGCCAGCTCCTCCAGCCTCAGCATTGCTTTAAATCTGTCACGAGCGGCATGCAGGGGGCGGGGCCACGGACACGAAGGGGCGGGGCGTTTCCCAAAGCAGTGCCCTTCTCTCAGCAATCAGGATGACAGGGGCAGGTTCCCGCCTGATCTCTCTCTGAGTGCTCAGTGACATGTGCCTCCCCTCCATTGACTCATCACAGGTCCTACTGGTATATGTGAGTATCATGTCTGTGTGTGTCTTTCTGAGTGTTGTTCTGTCGTTGAGTGTCATGTGTGTTGACTTCTGTCTGTGTGTCTCTCTGTCTCTACACACTAACAGTATATACAGGTCCACACTACATGCTGTACTAGTGTGCTTATATACTGTGTATATTAGTGTGGACCTGTATATACAGTATAGTGCTGTGTATGCAAGATATAACCAACAGTCTCAGATGTGCCCAGAGTCCACAGCGTGTAACGTGCCCAGAGTCCGCAGCGTGTAACGTGCCCAGAGTCTGCAGCGTGTAACGTGCCCAGAGTCTGCAGCGTGTAACGTGCCCAGAGTCTGCAGCGTGTAACGTGCCCAGAGTCTGCAGCGTGTAACGTGCCCAGAGTCTGCAGCGTGTAACGTGCCCAGAGTCTGCAGCGTGTAACGTGCCCAGAGTCTGCAGCATTGTTACCTGCCAGAGTCTGCACTTGTGTACCCGGTGTCTCCAGAGCCCGCAGCGTGTACCGTGCCCAGAGCCCGCACGTGTACCTGCCCAGAGCCCGCAGCGTGTACCGTGCCCAGAGCCCGCAGCGTGTACCGTGCCCAGAGCCCGCAGCGTGTACCGTGCCCAGAGCCCGCAGCGTGTACCGTGCCCAGAGCCCGCAGCGTGTACCGTGCCCAGAGCCCGCAGCGTGTACCGTGCCCAGAGCCCGCAGCGTGTACCGTGCCCAGAGCCCGCAGCGTGTACCGTGCCCAGAGCCCGCAGCGTGTACCGTGCCCAGAGCCCGCAGCGTGTACCGTGCCCAGAGCCCGCAGCGTGTACCGTGCCCAGAGCCCGCAGCGTGTACCGTGCCCAGAGCCCGCAGCGTGTACCGTGCCCAGAGCCCGCAGCGTGTACCGTGCCCAGAGCCCGCAGCGTGTACCGTGCCCAGAGCCCGCAGCGTGTACCGTGCCCAGAGCCCGCAGCGTGTACCGTGCCCAGAGCCCGCAGCGTGTACCGTGCCCAGAGCCCGCAGCGTGTACCGTGCCCAGAGCCCGCAGCGTGTACCGTGCCCAGAGCCCGCAGCGTGTAACGTGCCTAGAGTCCGCAGCGTGTAACGTGCCAGAGCCCGCAGTGTGAAATGTGTATACAGCAGGCAGCTTCTAGTGTGTACACAGCGGACAGTCTGTGTTGTGTATACGGCCGCAGTCTGTAATGTGCAGCAACAGAAAATTTTCCTGAGAGTTCTCTTGTGCTCTTCCCGGTGTCTCCATGAATTCTGTTCTATGCGCTAGCACTGGACTTTTGCCTCCACCTTTCATCTTTACCATCTTTAGGATCAGGCTGAGTCTTGGCTATTATATACCACAGCATCCTATCTATAAAGCACAGCCTCCTGGGTATGCTGGGTATAATTCCCTGTCTACTGAGTGTAATCTCAGTATCTGTATCTGTATATTACAGCACAACACTTCTTCCTTACTGGTATCTCAGTATCTGTATTTCTTATATAACGTACGTACACTTCTTGTCTGGTATGTTACCTCAGTATCTGTATTATTTTTTATATACCTGCCAGTACTTCTTCTGTCTTTATGGGTGATCTCTACTGTATTATCTGTATATCACGACAGTACCTCTCCATCTGTATGGCACTCCTCATATCTGTATTTATGTAACACTGACAGTACACTTCTCTGTCCTGTATACTGGGTGTAATCCTCAGTATCTGTATTTCTGTATATATACTACTGCACAGTACCACTTCTCCTGTCCTGTATACTGGGTGTAATCCTCAGTATCTGTATTATTCTGTATATATACACTGCACAGCACCACTTCTCCTGTCCTGTATACTGGGTGTAATCCTCAGTATCTGTATTATTCTGTATATATACACTGCACAGTACACTTTTCCTGTCCTGTTACTGGGTGTAATCCTCAGTATCTGTATTATTTCTGTATATATAACTGCACAGTACCACTTCTCCTGTCCTGTATACTGGGTGTAATCCTCAGTATCTGTATTATTCTGTATATATACACTGCACAGTATCACTTCTCCTGTCCTGTATACTGGGTGTAATCCTCAGTATCTGTATTATTCTGTATATATACACTGCACAGTACCACTTCTCCTGTCCTGTATACTGGGTGTAATCCTCAGTATCTGTATTATTCTGTATATATAACTGCACAGTACCACTTCTGTCCTGTATACTGGGTGTAATCCTCAGTATCTGTATTATTCTGTATACATACTCTGCACAGTACACTTCTCCTGTCCTGTATACTAGGTGTAATCCTCAGTATCTGTATTATTCTGTATATATACACTGCACAGTACCACTTCTCCTGTCCTGTATACTGGGTGTAATCCTCAGTATCTGTATTATTCTGTATATATACACTGCACAGTACCACTTCTCCTGTCCTGTATCCTGGGTGTAATCCTCAGTATCTGTATTTATCTGTATATATACACTGCACAGTACCACTTCTCCTGTCCTGTATACTGGGTGTAATCCTCAGTATCTGTATTATTCTGTATATATACACTGGTAACATGTACACACTTCTCCTGTCAAGTTGTCAGAGGTGGTATTGGACTTTGATTTTCAGCATTTAACTGTTGTTTAAATTAATTATCCCCAATATGGAAGTCATCACTTCTCTTCTGTATAGATGGTGACTTGCCCTTCGCTCTGGATCTGACCACTGGGACCCCACGATCCCAAGAAACGTGGCTGTAAGCGGTGGTGGGGGGGTTTTCGACGCCGCAAGTGGCGGATCTGTTGCACCTGGCAGAACAGCACTTGCCGTACACAATGCATGGGGCTTGCCGCATCTGGGCTGCAAGTCGGCTGATTCGGCAGATGCGGTGCCACCTGCTGGATTGGCCGCAAACATCAGTTTACCGCTGATGTGAAAGCTGCCTGCGAAAGTGATGAGATCATGACAACGTAAAAGCAAATTTCACTGATCGAGGCTGATGGGTGTTATAGTATGTGGGCTGGTGGGGCTTGTGTTCCAGGGCTGCTTTTTGGTCCCAGTCCGGCCCTGCCTCCGGTCCAGTGTGCAGCGCACGCAGTTCTCGCTGCTGATAAGTCAGGACCGCGGGCGCTGCGGTCGTCACCTGTCAGCGGCTGCAGCTGCGTGCGCTGATGTGACCAGGGTCTTACAAATGCTCCTTGCAGGAAGACTCTGTTCTTAATCATTCTTGCTCATCGGTTATTCCAATTTTTAAAGTGATGACGGTTCGTAAGTAAATGTGCTGGCTGCAAATGTCAGCATTAAGCCCCTTCTTTCTTAGGATCCCAGATGTTTATTGTAATGGTAATTTATTAAGTCGGTATAGCTCTTGCAACAGCCTCAAGGGCCGGGGGTACTTTGTAGCTGGGTCGGCTGACTTTTTGGGAGGTCATGGTGGCTGTGGCCCAGCTCCATGGCCCTGGCGTACAGTGATGGGGGTTACTTACAGGGGATGATAAGTTTGTACGTGATACCACCTGTGGTACCTGGTCATGGGTTACCAGCACTGCTGTTTTTTGGCCTCTGGGGCAGATGGTTCAACAGCTGGGATGGTAACTCTCCCCATAGGTGAAGCGGGATCCCAGGGTCGGCATAAGAGTTTATGGAGGATGATAGTAATTGTAGCTGAGGTGCAGGAGGGCGCGGAAAATAAACGGGAGGGCACAAAGATTGCAGTTCCGTTACCTTTACTTGCAGCCTTCAACAGCTCCAGCCCAGCAGGGGGCACCATGTCCTCCAGGTCAGCAATCCGGTCAACTCCCAAGCAATTCGGGTTCACTCCACTGAGATACCCTTTTATAAGTCTTTCCAGGTTGTCTCCTTTGTGCTGGCTACTCGCCTCCTCCTGCCCTGCACCTTCATGCTACAGTGTCCCAAGCACGTGGCTGCGGGCTCTGTCGAGCGGCGGTCGACACGTCCTCTGATCCTAGGTATAGCCACTGTTTTGCAGAATGTCCACGTTAATTGGCTACTGTGCCTGTAGCTCAGTAGCTTCTGGTTTTCTGGTTCAACCTTACAGTGTTGTTGCTAAATTGGTGCCGGTCCCCTCCTGCAACCACTTCCTCCATCTTTACGCAGGGTCGGGGTGAATTCCGGGTTCATGCTGGCCTGGGTTCCATGGGCAACCTACCCACTGGTCCCCACTTCTCTCCAGCGCCAGAGTTCCCCTAGAACTCCATCTTTCTTGGTGGTCTACTCTGTCCAATTGTTCTGACTGAACTCTCCGCTGAACTGAACTGAACTTCTCCTCTTCCTCTCTGCTTTCCTACTCTCTATTGCCGCCCCCTCCACCTACTCCCTCCTCCTGCCAGTTAGGATGGGTGTTGGGTGCAGTTGTGTGTGTCTCGGGTTTGTGTTCCTGTCTTACCTGGGAGTGGGATACCACACCTATGGATTAGGTGCAGTACCTCTGTGGCAACCAGACCGCACGGGCGCCACAGCTCTTTCCTGACAGCTGCTATAGTTTTTAGTAGGCCTCATCCACAGAACCAAATCTGAGTGTGTTCTTCACTGACAGCACACTGATATTATATAGGGCTATTCACATCTGTTTTATTTGCAGGACTTCATAAAAAGATATGTGAAACATGTCTTATGGTGGCTTTACACGCTCCAACGTCGGTCCGAGATTGGATCCGACGGCGCGGGAGCGCGCTTTTTCTGCCCAGATTTCCAAAATCGCATTGGAGATTTACACAGCGCGATATCGGCATACAACGTCTCTACGATGTCTATGCCCCCCTTGTACGGCCGACCCAGGAACGACCATTTAACATGGGAGAGAATAGGGGATGTTGTACTACACATCGTAGTTGGGCGTTTACACAGCCCAATCCGGCTCCAACCTCCATCCAATATCGGGCCGTTGAGAGCACGCTCATTCGATCCCTGATATCGTTTTGGCATTGTTCGTGCATCGTATTGGACATTTATACCATACAACGCACGAACGATATCGGGGCCAACGCACGAACCACATGACTTTTGGTCGGAGTTGAACGCCGATATCGGGACGTGTAAACCCACCATTACTTTGGTCCAATTTCTGGAATAAACTCGAGCCATTTAAGTGAACAGGTTTGTGAAATAAAAATGGACAACACAGGGATGCCCTCATGTACCCTCTCTTGTGTCATACAATTGTAGCGACCGGTGGTAAGGCCGCGGGTGTGTGTGTATGATCTTTCTCAACAGAATCCCCATACTCAGGTTTAACCGATAATAACGTTTCTTTACTGTAAAACATGTTTATATCACAGTCAACCGAACTATATGCGCACTTGTATATATTAGAGTCTCTGGATCTTCACTTCTGCCAGGTACGCAGCAAGAAAAAACACAACAATGAAGGTATCTTTCCCTAACTTTCCCTAAAATCACGTACCAGTCTATCACAGAAGAAGATGTCGCTCCCACGTAGCAGGCCTGGGGATCTCCTCACTCTTCTTCTTTGGTCTCCTTCTGCAGGTAACAGTCTGTCTCTCCCAGTCTCAGGGCACACAGAGCAACAGCAGAAGGGAGATCACAGCAGCACAAATGGCTCCCTTATGTCGGTCACGGCCCCAGCACATGCACTCTGGGTGCTCGGCGGGCAAGGTTTTGCAGAGCGGCCAGAGTCACAGCACCAAAGTCCAGTGGCCCAGGATCAGTCACAGGGGCTTCTGCGGGGTGATTTCTCCGGCAAGGTGTTGCAAAGTAGCCCTCTTTCAACAGACATCCACAGGTAGATGTTCTCTTGTTCAACTCTGTGTCTGTACTAAGCTCTTTCACTTCCTGGGTAAACAAAAGAGATGGCTGGGAGTTTCCCAGCTCTGTGATTGTACAGTCCACTGATGCCCCCTGGTGGACAAGTGCGGACTGTGCACAGTTCATTTCACTGTCAATTTCGATAATACAATCTGAATTGTACACCTCATTACATACCCCCCCACTTAAAGGTTGACAGTCCCTGTCAACAACCATCGGCTCCAAGGCAGTGATGGCCGTTGATATCACAGGGATTGATCTCCGGCGGAGTAGGGACCTCTGTTGGGGGAAACCGTCATCCCCCCGTTCACCTTCGCTCCCTTGTTCAGGGTTCACAATATCTCCAATAAACTCAGTCACGTTTTCTACCCGGGGAGAGTAGGATCGCCGGCGGTAGCGGCGCCGGTTGGGGGCAAATCTGCTTCCTTTAACGGGAACACCCCCGGGACCGGTGACGTCGGCGGCCTCTGTACCCCTCTCTCCCTTCACAACATCAAACTGTACCACCTCCCCATCACCAACGCTGCGGAGGCACTTACGAGGATTGTTACGCTTTATGGCAGTCTGATGTACAAACACGTCATCCTTTGTGTCATTCCTGTTGATGAAGCCATACCCATCGCGGACATTAAACCACTTCACCGTCCCCTGGACCCGAGTGGCCAGCACTTGCTTATCGGTCTGGCTCTGTCTCTTCACACCCTTTTCCCTGATCTCCCTGCCGAGCGAACCGCTTTGGCTGGGGCGTCTAGTTTAAAGGTGGCTGCTGTTGTGGGGCATGACTTGCTGGTTCTGGTATATCGGACCACGGGTGGAGGATGCGGACAACGGTTTGCCCTATGGCGGGGGTCGCCGCATGTCCAGCACCTTCCCATAGGCCGACTGGGTTGCTGCCTCGCTTGCCTGTCCGCCTGTTGGTGTAGCCTGAGCTGTAGCTGTAGTATCTGTTTCTGCAACTCTGCTACTATCTGCTTCAATTCCTGCGTGTCACTGTTCGAAGTGCTGGCACCGGATATGGACCTGCAGGCCGTAGTATAAGTCTGGTTATAAGTTACTACCGGGAGGAGATTCTGTTGATCACACATCCTGCCGACTACGCCAGATGTAGCGACCGGTGGTAAGGCCGCGGGTGAGTGTGTATGATCTTTCTCAACAGAATCCCCATACTCAGGTTTAACCGATAATAACGTTTCTTTACTGTAAAACATGTTTATATCACAGTCAACCGAACTATATGCGCACTTGTATATATTAGAGTCTCTGGATCTTCACTTCTGCCGGGTACGCAGCAAGAAAAAAACACAACAATGAAGGTATCTTTCCCTAACTTTCCCTAAAATCACAAACCAGTCTATCACAGAAGAAGATGTCGCTCCCACGTAGCAGGCCTGGGGATCTCCTCACTCTTCTTCTTTGGTCTCCTTCTGCAGGTAACAGTCTGTCTCTCCCAGTCTCAGGGCACACAGAGCAACAGCAGAAGGGAGATCACAGCAGCACAAATGGCTCCCTTATGTCGGTCACGGCCCCAGCACATGCACTCTGGGTGCTCGGCGGGCAAGGTTTTGCAGAGCGGCCAGAGTCACAGCACCAAAGTCCAGTGGCCCAGGATCAGTCACAGGGGCTTCTGCGGGGTGATTTCTCCGGCAAGGTGTTGCAAAGTAGCCCTCTTTCAACAGACATCCACAGGTAGATGTTCTCTTGTTCAACTCTGTGTCTGTACTAAGCTCTTTCACTTCCTGGGTAAACAAAAGAGATGGCTGGGAGTTTCCCAGCTCTGTGATTGTACAGTCCACTGATGCCCCCTGGTGGACAAGTGCGGACTGTGCACAGTTCATTTCACTGTCAATTTCGATAATACAATCTGAATTGTACACCTCATTACACAATTTTCACTCGCTAGTTACTGGGAGGAGATTTAGGCCCCATACCCACGATCAGTGTAGCAGCGGCTTGGACACAGCGTGTTATTGCAACGTTTATCACAGCCTTTAAACCCCTGTATTGTACAGTGCAAGCACAGTGGATGGGATTTGGAGGAATACCATGCCCACTATGCTGGTTTTCCCTGCAGCATGAACTGCTATTTAGGGCTTCGCGACCCACAGCATGTCAATTTATTCCTGCAGGGACAGCTGCGCTCTCGGCAGGTGAATGCAGCAAAAAGCCACCACGCACAGAACACTGATCGTGGGCATGGGCAGCTGCGTTCACCCGCGGAGATCACCGGCATCCCTGCAGAAGGAATGACGCTAGGCCTGGATGTGGTGTAAAAGCATCGGGAGCACTTACCCTTAGAAACTTCCATCAGTTTTTTGACATAAAAGAAAAACAGATGACACATGGTGCAGAAATAGATGAAAAACAGACCAGTACACTAATGTAAAATAGATAATTGTTTTCACACAGATGTGAGAATTCGGCCTTAGGGTTTTCAGGCCTTTTTGGTGTATACAGTTACACACTTGCAAGAGGAAAATAGTGATTGTATTTTTATGCAATATGTTCTCCAATATTCTGAAAACTAGGGCACATCTGTTTATTCCTTCTGTATAAACCTTTTTGTGTGGCTGTAAACTTCATACTGCAACAAATATCACTCCATCTGGCAATACGACTACATAAATAGTTGAGGTTACACTGTGTATACCATGACATGTACAGTGCTGTGTATATTTACCTAATTAGTCATCTTAGTATATGGTGCCAGCTGGGAGACATGCTATGGAGTTGACCTCATCAGTCTTAATCCACATGTTTTCAATGGGCGAATTCCAAAAGCTGTGACTGTGTCCATCAGCAAGGCTCGCTCAGTAAATATACGTAATCTAAGTATGCGCTGGCTGGCTTGCTTACAATTCGTGCTTGTCAGAACCTGTCAGGTGTCGTGGAAGAGTCACCCATACGAATAAGGAGGAATCCTCTGCCCGCAGGCTGCACAATAAATCAGGAAATATAAGAGCACACCGCTTATTGATGCATGAAGTGACTTAGTCGTAGCCAGGTGTCGGTCCATTAAGATGAGGCCTCGCCTTCAGTAAATCTTGCCTTCGTTAGTCGTCTGATCGTTGTGTGACTCATTGGCAGCTGTTTTTGGCTAGGGACAATGGCAGCGCTCGGAGGACGCAGCAGTGCTGTGCTCTTGTTCTTGGGAAAGTTAGAAAAAGTGATGTGGCAAGTCCTGAGTTATGGGAACAATATGTCTATGGTTTTGGAGATTTCCTGCCTGGCAGCATGTCACCATCTTTTTCTTATTACTAAGAACTTATTTATTTCAGTGCTTGTGGATAGGTTTTTGTCTTTACGTAAGAGACAGATTATAATTTGGCCCTCTTAATCAGAATTCACTTGGGATAATCAAATGCAGCCTACAAAAAATAAATTCTATATCCCCAACTTTCTTATTCTCTGTGACTTTGCTTTTCACCACTCTTTCATAGAAACACTCCAATGTTTTGCCTGGTGCAAGGCCTTTGGGCCACATATACATTAGTTAAAGCTGAAGAAAGCAGGCAGACTTGAAGAAAGAAAACCGGGCACTGGGTCCTATCTTCGAGCAATTATTCCATTATGTGGGTTTGCGACACACCCAATCGGTGTTGCTCAGCTCAAGCACAAGTACAGTCAATACAGTCAGAAAAAGGAGGGCACTCACCGGGTTGCAGGCATATGGATAATTTATTCAGTCCATATCAGGGTTACACATGTGATACAGCCAGGGGCAGAAGGGGAACTCGGTCACCGGGTCTGCTGGATAAGGAGTCACGGATGGACAGGATCCTGATGCCGTGCCCTGGTGATCAACTGGGTAAATGTTGATGATGGGGGATGAGGGGCTATTTACAGGGGATTGTGACGCCACCTGTAGTTCCCGGTAATATGGTACCGGCGCTGCCAGCTGGCCGCTGAGGTGATGGTTAGGGCAGCAAAGTCTGGTACAGCTCCCCACAGGTGGAGCTTTACCTCAGGGCAGCGATGAAGGAAGATCGTGAGGGAGGGCAGTAGTGAAGATGGTGCTGCAGCTCTTACCCCTCTGCTTAGCTGCTACTGTTGCTGAGCCCTCTGGGCACCACAGTCAGGAAGACTGAGTCCAAAGCAAGTTTTACTCTACTT
Organism: Allobates femoralis; assembly: GCA_033576535.1. Classification (NCBI taxonomy): domain Eukaryota; kingdom Metazoa; phylum Chordata; class Amphibia; order Anura; family Aromobatidae; genus Allobates; species Allobates femoralis. The sequence continues at coordinate 78,836,665 of JARQOC010000006.1, read as the reverse complement.
TAATAGGTACCGGAATATGGTGATGGTATACGGTACAGTCCGGTTTACCGGGGGTCGGTCACCAGCTCCAGGTTCCCTGTTATGGAGTCTCTAAATGTCCTTCTTTCTATGGCTTTCTGGGATAAACTTTTCCTTCTGTCTCTCCACCCTTGCAGAGCTCTCCCGCCAGTTCCCTGATCTCCTTCAGTAAGGCACGGTTATCCTTTCCTGGATTTAAGAGGAGTCCAACCTCTCCCCGACGTCGATAATCGGGCCGTTACCCCACCGGTTCTGGAACTATTGTGGTCCTGAGGGGCGAGGTACCTTGTGGTGTGTACGGCAACCCGGTTATGTTGGGCCCACAGCTCGTCGGTCTATAGCCAGGGATAAACGCCTGATTACATTGGCTACCCGCACTGCCGATGCTCCCCAACGTGACCAGCCAGCTCCTACTAGTCCTGGCCCGTTGCCTTCTGTTCTGGGCCCCCCACTTGAAGATGGGGCTCCCTCCTCTCAGCTGGGCTGTCAGGACTGACCTCTCTGTCTGCCTTCCCAGCACCGTCTTAGGTAAAACTCAACTGACACTCTCCCTCCTCTATCCTAGGCTACGCCCCCACCCTATAGGACCTACTAAATTATCGGTTCCCCCTATTCTAAGTGGTGTGGTCCTAGGTGGGTGTAAAAACAGACTTCATAAAGCGAACCCTCAGCTGATGACCTTACAGGGAAAAGAAAAACACAATTTTATATTAAGGTGTAATACTACCCTGTGGCTCCTAGTCACAGGGGCGCCGCACATGCAGGGAGGGAGGGGGTGCAGAGCTGGACGACAATCGACTGTTTCACTCAGTCAGAGCTTCAACAGGACCTGTCCTTTTTCTGACTGTAAAGCTGAAGAAAGGTTTGGCTGACTGCAATCTCCTCCGTAGTCAGGAGCCTGTGCTCTCTATTAGAGAGCTTCTGTCACACTCCTCTAATGGCGCCTTAACAGAGGGAACAAAATGGTCGGCTACTGAAATTCTGTTAATTCAGAAGGCCCCGTACATATTCGAATGATTGCCGATGTAAGTGGGTTTGGCCGATTCTGTTTTTGGTTTCTGGGAATCTTTGGTAGATGCTGATTTCTCTAATCAGCAAGGAAATTCTGCAAGGAAAATCATATATGCAAATTTGCTTTCCTTAAGGAAAAGTAAACTGTCTATAAAGGCCACTAGGGTATCTAATGTGTATGGGAGCCTATCTAGTTCTTCCACAACCAATCATATTGGGGGACAGAAAGATCTCACTTTTGGAATGTCAACGGCCGATTCTTTTGTTTGGCACACAGCTGTGGAGTCAGTGAGCCAAACCTCCGAATCCAACTGTACGACTCCGAATCCCCATACACGGCTCATGTTTAAGTGATACATTTATTGTAGCACAAGGTTTAAATCATTATTATGATACAATAATCAAGATATTTAGATAGAACATAATAATTCATAATGATAATATTCAGCACATTCTGCATTGACCTACTGCACCCAATTTACAGTATTATATATTTTAGGAGTCAAAGTTGGTCCATTTTATACTGACTCCACCAAAATGGTTCTCAACTCCAACTCCACGATTCCGGCTCCACTGCCCCGGCTGCCAAACTCCACTGACAACGGCTCTTACAGACTGTGGGGTCAGAGAGCTGTCGGCTGAATAATTGTTTGACAGCTGTCTAATGTGTTTGGGGGTCGTTTCAGTTGCATGCTCTTTTCCAGGACATGGACAAGGCATAACAAAAAGGCTGAGATAAGTTGTGTTGAGAATCATAGGAAAAACATTGCAAGGGGCGGCACAGTGGCTCAGTCTTTCAGTGCTGAGGTCCTGAGTTCTACACTGCATGCAGAATTATTAGGCAAGTTGTATTGTAGAGGATTATTTTTATTATTGATCAACAACTATGTTCTCAATCAACCCAAAAGACTCAATTATCAAAGCTTAATATTTTTGGAAGTTGGAGTGTTTTTTTTTAGATTTGGCTATCTTAGGAGGATATCTGTTTGTGCAGGTAACTATTACTGTGCAGAATTATTAGGCAACTTAATAAAAACCAAATATATTCCCATCTCACTTGTTTATTTTCACCAGGTAAACTAATATAACTGCACAAAATTTTGAAATAAACATTTCTGACATGCAAAAACAAAACCCCAAAAAATTAGTGACCAATATAGCCACCTTTCTTTATGATGACACTCGGCAGCCTTCAATCCATAGATTCTGTCAGTTGCTTGATCTGTTTACGATCAACATTGCGTGCAGCAGCCACCACAGCCCAGACACTGTTCCCAGAGGTGTACTGTTTTCCTTCCCTGTAGATCTCACATTTTAGGAGGGACCACAGGTTCTCTATGGGGTTCAGATCAGGTGAACAAGGGGGCCACTTTTAATAATTTTTATTCTTTTAGACCTTTACTGGCCAGCTACGCTGTGGAGTAGTTGGATGCATGTGATGGAGCATTGTCCTGCATGAAAATCATATTTTTCTTGAACGATACCGACTTCTTCCTGTACCACTTCTTGAAGAAGTTGTCTTCCAGAAACTGGCAGTAGGTCTGGGAGTTGAGCTTCACTCCATCCTCAACCTGAAAAGGTCCCACAAGTTCATCTTTGATAATACCAGCGCATACCAGTACCCCACCTCCACCTTGCTGGCGTCTGAGTCGGAGTGGAGCTCTCTGCCCTTTACTGATCCAGCCTCTGGCCCATCCATCTGGCCCATCAAGAGTCACTCTCATTTCATGAGTCCATAAAACCTTTGAAAAATCAATCTTAAGATATTTGCTGGCCTAGTCTTGACGTTTTATCTTATGTTTCTTGTTCAAAGGTCGTCATTTTTCAGCCTTTCTTACCTTGGCCATGTCCCGGAGTATGGCACACCTTGTACTTTTTGATACTCCAATAACGTTGCAGCTTTGAATTATGTCAAAACTGGTGGCAAATGGCATCTTGGCAGCTTCTCGCTTGATTTTCCTCAATTCATGGGCAGTTATTTTGTGCCTTTTTTCCCCAACACGCTTCTTGCGACCCTGTTGGCTATTTGCCATGAAACGCTTGATTGTTCGGTGATCACGCTTCAAATATTTGGCAATTTCCAGACTGCTGCATCCCTCTGCAAGACATCTCACAATTTTGGACTTTTCAGATCCCGTCAAATCTCTCTTATGACCCATTTTGCCTAAGGAAAGGCATTTGCCTAATAATTAAGCACACCTTATATAGGGTGTTGATGTCATTACACCACACCCCTCCTCATTACAGAGATGCACATCACCTGATTTACTTAATTGGTAGTTTGCTCTCAAGCCTATACAGCTTGGAGTAGGACAACATGTATAAAAGCATCATGTGATCAAAATATTCATTTGCCTAATAATTCTGCACACAGTGTATTCCCACCAAGGGCAACATCTGCAAGGAGTTTGTATGATCACCCCATGTTTGTGTGGGTTTCCTCTGGTTTCCTCTAACAATCCAAAGACATACTGATTGGATGTTTAGATTGTGAGCCTCAATGGGGACAGTGTTGCAAATATATGTAAAATGGTATGGAATTAATAGCGCTATACAAATAAATATTATTATTATTATTACTATTATTATTGTTATTATGTGGGTACTTCCCTGCTTTGGAAGAAAGGGAAAGGTGTCTAGCTAAAAAGAGATAAAATAAACAAGATCCAGGGAAATTATAAAAACTCCACTGCTGAAATAAATTCTGGGCACTTATAATGCCACCATACAATGTGTAAGGAACAGTGCAGTGTAACACACAGATGCTGGAGAACGCTCTAAGGGTTGTGGTGAAGCCCCTAAATAATAGAAACCTCAATTTATTTGTTCTTTTTCCTGCCTACAATCTGCTATATGTTTTGTCTAGATTTTCCTTTAATTCATCTTAGGGTGGAGGCACACTAGGAGCGTGTAAAACGGAGCATTTTGTACGCTAGCCATTTCGGCAACTACGTCGCGTATTTGTCCGCGATCACGGTGCGAGTTGTGTGCGAGTGGGGTGCGTTTGCAGTGCGAGTGCGATGCGAGTGCGTTTTTTCAGTCACAAACAGCGATCCGAGTGTAAGGTGTTTTTGAGGCATGGAGGCATGCAGGTGCACTTCAGAATTGGAATCAGCTTGTACTTCCTGTCACGTACAAGCGTATTTCGCGCATGTAACTCGCATGGTGTGCTGACTTCATGCGAGAAAAAAACGCCGCCATAGACTTGCATTGGCCGAACGCGCGTAGGAATCGCACACATACGCAGCATGCTGCGAGTGGAATCGCATTGCCGGCGACATGCGAGAGGCGACTGCGTAAAACGGACCACTGTGCCCTGGCCAATTTGTTAACATCAGTGCGAGTGACATGCGTTTTTTACAAGCGTGAGACTCGTGCGAGTCTCACGCCATTGTGCCTCCACCCTTAGCCTTGTTTGTGCCCAACTTAATGAGTATATAGCTGCTACATAATGGCTTAATATATGTAATCTAATGTGTTTTTGCAGGGGAAGTTGCCTGTCCTACTCTTGGGACGCTCTGAAGACCTGCGTCCAGGAGAGTTCGTCGTTGCCATTGGAAGTCCGTTCTCTCTTCAAAATACAGTCACCACCGGTATCGTGAGCACCGCACAACGTGGAGGGAAGGAGCTGGGCCTAAAAAACTCTGATATGGAATACATTCAGACCGATGCCATCATTAATGTAAGTCACCAATTTTTCACATCCGAGCTCTGGTTTATAGATGGCGGAAATATGGTGTCATGTGGAAAATTATCTCATGACAAAAATGGGATCAGATCCCTCTTAAGGTGAATAAGTAGCCTCTTTTCCTAAAGATGTATTAATTTGTGTTGCTGTGGCCCCTTACAATTACCTAATTGTAAGGGTCCTAACCACTAAATCTCAATTTAAATAACTTATTTAGTCCTATTGGGGACTTAGCCACTATAAAACTCATGCCTGGAGTAAAGATTTAACTTTAGTTTTTCAGAATATTTTTTCTTATTTCATATGCAAATTGGGGCTCTTTGGTACACCCTTGGTGTAGCTAAGGGCTCATTGCAGTGTTCTGTGTTCTCAATCAGGATGATGTGCACACTTAGCTTCATTGAAGGCCTGAATGAAATCTTTGCTGTGCACATCCCATATGGACAATGCAGGTGCACAGGCCAGGAAGCGAGCACAGTGTCAGTGCAGGCATACTCTCATACCTCTCTCCTGGCTACTATGTGATCCTGTGTGCAGCGTGCCAACACTCCAGACAGGAGAGGGGGAAGAGAGAGCACCTAGACTGTCACTGTGCTTTCCTGGGTTTCTGCAGTGTCGGTGTGGATGATCAGGGCCAGGGACTTAATTCAGTCATTGTTGACTCTAGGTGCAGATTTTTGGGTAGGGTTAAGACAGACAATCTAACTTGGGGTCAGCTGACCTTATAATGTGCATGGGGGTTTACTTAACTCTTTTGACCAGGTGCAAGAAGAAGGATCAATTTTTCCAGATCCTTCTGCTCTTACAGGATATACAGTAGGCCACCAGTAGAGCCTGTCAACAGTCCACTTCCCACAGAAAACACATGCATGGCTCATGCATTTGGGGGATAGGGGGTGGCTCGGAAAGAAAATTCATCAGCTAGCTGATAGGCTGTTCATGCATGTTAGAAAGCGAAGGCCTTGTTCACACTTTCATTATGGGTTTTATTTTTAAGACAATAAGCAATTTGTCTTTTAAGATAGGAAGTAAGAACTCTAGTGCCAACTATTGGAAGCAGCAACCCTAAAAGTCAATATTGATGTTGACCATTTAACAAGACTTGGCATGTGTTTTAGAATCAAAACTAGACCAGAATCTTAAATGGCAGACCCGGTGTTTTGGGGTATTGCCCCTCATCAGTGAAAAGTATGAGACCTGATCTGGCTGTTTCAGGCTAAATGGGATCTAAGGGGTAAGCTTTTCTCCTTGCGGAGAGTGACATGCCAGAACTGGCATACCAATAATGAGGAGACAAAAGCCGCAATGCTCCTCTCTCTGGGAAATTAAAACATGTAAATAGTGTCTTCATAGAGGAAGTACACCTGAACTCTGGTGCCACCTATTGGAAGTAGCAATCCTTAACGAGCCTTGTCATGTGACTTGGGGTTAAACCAGACCAAAATCTCAATTTTCAGGCTAAGTAGGGTCTAAGGGATAACCATTTTTCAAAAAAAAAAATGACTTTATGCCTAAGTTGCTGTATGGTGGATCTTAACGTCAACCCCATTTACCGTATATACTCATGTATAAGCCGAGTTTTTCAGCCCAAAATTTGGGCTGAAAAGTCCCCCCCTCGGCTTATACACGAGTCACTACGGTAGACTGCGTGGTGGGGGCTGAGGAGGCGGGGGAGGCTGCTGTATGAGCGGCCCCGTCACGTGGGGCCGCTCATTATATATGCACTGCTTCCCCTGTCAATCAGCGGCAGGGGGAAGCAGTTCATATATGCCCCCCAAAAGCTGGCACTGTCCCCCTTGTAAGGGCCCCCCCCCCCCGCTGCTTATACATTACCATCCCGGTGTTCTGATCGGCGCCACTCCTCGGTGCTTCTTCTTCATCCTCCCGTCCTCTCTGGCTGCATCCGGGATCTCCGGCCGTCGCAGGCATATGACGTCATCGCGCGACGGCCGGAGATCCCGGATGCAGCCAGCGAGGACGGGAGGATGAAGAAGCACCGAGGAGCGGCGCCGATCAGAACACCGGGATGGTAATGTATAAGCAGCGGAGGGGGGCCCTTACAAGGGGGGACAGTGCCAGCTTTTGGGGGCTGTTGGTACCCCCAGGGGGCTGCTGGGTACCCCCAGGGGGCTGTTGGTACCCCCAGGGGGCTGCTGGGTACCCCCTGGGGGCTGCTGGTACCCCCAGGGGGCTGCTGGGTACCCCCTGGGGGCTGCTGGGTACCCCCTGGGGGCTGCTGTGTAACCCCTGGGGGGTGCTGTATAACCCCTGGGGGCTGCTGTATAACCCCTGGGGGCTGCTGTATATACTGCTGAGGCCTGTATACCACTGGGGCTGCTGTATATACCACTGGGACTGCTGTATATACCACTGGGGCTGCTGTATATACTGGTGGGGTCTGTATATACCACTGGGGAGGCTGCTGTATACCACTGGGGTTGCTGTATATACTACTGGGGCCTGTATATGCCACTGGGGAGGCTGCTGTATACTACGATTGGGGGGCCTGTATACCACACTGCTGGGGGCTGTACACCTGTGCTGGGGTCCACCCTCGGCTTATACACGAGTCAATAGGTTTTCCCAGGTTTTGGGGGCAAAAGTAGGGGGGGGGTCGGCTTATACACGGGTCGGCTTATACACGAGTATATACGGTATTTCTAATGGGATTGGGATTCTGATCTATTTTCAATAATTTTTTCAGCAGTAACAACATGGCATGCAGCACAATTCTTCTTGCCATCGTAGGCCTGATGATGGCTTCCAGGAACCATCCAACTATGAAGTCTCTGGTGTTTCTCCACGTTTGATATTTCAGAATTTGAGTGAAACTAGATGATTTGTTACTTAAAACTTTGGTTATGTCCAGGGTAGTTTTTGATATTTTCATGACTCAAGGGGCCATAACATGAGATCTTTTTCTAAAATGTGCAAAAATAAAAGAATCCTGATAAATACAAGTTTAGAAGAAGAGATTGGTAACAGTACATTTGCTTTCTTTGCAGTACGGGAACTCTGGAGGACCTCTTGTGAATTTGGTAAGAGACCCTGCCTTTATCTGCCCTCGGTTTTTGGGTATGTATGTGAGTTCATAAGGTGCTGTCAGAACACGTTACCTGATGCAGCCTGGCAGGAGCTTTGTGGGTTGGCATTACATTACTACACGGCTTAAATATGTATGGTTGGCAAGACAAACACAGGATGGCGGTGTTAGCGGCTGACTAACCCTCTACAGACTTTGCTTACGATCTTCAAATAACTTTAAGTTTATTGAAGTTTAAGTATCTGAATGAAAGGAAAAATTTCATAGATGTGATTGAAAACTGTAATCTATTTGGTAGGCTGAAGTGTAAAGAAATAAAAACACAAAGCGAAAACCATAAAAATAAATAATTCCAAAAATAGGAAATGACTACAAATTTCCTGCAATTTCACTTATTTTTGTAAGTGTCCTGTTTTCATTTATATTTTGCTAAATTTCTTCTTGGTTGTCTACACATAGTATTGTGTACCACTAACACCCATGATGTCTTACACTATAGGAGGTTTTAGGACATTCCATTCTAAATCCATAGGCATTAATATAGAGATGGCCCCTGGCCTACAGCTTAGGCTGGTTTCACACTACGAATTTTGCTTTTCCGATGCTGTCCGATAAAAATCGGACAGCATCGGACCAATTTTGGCCCCCATGCAGCCCTATGAGCATCGGACCGAATCGGATGTGCACTAAATGGCTTCCGATTTGGTCCGATCCGATTCTGTCCAATCGGACAAAATTGGATTGGACCAAATCGGATGCCATTTAGTGCACAGCCGACCCGACCCGATGTTTTTAACATGGCCCTATGGAGCAGGGTCCGAGGAAACATCTGATGTGTCCTCGGACCCGATTTTTACTGTACTGAGCATGCTCAGTACAGTAAAATTGCTCCTAACTGGGAAAGCAGGGGTTAAAAATATATATATATGTATGCTCACCTGTTCCCGAGGCCCCTGCTGTCTCCCGCACGGTCCCGCAGGCCCCCCGGTGTCCTCGCGGTGTCCTCCCAGTGTCTCCAGAGGTCGTCTTCGTCTGAACAGGATCTGCCGTCACAGTCACGTGACCGTCGGTTAAACCATGTTAACAGGCGGTCACATGATTGTGACATCACGGCAGGTCCTGTTCAGAAGAAGAAGAAGACCTCTGGAGACACCGGGAGGAAACCGGGAGCATGTGGGAGTCGGCGGGGGCCTTGGGGACAGGTGAGCATACAGTGTTGTTTTTTTTTTTTTAACCCCTGCTTTCCCAAGAGCGATTTTCTGTCGGAATCGGATGCCTATTTGGCATCCGATTCCAGGCATCAGAAGGGAGCCAATGCTGTCCGATTTTAGCGGACAGCATCGGCTTCCTTAAAAATCGTAGTGGGAAAGCATCCTAAACAACTTACACTCTTCAGAGAAGCCTTTCTACAAGATTTTGACGTTTCTGTGGGAAATTTTACCCACTTGTCCAGTAGACAATTTGTTGATTCAGACACGGATGTTGGAGGACAGGGCCGAGCTCACAATCTCTGTTCTGGTTAATCCAAAAAGCTGTTGGATTGGGTTTAGGTCAGGACTCTGTGAGGACAGTCAAGTTCTTCCCCAACCGCGTGATTGGGGACCTTGCTCTGTGCAGTAGGAACAGTCATGGGGAACAGAAAAGGCCTTCCACAAACTGTTTACACAAAGTTAAAAGAATACAATTGTCCAAAATGTCTTGGCATGGTGAATCATTAAGATGTCTCTTCATTTGGGACTAAGGGGTTTTTCACACACAACCATATCGCTAGCGATATCGCTGCAATGTCACAGGATTTGTGATGTAACAGCGACCTCGCCAGCGATCTCGCTTTGTGTGACACGTAGCAGCGACCAGGCCCCCGCTGTGAGATCGCTGGTCGTTGCAAACCGTTCTGGGCCATTTTTTGGTCGTTGGGCTCCCGCTGGGCAGCGTGCATCAGTGTGTTTGACAGGCACAACAACCTACTATCTCAATACTACAGGTCTGAGAAACAGGGTCCCAACGACCTCCATATCATTGCTGCGTCACTGGTGAGATCTTACTGTTTGACATCTCACCAGTGATCCCAACAGCGACGCACAAGCGTTCCCGGCAGGTGGGATCGATGGTGCGTCGCCGTAGTGTGACGGTACCCTTACAAACAACATTTACACTATAGATAAGGAATGTATAATGTATAGGTAAGAATCCTAAATCCAATGAATGGAGCAGTACTGAGCATCTACAACCACTGCTCCTGTAGACGTTGCCTGGATTGGTGGTTGCTCACCATTGCTCTATAAACAGAGGACTTTCAGAGCCTCATGCTCATGATCAGTGAAGACCCTAGTGGTTGGATCCCTAGAGATCATACATTTATTACTTACCACCTCCATTCTTAAGAGAGCAATAACCCTTCCTTGTCGGTGGCTGTTTGGGTAATATTTTATTGTAGTGGTGTTTAATAGCTTAGTAAATATATGCAAATTATAATTCTTCTTAGAAACGCATTAACATATAAAATCTTAACAAAAAAGTAAAATGCTTCATAAATCAAAAGTGTACATCATAAGAAAACCCACAATCAATACTCAAGCCCTTTATAGCTTGTTTCCCAGAACTCGAAGGCTTGCAATTTTCACTTTCTAAACCTACATGTTGTTTCCGCCATGCAGTATAGTATTTCTGTTGGACCACGCTCTTCTAACCAGTGTTTTCTTTTTCGCACCACAGGACGGTGAAGTGATTGGGATAAACACTCTAAAGGTTACTGCTGGCATCTCCTTTGCTATTCCATCAGATAAAATCCGCAAGTTTCTTGCCGAGTCACACAGCAGACAGTCCGCAGGTGATTTTGCAACCTATGTCCTTTCGTGGGCAAACATGCAATGAATAGTCACCATTTATTACCACTGATAACAACTACCTGCAATCGAGGCCAACCTACGCATTCACAGGCTGAAGTTTGAGGGAAAATAAACAGAAAATAAATGATATTTTAGATGAAAGAGGAGGTAATGATACGTGGTGAAGTTGTGAAGGCCCACACAAGAACACATTGCAAACCAACTGCTTATTAGGGTTTAACCAACTTGGATACGAGTGTGTGGTCCAGGACATGGATATAGTTGTTTGACCTCATTACCAAAATAAATTATTGTGAGAATTCAGAAGTGTAAATGGGGTCGATAGCAAAAATTTAATTTGGTCCCCTTATTACAGCTACATAATTTCACCAAACTCCAAACCCAAAGCACTTGTAATCTCATTTTCTATTGCATTGCTTGCTGTGAATGGGAGCCTTATGTATGTTCCCCAATACTTAGGGAAGAGTGACGGACCAATTAGAATTGGCTGGTTTACTTCCTTTATGACAGAAATAATGGTAGGTCTTCGGCTGGTTTCACACTGGCGTTGTTCGCCATCTGTATATCCAGCTTAAACTGGATGCACACACATCAGTTTTTGTCCCCATTGACTTTCGATGCGGACAGAGACACTTGAGTGTGCATCCAGTTGTGTCCATTTTGGCCTGGATCCAGGTGGATCCAAGGTGTTCAGATTTTGTCTCCATGAAAAATATGTGATCACTGGTCGCTGCGGCATGTCACATGCAGCGACGTCGCTTCCGAGGTCGCTGCAACATCATAAAACCTGTGACGTTGCAGCGACATTGGTAGCGATGTTGTTACTTGTAACCCGGCCTTAAAACAACAGCAGTTAATGTGCAATTTGGCCCCTGCAGCAATTTGGCCCTTTCACCTATCATGGTACCTTTACACGCCGCCACAGGAAGGAAGAAACCGCCAGGCATCGGACACAATTGTGCCTGTTGCCATGAAATCACTACAAAATGGCGGCGTGTAATTCAGGGAGTTCCTTCCCGTGTCTAGCAGTTCCTTCGGATACCTGTTTCTGAGCCGTGCTCAAAAACAGGAAGGGACAATTCCTATGGTGGCAGCGTGTAATCGGGGCACAGGCACGGTATTTGCGTGGCCTAGCGAATTCCCAGGGGCGTGCCACGGCGTCATGGATACCACGCCCCATCAGCGATCATTGGTGGAAGCTCCTGCGTTACGATTGGTTGTCCCATCACAGGGCGCCATATTTAAAGTGCTATCCATTCACAGTCCTCAATTGCAATGGCGTCATGTATTGGCCAGCCTTCCAGCGCAGGCTGGGCAATCATGATGCTATTGCGTTGTCCAATCAACGCTTGTGCATCACGTAATACATAACTCTGTCATGCCTATGTACTTACGGCGTGAAAGATGTACGCCCATATTCCTTTGTGGTAGCGGCGTGTAAACCAGGGAAGGTACTCCACAGGAGGTAACCCGTGGCACCCGTCGGCACTTCCGGGGAACAAAAATATTTTCAGTGGAGCACGTTGTGGCGGCGTGTATATGCAGCATCGTCGATCGGTATCCACCATTAAAGACGCGTGCGTGCACGTGCGGTGTCTACCAGTTGCTACCCGCAGTGGCGGCGTGTAAAGGTACTATAACAGCCTTTTTACTCTTCTGTGAAGACTGTCTACAAGGTTTTGGAGGCGTCAGTGGGAAATTTGCCTATTCATCCAAAAATCCAAAAGAGCATAGTTTTTTGAGTTCACAATTCTTCTATTCCTCCCATAGATCTTTAATGGCCCTGAGATTAGAACTCAATTTAGCCAATCCAGTTCCTTCAGACTCCCAACAGTTGCTATTGGCTTTTGGTGGCTTTTAAGGATTCATGGTATAAAACTGAAAGGGAGAAGATACAGATTAGATATTAGAATAAATATTGACAGGGAGGGTGATCAAAGAGCGTGACAGGCGGTTCTTATTCAATAGAAGTCTTCTCACAGAGGCTGGACAGACATCTGTCTGGGATGATTTAGTGAATCCTGCATTGAGCAGGGAGTCAGACCAGATGATCCAGGAGGTTACTCTCAACTCTACCATTCTATGATAGTAACCTCACTTATTATTAAAAAGCAAACAGACGACAATAGTGTAATGGCATATACAGTTCTCTTTATATCTGTTGGAAAATTTAAATTTACAAGTGCCAGAGGTCATGCACATTCATTGCTCTAGGGCTGGGTGATCTATGGATTAATTTTAGGTTATGTTGACTTCTGTAGTTTTGTCATTAGCGGGATCATGTTCACTGACTCTGAGATTTTATCAGTTCGGACAGTGAATGATTTTCTTTAGAAGCTCCCAAGGACAAATCGAAAATGTGCTAATACAGGTCTGTTCATTTGACTTACATTACAGTCTATGTGCTGATGACAGTTCATTTGACTTACTTTACAGTCTATGTGCTGATGACAGCCAAAGGTCAATAGAGGTCTGCAAATTGCCAATGCCCTTTATTGTTTGTGGTGTCTTAAAGAGTAAGACTACATTCACAAGGGGCACTGTTAGCACTGCGTTTTTTAAAGATCCGTTTTTGCAGTGAAATGCAGTGACGTTGGCTGTCCCAGCCCAGTCAACACATTTCACAATTTGACATTCAGACAGGACATTTTGTACAGGTTCGTTACACGATTCATACAAAGAATGAACATGTCAATTCTTTTGTCTTTTTATGAATACGCTTTGTCTATTCCCCCCATAGTGGAATGAGTAAAAGAAAGCAGATCTGTGAAAAGCAGAACACTAGCGCACCATGTGAATGCCTGCTGTGTTTGAGCTAAAAGCAGATTCATTTTTGAGCGGATCCATAACGAACAGGGACTGTGTCCCATGTGAATGTAGCCTTATTTCCTACATTAAAAGTTATTATATTTTCAAGAGTGATTGGTGGGAGTCTCAATGTTTGTAGCCTCACTGATTCAGAGAATAGCGCTGTGAAATTCCCAGTAGGTATTACATGACCTTGCCACGTTTTCACAACACGGCTGCATTCATTGACTTTGGGTCTGCTCGTCTTTTTGCTGATGTCCAGTAGAGAATGGAATGGGGCAGGAGAGAATCATTCCTACAGGGCATTTTGGAGCCATATTCCTGGGATTGGGGGGGGGGGCCTGCAATCAGATCCCCAGCAATCTTAACTTTAGTACTATCCTGTGCATAGGTGATAACTTAATTTCAGGAATGATCTTTTAATGTCCAGTATAAACCTTGTGACATGTAAGGCAGAGCACCCGCAGTGACGCTTCATATTTTTGCTGCATAAAAAATGCAATGTTTTATAGTTCGGTTAAAATGGAAGGGATGTATAGAAATATCCTGCTCACTCTGGGTTTTTTGTACACAGCATAAACTGACCTGTGGTGCATGTATCAAATTCACATGTCAATTTCACCTGTCTGTACACTTGAGTGTTATGTGTAGTTTGTCCCTATAGAATTGCTTTATACACGAAAAATCCACATCTAAATTAACGCATATAATCCACACAAACTTTTGTCCAGAAAGTATAAAAAAAAATAAGGCAGCTTTGTATAAAACATGACCTATCCACAAGAGACAAACTGCAGCTCCATGAATGCAATAAAAAATGTAAAAAAAGGTGATTTTTGTGTACTCACCGTAAAATCCTTTTCTCTTAGGTCTCTAATTAGGGTGACACAGGACTGTGGGTGTTATGCTGTTGTCCACTAGGAGGCAACACTAAGCAGAATCTGCAAGAGAGTTAAAAGTGGCTCCTCCTCTGCAGTATACACCCCTGGGGCAGGCACTGCCTCACCAGTTTTGTGGTTAAGTAGTAGGAGAAATTAATATAGTAATAATAAAATACCAAGGCCTGTAAAAACCTGCAACCATGTATTGCTCAGAAGAAACCTGAGAAACCATTAAAGGCCCTAAACGGCCACAGGTGTGGTGCTGTGTCCCCAATTAGAGGCTAAGAGAAAAGGATTTTATGTGAGTACACAAAAATATCCTTTTCTCCTTCGCTTCATTGGGGGACACAGGACCGTGGGATGTCCCAAAGCAGTCCCTTAGTGGGAAGAGCAATGGAACTAAGGAAATACTGAAAAGCCAGAAAAAAAACAACTATGCACCTACAGGTGGGCTACTGCCGCCTGGAGGATGCGTCTTCCCAGATTCGCATCTGCGAGGACTGGGTGTGAACACTATAGCATTTGGTAAACGAGTGTAGGCCGGAGCACGTGGCTGCTGTGCTGACGCCTGGTGCCTAATGGCCCAGGAGGCCCCCACTGCCCTAGTAGAATGTGCCTTGATACCGGCTGGAAGGGGCGAATTTTTGGTGCTGTAAGCATCTTGAATAGTGGATTTAATCCATCTTGCCAGAGTTGCCTTAGAGGCTGGCGTGCCCTTGTGTTTGCCTTCTGGAAGGAGGAAGAGGGAATCAGACTTTCGAAAGAGCGCTGTTCTGGACCATAGATGCGTAAAGCCCTGACGAGGTCCAGCAAATGTAGAGCTTTCTCGACCCGATCAACTGGAGCTGCGCAAAGTGACGGCAGTGATATCTCTTCAGTTAGGTGGAAGGAGGATGCCACCTTCGGGAGGAAAGACGGAACCGGACATAGGACAACTTTATCTTGGTGGAAGACAAGGAAAGGTGGTTTACAGGAAAGTACTGCTAGTTCCAACACTCTGCGGAGGGAAGTAATTGCCACTAAAAATACCACCTTCTGAGTGAGAAGGTGAAGGGAATCTCCCTTAAGGGCTCAAAAAGGTGGTTCCTGTATAGCCGTGAGAACCAAGTTTAGGTCACAAGTGTCTAGTGGCCTTTTATAGGGAGGAACTAGTCGGAAGACACCCTGAAGAAAGGTCTTCACCTGAGGTTTGGTAGCAAGACGTCTCTGAAATAGGATTGAAAGGGACGAAACTTGGCTCTTAAGGGAACCTAAGGACAGGCCTGAGTCTAGACCAGATTGGAGGAAACTAAGATCCTTGGCAGGGAATAGGGCCAAGGCGAGTGACCTCGAGATGTGCACCAAGCAAGAAAGGGTCTTCATGTTCGATAGTAAACCTTACAGTAGCTGAGGCTGGTTTACGTGCTCTGATCATGGTCACTACAACGTCTTGGGAAAACACCAGCTTGGGTTAGAACCCAGGTCTCAAGGGCCACGCCGTCAAATTAAGAGCTGCTGAATTCTGATGGTAAAACAGGCTCTGAGAGAGGAGGTCTGGACAGTCCAGGAGACGCCATGGAACGTCTGCTGTGAGTTGGATGAGGTCGGATACCAAGCGCGCCTGGGCCAGTTCGGAGCTTCGAGAATGATCTGAAGACATTCTTGTTTGATATTCCTCACTACCTTGGCGATTAGTGGTAATGAAGGAAAAATGTAGGGGAGGCAGAATTGGGTCCAATCCTGGACTAGAACGTCTATTCCTAACAATGTGGGTTCGTGGGATCTGGCTATGAAGTTGGGAACCTTGGCATTGAGGCGTGATGCCATGAGGTCCACTCCATGGTTCCCTAGTGATGATAGATTTGATGGAAAACATGTGGATTAGGGACCACTCGCCTGAGTCCATCCCTTGGCACTGAGGAAATCGCTTCGTGATTTTATACTCCCTGGTATATGTACTGCTGACATTACTGAATTCATTGATTTCGCCCAGTGAAGAATGTGGTGAACTTCTTTCATCGCCTGGAGACTGCGAGTTCCGCCCTAGTGGTTGACATATGCCGCAGCCATGGCATTTTCTGTACTGGATCCTGACATGGCACCCTGCCAGAAGGTGGCTGAAGGCTTTCAGTGCTAAGAAAATTTCCCGAATCACCAGTAGGTTCATGGGCATTGTTAACTCCGAGAGGGACCATTTGCCCTGTGCTCTGTGATGTAGATATACCGCGCTCCAGCCTGTCAAGCTCGCGTCGGTGGTCAGAACCTACCATAGGCTGGAAGGAAGGACTTCCCCTGAGTGAGTGATACTGGACTGAGCCACCACTGGAGAGAATGTCTGGTCGACATTGATAGATGAAATTTCCTGTCAAGTGAAAAGGGGCTCTTGTCCCGGGATGTGAGTATGGCTAGCTGAAGAGGGCTGAGGTGAAGCTGAGCAGACGGAACTGCTGCTATCGCGGCAACCATCCAGCCTAAGACTTTTATGACCGGATGGACTGAGGTGACTGATGAAGAAGGGTTCGGACTCCTTGACGGAGCGGCCCGTGCCTTGTCCTGGGGAAGCCGGACCAGAGCTCTGGAGGTGTTGAACTGCATTCCCAGGAAAGACTAGAGACTGTGTCGGAATTGGCGAGGACTTTTGGAAGGTTGACAAGCCAACCTAGTTGTCGCAAGGTGTTACAGTGTAAGACACTGTATTCGCAGTCTTTGAAAGTTGGTGCTTTGATGAGTAAATGTCCAGGTATGGGGAATGACTACGCCTCTGGAAAGAAGAATGGTCATGATGGCCACCATGAGCTTCGTGAACACCCAGGGAGCTGTGGCAAGCCCAAATGGAAGAGCTACAAATCGGTAGTGGTCTTGGGCAATCGTGAACCTGAGAAACCTTTGAGTGGCTGCTATTGGGACATGCAGGTATGCGTCTTGTATATCTATTGGCGCGAGGTATCCTCCCTGGTCCGTGGATGCTATTATGGCGCGGAGAGACTCCAAAGCGGAAATGTCGCCGTGACATGTTTGTTAATTTTTAGGTCCAGGACGGGTCGTACTATGCCTCCTTTTTTGGGGAGCACAACAGGTTTGAGTAGACCTTGGAGCTTGCTGTGGACTGGCATGATGACTTCTGATTCGAGGATAGACTCGACTGCCTGGAAGAAGGCTGAGCCTTGACGGTGCCTTCTCAGGGACAGATAGGAAAAAAACGGTTGGGCGTTAAGGACGTGAGCTCTATCTTGTAACCGGAAGACACTAGCTCTTTACCCACTTGTCTTATATAATAGGTAGCCAGACTTGCTGAAAGTGAAGTAGTCGACCGCCTACAAGTGGGGTGTCAACCGGACAAGGGAATCAGGGGTAGGGAAAAACCTCTCGGCTTCCCTTGGGCCGAGATTGGTTCTGTAAAATTGAGCTCATCTTTTGGGACGTCTGCGATTGCTCCCTGCGTGGCGACCGGCTGCCCGCCTGATTGGCCTAGATGCTGACCAGCCAAGCGAATTTCGAGAGGATCGGAACCTTGTTTTTTGACGGCGGTTGAAGGGCCGTTTTGCCTTCCGCTGAGGGGAGAGGTTTTGCTCCGTGGCTCTGAAATTAGATTGTCTAGTTGTTCTTCGAACAACCGGCCATAAAATATAGGAGTCCTGTGGGGGATTTCTTGAGGCTGCATCGCCTTCCACTCGCGTAACTAGAGGGCACATCTAATAGTAATGGCATTTGATGCTGCTAATGCTGCGCGATTGGCGGAATCCAGGGCAGCATGTACTAGATAGTCGGCCTGACCGAGATATGTGCTGCCTGGTCTGACAGAGTAGGATCAGCATCTGTGGACTTTAAGGCAGTGTGCAGGTCTCCTGCCCAAGTCATGATGGCTTTTGCTGCCCAGACTGAGGCAAACAATGGAGCTAACGAGGACCTTGAAGCTCGAAAAACTGATCTAGCCTTTGTTCAACTAGGCGGTTGGTTGCGTCCATTAATGTAGGAACTATCTGGTAAAGACAGAAGCGCACTAGGCTGCAAGTCTGGACACTGGGGGGTCCAATTGGGGTGGGTCGGCCCAGTTCTGGGTTACTGCCAGGAGGAAGGGATAACGCGCTTCAAGCATTTTTCGGTTGCCGAATCTTTTCTCAGAGGTGCGAAGCGGTGCTTTTGGAAGATTCTGGAATTCAGGGTGATCCGCAAATTATTTGCATGCATGTAATAAACAATAAGGGTTTTGATTGCCTTCTGTCCTATGAGCACTGCGTTCTGTCGCAGTGCAAGAGGTGTAATGACCAGCAAAGGGTTTAATCTCCTTCTGCTCTATGAGCACAGCACTCTGCAGCAATGTAAGACATATACTAAACAGTAAATGTTTTAATTGCCTTTGTTGTATGAGAACTAGCATGCTACAACAATGCAAGAGGCTTAATTGCTCCTTATTCTGTGACCACAGCACATATATAACATGCTTTGCAGAGCTCCTCCCGGCCTATGAAGCGGATTGCTCCTTTTTGTAGGAATAGCCTGTGTCCCTCTGCTGTGTGACACAATCGGTGCAGTGGTGCTGTCATGGCAAGCACTGTGCGAGGAGAAGTAGGAGCGGGACAGTGAAAAAGCACAGCCAGCTAGCAAAAAAGGCGTTCAGGAGATCTCACAAGAGAGCGAGAAGCGGCAGAAAGAAACCCGGCCCTTACATGATGCGGCTGGGGCGTGGACCGGCCTCTAGTGATGTCAGCCGAAGGACGGGCGGGGAAAGGCGGAACCATCCACGCTAGGCTGGAACCGTGGCCTTGCGTAAATGGCAGCCCTGGGAAAGTGAGGAGGCCGCGAACTCCGTCTGTCCTGCTGTACGGGATGCTGCCTCCATCCTTCACAGCGGGTCCCGCTGTGTAAAACCACCACCGCTGTCCTGCATAGCCAGTGGAAAAGGCGCAGCATGGAGATACAGGGGGACAAGCCCATAGTACTGCGGGGGGAATCACTGCATTCAAGAGACCCTGGACTGGCAGGGCTCTGCAAACATGGTGAGAGCGGCCTCAACCCAAGTCCCCTGTGTGAAGAGGGGAGATGGGGGGGGGGATGTAGATCATCCCCATGCTGGTTCTTAGCGAGGAGAGGCTGCACCGATCCCTTGGGGTGGTGGGCTGGGAGGATCTTGTATAAGTCAAACTCCCTTGGCAGTAGAATGCTGGCATTGTCCACATACAGCACTCACACAATGGCGGCCCCATCAGGAGAACCCAGTAGAAGTGAGAGAGGTGAACAGGGCGGATTTATGCTGCTCCAGAGGGCTCCTGTGTAGTCTCAACTTCAACCAAAGTCCCCAACAGTGGGGAGAAGAGGAAGGAGGAAGATCTGTTGGTCTGTCTCAACTTCGACCCAGCACCCCAACAGTGGGATGCCGAGGAAGGAGGGCGGCATGTGTATGGATGTCTCGACTTCGACCCAACGCCCCCAACAGTAGGGGGCCGAGGAAGGAGCATGTCGGGGGTCCTGCCAGGGACCCACTTTTCTTCTTCTTTGAAGAAGAAAATCAAAAACTAAAAAATTAAAAGAAAAAATTTAGATGTGCCTCCTAACGACACTAAGCAAAAACTGGTGAGGCAGTGCAGAGTAGGGGGAGCCACTTTAACTCTCTTGCAGATTCTACTTAATGTCGCCTCCTAGTGGACAGCAGCATAATACCCACGGTCCTGTGTCCCCCAATGAGGTGAAGGAGAAACACTCAAAAACTAAATGAAAAAAAAAAAATGCAAGTAACCTAATAGGTGCAGAAATTCTGCAACATCAAAAAACGCAGAAAACGTCTGACATACTAGACTATACTGTTCGCACAATTAACTTTGTGTTACTAGTGCCCTACTTTGAAGCTGTATGGTTTATTCTATGACATATAGCCTCATAGCCCACGGAAGACCTTTTCCAAAAACTATGTGAAGTATTGTATCAGTATTTCATAATTGATAAGTTTATATTATGTTTCATATAGGCCAGGGAATTAAGAAGAAAAGATACTTAGGAATCAGGATGCTGTCACTCACCGCAGCGTAAGAACCGCCTTTTATTCCATAGGTGACCTTAATACATTGTTATTTAGGGTAATGATTTCTGATTCTACTTTGCAATCCATATGTCGTTGCAGCAAAGTGAAGGAACTGAAGGAGCAATCAAAAGATTTCCCTGATGTGACCTCTGGAGCTTATATTGTAGAGGTGCTACCAGACACACCAGCAGAAGAGTAAGTAGCGCTAGAATTGACTATAAAGTCTATATGTATTGCACCTTTGTTTTCTACATGAGCGCGGATGTGGAGATGAGATAAAGTTCAGTTCAATGATTATGATTTCCTAATCCTCTTCACTCCTGGGTAATTTTTCATTTTTGCATTTTCATTAGTGATGAGCGAGTGTAATCATTACTATTCGCTATTTGCACGAATACTACGGTATTCGCTATACTCGTTACTGGCGAGTATGGCAGATGCTCGTGAGTGATGTGTCCATCGTTATCAATCTGACACATATTGCTGCCTCCCTTCAGTAAACAATGGGAGTCAGCACCTCAGTGAGAGCAGACTGAATGTTAGGGTCTCTCTGGGGGCACAGCAAGGTGTTTAAAGGCCCTGTCTCACGCTTCAATGTGTTGGCGAACCAAGCAACAATCCGACTTGACCTAAATCGCTAGAACGACGTTCAGTGATCTCTAGTGAAATGTAACACGTATAGATCTAGTTAACGACGCAGCAACGATTCCGCGACAAGCAAACGATACTTGCGGTCGTTAGCTCGCCTACATCCTTCAGTTTCCAATAGGCGAGGTCGTTAACGACATCGTTATCAAGGTGTCACACACACCCATGCTGCAGGTTGAACGAACGCTCATCGTTTAGTTTTAGGTCCGGTTCACAAACCTCCCATCAACGTTCTGCCTGATCATCATTGATCTTTTGTACATGTCACACTGAACGACGTCGTTAGAACGACTGAAAACCCGTGACGTACTAACGATATCTTAGTGTGAGACGGGGCCTTTATACAGTAGAAATGTAAAAAAGCCCACCCTCCCACCTGTCCCAGAAGTGCTCGTTTTGGTTCCCTGGCTGGTCATCAGCGCATGAAGCCGTCCTGGTCCCGGCGGTGAGGATATCCAATACAAGAAGAATGGTCTCCAGTGACCACAGGAGATGGGGGTTCTTAAAACTTCATGTTTATTGAGCCATCATGTGAAAAGCATAGATATGCAGAAGGAGGCAATCTCAGTGCAGGGAACGAATCCCAGGCATTTCATCATAACGGTCTCGACTGGGATTGCCTCCTTCTGCATGTCTATGCTTTTAATATGATGGCTCAATAAACGTGAAGTTCTCAGAAGCTTATCTCCTTTGGTCACTGTAGACAACTCTTCTTGTATATCAAAAATTTCCAAGTTGTGCGAAATAGTGAAAAAAACTGCAATTCTGCAAGTGTTTTTTTTTGGTTATTGTTTTCATCTTTCTGGTGTTCACTGGGGAGTTAATATGATCTGGTACGATTACAGCAATACAGAGTTGTTGTTTTTTTATTATTTTCCTTTTTTTAAAATAATTCTGAACTTTTTAGAAGTTTTTTCTTAAATTTAGTTTACTTCAACAGTTCCTTAGACCCATAACTAGGGATGGGCGAATCTACTCGCTAGGACTCGTTACTCGGCGAGTAGTAAGGGACTCGCAGGACTCGGTACTCTGCGAGTTTCCCAGTGATTACTCGCACGAGTCCAATGCAAATCAATATGAATCCTAGTTTTGTCAGAAACGCTGACAAAACTAGGATTGCCATTGTTTGCATTAGACTTGGCTACTGTGCCAGTGATAGCAGGGAAACTCGCAAATAACTGCTTTGCGAGCTGAGTCCAGCTGTCTTCTCTGTGCAGCTCCAGAGTCCTAGAGCCCGCCTGCTCACAGAGATGATGTAGCAGTGCTGAGATTGTTCTCAGTCTGCTCATTCCCTGTGCATAGACATCTATATCTATGCACAGGGGATGTAGCAGAGAGGACATCGCGTTTTGGACTACGTCGGACGGAAGAGGATTTTTTTCATTAAAGATGGAGTCCCTAATGGCTTTTTTTTTTATTTCAAATAAAAATTTTTCTCTGTGTTTTTTTAACCCTTTATTGGAGATTCTTAGTGGCTGGGTCAAACGTGGCCTGACATTAAGAATCTCGGGCTTAATACCAGCTTGTATAACAAAGCTGGTATTAACCCCTTTATTACCCAGCGTGCCACCGCCCCAGGGCCGCTGGAAGAGCGGGGTTCAGTGCCAAAGGATGGCGCTTCAATGAACGCGCCATCTTCTGGGGCGGCTGCGGGCTGCAATTTGCAGCGGGGGGTGCCCAGAAAGCTTGGGCATCCCTGCGCTGCGGATTCCAGCCCCCAGCTGCTTAGCTGTACCTGGCTAGACATAGAAATTGCGCAGAGCCCCACGCATTTTTTTTTTATTATTTCATGAATTTCAGAATCTCAGAGAGTCAGAGTCAGAATCTCAGAGAGTCAGAGTCAGAATCTCAGAGTCAGAGTCAGAATCTCAGAGAGTCAGAGTCAGAATCTCAGAGAGTCAGAGTCAGAATCTCAGAGAGTCAGAGTCAGAATCTCAGAGTCAGAGTCAGAATCTCAGAGTCAGAATCTCAGAGTCAGAGTCAGAATCTCAGAGTCTCAGAATCTCAGTCTCAGAGAGTCAGAGTCAGAATCTCAGAGAGTCAGAGTCAGAATCTCAGAGAGTCAGAGTCAGAATCTCAGAGAGTCAGAGTCAGAATCTCAGAGAGTCAGAGTCAGAATCTCAGAGTCTCAGAGAGTCAGAATCTCAGAGAGTCAGAGTCAGAATCTCAGAGTCAGAATCTCAGAGTCAGAATCTCAGAGAGTCAGAATCTCAGAGAGTCAGAGTCAGAATGTCAGAGTCTCAGAATCTCAGAATCTCAGAGAGTCAGAGTCAGAATCTCAGAGAGTCAGAGTCAGAATCTCAGAAAGTCAGAGTCAGAATCTCAGAGTCAGAATCTCAGAGTCTCAGAGAGTCAGAGTCAGAATCTCAGAGAATCAGAATCTCAGAGAGTCAGAGTCAGAATCTCAGAGTCTCAGAGAGTCAGAGTCAGAATCTCAGAGAGTCAGAGTCAGAATCTCAGAGTCTCAGAATCTCAGAGTCTCAGAGAGTCAGAGTCAGAATCTCAGAGTCAGAGTCTCAGAGAATCAGAATCTCAGAGAGTCAGAGTCAGAATCTCAGAGTCAGAATCTCAAAGTCTCAGAGAGTCAGAGTCAGAGTCTCAGAATCTCAGAGTCTCAGAGAGTCAGAGTCAGAGTCAGAATCTCAGAGAGTCAGAGTCAGAATCTCAGAGTCAGAGTCAGAATCTCAGAGTCAGAGTCAGAATCTCAGAGTCAGAATCTCAGAGAATCAGAGTCAGAATCTCAGAGAGTCAGTCAGAATCTCAGAGTCTCAGAGAGTCAGAGTCAGAATCTCAGAGAGTCAGAGTCAGAATCTCAGAGTATCAGAATCTCAGAGTCTCAGAGAGTCAGAGTCAGAATCTCAGAAAGTCAGAGTCAGAATCTCAGAGTCTCAAAATCTCAGAGTCTCAGAGAGTCAGAGTCAGAATCTCAGAGAGTCAGAGTCAGAATCTCAGAGAGTCAGAGTCAGAATCTCAGAGAGTCAGAGTCAGAATCTCAGAGAATCAGAGTCAGAATCTCAGAGAGTCAGAGTCAGAATCTCAGAGAGTCAGAGTCAGAATCTCAGAGAGTCAGAGTCAGAATCTCAGAGAATCAGAGTCAGAATCTCAGAGAGTCAGAGTCAGAATCTCAGAGTCTCAGAGAGTCAGAGTCAGAATCTCAGAGAGTCAGAGTCAGAATCTCAGAGTCTCAGAATCTCAGAGTCTCAGAGAGTCAGAGTCAGAATCTCAGAGTCAGAGTCTCAGAGAATCAGAATCTCAGAGAGTCAGAGTCAGAATCTCAGAGTCAGAATCTCAAAGTCTCAGAGAGTCAGAGTCAGAGTCTCAGAGTCTCAGAATCTCAGAGTCTCAGAGAGTCAGAGTCAGAGTCTCAGAGAGTCAGAGTCAGAATCTCAGAGAGTCAGAGTCAGAATCTCAGAGTCAGAGTCAGAATCTCAGAGTCAGAGTCAGAATCTCAGAGTCAGAATCTCAGAGAATCAGAGTCAGAATCTCAGAGAGTCAGTCAGAATCTCAGAGTCTCAGAGAGTCAGAGTCAGAATCTCAGAGAGTCAGAGTCAGAATCTCAGAGTATCAGAATCTCAGAGTCTCAGAGAGTCAGAGTCAGAATTCTCAGAAAGTCAGAGTCAGAATCTCAGAGTCTCAAAATCTCAGAGTCTCAGAGAGTCAGAGTCAGAATCTCAGAGAGTCAGAGTCAGAATCTCAGAGAGTCAGAGTCAGAATCTCAGAGAGTCAGAGTCAGAATCTCAGAGAATCAGAGTCAGAATCTCAGAGAGTCAGAGTCAGAATCTCAGAGAGTCAGAGTCAGAATCTCAGAGAGTCAGAGTCAGAATCTCAGAGAATCAGAGTCAGAATCTCAGAGAGTCAGAGTCAGAATCTCAGAGTCTCAGAGAGTCAGAGTCAGAATCTCAGAGAGTCAGAGTCAGAATCTCAGAGTCTCAGAATCTCAGAGTCTCAGAGAGTCAGAGTCAGAGTCTCAGAGAGTCAGAGTCAGAATCTCAGAGAATCAGAGTCAGAATCTCAGAGAGTCAGAGTCAGAATCTCAGAGTCTCAGAGAGTCAGAGTCAGAATCTCAGAGAGTCAGAGTCAGAATCTCAGAGTCTCAGAATCTCAGAGTCTCAGAGAGTCAGAGTCTCAGAGAGTCAGAGTCAGGATCTCAGAGAGTCAGAGTCAGAATCTCAGAGAATCAGAGTCAGAATCTCAGAGAATCAGAGTCAGAATCTCAGAGAGTCAGAGTCAGAATCTCAGAGTCAGAGTCAGAATCTCAGAGAGTCAGAGTCAGAATCTCAGAGAGTCAGAGTCAGAATCTCAGAGAGTCAGAGTCAGAATCTCAGAGAGTCAGAGTCAGAATCTCAGAGAGTCAGAGTCAGAATCTCAGAGAGTCAGAGTCAGAATCTCAGAGAGTCAGTCAGAATCTCAGAGAGTCAGTCAGAATCTCAGAGTCTCAGAGTCAGAGTCTCAGAATTTCATTAAATAATTTAAAAAAATGCGTGGGGCTCCGCGCAATTTCTATTTCTAGCCAGGTACAGCTAAGCAGCTGGGGGCTGGAATCCGCAGCGCAGGGATGCCCAAGCTTTCTGGGCACCCCCCGCTGCAAATTGCAGCCCGCAGCGCGCCCCAGAAGATGGCGCGTTCATTGAAGCGCCATCCTCTGGCGCTGAACCCCGCTCTTCCAGCGGCCCTGGTGGCGGTGGCACGCTGGGTAATAAAGAGGTTAGGGCCAGCTTTGTATTATCAGCTGGCCCTAAGCCCGAAATTTATGGCGGTCACGCCAATATTAGACATGACCGCCATGAATTTCTATTAAATTGTTTTAAAAAAAACACAACACAGAGAAAATTTTTTATTAGAAATAAAAAAAAAAGCCATTAGGGACTCCATCTTTAATTAAAAAAATCCTCTTCCGTCCGACGCAGTCCAAAACGCGATGTCCTCTCTGCTACATCCCCTGTGCATAGATATAGATGTCTATGCACAGGGAATGAGCAGACTGAGAACAATCTCAGCACTGCTACATCATCTCTGTGCACAGACATTCATGTCTATGCACAGGAAATGAGCAGACTGAGAACAATCTCAGCACTGCTACATCAGGCAGCAGGCGGGCTCTAGGACCCTGGAGCTGTGGCAGCCAGCACACAGAGCAGACAGGACTCTTATCTGTGCGAGTTTCCCAGCGATTACAGTTGGAAAGTAAACGAGTCCAATGCAAATAAACGGCAAAACTAGGATTGCTTCAGGCTGAAGCTTCCGAGACACATCTGCGATTTGTAAATCTCACACTACTCGCTATTACTCGCTTCCCCATTCATTAACATTGGACTCGCTAGACTCGCAACGAGTAGCGAGTCCTGTGCTCGGACTCGCTAGAGTCAAGCGATTCCGAGTAATTTAGGATTCGCCCATCACTACCCATAACGTTTTTTACCATTTTGCTGTGCATACAATGATTTAATCACCTTTAATTACTTTTTTTGGGAAGTGTGGCGACTAGGAAAGGCAGTTCTGGTGTTTTGATATCTTTTTTGCTGCATTTACTGGTTAATTTTAAATTTTACAGACAAAACCTACTGTATATGGACATACTGATGACAAATATGCTTTTTTTAAATTTATTTTTGGATTGGAAAAAAAAAGGATTGATTTAAAATGTTGTTTTTTTTTTTTTTAGTTTTTACTTTTTTTTTGTCCTCCTTTGCGCCTTGAAGGTGTGATTGTTTGTCTGAGTATATACCGCAGTATTGTAGTATTGCAGCTATTACGTAAAGTGTCAATTTCCATTGAGGAAGTAGATGAACTCTAGTGCCGCCTAATGGAAGTAGCAATCCTAAAAGTCAAAACTGGCTCTTTAACAAGCCTTGTAATATGATTTAGGATTAGCCTCTCATACAGCCAGATTAGATCCCATACTTTGCAATGATGAGGAGCCATCACCCCGAAATGCAGCGTCTGCAAATTGGAGTTCTGGCATAAAGCCTAAGTCATATTGAAAGGCTTGTTAAAGGGTCAACATTGACTTTTAGGATTGCTGATTCCAATAGTTGGCACTGGAGTTTGTCTACTTCCTCCCTGGAGAGACAATTTGACATATTTCCCAGAGGAACATTACGGCTATAAGTCTCATCACTGCTGGCATGCAGGATTAATCTCCATAAGGAGAAATGTTATTCCTTTACACCCCATCTTAGCCTCTCATACAGCCAGATCAGGTTCCATACTTTGCCCCTCATCATTGCAATCACCCCGAAATGCATCGGCTGCAGATTCGTGTTCTGATCTGGCATAAATCCTGTCTGCAGACGATGCATTTCGGGGTGATTGCCCCTCATCATTGCAAAGCATGAGATCTGATCTGGCTGTATGAGAGGCTAATCCTAAATCATATTACAAAGCTCGTTAAAGAGTCAGTTATGACTTTTAGAATTGCTACTTCCAGTAGGTGACACTAGAGTTTGTCTACTTTCTAACTGAAGAGACAATCTGCATATTTTCCAGAGGAGCATTGCGACTATAAGTCTCCTCACTGCCGGCATGCAGGATTAATCTCCACAAGGAGAAAAGCTATTCCCTTATACCTTAATTTCCTATGAATCATGTGTTGTCTTTTTAGTGCCCTCTGTGGTAAGCACTGATTCGTTTTAATCATGACTTTCTTGTTTTTTTTTGTCCCAGAGCTGGGTTGAAGGAAAGTGATGTGATAATCAGCATTGGCAGTCAGACTGTGACCTCCAGCAATGACGTGAGTGAAGCCATTAAGCAGGAAGGACCTCTACGTTTGGTAATACGCCGTGGAAATGAGGATATTGCCATCACAGTGACACCCAAAGAAATTGATCTATAATGGAAGAATTGAGCTGGTATCTTAGGCCTTCCAAGATATAGATCCAAACAATGAACTGCACTTGTGAGGACACTGTGTATAAGCACTGAATATAACTGACCCCCCCCGAACCCACCCAGGAGACCCCCTTTAGCTTCCGATTGCTGAACCCTGTGCCTCTTCACAATCCCACCACTGGTGTGCGCCCTTCTGAAATAACATGCTGGTTTATGTGTCTTAACTGGAGGAGAAGTCGGAGTGGTACAATAATAAAGACCCAATTGGTCCAACAATTGTATTCTACATGTTTATTATCACATCCATTAATGTTTTATAGTGTGTTTTCTGTATGAATTCCTTTTTGTTCTGTAATTGATTTGTTAAACTAGAAAATGAATCAAGTTTTTACTAGCGGATGTTGAGTCACACCTTCGCCTGACAAAGACTACATGGAAGACAGGAGGAATTGTTGGGTCTTTATAATGAAGCAACGATGTTGATGTTGGCCATTGATACCTAGCATTAGGAAAAATAGGGTTAGGCTTTGGATCCTTTCCAGAGGGAAAGTAAAATGACGAGTACAGTAAAATATTTATTATACCCAGTTACATAATTCTACCTATTTAAGAATAATGATATAGAATTGCTGATAACATATACACTATTATAGCTTTGTTTTCTTAAAGGGAACCTTTCACTTGGAAAAAATGCTATTAACCTGCAGATTAATATCATTCTGATTCTGCCCGGCCCCTGCACATTAAACTTCGCTGCTGGGAGCAAATTAACTTTAATCTTCCCATCAGCGTTCTGGTTTCAGTCTTGGGGGCGACGCCAACAAAAGTTCATTCACTGCTCAGTGTATGGAGAGCGTCAGCTGTAACCGTCCCCCACTAACTGACAGCTTCCTCTAATGTAGAAAGGCTGTCAGTCAGTATGGGGGCTGTTACAGGCTTCACTCTCTATACACAGTGTGGTGACTGACCCGGCGCTGGTGCCGCCCCCATGACTGAAACCGGAACGCTGCGAGGAGGATTAAAGGGGAACTCCAGTGAGAGAAAACTTTTCAGTACAGTTCCTGCCCTCCTACATGATGAAGCAGAGCCGTACACTGCAGTTCTAGGATCTATAGGATCTGCTCCTTTGCTCTAGCCCCCACCTTAGGGAATCTAGATTTCTGCCTGTCAGCTTCATTTGGAGCAGATAAGAGGATGTGTGTCAGGGGTGTGGATGCTGTGAGCTGCTGGATCAGCCTACATTCACACCCCCTCACAATTCTGTATGGGGAGGGTGCATGGCTATGGGGTGTGAACGCCGGCCCCATGTTCACACACATACAATCCAGCCCCTGATATACCATCCTATGTGACAGTGGGTCCAGGCTTGAAATAGCAATAATGTCACCAAACAGATCCAAATACACACTGTGATCCTCTGCTGTATGATGATGCATAATGTGTACTGGTAATGTGAGCCTATGAGCAGAGGCAAAGCTCTACACTGATCAATTCAATGTACATTGCTGCATGGTCTCTCCTCCCCCATAGGAACATGGTTGCTTCCTGTCCACTGAAACTCTCCATGGATCATCATCATCATCATTACTCCTCAGTGACAGGCACAGCAAGGCATTTTTGCATTTTTTTGGGCTGCATAACTGCATGTATAAGTGGACACAAAATGAAGCTTGTGAAAACATATTTGTAGTGCATGTTACAGTTCTTTACACATGGACCTGAGGCATCACATATCCTAAAACTGCCTGGTTACAAGACCATAACACAAACAGAAAGTGCATTCACATGGATTGATAAACAGAATAAAACATAATACTGTACATGTATTCCTGCATTTAGATTGATATCATATAAGACAATCTATAATTGGGAACATTAAAATAGCATTTTTTTTAGCTGTTAATAGATACTACGTGATAATACAGGTGTGTACTATA
Organism: Allobates femoralis; assembly: GCA_033576535.1. Lineage (NCBI taxonomy): Eukaryota > Metazoa > Chordata > Amphibia > Anura > Aromobatidae > Allobates > Allobates femoralis. The sequence continues at coordinate 78,806,959 of JARQOC010000006.1, read as the reverse complement.
ACTTGTGTAACAGATGCTGCATACTTTAGATGCCTTGCTGTGCCTGTCACTGAGGAGTGATGATGATGATCCATGGAGAGTTTCAATGGACAGGAAGTAACCATGTTCCTATGGTGGAGAAGAGACCATGCAGATTCCCTTTGACAGTTCATTTCCTCCCGACAGTTTCCCTTTAAATAGTTACTGTACTTTCAGACAACTTGATCATTTTCAATAAAGTGATATGCAGGTTATCTATTTATCCCATCTAAATATTATAGTATCTTAGCAATGAAAAGTCTCTTCCAAGTGTCAGTCACTAGAGGTTTAATTTCTGTCCATTGTCCAGTGTATTCTGTCTGTAGCAGCAGGGAAGCCTGGATGGATTACAGAACGTGTAGGTGAGTGTTTGTCTCTCCTGCTCTCCTGTCTGTCAGACTGGATAGGGCGCACGCTGGGCTTTCAGTTCAGCACAAGTTCTGTTCTAGTTCAATCGTCGGTTTCTACACCTGATAAGCTGAAGTTTCATGTTGCTTTTACCTCCCTGCATTTCATGTATAAAAATTACAACATTGAACAAGACCATGCCAACCAAAGGCCACCATAAATATTGCACAAAACATAGCCAAATGCTGAAGGCCGGCAGGATCAGTCAACAGTTTAAAGGGATCCTGTCACCCCCAAAACACCTCCTAAGCTCTTAAAAGCTGTCCCTAGTGCATATTAACACTTGCCCTACACTCCTTTTTGCTCCTAAATGCACCTAATCAAAGTGAAGAAAAACGTTTTATAAGTACCTCATTATTGATGCTAATGAGTGACTATGCTATTCATAGTCACTCATCCAGGCAGCCCCTCTTCATGATATCACGCCTATTCAGGCGTGATCTTCCTAATGGATTCAAAATCGCGCCTCTCTGCGCGCCTCCCCACTCTCCCATTACGCACGGGCTTCAGTGGGGGCATTATGACGCGATTCGCGTCATTTCCTAGCGCCGGGTGACGTAGTACACCCGCGCCGCTCGCTTTGAGCTTCAAGTGCCTCACTGCGCATGCGTGCGGGAGCGCACTGCGCATGCGTGCGGGAGCCGGAACAGAGCGCCCGGCGATCCAGAGGCACAGAAGAGGATTCCATTCCTCATAACAACAGTACGGCGGTCCCATTACAAACCCCTAAGTTAGGGGTTTGTAATGGGACCGCCGTACTGTTGTTATGAGGAATGGAATCCTCTTCTGTGACTGTGTCTCTGGATCGCCGGCCGCTCTGTTCCGCTCACCATGCGCAGTGAGGCACTTGAAGCTCAAAGCGAGCAGCGCGGGTGTACTACGTCACCCGGCGCTAGGAAATGACGCGAATCGCGTCATAATGCCCCCACTGAAGCCCGTGCGTAATGGGAGAGTGGGGAGGCGCGCAGAGAGGCGCGATTTTGAATCCATTAGGAAGATCACGCCTGAATAGGCGTGATATCATGAAGAGGGGCTGCCTGGATGAGTGACTATGAATAGCATAGTCACTCATTAGCATCAATAATGAGGTACTTATAAAACGTTTTTCTTCACTTTGATTAGGTGCATTTAGGAGCAAAAAGGAGTGTAGGGCAAGTGTTAATATGCACTAGGGACAGCTTTTAAGAGCTTTGGAGGTGTTTTGGGGGTGACAGGATCCCTTTAAATAGGAACTCTGGTGAGAGAGAATTTTTTGTACTGTCCCTGCCCTCCTACATGATGAAGCTGAGCTGGACACTGCAGTTTTAGGATATTTATATCACTTATAAATCCATAAAATAGTATCTGCTCCTCAGCCCTCACCCTTCCTCAGGGTACAATAGGTAACAGTGCAGACTTACCATAATGCTGCTGCAGAGAGCAGGGGGTGTGGTGGGGCGTGGCCACTGGGGGCTCCATGATCATCCTACATTCCAGCTCCCTCATGCTTTTAGACGTTTAATGAAAGGGGGCATAGCCACCAGCCCCATGCTCTCACTATATGCCATCCTCCACTCTATATGCCTGCTGTATGCATCGCTCTACTCTCCTGACAGGAGTGGCAGTGTGTGTGTTTATGCAGCTGTCACTGTCAGCTCAGGAGAGTAGAGTGATACATACAGCAGGCATGTACAGAGTGGGTGGTATGTAGTGAGGATGGGGGTGTGGCAGGTGCGTGGCTACTGGCTCTGATGCTCACACTGTATGCTACTCCCCACTCTACTGTATATGCCCGTTGTATATCACTGTACTCTCCTGAGCAGATAGTGACAGCTGCACAAACATATGCAGAAAGAAAAAGAAAAGGGAGCATGTGTAGACACACAGGGCTATTTGTATAAATAAAAAGTGCCAGTGCACTCACCTATAATGGTTGTGTACGTCTACACAGCCAAGATTATACGTGTGAGTGATGGGGCTCCGGGTCGCCTCTTTCTATTAGTGCTGCCGTCCTGTCGGTGGTTGCGTTCACAACTCCGTGCTCCGCGAATTTCACGTAATCCTACCGGACCGGATACCGCGTCACCTCAGGTCCTCAGTATGTTTATCCCGGTATTTAGGTAACCACAGGTCCTCAACACTCCAGATATGCCAGGCTGCTCCTGCCTCTTTGGCTCCGTAGAGAGAGAACTCACATAAAAACAATAGTACAGCGGTCTCAGGGAGCGCCAAAGGAATACTGGACAAATTAGTGGATAAGAACCGACCTTTATTCTTCCTCCAATACCACTGCTACAACGCGTTTCGACGGTCTAAGCCGTCTTCCCCACCTGGTGAAGACGGCTTAGACCGTCGAAACGCATTGTGGCAGTGGTATTGGAGGAAGAATAAAGGTCGGTTCTTATCCACTAATTTGTCCAGTATTCCTTTGGCGCTCCCTGAGACCGCTGTACTATTGTTTTTATGTGAGCTGCACAAACATACACACAGTCACTCAGGTCAGGAGAGTCCAGTGATACATACAACAGGCATATAGAGTGGGGGTGGAATACAGTGAGGGCATGCGGCTGGTGGCCACACCCTTTATTCATTACACTCGCACTATGAGGGGGGTGCAATCGAGGATGATCATGGAGCAACCGGTGGCCACGCCCCTGTTATACCCTCTGCTGAATCTGCTCTGTGACCTATTGTCCCATGAGGGAGGGGTGAGTGCTGAGGAGCAGATACGATGTTATTGATTTATAGGCAATCTGAACTTCCTAGAACTGTAATGGACACCTCAGCTTCATCATGTACGAGGACAGGGACAGTACAATTTTTTTTTTCACATTTTCAATCATTGGAAAAAAGAGCACTGGAGAGATTAACATTGATGAGAAGAGAAGCCTGGCAATCGCTCTTCACATGATAATCATCACTGAAATATAGGGATGTTCCACCTCTCAGCTCAATATCAGGAAATATATAGTTCCACAAATAAACATCTAAAGAGCAGCTATTTTTTCATTGTTTATGTGGGCTGCAAATCTTGATAGGACGGATGATTGAGTGTCGGCAAGGTCTACACTTGAGGTAGCAATGTTCCCCGGGTAGATACTGGTGGCACATCACTGGGATACATCGCTACTGTTCCAATAGGGGAAATCTGACTAATGTGATCCCATCCATCTACCAGAATGAAGAAACCGGCCAACATTATCTCTGCTTGATGATCTGTAGAAGTCAATGGCCCACCATTTACCCACCCAGCAAAAATGATTCTAAAGATTCAACAATGTTCTATAGATGGCATATTCTAGCAATATGCCACCAATATGGGTGCTACAATGACCTTTATAAGGGTCACAGGCTTATAATCTTGACAACTTGACTTTATTTGGATACTCTTATTTTTATTGCTTTGATCTGAAGCCCCATCTATTAGCACCAGAGGACTGTGGGTAATTTTATTCTTAAAGAGAGTGCATTACCTATATATTTTCAAGGCAATATAATCTTTTTTTTTTTATTTGTATGGAGATTTTTTGCTGTTTTCTGCACATAATGGATACCGTGATGAATGGCATTTAACAACATGTAAAGATTTGCTTTACAGCAGCCACATGGATCAGACTGCAGTTATCTGAAGATGATTATTTACTTCTATAGGGGAATGTGAGCAGAGGTCAGGGAGAGGGAGGAGGTGAGCTGTGACCATCACGTATACAAATGATGAATCTTGTGTTGTCTCTGTATACAGATGTTGTCAGGTTTATCCTTACTCAGATAAACAATGCAACATTAGAGGGCACAAAAAAGTGTCATTTGACATCTTGCCTGACAACTGTTTGTGCAATGTTATGCTGCATTAATCCTTTTAAATTAACTAATTCAGGTCTGACAAACTATCTTGTTGTTTGTCAAGCTAGTCTTATCTACCGTATATCTGTTACCATTTTTTGCAATCCTGCCTGTGATGATAATGAGACTGCCGATCAGAGGATCTGTACAGAACAGGAAGGTTCGGCCTAATATGAGGCTTTTTGGCCAGTGTGAAAAATGCAAGATACAACTTTTTTTTATTGAATTGTCAATTTTTTGCATTTATATGTAAATACAAGAATGGAAAACTAAAAAAAAAACACATTTTGTAAACATTTTACATAAAAAAAATTGATTTAAACAAAAGGTAATTTTCTTATTTCACATTTTCTTTATCTTGTGATAGGACATAATATAACGTCCTATGTCAGGTCACTATGTATAGTGTAGGCTCAGGACATGAGCCTACACCAACCGGCATCTGCTTGTAGCAACAGACACTGGAGTTTGTTCCAATTGCTGCTGCTCTTTAACCATACAAATGCCACTGTTAATCACTGACAGCATCAACTACATGACATGACTGCGGTTGTGCATAGCTGCCCCCTCAGGACAGGCTTCATAGGGGAATATCAATGTCTCTGTATGCTGAAATATATATATATATATATATATATATATATATATATATATATATATACACATACACATATGTACTAGATGGGCATTGGGAGGGTGGTGACATCACGATGGGCATGGGCTCTGTGGCGCTGGGGGTGGCGGCTTCCTCCCCCCTGTGTCTCTTCCTTCCCTCATGCTCTCGCCCAGTGTATGTGAATAAATGTAATTTTTGTTAAAAACCCGTTTCTGTGGTTTTTTTTAATAATAAAGTGTTTAATTTTCTGGTACAAATGTGTAGGGCTTCTCTGTATTTTCTATTGCCAGCGCAAGTAAACCAAGCAGTTACTGTCTGCCAACCCTCGTTGTCTGGTGTTAGCTTTGCTGGTAATGAAAAATATGGAGAAGCCCTATTTACTTTTACACAGAAAGAGATCATCTGGTGTATAGACGAGCGCTCCCAGGTCCAGAAAGACACAATCCAAATTCTTCTTATTTTCCAAAGAAGTAATTTATTCCATTAGCAATGTAGTGGAGAACATACAACGCGTTTCGGCTTTACAGTAAGGATAAGCCTTCCTCAGGTATACATGTGTACTAATATTTTCTCCTGGAGCAAATATTAGTACACATGTATACCTGAGGAAGGCTTATCCTTACTGTAAAGCCGAAACGCGTTGTATGTTCTCCACTACATTACTAATGGAATAAATTACTTCTTTGGAAAATAAGAAGAATTTGGATTGTGTCTTTCTGGACCTGGGAGCGCTCGTCTATACACCAGATGATCTCTTTCTGTGGACACACCTAACAGACTCCGGGCTGGGAGCTCTGTCATTTCTGGGACGTAGTTGCAAACCAGGAGGCAAGCACAATAAAGAGTGGATCAACCAAGTGACCACACAAGGAATTGTTGCATGAGAAAATAAAGACATCAAAAGGGTGAGCATAAAACCTATTATCTATCACCATCTACTTATATAATCGTAAGTATACCGGTCTATTGGTACAGCGCTTCCACAGGAGACCCGGAGTTCAAATTGATTTTCCTTTATTTTTAAAAAGTAAATCACAGTACTGCCCACTGTAATATACTTTTTAAAAATAAAGGAAAATCAATTTGAACTCCGGGTCTCCTGTGGAAGCGCTGTACCAATAGACCGGTATACTTACTACTATATATGACGAACCAGGTTTCCTAGATCTGATCCATCCGGAGTGGGAGAGCTGCACACCAAAGGAGATCTTATATGCAATATAACCAAGACACCTAAAAGGTGAGCAATATCAAAGTATAACATCTCTATGTTCAAATTTAATTACTGCACTTAGAGTTGCGCCGGGACTTTTTCTCTTTTATACCCCGCTAGAGACTTCCAACGAAGTTAATCTAAGTACTACTTATATAATCAGGAGTTTGGGATTCTGGCGTTGTAGCCGAATCCCACAATCCCTTGCGGCACTGCGAGTGATGACGCGACAGCGTCATCGCGAGTCGCAGCCGCACTACCCAGCCCCCGCGTCAGCACCCGCCATACCCGCCCACATGCCGGGCCCTTAAGAAGTGACAGGGCCCACTGCTGTGTCCGAGGGAAGCAGTGAGGAGACGCTCACACACAAGCTGCCCTCTCTCCCTTTCTCTCCTGCTCTGTGCACTGATTTGTGTGATCCGTACAAAGCAGGAGAAAGCCCCGGGAGTTACAAAGAGCCTATAGGAGCCCGGCAAATGAAACACTTTCCTCACTGTCATGTGACCTACATTCAAAGGTCCTGCAGATGCTTACATCTTTTGTGTAGGTCGCAGTGGCTCCCCTCCTGCGGGGTATCGATCAGGACCTTCATGATATGGTAATGTATGGTGTGTGGGTGTGTGTCTCTGTGTGTGTGTGTGTGTGTGTGTGTAATAAGTGTGCCTGCTGCAGGTGTGTATGTGTGTTAGTGTAATAAGTCTGCCTGCTGCAGGGGTGTCTGTGTCTTAGTGTAATAAGTGTGCATGCTGCAGGTGTGTGTGTGTTAGTGTAATAAATCTGCCTGCTGCAGGGGTGTCTGTGTGTTAGTGTAATAAGTGTGCATGCTGCAGGTGTGTGTGTTAGTGTAATAAGTGTGCATGCTGCAGGTGTGTCTGTTAGTGTAATAAGTGTGCATGCTGCAGGGTGTGTGTGTGTGTGTTAGTGTAATAAGTGTGCATGCTGCACGTGTGTGTGTGTGTTAGTGTAATAAGTCTGCCTGCTGCAGGGGTGTCTGTGTGTTAGTGTAATAAGTGTGCATGCTGCAGGTGTGTGTGTGTTAGTGTAGTAAGTGTGCATGCTGCAGGTTGTGTGTGTGTGTGTGTGTTAGTGTAATAAGTGTGCATGCTGCAGGTGTGTGTGTTAGTGTAATAAGTGTGCATGCTGCAGGTGTGTCTGTCTGTTAGTGTAATAAGTGTGCATGCTGCAGGGGTGTGTGTGTTAGTGTAATAAGTGTGCATGCTGCAGGGGTGTGTGTCAGGCGGCCGTCACACGGTTCAATTTAATGCACGATATCTCTTAAGCGATCTGCTTTTTGATCGCTTAAGCGATATCGTTTGTGCATCGCTACGTGCGATCAAGCGATTTTACAATGTAAAATCGCTTGATCGTGACATCGCAGATATGGGAGCCGGAGCTCATATCAAGCGATCATCGCTTGTTCAATCTGCTTCATCGTGGTGTGTGACACCACGATGAACGATCTCCCAGAGGCAGAGCCTATGCTGGGAGATGGTATCTATGGTAAACGTCGGGTTACTAAGCGCCGCGCGGCGCCTAGTAACCCGATGTGTACCATAGTTACCAGCGATCTCGCTGGCCCACATCGCTGGTGAGTCTGCCTGTGTGACAGCTCAGCAGCGATGTGAGCGATATTGTTAGCGATCGCGCATGCACGTGATCGCTTATAATATCGCTCACGATATTGTAGCGTGTGACAGCCGCCGTAGTGTAATAAGTGTGCCTGCTGCAGGGGTGTGTGTGTCTTAGTGTAATAAGTGTGCCTGCTGCAGGGGTGTGTGTGTCTTAGTGTAATAAGTGTGCATGCTGCAGGGATGTGTGTGTGTTAGTGTAATAAGTGTGCATGCTGCAGGGGTGTGTGTGTCTTAGTGTAATAAGTGTGCATGCTGCAGGGGTGTGTGTGTTAGTGTAATCAGTGTGCATGCTGCAGGGGTGTGTGTGTTAGTCTCATACGTGTGCCTGCTGCAGGGGTGTGTGTGTCTTAGTGTAATAAGTGTGCATGCTGCAGGGGTGTGTGTGTGTAATAAGTGTGCCAGCTGCAGGGGTTTGTGTGTGTCTCTAATATCTGTGCCTGCTGCAGAGGTGTCTGTGTGTTAGTGTAATAAGTGTGCATGCTGCAGGGGTGTGTGTGTTAGTCTCATACGTGTGCCTGCTGCAGGGGTGTGTGTGTCTTAGTGTAATAAGTGTGCCTGCGGCAGGGGTGTGAATGTGTTAGTGTAATAAGTGTGCATGCTGCAGGGGTGTGTGTGTCTTAGTGTAATAAGTGTGCATGCTGCAGGGTGTATATAGTGTCTTTGGCTACGTTTACACGCTGCGTACTTCAACATTTACGATGCGGTTTTTAGCGCTTGCATAAATGCCGTGAAATGCTACCCTGCAAACGCATCCCAGCGAAATCTAAGTACAGACAAAAATGCAGAACTGCATAAATACATAGGTATTACACAACGTGTGAACGTAGCCTTTATATGCATTTAACAGAGCTATGTGTGTCTTATAGACTGGGCCCTACCTGGAGGGAGGTGATACATTTAATTGAGGAGGTATATATATATATATATATATATATATATATATATAATGTTGAGGTGGTAGGCTGGGCCCTTGGGGTGGAGTGATATACAGTAATACACTATAATATACTGGGTGAGGGTGCTGGCTGGGCCCTGGGTTGGGTGGGTGATATTTATGAAGGATTAGGCATTACACTAAACCTATATATCTCTATGCCATATCAGTGCATCATAAGTTGTGGTATGTATTAAAGGGGCCCGCTGCGACTCTTTCGCCCGGGGCCCACAAAAACCTGGAGCCTGCCCTGCTTCCGCCCTCGCCGCTCTCTCACCGCTGGGGCCTCGGTGTCGCCATGTTGGTTGAGTAGCGGTGTAGGGGCTCTGGGCGGGTGCCGGGAGCCAGTGACGTCGTCCTGTGGGCGGCGGCGGTGGCGGCCAATGGGAGTGAGCGAGGCGTGTCAGGCTGTATAGCATGACACGACCCGCTCACTCCCATTGCCCGCCGCCGCCCCTGCAAGCGGATTGCCAGCTGTGTTGTAAACACACGACGCCCATCCCATTGGCCAGGACTCGGCATCCTGGACCAATCAAATGGCCGTCCTGTGTTTCCCACAGAGCGCCCAATCCGCTCCTTCCCCTCAGGTCACATGTGTGACCTGAGGGGACGGACTGATCCCTCTCTGCAGCCCCCACCCCGCCGCAGAGGACAATGGCGTGTCACTGGGGCTGCGTTCAGCCCCAGCACGCTGCCACGTCCTGCCACTCCAGCCTCTGCTCTCCTCACCCCTCCAGCCTCTGCTCTCCTCACCCCTCCAGCCTCTGCTCTCCTCACCCCTCCAGCCTCTGCTCTCCTCACCCCTCCAGCCTCCTGCCACATCATACTCTGCTATCCACAGAGCCGCCTGTATACTCTGCTACCCACAGAGCCGCCTGTATACTCTGCTACCCACAGAGCTGCCTCTATACTCTGCTACCCACAGAGCCGCCTCTATACTCTGCTACCCACAGAGCCGCCTCTATACTCTGCTACCCACAGAGCCGCCTCTATACTCTGCTACCCACAGAGCCGCCTCTATACTCTGCTACCCACAGAGCCGCCTCTATACTCTGCTACCCACAGAGCCGCCTCTATACTCTGCTACCCACAGAGCCGCCTGTATACTCTGCTACCCACAGAGCCGCCTGTATACTCTGCTACCCACAGAGCCGCCTGTATACTCTGCTACCCACAGAGCCGCCTGTATACTCTGCTACCCACAGAGCCCCCTGTATACTCTGCTACCCACAGAGCCGCCTGTATACTCGGCTACCCACAGAGCCGCCTGAATACTCTGCTACCCTCAGAGCCGCCTGTATACTCTGCTACCCTCAGAGCTGTCTGTATACTCTGCTACCCACACATCCCCCTGTATACTCTGCTACCCACTGACCCGCCTGTATACACACAATTCATTTCACCGCGCTCCCGATGCAATTGCATCGGGCCTTTTTACTAGTACTTTATAATCTACACTTAGATTTGCGCCCTCTCTTTCTATCTCCCCCACCACCCAGACAAAAAAAATTTGGGGTGGGCTCCGCCATATTTTCTATTGCAAGCCAAGGCAACCCAGGCATTCTGGGCCCACCACGCTGAAAATTGCAGAATGCAGCTGCCCCAAAATTAGCACCTCCATGAGAGATGCCAAAACTAGCGGTTACCCCGCTGTTCCAGCTGCCGTGTAGCAGTGGCATCAAATCAAATATGATCAGGCACTCAAAAAGAACAAGGAGTCTGTGGAAAATTCTTTTTGTGTTCTTTTTATTTACAATAAAGGCTTTTGCAAGAGCCTTTATTGTAAATAAAAAGAACACAAAAATAATTTTCCACGGACTTGTTCTTTTTGAGTGCCTGATCATATTTGATTTGATTCAGCTGATTTTTTTGATTGCGGCACCTACCAGTGGTAGAGCCAAGTCTATCCTCATGTGTAGCAGTGGCAGATTGACTAATAAAGGAGTTGATGTTAGTTTTTTCTTGGCAGTTGACATCAAGCTGCAAGTTTCTCCCTCTTATCATATATGCTTCTCTCCAATCTTATCACTTGATTGACACAGTGATATACTCTCCTCCAGACGGTGGGTGCTGCTGTATCCAGTGCCTTACTATCAACTTTCTCACCATATAAAGCAATCTGGCTATAGCAAGTTTGAGAGTGTTTTCTATTATAACCTCCTCGACATAACCCGATAAGGGATGTCTTGGAATTTGACACTCATATGCTCCTTCTATTCTGTTAAGAACCATAGACCAATAAGAGGACAAACTGGGGCATGTCCACGTCATATGAATGATGCCGGCTTCAGCGCTCTTACTTCTAGGGCACTCAAGAGTCATCTCTCAGACCCATTTTATACAGCATTAATGGAGATTTATAGACCCTGTGTATAACATAAAGGTGAGACAATCTGGCCAGTTCATCCAACAATAATTTAGGAATGTTTTCTAGAACGCTTTCCCAAATCTCAGTTGTAATCCCATCCACCTCGCCTACCCATTTATTCCTCGCCCGGATGGGATGAATAAGTAAAAAGGAGTGTAACAGATCTTTATACGTATTTGAGATTACTCCTCTCGCGAGACCTTCACCACAGACATAATCCAATACTATGTCCATTTGTAGCTTCAAATTGCCCTTAGCATTTTGTGCAGAGACTGCATGTAGCATTTGTCCATAGCGAAACCATCCCGAGGGAGACAATCCAAACTCTTCTTGTAATTGTGTGAAGGGCTTCATTCCCTGTTGAGTAAGAATCTGACCCATCTAGATGTTGCCCTTTCTATCCCATTCCTGTATTATGCCCAGCTTTTATATCTCCGAGAGGTTCCTGTTCCCCCATAGCGGCGTGTATTTGGTTAGTGAAGTAACCCCTCGCATCTTTTTGATTTTACCCCAGACTTTGTGTATGAGATCTAGTGTAGGGCAGGTTCTTCCCCCCCAGCTAAGGGAACCATCCTCCAGCCCCATCACCAAGGGGTTTCTATTTAGTAGATTCCATAATAGTCAATGAATTGGGTTCACCCCTTCACCGTCCGCCCAACCCCGAAAGTGTTTACTCTGGGCTGCCAAGAAGTATATACCTGGGTTTGGCAACGCTAGCCCACCGTCGTCCTTAGGCCTCTGCAATATTTCTAATTTGAACCTAGGTTGTTTCTTACCCCAAATCAGCTCTCTGAAGACGGAGTTTATCCCCTTAAAGTGTCTCTGAGAAATCCACATGGGGTGTTATGGATCACATACAATACCTTGGGCATTAGAACCATTTTAATGAGGTTGATCCTACCCACTACTGATAAATGCAGTTTGTTCCAGGCAGTTATTTTAACTCGCATGTACTTCAAGAGAGGAGTTAGGTTAAGATTAAGATACTCTGTTATCAGAAGGGACACTTGTATTCCCAGGTATCTGAATTGGTCCACTATTCGCAGTCTATTGACCCCTTCACTTTGACTTATCCCAGTTGATAGAGAGCCCTGAAATCGTCCCGAATTTGTCGATCGTCTGCATGGCAAGGTCTAACAAAGTTGTAGGGTCCTCTAAAAACAGCAGAATATCATCCGCATATAGAGCGATCTTTTCCTCTATGTTACCATATTTAAAGCCAACAATCTCCATGGTCTGCCGGATGGTGGATGCTAATGGCTCGATTGCCAAAGCAAAAAGAAGAGGTGAGAGCGAGCAACCCCGATATGTATCCCTCTGTAACTGGACGTTTTGTGACAACATTCAGTTGACTTTAATCTTAGCTGATGGTTGTGTGTATAGTACGGTAGTTTCACCCATTCTATAAATCGGGAACCAAAGCCTATGTATTTCAGGACCCTCCATAAGTACTCCCATTCAACACTATCGAATGCCTTATGCACATCCAAAGATGCAATCACCCTCTGTCAAATATTGTCTGCTGGCAACTGCATATTGAGATATAATCTTCGAATATTGGTCGGCTGTAGACCTACTGGGCATGAAGCCAGATTGGTCTGGGTGAATTAAATTAGATATTACCCCAGATAGTCTGTTCGAGAGCACCTTGGCAAGAATTTTGATATCGGTTGTTAATAGTGAAATGGGCCTGTATGACCCAGGTAGGGTCGGATCTTTGTCATCTTTGGGTATTACCGTATATACTCGTGTATAAGCCGAGTTTTTCAGCACAAAAATTGTACACGAGTCAGTGACGGCTTATACACGAGTCAGTGACGGCTCAGAGTGTGGGGGGCCGGTGTCTGGGGGCTGGAGGAGGTGGGGGAGGCTGTAATAGGAGCGGGCGGTCACGTACCCCGCTCATTAGTGCAATGCAATATGCACTGCATCCCCCTGTCCATCAGCAGCAGGGGGAGCGGTGCATACTACACTGCACTATGTCAGCGCTCCCCCCCCCAGTGGTATATACAGCTCCGCCCCCCTGTGGTATATACAGGCCCCCCGTTGCTGCCGCACACCTGTAAAAGAATAGCTTTCATACTTATCCTCCTCGCTGTCACCGCACGCGCATCCTCCGCTGTCCTTCCTGCTTGTACCCGGCGTCCATCCATGTGACCGCGCACCTGTAATGACGTCATTTCTTGTGCGCGGTCACATGGATGGACGCCAGGTACAAGCAGGAAGGAGAGCGGAGGATGCTATTCTTTTACAGGTGTGCGGCAGCAACGGGGGGCCTGTATATACCACAGGGGGGGGCGCCTGTATATACCACTGGGGGGGCTGGTGTATACTACCACTGGGGAGGCTGCTGTATACTACCACTGGGGAGACTGCTGTATACTACCACTGGGGACGCTGCTGTATACTACCACTGGGGAGGCCTGTATACCACTGGGGGGGCCTGTATACCACACTGCTGGGGGCTGTATACCTGTGCTGGGGTCCACCCTCGGCTTATACACGAGTCAATAGGTTTTCCCAGGTTTTGGGGGCAAAAGTAGGGGGGTCGGCTTATACATGAGTATATACTGTACTATTATTATCGCTTCTCTCATAGAAGCAGGAAGAGTGCCCCGCTCCCTAGCCACCTCAAAGACTTTCAATAGGTTTGGTAGCAAAGTGTCCTCTAAACCTCCACCAGCAAACCATCTGCCACAGGGGCCTTCTCATTAGCCATGACATGCAAAGCCACCCCCAGTTCCTCCAGAGTAATAGGAGTATCCAGACTATTTCTCTCATCCTCCTTCAGCTTACGAAGTGTTACTGCCCCCAAGAAGTCATCAAGGTTTCACTTCGGTATCTCCCCTCTAGAAGAATATAACTCACTGTAAAACTCAGCAAAGGATCCTACGATATCCCCACCCTCGAAGAGCTGAACTCCCGTATTAGAAAGAAGACAATGTACAAATGGGCCCTTTCTCTGAGCTGCCGCTACCACCGACAGCAGGCGTCCCACTTTTTCTCCTTCCTCAAAGAATTTTACCTACTGAAATGCCTGCTGCCTCTCTGCTATGCATTGTATATATATATATATATATATATATATATACGTTATATATATATATATATATATATATATATATATATATATATATAATTATAAATGTTGAAATACCCCTCATCCTTTTCCTTCATTAAAGATAAATAATAGGCATGTTTGGTTCCAGCAAAATTAATTAAACCGTATATACTCGTGTATAAGCCGAGTTTTTCAGCACAAAAAATGTGCTGAAAAGTCCCCCCTCGGCTTATACACGAGTATATACGGTAGCCCCAGCTGTATACAGCCCCCTCCCCGTGGTATCCAGGGCCCCCCTTGCTGCTGCACACCTGTAAAGTAAGATGTCAGCATACTTATCGCTGCCGCCGCCGCTGCCGCTGCTCGGTCACCGCGCTCCTCCGGGTCTTCATGCTTCCTTCTCCGGCGCACAGGAAATGACGTCATTGTTCGAGCGCCGGAGAAGGAAGCATGAAGACCCGGAGGAGCGCGGTGACCGACAGCAGCGGCAGCGATAAGTATACTGACATCTTACTTTACAGGTGTGCAGCAGCAAGGGGGGCCCTGGATACCACGGGGGGGGGGGGTCTGTATACAGCTGGGGCTACTGGATACACCTGGGGCCCTGTATACTACTGATGGGGGGGAGGGCTGTATACAGCTGGGGCTGCTGTATACAGCTAGGGCCCTGTATACTACTGATGGGGGGGAGGGCTGTATGCAGCTGGGCTGCTGTATACAGCTGGGGCTGCTGTATACAGATGGGGCCTCAGTGGTATACCACTGATGGGGGGGGAAGGCTGTATACAGATGGGGCTGCTGTATACAGATGGGGCCCTGTATACCATTGATGGGGGGGGCTGCTGTATACAGCTGGGGCTGTTGTATATACTGCTGGGGCCTGTATATACCACTGGGGAGGCTGCTGTATACTACCACTGGGGAGGCCTGTATACCACACTGCTGGGGGCTGTATACCTGTGCTGGGGTCCACCCTCGGCTTATACACGAGTCAATAGGTATTCCCAGGTTTTGGGGGCAAAAGTAGGGGGGTCGGCTTATACACAGGTCGGCTTATACACGAGTATATACGGTAACCAATACATTAAGTTAAGAACATAATAGAATGTCAGAATTGCCTTTTTTGGTTGTGTCCTCCCTAAAAAAGCAATCAAACCATTCTACGTACTGATCGGTGTGTGCTTGGACACCAGCAAAGATTTCATCATAAACCAATAGTTTTGCCTGGTAAATTTCATTATAGATTTGCCTTTCTCATGGGATTTTGGCCAATGCTGTGTTTGCCTTAATGCGGGAAGAATGCACAGTTTGTGATGGGGAGCTGGCATGTAGGCTCAGTTCTTGGTAGGAGTCCAGATGCTCTGTTTTGGGGAAAGCTCTGGATTCCTTACATAGTAAAATCTAAACTCAGAAGCAACATAATAAATCATCTACAACATAAATAATTGTGAATTGTCACCATTTCTGCGAATGACATCTCCACAAGATAGCATGGTGGCCAGTCTTCTAATGCTTAGAATATGTCCTTAGATTACCACATCTGCAGAAAAAGACCCTAAATAGGAGCAATTTTAATGCTGGAAGTTTATTAAAAATCTAAACTAGTTACAATATATAATATATACCCGTATATACTCGCGTATAAGCCGAGTTTTTTAGCCCAAAAATTGGGCTGAAAAGTCCCCCCCTCGGCTTATACGCGAGTCACTGTATACTGTATACACTGTATACAGTATACAGTGCCCCCCCATCAGTATACAGGGCTCCCCCCCTTGTGTAGCAATCCTGTAAAGGAAGAGATTAGTATACTTATCCCTGACGCTGTCCAGCTGCCGCTGTCCCGCCGCCGCTATCGCGCTCCTCCAGGCTTCATCCGGCTTCCTCCGGCTTCCTCCGGTGGGCGCAGGCAATGACGTCATTGTCTGCGCGCCAGAGGAGGAAGCCGGAAGACGCTGGATGAAGCCGTAGGAGCGCGATAGCGCGCGGGACAGCGGCAGCGGGACAGCGGCAGGGATAAGTATACTAATCTCTTCCTTTACAGGATTGCTACACAAGGGGTGGGGCCCTGTATACTGATATGGGGGGGCTGCTGTATATACCTCTGGGGCTGCTGTATATACCTCTGGGGCTGCTGTATACTACCACTGGGGCTGCTGTATACTACCACTGGGGCTGCTGCTTATATACCACTGGGGCTGCTGCTGAATACTACCACTGGGGCTGCTGCTGATACTACCACTGGGGCTGCTGTATATACCTCTGGGGCTGCTGTATACTACCACTGGGGCTGCTGCTGTATATATCACTGGGGCTGCTGCTGTATACTACCACTGGGCTGCTGTTATACTGGGCTGCTGTATACTACCACTGGGGCTGCTGCTGTATATATCACTGGGGCTGCTGCTGTATACTACCACTGGGGCTGCTGCTGTATACTACCACTGGGGCTGCTGTATATACCTCTGGGGCTGCTGTTATACTACCACTGGGGCTGCTGCTGTATATATCACTGGGGCTGCTGCTGTATACTACCACTGGGGCTGCTGTATATACCTCTGGGGCTGCTGTATACTACCACTGGGGCTGCTGCTGTATATATCACTGGGGCTGCTGCTGTATACTACCACTGGGGCTGCTGTAGTTTTACCTCTGGGGCACCTCGTATACTACACGGGGCATGTGCTGTATATACCACTGGGGCATGCGCTGTATACTACCACTGGGGAGGCTGCTGTATACCACACTGCTGGGGACTGTATACCTGTGCTGGGGTCCACCCTCGGCTTATACACGAGTCAATAGGTTTTCCCAGGTTTTGGGGGCAAAAGTAGGGGGGTCGGCTTATACACGGGTCGGCTTATACATGAGTAAATACGGTACTACTAGGAATGGCAGCTGAAAATATACATGGCTGATGTCCTGGGTGCTCTGATGGTGGCAGGGGATATTGTTTCTATAAATAGGCACAGCAGTATTTTTTATTTTTGTATGATATTATTATTATTTATTATTATTATTATTACGATATGCTGTAAGAAAGCACAGTGGGACTGTATAACCATAAGGATGTACAGAATAGGATTATTGCCAGCCATTTTGTACTCTAAATTCTGCAGTATATAACTAATTAGAAAAAAACTGGCAACATAATTCATGAAAAGGGCCTTGAAATCCAGTACGGTGCAAACACTTTTGTAAGGTATTAAAAAAAGCTGCAAAGAAAGAATGTTTTAAAAAAAAATAAACAAATCGAATGACACCTGCACATTTCTCTTGAAAGTGGAATTTCTATTTATTTTGCAATCCAAAGATCAATCAATCCAGATCAACCCACTTACATAGCGCTTCACCACAGTCCTCATGTGCGTTCACAAAGACAATCTGTTGGATGAAGCTCTAGCATAGGCCAAAACATCCCTTTTTTTTGTATGGTGTGCAAAGTAAGTAAAAGCATGTCAATTCTTTTTCTAATTACTATTTAAACGTTGGAAAAAGGGCCTTTGTGAATTCCCAAAGTGGAATTTTCGAAAGTGGACGGCAGAGATATTCCAGAGATGTCTTACCTACACTTCCCAATGCTGTGATGCCCTGATGTGACAATATATCTTCTTCCTTTGCAGGTATGAACACAATGATTCAGTGGTGTATCCAATCACTGTATGGCTTGCACATAATTCATGGTATGAACACAATGATTCAGAGGTATATCTAATCTCTACTGTAGTATCCAATCACTGTATGCCTTGCACATAATTCATGGTATGAACACAATGATTCAGTGGTGCATCTAATCTCTGCTGTAGTATCTAATCACTGTATGTCTTGCACATAATTCATGTATGAACACATTGAGCAATTTGCTTTGTACCTTAAAATATCAATATATTCCATCCTGCTTGTCTCTCCCTCCTGCTGATCTGGCTCCAAATTTTTCTCTTAGCTGCAATTTGTTAATTGTACCCTGGTGTGTAGTGGCCTTTTCTCTCCTCTGACCCCCTCCCCTCTGTATATTTGGCCTATCATCTGCTGTCCACAAGAGCTATAAATTGCAGGCCACAAAGCCCATGTGCCTTGGCCTTTGTGAATTTCCAAAGTGGAATTATCGAAAGTGGACGGCAGAGATATTCCAGAGATAAGCCAGAGGTAATCAGAAGGTAACAACTCTACCCATCTACTACCTGTGTTAATTGTAATAGTTACCAACATAACAAAAAGTCCTTCATTTCAATGCCTACTTGTGCATTAGTCATCCACGTTTACCCCCCCTTCCACCTCCATCACTCTGTCTCCACATCAGCTCCTCTCTACCCTCCTTTACTAAGCCCTCAAGACTGCATAAGTAGCCCCGACCAATTGATCCCACACAAGGCTAGGACCTGCACCACAGACAATACTGGTCCTCCACATGACCAACCCCAACAGGGAAAAACACAGCCAAATATCCCTCAAGCCCACAAATAATGCGTACAAAGCGAACTACAATAAGATAAACTAATCCAAAGCCAATATCGCAGTTATTCCCACAACGCAACAACCCACAGCCCACGAAATGCCACCCACCCAAGCAACCCCATCAAGGCAGGGAGACCCCACCAAAAGCCCCCAACAAATCAGAAGCACCCCCCACAGAATGCACCCCCGATGGGTATGGAAGAACTCCTGACATCCATCAAAAAGACCTTCAGGACCGAGCTCTCCACCGCGGTCGACAATTTCACACGCCAACTTCAAGACATCACTCAACGCACAAACGATCTAGAAAGACGAATGGACAACACAGCTGATGCTATGGAGACTGACAGGAAACTACTGCAAGAACAAGACACCAGAAATGAATACCTGGAGCTGAAAAGCAAGGACATGGAAAATCGATCAAGGATAGGAAACATTAGAATTAAAGGCCTACCCGAAAACGATACAAACCTAAAAGCAACAGTCTACAAACTCTTCCAATCTCTACTTCCTCAAGCAGACTCCAATCTCTTCCAGATTACCAGAATACACAGAGCTTTAGGAAAACCCAGATCAGATGCATCACCAAGAGACGTGGTTCTTAAACTACACCTCGAAGAATCAAGAGACCTGATCCTCAGAGCTGGACGCAACAAACCTACTCTGCCAGGACTACCAGATACAGTCGCTCTATTCCCGGACATCTGCCCAGCGACCCTAATGAGAAGGAGAGCAATCAAAGGCACCACAACGGCGCTACTAAAAGCACACATCAAATACAAGTGGGGCTTTCCACACGCCCTGATCTTTCACTACAACAACAAAACCTACTCACCGAGAACAGAAGAAGAAGGCCAACAAGCCCTGGAAAGGGCAGGTATCCCTCCAAATGACAATAACGCACTACCACAACGACCAAGACCCAATAGGGAGTGGACAGAGGTTCGTCGCTTGAAAAACTCTAACCCCCAATCACCCCAGAAACCATGACCAAAACAATTAAAAATCTTAAAACACCAAATAGAACAACACAACCCACCCCCCGCCCAGCACACCAAACGCCCAATCCTACCTACTACTAGACGACCCCAAAACAAAGAAGCAAACCTCCAACCCCTACCCCACAAAAACCACCCTACAGAGAATGTAGTGTCCCTGGAACCAGATGATTCCTGAAAAAGACAACAAATCCCCAACCCATACCCCACACAAACTACCCTACAGAGAACGCAACACCTCTACATTAAATGTGCTACCCCAAATTGGGCCAATGCTACCCATGGTCATAACCTCAAGAGACCTGAACACTCGGGTCCTAAAAAACACCAAATATTGCCCCTGTTGTATCCGCTGTGCCCACCTTCCCATCCGCAACCCCCACCCCCCCACAACTCCAAGGTAATCTCTCCCCAAATTAATACCCTAACTGACCACGGAGACAGACCCCACACGACAGCTAACGTCCCCCCATATTGCGAATGTATAAGGTACTATCACACAATGTCAGGGGACTCAACTCCCCGTTTAAGAGAAAAGACACGTTCATAGACTACTCAAAACATACACCGGACATCATACTACTACAGGAAACACACTTTACAGACAGCTCCTTCCCAAAATTCTTTCATAAGTCATACACTAGATCCCACCTAGCATCCCATAATAAAAAAACTAGAGGAGTGGCCATCCTACTCCACAACTTCTTCCCATTTGTACAGGAACAAGTGACTGCGGACAAAGAAGGTATATACCTCATAATACGCGGGACAGTCCAATCAAAACGAATCTGTATCATAAATAGCTATGCCCCCCCGTCGATGCAAATGAAAACAATCCGTACCATAACGAAGCTGATAGGGGACGCAACCTATGACCTCCTACTCTGGGGAGGAGATTTCAACATAATCATAGACGCCACCCAAAAACGATCCGATATCACCAACACTGAGAGAAAAACTCTACAAAACCTACTTAAATCCCACAGACTAGTAGACACATGGAGAGAAACCCACACGCACTCGAGGGGCTACACCTACTTCTCCAAGGCCCACCACTCATGCTCCAGAATAGACTGGATACTTACGAACTCCGGCAACCTAACCTCCCTTCTCTACTCTAGACACATCCCGTCCTCCTGGTCAGACCACGACTGCGTACTATCAGTATTTAAAACTGATACTGAGACATCATCTCTTTATAGATGGCGACTAAACGAATTCCTACTGACAAACCCCAACACTAGAACGCAGATAGAACAAGAACTCAAAAGTTACTTTGCCACAAACAAATCGTCAGAAGTCTCAGAAGGCAACATTTGGATGGCCCATAAAAAATACATGACAGGCGTATTTATACGACTGGCCTCCAAAAAAAAGAGAGACAGACTAGAGACACAGGCGGACCTTGAAGACAAGCTCAGTAAACTGGAATTTGCCAACAATCCCACCCCTCCAAATATCTCACCAAGAAAATACTCGACACAAAACTACAACACAATACTGACAACCCGCACTGAAAGAGCCATTAGGTGGACACAAGCGACGTTTTATAAATACTCCAATAAGATGGACAGAATGCTTGCACGCAAACTCAGAAACAAAGAACGCCTAAACACGATTTTCTCAATTAAAGATGAACAATCACATACCACCCACAACCCAAATAAAATCTATGCCGCATTCCACAAATTCTACCAGAATTTATATAAAGACAACCCACACTCCACCAAACCCAAAATTGACGAATTCCTAGCCACTATACCACTACCATCCCTAACCCCGAGCTACGCAGCAAAACTACACTCGCCAATAACAGAAGAAGAGATACTGACCACCATCAAACAACTAAAAGCAGGTAAAGCACCAGGCCTGGATGGACTGACCGCATTATACTACAAATATTCCAGGACACACTAACGAACCACATACGCGCATATTGCAACAACTTACTCTCAGGACAAAACATTGCCCCAAGAATTTTACACCACACATATTGCTGTCATCCCAAAACCAAAAAAAGACCCACTACTCATCAAGAACTACAGGCCCATCTCCCTATTAAATATAGACCTTAAAATCTTCACGGCCATATTAATCAACAGAATAAATACCTGCCTCCCTAACCTTATACATAAAGACCAAGTGGGTTTCATACCTTCGAGACAAGCACAAGACAACATACTTAGGAACCTCAATATAATACACAATGCCAACAAATCCAACTCACCCCTAACTGTCCTGGCTCTAGACATAGAAAAAGCCTTTGACTCAGTTGCATGGCCATACCTATTCCAAGTTCTGAACAGATTGGGGCGACCCAACCATTGATAAACGCCCTTAAACTCCTCTAAACAACCCGATCGCATACCTAAAACTCCCATCCACCTCCCCAAAACCAATACTCATAAAAAGAGGCACAAGGCAGGGATGCCCCCTATCACCAGCCTTATTCGCTATGATCATGGAACCCCTAGCCCAAAAGATACAATCCCATCCAGATATCACAGGCCCAAAAATAGGGAAACACACCTATAAAGTAAGCCTCTTCGCAGACGACCTACTACTGACCCTAACGAACCAACACATATCGCTTTCAAACTTGATAGCCACCCTCAAACAATTCGAGGAGATTTCAGGACTGAAAGTAAACGTGGATAAATCAGCAATAATGTTTATTAACACCCCAGCCAATGACCGAAACCGAATTCTATCCAACTTTAAAGAGGACCTGTCACCAAACCAGGCATGGTGATCTAATTACAGCACTGGATGCAGCATGTCCCCCAGCACTTGAGCAGCCCTGTATCCCGAGATAATACACTTAGAAAACTTACATGCTACAGCCACTAAGGAGGTGGCTAGGGGCTGCAGTCAAGGGCAGATTCACACCCCTGCATGTTTAATCTGCCCACCGCTGCCAATCATTCTCTCCCTCTTCAGCATTATAACACAGAGTTTTTTTTTTTTCAAAACTTGCCGTTTGGCTCCGCCCCTCAGGGGGCGTGGGCTAAACGGACTTTCTGGGAGAGAAAAAAAAAAACTGTTTAAATGCTGCAGACAGGGAGAGAATGATTGGCAGCGGTGGGCAGATTAAACATGCAGGGGGTGTGAATCTGCTCTTGGCTGCAGCCCCTAGCCACCTCCTTAATGGCTGGAGCATGTAAGTTTTCTAAGTGTATTATCTCGGGGTACAGGGCTGCTCAATAGCTGGGGGACCCCTTGCCTGCATGCTGCAGACATGCTGCATTTAGTGCTGTAATTAGATCACCATGCCTGGTTTGGTGACAGGTCCTCTTTAAGTTTACACACAAAGAGCACTACATTCCCTATCTCGGAACCAAGCTAACATCACATAAAAACACCCTATACAAATATAACTACAGCTGCATATTGCAAAAACTAGAACAGAATCTAAACAAATGGTCAACCCCAACGCTCTCCTTTTTAGGGACAGTTCGCACGATAAAGACGGTCACACTACCCCAATTCCTATATCTCTTCCGCTCACTACCAATACCAATACCAAAGTCCATATTCAAAATGATCCACTCCCAAATCAACCGATTCATATGGAATGATAAGAGACCACGCATATCCATGCAGACTTTACATAAACACAAAGCAAAAGGAGGTGAATCGTTGCCAAACTTCATACACTACTACAGGGCAGCACAAATGGCACAAATGGCAACAATACATGCAGAGCAGAACACTCCCCTATGGATCCACATAGAGAACTCACAACTAGCCCCATATACCTTGAGAGGTCTCCTCTGGGCCACGGGGACTCTACCAAAAAACGTAAACACGTACTCACCATACACCCTCCACACCCTACAACTATGGAGATCCATAAGATTCCAATACTCCCTCCAATCCCACCCGTCACCACTATTGGAGCTATTTAACAACCCAATGTTTCAAGCCGGGGTCTGCTCCAAAAATCACACATGGTGGGAACAAAACAATGTACGCAGACTACAACATCTCCTTAACCACTCAACACTTATGCCCAAGCACGCACTCATTACAAGATATAAAATCCCACCCACAGAAACCTTCAGACTAGAGCAAATATACCACTTCATACATTCCATACTCAAAACTATAACACACCCAAAAGTGACAGCATTTGAACTCAAATGCATGCATGACCCCCTGGGAAAAGGATCAATATCCCAAATATACACCACGCTTAACCACCCAAAGGATAGTCGTAAGCTCAAAGCTATGGAGCAATGGGAACTAGACCTGGGAATCACGCTCACACCAGAAAAATGGTACAGATGTCACGAAAGCATCATGAAGGGAAGCCATCAGGTATCACGAACGGAAACGTCCTTTAAGCTTCTCCACAGGACGCACCGTGTCCCCAGCTACACAACATATACAGATCCAAGCCTGACAGATGCTTCAGAGGCTGTGACACAGTAGGGGACACACTCCACACATGGTGGACATGCCCCATCGTAAAATCCCTTTGGAATGACGTCATAAAGTTAATCGACTTCACTCTAGATGACAAACTCACACTCACTCCACCAGCACTACTGTTTGGGGACAAACCACATAGCAAAACAATGGAACACGGACTTGCTATCACTAGAGCAAGTAAAGCGTCGTATCCACTCCATAATGCTCTTCGAGAAAATAGAGGCAACCAGAAATGACACCATGGACCTCTTCAGGGCTATATGGGAACCCTGGATAACCAAAAACGAAGACCACGACTTTCACAGAGTAATGTCACTATCAATGTAAAACACACAATAACATTAAGCTCTATAAAGAAAGTGAAGCACCTTGATAACCAGATCAATGAACAACCCATAGATACCCACACGCCATTCCATAGAATTCCCCCCCCCCCAAAAAAAAGCTAACCCCTGTTGAACTGCTACAAGCATGCCGCTTCCCCGCTACTCAAGATACTTCCTTCTCTTTTTTTTTTTTATCTTTTTCTTTTTTTTATTTTATCTTAGTTTTGTTGTATTACTCTCTCTCTTCTCTTAACATTAACACCAAATTATAAAGTACATAACAACGCTTTGCTATATGAACCTGAACCCCCCTGCGAGGGGGCCGCTTCATTTGTTTTATTAGTCTTATTTGATTTATTTCCTATTTTTTTTTTCACATTGTATTGATTAACAATTGTTTGTACGCATCTACTTTTCTTCTGTCACAATAAAATTTTGTTGAAATTAAAAAAGAGAATTTTGTTTACGTACCGTAAATTCTTTTTTCTTTAATCATCAATGGGAGACCCAGACAATGGGGTTTAGGGCTCCGCCCTCCGGAGGTCACACTAGGTACTACAAGTTTGTAGACACCGCCTCCTCCGCATATAAACCCCCACCGTAGGAGAAATCCTCAGTTTAGTCTATAAGCTGCAAGGAGAAAATTAACCACACCCGAAACATCGGGAAGAATGCCGTGCCCAGACGGTTGAACAACCCGGAAAACACTGTCTCAACAGAGAACAGATGAAATGCAAACATGCAACGGAACAACTGGGTGGGTGCTGGGTCTCCCATTGATGATTAAAGAAAAAAGAATTTACGGTACGTAAACAAAATTCTCTTTTTTCTGGTCATCATAATGGGAGACCCAGACAATGGGGATGTCCTAAAGCAATACCCCAGGGCGGGAAGAGTTCCTCAACAAGACGGATAATACACGGACCCCCTTAAAGGTGGGCAACCGCCGCCTGGAGGACCCGCCTGCCCAAACTTGCATCCGCAGAGGCATGGGCATGCACCATATAGTGCTTTGAGAAAGTGTGCAGGCTGGACCAAGTGGCCGCCTGACACACCTGGAGAGCAGATGCTCGATGTCGCAAGGCCCATGAGGCACCAACAGCTCTTGTAGAGTGTGCCTTCAACCCCACCGGGAGAGGCAAGCCAGAAGACCGGTATGCCTCTTGAATGGGAGCCTTGATCCACCTGGCCAAGGTTGATTTCGAAGCCGCGGACCCCTTACAGCGACCCATCGTGAGGACAAATAAGGAATCCGAACTCCGAAAGGAGGCGGTCCTGGACACATAAATGCGTACAGCTCTCACGAGATCCAGAGTATGGAGGTCGCGCTCAACCTGATGAACGGGAGCGGGGCAAAATGATGGGAGAACAATCTCCTGGTTTAGGTGGAAAGTGGAAACCACCTTCGGCAAGAATTCAGGCCGTGGACGCAACACCACCTTGTCTTGGTGAACCACCAAAAAAGGTGACTTGCACGAAAGTGCAGCCAATTCTGAGACCCTCCTCAGAGACGTAATCGCCACCAGAAAGACCACTTTCTGGGACAGACGAGAGAGAGAGATGTCTCTCAGAGGCTCAAACGGCGGTTTCTGCAGCGCCGCCAGGACCATGTTGAGGTCCCAAGGGTCCAGAGGTCGCCTGTAAGGCGGAACCACCCGAGACACCCCCTGCAGAAAATGACGGACCTTCGGGAGAAGCGCCAATCGCCTGTCAAACAGCACTGAAAGTGCCGATACTTGACCTTTCAGAGAGCCAAGGGATAATCCCAACTCCAAACCCGACTGTAGGAAAGCCAGCAATGTCGGGATGGACAAAGGCCACGGTGAGCGACCACCAGAGGAACACCAGGAGAAAAAGATTTTCCACGTTCTGTGGTATATCTTCCTGGAGACAGGTTTCCTTGCCCGGTTCATTGTGGCAACAACCGCAGGAGAGAAACCCCTGGATGTCAGCAGCCAGGCCTCAAGAGCCATGCAGTCAATCTGAGGGCCCTGGAATTGAGGTGGAAGAACGGACCTTGCGCGAGTAGATCTGCGCGTTCTGGGAGAGCCCACCGGTGTCCGCCTGACAGTTGCCACAGGTCCGGGTACCAGGACCTCCTGGGCCAATCTGGAGCCACCAGAATGGCTCTGTTGCATTCTGTCCTGATTTTCCACAGAACCCTGGGAATTAGAGCCAGAGGCGGGAACACATATGGCAGCTGGAAGCTGGACCAACTCAGGATCAGGGCATCCGCCCCCAGAGACTGAGGATCCCAAGACCGCGCCATGTATTGTGGCACCTGATGATTCAGCCGTGAGGCCATCAGATCCACGTCCGGAACGCCCCATCTCCCACAGATGTCCCGGAAGACTTCTGGATGCAGGGACCACTCTCCGGCGTCCATCCCCTGTCGGCTCAGGTAGTCGGCCTCCCAGTTCTCGACCCCTGGGATGTGTACTGCGGAGATCAGGCAGCCGTTTTCCTCCACCCATGCTAGAATGCGGTGGACTTCGGCGAGGGCCTGAGCGCTTCTGGTCCCTCCCTGATGATTTATGTAGGCGACGGCCGTCGCATTGTCGGACTGTACCCGAATGGGCCGTCCCGACAGGAAGGTCTGAAACGCTAGGAGCGCCAGATAGACCGCCTTGATCTCCAGTACGTTGATCTGCAACGCCGACTCCGACTGAGTCCAGAGGCCTTGAGCCCTGTGGTGTAAGAACACCGCCCCCCAGCCCTTCAGACTGGCGTCGGTGGTCACCACTAACCATGACGGTTTTAGGAAGGATCGACCCCGTGACAGGTGATGTGGCAGGAGCCACCACTGCAGGGAGTCCCTGGTCGATTGTGACAGCGTCACTAGTCGATTCAGAGAGATCGTCCTTTTGTCCCATCGGCGAAGAATCTCCAGCTGGAGAGGTCGGAGGCGAAACTGCGCGAAAGGCACCGCCTCTATCGCCGCTACCATGCGTCCCACCAGCTTCATCAATCCCCGTAGGGAAGATTGTGGTGACAGAAGAACCGTCTGTACTCCTGACTGGATCGCAAGCTGTTTGGCTTGAGGTAGGGACACCAGGGCTGAGTCTGTGTGGAAGTCCATGCCCAGATATGTCAATGACTGGGTCGGGACCAGGGTCGACTTTGGAATGTTGAGAAGCCACCCGAACTGTTCCAGAGACTTCATGGTCGCCTCCAGGCTCACCCGACAAAGGTCTTCCGATGGCGCCCTGACCAGCAGGTCGTCTAAACAGGGAATGACGGCGTGTCCTTGCACATGCAGGAGAGCCATCATGGAGGCCATCACCTTTGTGAACACTCGCGGTGCCGAGGCTAGCCCGAACGGCAGTGCCACAAATTGGAAGTGTTCTTCCCCCACTGCAAATCTCAGCCAGCGCTGATGAGCTGGTGCAATGGGCACGTGAAGGTAAGCGTCCCTGATATCGATGGACGCTAGGAAATCCCCCTGTGACACCGCCGCGATCACGGAGCGCAGGGATTCCATACGGAACTTCCGAACCAACACGTGACGGTTGAACAACTTTAGGTCCAGAACCGGACGGAAAGAGCCGTCCTTCTTTGGGACGATAAAGAGGTTGGAGTAAAAACCCCTGAACCTCTCTCCCGTGGGCACTGGGACCACCACTCCGTCTCTGCGGAGACCCTCCAACACCAGGTGAAAAGCCTGAGCCTTGTCTGGGGATGGGACAGACCGATGGAATCGGTGTACCGGCTGTGACGTCAGCTCTATCCTGTAGCCTCTTGAGACTACGTCTCGGACCCACTGGTCTTGGACGTGGAGTAGCCACCTGTCCTGAAAGAGAGACAGGCGGCCCCCCACCTGTGGGGAGACAGGATGAAGGAGCGAGTCATGCCGAAGCGGGTTTGGGGGTGGCAGCTGCTGCCCCTGCCGGCTTCTTTTGGCGACCTTTGCCGCGCCACTGGGTAGAGGGCTTGCCCCCACGGTCCGTGCGAGTGGACGTTGCTGATGACTGCGAGCTGGGGCGAAAGGACCACTGCTTTGGGTTCCTTTTCACGGTATACCGTGGCTTAGGCTTATTCTGCGGTATCTTAGACTCAGCAGAATCCTTAATCAGCTTGTCCAGCTCGGTGCCAAAGAGCCTGTCACCAGAAAATGGAAGATTTTGCAAAATCTTCTTAGACGTGGCATCTGAGTCCCAAAGACGCAGCCACAACAACCTGCGGATCGCTATAGCATTGGCGGAAGCCACAGCCGAGCGAGTGGCAGTTTCCAAAGTTGCCGTCCTGGCGTAATCCGCATAAGCCTTCGCCCTGTCGGTAAGCGCCAGGACCTCTGGGCTGGACCTAGCTAGGTCAGAGATACCATCCAAGCAGGAGGTAATCGCCTGTAGGGTCCAGACCGTGGCAAAATTAGGGGCAAATGAAGAGCCCACAGCCTCGTAGGATGACTTGGCGAGTTGCTCAACCTGTCTATCCGTAGCATCCTTCAATGAGGAACTATCAGAGGCAGAAAATAAGGAACGTGCAGCAATCCTGGTCATGGAAGCATCCACCTTTGGGGACTGCGACCACTCCTGAAGCACCTCCTGAGGAAAGGGAAAGCGAAGGTCCTTGGCTTTACGGACATAACGCCGCCCAGGATGTAACCTGGGTGTTCTAATCACCCTTCCAAAATTAGTGTGGTCCATAAAGGCTCCACTTGGTCTAGCCTCCGGCCGCAGCCATTGATAGACCTCCTTGGGGTGCACAGTCACCTCCTCGGGAGGAGTGACCAGACGTAAAGTCTCATTGATGGAGGACACCAGATCCTCAACCCCATCTGGAGATTCAGAGACAGACCCAAGAGTAGAACCCCCATCATCTTCCTCACCATCAGAGGAACGCTCCTCCTCAGAGGGAGCCTGGAGCTCTGGAGAGGCCTCACGAGCTCGCTTAGGGGGTCTCACAGTAGAAGTAAGAGACACCCGGGGGTAACTAGGAGGAGTAGCTGGGTTTTCCAGCCTCCTATGAAGAGCCTCCAGGGATTGCGACATGGAGGACATCTGGGCCAGCAGAGATTCATTTATCTTACTCTGCGTTTCCCATGTCCCTGGGATCAGCCGAGCCTCAGGGTACAGACCCGCAGATCCTGACTCTGCAGTAACTGTCTGGGTCTCTGGGCGCCCGCAATTATTGCAGGACCCCTCCACCAGTGAACCGTTGCATGTAGCGCAGGTAATGGTGACATCTGCTGCCTTAGCAGCATGCTTCCTTACTGAGGACATCTCCACAGTAGGGGAATAAGCCAAGTTGTAAACAAACAAACCGGGGAACCCGGTGGCTTACCGACCGCTAGGAGCGGTAGGAGGAAGCGGTGTAATTGTGTGACCTCCGCGAGTTCCGGTCTCCCTGAGAGTGCAGACACACGCTGCAGCCAGATCCCAGCCGGGAAGTGAGGGAGAAGATGGCCGCCGACTGTGAATACGTAGGCGTGGCCAGGAACACGCGGGAGAACACAAAAAACACGCCCATCAGTGAGTCATCACAAGAGCTGCTTCCTCCCCCTCCAGGCTGCCTCAGCAATGGAGGTGCCAGAGCCCGCAGCGCGGGAAAGAGTGTGAAGTAATACACATACACACACACAGACTGCCCGCACAAAACAAACAGCAGCAGCCTTCAGCTTCAGCCCCTGTGACACACAGGGCGGTCAGCCAGAGTGACCCCAGCACAGGGTACACTATCAGAACCGCGGACCCGAGGGTAACCGCGCGGTCTGAGTGCCATGCCACCAAAGTGACAGACACTACCCCCAGGCACACATGAGACCACAAGGGGCCTCAGTGCCGGTCCGGTCTGTAAGCACCTTTAGGGAGGCCTCGGACGGGGGTACAGCACCAGTCCGGAATGTAAGCACCATAATGGGAGGCCTCGGACTGGGCTGGCTCCGTCCGGTCTGTAAGCACCATTTAGGGAGGCCTCGGACGGAGCGGAGCTGTGCAAGGCTCCAGGCTCCCCCTATCCAGAGCCTCCACAGAGGGATGGAAAGGGGAAAGCACGACAGCGTACCGGGAGAACAGCTAAGTGTCCAGGCTAAAAGTCCTCCGGTACCTCCACCAGCGTGTTCCACAAAGGGTGAGCGGGGAGACTGTCGAGGGTCCCGACCGGGACCAATTACCTTGTCTTCATACGCCATCACGTAAGCTGTGAGAATGCAGTGAAGTGCAAGCAAAGCGTGATCCTCCGAGCACACTAAGTTTAAAACTGAGGATTTCTCCTACGGTGGGGGTTTATATGCGGAGGAGGCGGTGTCTACAAACTTGTAGTACCTAGTGTGACCTCCGGAGGGCGGAGCCCTAAACCCCATTGTCTGGGTCTCCCATTATGATGACCAGAAAAGTTGGAATAAAGACACCAGCAGCTCAGCTGCAACAAAAAGAACAAAGCCGCCAGATAACCGCAACTTTGCCTTGGAAAACCTCAGAGGGTGCACTGGCCTCTTAAAGACATCATGTGCACATACCCTTAATTTGGAGCCATTTTGGTATTACATGATGGATATGTATGTGCCTGTATTTATTAGCTTTGAGTACACAACTCAATTTGTTGAAGTGCAGTCCCAAAAGTACAAGAATTTTCAACCTGAGCGCCCCGAAGCAAACAAAGGGAGAACATACAAACTCCTTGCAGAAGTTGTCCTTAGCTGGATTTGAACCAAGAACCCCAGTGCTGCCAAACAACAGTGCTAACTACTGAACTTCCATGCTTCTCACCATTGGCCCTGTAATAATGTCATCCATCCTAGCCTCCATCCTGTGATGTTCCCCATCATGGTCCCCTTCCTGTAATAATGTTCTCCGTCCTGGCCTCTTTATGTAAGAAATGTCCCCATCCTGGACACCTTCTTTTAAAAATGTTCCCAATTCTGGGCCCTTCCTATTAATGTCCCCCATTGTAATCCCTTCCTTTAATGATGTGCCATCATTGGTCCCTATTTATACTAATGTTCCTCATTCTGGGCCCTTCCTGGTATAATGCCCTCCATCCTGGGCCCCTATCTGTTAATATGTCCCCGACTCTTGATAATGTGCTCCACCCTGGTTATTTTTTATGAAATGTTCCCCATCCTGGTCCCTTTGTTGGTATAATGTTCCCCATCCTGTAATAATGTCTACCATCCTGGGCTTCTTCCTATATTACTGTCCTCCATTCTGGACCCCTTAAAAAAATAATATTCCCCATTCTGGATCCCTTCATAAAATATATCCCCCATTCCTAGCATAATGTCCCCATCCTGTGCCCCTTCCTGGTTTAACATTCCCCGTCCTGTGCCCCCTCCTGGTATAATGTCACTATCTTGTAATAATACTGTCCATTCTGGGCCCCTTTCTATAATAATGTCCCCAATCCTGGGTAATTTATCTAATAATGTCACACATAGCAGACCCCTTCGTATAATAATGTGCTCCACCTTGGTTATTTTTTATGAAATGATCCCCATCCTGGTCCCTTTGTTGGTATAATTTCCCCATCCTGTAATAATGTCTACCATCCTGGGCTTCTTCCTGTATTACTGTCCTCCATTCTGGACCCCTTAAAAAAATAATATTCCCCATTCTGTAATAATATTGTCCATTCTGGGCCCCTTTCTATAATAATGTCCCCAATCCTGGGTAATTTATCTAATAATGTCACACATAGCAGACCCCTTCGTATAATAATGTCCCCCATTCTGGTATACTGTCTCCCATCCTGTAATAATGTCTTTCATTGTTTTTTTTGTTTTTAGTGCAAAGATAAGGGAGTGGTCCCCTTTTTACTGAGCTGAACATTCATTTTGCTTCCCATTGCTATGTGTTTCCATTCTGGGGATCAGGTGAATCCTTATCTTTGTTCATATTGAAGTCAGGTTTGACACATGGAAAGGTTTTAATTAGAACGAGCTAGATACTGTTCCAGTATGGGTACACCTTGACGTGGTGAGATGGCTTCTTATCTATTTGATGAAAAATGTACTTACTAAGTACCCGGTTATTATTTAGCACTTGCCTTTTACTTACGGTATTTATTTATTACAGGGTATTTTATTATTCAGGTTTTTTTTCGGTAGGTTTTGCCTGTCTAGCGGTATTTATTAACATGCTTTCAATTCTGCATGTGTATACTAACTCTTCAAGCTTTATTCATAGGTAATACCACAGCACCACCTAGAGGCTGAATAAAAAAGAAGGTGGTGTATTCCTAAGCGGTGTGCAATATTAGCAATAAATACTTAAGGGTGTTTTAGTATCTATTGCATTTTTGGCATATCTGCAGGATAGCCTCACATCAAGGACAGGTCCCCATTGTGCATAGCTGAAGAATTGGTTGTCATTCCCATACAAATAATTGAAGAGCAGCGCACACATGTTTGGGAGTTATAACCACCTCTCTACTGACTTTGGCATGTGTAAAGGCCCAGTTACACACACATAATTGTGCAGACATTGTTTACAGATCTCTGGTTGCAGTGAAATCATGGACACATTGTTCCATTTGTTGGTCGTGTACAAATGTAACAATGTGTCCATGATTTCACTGCAACCAGAGATCTGCACACAATCTCTGCACAATTATCTGTGTGTGTAACTGGGCCTTAAGGGCCTTGTTTTCCCAATAGTAGCTCAACCTATCTACTAAACATTTATGGCATATAGTGTAGATTTAATATATGGGATGGGACTAACCCTTTAAACACAATGTTCGGCACCTTTAGAGCACAGCGATCTCAGATGCAAGAAGGACATGAGAGAGTTATCGGGTACGCCAGTACGTCCTTGCAGGACAGCAAAAGAAACCCCCTTAATTATAGCTCCTTCCAGCTAGAGCTACTGGCCCTACTGTGGACCATGAGAAATTTGCTGGCTTTCTGACAGAGACCAAGATACGGGTCCGGACAGATAATAATCCTCTGGCCCACCTTGACAATGCTAAACTGAGGACCTTAGTGACTCACCATAGCCGGGGTGTGCACGCCTCGGGCAGTCGCTGCTCCCTGTCATGGTTCCGCTCCCGAGGTTGTGTAGGTCCGGTGGTCCAGATCAATAAGGTTGGCTGAACAGATAAGGGTTAATATTCTTGTCGTGACGCCACCTGCGGGTGTTCCGGTGATCTCACCGGTGCTGCTTGGGCCTCCGGGGGATGGACGGCAGCTGGGACGCTCCCCACAGGATGAGCGGGAGTCCCCGGGGCCTGGAGCTGCATCTGATGGTGTGTGGCAGCTCAGTGTCTCTTAGTATGCAGAGCTTAACAGTTCGGAAGAAACACAGACACAGTGCTCTCTGTAACTGGTCTGTAACTGGGAAATTACGCTTGTCCCCAAGTGTGTGTGGTTTTCTCTATAATCCTGCTTGTGTACAGGAATCTGCCCCAGAGGAACATCCCTACCTGTTGGGGCTTTGCCATCTCAGCTGCAATACTATCTACCTCCGGCGGACTGTGGCGGTGCTGGTGACTCATCACCAGGTACTACAGGTGGCGTCACGTGACAAAAACTCTTGTCCCCTGTAAATAACCCCTTTTTGAAGTGTCACCCAGGCCAAGGGATCAGGCACTGCCACCCGTGACATCCCAAAACAACCCACCGAGCCTGATACCCGAGTACCCCAGGGCCTGGGGCTCGACATATCTTTCTGGCGTTTATGAACAGGATCTCGTGCCCGGTTTTACTGGGTACTGTGTGCCTTGGACTATTGAAACAAACTTTTTTCGCCATTGCTTGACCCCAAAAATGAGATCCCGCCATCACTGCAGGAGGACCCAAGATGGTACCGTAGCCATGTACTAAACACCATGTTCAACGTACGTTTCAAGTTTTTCTTCCTCAGAACGTACGTTGGCTGGAGGGGTGAGGAGCCTGTGTCACAGAACAGCGTTAGTGCAGCCTGGAACTTAAGGTAATTGCAAGCAGGAATCTAAATTGGTGTACTGCAGGGGTCCCTTGTCTGAGTATTTATTGGGATATTGAAAGTGCCCCCATGAGTGAGTTTGCTGGTTCTAGGTGATGTATGATGGTGAATTGACACTGATATGTACATTAATATATAGCTATCTGATAACTATTACTACGTAGGAGCACCCTTATATACTGTAGTTTGCTATTGAATGGTATTTTTGTAGAAATTTTAAATTTTTATACAGTATTGCCTATAAATATTGATGGTACCTTGACAGATGTATTCAATCTCAATTTTGAATATTAATAAAGATAATTAATTGTTAAAGAGATATTAGTTTCATTTATCTTCCGTTGGATTGATGGGAGATTGTGTTTTTTTCTCTAATGCACAGTTGGGTTTCCACAGCAGGTACCTACCACATGCAACACCTTCCACCCCGGCACAGTAGGGGGAGCTCCACTTGCTGACCTTAGGCAAGATCTCCTATAAATACTGCTGCTGGGGAAGGAGTTAGTCAGAGTGTGCAGACACTAGGAAAGCTGCGAAGACATCCTGGTGGTCGGTGCCGTGGTTAGGCCTGAGCCAGTGACCCGGAGTGGCCCTTCTGATTTTGCGCAAGCCTGAGTGGGGACAAATGGCAAGGAGCAGTGGGCCGACAGGGAAGCAAGGAACTAGTGAAAGCTCGCCCCAAGGTGTACCGGACATTGGGGATCCGCACCTGTGGGATATTCCAGGACCACAGAGAACCCCGTCGCACGTGGAGACTGCACCTGTGGGTCAAAGAGAGGGAGCCAGCAGTGTACCACCGCAGTGATCAGAGAGGGTAACCCGGAGACCGCACAGGAGGAGAGACAGACATCAGAGTCAGGGGGAGAGAGAGGAGGCAATCTGGCTGCAGGCAGACTGGGCTTCAATCACTACAGAGGAACAGAGGAGGCCTTATACCCACTTGCTGTGGGGACTCACTGTGCAACCTGGTCACCTGTCAGTGCCCTGGACGTCTTTCCCTGCGTACCACCAGTAAAAGGTAAAAGAGACTTCTGCAGTGTGCTGTGTCATTCCTCTCCATCCCGGTGCCCCTCATAGACTGCTCCCACACTCCCCATCCCATCTACAGCTCCACTACAAGCTGCCCCTTCACACTGCGCTGCCCCAGAGGTCCAGCCCTACCTGAAGAGGACTTGCCAACTTGCCGCATTACCATCTACCTCCGGCGGACTTGGCGGCGCTGGTGACACATCACCAGAAACTACAGGTGGCATCACGACATCTTGTATATAGCATTCCCTGTAAATATTCCCTTTTCAAAGAAGTCCCCCAGGACACGGGATCAGGCGCGGCCACCACTCCCTGTGACACAGTTAACCCCTTGGAGCCTGATACCCGAGTACCCACAGCCTGGGGCTCAACACATGCTCAAAGAAATGAAAACTGCAGGGGTAATAAGAGACAGTTGTAGCCACTGGGCAGCGCCTTTAGTGTTGGTTAGAAAGAAGGAGGGACCATGAGAATGTGCATAGATTACCGGCAGATCAACCACATCACACATAAGGACGCATACCTGTTACCTAAGATTGAGGAGTCATTAGCTGCATTAAAATCTGCCAACTACTTTTCTACCCTTGATCTGACTAGTGGGTACTGGCAAGTTCCTGTGCCAGAGGCTGACAAGGAGAAGACAGCGTTTACTACGCCGTGGGCCTCTGTGAGTTCAATTGTATGCCGTTTGGACTCTGCAACGCACCTGGTACCTTCCAACACCTGATGAGAGCTGCCTAGGACATAAGAACTTTTAAATTGTCCTCCTGTACCTAGATGATGTCATAGTCTACTCCAAGACGTATGAGCAACATCTACAAGAGAAGTGTTTGAGGCCTTATCTGGATACGCATGTAAATCAACCCATCCAAGTACCACCTTCTCAAGCCAAAGGTACAGTACCTGGGACACGTCGTGAGTTCAGAGGGAGTAGCACCGGATCCTGATAAAGTCACAGTGATAAGGGATTGGCAAGACCTACTAATGTGAAAGAAGTGAGGCAATTCCTGGGCCTGGTAGGCTATTCTGGAAGATTTCTCAGAGGATTCACGAAGTTAGCAGCTCCCCTGCAAGACATCCTGGTAGGATAGTCAAAAAGGTCTTCAACCCGTAATCCTCCTTTCTAGTGGAGTGAAGAGAGGGAAGATGCCTTCAAAATGCAGAAGTGTGCGCTGACAGGAGAAGAGATCCTGGCATACCCGGATTACCATCAACTATTCATTCTATACACGGATGCCAGCAACGTGGGACTGGGAGCAGTACTGTCACAGAAGCAAGGAGGCAAAGAGAGAGTTATTGCCTTTGCAAGTAGGAAACTCCGGCCTACAGAAAGAAACCCCGAAAATTACAGCTCCTTCAAGTTTGAACTACTGGCAGTAGTGTGGGCTGTAACTGAACGTTTCAAGCATTACCTGGCAGCTGCAGAATTTACCATCTACACGGAAAACAACCCGTTGACCCACCTGGACTCAGCAAAATTAGGTGCATTGGAGCAGCGATGGATAGCCCGGCTGTTTAACTACAATTTTGTCATCAAATATAGGGCAGGCCGCAATAACGGGAATGCAGATGCCTTATCCGGATGCCACACCTGAAAGACGTGGAAGAGGAACCGGAGGAGCTGGAAGAAATTGAGCTACCGGCCTTTCACTGTTCTAAGGTAAAAAAGTATCAACTCAGCATCTACCAAAAACAGCAGGAGGCGAATCTCAACCCGTTAGCCACCATGGATGGGCTGACACCCAGGATAGCGACCCGGCTGTGAAGCAGTGAAAGAACTGCTTACACAACAAGGTGCGTACCCTAACCAGAACGCTCCAGCTGAGACCCAATACCTCTGGAAGGAGAGAAGCAAGTTGTTCCTGTATCAAGGGAACAATACCAGGCTTCACAGGTGGCGTCATGGACTATTAACACTTGTAAATATTTCCCCCACCAAACAAATGATAGCCAGGGCACGGAACCAGGAACCCGACCACCCGTGATTTCCCATCACAGCCATCAACCCATCCTGGTGTACGAGTACCGCTCTCACTGTGCTTGTCCTAACACACAACACTAGGCCCTTTAGGATAGTGGGACTGGATATTCAGTAAGTCCCAGGGGGGTGGAGCCTAGGATAGAGTGGGAAACCAGAAGAAAGTGAGAGTTTAGTCAGATAGTGCTGGGAAGGCAGCCAGATAGGACGTGCCTGGCAAGGCTGCTGACAGGAGGGCACCTCTCTGTAAGAGGGGGACCCAGAACAGAGGGAGACGGTCCAGAATCGGTTGAAGCCGGCTGGAATCGTCTGGGGTCAACACAGGCAACATTGAAGCTGAGGCGGTCAGTGGTCTATCCCTGACCGTAAACCGACGAGCCACGGGACCAATCCACAGAAGCCGTAGCACCACAGAACAGTACCTCCTCCTCGGTCCCATAATCAGCCCAAGACACCGATTGGTACCGGCCGGATTCCGGTGACGCGAGGGTTCAATTTCCACCGCTCCCGTCCGTACCAGTAAATGTACACACCGCACCTAGCCATACAGGCCACGGGATCGGCGAGGAAGCTCTGCCTAAGGGTGTTAAAGAGAGTGTAGAAAGGACTGAGACCCTGAAAGCCATTAAGAAGGAAACATCCTCAGACTCCATGAGGGCACCCTGAACCTGCAGCTACGTCCCCATTCTACCAGACTGTAATGTGTACCATACCAACTGCCGGTACCAGTAAAAGACGTTGGAGTTGAATCGGTGTCTGTCATTCCTTCCTGCCGGTGCCCAGAGGGCCTCAGCATCATCAGAGGGGTAAAAACAACTACTCCCCTCATTCATTCCGCAGCCCTGAGGTAAGCTCCACCTGTGGGGAGCTGTACTACACTAGGCTGCATCCCATCACCTCAGTGGCCGGCCTGCAGCGCTGGTATCATCGTTACCAGGATCCACAGGTGGCGTCACGAACTTTCCCTAAATCCCCTTTCCCTCCCCAACAATGAGAGCCAGGGCACGGAACCAGGAAACCAACAACCTGTGATTCCCCGTTACAGCCACGAACCCATCCCAGTACCCGAGTACCCCTCTCTCTGCTACTCATCATGACCCTAGCCTAAGCCTCTACCAGAGGTGTCTGCAGCTGTGTACTTAGAACAGCGTGTGCAGCATGTGTATGGAGGAGTCAGAGAGGACTAAGGCTAGGGCCACACTAAACGGTGCACCCACGTTAATTGGATGCCGCTTACAGCAGAGCCCAGCCTGCTGTAACCCCCCCGTAAGTCGGGTGCTTCCTGTGAGCACTGCTCCATAGTAACCCGATGTTTACCATGGATGCAGCTTCACAGGAAGCCCCAGGCAGTGCACTTTAGCAGGGCGCATAGGAAAACGTTGTCAGCAACTGCCTGGGGCTTCCTGTGAAGCTGCATCCATGATAAACATCGGGATACTATGGACCAGCGTTCACAGGAAGCACCCGACTGTTAACGGTGTGCGTTACAGCAGGCTGGGCTCTGCTGTAATGGCATCCGGTTAACGTGGGTGCACTGTTCAGTGTGGCCCTAGTCTAAGGCTAGGGTCACACATGCCAGTCCGTTTTTTGCCATGGTTTCAATAACAGATCCGTTATTTAAAGGCTGGTTTTTGAGCCTCCTGTGCAGCTATGCATTTTTTGGGCTTTGCCAATTTTTGCCCAAAAAATGCTGGCAAAAACGGATGGTGCCTATATGTGCCATTTGTTAACGGATCCGTTTCCCATAGGGCCCCATGTTAAAAAAATTGATCCTTTTTTTTACTGCACCCAAAAAATGCTGCTTGCGGCATATTTTGGGTCCTGTTAAAAAACGCAGAGCAGAGCAGTCACACTTGAGTCCAGGATCCGTTAACAGCATCAGTTTTTGGACTTAGAATTCTAAAGTTGAAAAACTGATGCAAATAACGGATCCAGGACTTATGTGTGACCCCCAGGCTAACACACAGTTGATGTCTGTCTAAATGGCGCAGCTCAACTATGCTGTAAAGATTATTTTGATTCTTTTCCACTAGAGGTCGCCCTAGGATAAAACATTTTACCTATTTTCTACATTAGCCTTCAGGTATGGATCATAAAGCAGTTTTATCCAAAGTACAAAAAGGCCTGATCCTATTGCGATTCTAGAACATGTGCCATTATATATTAGTTGAACTATGTTGTCTATGTTTTACGATATGAAATTAAATAAAAAATAGGTGCGTTAAAATAACATTGATAGCAGTAGAATTGTATAACATGGGTTATATACAACCAATCATTTAATGTACATTTTATCTCTCTGGTGAGGCTGTTTGTAGTACTATGATGACTTCTTAGAAGAAAACAGTATTGTATAATTGTTACTATTTTGAACTAGTTTTAGTAGTTTTCGCTCAGCACAATGAGTTATTAATGAAGATTGAGATAAAGTCATAATCCTGATAGTATAATTCTGTTTTCCTTTTATTCTAG
Source organism: Allobates femoralis (assembly GCA_033576535.1). Classification (NCBI taxonomy): domain Eukaryota; kingdom Metazoa; phylum Chordata; class Amphibia; order Anura; family Aromobatidae; genus Allobates; species Allobates femoralis. Next base: position 78,767,318 of record JARQOC010000006.1, on the reverse strand, counting down.
CCACCTGAGCCTTGTCGTCGTCCAAAGCCATATCATCTGCACATGTTGGAATATGTTTAGTGCAACAACTCAATTCCTGTATATGTAAGTTTTCTATTGCTAGATTTCTGTATTGTCTATAAAATTAGATTAAAAAAAAAACACACACTCCCAGAGCCTCACACACAGGAAAGACCATGTGACTGTACCCAGTTTCCTGTGTCTGTGTGTTGAGCACACTGGGACGGGGTACTCGGTACCGGACCGGGTCTGCTACTGGAGAAGTCACGGGTGGTCCTGGTCCGGATCGTGTCCCAGGCCCTGGCAATAATAAGGGGTATTTACAGGGGAAATGTCAGTCGTGATGCCACCCTCAGTGTGCGGCCAGTATTGGGGCCACCGCTGCTGCAGAACCTCCGGGGATGATGTAATGGCAGCGCAGATGGAATAGTTCTCCGTGGGCAGAACTGTGTTCCCCGGGGCAGTGATGGTTAAAGTCTATGGTGTAGTGTGCAGGCTTGGTGCTGAGTGCAGTACACTTACTGTCCAGATGCTGCAGGAATCCTCCTTCAGTGTTGGAGCTGAAAAGCTGTGGATCTCCAGGTGAAGGTCTGCTCTGAACCTGTATGGAAGGAGTTGTGTTCAGGCAGAGAGATTCAAGGGAGTCGGATTTAGGGTACACCGTGTTTACTACTCAAGTTCTCAAGTTCAGTTCACAGTTCAGTTACAGTTCTTAGTTCAGTTCTCAGTACACGGGCACACTCTCCCCGCCGGGTTCCCTTTACTCTCTGCAGCCAGGTCTTTCCTACTGTGACCCCTCACTCTGTCTCTGCGTCCTTCCCAGGCTGTTGACTCTCTCTCTCTGTGTTCACTTTGGTGTGCATGACTCCGGACAGTATGGCGGTGGCTCGGACTCCTGTGAGCCCTCTGGGTTGCCACTGAGCTGCCTGTCCTTTGGGGTAGGGACCCTAACTTGTAGCTGTGGTCCCCCGTCGGTTGTCTGGGGATGCCGGGTGAATCTGGGGTCCCCTCTAGAGCCGACACTCTACTTCAGCCTATCCTCCAGCAGTCCTCCCGTGTGAGGCTCTACCAGGCTCTCTCTACTGTGTCTTCAAGTATCATAGGAGGGCTACTCCGCCTGCAGTCTGGTCGTCTCGGCTGTAGTTCTAGGGCCCGATATCACCGTCCCTCTCTTCCCTCACACTCCTGGGGTGCTGGCTTCGGACGTGCTTTCTCTCTGCGGCTCGCACTGACTCTGTTCAGATTCTGCGCTCCTACACCCCACTCTGCCAGGACGTGTGATTCCTTCTTTACTGCACAGCCTACCTCGGCCTACTGACTCCTTCCTCCTCCCCCTTCACTATTTCTACCTTCTGTCACCTGACTACATGTTTGCCCACCCACTGCTCTAAACCCACCACCCCTCGCCTGCCTAGAGTTCCCAGGCTCCGGGTTGGGTGCTGCCCTCTACTGTACGTGGGTGTATGGGCTGGGAGGGTGTTGGTGTTCAACTGTCAGCCTACCTGCCTGGCTGCAGTTCCCTTTGTGGCCTCCTGGACGCAGGGGTGCCACATGTGCATGAGAGGAGAAGCAGCCTGCTGGTGCTGCACAGAGATACTTAGGCTTTGTGGAATCAGGAATATACATATGTTATCATATCTGTACCTGTTTATTGCTAATTAAAGCTCTGTTCTGTTGTCAACACGCTTGAGAGTATCCTGAATGATCCGCTGCCAACAGGTTATGGGCCCAGCGTGACACAGAACCCCAGCGTGACACAGAACCCCAGGAGTGACACAGAGCACAGAGTGACACAGACACAGAAGAGTAATACAGCAACAGAAGCCCAAAGCAAAAGCAGCACAGAGCAACAGAGAAGATGTCCACAAGCAAGGATCATTGCAAGTTCTCAGTGCAAAGTCTCACCAATCAGAATTATCAATCCTGGAAATTCAAGGTGAAGATGCTGCTCATAAAAGAAGGTACGGTATGTGGAAATATATAAACTGTACGGCCTTATCAGACTATGAAACTGATATTCATGATGTATGTTATTATTATTATTATTATTTATTTATAGAGCCCCATTCATTCCATGGTGCTATATTATTGAGACATTGGCATACTCTGTATACGTACCCTGTATTTGTTGTATATCCATATCTATGTAGATAATCCTTGAGAAAGGCCTGTTGGCCGAAATGTCGGATTTTGTACTATGCTGGAAAATGTCCAATAAAAAAATCATCTTATTTTTTTAATGATTCTTGGTCTTCATATTCATTGGTGTGCCGAGGTTCTATACTCATATACACTGTACAGTCTTATCATACTATGAAACTTATATTCATGATGTATATTATTGAGGCATTGGCATACTCTGTATACTTACCCTATATTTGTTGTATATCCACATCTATGTAGATAATCCTTGAGAAAGGCCTGTTGGCTGAAACGGCGGATTTTGTATTATGCTGGACAATGTCCAATAAAAAAATCATCTTATTTTTTCATTGATTTTTGGTCTTCATATTCATTGATGTGCCGAGGTTCTATACTCATTGACTTTAATTTTTTACCCCAGAGCACCCACACTAAGGTTGAGCCCAAACATCTCTTACTACATCAATTCAGACATGAGACTTAGGTCCAAAGCAGTCAGAAGTCTCCTAGGAAAGGGAGACCATTGTGACAGTTGTTTGATGCGAATCTACCTACAACATATTGGGGAGAAGTCATCATGACAGCTTGCTATCTTCAAAACAGACTGCCAGGTAAATCCACAAATAAAACTCCATATGAGCTATGGAACTGCGAGACGCCTAACCTGAAGCACCTCAGGATATTTGGAAGCAAAACGTTTGTGGATGCTCCCAAAGAAAAACATTCCAAGTGGGAATCACATGCAAAGCAAGGAGTCATGGTGGGCTATAGCAAAACTCAAAAGGGATACAGAATCCTGCACCCAGAGACCAACACAGTAACAATCAGCAGAGACGTAGTGATTGATGAGAACTCTATTTCGCTTAAATTCCATGAAGTTACTCCAGTCATTCAAGCCAAGAAACAAGAACAAAAATCTCAATCACCAAACCCAGACACTGAAAGAAAACACTGAAGTCTGGATAAGCACTGAAGCCAGCAAGGAAGAAACAGAAGAACCAAGTCAACCTCTAGTCAGGAGATCAGAAAGACCAAACAAAGGTATCCCAGCTAGACGCCTTTCTTATATGGTCAGAACACCAGAGCCACAGTCATGGCAAGAGATGCAAAATCTGCCTGTCCACGAGAAGCAGAAGTGGATAAATGCCGCTAATGAAGAGATCGCTAAAAAAGGAATGGTGTCTAACGGTCCGTGCTGCTGCTTCAAAAATGCACTGGGAAGCCATTACTCTATCCATCACCTCCTTTATTTCTCCACACTCTACCAACGCATTTCGGTGCACACCTTGCACCTTCCTCAGGGTACAGGGAATTTACCCTGAGGAAGGTGCAAGTGTGTGCACCGAAACGCATTGGTGGAGTGTGGAGGAATAAAGGAGGTGATGAATAAAGCAATGGTTTCCCAGTGCATTTTTTCAAGCAGCAGCGTGGACCGTGAGACACCATTCATGTTTTTAGCTATTTGGTTCCCATGTGCTCGTGGAGGTGCGGCAGCAGCTGTTACTCAGGCGTTCAAGCTGGTTGTGGGTTATAACAACCAAACCAGGTGAACAAGCTAATTTGTAGCTCTTTTTATGTGTGTTGCTAGTGATAACGCACAATCTGCGCCTGTCTTTTTCTCCTTGATTTTAATTATAGGTAATGAAGAGATGGAGTCCCTTCACCAACTCCAGCCATGGGAGCTTATGGAGCTACCACAAGGAAAAAGAGCTCAGACAAGCAGTGGGGGCACCTCTGTATATGAAGACAACCAAGTATGTATTAAATTTGCCAGCAGTGAGAATATTAGTGCAAGGACTAAGCACATTGATGTTAAACATCAACACTTACATGACTTAGTGGAATGTGGTGTACTAGAGTTTGTTAATTGCGAGTCTGACAAGATGTTAGCTGATGGTTTGACAAAATCATTGCCAAGAGCCAAGTTTGAGGACTTCAGAACCGCAATGGGACTAACAGGATAAGTAGTTGTTGATTGGGAGTGTTGGAATATGTTTAGTGCAACTACTCCATTCATGTATATATAAGTGTTCTATTGCTAGGTTTGTGCATTGTCTATAAGGTTAAATAAAAAAAACACATTCCCAGAGGCTCACACACAGGAAAGACCATGTGACTTACCCAGTTTCCTGTGTCTGTGCATGTGAGGAGAAGGAGCCTGCTGATGCTGTACAGAGACACTTAAGATATACAGTATATATTACTGATTCCACAAAGCCTATAATATCTGTACCTGTTTATAGCTAATTAAAGCTCTGTTCTGTTGTCAACATGCTTGAGAGTATCCTGAATGATCCTCTGCCAATAGGACAAAATAAAAGCAGGAGCGGCAAAGGTCAGAACACCGATATCAGCAAAGGATCACGTCTTGTTCAAGGAATTTTCATTTGTTAATTTGGAAACCCTTGACGGGACACCAGCTCCATAGTCATCTAAGTGACCTGTCCTCCTGAACCTCTGGAAGACGGAGGAGAGCAGAAGACTGGACATTGCTTCAGGAAACACTTCAGGAATGGGTGTGACCATCGAGAAGATGGGGGACCCTTAAAGAAGACCCACTACACTTACCAGTAATAGTATTTTCTGATGCTTATGACAGCTACAGCTCTTGGTGCTATCTTGGGCAAAGAAGAAACAACTAGTGTGTGATAGTTATTAAGGGATGAAGGAGACCGGATTTTTGTTTTTAAAACAACACCTAGCACATGCCTATGATCATAGGCGCACCCAAGGGGGGGGACCTACGTGTCTGGACCCCCCCCTTTGGACGGCTCTGAGAAGTGGTGCAGTACACAAGGAGCTGGGCCCCTATGTCAGGAGACAGGAACAATTACACAGCACCCAAGGGCCCACAAAAGAGGCTGCTTTTAGGGGTGCTTCGCTCCCCCAAACCCCCCACCGGGGGCTTTGCCCTTCGGAACCCCGCTGGGGGGTGACACCCCCCTTTCAGGGCCGGTGTGTGTTTCTTGGACCCCTACCTTGGGAAATTTCTGGGTGCGCCACTGCCTATGATAAATTTCACATTACAGGTAGTTGGATTTCCTCAGACCTATGACATTGTTGTCATGAGACTGGGAAAAGGTGAGAGATGGCTGGCTACTAAGGGGTGGAGGAGGCCACATTTTTTTAACCCCTTCACGACTTATGACGTATAGGAACATCATAGGTTGCCTTCCTCCCTTTGATGTAAGCTCACGCTCTGAGCTCACATCATCCCCCACACTGACATATGTAGCTAACAGGGCCGATCAGCGATCTGATCAGCTCTGTTAATCCTTTGGATCGAGCTGTCAATCACTGACAGCAGTATCCGAGGATCGACAGCGGCGATAGCGCTATTCCCTGCCAGCATTATAGGTTCAGTGATGCCATGACAGGGCTTCTATGTGTTGCTAAGACAGCCCGGGGTCCTGTGATGACCCGGATGAAGACTTGAATCACTTCCTGTGGGTGTCCAGCGAGTGTCAATATCCACAGAAAGTGATAATTTCTCCTGTTCACAGACATGCATCTCAAGGTGCAAAAAAAGCCCTCTCATAGCCACATATCCTGAAAATTGAAATTGTTATGGGTCTTGGAAAATGGTGGCACAAGTAAAACTTTTTTTATACAAATTTCCACTTTTTTTTCTCCACTTAAATAAAATAAAAAGGTGTATGTTAGATTTCAAAGTAATTATAGACCGACCTGAAGAATCATACTGCTAGGTCAATTTTACCATACAGTGAACATGGTAAACGAAAAAAAAAAGTGAAATTGCACTTTTTTTGTAATTTTAATGCATTCGGAATTTTTCTCCATTGAAACAAAAGTAATGGTGTTATTAAAAAATGAACAGAAAAATGAAAAAGTTATGGCTTTTGGAAGAAGGGGAGGAAAAAACAAAGAAATCGGAAAATGGCCTGGTCATGAAGAGGTTAAGAGGTGGAGAAGGATATATTTATTTTTTTAAATTAAGAGATAGTTCTGTCTTTGGGAACCACAAGACTTGGCAGCTAGCAGATCCATACTTATCAGTAATGAGATTTCCTCAAGCACGTAACAGCTACAGCTTTTGTTCAAAGAAAAAATAAAATGGTGCATGATGGCCCACTATAAATGGGTGCAGGAGGCTAGATTATTTGTACTAACATCCAACATATGCCTATGATAACTCCATTATTACTGATAGTTGGATTTAATGATTGTTATGATAGTGCTGTCATGGAACTATGAGATAGCCGGCTATTAAGGCTGGAATCACACTGTACATGTGATATGCAACTAAATCGGATGTGTCACAGATGATTAACCTGGAATGTCCTCCCCCTCTCTAGATGAGAGCGTCAGTTGCTTGTATTTCTAAGCAGCTCCACACTCCCGTCCTGACAGGGGGGAGGCCAGTCCAGGTTAATCATCCATGACACGATCGACTTAGTTGCATATCACACGGACAGTGTGATTCCAGCCTTAAAGGGACTCTTTCACCAGGTTTTTGACACCTAATCTGAGAGCAGCATAATATAGAGCAGGAGACTATGATTCCAGCAATATGTTGATTAGACAATGGCTTGAGATGTTGGTGACCCGCCCCAGGTCCATGGGATACCCAGTTTCGGGCATTATAGTTCATGGGGGATGTTATGGGCCTGTTGCCTGGTTCCATAGCCCTGGTGGTCACTGAAAAGGGGAACAGTTGATAGGGATAGTGTTTCGTGACACCATTTATGGTTCCGGTAATGGTACCGGTGCTGCGGGACAGTCCTCCGGGGCGATGGTGAAGCAGCAAGTTGGTTTCACTTCCTGTAGGTGGAGCGGAATCCCCAGGGCAGTAGTGGATGATGGGAGTTGTGAAACAGCTCAGTGACTCTTCAGGCACAGACGAATGAAATACACCACACAGTTTGTAACATGTAACGGGTTTACTGGCAGTCCTTTACACACAGTCTTTATGGGTATTCCTGGCCTGGGTAGTCACTGAGAGTTAGGATGCCCCACTTGGGTCCCTCAGTGGAATGCCTACTGTTCCTCTCCTTACTGTGCTCTCTCCTTTCTTCCTCAGCGCCTCCGCGCAGAGCCTAAAGCCAGCTTCTCGGATCCTCACTAACTGAGTGACTCCCTTCTGAGCCCATGCGATCCTATATGATAGAATTCAGATAGAACAAGCGGTTCTATAGTAGAGCGCAGGGAAAATACGGGATACTTTAATCTTAATCTCCGTAACTTTATTCATAAAAAGCTCCAGACCACAACGCGTTTCGACGTACAGACGTCTTCCTCAAGCGGATGAGGAGCTATTAATAACAGACCATTATATACTTCCTCCAACCAATCAACCGTCAGTGCAGCCTCCCTGACAGCCCAAAGGTGGGAGGTTACACAATTCTAAGATAATTTAAACAAAAATTAAAAACCATCAGTTACAGAGCCAGTAGAACGAATAAACTTAATAATTCAATAAATGTTTCTATTGAAATAAATGATCATTTTGAACCCATAATCACAATTCCGGAATCTCTATATTCTTCAGCTTAATTTCAAACTAGTGGGCTTTATGGCACATAGTGTTTCCTGTCACTACACACAAGGGCATGACAAGGACCCTACTAGTTTGAAATTAATAATAATTGACCAGATCGAAGAAGGGATACATAACAGAATGGCAGCTCTCTGTAAGAGAGAATCATTCTGGATATATAAATTGGGTACATTAACACCTGAAGGCCTCAATTTAACAATAGAAAAAACGACGAAATAGAGGTATCCTTATAAAAGAACTAAATTATAATATGGATCTTTCATAATCCAGGTTGGGATCTAATCTTGAAAATAGATAAAAAGATAACATAGAAGAAATGATTGGAAGTAAGGGCTAGATAAAATCTTGATAAGATAAAATAATCATCAATATCAACAGAATAAAGATGAATATGCACTAAATATAGAGTAACTGACAAATCAATGAGTGGATCTGTAGTGAGAGGAGCAATCAATGAGTGGATCGGTAGTGAGAGGAGCAATGGTGATGGAGTTTAGGTACTACTGTTAATTTAGTGTCTGGTTATAAAGAATTGCCTGAGACAAATACCGTAATCACTAACATCTACGGAATATTATTGGAAATATTTGATTACTGACATGATTATAAGACTGACTTGGAAAGGTTCCTTCATGATTACAAAGATAATTAGTGGGATTACTAAAATAGCCCTGTGAGACAGTAATAAACATCAGTATTTACATTTAATTGATTATATGCACAGTCTTGACTTTTTAGGATAAGAGAATTTAAATAAGTAACCAACTCCTGGAAAAGTAGTGTAATGAAGAAATAAGATAACTGGGGCTAGTAGAATTATATTATTGCTCTTAAGCTGAAGAATATAGAGATTCCGGAATTGTGATTATGGGTTCAAAATGATCATTTATTTCAATAGAAACATTTATTGTATTATTAAGTTTTTCGTTCTACTGGCTCTGTAACTGATGGTTTTTAATTTTTGTTTAAATTATCTTAGAATTGTGTAACCTCCCACCTTTGGGCTGTCAGGGAGGCTGCACTGACGGTTGATTGGTTGGAGGAAGTATATAATGGTTTGTTATTAATAGCTCCTCATCCGCTTGAGGAAGACGTCTGTACGTCGAAACACGTTGTGGTCTGGAGCTTTTTATGAATAAAGTTACGGAAATTAAGATTAAAGTATCCCGTATTTTCCCTGCGCTCTACTATAGAACCGCTTGTTCTATCTGAATTCTATCATACAAATTCCCTTGGGGAAAGCGGTGACAGAGCTGCAGGCGGGATAGGGTTAATGGATCAACCTGGAGTTTCCTAACCCAACCCTGGAGTGAGAGCGTGGACTGCATGAGGCCAGGAGCAGAGGTGATTGAGGATACAGGAGCACTACAGATCCAAGGCTGGCAGCCTGAGCCACAAACTACGCTCACAATCTGGTTGTGCGGATCTGGCACAACCTTCAAAGGTTAGTTTATTCATAATATGACCGCTTTTAAGGCAGGAGAGATCCACAGGTGGCGCAACACTATTTTTTTCTTTTTATATGCGATCCTATATGGGCCTTTTTCTGGGTGTGCCAGATGTCGGCCTCAACACCCTGAAGAAGCTTGAGCCTCCGGTTCGGCGACTCAGGGGTGAACACCCGCACCGCTATCCTCCGTTCCGGGACTGAACCCCTCCAGCTGGTAGATGTACCGCATTCGGATTCGGGCGCACCACAACACCAAGTGACCCTAGGGTCCCCTTCAGTCCTGACGGCACCTCCGCCATCTACTTCTCACTCCCCACTGTAGCTCTTCCTGACTGGCCTCGCTTTCCTCTCACCCACACACTTTTCTACCCTGCCTGAGCTCCTCCCAGGGCCTTTGTCCTCCCTACACCGGGTTCACCCACGGTCCCCTGCTCTCGGGTGTGTATGTGTGAATGGGTGTAATGAGGGTCCCTTATGCAGCATCCCAATTCCTCACCAATTCCTCAGCCACAGGAATACTACACACTCTTTTATGGGTGCAGTACCCCAACGTGGCATCCCGACCAGTGGGGCGCCACATTGGTTTTTGCTGCAGCAAAAACATAGGAAGACCTTAGGGGTTTCTAGTATCTGATGGTTTCTTGACAGGAGATTTGCTGCTTTTTTGCTTGGTTTTACTGCAGTTTTTGTCTGTGTTTTTGTTGCATTTTTGCCATACAACACAGCAAAAATGCAAAAAAGAATTGACATGCTCATTCTTTGAAAAATGCAGCAAAACCTGGGGTGTTTACAGTTGCTGCAAAAATAAAACCAATGTGTATTGACAGCTTTTCCCTGAATCACATACTGTAGGTTTTGCTGCAAATCAAAAATGCAGGTTTAAATTAGCAAAAAACCATGGTAAAAACTGAGCACAAAAATGGGGTGTGTAACATAGCCTTACTGGGCTACTTAGTACAGTTTTTATAAAATCACTAATTAATCAGCAAGAGATTATCATTAGAGCACAACATGACCTGCTTCCAGGTAATCCAGCATATTGAAGAGCTCTGTATAACTCTGCCCCTATCATTGATTGGCAGCTTTCTATAAAATCAGTAAAAGGCTGCTAATCAGTGGTGTGGGCGGGGGTTATAGAGCTGCACATTCAAATAACTGCTAGATCTGCAGCAGAGAAAACAGGGATTTTATCAAAATGACAGCATGTAGCTCAGTAAGTTACACATCAGTGGAATCAGAGTCTCTGTCTCTACATAATGCTGCTCTCAGATGGGACAAAAAAAATGTAATGACAGATTCCATTTAAGGGGTGGAGGAGACACAGACATACTGGTTATACATGGCGACACTAGACTTGTAAATTACATTTTTCAGTACTGCTTGCCTGACTTGAACATTCTATTTGTTCTTCACTGAACACAACCCCGTTAAGTGATACCCTTACCGCAGTCTGGCAAGTTTAGTATTTATTCACGATAACTCACAGGTTTGGCCTACAACTTGCCTTCTCTTCAGCCTTAGTTTGCCTTTGCTGTCTCTGGGTTACCCATTAACTCACAACTGTACTTCCTTTGAGCTCATGGCTGTATCTACATTAGATGAGCACTGTATCAAATCCACTTCACAACACAGGGCTCAGGATGATATGGCCGTATTACTCAGCCACTTAGTTCAGTTATAGAACCTTGCTATCTCTGTTCTGCTTCTTCCCTGCACACACTCCATATGACTGGCCTCACTTCACTACTAAATGATGACTCCTCTAACTAGGAAACCATTCTCTTCTTACTTCCAAACAGTTCTCTCATCTGAAGGTCTGGCAAACTCTTCCTTTCCGAGCTGTCCAATCTACCACAGCTCTAATCACATCATTATCAATAATTGATTCTCCAAGAGTGTGTATACCATGGCAGTGTGGACTGTTTTAAACCCTATTATGTCTCTTGACCTCCAGTCATCACAGCTCTAATGGGAGACATTGCATTCAATTCAGCATAAAACAGTTCTCAACAATAAGGCTGCCTTCACACTGCGGTCAGGTCCGATACGGGGCTGTCAGAGGTGACAACCCCGGAACGCATTTTGGCCCCATAGTATCCTAAGGGACCGGATGGAGTCAGATGGCAGCTATCTCCCTTCCGGCTTCCATCTCTCTGGATGAATCCGGGAGAATTCTGATTTTTCTCCCGGACAATGTGTCCGGGGAGAGCAATTCCCCCGAATTGGTGTCTCCCGGATCCTCCCGGATTCCCCGGATCGTCCCGGATCCTCCCGAATCCTCCCGGATTTCCCCGGATCATCCCGGATCGTCCCGAATCCCCCCGGATGCCCCAGGATCCTCCCGGATCCTTCCGAATCCTCCCGGATTCCCCCGGATCCTCCCGAATCCTCCCGGATTCCCCCGGGTCCGGGAGGATCCGGGAATCGGACAACTGCGGCTGCACGCCGCTGTTATTTCAGGACCGCGGCTAGCTCCCCGCGAGCCGCGGTCCTGAATCATCAGCAGCGGCAGCTGTGTCTGGCTGCACACCGGACCGGAGGCATATTAGCCCCCCGGTTCTGTGTGCTGATCCAGTCCGGGGCTGTCAGGTTCACCCCTGACAGCCCCGGTTCAGACCTGACCGCAGTGTGAAGGCACCCTAATACATTTTATAACAATATATAAAAGTCATCATTGAGGGTGTTTGATAACTTCACACTCCCTTACACTGGCTAGAAGCCAACATAATTTTAGCTGTAGGGAGCCAGTTCTACAAAATAGGCTGCTGTCCACTCTCATAGCTTCAATTAGTTCAGATCTATGTCTGCTAAACCCAACTATCTTTCATTAAAAAAGTAACTACATTTGATTTGTAGCTTGGATGTCTTTTCTGTTTTCAGGTATATATTTACTGTTTGTTTACAGACACGTTACTCCCTTTTTCCCATCTGCCGACATAAATGAAAAATCTAATTTATTTTGTTTCCCTTTTGTCATGCACTTATTTGATCTGATAAAATTTGTACAATACGCTAGATTAAAGGTAAATGATAGCAAATGAAGCCTCTTACAGTGAAGGAAATTATCATTTGACCCTTTGCTGGTTTTCTAAGTTTGCCCACTGACAAAGATATGAACATTGCATGAATGCAATAACTACAATGTTTTATTTATGATACTGGTGTCTTAAAAGGATCTTTTTCACGTTTTGGGAACTACTACTTTTTCACATGTGTGTGTCAGCTGATATGAGCTAAACATTCCCCCTGCCTTTAAGTAGTCCCCAGAGCAGGAATTGGGGGGGGGAGGGGGGCATACTGGGCAGATGCCCAGGGCCCCACTCTCTTAGGGGCCCCCGAAGGAGCTGGACTGAAAATAGCAATGAAATAGTAAAAAAAAATAAAGAAAAATACACATATTTGGTATTGCTGCGTTCGTAAGAATCTAAGCTATCAATATATGAAGTAAATTAATCCAATTGGTAAATGGAGTAACGGGAAAAAAATAAAAATGCCAGAATTATGTTTTTTGGGCCACCACATTGTTACAATATAATGCAATAAAAGGAGATCAAAATTATTTATCTGACTCAAAATGGTATCAGTAAAAATGTCAGCTCAGGGCACATAAAGTAAGCCCTCACATAGCCCTGTATCTTCAAAAATTGTCTCGAAAAATGGCGAATAAAGCAAATTTTTCTATTATTATTTTTTTTCTATAAATTTCTGGGGGGGTTTTATGATTGAAATGAAAAAAAAATGTCCAGTATCTTCTTATTCTGACCATCATAATCAACTTATGAAGTCACTTTTACCATATAGTTAACATGATGAATAAAAAACAAAAAGAAAATTGTGGAATTGCACTTTTTTTTTGCAATTTCAAAGCACTTGGAATTTTTTTCTCATTCTCCAGTACATTTTGTGGTGGAATGAATGATGTCATTCAATAGTACAACTCATCCTGCAAAAAAATAAGCCCTCGAACAGCTACAGTGCCTACAAGTAGTCTTCAACCCCTGCAGATTTAGCTGGTTGACACATGCGGAATTAACTTGGCATTGTGACATTTGGACTGTAGATCAGCCTGGAATGGGAAATGCACTGCAGCCAAAAAGATTTTTTTTTTTTTTTTTTTTTAAAGCGTTAAAAGTTAATTCAGAGGGTCATTTATTATTCAACCCTCAAACCACCAGTATTCTGTTTGGTCCCCCTAAAGTATTAAGAAGTAGTTTAGGGACAAAGAACAATGAGCTTCACATGTGTGGATTAATTATCTCTTTTGCCAGCCTTTTCTGACTATTTAAGACCCTCCCCAAACTTGTGAACAGCACTCATACATGGTCAACATGGGAAAGACAAAGGAGCATTCCAAGGCCATCAGAGACAAGATCGTGGAGGGTCACAAGGCTGGCAAGGGTACAAAACCCTTTCCAAGGAGTTGGGCCTACCTGTCTCCACTGTTGGGAGTTACAAGTTATAAAATCCTTGTAATTGCCATATAATAGCAGCAGGAGCGCCCCCCACAGGCTTCAGTCTTCACATCTTCATGATGGGAGTAATTAGAGTTAGGGGACCTCCTTAATTCCTACATTAGTAGACAGTTATCAAGCAGAATTTACAAGACATTAAAGGGGATGTCCAGGAATAATAAAACTATACAACATTCTTTCAAAAACAGCACCACCCCTGTGTACAGGTCACATGTGGTATTACAGCATAGGCCCATTCCCTTCAATTAAGCTGAGCTGCAATATCACACATAACCTGTAGACAGGGGTGGTGCTGTTTATGAAAGAAATCAGTCATATTTATAGAATTCTGGACAACTCCCTTAAGGTCAATATTTCCACTCTTGACCCCAGAACAACACAAGACCACCAGGACGGGGCTTAATTCATATGTATTTTTTTTTATAATATGAAGAATATAGCAGATCTTTGTTAAAGAGGACCTGTCACCAAACCAGGCATGGTGATCTAATTACAGCACTGGATGCAGCATGTCTGCAGCAAGCAGACAAGGGGTCCCCCAGCCCTTGAGTCCCCCTATACCCTGAGATAATACACTTACACTTACATGCTACAGCCACTAAGGAGGTGGCTAGGGGCAGGAGCCAAGGGCAGATTCACACCCCCTGTATGTGTAATCTGCCCACCGCTGCCAATCATTCTCTCCCTCTTCAGCAGCATTAAACAGAGGTTTTGTTTTTTTCAAAACTTGCCGTTTGGTCCCGCCCCTCAGGGCGGGGTTTTCTAAGTGTGTCATCTCGGGGTACAGGGGGGCTCAAGTGCTGAGGGACCCCTTGTCTGGATGCTGCAGACATGCTGTATCCAGTGCTGTAATTAGATCACCATGCCTAGTTTGATGACAGGTCCTCTTTAAAGATGACATTTACGTAGATGATCCTATGGAAACATTCCTCTTACTGACTCTCCAGTTTGTAAATCCTATTTCATTAAACACTTGTAGGTAATTTTTAATCAATATAAGGAATCCTGTGTTTACAATCTTCATCTCTTGGTCAGAGGATAAGTGGTTAGAAAGAGCGACTCTCCCTGGAGGAGCCGTCCTGTAAGACAGACAATGATGGGAATGGATGTGTGTGTCTATGTGTGTGTGTGCTCGGTGTATACGTGTAATATATAGTGTTTGTGTCATATACCGTGTGTGTCTATGTGTGTGCTCGGTGTATAGGTGTGATATATAGTGTTTGTGTCACATACCGTGTGTTGTGTGCATGTAACATCCACATTTATAAATCCCACCAGCACAGATTAGAGTTCATAGGAGTAAACAGGTCGGCAATCGCCCAACAAACGAGCAAAATGCGGCTCATCATCGGGTGATTGGATGTTTATGGAAGAACAAAAATCCTTACTCTTGACAGCAGATCGCCAGCTGAAAACTGCAGAAGAGCTGCCGATAACATGAATCTGTAGAGGACAGATTTCTCTACTGGTGATTGTTCTGTACCATCATTCTTCATCATCCTGCGTAAAAAGGCTGGAAACAAGCACTCAATGTCTTGAATATTATAACTCGCGCTCATTCACCAGTCTAAATTCAGCTCTTGTACATGTAACCCAAATGTCTGAGTGTGACGGTCCAATATGTGAGCATTTAGGGCCCACTTTAATCTTTTGCCCAGGGCCCCACTTTGCCTAAAACCGGCTCTGGTAGTCCCATGACTAGTGATGAGCGAGTAGTGAAATATTCGGATTCGGATAGCTCTAACCGAATAGATTGAACTGTTTCATTACTCGTTACTTGTGCAATACAAGTCAATGGGGAACTCACTGGGATCCGAATACTGACACATTTCAAAAGTCAAAAGAAATAGAATATCCAGCTCACCGTTAATTCCACTTGGACTGCAGCTGTTCAGCAGATGGAGCAAGGAAGTATCCACAAGCCAAGTAGAACTTCAACATCTCCAGAAAATATCCAGCTCACATCTTCAATAAAATATCTTAATCATAATACAGAGTATAGAGGAAAACAAAACTCAATATGTGTGGTGTCATTCACATAATGCATCAATTAAACAAACCACACACCTACCACTAAAAAGTGAAAAGAAAAACATAGGCTGCTCAGGCGTTAATGGCTTTCTGTCACTGTAATATAGTAGAAACCAAAGTATATTAATCTTTTAAGACCATCTATACACAAGGGTGGACAATTATATACAAAGTAATAGATAGATACAAAAAAAAAAAGAGACAAAATACCTGAAGTAAACCTGAGGTTTTTGCCAGGTTCTGCGGGATGGCGACTTACCCTCATTCAACACCCTCCAAACTGCCGAACCGGGGTCATGATTGAAGTGGTGGGAGTACCTCCAGTTGCGGTCTTTCCTCACCTCAGCGACCTTTCCTAGAGGCCCGAATATCTGCTTATCCCCTATGGAGGGGATCTTCACTGGTGAGGAGGCCCCAGCTCGAGGGATATCAGCAATCCATCAGATTTTGTCTGCAGCCGTAGACACCGAGACCTACAAGTATAGGAAGTCTTGGGAGATGGATTTGGGACGGGTTATCTCTGAGGACGATTGGGTGAAGAGCTTTCAAAAAACGTCCGGTTCCTGCGATGCTCTAGAAAAATGCTACAAGCTGCGGTTTCGATGGTACCTCACTTCAGACAGGCTGCATAGATGCTTCCCCAACATCTCTGACCTATGCTGGCGCTGTGGTTCCGGGGTGGGTACCTTGGTCCACATTTGGTGGAGCTGCCCTCTGATCAGTGAGTTCTGGTCAAAGGTGTTCCGGAACTATGCTATGGTCACCGGCAGACGGGTCGAAGGAACACCTGAGATGGCTATGCTCTCCTTGCTCCCGGGTTCGTGAAAGGCTCAAAAGAGAGACATACTTCGATTTTTTCTCTGTGTGGCTCGGATGCTGATCCCCTGCCATTGGAAAGATCAGACCCCGCCTACGATTCTCGAGTGGTACGTGGAGATGGAATCCCTGTGTTGACTCGAGGAGGTATCTGCTGGACTCACGCAAACTCTGCCTCACTATACCCTGGTTTGGTCCGAATGGATCCTCTTCAGGGATTCTCCTAATTTTAGGGAGCTCTTTTCTTAGCTCATCTGGTTCCGAATGGGTTTTTTCTCCACACCTGCTCCACGTTGCTTTCGATAGATGTCGACTAATTCTTGTGTTATATTTACTTACCGTATATACTCGTGTATAAGCCGACCCGTGTATAAGCCGACCCCCCTACTTTTGCCCCCAAAACCTGGGAAAATCTATTGACTCGTGTATAAGCCGAGGGTGGACCCTAGCACAAGTATACAGCCCCCAGCAGTGTGGTATACAGCAGTCCCAGAGGTAGATACAGCAGCCCCAGTGGTAGTATACATGCAGCCCCAGTAGTATATACAGCCCCAGTGGTATATACAGCCCCTGTGGTAGTATACAGCAGCCCCAGTGGTAGTATACACGCAGCCCCAGTAGTATATACAGCCCCAGTGGTATATACAGCCCCAGTGGTAGTATACAGCAGCCCCAGTGGTAGTATATATAGCCCCAGTGGTAGTATACAGGGCCCCAGCAATATATACAGCCCCAGTGGTATATACAGCCCCAGTGGTATATACAGCCCCAGTGGTAGTATATACAGCCCCAGTGGTAGTAGATTGCAGCCCCAGCGGTAGTATACAGGGCCCCAGCAGTATATACAGCCCCAGTGGTATATACAGCCCCAGTGGTAGTATATACAGCCCCAGTGGTAGTAGATTGCAGCCCCAGCGGTAGTATACAGGGCCCCAGCAGTATATACAGCCCCAGTGGTATATACAGCCCCAGTGGTAGTATATACAGCCCCAGTGGTAGTATATACAGCCCCAGTGGTAGTAGATTGCAGCCCCAGCGGTAGTATACAGGGCCCCAGCAGTATATACAGCCCCAGTGGTAGTATATACAGCCCCAGTGGTAATAGATTGCAGCCCCAGCGGTAGTATACAGGGCCCCAGCAGTATATAGCAGCCCCAGCGGTAGTATACAGGGCCCCAGTAATCCAGGGCCCCCCCAGCGTCTCTCCGGTCACCTGAAAAGCAAACTATACTTATCAGTGTCCGCTGTCCGCGCCCGCTCGCCTCTGCCGTCTGCGATCCTCCATCTTCATGCGGCGTCTTCCGGGTTCCTGTGCTCGTCGCAGGGAATGACGTCATTCCCTGTGACGAGCACAGGAAACCGGAAGACGCCGCATGAAGATGGAGGATCGCAGACGGCAGAGGCGAGCGGGCGCGGACAGCGGACACTGATAAGTATAGTTTGCTTTTCAGGTGACCGGAGAGACGCTGGGGGGGCCCTGGATTACTGGGGATGCGGGGGCTGCTGTGTACCGATGTATACATCAGTATGTACCGATGTATACATCGGTATACAGCACTGACTCGCGTATAAGCCGAGGGGGGTACTTTTCAGCCCAATTTTTGGGCTGAAAAACTCGGCTTATACGCGAGTATATACGGTATTTATTTAATTTTTTTTTTCTCTTCTTTCCTTTTTCATTTCTTCTCTCTTCTTTACTCTTATGACTTCCCCCCCCTTCCTTCTCTCCCTCCTCCCCTCCCCCTTCCCCCCCTTGCTCTTGGGCGGCTGACAGGTAGCATGTATGTTTTCCTTCTCCTTCCCCCCCCCCCCCCCGCACGAATAGAAGGCGGGAGAGGATCCTTCAACTATTTTGACTTTCCCGTTGGAGGGTCTTTCTACGATGATGGACACCCATATCAATTAGCTAGGTGTTTCAATATAAGAGTATGGAGAAGGCATTCCTTTACTTGTTAACTAATATTATCCAGTCTTCTCGGCTCTATTCCTATGTTTGCTTGTTTCTATGTCCTGTGACACTGTTTGTCTTTGCTGTTATAAAACCCAATAAAAATATATTTCCCCAAAAAAAAACCTGAGGTTTTCTAATAAAAAAAAAACCGCAAGATCCATGTTCTGGTTTAAACCCTCGGGATACCTGGATCCCAGCTTGAGAATCCAGAAAGTAAGATGAACCCCAGATCTCTGGTGGCATACATGGGATGTGAGAGCATTGTATTCCTCTATCCCACACAGCCGACTTCAACTTCCCACTTCTCCACCAGTCGTACATTCTCTATTACTAGATTATTTATAACTCACAACATCATTTGTTGTGAGAAAGGCATTCAGCCCTTTTTTTAAAGCTGCAATAGTTTCTGCCACTACTACCTCTTGTCGGTATTCCACAGTCTGGCTGCTCTAACTGTAAAGAACTCTTCCCTATGGAGATGCCAGAATCGCCTTTCTTCCACCCGCAGTCAGTTCCCTCTGGTCTTTTGAAGGAATAAGTGAGGCAGCAGTCCTTTGTATTGACCACACATGTATTCATAGACGTACCCTGCCCCCCCAAGAGGAAGGGGTGACCACGGCACTGAGCGCGCGCCGCGCGCATCTATTAATTATAATGTGTGTCTGAGTCGGAGCAGCTGAGCTGAGGCGGCCACCGCTAGCACCTCCGCTCCACGGTCCACCTGTCACCTGTGTGAGTGTGTCACTGTAGCCGTTACCTCAGTGACAGCGCGGTAATCATGATGGGGCGGCAGCTGCAGCAGCCAGCTGGGGCGCAGGGCGGAGCTCGCCCTCAGACAGTGTCTGCCGACTGCAGATCAGCTCGGCCGGCAGGGGACTCAGAAGTAACGTCATGATGATATCACCACTGAGCGCTGAGTCCCTGCGGTGCAAGCTGGGGTCTGGGGACACTGCTTGTGCAAAGGCTGGAGCTGAGCTACAAAAGTTAAGAGATGAGAGGACAACATTAACTGTTAAAAAAAGATGTAAATATAAAAAAAAGTGATGTGGGGGGTGGGGGAGCCCTATGAGAGGGCTGTGTATTGGAGTCTTATGTGGGGGCTGTGCTGTATATGAGATGACATGTACTCCCATCTCATACACAGCCCTGCCCCTCCTAGGCTCCCATATCATTATACAGCAACCCTATAGGGCTCCTATATCATATATAGACCCCTAAAGGACTCCCATTATTGGAGCCCTAAGGGGGGGCTGTATATGATATGGGAGCCCTATGGGACTGTATGTGATATGGGAGCCCTATGGAGCATTAGGGGGGCTGTATATGATATGGGACTCCCATATCATATACAGCCCCCCATAGGGCTTCCATATCATATGCAGCCTATGATATAGGAACCCTATTGGGGGGCTGTTGTATATGATATGAGGACTGTATGGGGTATATGAGATGGGACTCTAATATCATATACAGCCCCACCATAAGGCTCCCATATCATATACAGCCCACCACATAGGGCTCCTGTATCATATACAAACCCCCATAGGGCTCTCATGATGGGAGCCCTATGGAGGGGTTGTATATGATACAGGAGCCCTATGTGGGGGCTGAATATGCTTTGGGTGCCCTATGGCGGGGTTATATATGATATGGGAACCCTATAAGGGGGCTGTATATGATATGGGAGCTCTGTAGGGGGCTGTATATGAGATGGGAGCCCTATGGAGGGCTGTATATGAGATGTGAGCCCTATGGGACATTGGGGGGGATGTATATGAGAGATGGAACTTCCATCTCATATACAGCCCCCCATAGGGCTCCCATCTCATATACAGCCCCCATAGGGCTCCCCAGTGGCGTAACGAGTCTGATGGGCCCGGTGCGCAATTTAGGCCCCCCATCTTCCGTGTGCGCGTTGGTCGGATGCATGGGCCCTGTGTAACATTCTAAATCCTATAAAGACTCACAAATTGACCCCTCTCCCCCTTCATTATGTATTAATGTCCCTTATCCTGCTGTATATGGTTCTCCTCCTGGAATATGGCCTTTATCGTGGTATATATGTCCCCCATCATGGTTTATATTGTCCTCCTCCTCTGCCACCATAGTCCTCCACTTATTATAATGCATCCCCACATTCCTCCATACATTACAATGTATTCCCATAGTCCTCTATGTATTATAATGCATCCCATAGTATGCCATTCATAAGATACCCCCATAGTCATCCAATTATCATAATGCAACCCCACTATCCTCTATATAGTATAATGTAGCCTCATATGCCTTCATACATTATAATGCACCTCCATATAGTATAATTCACCCCCATAATTCTCCATATAGTATAATTCACCCATAGTCCTCTATACAGTATAATGCACCATCAATAGTCCTCCATATAGTATAATGCACCCCCATAGTTTTTCATATAGCCCTCCATACAGTATAATGCACCCTCACAGTCCTGTGTTTAGCATAGTACAGCCTTCCATATAGAACAGTACAGCCTCATACTGTAATTTTCCAAGCAGTATAATGCAGCCACGATGAGCCACCCCCTTTTCCCCTCATACTCCTCTGGCCAGCGTGTGCTCCTTAAAAAAAATCTGTACTTACCTCTCCTGGTTCCACCGCAGCTTCCCAAAACTTAAGATACAGGAGGAGGCGGTGACGCTGAGCGTTGCACAGTGGAACGCATAAAAGCAGGAAGTGCCGCCTAGTAAAATTTTACAACCTGAACGACCATGACTTGCCCACCCCTAGTTTTGATCCTGGGTACACTCATGCATGTATTTATACATATAAATGAGATCTACTTTGATGTATATATTTTTGGAATATCTTAACAAGAAGTCAATGGAATAATGGCTAATAAAGAATGGATAATCTTAAACTTGGCTCCTTTTAATAATAAAGGAACTTCATTGACCTCATCACTATCAGAAGCCAAGTTTAAGGTGACGGAAAATGTCATTCCTATAGCAACTGCCCTTTATTTTAAAATAAAAAGTATAGGTAAGATTTTATACTCTTGAAATAGTTTGAGGTTTACGTAAGCTTTGGCATGAAAGGTATTACTTCAGGACGGTTGGCTCCATAAGTTTGGATCCGTCCTATTCTCCAAAAGAACATAAAGTGGTCTTAAAATCTTCTCATTAAAATAACAAGCCCTGTTGGTTTTCCTATACTGTTCTCCTGACTTCTGCCACGTCTCCTCTGTACCATTGTTAAAGCTCCCTGCACTGTAGAGCCGACGTCATGCATTTTATACGGACTGACCTTACTTCACTATAAATGTACATCAATAAGAGGTATTTACTCAACAGGAAAGAGCGTAAGTCCATACTGCAATTTTTCTATAACAAATATAACGTTAATAACAAAGTTACCAAGAATTGTTACATCTAAATAATGAAAATATAACACATAGCATTGCAAATGCTTATGGATCAAGCATCTCATTTTATAGAATCAGAAGTGCATCATCCATAAGAGAGTCTTGAGGTGGATAGCAGCTTTCCTTGACTGCAGGTGGCAGTATGTGGACGAGAACTAATTTCAAGTTCTTTAAGAAGGTCCAAGGATAGAAGTACAAGTTGTGCATGAAATGTACCATGGATTTAGTATTAATCATGACGTTTACACATTTATAGTCTTGGTTATGTTTTTGTACATGGTAGAAAGCATTTCTCGGCAGATTTCTGGATGCTTTAGCATGCGCTCATAAGCCTAAGGGTCCCGTCACACTTGGCGACGTTCCACGATCCCGACAACGATATGACCTGGTAAGGATCGCTGGAACGTCACTACGTGGTTGCTGGTGAGATTCAAACAGTTAGATCTACTGAACCACACAGCAACGATACGGCGACCTGTATAACAACATCAGCGGTTGTTGGGGCCCTGTCACACAGCAGCTAGTTTGACGACTCAGATCTACGTGGCTGATCTGAGTCGCCAACGAGGTCATTCTTAAGGCGTCAAACACACCGATGCAAGTTGGCCAGCAGGAACCCGATGATCTAAAAATAGTCCAGGCCATTCCGACACGCTTGTCGATGTCACAGCAGGGGCCCTGTCGCTGCTGCGTGTCAAACATAGTGAGATTGCTGGCAAGGTCGCTGTTGCCTCACAAAAACCTGTGACGCAACAGCGATCTCGCTATGTGTGACGGGGGCTTTAGACCTGCTTTTATTTGAAGCTTCCCTGAGATTTTTGGGATAGTTAGCAAATATCTTGTAAAATCACTGAGGTGTCCAGATTTTCCTGCTCTCTTCCATTTTTTGCTGTTTCTCTCCATTGCAGAGATAATCACACTTTTGCTATTGCAGCGCATTATGTGAAATCTCTGTTTCCAGACCTAACTTGACATTTCATTATTCTTGTCTGAGTGCGTGAAATTTCACTCGACCTACCAGATCTTACCACTTACAGCTTGATAGTTGGTCTAGCAGTCCCAGACATTAACAAGCTGTGACTGGGAGGAAGAAATGAAAGTCGCTAGAATAAAGCCATTACTGCACAAATGCCACAAAGTATCTTGCCTACAATATGCCTAAAAGCACAGATGCAAGACTCAAAACTTCTGGAAAAAGATAATTTGGAGTGATGAGACCAAAATCAAACTTTCTGGCCACAACCATAAACATTACATTTGGAGTGTTGTCAGCAAGGCCTATGATGAGAGTAACACCATTCCTACTGTAAAGCATGGAGGTGAATTGGTGAGGATGTGGGGATGTGTGAGCTACAAAGACACAGGAAACTTGGTCAAAGTTGAAGGAAAGATGAATGCAGCACGTTATCAGCAAATACTGGAGGCAAATTTGCACTCATCAGCCCAGACGCTGTGCATGGGACATACTTGGACACTCCAACATGACAACGATGGCTACAGCAGAACAAAGTGAAGGTTCTGGAGAAGCCATCTCAGTCTTCTGACCTCAATATCAATATTCTCTGGGGAGTACTCAACCGTGCAGTTCATGCAAGAAAGCCCAGGAATTTACAAGAACTGGATGCTTTTTGCCAAGAAGAATGGGCAGATTTACCATCTGAAAAAATAAAGAGCCTCATCCACAACTACCACAAAATACTTCAAGCTGTCATTGATGTTAGTGGGGGCAATACATAGTATTAAGAACTGGGGTATGTGAACTTTTGATCAGGGTCATTTGGATGTTTTTGGTTGTCATTATGAGTTAAAAAGAGAAAACACAATAGTTTGACAATAAATGGCTTCACCCAACCACTAACCATGAGTGAAAAAAACATTTTTGTGTTATCATTCATAGTCTCGGAAAAAAGACCAAGAAAGCTAAAAATTTACCTGGGTATGTAAACATTTGAGCACAACTGTACCTTGATATCTGTGGTCCAATATCTTATTCCAGATATATCCTTGTTTTTCTTTATATGTAAATTAGCTTTTCCAGACTATGAGACTGCTCCAGACTAAAGGACACCTTTCCACAGACTCTCATGAACTGGCCAATTTATGAGCTAAGAACCTCCACTTTTGTAAATATATTTTATATACCATATTTCCCCAAAAATAAGACAGGACCCTATATTTATGGCTCCAAATGATGCGCTAGGGCTTATTTTTAGGAGTTATCTAAAAGAAAAGGGGTAGACAAGGGCGTAATGGGTCTAAACTGTTTGTGAGAAGTGATGTGCAGTGTAAGAACTGCTCACCTTAGTTGTGTGACCCACAACTGGATTTAAAGCATCACAGCTGCAGTAGGATCCCCCACCTCATGGATGGTCCTCAGTAACTACAGAAACGGACAAAAAGATTTTTAGATCCGCGCTGCTGTCTTTAATCCAATAAAGAACCATTGTTTTAAGCACAGAGGAAGTCCGTCATTATAGACAGCAGCGCGGATCTAAAAATCTTTTTGTCCGTTTCTGGAGTTATTTTTAGGGTTGTCTTATATTTATTATTTCTGTATGTTGCCCCATTGCTTTACTATAAGTCCCTGAAGATTTTTAGTTGCTGTTAAATACAAAATGGATATTCACCCCTACACACGCCCACCCCTCTTTTTCTGCATTGGTGATTGGTGCAGCAAGACTGCTGTATTCGCTGATTGTTAATACAAAATGAATATTTACCCCCTCCATCGCCCACCCCTCTGTGCTAGCATCAGTGAATCAATCACATAGCTGTATTCCCCATCCACATTGCAATCCTCGGACTGACCGGCCTTCTCACCTGAGCATGACACCATGTATTTCTGCAGCAGTCATGTTCAGGTCAGTGGGTGGGGAATGGGATGAATATTTATTTTGTATTAACAGTGGGCGAGAACAGCAGTCTGTCTGCACCAATCACTGTGCTGCACAGTTGGTGTATAGGGAAAATGTGAATATTCATTTTGTATTAACAGTGGGCAAGCGATAATACATTTTCTGGGGCTTACAGCAACACCACGGGGCAACGTAAAGCAATAAAAGTTACATCTCCTGAAAGGCTGCACAAGCTCTATTTCCTATTTCAGGATACCTTTAGTACGATAAAACCAAAAGAAGGACTTATTTTTGAAGTATATATTACCCCATTTACAGGTAGAACAGCCTGCCAGTGAGAAGCCACTGTTAGAGGCAATGTGGGTCTGGTAGGACCCTTAGCTTTGGTCTGCAAGGTAAGTGATTATATGAATGTTGAGTTTAATGGATGTATCAGCACAGCCAATGCTTCTATTCTGTCCATAGCACTGACTGAGGGTTATGAGTCTGCAAAAGAGAAGACAGAAATGGTAATTAACTGAATCTGTCTTCTCCCCATATATGTCTGCAGTAGACAGAAAATCCCAGAGATAAATGAAGAAGCAGGCATACATGGAGACTAAGTAAAAGCAGTCAAAATGAAGCATATAATGGTGCTACTGCTGGGTGCTTTAAAGGGAACCTGTAACCTACTACTACCTGTCCCTGCAGCTTCCTAGTACATCCTTAATCATCCCTGTCTAATCTAAAAGTGTCCTGTAATCGCTGTGTAAAATGATTTTATTACTTACATTCTCCTATGGTAATAACCATGTGTCAACAAGATTGCAGACACTGTGGGTGTTTTGTAAGGCTGCGTGTTGCTCCATTGTAATCACGCCCTGGTGGGCATGATAATTCATGCAGAAGGTTGCGCCCAGAATTTGAGATCTGTGGTCTTAATCCTGGTATGTCACCACGGTTGCATAGTTTCTGGTCCTGCACAGTGTGGGGGTGTATTGGTTATACTGGCCGGCTCTGTAGCATGAACAGTGCTCATTAAGAATCCACAAAATAACCCTCCACAATGCACCGGACCGGAAATGACACATGACAGCGGCATCATATCCAGAAGAAGATTCACAGATTTGACACGCTGGGTCACACTTCAGCATGAATTATCACCTGGACGTGATTACAATGAAGCGATGGTGAAAATGAAATCTTACAGAATGCCCACAGTGTCTGCAATCTTGTCGACACCCTGGTTATTACCATAATAAAATGTAAGTAGTAGGTAGTGTTAGGTTTGGGGCATAAACTTGGTGACATGTTCTCTTTAACTCTTTAACTCCCTTTAACTCTGCTAATTCCAGTTACCTGCATGCAGTACAGGAGATGATGAGCTACACAAGACATGGTGAGGTTGCAGAGCATTGTACATGTGGCAATGGGGTACAATGTGGCAGGAAGGGGAATGGTGGTAGTGACTGTAACATAATGTGGGACACTCGTCCAAGAGACCCAAATCCAGGAATGACCTGCTGTATCTGGAATGGTTGGACTTAGATATTATTGAAGCACACTAAAGGAAAAGTAGAAATTAACTAATGTCGTCAACTTGCCGAGTTCAGTCAATAGTCAATGTTATGGGGCACCAACTCTCCCAATATTAATGTGGGATAAGAAAGATCTGGCACCCTGTTTATACACTGCCAAAGTTTGTTTCCTGTATATAAGCCGCCATCAGAGATGTCTGACAGAGATGTCTTTGGGAGTACACAGTAGCGCTTAGCCAAGTGATTAGGCAGAATGTATCAATTTTCAGATTCAATTCAAGATGTATTTGGCCACATACATTTTGGGAGATAAGGGCTTTATTAATTACTTTAAATGTAAGTGTTAATTGCAATAATGATTTTTTGTGGGAATCCCGCACTGTTATGCACTTCTTTCTTACATATAATTTTTACACTGGTGCAATGTCAATGGTTTGTGTGTTAATTCCATCGGTGGTGCCTACTGTTTTCAGTTCTTGGGTGTAGAGTATGGCCAGTGAGTCACTTTAGGCTTATTTTAGATAACTATTTCTAGTATGTAGATGCAGTGTCCAGGGGCGTAACTACAATAGGTGCAGGGGTTTCGATCGCACCGGGCCCTGCAGCCTAGGGGGCCCCAAAGTCCCTTTGGCCTATATAAAAAGACTATACTACTAAAGATTTGCAATATGTGGGGGCCCGTTGGAGCTTTCGCATAGGGCCCGAGTCCTGAAGTTACGCCACTGCAGGTGTCCTTGGGCTTATCAGAGCAGATAGCTGGTACTGGCAGACAAAATGCAGGCTAGGCTCTTTCATGGGGGTCGGATGAGTCAAAGACATCAGTGTCAATAACCACTGAAATACTCTAGAAGCCCTCCCATACTTGATTTATAGACCCTTGTTTTTTGCAGCTACAAGCAATGAGAAGAACCTGTAAGTGCAAGGACCAGACATATCTAAAGATTTCATTACACACCATGGAAACAGTCATAGCAGCTTTGTGACTGATGTATGACCCACCATGGTGGTATCACAACCCCTACATCTAACATAGCAGAATGATGCAGTCATAGACACCTAGATCCATCTTTTCAGTGCAATAGTCCTGTATGAGATATACTTAATGGAATTTTATCCTGACTGACATTCGGTTTGAAAGCCTTTTCTAATTATGGCCTCCAATAACCTGCACTTACCACTCCTGAAAGCTCTAAGTAATTAGAGGATATTATACAAAAATAACATTACTGGTCCTTGACCTTCCTAATCACTGCGAGCCATCACTCTTCACCAGAAAACCACTTATTCATTTCACCAGTAACCATGGAAACTCGTAGAAAACTGTGACGTTCCTCCAATAAGCTTTGTAACCAAGGCTCTACGTTGGAATTGTAGCTGTGTGAAAGAATAATCTCCAAATTAAAGATTTAAGTCCAATTAATATGTTTTACTTTTCTTCATGTAATTAAGGAAAGCATCAGATCAGATAACATCCGGTGATCACATTTTAGGGAGTTATTTGTATGGTAAGAGAAACTGGGATCCAGAGACCCTACAAAAATACCGTGCGGGTCAGTGGTAATAAGACTATTCTCAGAGGTGTAAAGGAAGATAAGGGTTAAATAAGGGTTAAAGTTTATACAACCCAGATATAGATCTTATGAAATATTTATCTTCCATGTTTCTTTTTGAATAATTCATATCTTCATTGCTTCGTGTAAATTTTAATGACCACGTCTCAACCATCTAGTGCATGGCAGAAATCAGGCTCAAAATAAAAGACAAAAAATATACGCTCCATCAAGTAAAGCGTACACATTTATGGAAGAGTTGACTAAGCAGTTATCTGGGACTTTTCTTTTTGCTAGGCAGAGCCAACTGTAATTCAACATGACATCGGCAGTGAGACTAAAGGCCCAGTAATACGGCACAACGTTGAAACGATGTTGGCAACGATCTCGTTTTTGACATAATTTCCACATCGCTGGTGAGATGCCACACGTGTAGATATCGTGGACAACTCACCAACGATGTGAGCAGGTATCGTTCGCCAACCCCGCGAACGATCCCTGCTCATTGCTGTGAATGGGCGAAGTTGTCCATGACATCGTTATCGCGGTGTCACACAGAACGATGCAGCAGGTTGCTGGAGTTGAGATCGTCAGGTTTTCCAACATGTTGGTAAACTGTCAACTCCGACTCAATGATTTAGCGTTACAACTTGCCAGAGTCACACGCAACGAGGTCACGACATCGCTGGAACGCCTCCAAACCTGTGACATATCAGCGATGTCGTTAACGATGTCATGCCGTGTAACTGGGCCTTTAGACTTTGTGCCAACGTTAAGTTTTTGCTACAGATTTTGGACATCAAAAATCTGCACCTTGTGTCAGAAATACGCACCCAAGACATTCTAGTGTAAATAATGCATTTTTGCTGTGTGTTTCATGCAGACTTTGCTGCATTTTGTTAGCAATTGTTTATTGTTGTGGCTGTGAATCAAGATAGGTAAAAGGCTGGGTAAAAAAGGTGTTCAAGATCTCATGTGACATGGGGCTCCGCTGTATGTTTGGTCACCAGCCCAGGTATAGCGGGTAGATATGGGTTGAGTTTTACCTGGCTGGTAATCAAAATATAGAGGAGCCCTTTTTTTAATTATTTCTTGAAATAATTAAAAATGATGTTGAATTTCAGGTGTTTTGGTTTCCTGCCAGATACAACTAGGCATCTGAGGGCTGTAATCCTCAGCGTGGGGAGGTCCTGCTGCAAATTAAAGCCCACAGCAACTCCAAAAAATAGCGCGTTCATCAAAGCGCTACTTTCTGTCACTGTACCTGACTCTTCCAGTTGCCCTGGTGTCGGTGGCAAACTGGGTAATAAAGGGGGTTAATGTCAGTCATATATTGCCAGCTAGCATTAAGCCCAAGGTTCATAATGTCAGGCCAATGTTCAACCAGGCCTTTAGGAAGCTCTAAGTAATCAGTAAATACCACACAGATAAAAATCATTTTATTTGAACAAAAAACACAGACTCATTTCCACCTTTATTACTTTCACACAAACCCTCCATGATCCTCTTCAACGTCCATTCACAGCGGGACTAGAAACTGAGTGAGTTTCAGCTCTTGCTGTTAGCGGGGATACATTACAGTCTGGGTCACCTGAGTTCAACTAGAGTGACGCTGCTCAGCTCTGACCTCATGTGTAGTTTCCCATGTTACAGCGGGACCCAAAACTAGTGAAACTAGAAAGTTTTGGGTCCCGCTGTGATGCGGGAAAGTTCATCTCAGGTCAGAGAGCCTCATCACTCTAGCTGAACTCAGATGACCCAGCTTAACGGGTGCCAACTTCAATTTTTATTTTTTCTGGACATCTAAAAATTACATACAGACTTTATTTTTTACAAACATGTTGGCAAACCAAAATAAATCATTATGACTACAAGGGATCCATGTCTACAGCCCTTAGTTCTGATATGAAGACATCTGCTACATTCACTGGAAACTGAAAAAATTATGAAAATTGCAGTTAAAGTAATCTATATAAATTTTTTCAGCTTAAAAAAAATCAGAGACACCTTAAAAAAATTGGTGGACTGAGCAAAAAAGTGCCCTATTTTTATGGACTGTCCTGAAATCTCAGGATGATTGGCACCCTATCACGAGCTTAGATTACACTGACTTTTCTGGATGATGCTGTGTGTGTTGTGTTTGCATTTCTTCTTCAAGAGCTGCATGAGGTACAGATGTGAAGGTCTTGTGCTCAGTTGCTGGTTGTGGGGTTGATGTAAAGCTTGAGTGAGACTCACCTGGAATCCCTTCCCCCTGGCTTTAAATAGCTTTCCCCCCCCCCTCCTTTGTCAGATGATAGAGTTATTTACTCTTGGTCTTTGTGCTGTGCAGATGCTTTGTTGCTGTGCTGAAGTCTTTGCTTTAGAAGTAGCTGGGATTCCAGATCTGTGGGTGGAGGTAGGAGACCTCAGCCTAGGGCTAATCAGGAGCTCAGGAAATAGGGTAGAGACTCGGACCTCCTCACCATCAGAGGTACCTCCGAGAGCAGGGCGAGCAAGGGACCCCCAGTGTAACGGTCAGATTAGCTCCCCCTGAATCTCTTCACCCCTCTTACCATCCAGTTACCTGATTCCCTCACCTCCAAGCGTGACACAACCCAGGTGACACCCCATCAACAGAGTAGAGAG
Source organism: Allobates femoralis (assembly GCA_033576535.1). Lineage (NCBI taxonomy): Eukaryota > Metazoa > Chordata > Amphibia > Anura > Aromobatidae > Allobates > Allobates femoralis. Next base: position 78,736,988 of record JARQOC010000006.1, on the reverse strand, counting down.
GGGAGAGAAGAAACTGTGATTTCACAGGAAACAGGATAGTCAGCAGGAGCTATCTGTAAGATCACCGCAGGGCAGCACAGGCAGGTAGTTAGCAACTACTTGTCAATAAGAGCTTAGCCCCATAGGGAAAGAAAAATTTGTCCCAGGAAAATCCTTTAGTCACGCGCACATGTTGAGTATTTTGACCTCAGTATTTGTTGCCAAAACCAGGAGTGGGTGATAAATACAGAAATAGTGACATGTTTCTATTACACTTTTCCTCTGATTGTTCCGCTCCTGGTTTTGGCTACAAATCCTGAGGTAAAAAACTCACCAAATCCTGAGGTAAAAAACTCACCAAATACTCGACATATGCACGTGGCCTAAAGTGGTTATCTGCATCAACTTTATCTTTCCCATAATGAACTTTTTGTGAGTTTTTGATTTTTCTGAATTTCTGCCCCTATTATGTAAATTAGGTTACTTGCGATTTTTCATTGCATTTTTAACATGTATTTTTTATTGTGTATTTGACGTTTCAGTATTTGTCTTTTTTATATTATTACTAGTAAAAAGGCCCGATGCAATTGCATCGGGAGAGCGGTGAAATGAATTGTGTGTATACAGGCGGGTCAGTGGGTAGCAGAGTATACAGGGGGCTCTGTGGGTAGCAGAGTATGCAGGCGGGTCTGTGGGTAGCAGAGTATGCAGGCAGCTGTGTGGGTAGCAGAGTATACAGGCGGCTCTGTGGGTAGCAGAGTATACAGGCGGCTCTGTGGGTAGCAGAGTATACAGGCGGTTCTGTGGGTAGCAGAGTATACAGGCGGCTCTGTGGGTAGCAGAGTATACAGGGGGCTCTGTGGGTAGCAGAGTATAGAGGCGGCTCTGTGGGTAGCAGAGTATAGAGGCGGCTGTGTGGGTAGCAGAGTATACAGGCGGCTCTGTGGGTACCAGAGTATGGAGGCGGCTCTGTGGGTAGCAGAGTATGCAGGCTGCTCTGTCGGTAGCAGAGTATGCAGGCTGCTCTGTCGGTAGCAGAGTATGCAGGTTGCTCTGTCGGTAGCAGAGTATACAGGCGGCTCTGTGGGTAGCAGAGTATACAGGCGGCTCTGTGGGTAGCAGAGTATAGAGGGGGCTCTGTGGGTAGCAGAGTATAGAGGCGGCTGTGTGGGTAGGAGAGTATAGAGGCGGCTCTGTGGGTAGCAGAGTATAGAGGCGGCTCTGTGGGTAGCAGAGTATACAGGCGGTTCTGTGGGTAGCAGAGTATAGAGGCGGCTGTGTGGGTAGCAGAGTATAGAGGCAGCTCTGTGGTGGAGGGGTGAGGAGAGAAGCGGCTCTGTGGTGGGTTGGTGAGGAGAGAAGCGTCTCTGTGGTGGAGGGGTGAGGAGAGAAGCGGCTTTGTGGTGGAGGGGTGAGGAGAGAAGCGGCTCAGTGATGGAGGGGTGAGGAGAGAAGCGGCTCAGTGGTGGAGGGGTGAGGAGAGATGCGGCTCAGTGGTGGAGGGGTGAGGAGAGAACCGGCTCAGTGGTGGAGGGGTGAGGGGAGAAACGGCTCTGTGGTGGAGGGGTGAGGAGAGAAGCGGCTCTGGCCTGGAGGGGTGAGGAGAGAAGCGGCTCTGGCCTGGAGGGGTGAGGAGAGAAGCGGGTCTGGGCTGGAGGGGTGAGGAGAGAAGCGGCTCTGTGGTGGAGGGGTGAGGAGAGAAGCGGCTCTGGGCTGGAGGGGTGAGGAGAGAAGCGGCTCTGGGGTGGAGGGGTGAGGAGAGAAGCGGCTCTGGTCTGGAGGGGTGAGGAGAGAAGCGGCTCTGTGGTGGAGGGGTGAGGAGAGAAGCGGCTCTGTGGTGGAGGGGTGAGGAGAGAAGCGGCTCTGTGGCGGAGGGTGTGAGGAGAGAAGCGGCTCTGTGGCGGAGGGGTGAGGAGAGAAGCGGCTCTGTGGCGGAGGGGTGAGGAGAGAAGCGGCTCTGTGGCGGAGGGGTGAGGAGAGAAGCGGCTCTGGGCTGGAGGGGTGAGGAGAGAAGCGGCTCTGGCCTGGAGGGGTGAGGAGAGAAGCGGCTCTGGCCTGGAGGGGTGAGGAGAGAAGCGGCTCTGGGCTGGAGGGGTGAGGAGAGAAGCGGCTCTGTGGTGGAGGGGTGAGGAGAGAAGCGGCTCTGTGGTGGAGGGGTGAGGAGAGAAGCGGCTCTGTGGCGGAGGGGTGAGGAGAGAAGCGGCTCTGTGGTGGAGGGGTGAGGAGAGAAGCGGCTCTGTGGCGGAGGGGTGAGGAGAGAAGCGGCTCTGTGGCGGAGGGGTGAGGAGAGAAAGCGGCTCTGGCCTGGAGGGGTGAGGAGAGAAGCGGCTCTGGACTGGAGGGGTGAGGAGAGAAGCGGCTCTGGCCTGGAGGGGTGAGGAGAGAAGCGGCTCTGGGGTGGAGGGGTGAGGAGAGAAGTGGCTCTGGGCGGGAGGGGTGAGGAGAGAAGCGGCTCTGGGCTGGAGGGGTGAGGAGAGAAGCGGCTCTGGCCTGGAGGGGTGAGGAGAGAAGCGGCTCTGGGGTGGAGGGGTGAGGAGAGAAGTGGCTCTGGGCGGGAGGGGTGAGGAGAGAAGCGGCTCTGGGCTGGAGGGGTGAGGAGAGAAGCGGCTCTGGGCTGGAGGGGTGAGGAGAGAAGCGGCTCTGGGCTGTAGGGGTGAGGAGAGAAGCGGCTCTGGGCTGGAGGGGTGAGGAGAGAAGCGGGTCTGGGGTGGAGGGGTGAGGAGAGAAGCGGCTCTGGGCTGGAGGGGTGAGTAAAGAAGCGGCTCTGGGCTGGAGGGGCATCCGATTGGTCCAGGACGCCGAGTCCAATCCGCTTGCAGGGGCGGCGGCGGCCAATGGGAGTGAGTGGGGCGTGTGAGGCTTTGGAGGCAGAGATGCCCCGCTCAATCCCATTGGCTGGCGCCGAGCACAGGACGACTTCAGTGGGTTGCGGCAGGCGGCCACAGGCCCTACACGGCAAGTCCAGCAGCAGCGAGGCCCCAGCGGTGAGCGAGGGGCGGAAGGCACCGGCGGCATCCGGGCAGCGTCGACTTAGTGGCGGGGCCAAGGGTTGGCAGGATGGCGGTGGTGTGAGGTAGTGCGGGTGCGGCTCGCGATGACGCAAGCGTCATCGCTCGCAGTGCCACAAAGGATTATGGGATTCGGCTTCAACGGGCGAATCCCAAACTGGTGATTATATAAGTAGATATGTGTATAAACTGTATATGTACATCTATCTATATATGTGTATATACAGTATATGTACAGCTATCTATATATGTGTATATACTGTATATATATATCTGTGTGTATATGTGTATATACTGTATATATATATATGTGTATATACTGTATATCTATATATGTGTTGTGTATATAGTGTATATGTATATGTGGGTATATAGTGTATGTCTGTGTATATACTGTATATCTATATGTGAGTATACACTGTATATCTATGTATATGTGTATATACTGTATATCTATGTATGTGTATATACTGTGTATCTATCAATATGTGTGTATATAGTGTATATCTACATGTATATATGTGTATATACTGTATATGTATGTGTGTGTATATACTGTATATGTATGTATATATGTGTATATACTGTATAGCGATATGTGTACATACTATATATCTCTATATATGTGTATATAAACTATAACTACATCTATATATGTGAAAATACTGTATATGTATATGTATCTGTGTGTATATACTGTGTATGTATATATGTGTGTATATACTGTATATGTACATCTATGTATATATGTGTATATAGTGTATATGTATCTGTGTGTATATAGTGTATATCTAAGTGTATGTGTAGATACAGTATATGTATATATATATATATGTATAGATGTGTATATACTGTATATGTATATATGTATATAGTGTATATCTATCTGTGTATATACTGTATATCTATATATGTGTGTATAGACTGTATATGTGCATGTATGTATATATGTGTATATACGCTATATGTATATGTGTATGTGTTTATATACAGTATATCAATATATATATATATGTGTATATAGTGTGTATCTATGTGTATATACAGTATATCAATATATTTATGTGTATATAAGGTATGTGTAGATACTCTATATCTATATGTGTGTGTTGAAATAGTGTATATGTATATAGAGTGTATGTATGTATATAGAGTGTATGTATGTATATAGAGTGTATATGTATATATAGTGTATGTATGTATATATAGTGTATGTATGTATATGTGTATGTTGTGCTGCTGGTTAGTCGTCCTGTGTGTGGGGGGATTTTTGTCCCCTGTGGTGTGTCTCTCCCGGATCTCCTCTCTGTCTCTCAGCTGCTGTGTGTGGGGGAGGTGCAGGGTGTGGGGCCGAAGCAGAGCAGGGGTAGACTGTAGAGGGGCAGAATGGGCTCCCCCCCCCCGTTTCCCCTGGGCTCTATTTGCCCCTGCAGTGTCTTAACTCGCCCTGCCCCCTGTGTGGCTTCTTCCCAGCTCTGATCGATTAATAGAGGGCCTGAAGTGATGTCTGAGTCATGTGAATGATCACATGACTCTGACATCACCAAAGGTCCTTTAGCCTTGTAGTGAAGATGATCGGAGCAGAGAGAGATGCAGGAGTGCGCCGGAGCAGCAGGAGAGGTGGGGGGGGGATCTACGGCTGGCGGGGGTGTATGGCTGGCGGGGGTGTGCAGGCGGGGGTAGTTCTCCGGGAGGTGCAGTACGGCTGCGGCTGTCAGCTGCTGTGTGTGGGGGTTGCTGTCCCGGGGGATGGAGTGTGCGGGGCCGGAGCTCCTCTCCCTCTCTCTCTGGCCGGGTCTCCTGTGTCTGTGTGTGGAGGTTGTTGTCCCGGAGGTGCACTGCGGCTGCTTCTCGCGATGACGCTACGCGTCATCGCTCGCAGTGGCGCAAAGCATTCTGGGATTCGGCTACAGTGCCCGAATTCCAAACTGCGGATTATATAAATAGATTTATTATAGCACCATTAATTCCATGGCGCTTTACATGTAACAAGGGGCATACATAGACAAGTACAATAATCATGAACAATACAAGGCACAGACAGGTACAGGAGGAGAGAGGACCCTGACCACGAGGGCTCACAGTCTACAAGGAATGATGAGGTTACAGTAGGTGAGGGGAGAGGACCCTGCCTGTGATGGTTGCCAATCTACAAGGGATGGGTGAGGATACAGTAGGTGAGGAGAGAGGACCCTGCCCGCGATGGCTCACAGTCTACAAGGGATAGGTGAGGATACAGTAGGTGAGGAGAGAGTACCCTGCCCTCGAGGACTCACAGTCTACAAGGGATGGGTGAGGATACAGTAGGTGAGGAGAGAGGACCCTGCCCGCGATGGCTCACAGTCTACAAATATGTCATGCTATAAATAAAACTGATATGTTATTTTAGACCAGCATTGATTTTCAGTGAGAAGTAAGGAGAAAGCTATTGCCAGACAGAACTGTCAATGGCTAATTTACTGGAGTATCAAAGGGTCCAATTTAGCATAGAGAAGATTAAACCATAACCTTTAATAGAAAAATTATAATAGCCAAAGATACCTAAAGTGACAATGTGCAACCAATACATAAAGTGCAAGCAAAAACATGCAATAAAAAAGGATAGATCTCACCCAATCGTTCTCCTAGGGAAGTCACTACTCTTTTTTATTGCACAATTTGCTTGCACTTTATGTATTGGTTGCACATTGTCACTTTGGCTATTATAATTTGTCTATTAAAGGTTATATTTTATTCTGAATGGTAAATTGGATTGAGATTCATCAGAGAATATTAAGTCTTGCTATACGTTATAGTATAAAAGGGTCACATGAGGACACTTAAATGGGGAGCCCCTGATACAAATGAGACAGTTGGCCGAATCCATTGATATTGGAACGTATGGCCAACATTTGTATATGGAAACCCTAAGGCTAGATCTTGCTGTTGTGGCACCCCACATGTTCAGGCATCACAGTGGGGTATTGCACCCATAAAAGCGGTGTAATTATCCCTGTGGCAAGTGAATGGGGAAGTTAAAATGTGGCTTGTTCCTCGCATTCACACACACCCTTATCTCAGGGGACTATAGGGTTAATTCCCTTAGTAGGAGACCCAGCCCCGGTGGGAGGGGTTGAGGGCAAGCAATTTGAGGATGGGAGGAAGAGAGAAAGAGTCGAGTGGAGGAGGAGGAGAAGGAGCTGCTGTGAACAGCAGCAGCTGCAGAGAACATCTGAGAGACAGACAGGAAAGATGCTTTCCAGAGAGAGCAGCAGTTTTGGGAACAGAGGAGCCAGTGATAAATTCTCTCAGACTGCTGGTGTCTTCAAGCACAGTAGAGAATCCGGATTACTGTGGAGTCTTCAAGTCTCCCGGGCACCTGCACAGTCAATATCAAGTGGGCCAGGCACCGCCTGAAGAGAGAGAGCGGCAAGCCATTAGAGGGTTACCCGACGACAGCAAAGGTGAGAGAGCATAGGAGGCCAGGCTAGATTTCAGATCAGCCAGGCTTCACACCAACCTGGAAGAGCAGTAAAGGATGGACACCTAACCAAGCCCCATGGAAGCAATCCGTTCACTTGCCACTACCTAAGACAGTATCCTGTTAATTTAACATCTTACTGAACTGTGGACTCTGTATTTTGCTGTGGAACATTTACAGTAAAGTACCCAGGAGAAAGTGACTTTGCCTCAGTGTGGTTATCTTCATCAACCTGCTTGTTTACAGGAACGCTGCCCCGGAGAACCAGCTCCACCTGTAGGCAGCTTTGCCATCTCAGCCGCATTACCATCGACCTCTGGAGGACTGTGGTGGTGCTGGTGACCCATCACCAGGTACTACAGGTGGCGTCACGTGACAAACTTTAATCCCCTGTACATAACCACTTATTGAAGTGTCTCCCAGGCCACGGGCTCAGGCGCTGCCACCCGTGACATCCCCATGAAAGGACCCACCGAGCCTGATACCCGAGTACCCCAGGGCCTGGGGCTCAACACTATATTCCCCTAACCCACTTATGTAGGTAAGATCTTTTCAGGTCCTAGAAGAAGCTCTTTACACCATGTTCCAAATTATTAGAATGAGGAAGGTTTCTGCAAGGCAAGTTCATCTGATTAAGAGAGCAGCTGCTAAAAAGGATTTACAGACCAGCAAACAGATATTTGAAGCTGCTGGTGTCTCTGGAGTCCCTCGAACCTCAAGGTGAGGATCCTTCAAAGGCTTGCTGTGGTGCATAAACCTACTATTTGGCCACCCCTAAACAGTGCTCACAAGCAGAAACGGTTGCAGTGGGCCCAGATATACATGAAGACTAATTTTCAAACAGTCTTGTTTACTGATGAGTGCCGAGCAACCCTGGATGGTCCAGATGGATGGAGCAGTGGATGGTTGGTAGATGGCCACCATGTCCCAACAAGGCTGCGACGTCAGCATGGAGGTGAAGTCATGTTTTAGGCTGGAATAATTGGGAAACAGCTGGTAGGCTCCTTTAAGGTTCCTGAAGGTGTAGAAATGACCTCTGCAAAGTATATATGTGGCGCCCTGCTCACGCAGGTAGCCACAGACTTCTCTAATGCACAGTTGGGTTTCCACAGCAGGTACCTACTACATGCAACATCTTCCATCCCGACACAGTAGGGGGAGCTCTACTCACCACCTTTAGGTGAGTTCCCCTATAAATACTGCTGCTGGGGGAGGAGTTAGTCAGAGTGTGCAGACGCTAGGAGAGTTGCGAAGACGTCCTGGTGGTCAGTGCTGTGGTTAGGCCCGAACCAGTGACCCGGAGTGGCCCTTCTGACGTCCCGCCAGCCTAAGTGGGGACAGAAGGCAAGGAGCAGCGAACCAAAAGGAAAGCGAAGAAACAATGAAAGTTCGCCCTAAGAAGTACTGGACATCGGGGATCCGCACCTGTGGGATACTCCAGGACCACAGAAAACCCCGTCACACCATGGAGGCTTCAGCCACCCAGTCTCCCTGTGGGTCAAAGAGAGGGAGCCAGACACAGCAGTGTACCACCGCAGTGATCATAGAGGGTAACCCGTGGACCGCACAGGAGGAGAGACAGACAGAGTCAAGAAGAGAGAAGAGGCCAGACTGGCTGTTTACTGCAGAGAAACAGAGGAGACCTTATACCCACTTGCTGTGGGGACCCACTGTGCAACCTGGTCACCTGTCAGTGCCCTGGACATCTTTACCTGCATACCATCAGTTAAAGGTAAAAGAGACTTTTGCAGTGTGCGTGTATCATTCCTCTCCGCTCCCAGTGCCCCTCATAGACTGCTCCAACACTCCCCATCCCATCTACAGCTCCACTACAAGCTGCCTCTTCACACTACGCTGCCCTGGAGGTCCAGCCCTACCTGTAGGGGACTTTGCCAACTAGCCGCATTACCATCTACCTCCGGCGGACTGTGGCGGCGCTGGTGATACATCACCAGAAACTTCAGGTGGCGTCACAACAACTTGTATATAACATCCCCAGTAAATATACCCCCTTTTTGGAAGATAGACCCAGGACACGGGATCAGGCGCGGTCACCACTCCCCGTGACACAGCAGACGCTATCCATGGAGCCTGACACCCGAGTACCTCAAAGCCTGGGTTCAACATATAGAGATTCTGACTGAGAACTTTCTTCCATGGTACAAAAAGCAAAAACGTGCCTTCAGGAGCAAAATCATCTTCATGCATGACAATGCACCATCTCATGCTGCAAAGAATACCTCTGTGTCACTGGCTGCTATGGGCATTAAAGGAGATAAACTCATGGTGTGGCCACCATCTTCCCCTGACCTCAACCCTATAGAGAGCCTTTGGAGTATAATCAAGCAAAAGATTTATGAGGGTGGGAGGCAGCTCACATCAAAACAGCAGCTCTGGGAGGCTATTCTGACACCATGCAAAGAAATACAAGCAGAAACTCTCCAGAAACTCACAAGTTCAATGGATGCAAGAATTGTGAAGGTGATATCAAAGAAGGGTTCCTATGTTAACATGTAACTTGGCCTGTTAGGATGTTTTGGAGTTAAATAGCTTTTTATTTCAGTGAATGTGACCTCCTAATGCTGCAAATTCAACAAATGAGCATTTTCAGTTCTTTCAAACACATCAAATGTTTAGAAACTCTACTGTCCCTAATAATTTGGAAAGTGCTTTAGAATTTTTTTTAATTTTGAAGATTATACTGTTATCTTTGGGAGGTTTCTTCAATAAAATTCAATGTATACTCCAACGGGCGATGACTTTTATTATACTGACTGTCATTTTCACCCACCCTTTGGGAAATTCAGAGAAAAAGAACATTTGCATCATAATTTGGAACTTGGTGTATAGGTAAAATCCAACCATCTGGGTATAGAAATAAAAAGGCAATCCAAACTAAGGACAAAGAGCAAATGGACGACAAGGAGTAACATAAGTACAACACCTTTGAGAGATTTAGTAACAGAACCTATTGCTCAGACACTCAGTTTCTTTAGATAAATAAGTGTACCACTGATTTTTTTTTTTTTAAATTCCTTCACAACCTCTATATATGTAACGTCCTAACTAAGTACATTAATTAAGAGATCAGATTTAGGCACAATGTCCTTGGTTAAAGCCTCAGGGCAATGAAATAAGTGAAGTGACCAATGAATCTTGACAAGTTCCTATTGAATTTTACATCATGCAGTAAGATTAATGACTGTAGTCAATTTGGCTGCATTAATTGACCTTTCAAATTAGTTTTTACATAATCTGTGTAACCACCCTCTCTCCAGTTATACGGCCTCTGGGTGGTCCCTCTTTTAGACAGTAGATTTCCTTGTGATGAACTTTTCAACTGGATTGTAATAGAATCAGGATGCAGCATTTAGTTCTTTTGTCAATTCTGTAATATAAGTTGATTTATTGTCATCCCAACATCTACCTACAGTACTGTATATACATTGGCTGTGGAGTCCTGAATTTGGAATAGATTACGTAATATAGTAGAAGCTGAATGCATTTAAAAAAAGTGTAAGATTAGGCAACACCTGAATCAGCCTTGTGAAAAGTAAATGCCTCTATATGTAATATTACTTCAAGGGAAATGTTCTATAATTTGATGTCTATCTTTTTTGGCATCTTTGCACAAATGCTTTAATTCAGACACAATGGAAGGATTTAAAGAGGTCCTTCAAAGTCGGATCCCACGGACAGGCACTAAATCGTAATGTGAAAGCACCCTAAGTTGTTAAAAAGACTTTATAAAGTGTACAGATAAGGGTCCGAGGGACTTACTCAGTAATGAGTCATCGCTGTTGCTGGTATCCTACCCCGCCTCCAGCCCTCTCTTGTTTAGCCATCTTGTATGTGTCATAGCTGTTGCTGGTGTCCTCCCCGCCTGCAGCCCTTTATTGTTCAGCCTCCTGTATGTGTCATTGCTGTTGCTGGTGTCCTCCCTGCCTCCAGTCCTCAGTGATGACACATACAGGAGGCTGAACAAGAGAGGGCTGGAGGCAGGGAGGACACGAGCAACAGCGATGACCCATTACCGAGCACAGGACCTGTGGTATCGTCGACACCTGTGATTGGTGGATATCGATTACGTGACTGTGGACACCAGTGACTAACAAGCACAGGACCTATGGTAACGTCGACACCTGTGATTGGTGGATATCGATTACGTGACTGCAGACACCACGTGACTAACGAGCACAGGACCTGTGGTAACGTCGACACCTGTGATTAGTGGATATCGATTACGTGACTGCAGACACCACGTGACTAACGAGCACAGGACCTGTGGTAATGTTGACACCTGTGATTAGTGGATATCGATTACGTGACTGCAGACACTACGTGACTAACGAGCACAGGACCTGTGGTAACGTTGACATCTGTAATTAGTGGATATCGACTAAGTCACTGCAGACACTACGTGACTAACGAGCACAGGACCTGTGGTAATGTCAACACCTGTGATTGGTGGATATCGATTACGTGACTGCAGACACCACATGACTAACAGGCGGCTGGCACCTGGACGGCTTCCCTGGACCAGGTAGCCTTGAGAATACACTGGGGTTGTGCAGAGGCGGCACAACCCGAAAAGTTGAGAGCACCCTCTGTCACAACCGTCCCTTCCACCTCAATGTGCATGGGGGTTCTCCCTATGTGAGCGCTTTCCTTTCTCTTTTTGTATTCCATTACTGAGTAAGTCTCTCCGGACACCTTATCTATACTCTTTATAAAGTCTTTTCAACAGCTTACAGGGGGATAGAGACTTGGGGGACCCCTTCCCTGAATGCAGCAGACACACTGCATTCAGTGCTGCATTCAGTTAGCATAGCTCAAGGGGGGTGACAGGTCTTCTTTAAAGAGGACCAACCAGCAGGTTTTACGGCTATAAAGTGAAGCCAGTACCTTACAGGCTCTGGGATACTGAGTGCAATCATACCTTTACTTCAATGATTACATGTATGATTGCTGAGATAAATGTTATAAAAGTCCTTAGAAAGTGTGCAGCAGGGGGACGGAGTGTGCAGCATATTAGCATAAGAGGGGATGGTTTCTTTGTATTCCTGCCCTTGTTTTCTCTAAGCCAAACCCTCCTCCCTCCCTGCCTCCTCCCAGCTCCTGCTTGTGATCATCACAAACAGAAGAAGCCCCCACCTCCTCCAGTCTCTACACATCCTCATCTGTCTCCTCTCACAGATCTGGACAGATCCCTGCTATTGTCATCACAGATCACAGAAAACTGATCACTGATGGGGATCTGTCTATGGAGCATGCTGGGAGTTGTAGTATCTCTGGATGTGCAGACTGTGTACTGGAGCATCTGGAAGTTGTAGTGTCACTGGCTCAGGATCTGCAGATCTAGAGACACTACAACAACCAGCATGCTCCATCATCACACAGTCTGCAGAACCAGAGACACTACAACTCTCAGAAAGCTCCATCACAAAGTCTGCAGATACAGATATACTACAACTCCTAGCATGTACATCACCAGCTGCAGAAAGACACACAATCCAGCAATCTCCATCACACAGTCTGCAGATAGAGACACTACAACCCCCACCATGCTCCATCACACAGTCCGCAGATACAGAGAGACTATAACCAACCCCCAGCATGCTCCATCACACAGTCTGCAGATACAGAGACACTACAACAACCAGCATGCTCCATAGACAGATCCCCATCTGTGATCTGTGCTGAAAATTGCAGTGATATGTCCATATCTGTGAGAGGAGACAAATCAGGATGTGTAGAGACTGGAGAGTGCGAGGGCTTCTACTGTTTGTGAGATCACAGTCAAGCAGGGAGATGAAGGGAGAGAGAGAGGATGGTTTTGCTTATTGAAAACAGGTTCAGTAATACATAGAAACCAAGCCCTTCTTTTGCAAATTGCTGCACACTGTCCCCCTGCTGCACACTTTCTAAGGACTTCTATAACATTTATCTCTGCAATCATACATGTAATCATTGAAGTAAAGGTATGATTGCACTCAGTATCCCAGAGCCTGGAAGGCCCTGGCTTCACTTTATAGCCCTAAACCCTGCTGGTTGGTCCTCTTTAATGTGTGAACTACTTATTACCAGCATCTCTATTTGGTTCAACAACTTTGAAACAAAATGTTTTTGTTTTTTTAATGGGAAAATAAATAAGGACAATATAATGATATAAGTCATATTCATGGCTCTTTAAACATGATTGGTTTCATGAAAGTGAATCTGTAACCTGGTTTGTTCTTCTCAATCAAAAGGGACATTGACTCTGATCAACAGCACTGGGTCACTAATTAGGCATTTTACTGTAGTTTTTCCTGTAATCATTGTTTTACCTGCTGCAGCTCTGCTAGTCCTCTCAGTGATGAGCTTAGTCCAATCCTGCCCGTACTTTTGTCTGAAAGTTTATGAATACAATGTTCATAAATAGAAAGCAAGAGCTCATCTCTGAGAAGACTAGCAGAGCTGCAGCAGATAAAACAGAGTTTTAAGAAAACTCCCAACAACATGCCCAACAAGTACTCCAGAGTCGAAATCAGGGTTTTTCACTATACCTTAGGCTGTTTTCAGATTCAGCAAAATAAGCCTAGAGACAAATTCTCTATCAATGTAAACTCAAAGGGGTTATCTCAATTAGACCACTTAGCAATTGGCAGGTTCCAAAATGCATGGTTAAACTGGACAGTTCCGCTACTGTGGGGGATATAATGGATTGCAAACTACCATTTAATATCATAGTCTAGTCAACAAATACATTGTACACCAAAGCCAAGAGCTACAAATAACAGTTCTCTTTGTCTATTAAAGAGGTCCTATGAGTTAATTTTAACACACGACAAAAGGATATTCATGACAATTTTCTAAGATCTGAAATCCTAAAATCGAATGTACATCATTGAACGCCAATGAAATGAAATGTCACAGAAGTATTCTGGACATATTAAAAGCTTCTAGGTTTGGGTACATAAAATTAAACATAGAGGACAAAAATGAAAAATAATAAAGTCAGTGTACTTCACTTCACGTTGTTTTTTGATTATATTCATAGTTGTATTGCTTTGGCTTTGAAATAGTATTTTCTTTCCCTGTGGCATGTGGATGATGGTGCCCTACAATGAACAGCTGTGTGTAGGTAGAGACATCTTCTCACACATAGTTTTCCGATGATAAAATGGGTGGGAGTATGCCCAATTCGAAATTTCAGTATGCCAATCTGATGTGACTTGTTATTTGGACCATGGTTTTGATTCTTCATGGGTTATGAAACATTTGGGGGTTTGTTTAGTTTCAGGGTCATATAATATACTGACAGCAAAATATGCAGTTATTACAGCAATTGCCAAAAAATGCCATATGTACTACAGTGGAACCCTGATTTACGAGCATAATCCGTTCCGGCAGTGTGCTTATAAATCAAATCGCTTGTATATCAAAGCAAATTTTCCCATAACAAATAATTGAAACATGGGCGATTCATTCCACAACCCAAAAATATCTACTGTATTCATATATACGGTATGTACTTACAGAACTGTAAAATATTACTTACTCCTTGCAAACCCAATATCCCCTTGCAGTCCCATTAACCCCCTGCAGCCCCCATCATCCCCATTCAGCCCCCATCATCCCCCTGCAGCCCAAAATCCCCATCATTCGTATTCAGTCCCCATGATACACTTACAGCCCCCATCACCCCCTTGCAGCCCCATCATCCCCTCATCCCCTTGTAGCCCCCAATATCCCCATCATCTTCTTGCAGCCCCCAATACTGTATCCCCCTTGCAGCCCCCATCATCCCCATTACACACAAACTCTCATTCTCACCGATCGCTGCTGCGCCGTTGTATTACAGGGCTGCTGTGTGCCGCACTGTCCTTACTCAGCAGCTGTACATGTACAAAAAGTTGCCAACCAATCAGACATGAGCAGCCCGATGGCTGCTAGCGTCTGATTGGCCGGTGGCTGCCATATTTGTACGGTTGCTCCCGTGCTTGTACAGCAGCTGAGAGAGCTCAGAGTGGCGGACAGCGGTGCTCTGAGCTCTCTCTGCTGCAGGGAGCACCCGTACTTGTAAAAGAGGCTGTCGTACTTGTACAGCAGCTAAGAAAGCGGGCAGACAGCGGTATGCAGACAGTGGCATTCTGAGCTTTCTCTGCTGCCGTACAAGTACCGGAGCCACCGGACAGCAGAGACAGTTCAGAGCCGCACTGGAATAATGTAAATACAGTGGCGAACAACGGCGGCGGTTTGCAGGTGGACAGTACTCAGTGTTATCAGTTTAATCAGCATCACACATGCACAGTATATGCGCAGTGCCAGCTGATCAGATGCTCGTAATCCAAATCATTGCTCGTTAAGCAAGTTACAATCTTTCAGGAATGGCAGCTCATCTTTCAAAATGCTCCCAAATAAAGTACTTGCAAATCAAGGTTCCACTGTTATTCCATGTTTTCTGGAATTAATACGTATGGCAGGGGTTCCCAACCTGTAGCTAGGAAGCCATATGGGGCTCACGGGCCTGTGATGTGTGGCTGGTGACTGTCGTCCAGTTTGGTGTATTAGCACCAAGTCTAGCTAACAGCTATGAAGTGCAGGTCTCCAGATGGTGATTTTTGTGAATATCTCCACATAGCATAGCAAATCTGAATAGGGTAAGGCAGGAACCCCTGTATCTTGATATACTGTCACTATTTGATTTCTGTAGAAAAGTTTTAGCTGTCATTATACTGGTAATGAGGACTCTGGGTCTCACTACTTTGATGAGGGTGAGAGCTTTAAGTAGCTCGTGACCCTCTCTCAGAACTGAATATGGCTCTCTAGCTCAGATAGGTTGGGGACCTCTGATATTATGTCATATTTTCTGATATTCAATTATTTCAGCAACTCACATAAAGTACAGGAGAGCTGCGTGCAAAGACCTGCTTTTTTGGAATGTGAACGGAGTTATAGGGAGTGTGAATATCTGAAATTATGGGATGTAGTAACCACCAAGGTAGGCTAAACATGCAACAATTTTTATTGTTTATTGGTTTAACAGCACTCGAGGGAGATGGCCAAAATGAAATGCACCCTTACCAGGCATATCCACTGTCTCCCAACTTTTGGTTGGCCCACAGCTTTTGTAACTCTCGCTTATATAGTCTGCAGTCACAGCCTATACTCCTCCATATGACAGATATCATGACTGTAGCATGTGTACCCAGCAATAGTCCTTAGCATAGTTAATCAAATCCAGTCAGTAGATATCAGGATTGTGGCACATGTATGCAGATGAAGTCCATGGAGCCTCGGTTAAGAGTCTACAACATGGAACCAGCCAGTTATCCCACCAGGGAAGGACCTAGCCCAGGGTATTAGTAGCCCTTAAGTCACTATCCAGCCCTTGCGAGCTTGAAGATATGGCCAGGGGTTTACCATGGACTAGGTATCCAACCACAGACAGCTGTTTCGGGATTGCTGCCCCTCATCAGTGTGGCGCAGGATTCTGGCTGGGTGGGAGCAATGCTTGATAGACAGACATCACAAAGCAACCACTGACCTTGTGGAGACCAGTGGAGGATAACACTGTGGGCACCAGTTAAAGCACTCAAACACAGTGAAACCCAAGGTGCATTGCTTCCTAGAATTTGAATATGCAGATGAAGTCCATGGAGGCTCCATGGACTTCATCTGCATATTCAAATTCTAGGGAGCAATGCACCTTGGGTTTCACTGTGTTTGAGTGCTTTAACTGGACTCCACAAGGTCAGTGGTTGCTTTGTGTTGTGGCACATGTATCCAGCTCCAAACTAGCCCGAAAGGTACCGTCACACACAGAGATACATTGCTTGCAATTCACTGGTTGCAGTGAAATAATGGACACATTGTTACATTTGTAAACAGCAACAAAATGGAAAAATATGTCCATGATTTCACTGCAACCAGTGAATTGCAAGCAATATATCACTGTGTGTGACGGTACCTTTGGGATAATTCCTCAAATCCAGACAGTATATATCTTGACCCTAGCACGTGTATCAGGCTCCTAACCATAAGGCCCTTATTTGTGAGATTTAGAGAGCATAATAAATCTATTAACATTAGAATAGGGGGCTCCCGAAATTAATAAAACTTGTCAAAGACATACACACTAGTGATTCTAATATCTGGGGATTTATAGGCTTGGAAAGGGTCAATTTACCTGAAAGAGGAGGAGACCATCATGGACGACTCCTCTGGTGTGAAGTGTGATAGATACTAAGGTTAGACGTGCACGGTCCCTTAGGTTTTAATGAACATAATGACCTGTCTGTAAGTTTTGATTGGAGGAATTTTAAAGTACCGTAGAATTGATTTTAAACGTGCATTTTCTGTTATTTGTAAAGTAACTTGTGTGAGTAATGCCGGATCCACTATTAAAGAAAATGATCCAAAATCAGCTGGTAGGTGGGACCTGTTGACGCGTAGTGTCTATTGTCTGGATCCTTCTGCATCCATAAACTCTCCTGCTGGAATTTTATCGATGCAATTTTTTAAGATTGTGAGTGCCACTACTTTTTCTCTATTTGGAACATTGCTTTGTTATTTTCACCATTGAGTACCCCATCTTTGCCCAGGATTTGCACAGACGTAGCAGAACATGTTTCACTTTTTAAGAATCAGTGCTTTGGTGGTGCTGGCCGGATTATGTTCTTTCTTCATGGCTATACTAGTCCTTAGAATAGTTAATTAAATCCAGATGGTAGATATCATGACCGCAGCACATATATCCAGCTCCAAACTCTATAGTCCATCCTTAAGCTTAAGAATCTGGCATCAGCAAAGATCCTCTCCCACCCAATTAACAGCGCTAATTAAGTAATCAACACATGTGTCTCTTTCTTCTACATCTTCTAGGATCAGCCCCTTGGATGGGCAAAGATATGCACACCTCCCCTTACCCATGAGGTACATCTAATTCAAAGTGTAATAAGTTTACTGAAGTCTTTAGCCAGTCTGCCAAAGTGCGTATCCAGGAGGCCCCTGTAAGGAGAAACAAAAGACTCATGACCCCACAACCAGATGCAGGACATTGAATTGTAATATAGACCTGATTGAATTATGGACTATTAAACCAGGCTGGAAGAGACACTCTGGTACATCCACTTTCCCTTTTCAAATTTTTTACCTTAAACCGACAAGCAAGCAAATATCCAATAAAACACAAGGATAACATTAATGTAACCAGTGCTCTGTGTTGTAAAAAGTCTGCTCTTTGTCCATTGGTCCAATAGTCTTTAGTCAATGGTCAGCTCCTCACAGGGATCCTTATTCTGGAGGTGTAACCAGCTCCTATTAGATATTTATGTACTTTGGTGTATTTACCTTAATTAAATGACTCCTATTTTTACTTGTTACGTATTAGCCTCAAGGAGTTATCTAGGACTAATATATTGATTATGATCACTTATATGAACCCAAAATACTACAGCTTCATTCAATGTGTAATGGCCATTCTTGAGGACTGCATCTCATTTCCCAGTCATATTTAGCTTCAGGACTTCAGAATGGGCACTATATGTTTCATTTGTACAGATTATGTACTTCTGGTGGTCGTGGTGGTTCCAGGTAACAGCCGATCTCTGTGAGTGCTTGATTATGAACCCTCACTGATCTGATATCGATAATAACCCATTCTAAACATAGGTCATCAAAAATTTTTGTAGCTAAAATTTTAATTTGAAACTTATGGCTCTATGCACATTTTTAACATATTCTGGAGCCTTTGGGTCCTCCTAGGCAATAGGACCTGGGTTTTGAATCTACCTCTGCAACCAGGGCTGTGGAATCGGTAACCCAAACCCCCAACTCCTCAATTTCCCTGACTTTAACTCTGACTCCATAACTCCAACTCCCTCATACAAAGCTTATATTTAAGTGATAAATTTATTGTACTAAAATGGTAAGGTCAGGCTTTTAATCATTATTATGATACAATAATCAAGCTATTTAGGTAGAACATAATAATTCATAATAATAATATTCAGCATATATTGCATTGAATTACTGTATTAAATTCATTATATAGTTAAGGAGTCAGAATTAGTCAGTTTTCTACCCACTCCAACTCCACCAAAATGGATATAGACTATGACTCCCCAACTCCGTCTCCCACTCCACAGACCTGTCTGCAACACCTATACCCTATCTATTATATAATACGAATGGGTTTTTTGCCCTTCTGAGTCCACTCACAATGCGAGTCGCGTGGTCATGTGGATACGCCCGAAGCATTGGCCGCGCAGCGGCCATTGCGAGCAGTTCTATGGCGACTCGCTATGCCGCGCAGCGGGCATGGCGAGTCGCCTTAGCAGCGCGAAGCATTGGCCGCGAAGCGGCCATTGCGAGTCAGAGACTCGCTCTTCTAGAATCCGATGCATGTGCATCGGGCACCCACTAGTATGCCATAATCTTCAGTACAGCTTATAATAGCAGGTTTTATTGTTTCTATGTTGTATCTGTCTGGAACCAATGACAATTAGCTACTGAACTTCTGCTGACTTAGTTTAGTTGTATTTCCTGATCATTGTAGCATGCTGACTCTAATGACCTTATCACCCAACCCTGACCCTAACTTATCTTGTAACTCCAAATCATATTACAAGTTGAGGCTTGATGCAGCCTATTATCCTGGTGATTATTCTACTTTTAACTGGCTAGACTGACAACAGTTTTATTGTTCACGTCTCATAATCCTAACATTAAGATCTTCTACTTCTTCAGTAAATAATACAGAACTATTACTTATGTGAGTAAACAGACTTGTGCTGTCTTGATATTTGGGTCTTTTTCCATGAGCAGTTAATCTGTCAGAACAAGCAGCTAGCGTTGATGTAGGATGATGATCAACAATCACTTTAAATGTGGTAATCACTGTGAGTGACACCCTGAATGGGAGTGAATGAGCACTACTGTGATTGTTCATCATCATCATCATCATCATCATACATTCTGTATTATTGTACATCTGCATTTTCATGAGGGAATGTGCCACCGCCAGTCGATTGAAGATGCAGTCAATCATCAAGCCAGTGCTGCTCATTATTAAGAAAAATTCAGCTGTTATTCTCACCAACATGTTTCATCATGACTGACTTCATCAGGGAAAGAGGCTATAGTTTATATAATAATGTGGATGGAGGGTGTCAGGATTCTGGCTCTTCAGAGTACCCTTTGTGTCTCCTCGCCCTTATCCAAGATAGAATCTGCTGCCTCATTCCTGTCCATGTGTTCCTGGTTTCCTGCCTATATAACCTGCAATCCATCCTTCAATCCTTCCTTGAGTATTTTGCTTGGATCTCTGCTCTTCTGTGCATTTCAGGTTTGTGCTCCTTCACCAGCAACTCTGGTTCTATATAGAGTTAATATAATAATACCCTGCTTTAGCCTGCCCCACTTCACGTAATCTTTGTTTGCTCTTAAAAAAGCTCAGGTGCGGCCATTCAGTTAAGTTATGTAATTGCAATTGCAGTGCTTTGGACTGTTCGGGACTTTGCATTTTGTTGCTCTGCACTTCATCCAGTTCTGGACTTGTTCTCAGAGACTATACTGTTCCCAGGCCTTCCTGGGTATGAATTGTTACTTATAGACTGTTCTGTTTTTGGCAATTTCCAGTGTGAACTGTTACTAGAGACTATTCCATTTGGCATCACTGTGAATAAACGGTAAGGCTGCGTTCACATATAGCGTATTTTGCTGCGCTTTTTTGCGCGCAAGCTTTTTGCCGCGCTTTTCAGCCGTGCAAAATAGCGCAGCAAAATACGCAGGGGCTTTCACACACTGCGCTATCTTAACCCCAGAAAGCGCAGTGATGTCACAGAGGGGATGAAGAATCCTGCTTCCTCCTCCCCTCTGTGACAGCCCCATTAGATTTCGCAGTGTATTAATTGGCTGATTGGCTGCTCGCGGTCATGTGGTATGTATCACATGACTGCGAGTGCCCGGGAACGCCCCTCTGACGTCACCACAGGTCCTGTCCGAAGACATCTCACCTGGCCCCGGAGACCGAACACCGGAAAAGGCGTCGGACAGGTGACGTTAACATCCAGCCCTGAGATTAGATACTCTATGAGATTGAGGGGAGGTGGATTTAGAGGAGTGGGTTGGGCACACCCGAAGTCAGGTGACTTGACAGTATATAGGAAGGGGGAGGAGGAAAGGAAGGCAGTAGGCCGAGGTAGGCTGAACAGCAAAGACCAGAAGCAGGCCAGGAACAGCAGCAGGTTGAGCTGAAGCTGAGCAGACAGAAAGCCACACGTTCTGGAAGAGTGAGGGCAGAAGGAACGCAGAATCTGTACTGAGCCAGTGTGAGCCAGAGGAGAGAGAAAGCCTATCCAGAGCCGGATCCCCAGGAGTGTGGGAGAGCAGAGAGGGACGGTGTAGCCCGGGCCCTAGAACCGCAGTTGAAGCAACTTACTGCAAGCGGAGTAGCCCTCCTATATACAGAGAGGAACAGAAGGAAAGGAGCCTGGTAGAGCCTCATGCTGGAGGACTGCTGGAGGCTGGGCTAAAGTAGAGTGTCGGCTCTAGAGGGGACCGTAGTTTAACCGGCATCCCCAAACAACACGACGGGGGGGTCTGAGTTTCAGATTGAGATCCCTACCCTAAGGACAGGCAGCTCAGTGACATACTTAGGACCCACAGAGGCCCGAGTCACCGCCATACTGTCCAGCGTTTCACACACACCCGTGGAGACGGAGACCGTAATAGCCCGGAAAGGACACTGCAGATTGTGTGAGGGGTCACCGAGAGAGAGGCCTGGCTGCAGGGAGCAAAGGGAACCCGGAGAGGGAGAATGTGCCCGTGTACTTGAACTGTACTTGAACTGTAAAGTGACTTGAAGAGCTGAGAGTAAAGCTTTGGAAAACCCTGGAACAGCTTCCCTTGTGTTTCTGCATGAGAGTGATTCTCTCCTAACAGGATTGCATCAGAAAGCCCTCCACCTGCAGAGCCACAGCTACAGCCTGTCAGCACCAGCCAGGAGGAGAGATCCCTGCAGCGTCTGCAAAGTAAGTGTGCTACACAATCCACAATAGACTTTAACCCTTACTGCCCCGGGGAACACAGTTCTACCCACTGGAACTATTACACCTAAGCTGCTATCCCATCGTCCCCGGAGGTTCTGCAGCAGCGGCGGCCCCATCACTGGCCGCATTAAGTGGGTGGCGTCACGAGTGACATCCCCTGTAAATATCTCCCCTTTAATTGCCAGGGCCCGGGACACGGTCCGGACCAGGACCACCCGTGACTTCCCCAGTAAAGACCCGGTCCGGTACCGAGTACCCTCGTCCCAGTGGGCTCGACATATTCATTCTTTCTTATTTTACATACACTTGCCTCTGTTTAATTTAGATTTCGCAGTGTATATTAATACACTGTGAAATCTAATGGGCGCCCACAGTTGTCACAGAGGGGAGGAGGATTCTTCCTCCCCTCTGTGACATCAGAGGGAGAAAACGCAGGAGCAGCTGCGTAAAGAATTGACATATCAATTCTTTACTCAGCTGCGTTTTCTCCCAAAAAAGCACTGCGTATTTTTGCGCAATGTCTGCACTGCGAAGTGAATTTCACATTCACTTTGCTGGCAGACAAAAGGCACATTGCGTATATTGAAAAGCGCGCGTAAAAAAGCGCAGCAAAATACGCAATGTGTGAACGCAGCCTTACTTGCACAATTTATGAACTCTGCTCTTGTTTACTGCACTTGACCATTTGTATTTGTTTGTCACATGTGTAAATACAGACTTTCACCTTTATACCTTCTCTCAGTCATGTCTTTTCCCCCACACCATTAGATTCCTGAGATATTCACACTTGTTATTACACAGAGTATTTATAGGGGGTTTTGAGGATAGAGACAATATGATACGTATTTATGCATATCTATTCTGGGCTCTAATCCCCTTGATATACCTTTATATAGACTAAATAGTCTTTGAACAGTTATAGATATGATAATAAATCACCCTACAAACTGCCCAATTTTAATGTAGAGGGTCTTTCCTTTTTTTTATGGTTCAATAATTATAATAAAAGTTATATATTAATTATTAGTTTTTAGCTAGTCTTTTGTTACCTTTGAATATTTGTGTTCATTATATTCTAACCCTACGCTGACTGTAGGACAAATCTGAAATGTTGTGATTTGACTATACAAACAATGCAGGTATTATATATATATATATATATATATATATATATATATATATATATATATATATATATATACTAGAAAAAAAACCTTGCAGCACTCAGCTACTACCAATGATGTACATATGCTGACAAGCTGTATATATATGAGAAAAAATTTAAAAACTTACGTTTTTTTCAAAAAACTCAAAATTCTTCTTATTTTTTTTTTTTAAATCTGAAGTTCTTAGTACACACATTGGCCAATGTCTGTTTGCTCGTCGACTGCGACAAAGTGACTTCAGTTCCAACGAGTCCTATCGCTGACACCCAAGTCCTCCTTGTCCACCCTACCCCACTACTAAGTGGGTGGACACCATCTAGACCCTAGATCACCTGTAGGGAACGAGTAGCTGAGTGCCGCAAGGTTTTTTTCTAGTATATTGACCCAGCATCCCTCCTGGCACCAGTTCACATTGTCTGTGAGTGCTGTGCAGTTTTTTTCTCTTTTATATATATATATATATACACATTGTACACACATATACACATTACACACATATGTATACATCACGGGAGTCGAGACCTGGTTCCGTGACCCCAGGGGAGTCAATTCAGAACAATTTAGGGCTTACGGATTGATAAATGGGTAATAAAGTTTATGGAGTTAAAGCGCGTGATGCCACCTACGGTTCTCGGTCAAGAGGGACCAAAGCTGCGGGTCAGACCTCCGGGGTTGTTGGTAATGCAGCCTGATGTCATCGCTCCCCGTAGGTGGAGCAGTACCCCAGGGACGATGTGTTCTTATGCAATGGATGTGTACGGCCGTGTTTGAGCTTGGCCTCTGAGTTTCGTTTTAGGGGGCACTGCGCACTCGGGCACTGTAAAGGTGGATGAGAAGGTTCATCCCAGGAGCATCAATATGGGTGAGTGATGAGTACTGCTTGGTTGGTTACCGTCAAAACTACCCAGGAATGTATATCACGAACCATTGTGAAGTTATCTCCGTGTACTTATGAGCCTGCAACACTGCCCACAGTGTTACTACCTTGTATGCAGTTATTTGGAATCTCCTAATCGCCAAACCAGAAGTCATTGTCTTAATGTGTACTGTTATTGTTATATAATAAATAAAGGTGTTCAATTTTGTAACTTTAAACTCCATAGTGTTAATCACTTATGTGAATTAATTCAGGAGTGTTACTAGTACAGGTCCTTATATACACATCAGCATGGAAATCTATAAGTTACCATGAGAAAGTGGACAAAGTGGTGGTGTGTAATGTCCTTGAACTTTTGTTTGTTTTTCATTTACTTATGCAGTCGGCGGCTCCGCAGGTGGGGAATTAAGACAGTCTCACACAGCGTTGGAATTCTGTACCCGGGTTACTCAATGAAGCTGCAACTGATCTCCGGGTGCTTCTCTCTGCCAAGTTCCAGTCTGGTGTGTCCCCAAGGAACTGTGATAGTTTGCCTAAGACACCCTTTGTGTGCCTTTCCTTTCTCTGGTCTCTTTCTCTCAGCACTATTTCTTCACCTCTCCTGTCAGCGCCTCTGCATGCAGTGCCCAACTCCAGCAGTCATGGGCCTTCTCAGGTGACTGGTACCTGTCTCCTGACTCTAGTTCGGTTGCCTTCTGAGTGGGTGCGTTGGGTTGCGGCCACAGCTCTTCTAGACCTTGTGGCCTCCGGTTCAGTGGTTCAGGCATACAGCACCAGCGCCACGTTCAGGGACGTCCTCTGGTTCTAGACCAACCCCTCCGTCCGACTATTGTTAGTCCCAGATCTGGGTGCCCAGGTCATTTTCACTCTACCTGTGCCACTGGGATCTTCTCCCTTACCCTTACTCACGACTGTGCATTTTCTCTTCCGCTTACTTCCTCACTCCACCACTCTCCTACCACTTTCTCATGGCACAATTCTGATCACTTTCTTACAGTTGTGCAAATAATAATGCTTTACAATGCCCCCACAGCCATAGGCTAGGGTCAGACTTGTGTCATGCATTTGCTAAATGCATGCACTATTTTCATGTGCAAATGTTGAAAAACGCATGCGTTAATGCACACATAGACTCCAATGCAAAAAACTCATTGCAAAAGTACAATGCGTTTGACACTATGCGTTTTTGCAAGTGCACCAAAAAATTTGGTATGCAGCGTTTTTTGGTGGTTTTGCAAAGACGCATGCGTTTTGTTTAACATGGGAGTCTATGGGAATGCATACGGTTAACGCATGCACTAAAATGAACATACATGCCATGAAAATGGCAAGGGGATAAAAAGGATCCTTTAATGCATGCTTCCCACGGATGCAAGCTCCCACGTCTGACCCTAGCCATAGATGTCAGAGCTTCAGTGATTGAGGCAGACTGTAGACCGGACAGGTCTCACAACACCAAAGCCAGCTCTGTTATCCTCTTGGAAAATACTCTTTCTTTCCCAACATTCATGGCCATTAAGGCCCTTATGACACCATTATAATTATTGCTTATTTAGAAAATTATTTTCACATTGTGCAAGCCAAGAAAATTAACCATTCGCAAAGTAGTGTTTGGCCGTAACTAATGAACATCACAAATTATCTGTATATGAATTATCTGTATATGTATGACATAGGAAGCTAATTAACATACCGGTATAATAGGGGTGAAGCAAATGAAGGAAACCCATGCAAACACAAAAAGAACATACAATCTCATGCAGATGTTGGCCTGATTGAGAATAAAGCCCATAGAGCCAGCACTGCTAGTCCTTATAGTAAACACATTTTCTTAATAAACAGAGAGTGATGACATCACAGCTTGTTGCTAATTTATACCAGTTTCTACTTACATTAGTATTGTATCTGTATACAGTGTTAGGTTTATGTGAAGCAGATTGTGCCATACAGATGTAGGAAATCAAATAAGCAATACACAAGAAGCCTAACTTATATTTTCCTAATATATATATTTAGGATATGTTGATATCCCATCTGTCAACCAAATGGATGAAGTAATTAGGTCCAAACAGATGTCTTCACATTTAAGAAGTTTATTATAAAAATAAAGACCTTGATGTAGAAAGGTACTTACAAAAAAGACGTGAGAACACATCATAACGCGTTATATCATCTTAATCTGGGGGCATGCACAAAAACTCAGTGAGTCGGTCGACAGGGTAGGGGGTACTCGGATACCGGGAGAATTTGCTACTTCAGTGGGGATCACGGCTGTTCGGGTCCCGGTCCCGTGCCCTGGACACACAATGGCTGAGGGGAAAACTATTTGGGATGGGGGATTATTATACGTGACGCCACATGTGGTAACCGTTAATGCAGTTACCAGTGCTGCAGCCGGCCACTGAGGTGATGGTGATGCAGCTTTGGGTAGTACAGCTCCCCACAGGCGGAACCTTACCTCAGGGCAGCGGGATGCATGAGGGGAGTAGTAGTCCTTGGCTCTGTGTAAGTTCTCCAGGCGGCAGCGGTGAATCAGGCACACACACAATAGTTTCTGTTTCAGTACCTTTTTTACTGATGGCAGGTAGCAGGTACGGTCCAGGAGGGTAACCAGGTGGCTGGTGCAGTTTGGGACATCCATCTTTGAAAGTTATGAAGCCTCCTCTATTTGTGTGTGTGGTGATTTGGGAAAGTTCTGCCTCAAGCTGAACCTGCCGCTTTCTCTCTTAGGATGATACTCAACAACTGACGATGAGGACCTTTCTGTGGGAATCCGTACTCCTTTCCTTGGGTCCCTGGTCCTATGTTTGGTCAGGTTTGGGGTCTTGGTCTCCTGAGCTCCAGGGGGATTAAATCCTCCTGTTTGTCCGGGCTTTCTCTGCTATGACTGGATCAACTACACAGCTCCGGTGTCAGTCTTTTTTGCTTCTGGGCCCGACTTGGTCCCAGCAACCAGCTCTTCCTCCTTCTTGACTCCTCAACTGTCACTCCTTGACTCTCTCTGTCTGACTGACTAACTAACTAACTAACTGGCTTCTCCCCTGCTTAAGGAAGCAAGTGGCGCTCCCCCTTCAGGCCTGGGGTGGAAAGTGTTGTGTGCTGTGTGTGCCAAGGTGTACAATCCTGCCCTGCATCGGTGGGTCCTGTGGCAATCCCTGCGGGGGTGCCACATTCCTCCCTTGTTAATTTTAGTCCTCCGGGACTGAAACATTTTTCAATAAACATAACATAACAATAATATTTACATTAATTTGAACAAAGTCTCAAAATAAACATTACAAAAACCAGGGAATAATAGGTAAAACAGGTAACCAGTCCATACAACGCTAGTCCATCCGCTGCAGGCTGTTAAAGAATGTTTTAGCCACCACCAATCCTATGGCCATTAGGATTTGCAAAAAGCTTAAAAAAAAAATAAAAATCCAAGCAGGCAAAGTCTCTGTAGGCTTAAAAGTTCAAAATACACAACAAACACTTACTACAGGTGCCTCAGCATAGGAGTCCTATGTACTGCAGGGCCCTCTACTGGTCATAAGCGCTGTAGGCCTCCTGGCCCTGGGGTCATCTATTGGCCAAGAATTTGCTCTCCCTAGACAGCTCTTTTAACTCCACTCACTCCTCTTTCTGATGTTGTGTACCTGGTGTGACCTGTTTTGGATTACTCTTCACCCTTCTGTATACTAACAATAATTACATATCTACATTTTGAATGTATTTACATTTTGAACGTATTTACATTTCCCACATTTTACAGCTTACTCTCTGTATCTGAGTGGTGGGTGACCCAAGTTGATACGTGTCGATCTACGTAATTCTGATGTGTGACTAGTGTGAGTGGGTCCATGTGTCACAGGTAAACTGGGTAACAGTCTGCGACTACTTGATCTCACAGTAGGAATGGCAGGTGCACCGATTGCAGGATTCTCTACGTCTGCTACAACGAGTGGTTCTTCTATTTTTGATTCTTCAACTGGTTGTGGGAATATCAATATAGGTATTAAGTTTGCACTCTCTATTTGAGGCCAATCTGCAGGAAGGTCTCCTAAGATTGTCTTGACTGTCTTTTCCTCTTTTTCCTCTTCCTGACAAGGAATGATCTCTCTAGGTTGCAATTATTGAGGACATGTCTTTAAATGATCTCTGGACACTGTTGCTGTTGTTTTACCTTTGTCTTTACTAATCAAACAGGTTTTCTGGTTATCGAAGGTTGATGGTAGTACTGTGTAGGGTTCTGCTTCCCAGTGATCATCTAATTTGTGCAGTCTTCTTTTTCTCTTCAAAACCAATTCACCTGGTATTAAGGGTGTTCCTTGTGTGCTTTTGTTAAAGTCTGCTTCTTGCTTTTCTCTTGATTTTGCCAGGCTCCTCTCTACACATTCCCGGTATAGCATGTATACTGCTCTTTTCTTCTGGTATCCCAATCTGCATCTGAGGCGTTTTCTTCAGGAACTACAATGCCCATTTCAAAGTCTACTGGCAATTTTCCTGGTCTTGCTCTCATGAGGTATGCAGGTGTACAATTTGTTGAGCTTACTGGGATGTTGTTGTAAATGTCAACAAGATCTGGTAACTTCTCTGGCCATCTGTGTGGCCATATGTGATTCATTTTCTCGCACATTCCATTGGTTTGAGGATGGTAAGGCGTAGTACCAATCGTCTTGCATCCGTACAATTTACAGAACTCTTGAAACAGTTCAGCTTTAAAGATAGGACTTTGATCTGTCAATACCTGTTCTGGATACCCGAATGGTCTATAGAAACAAGCTTGAAAGGTTCTTGTTGCTGTCTGAGCTGTTAAGTCTTTCACAGGAGCAACTATTAGGAACCTGGAATAGTGGCCCAGCATGGTAAGAGCATAGGTATAGCCTGATCTGCTGGGTGTGAGCTTGACATGATCTAAGACTACTAATTCCAATGGCTGTTTAGTGATGATAGGCTGTTGTGGTGCCAGAGACTCAGTAGAAAATGTTTTTGGCAAGCTCAAAGCTGAGGATGTTATTCCACCAATGTAAACAGAGACCACAAGATACCATCAGAGACTATGCCCTGTGTTTACAAGGGGCACTCCGGTCTTTAAAACAGGTAGACACGGCAAGTTGGAATATAAAGATAAAATGCTTGCAGAACAGTTTATGGCTGAATTGAGGTCAGCCTTTCACCGCCAGCAGGTACATATGTGGGTCTTAGATCATCCTAATGTAGACTTTAATACTCTAAAAGACTGTGCTATAACTGTATTACAAGACCCATTGTCTGCAGAACTTGCAACTTCATCTTGGCAAGTTGATACCTCTCCCACAGACTTTGAGCCTCATTCTAAAGACCCTGCAAAGATTGTAAGGCAAACTGGAGTACTAAACGCTGATGATGACCTACAAAAGTATAGAAAAATTACAGCTTTTGAATTTTTGCTCTAATTTATGAGAATAAAAAATGCAGCGAAAAGTGCTTTAAAATTGCGAGTTGAGCACGTACCCTTAGGCTATATTTATGAGTCGGTCGACAGGGTAGGGGGTACTCGGATACCGGGACAGGTTGCTACTTCAGTGGGGATCACAGCTGGTCGAGTCCCGGTCCTGTGCTCTGGACACTCATTGGCTGAGGGGGAAAACAATTTGGGATGGGGAATTATTATACGCGCTGCAGCTGGCCGCTGAGGTGTTGCTGATGCAGCTTTGGGTAGCACAGCTCCCCACAGGCGGAGCTTTACCTTAGGGCAGCGGGATTGAGGAGGGGAGTAGTAATCCTTGGCTCTGTGGTGCTTTAGAGGCCCTTCAGACCATAAATAACTCATGCAGAAACCAGATAAGCTCAAACAGTTCTTTACTGGTACCAGATAGATCAATAGGTACACGGTACAGTCTAGTTTGCCAGGAAATGTGTTGCCAAAGGCTTTGGGGTTCGCCACAGAGTCTGTCAGAAGTGCCTCTCAAATGCTTTTCTTGGTCCAATTCTTTATGGCTCTGTTGTCTCTCTACCCTCCCACTCTAGAGTCTGGTTTTTGGTCCCTGGGTCTATTGCTTAAAGTCTCTCTTACTTGTCAGCGTCTTGAACCTAGCCTTGGGACAGAGTTTGGACTACTTTGATGGGTTCTGTGGCACCTTCTTGATAAGGCCCACAGCCTGCCAGTCAGCAGATTGGGATACACCTCAACAAACAGCCTCAGTTCCAGAGTACCGGGATGACCTGAGTACGTTCTTATGGTAATAACCCTCTTGTGAAATCCTTTGGAAAAGAGCAGCAGCGCGGACCGTGGACACCATTTCCAGTTTTTGTCTCCTGATTTCCCGCGGTTTTGGCGTTTGGTGGAGGTTCTGCAGCAGCTGCCTCATGCTTTCATACTGATCCGGTCCCATAGGCGTCCATGTTAAAAAAAAAATGCATCCGGTTTTGCGAAAAATGCAGCCTGCATGATTTTTACCGCAGGCTGCAAAACCGGATGCGTTAACCGGATTGCAAATAGTGCAATCCGGTTTTACTATTGAAGCCTATGGCTGCGGATCCGGATCCGGCTTTGAGCATTTTTAATGCTCAAAACCGGATGAGGATCTGCAAGCCCAACTGCCGACGTGACCACACTTGGAAGGCATAATCCAGTAAGTTAGATTGTGCCTTCATACTAATTTGCAACAGTTAAAATGCAACACTCATTCCGGATCTGAATGCATTAATGCATCCGGTTTTGGAATGAGGATTTTTGCAATTTTAAAAACCGCATTCTGATCTGGATCCAGTACCGCAAGGTACATTTATTTTTACCGCAGGCTGCAAAACCGGATGCGGTAACCGTATTGCATTAAGTGCAATCCGGTTTTTACATTGCAGCCTATGGCTGCGGACCTGGATGCGGTTTTGAGGATTTTTAATGCTCAAAACCGGATCAGGATCTGCAAACCAAACCGCAAATGTAACCTAGCACATAAGCCCTGGATCTGTAAGGCTAGGGTCACATTTGCAGTTTTGATTTCAAGTTCCAGTTTTCAGATCCAGTTCAGCAGCCATAGGCTGCAATAGAAAAAACCGGATTGTTTTTTCTATAATGGCCGCATATGGCAAGCGGATCCAGTACCGCATCCGGTTTTTGGTGCCACAATGTTTTCTCATTGCAGATCTGGATCCATTACTGGATCCAGATCTGGAATGTGATGCCAAATGTGAAGGCACACGGTAATATCGGATCAGGTAATGGATGCGATTATGGATTGTGCCTTCCAAATGTGACCCCAGCTTTAAAATAACGGATCTGTTATTGAAGCCAGAGGGAAAAAACAATTGGCATGTGTAACCCCAGCCTTAGCCTGGGTCAAACATAAGTCCTGGATCCATTATTTGCATCAGATTTTCAACTTTAGATTTCTAAGTCCAAAAATTGATGCTGTTAACCGATCCTGGACTGCTCTGCTATGCGTTTTTTTTACAGGACACAAAAAATGCTGCAAGCAGCATCTTTTGGGTGCTGTAAAAAAACGGATTTGTTTTTTTAACATGGGGCCCTATGGGAAATCCATTAAAAAATGGCACTATCCATTAACGGATCTGTTTTTGCTAACATTTTTGGGAAAAAATGGCGAAGTCCAAAAAAATGCATACCTGCACAGGAGGCTCAAAAACCAGTCTTAAAATAACGTATCTGTTATAGAAACCAGTGAAAAAAACTGATTGGCATGTGTGACCCTAGCTTAAAGGTTATGCAGAGGTCTGCTTGCTAAGGCTTTTTTTTGCTATTGCCATTGCCGTTTTTTGGCATCAATGTGAATCCAGCTGAAATTGGATGCACCCGCATCATTTTTGGCTCCATCGTCTCTCAATGGGGCCGCAGGCACTTGTGGGTGTGTTCAGTTCATCGCGTTTGCCCCGGATCCGTGTGTCAGTGGTTTTTGCATGGAGACCAAAACCACATTTTGCTGTGATTTTGGTGTCCGTGACCAAAAATGGGAATACTTAGATCAAGGGCACTCCGATTAAAATGTATCCTATGTAACCCCGATTCGGCGGACTCCGGATCCTTCTGGATCTGGATTCTGGATCGGGGTTTTAGGTCTGTGCATACCCAGAAATCAGTTCTTACTGAGATGCCCCCTAGGGCGAAAATAGGTACGCAGCCAAAACCAACTGTATGCTCCCACAATGATAATATTAGTGATCCATGAGATGGATCAATGATAATACCAATGTGGGTGTGGCGCCCCACTACGTAGGTGCCACAAAAGGGGTACTGCACCCAGAAAAGCGGTGTAGTACTCCGCTGCAATTGGGACTATGGTCACAAGATGGAGCCCTAGAGCTGACACCCACACACTAGAACAGTAGGTGGGAGGGAACCCTGGGAGGATATATAGTGGCCTCTAGGGGGAACTAGTGAGCAGACAGTGAGTTGAGAGTCGGAGGAGGAAGTGTGACGGGAACCGGGCAGCCAGCCTGAGAGAACCAAGAGGGCCGTTTCGGCTGAGGGGCCCTGAGAAAGAAAAGATCCCAATAAAGATAAAGAAAGCAAGGAAACTCAGAAACACAGAGTTAATTTGAGTGGGGAGCGAGTAACGGATAGAGTTTGCCCCATTGGAAGTAACCTGGGTGCCGGAGCTCGCACCTGTGAGTTCTCTAAGGCTCACAGAAAATCCATAAAACAGGGATATTGCAAATACGGCCCTGACTCCCAAAGAGCCCACGAGAGGGAAGCCAGGACTAGCAAGGCGCTGCAGTCCAGACAGAAGGTTGACCCGACCGGTACAAGGGAGGTGAAGAGAATCAGAAGTAGAAGGAGGCCAGATCATCTACAGGAGATCAGGCTTCAAACACTGGGAACAGGAAAAAAGGAAAAGAAAGGAACACAAAGGAGGGTTCCATCTTCAGCCAGAAATCCTAATTGCAGCCTGGAGCATTCGCCAATATACCATCTGACTAACTGTTGAACTGTAAAGCTGAAAGAAAGTGTTCAAGTAAAAGTTACCCGGTGAAGTGAAGTCCTGACTCCGCTGCATCCTTTTTATATAAACTGTTTGCCTTACAACATCACTGCCCCGGTGGTCCAGTCCCGCCTGCGGGGACTATTCCATCCAAGCCGCAATACCACCGACCACCGGAGGACTGTGGCGGCGCTGGTGAACATCACCAGACTCAGCAGGTGGCGTCACGAAGACAACAACTTGTAAATAATCCCCTGTAAATATTCTCCCATTTCAGTTGACCTCCAGGGCCACGGCTTCGGGATGGCCACCCGTGACTTCCCGGACTGAGAGAGAGAGCCCGAGAGCCAAGTACCCGAGCCCTGGGTGCGCGTCATGGGTGCATCAGTTTTTACAATTCCGGAGGGGCCCGGGGGATCAAATAAATGGTACTTTGAAAGCAGCTTAACATGATAGTATAAGATCAGGGGTCCCAAAACCATCATATGATGGCTTTGTGAACTGTCAAAAAGCTTGGCAACAAGGAATAACATTTACCTGGTAAAAGGGAAAGAAGTAACAGATAGCGACCATAGTAACATAACAGAGGATTTTGTATTTTCTCCACATCAGGCTGAGTGTTTCCAGTATCATCCTGTACCATTTCTACACACGCCTCAGCTGATTTCTACATTCACACCTCTCCTCATTCATTTCTTTGCAGTTCTTACACTGACACAATATAAGAGTGTGATGTACCTGTTGCTGGACTAATAGTTCCATATTGCTCTGGTGCAATCTGTTCTTGTTCAATAAACCAAATTATAAAACTGTTTTGGCAACAAAAATTTATAAAATTAGTTCTCTGGCACCAAGATCAATATCTGCAGTGACAACACAGGTCATACAAAGGAGAAAGGTTATTACAATTCTTTTGGGCAACATCCAAAGTTTTAATAGAAACACGTATTGTGCAATAAGTAAGACTCTATTTAGACCTCATTAAAGGTCCCTGCGCTATAAAGAGTGCTATTTTGGGATATATTAAGCTGATTTTTTTTTTTCCCTGTAAAGAAAAGTATACTATTGTCACGTTGGAGCGTACGGACGCCCAGCTTGCAGTGCAACACAGAGAGGACAACAGGGCTGGTATGGCGATATGCAGAGGGGTCACCTCCTCACCCTTACAGGGTCGGACTGGGGTGTCTGGGGCCCACCAGGGAAATTGATTCCAGGGGCCCACCCACCCTTCAGCTATATACAAATACCTGTTAGCCGTTATACCCATTATATTGGCAGGTCCTGCACTTCTGCTGTGCGCTCACTATAAGTGCAATGTATAATTACTGTAGTTTGCATTAAAGGGATTCTTTAGTGAAAACAAGTTATAAGCGATGCACAGGTTCAGTAGGTGATCACTTAGGCTAGGGTCACATTTGCGATGTGCCCCTAGCCTGCCGGATTCCGGTATTATCTTAGAACTTTTTCCAGCGCCGCATAGCGTTTCCGCTATGCGGTGCTGGAAACCGCTGCCCTTAGTTACCGCTGTTTACCTGCACGACCTGTCACACAGGCAGCGGCTCGGAGGGCGTTTTACAGCGCCGCACAGGAAACCGTTGCAGACACGATTTCCTGTGCGGCGCTGTAAAACGCCCTCCGAGCCGCTGCCTGTGTGACAGGTCGTGCAGGTAAACAGCGGGTAACTAAGGGCAGCGGTTTCCAGCACCGCATAGCGGAAACGCTATGCGGCGCTGGAAAAAGTTCTAAGATAATACCGGAATCCGGCAGGCTAGGGGCACATCGCAAATGTGACCCTGGCCTTATTTATTGGTGGAATCTGACCAGTGGAAACTGAACTGTCAAAAGAATGTGGTGCTTTTCTCCCCATTATAAAAAGCAGCAGCCTGTAATGATGTGACCGCGGCTGCATTCATCATCATTGGGGCGTCCAAAAAAAGCCAAACCCAGCGCTCACAGTCACTGAGGGAATGAGCAGATCAGTGGTTGAGTTGTACATCAGCTCCAGTCTAATGGGGAGAAAACAAACGTATGACTAAGGCTAGGGTCAGACCTGCGTCTGCCCTGGGCCTGCTGGATCCGTTTAAAACTTAGAAGCTGGCAGACTTAGCGCATAGCATTACCAGCAGGTAACGCTATGCGCCACCTACCTTTGTATCCCTATGTCAACAGGATGCTTACCACAGCCGCCGGCTCCACAGACAATCCCCAGATATGCGCTTTTGCAGAGCGCACAGGAAATGCGGTTTGCAGTGTCTTCATGTGCGCTCTGTAAAAGCCTATATCTGGGAGATCTCTGTGGAGTCGGCGGCTGCGGTAAGCGTCCGGTTGCCATAGAGATCCATAGCCTGGTGGCGCAGGACAACAGTATATAACTAATCGATGTCATCTGGTCAAATGGGAGCCTGCAAGGTCCTAGAGGCAGCGCTCTCTGCAGCCTCCGGGGATAAGAAGTGATCACTGGCGGTGACCGAGGGAGCGCAGTGAGGTAAGAGCAGGCGAATAGCGCTGCAGCATTCACACACAGAAGGCTGCACTGTGTGAGGATCCGTTCTTGGTGCAGTTTTGTACCAAAAACAGATCCTCACAAAATGCAGCAATACGCTACATTGTCTGCAACGTTTTCCTGTGTGCTCAGCTAAAGCGCATTTCCTGGGGCTTTGTGTGTGGCCGGCTACTAAGGTAAACAGCGGGTTACTATAGGCTCCATTGCCTAGCAGCGCTTGCCATTAATCGCTATGCACTGTGGTTCAAATTTCTAAGCTTTTAGCGGTAACGTCAAACATGGGTCACCCTCCAAGTGTGACCCTAGGCTAAGGCTGGTTTCACACTAGCGTTTGCATCTGCATGTGTCTGGCATGCAGACTCAAACGCAGTGCGAATGCAGCCATTCTGATGTGAACGCAACCGTGATTGTCTGCATGTGTTCACATAGTATGTCATTCTAAATGTGTCCGGCCACCCAATCAGCAGTCTTGGCAGCCGGGAGGAGGAGATCAGCGGCGGTGGCCAGGAGGAGATCAGCGGCGGTGGCCGGAGGAGAAGATCATCGGTGGTGGCCGGGACGAGGAGATCAGTGGAGGTGGCCAGGAGGAGATCTCTTCTTTGCTGCCGCCGCTGATATCCACCTCCCGGCCACCGTCGCTGATCTCCTCATCCCGGCCAACGCCGCTGATCTCCTCCTCTCGGCCACTGCTGCTGATCTCCTCCTCCCGGCTGCCGCCACTAGTGAACTTCGGCGTCGAAGAATGAGCAGCGGCGGCCGAGGAGAAGAAGAAGAAGAAGAAAGAAGAATCCGCTGTGTTTGGCTGCACTAACATGCGGATGGCAGTGTGGCTCCATTCACCTCCATGTATTATTTGTGCGCTTCAGGACACTTGCGTAAAAAGCAAGCATCCTAGACGCACAAAAAATGCAACATGTTGCGTTTGGAGGGCGCCGAAAATATGCGCATCCATACGCAACGCAGGCAAACGCAGGTACCATGCCTCCCCATGTTAAACATAGGGACGTGGTACACATGCGTTTGGCTGCGTTCGCATATGCTGCGTCCAGAACGCAAGTGTGAAACCGGCCTAAGACGTGATGCAGAATTTTCTGCATTCACTTAGCAGCTGTTACATATCAAAAGTGTTGCACTTTTGGTATGTATAGCTATTTTTTTGCAGAAAATTTTGCATCCATCATTGAGCGCCCGCCCTGTAGTTCCCTGCTTACTTTGTGTACTGTTTGGCAGTTCCAAGTTTCGGCCGCGTCATACATGCCCCCAGGGGTGCACCAAGCCCCACTGCTGCCCGAGCCGCAGGCTGATGACCGGTGGGGGTGTGCTGGGCTCCGGCGGGTCGCCGCTCGGCGGCTCTTACCTGCCCTGAGCCGCCGGCGCCATGACAGGGGACGCTGTGTGCATAAGGAGCCGCCCCCTTCTGCACAGCCGCTCCCCCTGCCTCTTGCCGCCTGAGTGATAGGGCTCACACTGTCCAATGGACGGTGTGGCCCTGCATGCCCCCTACCCACATGATGTGTGACGTGGCCAAAACCCATAAGTGCTGGGCAATACACAAAGCATGACGTGTAAATTGACTGAGATGTTGCAGATGTTTATAGATTAACGATCTGTAAAAATCCACAGCTATTATACTGCACAAAAAAGCACAGACATGGGCACAAGCAAAGTCACATTGACTCTGCTGGCTGCCTATATACTATGCCAGAGGTCCCCAAATCCAGGCCTCAAGGGCCACCAACAGTGCATGTTTTCAGGATTTCCTTAGTATTGCACAGGGCTTGGAATCATTACCTGTGCAGATGATAAACATTAGCACCTGTGTTGGCGGCCCTTGAGGCCTAGAGTTGGGGACCTCTGTACTATGCGTTTGCTGTGCATTTATACAAATACGCTGTGAAAATGTGTAGCAAATGCACTAGTGTGGGCACATGGTAAGGAGGCAATGAAGGGGTTAACAGGTACTGTGCTAATAAAAGCTGATAAGGACAGTGAGAGCAGCCCCTCACCACAGTACAGGGCCTTCATTGCCCTCCATGACATTTGTATATATCAATTCACAAGACAATACTCAGGAGTGTGTGGAGTCTGTGTCCCTGCAGAGAGAGCTGTCTGCTCGCCATGTCTCCATCTGCTCTTGCTGGGCTGGCTGCAGCCATCATGATTCTCTAAGCGTCATCACTGAGGCTTCCGAGGAGCGGGACCAAGAAGGAGACGTCACATGGGAGGGAGAGGTGAGTCACACACAGACACACACAGAGCATGGAGGGGATCCCTGACTGTGCAGCAGCAGCACAGGGATCTCTACCTAAAGTTCCCCACACCAGAGGAGGAACAGAAGCACCAGCCTGGGGGACATCTGTGTGTCAGTCACTTAGGGACGGGTGCAGTCTGCAGACTGTCTGCGGGCGGCTGTGTTGTGTGTGCACTCCACAGTCGCACAGATCGGACCTGCTCAGCCCGCTCTGTTCAGCAGGGGGTAGTGAGAGGCGGAGCTAGGTGGGCGGGCCTCTAGACCTGAGGGCCTACCATGAGTTTTACCCGGTTACCCGCCAGAGCAGTCCGAGGCTGCACACTTACCTGAAGCAGAACACTGCACTGCAGTCTTAGCTCTGGGGGAGTTGAAATTCAAATTCCACTGAGGATGACATCTGTAAGGAGTTTGTATGGTCTCCCCATGTTTGTGTGTGTTTCCTACAGTTTTCTCTCTCACTCCAAAGACATACTGCTAGGATGTTTAGATTGTGAGCCCCAATAGGGACAGTATTGCAAAATGTATGTAAAGCACCTAGGAATTAATAGCGCTATGTAAATGAATCAATATTATCATACTACAGGGCTCCTTCCCCCCTTCACTGTCATGTGTATAGGCCCTCACTTCACCATGGTAAGTGTGCAGACACTAGTCTCACCTCTACAATAATTCAATGCACAAGAGGGAAAATAGACTCTCCTCAAATGCAGCAAAGCACCAGAGCTGCAATTGTTCACCAAATCACTGTTTTTTGCAGAGACAGGCTCCTTCAAAGTGGTCAGCATATAGAA
Organism: Allobates femoralis; assembly: GCA_033576535.1. NCBI lineage: Eukaryota > Metazoa > Chordata > Amphibia > Anura > Aromobatidae > Allobates > Allobates femoralis. The sequence goes on along the minus strand of JARQOC010000006.1, from coordinate 78,699,012 downwards.
TGAGATTTTAATCCCAGCTTCTGCTGATAAGCCAGATGAGTTTTTATAGCGGAAGGGAGTGTCACCAAAACTGCCCCTAAGGATAAGGCTAGAAAGAAAAACCAGAAAGGAAAGAGTCTTTGACCTCTGCAGCACCAAAAGACAGTATATATATTTTAATTATGGTCCGTTTCACATCTTTGCGCCGATGCGTTTGCCAGCAGTGCGCTGGCGCAAGTGCAGGTGCTGGCACAGCCAAGGCAGGCCAACACATTGGTGCACAGATGCAGCGCATTGCACTAGCGCCGCCATTACCTTCTATGGCCGAGCGCACCACACCCCATCCCGGAAGCGCAAGTATGACAGAGCTTGTCACAGCGTATGCGCTAGTCCAGACGCAACGAAAACGCGTCATGCGATATTTCCAATGTGTCCGAAATAAGCGCATGCGCTGTGACACAGGCTCTGTCACACTTGCACTTCCGGGATGCAGTGCGGTGCGCTCGGCCATAGAAGGTATTGGCGGCGCTAGCCCAATACGCTGCATCTGTGCGCTTGCCTGCGCTTGGCTGTGCCAGCACCTGCGCTTGTGTGGCGCCCCTGCGACCAGGGTGGCCACGTAGGGAACTGCAGCCAGGTAAGAGGAAAAGACAGTTTATACACTAAACACCCTCACAGACATCCCACACACCACTAGGAGGCAGCACCCAACCCGGAGCCCGGAACTCTAGGCGGACAAGAGGGGGTGGGTTTAGAGGACAGTGGGTGGAAAAGCATGTAGGTCAGGTGACAGAAGGTACAAGTAGAGGAAGAGGAGGAGGAAGGAGTTAGTAGGCCGGAGTAGGCTGAGAAGCAAAGACAGAGACACACGTCCCGGAGGGGTTGGGCTGATGGAGACGCAGAATCCACAGAGTCAGAGAAACCATGGAGAGAAAGCTCGTCCATAACCGGCAACCCAAGAGAGTGTGAGGAAAGAGATGGACCAGCAGTACTGGGTCCGAGGAACACAGCAGCATCGACCAACTACAGGCGGAGTAGTCTTCCCTATTGAAGCTGGGGTCACACGGGTTAGAAGGAGCCTGATAGTGCCTTGCAGGAGAGGGCTATTGCAGGCTAGACATACAGCAGAGTGTTGGCTCTGAAGGGGACCGAAGATTCACCCGGTATCCCCATATTCACCGACGGGGAGCTTCAATTCTAGGTTGGAGTTCCCACACCAAGGATAGGAAGCACAGTAGCAACCACGAGGACCCACAGGGGTCCCACTGCCGCTATACTGTCCGGAGACACACAAAGAGAAAGAAACCACAGCCTGGGAAGGACCTAGAAGGAGTGAGGGGTCTCAGAGTGACAACCTGGCTGCAGTGGGTTTAGCAAAACCGGAGTAAAGTGACTGTAACTTGTGCCGGAGAATTGTACTATGAACTGCTGTAAACTGCTTGAAGAGAACTGACAAGTAAACCCGGTGAACCCTGCCTGTGTGTCCGTGTTTGATTCCAGGGATAAAGAACTGTTTTCATACCTTTCCTTCCTGTCAGGAGCAGCCCGACCCGCAGTGGGCTCATCCATCTAGCTGCAGCCCATCCATCCATCCTCCTGGCAGAGAAGCGCTGCAGCGGTGGTCCCGTTATTGACCACAAACCATGGGTGGCGTCACAACAAACTGTATCCTTTATATATATCCCCTTTTACTTGTGAGAACCCGGGACCCGGTCCCGACCAGGATCTCCATGACATCCCCAACAGCAACCTGGTCCGGTTCCGAGTACCCCGTCCCAGTGGGCTCCACACTTGCACCAGCACTAGCACAGTGCTGGCAAACGCATCGACACATAGATGTGAACTAGGCCTATATGTTATCGACCTGCGGTCGTTGCGTTGTTTTAACCTTCAGGTCCCAGACTCGTCAACGGTCTCTCTAGGGTGGGATACACTCGTGACAAGTATTCTAAGTATTCGTATACATCACAAACATAATTGGAGTTGACAAATGGATAAAGTAGGTTACGAGTTTTGTGTGATCCCCAGTTGGCTCTTCAAGCTTTACATCAAGTTCCAAATTATTATGCAAATTGGATTTAAGTTTAATAAAGATTTTTTTTTCTTTTGAATAAACTCATGGGTGGTCTTGTGCAGAGATCCCCAACTCCAGGCCTCAAGGGCCGCCAACAGTGCAGGTTTTCAGGATTTCCTTAGTATTGTACAGATGCTAATTTGATCATAATAATAATAATAATAATAATTATTCATTTATATAGCGCTATTAATTCCATAGCACTTTACATACATTTGAGACACTGTCCCCATTGGAGCTCACAATCTAAACATCCTATCAGTTTGTCTTTGAAATCTGTAAAGGTACCTTTACATTCCGCAACTTTTGGCGGCGATCGGAGGCAACCGAACGTGCACGTGCACGTTTTTGGTGGTTGCTAACGAACTCCGAAGCCGCATGTACACGCCGCAATTGCGCCTCAACCTAAGGTGATGTATCGTCCCGGAAGTTCCCAAACCAACATTTGGAAACATCCGGTTGATTCCTGACACCGCTTTACACGCCGCAATCCCCAAAGGAATGTGGGTTAACAGAGGCGTGACAGACTTGTGTATTCCGCACCTAAAACACACTGATTACACAACGCAAGAGCGTCATGATTGGCCAGCCTGCGCAGGAAGGCTGGCTAATACATGACGCCATTGCAATTGTGTAGTGTGAATGGACAGCTCTTCAAATATGTCGCCCTGTGAAGGGACAGCCAATGGCAACTCAGTAGCCCCGACCAATCATCTATGATGGGGCGCGGTATCCAGCACACTGTGGCACACCTCTGGGAAATCACTAGGCGACGCAGATTCCATCCCTATCGTCCGTTCACACGCCAAAACTAGGGCAATTCACCTTCTGGGTTGCGTCTGGTTTTTGAACAATGCTCTGAAACCGCAACCGGGAGCAACTTTAAAAATCACCATCGCGTTCCACAATTATACGCCTCAATTTCATAGCAACTTCAGGGCAACGGTGACGGAACTCCGTATTGCCTCTCAGTTGCTACACCGTAGTTGCGGCGTGTAAAGGTACCTTAAGGAAACTGGAGTGCCAGGAGGAAACCCACGCAAACATGGGGAGAACATTCAAACTGCTTGCATATGTGGTCTGCACAAGTGATGATGATTACAACTCCTGTGCAATACTGAGGCTGGCTTCACACTGCAGTTTTTTCACTGATCAGTGGCCGTCCAGTTTGTGTGCCAAAACCAGGAAAGTCTCAAAAACTCAGAACAGGTGTCAATCTTTCAATTATAGTTTTTCTCTGCAAGTTCCTCTCCTGGTTCCTCTCTGGGTTTTGGCACACAAACTGGATGGACACTGATCTGTGAAAAAACTGCAATGTGAAGCCAGCCTAAGGAAATCCTGAAAACCTGCACTGTTTGCAGCCCTTGAGGCCTGGAGTTGGAGACCCCTGATCTTGCGTCTCAGGACTCTTTGGATCACTGAAATAATTTCAAACACCTGTGATAATTAGTTTTCCAGGTGAGTCAAATGGCTTAAAGGGAACCTGTCACCTGATTTTAAGCCCCTACACTATCTCTAGCTGTCCCTACACCTTCCTAGCAGCTCCCTATCTATCCCTTTCTTATCTAAAGTGTCACTAGTAAATATGTGTAAAATAAGTATAAACTTACTGCAGTCCCTGTGGTTGGGGGACTGGGTAGGCGTGCCCATGCTTCCATCACCACTCCTGTGTGTTGTAATGCACGCCCCGCTGGGCGGCATTATTCTGTGTCCTCTCTGCCCCATTATTTGGAATCTCCCGCCCTCTTTGTAGTTCTAAGCACCGGCCGGGCGTCACATCCGGCGCGTTGCATTATGGGGCCGGTCACGTGATCGGCCCTAGTGCATTATGGGCTTGATCACGTTATCGGCCCGGCTTCAATAAGCGCATTGAGCATGCGCGGAGCCGGGGCGATCACGTGATCAAGCCCATAATGCACTGAAAAACATCATATAGTGCCAATGAAAACATTAAATATTTCACAAAAACTTAAGCATGATCAATGTACTAAAGCATGATCATTGTACTATGAACACGTTTGTGGCTGATACACAAAAACAGGTTCATGCAGATAAATGCATAATGGGGAATGTTTCTGCCAGACAAATTAATTGTCTGAAGAAAGTAGCCGCTAAAATATCATTACAAAGCAGAAAACAAGTATTATTATTATTATTTATTTATAAGCTACCATTGATTCCATGGTGCTGTACATGAGAAAGGGTTACATACAAACAAGTTAAAAATACAATGAACAAACTAATAGTGACAGACTGGTACAGAGAGGAGAGAGGACCCTGCCCTTGTGGGCTTACATTCTACAGGGCAATGGGGGGAGAGACAGTAGGTTGGGTCTGCTTTGGTAGTGGTGGAGCATTGGATCTAATGGTGGTCGAGCGCCAGGTCCGATGGTGGTGGAACTCCAGGTCCGATGGTGGTGGGGCGCCAGGTCCAGTGGTGGTGAGGTGGCATTGTGGTCATTGCAGGTTGTAGGCTGTTCTGAAGAGATGGGTTTTCAGGTTCTGCTTGAAGGTTTCGAGTGTGGAGAACAGTCGGACGTTTTGGGTTGCAGAATTCCAGAGGATGGGGGATGCTCGGGCGAAGTTTTGCAGGCTATTAGTTGAGGAACGTACAAGTGTGGAGGAAAAAAGGAGGTCTTGGGAGGATCGAAGATTACGAGTTGCATGATATTGGGAGATTAGTTCAGAGATATATAGGGGGGACAGATTGTGGATGGCTTTGTAAGTGAATGTTAGTAGTTTGAATTGGATACGCTTGGGATTTGGGAGCCAGTGGAGGGATTTGCAGAGGGGAGAACTGGAGGAATAGCGGGGAGAGAGGTGCATAAGTCAGGCAGTAGAGTTAAGGACAGATTGGAGAGGTGCAAGAGTGTTAGCAGGGAGGCCACAGAGGAGGAGGTTGCAGTAGTTGACACGGGAGATGATGAGGACATGTACTAGTAGTTTAGTAGATTGAGGGTTGAGGAAAGGACGGATTCTGGAAATGTTGTGCATAATAATGTGGAACAGAACAGTTTTGACAAAAATACTATTATCATTGTGAGATTTGGCTAATAAAAGAGATTAGTTGATGACTTCAACATAATACTGGTTCCTTTTCATCAACCTTTAGGACACAGTAATATAGAATTTGCATTATTCATTTGGAACGCGGGGTATTTTTTCTGAAGTGCTTATTGAAGAGCCGGCCGGGAACCTTAGCTGGTGACGAGACTAGTCGATGTGGCCCCAGCCAGCTTTTCTCAGCAATAATCCAAATGATTGACAGGTGTCTCTATAAATACACACATGGGAGAGACCTGTCATTCACCTTGCTTCTCCCAAAGGCATTTCTTCTGAAATACCAGAGCATTTTAGCGAAAAATGTACATTGTTGTAATCCTAAAGCCAGGTTCCTCTGCTAATCATTTTTGCACCATAAATCGAGTGACAGGTTCCCTTCAATCTTAAATCATATGACAAGGCTCGCTAAAGGGCCAATACTGTCTTTTAGGATTGCTACTTTCAATAGGTGGCATGAGAGTACAAATTATCTTCATCTCTAAAGAGGCAATTTGTATATTTAATTTCATAGAAGAGGATTGCAAACACTTAAAGGGAACCTGTCACCAGGTTTTTGCCATCCCATCTGTGAGCAGCATAATGTAGAGATAGAGACCCTGATTCCTGCGATGTGTCATTTACTGAGCTGCTTGCTGTCATTTTGATAAAATGAGTGTTTTCTCTGTTGCAGATTTAGCAGTCTGTGAATATGTCAGACTACCTGACAGCAGGCCAAGGAGACTGCTAATGATAATCTCCAGCTGATTAAACAGGGATTTTATCAAAACTACACTGAGCAGCCCAGTAAGTGACACATCGCTGGAATCAGGATCTCGGGTCCTATATTATGCTATTCTCAGATTAGGTTGCAAAAACCTAGTGACAGGTTCCCTTTAAGTCTCCTTATATCAGATCTGACATGTCACACTCCGCAAGGAGAACCCTTACCCCTTAAATTCCCATCTTAGCCTTTCGCCTAGCCAAACCAGATCTTATACTTTTCACTGACATGGGGCAATAGTCAGAAACACCGTGTCTGCAAATTGAGATTCTGGTTTGTTTAATATAATACTTAGTCATATGGCAAGGCTTGTTAAAGGGTCGGTATTGACTTTTAGGATTGCTACTTTCAATAGGTGTCCTATTCCTTTCTAATGATGTAATTACAGTAAATATTGAGGTTTCCTTCAAAGGATTATTCCCAAAATAGCAAATTATCCTCTATTAGTAGGGACACAGGGCTCGCCCATTTTAAATGTAGCAGAGGGGCACATGCTTGGCTGCTGTATCATTCATTGTCTATGAGACTTCAGGAAATAGCCGATTACATGTGTACATTAGCGCATGTGCATCTCTGATATATTCGAAACAAGTGCAGAGCTCCATTCTGAGGATCCCTGGTGTTCTCAGCAGTCAGACTCCAAAAGAACAAGCATCTCCTATGGATAGGGGATAACTTGCCATAGTGTTTTGGGAACAACCCTTTCATTCGAATGGCCACAATGTAATGTTACAATTCCTCTTCAGGATATGTGGTTTCCTCTGGACCTAACACTCTGGGGTCTGACGAGCCGGTCCCACAGCAATCAGCTAATCACAGCCTGATTTCTGTACATCCTTTTAGTATGTGGATATAGATATTTTCTGTTAAAATTAAAAGACATGGAAAAACAAGGCCTCCAATCTACTATTTATTGCTGGCATCTTGAGCTACAGATTGGAAGCACAAAACCTCTGATGATAAACAGATATCTGGACTGACGCCACAGTCATTTAGCTGTTCATTTACACACTGATTATTCTGGTGAAACCTGTGCAGAAAACTGAGCTACTCCTCATTACACAAAGTGTGAATTCACACAAAAGACACATAAACACCAGTCCATCACGGCATTCACAGCGCTTCATGCTCCATTTCACCCTTTCCAGTTTTTCATTTTCTTAACTAAACAAGGCCTATCCCAGCCTGTAGAAGTCAGAATGTCACACTGCCATGTGCCGCTGCAGGTTTTTGCTGAAGTTTGTGCATTAATGGAGAAATTTGGAGAAATATATCATTTTTTAGAGTAAATGCCTCAACATGTAGCGTGTGCATATTGTCACTTCAGTGAGAAAGTAGACAAACTCTAATGCCACCTAATAAAGGTAGCGATTCTAAAAGTCATAATCGACTCTTTAACAAGCCTTTTAATATGACTCAGGATTTGTGCCAGATCAGAACCCCAAACTGCAGATGCTGAATTTCGGGGTGACTGCCCCTCATCAGTGCAGTGTGTGGGAATTCTGATCTGCCTGAATGAGAGGGTGAGACGAGGTCTGGGGGAACAGCTATTCTCCTTGTGGAGAGTATTCTGCCAGCAGGCAGTGAGGAGACTTATAGCCGCAATGCTCCTCTGGGAAATGACATATGCAAATTATCACTTCAGTGAGAAAGTAGACAAACTCTAATGCCACCTAATAAAGTTAGCGATTCTAAAAGTCATAATCGACTCTTTAACAAGCCTTTTAATATGACTCAGGATTTGTGCCAGATCAGAACCCCAAACTGCAGATGCTGAATTTCAGGGTGACTGCTCCTCATCAGTGCAGTGTGTGGGAATTCTGATCTGCCTGAATGAGAGACTGAGACGAGGTCTGGGGAACAGCTATTCTCCTTGTGGAGAGTATTCTGCCAGCAGGCAGTGAGGAGACTTATAGCCGCAATGCTCCTCTGGGAAATGACATATGCAAATTATCACTTCAGTGAGAAAGTAGACAAACTTTAATGCCACCTAATAAAGGTAGCAATCCTAAAAGTCATAATCGACTCTTTAACAAGCCTTTTAATATGACCCCAAACTGCAGACGCTGCAGCAAAAATATTACATTTCACTATTAGGGAATTGCACTTCTGTTTTGCACAGCTCTATGAAATAACACCTATAGACAAGCAAAGGCCTTTTACTGTATCCTGGTATGCCTCTGATTTGATACCAAGTTTTTATCTGTTACATTCCATATGAATATGACAAACTTAGGATGGCTATTGGCGGAGTCATCCAACAAAGCAATGGAGAGAGCTGTGCCACGGCATTACCATGGATCCACATAGCTAAATTAAAAACATACATTTACAGCTTGATTTTATTTTATAAGCTATAGATGTTGGCTGAGATCTTAGGAAACTCCTTCTAGATAATCCCTAATAATTGGTGCAATCACGCTCTGACTCGGCGTCAGTGTACAGTTGGCCTTAGACATAATCGTTAAAGTTATTAACGTAATTCTCTGCAGTAATCATCACCAGTTATTGTATCTAAATAATCTCCAGTGACTGATGGAAATTTGTTCCAGTCAAAAATTGGTTGTCTCCTCCAACCCCAAATAAATGTGTGTGGGTAAGCTAGTTTCACACCAGCGTTTTTTTTAAAACTGGCAGAAATCAATTTTTTTGCAGCAAAATCCGCATCTAAACAGATATGGTTTTTGTCGTACAAATGGATGACGCCGGATGTAAACAGCCGGTATTATACCGGATTTGCCCCCGGATCTGGTATAACACCAGCCAGTTGCCTCAGGTTTATTGTCTGTTTTTTCCCAAAGCCTTTTGAGGATCCTCCAAAAGATGATAGATAGATAGATAGATAGATAGATACAAAACAGAAAAAAAAACTGCACAGCACTCACAGACTAATGTGAACTGGTGCCAGCAGGGACGCTGGGTCAAATAACTAGTAAAAAGTACTCTGCAGCACTCAGCTACTGCCAATGATGTACATATGCTAACAAGCTATATATATATATATATATATATGAGAAAACATTTAAAAAATTGCAGTATGGAGCCAGTAGCTGAGTGCTGCAGAGTACTTTTTACTAGTTATTTGACCCAGCATCCCTGTTGGCACCAGTTCACATTAGTCTGTGAGTGCTGCGCAGTTTTTTTTTTCTGTTTTGTATCTTATGGAGTTGCTGGCTCCATGCTGCAATTTGCACCCTCATTGCCTACTGGTGATCTAGGGTCTAGATGGTGTCCGCCCACTTAGTAGTGGGGTAGGGTGGACAAGGAGGACTTGGGTGTCAGCGTTAGGACTCATCGGACCTGAAGTCACTTTGTCGCAGTCGATGAGCAAACAGACATTGGCCAATGTGTGTACTAAGAACTTCAGATTTAAAAAAAAAAAAATATAAGAATTTTAAGTTTTTTGAAAAAACGAAAGATTTTACATTTTTTCTCATATATATATATATAGCTTGTTAGCATATGTACATCATTGGTAGTCGCTGAGTGCTGCAGAGTACTTTTTACTAGATAGATAGAGAGATAGATAGATAGAGAGATAGATAGATAGATAGACAGACAGACAGATAGATCTTACCAGTCTCCTGCTCTCCCGCTGCCTGCTTCAGAGGCTACTCAGTAAGTTTCATGAACATTCACTGCACTGAGCTGCAACGGTCAATCATAGTCACTCACTCTCTGTGAGAGCATCTGTGATTGGCTGTTGAACTCAGACTGTGCCCCCAGAATGTGTACCAGTGTGTGTGCTTGGTTGCCATATATATTAGTGTATGGCTAGGGTCACACTTGGGTTGTGGCATCTGCTTGATGTGTGGCGCCCCTATAGCAAGGCACCACAGGGAGGTACTACATCCTAATTAAAGGTGTGGTGCCTCTGTAACCATGGACGTGGGGAATCGTCAGATTCTGCACCCCAACACCCAATGCAGGCCACTTTAATACAGGGGACTGAAATTCAGTAGGTCCCATGGGGTGGAGCCTAGAGAGCGGGAGACGGGAAGTGACAGCACAGTCAGACAGTTGGTGTGAGAAGAGCAAGCAAGGCAGATGCAATCGACCCTGCGACTGCATCAGGAAGCCGCCTCTTTGTAGAGCGGCGATCCAGACTTTGGAAGGGGGTTTACCCGGGCCTGGTTGGAGCCAGCTGGGGACCCAGGTCGACATCGGCATACCGGAGCCGAAATAGCTAGATGCAAGATTCATCCCTAACTACAGACCGGTAAGCTGAGGGCCCGACACACACAGGGAGCCGAAACACCCCTAAAGCAGCCCAACATCAGTCCCGCAGCTGGGTTCACGACGCCGACGAGTGAAAGACTTTTAGGTAACAGACCCCGTGGACTAGAGACTTGGCTCAAGAGGGGTAAGAGAGAGAGAGAAGGTAACAAGACCACGAGCGCCATATTGAGGGCATCACTGTCAGACTCTGAGGAAACCTTCACGACCCACGATTATAATACCCGTTAACCCAGAATGTACTGTGTACCTGTTTCCATCTAGGGCAAGTAAAGACCCGTTTGAGCTGAAGTGGTGTCTGTTCTCCTTTCATTCGGCACCCGGAGGGCCACAGCATCATCACCGGAAGTGAGGACTACTACCCCCATCCTAAATCCCGCTGCCCTGAGGTAAAGCTCCACCTGTGGGGAGCTGTACCACTAAAGCTGCCTTCCATCACCTCAGCAGCCGGCCACAGCACTGGTAACCATTATCTGGTACCACAGGAGGCATCAAGTTATCATCCCCCATCATCATCACCCCCATCCCTGCCACTGAGGGTCCAGGGCATGGAACCGGGAACCGACCAGCCGTGATCCTCCATCGAAGTAATCCCCTGTCGCGGTAGTCCCCTACGCTGTCGACCGACTCAGGTTGATTCTTTAAAGGCTGCATTTATTTTCCCTGGCATTCACATGACATATGTCTATATTTTTGACGCACATATCTACCATGCATTAACGCAGAGGTCCCCAAAGTCAGTCCTCGAGGGCCGAACCAGTGCAGGTTTTCAGGATTTCCTTACTATTGCACAGGGATTGGAATCATTGCCTGCTGTGCAATACTAAGGAGATCCTGAAAACCTGCACTGGTTCAGCCTCGAGGACTGACATTGGGGACCTCTGCATTAACGGATGTCAGCTGACATGGTTGCCATGGTGACCTCACACTGCACCGCTGACATGGCCGGTGGTCAACCACACCTCTCAGAGCACTCATTGTGTGCTCGGATAGGATGCTTCTTCTCCAGTCTGACCTGAGTTTTGCTTTATGGGACCTTGTGTGGATTATTGTTGGAAGGTATATTTGAGGTTAATAAATGGGAACATTTTTGTTGTCAGTGTGTTTTATTTCTAATAAAGAACTGTGTGTTTATTAACTATTCACTTACCGAACCGTATCCTGGATTTCATGGCTTCTGTGGATGTACACTTAACTACACTACAGAATATGGCTAACCAAATTCTCGTGCAGTCTATGATCCTCAATCCAGTGGGATTTCCATGCCCAGTTCTTTGCCTTGTCAATGCAAACCACTACATTATAGCAGAGATCCTTAACTCTACAGGGATTTCCTTAACCAATGCCAGCTGCATTTCCGGTGGTTGCCACAGCAATACTGGATCTGGTCAGGTGACGCGTTTATGATGGTGACCGGATCACATGAAAAGGCAATCGCATCAGTTGACCACAGCCTGTGTCACTCAGCAAGAGCCGCGGGCCAGTAAGCGATGAGACACTAAGGTCACCTATGGACACAGTTCAGGTAATCATGATGGCCCCTATCCCCGGGTGACCTCAGAGAGTCCCGACTTACTAGACAGCTTGCGGCTCATTCATTCAGTGTTTGGAGGCTGCGGTGACAGGATGCCTCAGATGAAGCAGAGCTCAGATTGCGATGAAGCCGGCCGAGATAATACGTTGCAGAGGTCGAGGATGGGTATGAGGGAGCAATAAAGATGGAGTCAAGAAATGTGTTTGTGTTTTTATTTATAATAAAATGTTTTCTCTATATGTTATGTCTTCTATATTATTTATGTGAGATTCCCAATGGCCAGGTCTAACATTGGCCCAACAATATGAATCTTGTGCTTAATGCCAGCTGGCAATACTAAGCTGGTATTAACCCCTTAATACTCAGATTACCACCGCACCAGGGTAACTGGAAGAGCCAGGTAAAGCACCAGGAATTGGCGCTTCTTATGAATGTGTGGCCCCTGTGGATCCAGTCGCCACAGAGGTACAGCACCCCATTTAGAGGTGTACTACCCCACTCTTGGGTAAGGAAAGGGGCACGATGGGTATCCAAGCATCCAGACACAACACACCACTCCAAGTTGGGGTCAGGGCAAGATTCCTCCTATGGGAGAGCACAGTCCCTGATCCTGTCTGGAGAAGAGGAACCAGGGTATTGGACCTCGGCGGAGAGTAGGGTTTAGGGGAGCACCCAGGCAGGAATTAAAGCTAGGAAGAACACACGTAGGTAACATGGGACACATGATGAACCATATAAAAGGGAAAATCGGAAACATCTAGAGTTAGTTGGTAGTTAGTGGAGAGTAGTTGGCAGGTGTCTGTGAGGGCTAGAGTGTCTGTCAAGTAAAAGGGTTAACATCTGGAAGGAGACGTACAGGGCTGGAGCCAGTGGAAGATCATCCTAAGATAGAGAGAAAGAACGAGGGTGCTCCAGAAGATAGAAGGGGTGCCAGGGGACCGGGTAGTGAGCAATCCACTGGGGGTCATCCGCATCCACAACGACAGAAACCGTATGGAGGGACCAGGCCGCAGAGTAGGGGTATCGGGCTCCAGACTAGTGGAGAACAACCATGCTCAGCTATCAACTACGGAGGCTGCGGTGTCTCTAGGTACCGCAGTTGAAACCGTGCACATCAGCTGAAAAGGTAGCCACAGAGGGTTTAGGGACAGACGACAAAGTAACCCTAAGAAGGACCTGCGATCACCGGCTCGGGGCACTGTGTGAGCGAGGCACAGGGCAGGAGGGCGAAGCAAGCGCAGAAGAATTGACTGTGAAAGGACAGTAGAAAGGGGTACTGGTTTGTGCCACCATCTTACTCGTGAATTAGTTGGATCTCCTACTCCATCCTCAAGGACTTAGCACTCCGCAGGTTGTTGCAATGGTGAGGACTGCTGTGACTGGAATGACAAAACTGTGAGTAAACATCTTGAGACTTCACCCCTCTGTGTCTGTGACTTTCTTGCTGCACCTCTGCGCTGAAACACCAGTACCAACTCACTGATAACATCTTCTTTCCTAAGGGGTCAGCCCTACCCGTGGAGGGCTTACCATCAAGCTGCCTTATTACCAACCCCCTTAGAGGAACTGTTAAGCACTGGCCGCCAACATTAGCCGCAACCTGCTGGTGGCGTCACATAAACAAGAATCCCCAAGTCTGGTAACCCGTTCCCAAGAAGAGTTTTCCCTACTTTCCCATCCCTGAATCAAAGTCCCCTATTAATCCCCTTTTGATTGACCATCCGGGGCCACGCCACTGTGACATCCCCAGGAAATGACACCAAACAGGGCCTGGTTCCGATTACCCCACTACCTCCACGGGGTGAGTCAAATGCACCAATTTCTGGGGCAGCTAAGGGCTGCTATTCTATTTTCTAGTTTACAGCTGCCTAGTTCTACCTTGGCTGGCATTCAAAAATAGGGCAAGGGCCTATGCATTTTTTCTGCCAGCCAAGGTAAAAATTGGCAGCTGGGGGTGGCAGCTCACAGCTGTCCACTTTATCTGTGCTGAGAATGAAAAATATAGCAAAACCCTACGCATTTTTTCCCATTATCTATTTATTTTACACACTATGATGACAGGTTGATTGCCATACACTAATGTGTATGGCAACCAAGCACAGACACCATCAAGATTGTGGAAACGTAGTCTGAGTGCAACAGCCAAAGCACAGACTCTTTCACAGAGTGTGAGCGTCTGTGATTGGCCATTGCCAGTCAATGCAGTGAATATGCAGGAAACTTAATGGGCAACCCCAAAAGTAAGTGAGTGGGAGAGTGGGAGAGTGGAGACTGTGAGCAGCCCTGAAAGGTAGCAGCAGGAGACTAGTAAAATCGACCTTTGTGTGTATCTGTTATTTGAGCTGTGTTTGGCAGGTATTGGACACCTTTGAAGGTATTTTCCATGTGTTTGATGTTGCTTGCCATTGATTTCAATGGGGTTTGGGGGTTCTACGAACAATTTGGCAAACACCCGCTATTCTGCAAACTGAACCGAATCCGAACACTTAGGTGTTCACTCATCTCTAGCCTGGATTCCCGCCATTCCAACCCAGAGACAAGTTATGGCTCTCTTCCATGCACATCCATCTCAAGATTCCCTCCTCTAAACTGGGTCACCAGTACATCGGTCCTTTTGAGGTCTTCCAGAGGATAAACAAAGTGTCCTACAATCTGAAACTATTATCCTCCTTGTGGATCCATAACTCCTTCCACGTCTTCTTTCTGAACCTGGTCGTTCTCAGACACTATCTCCAGGATCCCAGTTCTCTACCCTCTTCAGGAAGTGCTGAAAACGTCTTCGAGGTAGAGCACATTCTGGCCTTGATAAGGAGAGGAGGTTAGACTCTTTTTTTGTTCAGCAGGAGGGGATTTAGTCCTGAGGAGAGATCTTGGGAGCCTAAAAAAAAAACCCTGTCTCCTGAGGAGGTTTTGGTTAGGCCTGAAAAAGGGGAGACGTAAGGAGGAGGGTAATGTTACATCAGTGGGCGTGGTGCCAGTCTCCATGGAGGGAGATCAGTACCTGCGACACACTCACCCTACCTGTGGTCCCATACGGTCTGCCCTTTCCTTGGCTGTGTGTCAACAGCATGCTGGACCTCCGGTGGAAACGGTGCCAGTCTCCATGGGGCGGGGAGATCGGTAACTGCAGTGCACTCTCCCTGTTCTGGGTTCCAGGCAGTCTGCTTGCTCCTTGGCTGTGCGTGCATAGCATACTCACCTTGCCCGTGGTCCTGTGCCACCTGCCCGCTCACCAGCTGTGTCTTCCTGCTCCCAGGGCCTGCATTCCCTGCACAGGTCCCCTGGGAGTGTGCTTAGAAGGCACGCCAGACACTGAAGAGATTTTAAAGGCCAGTATGCCCCAATCAGAACTACCTGTCAATCCATGGCTGATAGGCATATGGTACTTAAAGCACCTTACTCCTGAACAACATGGTCCTTTCTTTTTGATATTTATAGTTCTCAGGTCCTCCATCCTTGTACCTTGTAACTGCGTACTTGTTCCTGGTCTGTACCTAGCTACCTTTATTCTGCTCTCCTTTCGACATTACTAAGTTGTGTCTCTCCTCAGACTCTGCTACCGCATACACCTGTCCATTATAGCCTGCACTTGCCTATTATGACCTGCAACTGTCTGTTACAGTCTGCATCTGCCTGCTATGGCTTGAACTGGTCTGCTACTACATGCTCCTGTCTGCTCAAGTGCCTGCATCTGATGTGTCATGTATGGACCTGCATTGACCTCCACCACAGAGTGTTGCAACTGACCAGCCTCCATCATCCTGTGGTCACATGTTACTCAGAGACACTTGGTACATACAAGCTGGCTGCCTGGTACCAACGGTCGTGGCATTTAAACCCTCTGGGGTTACCCCTAGCAATCCCTGTGCAGGAGTCCTCTCACTGGTCAGCTCCTCCAGGCAAGGTCACCTTCTGTGAGCATAACATTTCACATAACAGATTCCCTTTAAGTTGACTAAACATAAAGAAGGATTTTGGACTGCGGTACTTTTTGTTCTTTCTATAGATAAGCCGCCACCAGAGGATTCTGACTGCTGCTCTCTCATAGACCACAGGAGCGCTCCACAGTGAGAGCACTCCAGTGTATTTGAGAATCTGGCAAGACAGAATTCGGTCAAACGATCCTTTAAATCAACGTTTGACTAAGGCTGGGGTCACACATAGAAGTCCGTTTTTGGAAGTGATTTTCATCACCAATCCGTTTTTTATAGGGTGCTTTTTGAGTCTCCTGCACCCCTGAACGTTTTTAGACTTAGTCATTTTTTCCATAAAAACGATATGTGCCATGCGTTAACGCATGCGTTTCCCATAGGGCCCCATGTTAAAAAAACGCATGCGTTTTTTAACTGATGCCAAAAACGTTGCAAGCAACGTTTTTGGCTCAAAAACGGACAGAGCAATGTTTTGAGGTCCAGAAAAAAACGGACAGGGTGTTTATTACATCCAATCCATTTTTCTGTCAGTTTTTGGACTTAGAAAAAAAAAATGCTAAAAATGAAGCCAAAAACGGACTGAGGGCTTATGTGTGACCCCAGCCTAACAGCTATCTATCCATTGTGCATGGGGGGCTTTAGATTCTGCTCCCTGATTTAGCCCAATCCATATCCAGTGAGCTGACATTATCTCCGGTCTCATGACTCTTATATTACGCTATTTTGCAATATGTTCTTCATATCCTGCCTCTAGCAGGGGATCTCATGACATTTTCAGGTTATGCTGTTTGTAATATACGGTTCATATCCTGTGTCTAGCAGGGATCCCCAGTCTAGGGCTTTCCCATGGCTACAGCGCATACAATGGAACTTTTCCATTAGATTTCTTCGGACATCAGTATGAATAGCAACACGAGGACACTTTATTCCGTGTCCGGTGGTATAGCCTATCTGTCATGCTGTCTCCATGTATCTTCCCAGGCTGCCTGTGTTTATTGACATATCACCCCCTTCCGACACTTTTGATAACATAGAGGCAGCAATAACTTGCATTTCTGATCTATCAGATCCTTGTGAATGTAGAGTCTCCTACACACACCAGGCCACTGTCATGGCAAGCTCGCACTTACCGGTATGCGATAAGAGCTATTCTCACACTGACAGCTGCACGTATAGTGAGAATCACACATTCTGCACATGCAGATGACAAGGTCAAGCACGTCCTGCTTCAATGCAAGACTTTATAAATCATTGCTTTATTAAACTACTAGCTGTAGTACCCGGCTATGCCCGGGTTAATAAATAACTGCTGTTAGCTATAACAAAATAGAATTTGAATATGTCATATTAATGACCTGTAGGAAAATAGAAGCTGAGCTGTGATTGGTTGCTATAGGCAGTCTAATAAATCTCCAGCCAACAGTAAACCCTCCCCTTGGCCGGGCAGTATATGTTACCTCACACATACACATAATAGACAGCTCATGTGACTGACATCTGCCTTAATTCCCTATATGGCACATGTGTTGCACATTAGCTGTTTTTAATCAGATGTTTATGTTTGGAAAATAAAGATAGCACACGTATGAGGCGAGTTGTGTGAGGTGATTTGTGCACATCTGTGTCTGTCTGTGTGTCCCTGGGGTGTGTATGTGTGTGTCTCTGTTGTGTGAGGTGATTTGTGCACATCTGTGTCTGTCTGTGTAGTGTGTGTGTCCCTGGGGTGTGTATGTGTGTGTCCCTGTGAGATGGGGTCTGTGTGGTGTGTGTCTCTGTTGTGTGTGTCTCTTTGTGGTGTGTGTGTCCCTGTGGGGTAAGTGCATGTGCCCCTATAGTGTGTGTATGTGTGTGTGCCCTTGTGTGGGGGTCTGTGGTGTGTGTGTGTGTGTGTATCTGTGTTGTGTGTGTCTCTTTGTGGTGTGTGTGTGTCCCTGTGGGGTGAGTGCATGTGTCCCTATAGGGTGTGTATGTGTGTGTGTGTCCCTGTGGGGGGGTGTCTGTGTGGGGTGTGTGTGTCTCTGTGTTGTGTGTGTCCCTTTGTGGTGTGTGTGTGTCCCTGAGGGGTGAGTGCATGTGTCCCTATAGGGTGTGTATGTGTGTGTGTCCCTGTGGGGGGTCTGGGTGGTGTGTGTGTGTGTCTCTTTGTGGTGTGTGTGTCCCTGTGGGGTAAGTGCATGTGCCCCTATAGGGTGTGTATGTGTGTGTGCCCCTGTGTGGGGGTCTGTGGTGTGTGTGTGTGTATCTGTGTTGTGTGTGTCTCTTTGTGGTGTGTGTGTGTGTCCCTGTGGGGTGAGTGCATGTGTCCCTATAGGGTGTGTATGTGTGTGTGTGTCCCTGTGGGGGGGTGTCTGTGTGAGGTGTGTGTGTCTCTGAGTTGTGTGTGTCCCTTTGTGGTGTGTGTGTGTCCCTGAGGGGTGAGTGCATGTGTCCCTATAGGGTGTGTATGTGTGTGTGTCCCTGTGGGGGGTCTGTGTGGTGTGTGTGTGTGTCTCTTTGTGGTGTGTGTGTCCCTGTGGGGTAAGTGCATGTGCCCCTATAGGGTGTGTATGTGTGTGTGCCCCTGTGTGGGGGTCTGTGGTGTGTGTGTGTGTATCTGTGTTGTGTGTGTCTCTTTGTGGTGTGTGTGTGTGTCCCTGTGGGGTGAGTGCATGTGTCCCTATAGGGTGTGTATGTGTGTGTGTGTCCCTGTGGGGGGGTGTCTGTGTGAGGTGTGTGTGTCTCTGAGTTGTGTGTGTCCCTTTGTGGTGTGTGTGTGTCCCTGAGGGGTGAGTGCATGTGTCCCTATAGGGTGTGTGTATGTGTGTGTGTCCCTGTGGGGGGGGTCTGTGTGGTGTGTGTGTGTCTCTTTGTGGTGTGTGTGTCCCTGTGGGGTGAGTGTATGTGTCCCTATAGGGTGGCTATGCGTGTGTGTCCCTGTGGGGGGGGGTCTGTGTGGTGTGTGTGTGTCTCTTTGTGGTGTGTGTGTGTCCCTGTGTGGTGAGTGCATGTGTCGCTATAGAGTGTGTGTGTGTCCCCTTGGGGGTGTGTGTCTTTGTGGTGTGTGTTTGTTCGGGTGCGTGGTGAGCATCCAATGTTGGGGCTGCACCTTAGCGACTATACACTTGCTGTTACTCTTTGTGTGCGTGTGGTGTGTATACATGTCTGTCTCTGTGTGTGGTGAATATCTCATGTTGGGGCCCCACCTTAGTGACTATATGCTGGTATGTGCTGTTAGTCTTTGGCGCTATCATTAAGTCCCTCTCATTCACAACTGTCAACTGGTAACTGTCACTTTTTCCCCATTATGTAGATAGGGGCAAAATTGTTTGGTGAATTGGAATGCGCGGGGTTAAAATTTCGCCTCACAACATAGCCTATGACGCTCCCGGGGTCCAGACGTGTGACTGTGCAAAATTTTGTCTCTATAGCTGACAGCTGTCGATTTTCCTCCCACACGTTTCCTTTCCCTTTTTTCCCATTATGTAGATAGGGGCAAAATTGTTTGGTGAACTGGAACGCGCAGGGTTAAAATTTTGCCTCACAACATAGCCTATGACGCTCCCGGGGTCCAGACATGTGACTCTGCAAAATTTTGCGGCTGTAGCTGCAACGGTGTAGATGCCAATCCCGGATATACACACATACACACATACACACATTCAGCTTTATATATTAGATATCAAATAAATCAAATATAGAAAATTAGTAATAATAGGAATACCTAAATATAGTTTGTTAACATTAAAGGACTGTCTCTGCAGATAGTGCTGAATCCAGGCAATGTCAATCACCAGTGAGTGAGGCTGGCATACAAAGCCGGTGGGTGGAGCCCTAATTAACATATTTAATTGAACTCCACAGTTTCTGCAGATAGGGGGCAGCAATTAGATAAGATTTTTATTAGGGCTGACCCCAACAACTCTGCTTTATTTATACTGTGGGTTTGGGCTGACAAACTCCCTTGTTATAAAATTACTGACCGGTATAAAGATGAATTTTAGAAATACAAAATAAGCCAAAAGAAATTCATTGCTTCGAGAACGCCCGGTGATGTTCTAAAATGTCAATGTATAGTAGTGCAAATACATGTGATCAGAGATGGAATTCCCATACAGAAGGCACAGATTTATTACCGTATGCGCCTCCTTGATCTCTACATGCACAGTGCTACATAAGTGATGAGTCGTCAGCATTAGGAAGCACTGATGGGGCTTCCTCCTCCATACACAACGGTCACGTGATCACTGTATATAAGAAAGAAGCAGGAGCTGATGGTAATAGACAGTGGCGTAACCAGAGTCCGATAAACCCCGGTGCAAAATTTGGACGTGGGCAGCCCCTCCCACCCCCCACCTCACATGTTGGTCAGATGTATGAACCCTTATAATGTTCTAAATCTAAGGACATTTGAGTTGCTCCCTCTCCACCTTCATTATTTTCTAATGTCCCCCATCCCGGGCCACTGTCTGGTATATATGCCCTGTCAGTCGCAACCTCTACATCTGAGATGGTTAGTCCTGGGTCATAGGAGACAGGTGAAAAATAATACTCATTTATTTTGATATTGTAAAAAGATGTATGTGGGATGTAATACTAGGAGATTGAAAGCCTGCATTTCAGAACATCTTAGGCTGCTTTCACAACTGCGTTCCTCAGCATTTCTGGCAGATCCGGCAGTTGTTGCTGATCTGCCAGATAGCGCAACACTAGTGGCAAGCCTGCATTCGACCTGATGCATTCCCAGACTTACAGACATGTGCGTCACTTGCGGTTTTGCACTTGCTGGCAGCGTATTTTTGTCTGTTGCCGCAAGTGCCGGATTGGCTGGATCACGGCAAGACCACAAGTGCCGCACCTGATCGCAATTCCCATAGGGAATGCATTAGGTTGAACGCAGCCTTGCCGCAAGTGTTCTGGCAGATCAGGAACAACTGCCGTATATGCCACGAATGTCGAGAAACACTGATGTGAAAGCAGCCTTACTGACAGGGGCATAACAACAATAGGTGCAGGGGTTGCGATCGCACCGGGCCCTGCAGCCTAGGGGGGCCCCAGAACTCCCTTTGGCCTATAGAAAAAGACTAATACTATTAAAGATTTGCAATAATTGGGGGTCCCGTTGGAGCTTTCGCATCGGGGCCCTGGGCCTGAAGTTACGCCACTGCTTACTGACATTGTTCTTACTATTTACAACACACGATTTCTCATGCGTCCCAGCATTTTATCCCCCATCTTGCACGTGGGACTGCTTCCTGTTAAGGTATTTGGTACATAAAGGGTGTTGAAACCATCCAGGGATGGAGATCTGAAGAGACACCTTTTGACACGTGAAGTGTTCTGGATATTAAATCTTAATGCCAGTCGTCCAAATGGTTTCAATGCCTGTTAAAAAAATATGTTTCATTATTAATTAGTACACCTTTTCATTGCATTTATGTCTTTGTAAAAAAAAAATATGTTTTTTTCTTTGTTTTATTTGACCTCTTATTCATGTGACCTGTACATTGTATTCCTATTGGTCAGTTTCTTGTATATTGGTAGCTCTTGATCTATAGTTTATTAGCTGTGAAAAAGAATACCTGTGAGTGTTTGAAACGTGTTGCTTTGATCACATCATTTTTGATCGCATTATGAATCTTTTTTATCATTTTTTTTTAACAAAAATTTATTTTTTAAGGATCTGGAATTTCTCAATTTTTTTTTTTGCATTAACTCCAGGTCTGGCCAGTTTCTTCCTCGCTCTTGCATGCCTTGAGCAAGTTTAATAGGTAAACTGGTTACACACTTTCCTATGCATTTTGTTTATTTCCTGTGTGTGTATTGGAACAACACAAATAAACCTCCATAGAATTAAAGCAAATTGGACATAATTTCACACAAAATCCCCCATATGAGTCGGGCAAAATTGATGGCATGTTTCTGAAAATTATGGGTTAGCAACTTTGTTTTATTAAAACTCACCTGTGGTAAGTAACAGGAGTGGGCAATATGAAAATCACACCTGAAACCAGGTGAGGAGAAGTTGACTCAATCTTTGCATTGTGTATGAGAAAAAGAACTATTTGAGAAACCAAATTTGTAAAAAAAAAAAAAATCAACAATCTCCAGGTTACAAGTGCATCTACATAGATCTTAATGTTCCTTTGTCCACTCTGCACAGCTAATCTCCATGGATGTGAATGGCAGTGAAAAATTGAAAGAAAGCTTGCAATGCAGGAAAGTCGGGATTGTTGATGAGCAGAAATTCAAGCTGTCCTGCAGGCTCAGGATGCATCAGTGTCAGCACAAACTATCCGTCAAAATTTGAATGAAATAAAATGCTGTCAGGAGACTCAGGAAGACTCCACTGCTGAGATAGAGACCTAAAACAGCTAGACTTCAGTTTGTCAAAATGTATTTGAGTAAGCAAAATCCTTCTGAAAGCGGCTTGTGACAGATGAGACAAGATAGGCTTTTTGGTAAAGCACGTCATTGTACTGTTTACCAAAAATAGAATGAGGCCGACAAAGAAAGGAACACAGGACCTACAGTCAAACATGGTGGAGGTTAAAGATGTTTGAGGGTTGCATTGTTGCCTCTGGCACTGGGAGTCTTGACTATGTGCAACGCATCATGAATCTGAATATTACCAAAGACATTTGGATTGCAATGTAGTGCCCAGTGTCAGAAAGCCGGGTTTATGTTCTTATTCATGGGTTTTCCAGCAGGACAATGACCTTAAACATACTTCAAGAAGCCCCAGAAATAGAAAAAACAAAGCACTGGAGAGTTCTGAAGAGTCAGGAATGAGTCTGGATCTAAATCTGATTGATCACCTGTGGAGAGATCTTAAAAGAGGACCTGTCACCCCGCTGGTGCTATGCTAACTGAATGCAGCATTTAATGCAGCATGTCTCTTGCATTCAGGGAAGGGGTCCCCCATGACTCTAGCCCCCCTGTAAGGAGTCCAGAGGGACTTACTCAGTAATGAGTCATTGCTGTTGCTGGTGTCCTCCCCGCCTCCAGCCCTCTCTGTGCCACCTCTTGTTCAGCCTCCTTTATGCGTCTGCACTCCTCCCTGCCTCCAGCCTTCTGTGTACCACCTTCAGCCCTCTCTATGCCACTTCCAGCACTCTCTTGTTCAGCCTCCTTTATGTGTCATCGCTGAGGGCTGGAGGTGGCACACAGAAGGCTGGAGGGGGGAGAATACCAGCAACAGCGATGACTCATTACTGAGTAAGTCTCTCCGGACTCCTTATCTGTACCCTTTATAAAGTCTTTTCAACAGCTTACAGGGGGGCTAGAGACATGGGGGACCCCTTCCCTGAATGCAGCAGACATGCTGCATTCAGTGCTGCATTCAGTTAGCATAGCACCAGGTGGGTGACAGGTCCTCTTTAATAATGCTGTTGGGAGAAGATGCCTTTTCACATGAGAGACTGTAATGGATGCCCCCCACACCTTTCGGATGCTTTGTCTGGGTGTGTGCACATCACCTGAAAGAACCACGCTGACACCCATGTCAATGTAGAGCTTAATGACAAAGACCTTTATTAAGGGAGGGGTTAGCAGTTTTATACTCTTATCATTAAAGGGGCGTTTCTTAAGGGTGTTTCTAGGTAATTGCATCATATTATGCTGAATATACATTTTATTCTGAAAAAACATTCAATTATATTCTGTGTGTTAGTTAGTTTAAACTAGCCTTGAATTCGCACAGTACATTCAGAACAATCTGATAAGAGCTTCAGTGCAGCTACCTCTAAGTCAAAACATTTATATAAAATCTGAGCCAGAGAAAACCCAAAGGTGGGAGAGAAGAAGGAGAGAGGGCTATAAGAAAAGTGCAAGGCCTCTTTCCTTCAAACAGGCCTCTAGCCTGTACTAAGAGATTTCTGAATGACTATAAGTTAAAATAAATTATTAACTATTTATTGCCATAACAAGACCTGGAACAGGTTTATAAAGAGGACTCCGAAATTCCAATTGAGAGGTGTAAGAAGATTATTGATGGTTATACCGTAGGGAAGGAATCTGGGCACTAGAGGGCTTTTGGTGTTTTTCCTACGCTTGTATGTGCTGCCAGCAATATGGTGTTGCGCAAGTCTGCACAGGGTCCAGTCACAAAAATGTCCAAAGATTTAGAAGAAACAGACGGCACTCACCATTAGATGAAGGTTTTTTAATCCAAGTGCTCCGTTAGGAGGTGCGGGTTACAAACATTATGTGGCGGGGAGGGAGGTGCAGGGAGGACGACGGGCACATGTTTTGCCTGATTAGGCTTCCACGGGCCCGTCGTCCTCCCCGCAACTCCCTCCCCGCCACATAATGTTTGTAACCCGCACCTCCTAAAGGAGCACTTGGATTAAAAGAAAATTCATCTAATGGTGAGTGCCGTCTGTTTCTGCTAAATCTTTATTGATGGTTATACAAAGCGATTGATTGCACTTATTTTAACAAAGGGTGTGCAACCATCATTTTTGTCCGGCTCATTTTTGGGGTTTTTGTGCGAAATTATGTTTATTTTGTCTTTATTGTCCGATTTTTTTTTTTGCGTTGTTCCATTACCCACAATGTGCAATTAGCAGAAATGCTTCATTTTCTGGAATAATTTCAAGGGCGCCAACACTTTTGGCCATGACTGCACAATATGCAGAAAAGTAGCATTTACCGGTAAATCCATACGTTTTCCTGTATACAAGTAAATATTAGCAAAAAGTAGCACATATATGTAAATAAGGTAAGTCTAGGGTCAGACTACCATTTTTAGCAGATGTCACTGACAACCGCTAAAAACGTAGTCATTTTTTCATCAGCGCAGCTGCCGCTCAACTCTGTCCCTGGTTACTGGATAACTAGGGACAGCGTTGAGTGGCAGGTGCGCTGAAAAGTGCATATGCACTGATGAAAAAATGACTAAGTTTTTAGTGGATGTCAGTGACATTTGCTAAAAACAGTAGTCTGACCCCAGCCTAATGCTGTTTTACAGCAGGAAACTTTGAGGTGAGTGGCCTTGAATCATAGTTTTATATTTTAACTCATTATGTATGCTTCCATGCTGCAAAACTGTGAATGTGCACTATAGTTAATGGTAGGCCGTCCATTAAGAGTAACAAGCATTTTTTCTATGGAACAGTAGTATAAAAAATAACAGTTCATCACATGGCACATTCCAAATGCATCTCCCAACATACCACACTCATGATAGGACACATCCAGCTTTAGCCTAAAGATTGGACAGGAAAAAAACGTGCTGACAGTGTAAACTCCAGGTGACATTTATTACATGAAGTTCATGTGCAGAGGTGAGAGGTTTTACTCTACAGAGGACCCTTCATCAGCTGGAGCATGATGAACTGTCCACATCATTGAACAATGGCTGCAGAGCCGAGTAAAGATATCAACTTGTAAAGTTTAGGTGCTAATTGATGATAAACCCAATAGGACTCCTGCTTCTGATTGTTCAACGTCGTGCAAGGAAAAAAGTACACACCCCAAAGAGGTCAGACCTCCACCAAAAAGAATAATGTAGCATATCTAATTGCTTTGGTCAACACAAATGTGAGCTGTGTTTCAGAGTTAATAGTGAGTTCAGGAGGCTGTGGGAAGGGAAATGGCTCATAAATGGAGAAATAAGCATATTGTATCCTAACCCGCCCCTCTTAGACTGTGAGCCCTCGTGGACAGGGTCCCTGCCCCTCCTGTACCTGTACGTCCTGATCGACTAGATTTAGTGTACTTGTTCTTGTCTCCCTCATCTTCATGGAAAGCGCCATGGAACCTAATGGCGCTATATAAATAAATAATAATAATAATAATATTTATCGCATACTACTGTAATATTGATATTTACACAAAATGCAGCATAGGCGCTGCTGAAGGTAGCTTTTTTTAGCTTAATAGACCCTGAGGGGGTGACAGGTTCCCTTTAAAGAGGTTTGGCACTATTAATGTGGCCTCCTTTCTTTTGTCCTAACTATTCCTGGCACTTTCCTTATATACTTCTACTACTTACCCTGCTCCTCTAAGAGTCTCATAAATACCCTTATAGTTGTTCTAGCTTTGATCCTTCTGGTCTGGAGACTGGAATCGGACCAGCTGAGCAGATCACTTCAATGGTGGGGACTGAGAGGAGAATAAAGTGTGTTAGAGACTGCTTTGACACTGAAGGAATGTGAATAAGCTACATGGCTATCAAATGAATAGCAGGACTATGTGTACAGCTAAGAAAATGTGTATATGGAAGGAGACTTAGCAAAAACTGCTTTGAGAGACTTAGCTTAAGCACTGGCCACTGCTTTTGAGCCCGGTAACCATGACAAGGTGCTCTCATCTTACCAGGTCCTAACACTATGTCACTACATGCGGTATACAATTGCTTGTGTGGGTTTATATGCCTTTTAATGTAATTAAAACCTCCTGGAATGGTATGTCTGTGGGCTACAGCAAAATGGAGAAATAGGTGAGGCAGCAAGGTGGGGGAAGGAAGCACAGTCAAAAAATAGTCATACTAGATATTATATTATGACCGGCATCACCTACGTGTAAAGGTGCAAGCAAGAAAATACACTATGATAAGAAAACAAGATCTGCTGCGACACTAAACACTGAGGGAATGGGAAGCAAGATGGAGGAATAGGAAAGGCTACAGGGTGGGGTGATGTCGATCATTATATATTATGTAGAATGACTATTTTTTGACTGTGCTCCCTTCCCCCGCCCTGTAGCCTCGCCTATTCATCCATCTTGCCATAGCTCAGGTCCACAGACATACCATTCCAGCAGGTTTTAATTGCATTCAGAGGCATATAAACCCACATAAGCAAGTGTATACCACATAATGTTAGGACCAGGTAAGATGATAGCACCTTGTTGCGGTTACCAGGCTCAAAAGCAGTGGCCAGTGCTAAGCTAAGTCTCTCAATTTTCTTTATAATCTAAAGCAGTTTTTGCTAAGTCTCCTTGCCATATACACATTGTCTTAGCTGTACACATAGTCCTGCTATTCATTTGGTATCCATGTAGCTTATTCTGGGCCGGGACGACAGCTAGGCGAAACAAGGCGATCGCCTAGGGCACCATCTTGTGCAGGGCGCATTCCCGCCTGACCGGACTCCAGACCGGGCAACCCCCCCCCATTAATCACAGCCGTCGGGCCCTGGAGTTGCGGGGAGAAGCTGCGGCAGGGAGTGGTGGGCGCCGCTATGTTCTTTGTGGCTGGCGCCCACTAACTGTTCAGCCGGTCAATAGAGGTTGAGACTTCTACACAATGGCCGTGGTCTCCAATTAGCCGCGGCCATTTTGTTGAAGTCTCAACTTCCACCGACCGGCTGTACTGTTAGTGGGCGCTGGCCACAAAGAACATGGCGGCGCCCACCGCTAGCTGCCGCAGGCCCGCAGCTACTCCCCGCAGGCAGCTCCAGTCCTGAAGATGTGCCCTCCGGGCTCCGGCACCCCTGCTCCGCATCCACAGCTCCCCCCAATGGTAAGTTATGCTGGGGTCCGGGGTAGGGATGGGGCAATGTACAGAATAGGGGGCCATATATAGGGAAGGAGGCTGTGGGGATAGAGACTGGGAGGCTGTGGGGATAGACACAAGGAGGCTGTGGGGGATAGAGACAGGGAGGCTGTGGGGAGACAGGGAGGCTGTGGGAAGACAGGGAGGATGTGGGGACACAGGGAGGCTGTATGGAGACAGGGAGGCTGTGGGGAGACAGGAAGGCTGTGGGGAGACAGGGAGGCTGTCAGGATGGAGGGATGCAGTCAGGATGGAGGGAGGCTGTTGGTATGGAGTAAGGATGGAGAGAGGCTGTCAGGATGGAATAGGCTATTGGGATAGAGGGAGGCTGTCAGGATGGAGGACCGCTGTTGGGATGGAGGAAGTATGGAGGGACGCTGTTAGGATGGAGGGACGTTGATGGGAAGGAGGGAGGCTATTGCGATGGAGGAAGGATGTAGGGAGGCTGTCAGGATGGAGGAAGGATGAAGTGAGGCTGTTGGGATGGAGGAAGGATGGAAGGAGGCTGTCAGGATGGAAGAAGGATGAAGTGAGGCTGTCGGGATGGAGGAAGGATGAAGTGAGGCTGTCGGGATGGGGAAGGATGAAGTGAGGCTGTCGGGATGGAGGAAGAAGGGAAGGAGGTTGTCAGGATGGAGGAAGGATGGAGGGAGACTATCAGGATGGAGGGAGGCTGTCGGAATGGAGGGAAGCTGTTGGGATGTTGTCTATATGGCTGGCAGCCATCTCTATTGCGTACGGCCAGCAGTAGTCTCTATTGTGTATTCTCTATTGTGTATGGCCAGCAGCAGTTTCTATTGTGTATTCTCTATTGTATGTATAGCCAGCAGCAGTCTCCATTGTGTATACGGTCCGCAGCCATCTCTATTGTGTATACAGGTAGCAGCTGTCTCTATTCTGTATTCTCTATTGTATATACAGCTATTGTGTTTAGCGTTATAGAAAAGAAGTTGCAACACACAAACAGCTGTGTCTATTCACTCTTCGTGGGGTGGCGCTTCAACAGGCATATAGTCAACAGGCATATGGTGGACTATATGCCTGTTGAAGCTCCACTTGCGGTGTGAAATGGCCATCGCCTTTGAATGGCACTAATTGTACATGCGTTTTTGCATGCGTTTTCCATAAGGCCCCTTATTAAAAAACGCATGCGTTTTTGGATATGCTCCAAAAACGCATGGGACGGTCACACATGCTTTTTGGCTATTAGGGCATGCGTTTTTTAACATGGGGGCCTATGGGTGCGTTTTTTACATGCATTTTTGAAAACGCAGGTCTCCAAAAACGCATGTGAAAAATGGTACTGTGACCCCAGCCTTAGTTAGGAATAGATAGGATAAACGAAAAGGGATCACATTAGTAGTGGAAAACTTCTTTATGGCCATGTGCACATGACGAGTATTTAGTGAGATTTTTATTTCAGTATTTGTAGCCAAAACCAGGGGTGGAAGAGAGGAAAGGTATACTAGAAACACGTCACTACGTCTGTATTTAATCATCCACTCCTGGTTTTGGCTACAAATACTGAGGTAAAAAACTCACCAAATACTCAACGTGTGCACGTGGCCTAAATGAGCAGTTAGGGTATACTCATACCTGGCATTTTTCGTAGCTGTTTTTTTCAGCCTTCACTCTAGGCAGGAAAAATGCTGCATATCAAAAGCAGCAAAGAGAGTTTTTTTGCTGCATTTTTTTATCTGTTAATAAAGTTAGTTTTATTCACCAAAAAATAAGCAAATGGTATGCTGAATTTTTTCCATTGCTCCTGCAGTTTCTCATTATTTTCAATGGGTAAAAATGCTGCAAAAACGCTAAAATAATTGTGTTGCAGATTTTCAAAAACACTGCAGTTCTCAAATTCAGTCATTGAGATATAAAAAGTGTGTGTGCATTAGATTTCTGAAATCTCATCACTTTTGTTAGTATTGTAAAATGTAATTTTTCTCCGGCTGAATAATGCACAAAAAACACTGCAAAATGCTCCCAGTGAACATACCCCGAGCTGCCAGCTCCTGGGGCTCAGACTATGGTTAAATAATTCTAATTATCCGAACTATCTCAGAAATGCCAAAGTTTGTTTTAGGAAAGGTGTTCATATGGATTACATAAATGTTAACTGAAACGCTATTTCTTCCCCAATAGCAGATGCCTGGAGTGAGAAGGATCAGGTATGTTGGGTTTTATCATTTCTGGTCCTCTGATCTTAGAGAAGGTAAGCAGCTGCAGAGGTGTCTGACAGTGGCTTCAGTATGGATGTGTATCGGGGAGTGACAGCTATGTAAGATGTATAGGCTCCTTAACAGGGTTTCTTAGATTCTGTTGTTTTCTGAAGGTGCTTCTTATGTTTGACCAAGACCGTTGCCTTTCTCCGTCTTTGAACTTCCAATTGTCCCTACCTGCCTCTGTCTCATCGTATTACGTGAACTCCGGCAGCCCCGTCCTCGAATTTCTACAATCTCCTGATTATCAATCCTCGTTCCACGCCATGGAAATAACATCTGCTAGTTGTCAGAAGTTTTTTTTTTAAAGAGAAAATTGAAAAATCCTTAAGACTAGACTCCTGGGGGGTATAGCCCATAGCAAAACATAATTATGTCACAGTGGGCCAAGATATCAGCTCAGACTAGCGAAATACTAGGCAGACCAGAGGATAGAAACATTCAGCAGGTTATGCAAGGTTTTGGATTCATAGTATATAAAGAGAACGTTCACCAATTTTCAAATGACAAACTGACCATATCATAGATCAGAGGACGCAGAGATAAATTATTTATTTATTTTTTTTTTAATTTCTCATCTGCAAAGTGGAGATTTTAACTTGTAAAGTTTAGGTTATAATTTATGATAAGACCTGAAGGGCACGAACAGAGATTTTCTCTGGGGGCAGGCACTTTTTCCCTGCATGACTTTGACCAATCATAAGTGGGAGACATCATACAGGAGGATAAAAAAGTACACACTCCCAGAACAGGCTTTATCCTGTGACACATGCAACGTCACTGATTTCTGCAGCTGCTGCGTAGAGTGAAGCAGTGCAGACTGTGTTCACAAACACATCCAACTTTCATTTCACCACAGTCAGTTTGGAGGGAGGAGCAGAGCAAAGTATGGCTACAAACAACTCTTCAGCTGCAGCTCTCCTCTCACAGCACTGTTAGCTGCCTCCTAGACTGCTGAGAGAATAAAACTGCTGGGAGGTTTTGGCAGTCACACTCAGGTCTACTGTACTGTAATTATTAGCTATTGAGACCAGGGCTCAGATCAGGAACGTTGATCATTACATTTCACATGAGAAAGCATGTTCTCTTGACCTTTTGGGAAAATGTTCTTATTTTCCTCATGTATGATGTATCCTACCCAGGGGTGTACATAGAAATCATGGGGCCCCATAGCAGAATTTCTTGTTCAAATATTTTTATTGGATTTAATTAGATGAACATCAGTTAACATTTGATTAACAATATCATTTTCAATAAGGATTTGCATTTCAGTATATACGTTGATAAACTATAGTAAACAGTAAAGTTCTAATAAACAAACAAATTCAAAGGAAGAGAGCCAAAGGTAGAAGAGGGGGGGGAGAAATGAGGAAATGGAGGGGGGGAAAGGGGAATGTTCCAATTCAGACATTAATGCTGTTCGTGTTCCACTTCAAGATAATGTTTGTTCGTGGGAAAGATTTTATTCCATAGTGTCCATTTTTTTGCATATTTCTTTAGTTGATTGTTTCTTGCGGCATGTGTCCATTCATAAGCGTTGTGTGTCGCAATAGTGTTAATCAGCATGTTAAATGAAGGGGGAGTGGTTTCCTTCCATTTTTGTGTTATTAGATTTTTGGCAACTAATAAAATGTGTACTACTAGTGCTCTTGATTGTGTAGAAATTTTGTTTATGTCAAATAAGAGTAGGGTTAATTCCGGTGTCAAATGGATTTCTTCTTCAAGAATTTCGTTAATAAGTAATTGAGTTTTCCCCCAGTATTCTTCAAGTGAGGGGCAACTCCATAGCATGTGCTCTAGAGTTCCTAAATTGTCGCAGTTCCTCCAACACATGGGGGATTGTTTGGTGTCGAATTTGTGTATTCTAATTGGAGTATAGAACCATCTTGTAGTTGTTTTGTAGAAGTTTTCTATAAGGGAAGCATTGGTAATACTTTTGTGAACAGTTTTGTAGGCTGCTTCCCAAGATTCCAAATCAATTGGTGTATGGAGTTCTTTGGCCCAGGTTTCCATAGTTGGTAATTCTGTAATTTTTGAGTCTTGATTGAGTTCAGAATATATATTTCTTAGAGTCCAAAATACTTTAGCTTGCCCAAATCTGAAAAGTTGAGTCACAATGTGTGGAAGGTGAGTTTTGTCCTTGAGTTTATCAATGAGTAACTTTAGTTTATTCCAGATTGGTTGATCCTCGTTAGATAAATTGAATTTAGTTTGGAGTATTGACAAAGGTAGTAGTTGATTTTCGTTGTCCGTAATGTCTGCTAAGGTTTTTATACCTTTATCCGACCAAGTATTAGTTTTGATGTTTGTTGTGAAAGATGAAAGGGCTTCTATTGGAATCCATCTCGGAGGGATCCTTGGTTGGGATTTTGATGTAACTAAAACAAGTGATCTCCATGCGCGTATTGTTGCTTTAAGTATATGTTCTTTTGGTAGCGTTTTGTTCTTTTCAGAAAGATAGGTTAGTAGATACCATCTAAGATCGCCCGATTTCCTGTTGGATTTCTCTAGATCTACCCACTTTGGTTTATTAGAGACGTCCCACCATTTTTGACTGAGTTTAATTATTGTAGAATAATAGTAGGCTGAGATATTTGGTACTGCTAGTCCTCCCTTGTTCCTGCTTTTTTGTATTGTGAGTAGAGAGATCCTTGGTTTTTTCCCTCCCCATATAAATTTAGAGAGCTGGGTTTGTAATTTTTTACACCAGGATTGCGTAAGATGTAGTGGGATTGATCTAAAAACGTAGAGTATTTTGGGATGGACAAATAGTTTATATGCTTCGATTTTTCCTATCAATGAGAGTTCAGTTTTGGATAAGTTAATGATATCATTCTGTATTTTTTTATAGAGCGATTGAAGGTTGGTTTCATATATATTATTAATTGATTTTGTGATAGTTATACCTAAGTAATTTAAGTTTTCGGTTTTCCAATTAAAGGGCGTATTTTGTTGGAGAGTTTTCGTTGTAATTTCATTTAAATTAAAATTTAAGACCTGGGTTTTTTCTATATTAATTTTATAAGAAGAAATATTTGCAAAGTCTTGTATAGTAGATAAGAAATTGGGAATGGATGAAATTGGGTTGGTGAGGGTCAAAATAATATCGTCTGCAAATAAGCAAATTTTATAATCAGTTTGATTTATATTTAAGCCCGTAATGTTTGGATTCGTCCTGATCTTCTGTGCTAAAGGTTCGATAAATAAGTTGAATAGTGATGGGGATAGGGGGCAGCCCTGTCTCGTTCCATTTGTCAGAGGGATTGGGTCGGAGAGGTGGTTGTTTGTGAGAATTCTGGCTGATGGGTTTACATAAAGGGACTTGATAGTGTGTAAAATTTTTCCTTGAAAGCCAAATTTTTGGAGAACCTCAAAAAGGTAGTCCCATTGGACTCTGTCGAATGCCTTTTCGGCATCGACAGAGACCAACACTAATTGCTTATTCGTGATTTCTGAGTGTGAAATTATGTTTAATATTCTCCTAGTTGCATCTGTTGAGTTTCGGTTTAGAGTGAAACCTACTTGGTCATTATTTATTAATTTTGGTAGTATACGCTGAATTCTTGAGTTAATTGTTTTTGTTATTATTTTTAAATCAGTGTTTAGTAGTGATATGGGTCTGAAGTTAGATACTAGATCCTTGTCTCCTTTGTTTTTTGGGATGACTGAGATAATTGCTTGTAGCATTTCTTGGGGTGTCCGAAATTCCTTGTCAGTTAGAGAGTTTATTAGTTTCGTTAGGTAGGGAGTGAGAATAGTTTCATTATTTTAGTAATATTCGTTTTGTATTCCATCTGGTCCTGGTGATTTGCATTTGCTTAATGAAAGTATGGTTTGTGAAATTTCTTTTTCAGTATAGTTCTCGTTAAGGTTATTTAGTTCTTCAGTTGTTAGTGATGGAAGGGTGATTTCGTCCAGAAATTTTTTAATATTGGAAGTTGAGGGTTTTGGTTCTGAAATGTCATCTTTTAGATTGTATAAATTCCGGTAATATTCTGCAAAAGTTTTTGATATCTCCGGTGGGTTTTTTTCAATCTGGCCGGATTTGTTTTTAATTTGATGTATATTAGTTTTAGTTCTGTGAATTTTAATGAGATTTGCAAATACTTTTGTTGGTTTATTGATGTTTGAGTAAAATTTTGATTTGGTAATTCTTACAATCTTGTCAAATTCGTGAGTTAATAAATTTTTTAGTTCAATTCTCAATTTCAGCAGGTTTTGATGATTTTCGTCCGTTGGACTTGTGATGATAGTCTCCTCTAGTGACTTGATTTCTTGGGTAATTTTTTTTGTTTGACTTTGAAGTAATTTCTTATGTTGCGCATTAAGTTGAATCAGTATTCCTCTTATTACAGCTTTATGTGCTGTCCACAAAGTTGCGATGGATACCTCTTTAGTGTCGTTTATTTTGAAGTAGTTTTGTAGTTCTTCTTGGATTTTTAGTTTATATTTGGGATGTGAGAATAGGTATGAATTTGCTCTCCATGGTGAGTTGTTGTTGAAGGGATGGATATTAGAGGTTTCGAACGTTATGGGTGAGTGGTCTGACCATGTTCTTTGTAGAATAGAAATTGATTTGATTTTATGAAGAGAATGAATATCTGTCAGAACCAGGTCAATTCTTGAGAAAGATCTATGAACATTTGAGTAATATGTGAACTCAATGGAGGATGAATTTAGGCATCTGAATACGTCGTAAAGTTCTTCGTCTCTGATGAGTCCGTCAATTTGTGTATTGGCATTTCTGGTTTTGTTGGATGTGTCTTGAAGGGGATTAGGAATTGCGTTAAAGTCTCCGAATATTAGCAGTGTGCCTTTCTGATTTTCCCGGACTGTTTTGAAGAATCGTTTAATGAATGTTGTTTGTCCTTTGTTGGGTGCGTAGATGTTTGCTAAAGTGTAAATCACATCGTTTAGTTTACAAGTAATTATAATAAATCTGCCTTCATTGTCTTTGATAGTTTTAATTTCCTCGAATTTTAATGAGTTGTTAATAATAATTGCGACTCCAGCTCTTTTTTTAACATTTGACGAAAGAAATATGTGTGGGTATTTTTTGTTAGTGAATTTTGGTGGGTTTTCTACTGCGAATCTAGTTTCTTGGACGCCAGCTACATCCACATGGTTTGAAGTTAATTCCTTCCATAAATGGAAACGCTTTTGTGGGGAGTTTAGTCCGTTGGCGTTTACTGTCATAAACTTAATAGACATTATTGCAATTGCAATTGCTAGGTTGTAGAGTGAAACACTTTAGTTGAAGTGGAGAGGGGAGGTAAGTATAGGGGAAAGATAGGGGAGCAAGAGAGAACAAAGAGAAAGAAAGATAACAATTAGGTCTAAGTCTAATAAAACTTAAGTTTGAGCAGGAAGTAATCAATGACAACAGTTATGAACTTCCTTAATGGGCTCGTGTTTGGGCCTTAGGTGCCTTCTTGTTCGGACCTTTCATTTGTTGAGGGGTGGTTAATCATTGATGTGTAGGTTTTTTAGTGTCTTTAGACCTGTTTCAATGTCTTCAATTGTGATATTTTTCTGTTTGTATGTAAATATGATGGAGTTGGAGGGTCTTCCCCATCTGTATGTGATCTGGTTTTTTTGTAGGATTTCTGTGATGGGTTTTAGAGATCTTCTTCTTTGCATGGTGTCTTTGGAGATGTCCGAGAAGATTCTCAAGTTCTCATAGGGAGGTGGCAGTTGGTTCTTCTGTCTTGTGTAATTATTGATTTTTTCTTTGGTCTGGTAAAATGTGAATTTTACTATGACGTCTCGTGGTACTTCGTCAGGGAGGCGTTGTGGCTTGGGGAGTCTGTGAGCCCTTTCAATGGAGGTTTCAATATCTGGTATGGAAGGACAAAGTTTTTTTGTGAGTGACTTGGTGTAGGAAATTAAGTCGTGGGGTTTAACCGATTCCGGAATTCCTCTTATCTTTATGTTTGATCTGCGATCCCGATCCTCCCTGTCAATTATTCTGTCTGTGAGTATTTTTATTTCGTTTTTTGCTTTGGTTAGTTCCGCATGCTGGTTTTTAACTTCCAGTTTAAGGTCTTCCACTTTTTTTTCAGTTATATCCATTCTGGAATTTATCGCATTAATGGAAGATTTGACTTCTGCGAACTGTACTTTGATTTCCTCTTTTAAGGAAGTGAAGAGTTGGAGAAAGAAGTCTCTATCTGGTGGGTTTCCTGGTGCTGAATTGGGTGGGTGGCTTGTGTTGTCTAGGGAGACCTTAATTTTTTGTCTGGCTGGACTCCTTATTTGTGAATGGGTCATTTCAGTTTCTTTTTGTTTGGTTCTGTTTTGAGTGGGTGAGCTAATTTCTTTCCTTTTTGTGCTGGAGGTCGTGGATTCAAAGATCATTAAGTCTTCTGTGTCCTCCTCCTTTTCCTGTTTTTTGTCATCTTGGTGGGTTTTGTCTTTATTTTTAATGGTTTTATTTGGGCTATAGACAAGAGTTTGAATTTTGCCTTTGGTGTTTGTGGCAGAATCCATTTTTAGTTCAGTCAAATTGTGATTTGAGACACCTCTAAGTTTAGTTGACATGATCTTCTGTCAGAAAGGGTTTGAAGCTATTCTCACTGAGTGATATAGTTAATATCTTGGAGCGACTTATTTAGTGATTAGCAGAGGTATTTCTTAGTGGAGGTTGTATCCTAGATCTGTAATGCAGGAATATGCTGGGAACCAATTAGTATTTTATGAGCTTCCTCCTTAATTAGTAGTTCAGTTATTAGTGTTTTTATTTTGTCTTTTGCTTTTCACTTGGACAAAGTTTGTGGGTTGGGTAGTTAGTTTAAGGTGATTACTTGTCTTCCCTGTGTTCTTGCCTGTGGAAGGTGCTGTTTTGTGCTTAACAGGACTTTGCTCTGGCTGCAATGTGGGCTGTGAGCTTGTAATAGCCTGTGTCTACTGAAGGCGAGGGGCGTGGCTTAATGGCGCGGCCTTCTTTTTATGTGGATATCCCTCCGCCGGGCGCAGCACTTAATAAAGTGCCCGTTTGATTTAAGCACCGGGTGTACCACTTGTGCGGGAAGCGCGCGGCTCACTCACCGGAGTCCTCCCTGTCCTCGGCTGCTCCTCCGGGGTCCGTCCTCTCTCCTCAACCTCTGCTGGCACAGGTATGGGTATGTGAGTGTGAGTGCTCTTAGCTCCGGTCAGTGACGGGTTAATGCTCCGGCTCCGGTGTTTCCGCTCTGTCTGGAGTAGCTTTCGGGTGGGTCCCGGTCTCCTGGCGGTCCTCGGAGGTCCTCTGCAGGTGCGGCCCGCTCCTCTCCTTATCCCCTCGTTCCAAGATGGCGCTGGACTGTGAGGGCTGAGTGGCGAGGCAGTCTGTAGATCTGCTGTGGTGCCTCTAGTTAGGAAAAAGATCTTAAAATCACCCCCTGTGATCTAGATGCGTGTCTCTTAGGGTCCTGGAGCTTTTTTGGATTTAGTGACCCCAGAAGACACTAAATCCGTCGCTTTTGATTTGGGGGCACCAGAGCTCCTGAAGATCACATCTACATGGGGCTGCAGGCCACGCCTCTTCCCCATAGCAGAATTTCTAATTGCTCACTCCCCTGACGTTAAATAGCCCTCCATAAAGTATAAAGGCTTCCCCATAGCACTCAAAATATTTTAACAGCCTCCACAATGCCCTTCAAATATTATAATGGCCCCTTATAGTTTTCTATATAGTATAATGCACCCCACAGTCTTCCATATAGTATAATGCACCTCCCATAGCCTTCCATATAGTATAATGGGGCACTACATAGTTATCTATATAGTATTACACATCCCATAGTCCTCCATATAGTATAATGCACCCCACAGTCCTCCATATATTATAATGCACCCTCATAAGTCTTTGTTTATTATAATGCACAAATCATAGTCCTCCGTGTATTAAAATACACCCCCATATTCCTCCATATAGTATAATGAAATCCTTCCATGTATTATAATGTACCCCATATTCCTCAATATATTATAATGCAGCCCACATAGTCCTCCATATATTATAATGCAGCCTTCATAATCCTCGATGTAGTATATTGTAGCCCCCATATCGCTTAATGCACCCCATGGTCATTAGGCAACTGTGTACTTACTGATTAAAAAAAAATAAATCCTCACCTTTCCTGGGTCCCTGCTGCTTCCATTCTCCATTCGAGCGTCCTGCAGCTCTGCACATTTCAGCACAGCGACGTGCAGTGGTGATGTGATTGTGCCCCGCTGTACTGAGATGTCAGAGCGCAGACGCAGCGGTTTCATCATTGTTTTCAACTGTATCTGCAAAGTGACAGTACGATGACGGGTAGGGGGAGCCGGAACCGGGCCCCCCTGACTCACGGACTCCATAACATTGAATAAGGACTAGCGTCCGAAACGCATTTGACAGCACTGTCATTCCTTGGTTTTTATATATCTTTTTCTTTGGATGGATTGGTTTTCATCTTTTTAATGGATTAATAGAGTTTAAGGTTTTTATTCTGGATATCTGCCTCCGATGCTGGACTAAATGACTTATCAGGATAGTAATAGCATACCAACAAAGTGTGCAGAAAAACTTTACATTTCTCACATTATTGTATATTAGTATTTCTAACTCAACTCTAGGATAATATATAAACCAATGATAACTATTAACAGCCTTGCCTTCTAGGATAGGGTAAAGTGTCTTCCATACCACACTGACACCTCTGTTGGAGCCAGCAGATCGAACGCAGATCTGTCATCTGATTTTAAAATACATTTTGCATACATTATTCAATAGATCTTTTAAACCTGATGATGCCAATGTACATATTCTGAAATTCCATGCCAGGGGGCTTTATAATCATAATATTAAAATGAACACTTTACGAGTCCCCAGTTAGTACTTTATTCATAAAGAGTTCATTTTAACATTAAGATTATGCAGCCATTCTAAGATGGATTTCCCAAGTCCATTCACTAGCCTCATCTGGTCACTGAGATCTATTTAATGTTTGCAACCCATATTGTGAAATCTGAAGACAGATCCAACTGAAATTCATCTGATCACACTCACACGCTTTATGCAATTCAAGGATCTTGCAGTACTGATGAGTTCTGAAGGCCAAGTGCAAGGAGCTTGAAGTACAAGCCCTGCAATGTATACTATATCACTGCTGCCAAACTATGTGGAGAGATTGTATGACATACATGACATAGTGGGTACATATAAAGGGAACCTATCACCTAGATTAGCCTCCCTAACCTATCACTACCTGTCCCTGCAGCTTCCTACTACATTACTAACCATCCCTCTCTGACCTAAATGTGCATTATCAAAGTGAAAAAAAGTGATTTATAAATCTACATGTCCACCATGGGGTGAGCGTTCCTAGATAGCTGGCTGTCAGGTGGCAGTCTCTATGGGTCCGCCTGCCTCGCTGGGCGTGATCATTCATTCAGGAGCTGATTTAAATTTCATGCCTTCTTCTTCCGGGTAATAAGAAATGTAGTAGGAAGCTGCAGGGACACACAGTGATAGGTTAGGGGGGCTAAACTAAGGACAGTTTCCCTTTAAGCACACTTTCTGTTTCACAGCATGGGATCAGATACTGTTCTAGTTCCCACTGGGCTGTTCCTGATCTTTCGAGTTTCTGGTTTTCCAGCACACCCCAGCCCAGCCCAACACAACAGCTCAGCCTCTGATGGTCATGTTACCTCTCAATGGGTCCACGTCTCCTTCCCTTATATAGCAGGAGCTCAAGGTGGTCACAACATAATGGCAAGAATGGAGTAGTGGGCTCCCAGACACTTCCAAGGGAAGGTCTCTTCTCCTTGCAAGAGAGAGGGGTATGGGAGTCGCCATAATCCCAGTATGAGCCTTAGGCTCAAAGTTGCCAGAAAGGGTACTGCCCGGGAAAGTTTAACACATCGTCACCCGTCAGTCTGATAACCAGTCTTGATGGCTAAGAGGCCTGGCCAATTACCGGTATCATGGCTCCTTCAGTATAGAGCCGTTCGTTGGAGTATAGGTCTCTAGCCGTCCGGTTGTTGTGTCCGATATTACAGCCACATCACATGGTCACGCTATCTCACTCCAGTCTCATTGTTATAGCTGCCATGAGTTTCCCACTACATGCGGCCTTGATTCCCTTGTACATTTGTACTTGTCAGAAGTGGATCTCTATCTGGTGGGAGTTTGTATGTTTCCTCTGGTTTCTTCGTACACTCCAATGACATACTGATAGGATGTTTAGATTGTGAACCCAAATGGGGACAGCATTAGGTGCAGGGGTTGCGATTGCACCCAGACCCTGGAGTCTAGGGGGCCCCAAAAGTCCCATTGGCCTATAGAAAAAGACTAATACTATTAATGATTTGCAATAATTTGGGGCCCCATTGGAGCCTTGGCACCAGGGCCCATGACCTGAAGTTACTCCACTGGGGGACAGTGGTGCAAATGTATGTAAAGTGCTATGGAATTAATAGCGATATAAAAATGAGTAAGTATATATTATATTAATACATGTTACAGTTCACACAAACAATACATGACACATCAGTGAGGATGGTGTCCTCAGGGAGGAACGTGAGACTATCAGTCCACCTCTTTATATTACTATATTAATGTACTTGCATTTATGGATTTCTTTAGCAAATATCTCTGAAAGGCTCCATGGATGGAGTTTCCCTCTATTTTTCTTCTATTGTATTCTGTAGAAGATGCCTATTTTTTTTCTATGTTTCTGTAAATTGTCACATTTTCTTCTATTGTATTTCCTGTAGAATGATGTCACTATGTTTTTCTTCATTGTATTTCCTGTAGAGTGATGTCACTGTGTTTGTAATGACACCACTCTGCATTGCATTGGTTTGATTGTATGTGATGATAGATGAAATGATAATGCAATCACAGAGCTGCCTTGTGGCTGCTGCTGCTGTACAGAAAGCTCAGCTCTAGATTGTGCTTCCAGGAGGGGTGGAGGAGGGTCACATATGAGGC
This sequence comes from Allobates femoralis, assembly GCA_033576535.1. Lineage (NCBI taxonomy): Eukaryota > Metazoa > Chordata > Amphibia > Anura > Aromobatidae > Allobates > Allobates femoralis. The sequence goes on along the minus strand of JARQOC010000006.1, from coordinate 78,658,782 downwards.
TGGGGGCGGGGAGCAGCTCAGTGTAGGGAGCTCAGATCTGGAGCAGTCTTAGGAGACACAAGGACAGCTGAGATCACCCTGCTGTATCCCCCAGTGCAGGCAGCACATGGCACCCTGACCCTCACACTGCCTGCAGATCCAGGCCAGCTCCTGTGCCCAGCTCCTGCCTCCACACCCAGCTCCCCCTGCCTGTATCAGCACTAGCACATGGCACCATACATCCACAGTGTTGACTTCCTGTCCATGCTTCTATTCTGAGCAGCTCCCAGCAATAATGTCATATTCCTAGAGAGCCCCAGCCTCCAGCTATCTGATCATGATGTCTTATGGGGTGGTGGATGTGTGTGTCCAGGATGTGCAGAAGAGGAGGAATCCCTCCAAACACTATGTGAGTAGTGGGATCTGATGGTGACAGCTCTGGAGTTGGCTATATTTACAAACATGGACACATTGTAATCAGTAATGTATCATAATAGATTGAACTTGATACAATGGTTTACCTATCCTTCATCATGAACCCAACAGCTTTGCTTTGTTGTGTACCTGGTACTGCATAGGTTGCACATGTTATGCTGTCATTTTTGTATAATGTTGTATAGTATGGACTAGTTATTGATATCTTATTTAACCTGCATTACACTCAATATAAGCATGTAGTGTTGGTCCACATCAATTGGATGTACTCAGCTGTAATGTAGTGAAATGTGTCAGATGCCTTCTATAATAACTTGTACTCTAATTGTTTGAATGATAACTTTACATTGTTACAGTTCATTGTCTCTGTTATTTTGGGGTCCACTGTTTGTAAGGGCTGTGGGGAGGGCGGGTGGGGGTCAAGTCATTCTTTTAATGAACTTTACTAGTTTCTCATTGACCATTGTTGACATAGCTACATGTGGATAAAATAAATGCATGGGAACAAAACCAGCTGCATCCTCTTCTGTGGTCACTATCAGCTGTCACAGCCCCAGATCCAGAGATACATGGAGCAATATTCCTGTGTAATAGTCTGAGCTGCCCTCATTCCTAAAAGTGGAGTTAATTGAGTTTGACACCATTGAGGATGGGATTTTGTGGACTCCCCAGACAGTCGCCCTCAGGGTGAAGCAATATCTATGAAGAGTTAGAAATGGAGCATAAAGCTGCCCATTGGTTCCTTACAGGGTAATCCTGTTTGTACCTTTACCGGCTGATGGCCATATATCAGGCATTAAATCTCATCCAGGTCATGGCTTGAGGTTTTATCTTTTTCCACCTATACTTTCCTGACTCCAGATGATTGTTTTTTTCTTATGAATGGGTTTTATTGTACATACACTGGTATATGTATTCAAGTCACATCCTGGCATGCAAACGTGCACCAAATGTCCCATTTCCTAAGTCACAAATATAATGTAGAGAGGAAGACAGGCATGGCTGTTTAAGGCTGCATGCATATTGTTGGCTAGGACTACAAAGCAGAATAACTGAGCTCTGTCCAACACTGCCCCATTATGTCCCATAATGAAAGACTACACAAAGAAGCCTGGAAGATGATCTGCAAACTTATTTAGCAATATATGTAATATATATTGTACCTGTACACTATTAATTCTGATTATTATGGAGGGTTCACATCACAATCTGCTCCCCATTGTGCCTAAAATATGAAATGTTGAACCCTGTTTGATCTCAATTCTGGTAGAGTCCATCTTTCTTACCAGTACACAATCCCATAGTCCGCCATAGTCTATCGCAGCAACAACTCTAGAAAGGAGTTCTCAGTCTTATAGTTTAGGCTCTTTTTGCCTCATTAAATTGAATGGATATGTTGGGGGCAGGTCTCAATACCCTTTTTTGGGAACCCCTGGATGGAATTTGATGGAGTTACATGATGGGAATTATTCAATTTATTTAATAATAATCTTTATATAGTGCCAACATATTCCACAGCGCTTTACAATTCCGAGGTCCTCACCCCAAGTGGTTTCAATAAATTTTTATTGAGCTTTCGGTGATAACAATCACATAACAGAAGGAATACAGAGGTTTAGCTGGACCAAAGGGGGTCCTCACCCTAATTAATAGAATGAGGTTGATCTTTTAGTATATTATTATTATTATTATTTATTTATATAGCGCCATTAGGTTCCATGGCGCTTTACATGAGGATAAGGGAGACAAGCACAAGTACACTAAATCTAGGCGATCAGGACGTACAGGTACAGGAGGGGCAGGGACCCTGTCCACGAGGGCTCACAGTCTACGAGGGGCTGGTGGGGATACAGTAGGATGGGGGAATGTCAGGTATGGGGCGGTCGGTCGCCTGGGTCTCATGGCAGGTTGTAGGCTTGATGGAATAGTGAGTCTTCAGGTGACACTTGAAGCTTCTCAGAGTCGGAGAGTGTCTGACGTGTTCGGGCAGGGAGTTCCAGAGTAAGGCAGATGCCCGGGAGAAGTCCTGGACTCGGTTGTGCGAAGAGGTGATGAGGGGGGAGCAGAGGAGGAGTTCTTGGGAGGAGCGGAGGTTGCGTGAGGGTAGGTATCGGGAGACCAGGGCGGAGATGTATGGTGAGGACAGGTTGTGTATGGCTTTGTACGCCATGGTTAGTGTTTTGAATTGGGATCTCTTGGAGGCGGGGAGCCAGTGAAGGGCTTGGCAGAGCAGGGAGACAGGGGAGTAGCGGGAGGACAGGTGGATAATCGGGCAGTGGAATTGAGGATAGATTGAAGAGGTGTGAGGGAATTAGCCGGGAGGCCAGTGAGAAGGAGGTTGCAATAGTCAAGGCGGGAGATGATAAGAACATGAATGATTGTTTTAGCTGTGTCGTATATAGAATATAGGGGTATCTAGGCTTCAGTAGAAATCATGGCGAGATGTGGGGTCTAGGGGGATATCTTGTGTATTGTTAAAACAATATATGTAATGGCTGTGTACTGTGGAGGAGTTATCATGATTCACAAATGAATTAGTTATAGGATTAATTTAGCTCTGCTACATAAATATAGATGAAACCAAAAAGCAACAAAATTGAACAAAAAGAAAAATTTTTTAAAAATGTATACACTTGATTTAATACAGGAAATAGGTAGTGGACATGCAACAAGAAAAGGGTGTGTACACCCAGAATAGGAATAAAATTAATTAAAAACGTATATATTTGGAGAAAGAATACTCAGTGGATAGCCATTAAAATTAATATAGGTGGCAAAATGGTATCAATGAACAACACTGAAATCTATGATGTGTAGTCAAACAGAAATGATAATCGTCATTGGTAATCATTAGACATGTCTATATCTCAGTAGATGTATAGTGAGCAAGGTGAATACCATATATACCTGAAGGTGATAGGAGCTCTATATGGTGAGTGGCGCCTGTAAATATGGCTTATACTCACTAATTATCACTGGAGGATTGATCTGACATGATCAGACAGAATAGGTGTGTACAGTTCATAAAATGTCCAAGTCAGCATTTTTCTTGCACAATGAGCAGGTGGATTTCTATTGCTGGAATCGATAAAAATGTAAACAATGAAAATTTAGGTCAGTTCTTCATTACGTCCTCTCAGTTTGGAGCCTCCATTTGTCCACTGCAGCAGGGGCGGAACTACACTGGTGCAGCTGGTGCAGCTGCACCAGGGCCCCAACCGGCTGGGGGCCCCTTCAAGCCTGGAGGGGGGCCCCCAGCCGACCCCTGCAAGCCGCCGTCAAAGGATAGGAGGGTCAGGCAAGGGAAGCAGAGAGCTTCCTGCTTCCCCTGCCTGATCCCGCCCCTCCTCTCCTCTGCTCCTCCGGCCCCTAGCATACATCCGGCGCGGCCCCCAGGTAGGAGAGCATCGCGCCTGCGGCTCCCTGCGGCTCCCAGCGGCACCTAGCAGCACCCACCCCCCCCTTCCCGGGCCGCACCGACGGCCAACGGCACCCCTCCCCCTCCGGCCGCGCCGACGGCCAGTAGCCCCCCCCCCCGGTCCTCTCCTGCACCAGGGCCCCCGGGGGTGACGGTCCGCCCCTGCACTGCAGGTTATATACGGTAATTAAACTAAAGGTTCATCTCTAATCCCACAAAGTATCAGTGCCCACTTTTATATGATACATAATAGTTTACATACTAAATACTAGAGTTACAATAACTAGACTGCAATTGATACTTGGGCACTTCAGGCCCAATACCGTCTTTATAATGTGAGAGTATTTTCAAGTTAATGTGATGTCTGTTCATTTCTGATCATTTCTGGTAAAGGATTGAAAAAAAATTTGTTTTCAAATAATGAGATTTTTAGATATGCAAATCTTGGGTAACTCATTATCAGCAGAACATAATTTCTCCGCTGTGTTAAATTGCTATATAATCACCCAATAATCAAATTGAAGAGGACATTTAGGAACATCATAGTAAGTATAAAGGTACCGTTACACGGTACAAGAATGTTAACGATATCGCTTAGGGTGCCTTCACACTGTGCCACGATCCGGTCCGGGGCTGTCCAGGATGACCCTGACAGCCGCGGACTGGGTCAGCACACAGGACTGGTGGGCTAATTTGCCCTCCGGTCCGGTGTGCAGCGTGTAACGGTATCTTAAGGCTGAGTTCACATGTCCAGTAATCATCCATTAGAATGGATCCAGCAGAGATCCGTTGACATAAATGTTGTGCAAAAACAACTTTTTTTTACAGTTTGAATATATTGATTTTTGCAGGATCCGTCTCTATAACATGGGAGTTAATAGAAAATAGATCCGTTGACTGAATGACATTTAGTAATCCATTTTTCTTTCATTTGTAAACCTCATTTGTTCTTGCTGAACTTTTTTGCCAGTGATTGCTGCTTGATTTGTTTTAGTGGATGATTACTGGACATGTGACCTCAACCTAACTGGTTTTAAGGTTGCAGGTAGACATAAATACATTGAGTCCAGCCTATATCCTAACATGTTGATTTAGACTAGAGGAAGGCTAAAACTCCCACAGGCAGATGCTAATCAAACTAGTTCTCTGGATCATCGTCCCATCACAGAATCTTGGGCCCATAATCTATATAATCATTTATATAGGCTAAGTCCTAGTTTGATCTGTAGTCTCTTGTTGGTGTGCAATGTCTCGAGCATGTGTGAAGTGCATTCAACAGGAAATAGGGTATCCATTCCGTAAAGTAAAGCCCCATGACAAAGCCTTGTGCATGAAGCCTTTACTGTAGCTTGCAGGAAGTCTGCCTTTTTTATATTAAGGAACAGTAGGCACCATACTGTCACATTGAACCGCCAGTTAGTAAATATACCGTATGGTATATTATATCGTATCTGTATATCCAAGTAAAGTTCATAGATGCAGGAAACTCTGCTCCGCCTCATCAAGGTCCTAAAAGTGATTTAGTACTTACAGATATATTACTTTACTAATGTCTATTTATAACACCTGAGTCAAAGGAGCTGCGAGCTCAAAGGTCTCATTTCTTTTCTAGCTGGTGCAATGTACGTAAACATCGAGCAAACAGTCAGGCTCAATACAAACATTGCCACCCTGCAATGTATTCTGCTACAATATTTTTTAGTAAAAGAAGAAGTTCTATATGGTTTGGTAAAGGTGAATTTGACCCTATAATTCAAGAGCTGATGCCCATACAACTAATGGAAGTAAACTGGATAAATAATAAGTGCATTGTACTCAGGACAGACATACCTTCTTATTATGGGACCCAAAATAATCCAGTAGTTGTATCCGCTACCATAAAGGCCACCTTACACACACAGATATATTGGTCACAGATCTAAGGTTGCAGTGAAATCATGGACACATTGTTACATTTGTACACAACCACAAAATGGAGCGATGTGTCCATGATTTCACTGCAACCAGAGATCTGTGACCAATATATCGACAATTCTACCATTTTCTTTTTAGGTCAATTCAAAAAGGTCTTCTCTTGAGGTCTACATATCTTTAAAGAGCACCATTGATTCCAAGGTGCTGTGCATAAGAAAGGGTTACATGCAAAACAAGTGAAAAATACAATGAACAAACTGTGACAGACTGGTACAGAGGGGAGAGGGCCCTGCCTTGGTGGGCTTACATTCTACAGGGTAATGGGGAGGGAGACAGTAGGTTGGATCAGCTCCAATGATGGTGGACTGCTGACTTCGATGGTGGTGGAGCACCAGGTCTGATGGTAGTGGAATGCCAGTTCTGGTGGTGGTGGAGGGTCAGCTCTGGTGTTGGTGGAGGGTCAGCTCCGGTGGTGGAGGAGGGTCAGCTCCGGTGGTGGAGGGTCAGCTCCAGTAGTCGTATTAATTTTGCATTAGAAAAAGTGCACTTGACCAAGAATACTGTAGGGTTCCTATGAAGCTCTATTACCTAGTGGAGAACATGTGCTTATTATGTTCTTCTCTTTCTCGCATTCTAATGTTGATACAGATGCCAAGGAGCAGAGTGGCTGCACACAATCCTATCATAGCTCCATACCTATAGGCTGTATAATTTGGTAAACCAGGTCATAGATGTCTATGATGGCTTCCAATTCCTTCGTATATCTCTGATTTCATATAGAGGTACACACAGCTTTTTTCTGTTATATTCTACATAAATTCAATAAAGCTGTCCAGCTCCCTGGGGTGTGTGCAGCCATCAGGTTTCTCATGCCCCTGCATTCCTTTGTTTCCCCTTTAGGTCAAGTTCACACAAGCGTATTTCACGGTCTTTATAGTGACACTGGGTCTCTGACCCAAACTTGCAGTCTAATAAACAAATATGATACTATAAATTAAGGTTACAAGACCGTCCTCCAAACAGCGCATTATGGTCCATATCTGGGCTGTGAAATATGTTTATGCGAGCCGAACTGTTATGTGAGAACAGACCTGACTTGAAGCTTTCAGTGGACACTATGGTAGCAGTCCAAGCTGAAGCCAAGAGCAAGATAGCTTAAGGGAGGCCACCAAACCCTGAGCCTGGCTGTGGCCTTCTAATTTGCAAGGTTCGGTTAAGGTTTGTTGAAGAAGTGCCTCTAGTCCTATTTGAGAGGACATGTTAGGCTAGGGTCAGACTTGCGTCTGCCCCTAGCCTGCAGGATCTGTTGAAAACTTAGAAATTCTGAGGCAGTGTGCATAGCATTACCGACTGTGCATTGATCCCTATGGCAACCAGAAGCTAAGCGCCGCCGCTGGCTCCACTTACAATCCCGGATATGCGCTTTTGCAGAGTGCACAGGAAATGCAGTTTGCAGCGTTTTCCTGTGCACTCTGCAAAAGAGCATATCCAGGGATTGTAAGTGGAGCCGGCAGCGGCGCTTAGCTTCTGGTTGCCATAGCGATCAATGCACAGTCGGTGCATAGCATTACATGGTGGTAACGCTATGTGCCTTGCCTCAGAATTTTTATGTTTTAAACGGATCTTGCAGGCTAGGGGCAGACGCAAGTCTGACCTAGCCTTAAAGACCACATCCATGTGCACATTTTTTTTATGACCTACTACAATATTTTTGCATGGGGATGAAAAAAGTAATATTTTCCAACTTTGAAATTCTAAAATTGGTTCAGGTTGCAGTAGAGTTGATACCAGTCATCTCTGCCTCAAATAAAAAGAACTGTCTAGCACCCAACAGTATGAAGTAAATGTGAACAGGTGCAAAATGGAGTGACTGCAATAGTTAGGAGCTAAAGAATACAGCAACACCCGATAGATAGATTCAAGCATCACTATATGGCGGCCGTCACACGCTGAGATATCCTTAGCGATATTGTAAGCGATCACGTGCACGCGCAATCGCTTACAATATCGCTCACATCGCTGGTGAGATGTCACACAGACAGACTCACCAGCGATGTGGAGCAGCGATCTCGCTCGTTACTATGGTACACATCGGGTAACTAGGCGCTGCGCGTCGCTTAGTTACCCGACGTGTACCATAGTTACCATCTCCCAGCATAGGCGCGGTCGCTGGGAGATGGATCATCGTGGTGTCATACACCACGATGATGCAGATCGTTGCATCGTTCATCGCTAGATCTGAGAACCGAACCTCAGATCAGCGATGTCACGATCAAGCGATTTACCATCGTAAATCGCTTGATTACATGCAACGATATCTTGCCCGATATCGCTTAAGCGATCAAAATGGAGATCGCTTAAACGATATCGGGCAAGATATCGTTCCGTGTGACGGCCCCCTATGAAGCCACTCATGCACATGCGTGGCTTTGTAGTTCTCAGCATTGAGCTACCCTTAATCCGAGTGCGCATAACCAGAAAAGCGGATGATGTCTGATCATGTGCAGTGATCTTCCCTGAAGCCTGGACACATGCACCTGGCATCAGAAAGCTCAATGTTGAGATTTACAAAGGCGCACGCATGTTTTTTTTATCTACAAAAAAATAGATTAGTCCATGTAAAAAGAATGAGTGAGTTTATTGATCTATAAAATGCTCTACGTCTCTGCGCTGTGGCACTAAGAAGAGGCAGCCTACCACCATGTACAAAGGATGCGTGAATTCAGTCTTAAGGTGAATTTTCACACTGTAGATATTATTGCTGAAATTTCTGCCACTGAAATGGATTTGCATGCTTTTAAGGCTAGGGTCACATTAGAGCCATGGAAGCGCTAAAAGATAGCGTTTTTTTTCATGTTGATATTTTGAAATACGCTTCCATAGGCTCCCATGCAAAAAACGCATGGTAAAAATGCAACACTTTTGACGCTAGTCATTTTTGCAAAAGCACCAAATAACGCGGTATGCAACGTTATTAGTGGCGTTTGCAAAAATGCATGCTTTTTTTTTTTACCATGGGAGTCTATGGGAAATGCATGCATTAACGCTGGCGGTAAAAAGGGAGAAAAATGTCATAAATATGGCAATGGAAAAAACTGCTTTCTTTAACCCTCCCAAATGTGACCCTAGCCTAAGAGTTAGTTACAAGCTGCAGCAGATACTCAATGTCTGCCAATCCATGTGGGAATTTATATGGCTGACTTATACCTTTTCTTGCCAATGGGAAGCACCTTACTATGACATAAGCTACATGAATGTAGACATCTGTCGAAAAATATATCTTTTGCATTGGAATTGTGGAGTAAGGCTAGGGTCACACTTGAGGCTGCTGGACCTGCTAAAATTTTTGCAATTCTGCTGCAGCGCTACAGTAAAGGTGCAGATTTGTCAGAAATCCACAAGAGAGCAAAAACTCTATGGGATTTGTCACACCCCGGAGACTGGGGTACTCGGAATCGGGCCCTGTCGTCTTCTAGGGCTGTGGGGTGTCACGGTGACGTGACCCGGCTCCGTGATCCCAGGTGCGGCAATAAAAAGGGATGGAAGAAAAAGGGGAATAAAGTTTGTAAAAGTAGTTCGTGACACCACCCGTGGTTTGTGGCTAGTGTGGGCCACCGCTGATTTTTACAGTCCCGGGGATGAAGGTAGCGGGCAGCAAAGATGATAAACCCACCACAGGCAGCGTTGATGCTCCCAGGGCTGGGATATGTGTTAAGAGCAGCCAGACTTCTCCAACTCCCAGCGTCTTCTCATAGGCAGGCTTTCTCTGCCTGCGCAGCAAGTCAGACGATGGCTCCTTAGGTGCAGGTAGACTTTCTCGGTTCGCTCAGTGAATAAATGTCAGTCTCACACCAGAACTAGGTTCGACCAGCTTTACTGGTACGGGTTATACAGTCACAGTTCACAAAAGCACATTGGTTACTCGGCGGTTCCAGTGTTGTATGGCAGCTGAGGCTAGGTTGTCTGCACATACCCTGCCTGGTCGTTACCTTTCTGGTGCTAGTTACGGGCCAGTATCAGCAGTCATGGGCTTTTCGTGGGGGCCCCGCTCTGGGCTCCCCTAGTCCTAGTACTACCACCTTTCTTTCACTGCACCGGAGGTTGGGTTCCAGGCATAAAGTCCACTTACCCCGCCGGTTAATTCGTGACCGAGGCATAAAGCATCCAGCCACATTTACAGGGCCGGCACCCTGGCTGTTGACCCGGTACCTCGGTGTACTTCTTCGCCCAGACACACCTTAGACCCCATCAATCCTGCTCCGGACTGCTGTCTTGGACCCGGGCTGGTGGCATTGGCTGCCAGGTCCGGGGGGCTCCAGTCTGATCGTGCTCACTGGTTTCAGGTCTGCTCTCTTCTCTGCTGTCTCCTACTTCTCACTTCCTGTTGTTGTCTTGTGTGTTCTGGTTTTGTGCGTTAGTTTTCACCCCCTCACCACTCCACTGTAAAAAAGTTGCGGATTTTGCTTCAGAAAAATCTGCAGCATATTAATTCTTGCAGTGGATTTGTCAATGTTTTTCACCCACTTCCTCCATTGTAATGGGTAAAAAACACTCCAAAAAACGCAGGGGTGTTCACACAGTGTGCTTTTGCTGCATAATTGGTGTGGATCTCACCAAAAACACACCAAATCTGCATGCTTTATTAAATGCTCAGATATAATTTCTGGGTACCAGAAATCTCTCTCCTCTATCTCTCTCTCTTTCTCTCACCCACTCTCTCAGTCTTAAATTTCTAAATTTCATGTACTTGGAAGTCAAATCACTAAAAATATCCTACAAAAACCACACTTTTTCCGCATGCAAATATGCACCAAAATCGCACTAAAATGTGCAAAAACATATTTTGTATGTTTCTGCGTTTTTTTTAAACTGAGTGCAGATTTGGTCAGTAATTTCTGCAACCAAATACTCAGTGTGGGCACATAGCCTAATAAGTCTGATTAATCTGTGCATGTGTGGGTAGAGACATCCGCTAAAAACATAGACATTTTCTGCTGAAGCGGATACCGTTAACGGTGTGCACCCCAGCAGGACGCAGTACCATAGTACCTCATGAATTACCTGCACAGCGGCCGCACTCAGAGCGTCTTGGGCGGACGTTTTCAGGAGTGCACAGGAAACGCTGACATCTGCTAGAAACGGTGAGTGTGACCCTGGCCAGAGTTTCCAGTTCCCCTGATGCAGAGGTTAGGCGGGATGAGCTCTGATTTTAGTGTAGAAGCAAAGTAACCATAGTTTGAAATATCCCAGCAATGCAGTGATTTTTGTGACTAGTCCTAGAAGTAGAATATACCGTAGATGTTTCTTCTCATAAAAACCCCTTGCTGGTTTCTCACCACAAAGCCAATGTTCAGTTACAGAACTTTTGTCTACTCTGACCACATCTAAGATAAAAACCAGACTGCTGTGCTTCACGGATACCAGTGATGTTAGTCTGCTTGTACTTGAGCCAGAAATGTCATTTTCGGCATGGACCACATTGAAAAGCTATGGTTGAGATTTTACAGATTATACCTTATTTATGTGTGAGTTGCATCTTGGGCTCATCTACAAGGACACTGTACTGCGAGACAGAAATCTAAATTGAAAAAACTGTGTTATGAAATGTTGATACAAGATCTTCCATAGAAAATGATATTGTATTTTTAAAATGTAATTTCCAACTATAAAATTCAGTTTTGTGCATCATTATTTTACTTTTACCATTAAAGACAAAAAAGGATAAAGATGTCAGGATTTGACTACTCAAACATTTATTTTTGTATTCCAATGAAACATCTCTGACTTGCTTTGGACTGCATGTGTCTACGGCAGGGCTATGGAGTCGGTAAGCCAAACATACCACTTCGACTCCGACTCTTCAATTTCCTTGAATCTGGCTCCAACTCCAACTCCACCAAAATGGAAACCAACTCTCACGCCACAGCTCCGACTCCATAACCATGGCTGTGTATTTGGTAAGGCTAGGGTCACACTAGCTTGTGAGCACCTTTTAACGGTGCAGCGCTAAACACTTAGAAATTTTCTGCTGAAGTGCATAGCGTTAACGCTATGCACTTCAGCAGAACGTTGCCCCTTAGCAACCCTTTATTTACCTTAGTAGCGGCCGCACACAGAGCTGCTGAGCGGCTGCTTTACCTCGGCGCACTGGAAAACGCTGCGTGCAGCGTTTCCTGTGCGCTCCTGAAAAGCGGCCACCTAGCAGCTCTGTGGATGTAAATAAAGGGTTGCTAAGGGGCAGCGTTCTGCTGAAGTGCATAGCGTTAACGCTGTGCGCTTCAGCAGAAAATTTCTAAGTGTTTAGCGCAGCACCGTTAAAAGGTGCTCAGAAGCCAGTGTGACCCTAGCCTCAGCCAAACTTCTAAAGGTACCGTTACACACTTCAAGGTCGTTAAGATATCAATCTTGTGGGTGCGCGGTTGTTAGGACATCTTTTTGACATCGTTGGTGAGATGTCACACGTCTATATATCGTGGACGATGAACCAACAATGTAGCGAGCACCTATCATTCGCCAAAATCAGCGAATGATACTTGTTCACTGTTGTGAATAGGCGAAGTCGTTAATGACATCGTTATTGCGGTGTCACACAATACGATACAGCAAGTTGGCTGATCGAGGATCGTTTGATTTGAGAACATGTTCTCAAATCTGCAATCAACGATCCAACGATTTATCGTAGTCGTATCTCGGTGTTACACGCAACGACGTCCTAACGATGTCGTTTGAACGACTCCAAAGCCGTGACATTTGAGCGATATCGTTCAAGTTCTCGTAACGTGTAACGAGGCCTTAACTCCGACTTCTCAATTTCCCTGAATCCGACGCCAACTCCACCAAATTGGACACCAACTCCAGCTCTGCTTTACAGGAATAAGACCCATCATATGTATTAGTTGGCTATCCATTAATCTGGCAGTAAATTATCTGGGGTTCCCATACATGAGACTGTTGCTGGAACACATCAGTTATTGCTGGGTTTGGCCAATATTAGGGTACATGTCCACTTTCAGAACACGCTGCGTTCTGGACACTGTGTTTTCCCTTACTGAGGTACTAATGTTCTCTGTGGAAGAGTGTAGAGTCTGTGCCCCTGATCAGGAGTCTGGGTTCAGCCTATTTTCGTTGTGTTCTCCAGCTGAGAACCGTCTCTGCAAGAATAAACTAACATGCTGTGGCTCGGGAAGCATAATTGGCATGGGATATCTACAGTGACTTGTGAAAGTATTCGGCCCCCTTGAACTTTTCAACATTTTGCCACATTTCAGGCTTCAAACATAAAGATATAAATTCTATTTTTTTTTTGTGAAGAATCAAGAACAAGTGGGACACAATCGTGAAGTGGAATGGAATTTATTGGATATTTTGAACTTGTTTAACAAAAAACTGAAAAGTGGGGCGTGCAATATTATTTGGCCCCTATACTTTAAGTGCAACAAACTCACTCCACACGTTCAGTGAGGATCTCTGAATGATCCAATGTTGTCCTAAATGACTGGTAAAGGTAAATAAAATCCACCTGTGTGTAATCAAGTCTCCGTATAAATGCACCTGCTCTGTGGTAGTCTCAGGGTTCAGTTTCAAGTGCAGAGAGCATCATGAAGACCAAGGAACACACCAGGCAGGTCCAAGTTTTAAACATCTCAAGGAGCACTGTGCAAGTGATGATATTGAAATGGAAGGAATATCAGACTAATGCAAATCTACCAAGACCCGGCCGTCCCTCTAAACTTTCATCTCGAACAAGGAGAAGACTGATAGGAGATGCAGCCAAAAGGCCCATGATCACTCTGGATGAACTGCAGGGATCTACAGCTGAGGTGGAAGAGTCTGTGTCTTAGGACAACAATCAGTCGTACACTGCACAAATCTAGCCTTTATGGAATAGTGGCAAGAAGAAAGCCATTTCTCAAAGATATCCATGAAAAGTCTCGTTTGATGTTTGCCACAAGCCACCTGGGAGACACCAAACATGTGGAATAAGGTGCTCTGTCAGATGAAACCAAAATCAAACTTTTTGGCCACAATGCAAAACGATACTGTATGTTTGGCGCAAAAGCAACACAGCTCATCATCCTCAAAACACCATCCCCACTGTCAAACATGGTGGTGGCAGCATCATGGTTTAGGGCTGCTTTTCTTCAGCAGGGACAGGGAAGATGGTTAAAATTGATGGGAAGGTGGACGGAGCCAAATACAGGACCATTCTGGAAGAAAACCTGTTGGAGTCTGCAAAAGACCTAAGACTGGGACAGAGATTTATCTTCCAACAAGACAGTGATCCCAAACATAAAGCAAAATCTACAATGGAATGGTTCAAAAATAAACGTATCCAGGTGTTAGAATGACCAAGTCACAGTCCAGACCTGAATCCAATGGAGAATCTGTGGAAAGAGCTGAAAACTGCTGATCACAAACGCCTCCATCCAACCTCACTGAGCTCCAGCTGTTTTGCAAGGAAGAATGGGCAAGAATTTCAGTCTCTCGATGTGCAAAAATGACAGAGACATACCCCAAGCGACTTGCAGATATAATCCACAGCCAAAGGTGGCGCTACAAAGTATTAACTCAAGGGGACTGAATAATATTGCACGCCTCACTTTTCAGTTTTTTATTTGTTGAAAAAGTTTAAAATATGCAATAAATTTCGTTCCACTTCATGATTGTGTCCCACTTGTTGATTCTTAACAAAAAAATAGAAATTATATCTTTATGTTTGAAGCCTGAAATGTGGCAAAAGGTTAAAGTTGAAGGGGGCTGAATACTTTCACATGGCACTGTATAAATCCAGTCCACTGTGGTTGTAGTGTAAAATGCAGCATTTTGGACGCAGCAAAAATACACAGCTAATCCGGATCGTGGGCACACAGCTGTGGATTGGGGGACTCAAGGGTATATAAATTCTGTATCATGAGACCTTGTATATTATCATGCTTATCCCTAGCATTAATTTCAAGTTCAAGGAGAACCTGGATGCCTTCCTTGAAAAACATAATTTGTGATGGGACATTGATTTAAGTAGCTAGTCTAATTGCCAGATGTGGAGTCTGGAAGGAGTTTATCTCCTGATATGGAGTAATTAGCATCTGCTTCTTGGGTTTTTTGCCTTCGTGCTGGTTAAAGATGTTAACGGCAGAACTCGGTGGAGTTGTGTCTTCTTTCAACCTTAGGAATTATGAATAAAGACTATTCTTTGGAAAATGACACAATTACCTAAGCACCTTTTTAAATAGGATCTATTAGTAAAGGTTGTTGTACTTATCAGGAACCAACAGAGTGATCTAGGCCCTGGGCAATAATTCATGTAGACCGGTTGCTAGCTTCTATATTTATAACACACTTGAATAAGCTTAGCACCTGAGATAAATTTATCTTGTTAGCTGTCTCCGCTCTTAAAGAGATTCTCAGCTTGGAAATAACATATAAACTACAGTAAACAGTTAAAGGGGTTCTCCAGGCCTATGATAATGACCTATTCGTAGGATCCGGTTCCCCTGAATATGAGCAGATCTGCAGCGCTCACAAGCAGCTGTTACAAAAAGTAATATACTGAATGTCTGCACGAATCTTAGCGCACATTGAATGGGCTCACACAGTACTCTAATGTAAGCTGATTGGTGCGGGGGGCCCGATGTCTGTTTATAGGGTGTAACTAAAACGTTGTGGTTGTTGCCTCATCTGGCCATGGACATGTCTGACATCATATAGGGAAGTTTTTACAGACTGTAGGAACCATGCTTCCCCTTCTCCTGGTATAGGTCTTTACCTCTGTATTTGCTCTTACGCTTATTTAAGGTGGAGCCTATTTTAATTGGCCTTGTTACCACATTTTAATACTGGATTTTTTTCATAGTTAAGCCTTTAGTCTTTAATCACACTCTGTCGGCGGTGACTTTTTTGGTTGATTTTCTTGTTTGTTGGATGGCTAATGTCTCTGCAGTCCTGTGACTTATCCAAGCAGTTGTGACATTCGTCTCAGACCACCGACACAAGCCACTCAGTTAGATAGAGACTTGAGTAACTTTGAGACCGTTTAACCCTTATACAGGGATCTGGAATTATAGCCGAGTCCAGGAGGCAACAGTCTCTGGATAACAGGGGCTGGCTGGAGCCAGGAGGGGGGGGGTTATTGGGGTGCTATCAGAAATCTTTGATGCCCGGGGGGGGATGCTATCAGAGTTTGCGGACCGCTCACTCACAATGTCGGCCGCCGCCTGCATCGGCGCGCCAGCCGCGTTTTGAGGCTGCCGGCCCATTCCTTTAGGGGGGCGGCCCTACAAGTGGGCTATACCACCAGCCCAGGGGGCACTTGCCCCCCTGCCACCTGGGCCAGTCCGCCCCTGCTGGATAGGCATTAGTTCAGAGGCAAGTTGATCGCCAAACAGGCACAAGCCGGGAGGTCAGAAAAGGGACAAAACAGGATCCAGTAGCGTGGTCAGGGAGCCGGGTCAAGACCAAGATGGCAATAAAGTACAAAATCGTGAGAAAGAAGCAAAGTCCAAAAAACAGGCAGAGATTAAATCAATTAACACTAGTTGGAATACAAGCTAAATAGGGGAACCAAAAGCTATTTCTGGCAGCTTGAAGGAAAAGGTCAAAGGTATATTTAGGGTGTGGTACTTTCCAATCGGCTGGAGCTGAGGAACTAATGACTTCTCCTGGACAGCCCCCACAATAACACTGTCAGAACGTGAAGCACCACAGGTCTCAGCCACTCTAACCCTAGTGGATAAGCGAAGCCTGGGTTCTCTGGAATCTCCTGTAAAGATTTATCTCCATCAACAGCACCACCTACAGTGTGAATACGGCCATGCTTTGTGATAGGAGCAGAAGCTACAGGAGCAGGCTTTGGTGGGGAAGTAACCCCTTTATCAAAAGCACCACCTACAGTGTGAATACGGCCATGCCTAGTGACAGGAGCCGAAGCCGCTGGAGCATGGTCAGGCGAGGTTGTAACCCTTTATTAAGAGCACCACCTACAGTGTGAATATGGCAGTGCCAGGAGCTGAAGCCGCTCTGTTGGAGACATACCGTATATACTCGTGTATAAGTCGACCCGTGTATAAGCCGACCCCCCTACTTTTGCCCCAAAAATCTGGAAAAACCTATTGACTCGTGTATAAGCCGAGGGTGGACCCCAGCACAGGTATACAGCCCCCAGCAGTGTGGTATACAGGCCTCCCCAATGGTAGTATACAGCAGCCCCAGTGGTAGTATATAGCAGCCCCAGCAGTAGTATACAGCAGCCCCAGTGGTAGTATACAGCAGCCCCAGTGGTAGTATACAGCAGCCCCAGTGGTAGTATATAGCAGCCCCAGTGGTAGGATACAGCAGCCCCAGTGGTAGTATATAGCAGCCCCAGTGGTAGTATACAGCAGCCCCAGTGGTAGTATATAGCAGCCCTAGTGGTAGTATATAGCAGCCCTAGTGGTAGTATATAGCAGCCCCAGTGGTAGTATATAGCAGCCCCAGTGGTAGTATATAGCAGCCCCAGTGGTAGTATACAGCAGCCCAGTGGTAGTATACAGCAGCCCCAGTGGTAGTATACAGCAGCCCCAGTGGTAGTATACAGCAGCCCCAGTGGTAGTATATAGCAGCCCCAGTGGTAGTATACAGCAGCCCCAGTGGTAGTATATAGCAGCCCCAGTGGTAGTATACAGCAGCCCCAGCAGCCCCAGTGGTAGTATACAGCAGCCCCAGTGGTATACAGCAGGCCCCCAGGGGTATTCAGCAGGCCCCCAGGGGTATATACAGCAGCCCCCAGGGGGTACCCAGCAGCCCCCAGGGGGTATCCAGCAGTCCCCTGGGGGTACCCAGCAGCCCCCAAATGCTGGCACTCGCTCCCCCTGCAAAGCCCCCCCCCCCACTGCTTCTCTTACCATCCCGGTCTTCTGATCAGCGCCGCTCCTCGGTGCTCCGTCCTCACTGCTCCCATCCTGCTACATCCGGGATCTCCGGCCGGCGCGCGATGACGTCATATGCCTGCGACGGCCGGAGATCCCGGATGTAGCAGGACGGAGCAGCGAGGACGGAGCACCGAGGAGTGGCGCTGATCAGAAGACCGGGATGGTAATATAAGCAGCGAGGGGGGGCCCTTACAAGGGGGGGCGAGTGCCAGCATTTGGGGGCTTATATGCACTGCTTCCCCCTGCCGCTGATTGACAGGGGGAAGCAGTGCATATTTAATGAGCGGCCCCACGTGACGGGGCCGCTCATACAGCAGCCTCCCCCGCCTCCTCCAGCCTCCACAGCCCCCACCACAGCCACCACACCATGTGTACCGTATAGACCCATGTATAAGCCGAGGGGGAGACTTTTCAGCCCAAATTTTGGGCTGAAAAACTCGGCTTATACACGAGTATATACAGTAACACCTTTATCACTAGCACCACCTACAATGTGAATATAATGGTGCATAGTGACAGGAGCAGAAGCCGCAGGAGTAAGCTATGGTGGGGATTTGACAGTGGTCAATCTGTTGTTCCATTATTCAGACACCTGCCTGATTAAATAAGGGTATGTAAAAGCTACCTTGGAAACATAGGCCCCAGAATATGCTTGGGAAACAATTTTTTTGATTATTTTTTAGACAGCTCCACATTAAAAGATGTCTCCAGGAGAGTTTGAACATCTTCAAAGTGGTTGACTTTGCAGATTTGTGATTAGTTATGGGGAGCCTGAACTTTTTGCCTATTTAAGTTTTGTTCACTGTTTATATATCGAAATAAGTTATGGTTATACATCCTGAAAACAACAAAGATGAACTGCAGGCTGCTGGGAAAATAATCAATCACAGACGTTAAACATCTTGGAAGTGGTTGACTTTGCAGTATCAGCACTTCTGTTAGGATTGTAATTAGTTATTGGAGGAACGAAATGTTTTTTCTTTTTACTGTTTACACTGTATATCAGTGGAAGGTTTGGATTTACTTTATATATAAGGGAACTGCAGGATGCTGTGATAATAAAGAATTTATTACAACACCACAGTTCTTGCTCTGAAATCTCAAGATTTCGATCATGTCTTCCTAGACATTTGGGCGAGGTCATGAGTATTCATAGAGTCAACTGTTGTATTAAATACCTACTGAGCACAACAAAGGACAAGTCTCCGTATGGCTCAATGAGGTTTGCATTTAATATAAACTTCACAGAAGTGCCAACGACTCACTATATGTATATCAATAGTGATTCATCATCAGTGGAAACCTATAAAGAGGAAATAAATATCATTTTTGTCCAGTGATGAGCAGGATGTGTAATGACTAACAGATCTGCAAATACATTGGATGGCTCCAGGCTTGAATTTGACTAGTAGGACAGTGCAATGAATGCGAGCTTTTGTGCCATATCCAGTAAATGAAGTCACAATGAAGCTGATGTCTGACAATGAAGACATTTATCAGCTTTTATATGCTTCTGTAATGTTGCAACTTTTTGTATTATTATCTTGCCCGTCTGTTTTATTGATGATTGCCCGCATAGATCCTTCTTATAAATAGAGACTTGTGATGCCCCAAATTCCTGCCGTGTAACAACCTGACCTGAAAGACCTCTAAGTAAAAAAAAAAAGTGGTTCAGAAACAGTAGTAATAAGCTCACCAATTGCAAATAAAGTTGCCATGGAAAACAAAGAAATCAAGAAGGCAATGATTGGGAAATTACTTATAGCCATGATTTATTCCCACCAGAGCTTAGAACACAGATCAGAAGCTGAAGGATATTTTTCCATATCATTTGAAAATATTAATTGATTTGGAAATTGATTGAAGCAACACAATTCAAAAAGTTGGAAAAGTAAGTGGATCTAATGAAAAACAGCTCAAGGACCAATTTTCAACTACCGTATATACTCGTGTATAAGCCGACCCGTGTATAAGCCGACCCCCTACTTTTGCCCCCAAAACCTGGGAAAATCTATTGACTCGTGTATAAGCGAGGGTGGACCCTAGCACAAGTATACAGCCCCCAGCAGTGTGGTATACACCAGTCCCAGAGGTAGATACAGCAGCCCCAGTGGTAGTATACACGCAGCCCCAGTAGTATATACAGCCCCAGTGGTAGTATATACAGCCCCAGTGGTAGTATACAGGGCCCCAGAGGTATATAGCAGCCCCAGTGGTAGTATACAGGGCCCCAGAGGTATATAGCAGCCCCAGCGGTAGTATACAGGGCCCCAGAGGTATATAGCAGCCCCAGTGGTAGTATACAGGGCCCCAGAGGTATATAGCAGCCCAGCGGTAGTATACAGGGCCCCAGAGGTATATAGCAGCCCCAGTGGTAGTATACAGGGCCCCAGAGGTATATAGCAGCCCCAGTGGTAGTATACAGGGCCCCAGAGGTATATAGCAGCCCCAGTGGTAGTATACAGTGCCCCAGAGGTATATAGCAGCCCCAGTGGTAGTATACAGGGCCCCAGAGGTATATAGCAGCCCCAGTGGTAGTATACAGTGCCCCAGAGGTATATAGCAGCCCCAGTGGTAGTATACAGGGCCCCAGAGGTATATAGCAGCCCCAGTGGTAGTATACAGTGCCCCAGAGGTATATAGCAGCCCCAGTGGTAGTATACAGGGCCCCAGAGGTATATAGCAGCCCCAGTGGTAGTATACAGTGCCCCAGAGGTATATAGCAGCCCCAGCGGTAGTATACAGGCAGCCCCAGTAATGCAGGCCCCCCCCAGCGTCTCTCCGGTCACCTGTAAAGCAAGCTATACTTATCAGTGTCCCGCTCGCACCCGCCGCTGCCGACATCCACGATCCTCCATCTTCATGCGACTCCTCTTCCTGTTTCCTGTGCGCGTCGCCGGGAATGACGTCATTGCCGGCGACGCGCACAGAAACAGGAAGAGGAGTCGCATGAAGATGGAGGATCGTGGATGTCGGCAGCGGCGGGTGCGAGCGGGACACTGATAAGTATAGCTTGCTTTACAGGTGACCGGAGAGACCCTGGGGGGGCCCTGCATTACTGGGGATGCGGGGGCTGCTGTATACCGATGTATACATCGGTATGTACCGATGTATACATCGGTATACAGCACTGACTCGCGTATAAGCCGAGGGGGGTACTTTTCAGCCCAATTTTTGGGCTGAAAAACTCGGCTTATACGCGAGTATATACGGTAAGTCAAATGATTGTTTATAAAAAAGAGACTATTAGAGAGGCAGAGTCTCAGAAGCAAAGGTGGTCAAAGGTTCGCCAATCAAAAAATTGTCACTATCGCATCAATTATAGTTCATAATATACTCAACCGATTCTGAGTAACTCATGAACACAAGGGACAAGGCTGACACTCAATACTGGATGCTTGTGATCTACAGACCCTCAGGCTGCACTGCATTAAAAAAGAGCAAGATTGGGGCTTGCAAATCACTGCATGGGCTCAGACATTGTTCCAAAAGTCATTGCCCGTGAACACAGTTCATAGTTTCATAGTTTTTAAGGTTGCAGGCAGACATAAGTCCATTGACATTGAGTTCAACTTAACATATTGATCAAAAGGAAGTCAAAATCCTTATATTAGGGGAAATATTCCTCCCCAACTGCACATATGGCAGTCAAACTGGTTCCCTGGATCAATGTCCCATCACATAATCTTGAATACTTAACCTTTAATATATTATATTTTTTAAGAAAGGCGTCCAGGCCCTCCTGGAACTTTGTGGTGAATCTTCCATTACAACATCACATGGCAGAGGGATCCATAATCTCACTTCTTTATTGCTTTAACCTTCAATCCACAAATGCAAGTTAAAGCTTTATTATGCAAAGAAGAAGCCATCAACACAATCCAGAAACACTGCGAGTCTTCTCTAGGCTAAAGCTCAATTAAAAAAGTACTGAGGCAAAATGAAAAACTGTTCTATGGTCAGAATTTAAAATCCTTTTTGGAAACCATGTATGGAGAGTCCTTTGGACTCAAGAGGACCATCCAGCTTGTTATCAACCCATACTTCAAAAACCCTGATATTATGGGGCTGCATTAGTGCTATGGCATGGGCAGTTTACACATATTGAAAGGTATTATAAATGATGGCCATTTCATATAGGTTTAAGGACAACAAATGATCTTATCCAAACATCTATCTATTGAGAAGGCCTTACTAATTTCAGCAAGACAATAGTAAACCACATTTGCATGTAAAACATAATAAAGAAAAAAGGTAGTACTCATTGATACAAAAATCTTCAACCTTTATTGAATGTTAAAAGACCATGCAGGAGGGACAGAAGATGCGGGTTACATCCAGGACAATGGTCGTTTGGCGCAACCTGTACTTCAACAGGTCCTTAATTCTGAATGACAGACTTCCGTGTACTTATACAGAAATAAATGTCCACATTGTGGTAATTAAAATAAAAACATGTTAATTGAAAACATACAAATAAGAGTTATCACATTAACCTAGGAAAACTGATAGGTCATTATTATCATTCATTCCTAGATTGTTCTGAGCGCTATACTTAATGATTAATCTTGCTTCAGTTTGGCGGAGTAGTTTATGAAAATTACCACCCCTTAAAGGGAGGGTAAATCTTTTTAATCCTCCAAATGTCAGTACACTTGGGTCTCCTTAAGGGCTCCCTTACACGCCGCAACTTTTGGCGGCAATCGGAGGCAACCTCATGTGCACGTGCACATTTTTCATGGTTGCCTCCGAACGCTGAAGGGTCATTTACACGCCGCAATTGCGCCTTCAACCTAAGGTGATGTGTCGTCCCGAAAGTTCCCACACCAACATTGGGAAAAATCCGGTTGACTCCCGACGCCGCTTCACACGCCGCAATCCCCAAAGGAATGTGGGCGTATATATTCAGCGCCGCAAGAACAAAGGCGTGACAGACTTGTGTATTCCGTGCCCCAAACATGCTGATTAGACAACGTAATAGCGTCATGATTGCCCAGCCTTCGCAGGAAAGCTGGCTAATACATGACGCCATTGCAATTGTGTAGTGTGAATGGACAGCTCTTCAAATATGTCGCCCTTTGAAGGGACAGCCAATGGAAACACAGTAGCCACCACCAATCATCACTAGGGGGGGTGGTCTCCAGCACGCTGTTGTACACCTGAAAATCAGTAGGCGACGCTGATTCCATCCCTATCGCCCCTTCACACGCTGAAACCAGGGAAATTCACCTTCAGGGTTGCGTCTGGTTTTGGGGCAGTGCTGTGAAATCGCAACTGGGCGCAACTTTCAAAATCACCACCGGGTTCCCCATATACACGCCACAATTTCGTAGCAATTTCACGGCAACGGTGATGGAACTCCAAATTGCCTCTCAGTTTTCACACCACAGTTGCGGCAAGTAAAGGGACCTTTATGGACTTCTTGGATGTGCTCTATTAGTCTGGAGTGGTGCTTTAAGATGTGTTACTGACATCAGTTTCTAAAATTGGTTAAAGAGAGTCTGTCAGCAGGATAATCTCTCCTTTTATCCGTCTGTATGGGCACTCAGGTCATAGGAAGCTGAATAAAATTATACTATGATATCAAAATTACTGTTCATTACACGTCTCACACTGATAACATCCCTCTTTATTCGAAACAAGCTCTGAATGCTGATTCTCAGGAGATCAGTGTCGGGCCCATAGCCTGGAACAGCTCATTTATACATAATTAAAACATGGCTTTCTCTGGACATCGGATTACAGGTATCAAGAGATTCCCTTTAATTTTTTCAAATTAAATGGAAAAATGTCTAACATCAACTGGGATCTGTGTATATTCTGTTGTGCATAAATGATGGATGTGCATTTTACAGTGTCCCAACTTTTTGGGAATTGGGATTGTATTCATATTGGCCATATCTGACTTTAAAATGTTTTCTCATCTCCTTTAATGGGAAAAAATGCTTGTAAAAAAAACTTTGCAATGTACTTGTTATTAAAAACTCACCCCTTTTTCTAGAAAAGGTAAAGTGACCCATCACAGTGCTTACAAATTCTTAGAAGGGAGCCAACTACCAGAATGTGGTGCTCTGTAGCAGGTGATTGACGTGTGCAGCATGACATCACTATTTGTTTTTTGTTGTTTTTATTACTCCCCTGTGGGCTTGTCTTGGCTGGATGAGAGTGAGGGGGGTTCAGCTTACAGCCGAAAGACAAGCCCACAGGGCAGTAGTAAAAAAAATAAATCAAAATAGTGATGTCATGCTGCATATGTCCATCACCTGCTGCACAGCACTAAATTCTGGTGGTTGGTTCCCTTTAATATAGTGCCTGCAATCCAAGCTCAGAATCTTGCTGGATTCAGCTGCAGTGCCGCTGCATTCGTCCGATGCTGCAGAGTCAAGGCATCCTTTTCTTGCATTATCCGAGAGCGCACAGTTCGGGCGCCTGAATCCTCAGAACCACACTGCCCTCCAGTAATCAAGAAGCTGGGAGCTTGGGAGCAGTTGGATTCTGAAGTAAGAACATAGGGCAAACCCTTTAATAGCATTCTATTGCTCTTCTGTGCAGGCAAGCAGTGACATATGGGCAGGGATGTAGTGGTTGATATTTTGGGGCAGATGCTGCTGTCACTTTGAAGTGTTGATGTGTGTAGCGACAGTCTGACTGCAGAGGACAGACAGGTTAGATTGCAGCCACTCATCTGATCTTTTGCGTCTTGAGCAGATATGAAGCATCCCATAAATCTTGACAGGATCTATCCCCCGCTGTATGGAAAGAAATGCATTTTCACGGGGAAGATGGCTCTTAGCTGACTGATATGTGATAACTATCATGCATGTTCATGGATAGTATTTCATCTGCCAGACATCACTGCAGCCACTGACATGGGGAAACAGGTGTATATCTGACTATGAACAGCTTTAAAGGGCTTTTCAGGGATTTTAGAAATCTTGGTCAAGAAGGGAACGCTATAAAGAAATAAGACCTCCCCCACTGATTCAGCACCACCGCTCTCCCATCCATCCTGCACTGATGACATCCCATTCATCATTCACATCAGTCATTGGTCTCATTGGTGACATTTGCTTGTATGTTGTATAGCACTTGACCGCTGGGGCCAGTGACTGACTTCACATGGTCATATCAATGATGGGTGAAATCTCATCACTGCAGGACCGGCGAGGACCCTGGAGCCGTAACACTAGAGCAGTGGAGGATTCAACTGATAAGTAATGGTTACTTTTCCTATTTATTGCCAACATTGCTCAAATCAAAGAAGGTCCCTATAAAGGTGCAAATACACAAAATAACGACCATAGGAGAGAAGAATTGGGCATATTAAACGTTAGCATGTCTGATCATATGTTCTCACGGGAGAAAATATACGGTCTGAGTTGTCTGTGAGTGGCTTACATATAGTCATGACTGAAAGTGTTGGCACCCTTGAAATTGTTCCAGAAAATGAAATATTTCTCCCATAAAATTATTGTAATTACATGTTTTGTTATACACATGTCTATTTCCTTTGTGTGTATTGGAGCAACACTAAAAAGAGGGAAAAAAAGGTAAATTAGAAATAAATGTTGGCACCCTCAATTTAATATTTGGTTGTACTCTTTGGAATCAATAACTGCTTCCTATAACCATCCACAAGCTTCAGTCACCTCTCAACTGGAATTTATGCTCTTTTGCAAACTATTCCAGCTCGCTCTTCTTCTAACACCAATGGTAAGATCTCTCCACAGCTGTTCAATGGGATACAGGTCTGGACTCATTGCTGCCACTTAAGAACTCTCCAGCGTTTTGTCTCCATCCATTTCTGGGGGCTTTTTGAAATATCTTTGAGGTCATTGTCCTGCTGGAAGACCCATGATCTAGGATGCAGACCCGACTTTCTGATACTGGGAACTACATTGTGACTTAATTTACCTTAGTAATCTTCAGATTTCATGATGCTTTGAACACCATGATGCCCAATGCCAGAGGCAGCAAAACAAGCCCAAAACATATTTGAGCCTCCACCATATGTGACTGTAGGTCCTGTGTTCTTTTCTATTTGGGCCTCATT
This sequence comes from Allobates femoralis, assembly GCA_033576535.1. NCBI lineage: Eukaryota > Metazoa > Chordata > Amphibia > Anura > Aromobatidae > Allobates > Allobates femoralis. The sequence goes on along the minus strand of JARQOC010000006.1, from coordinate 78,633,077 downwards.
CTGTTTTCGATAAACAGTAGAATGATGTGCTTTACCAATAAGCTCTATCCTGGTCTCATCTGTCCACAAAATGCTTTCCCAGAAGGATTTTAGCTTGCATACATTTTGGTAAAATGCAGTCTAACTTTTTTATGTCTCTGTGTCAACATTGGTGTCCTCCTGAGGCTCCTGCCATAGTATTTCAATTATGGCAAATGTTGACAAATAGTTTGCACTGACACTGATGCACCCTGAGCCTGCAGGACACTTTGAATTTCTTAGGGACTCAATTGGGGCTGCTTATTTACCTTCCAGAATACACTGTGTTGCAACCTTTCATAAATTTGCCGTTCTTATACAGGGAGATTAGCTACAGTGCCATGGGTTGTAAACTTCTTGGTTATGTTGCGCATTGCAGACAAAGGAACATCAAGATCTCTGGAAATTGCTGATATTTCTCAACAATTTTGGTTTTTAGGTCTTCAGACAGTTCTCTTCTCATCTTTCTGCTCTTTGTGTTTGTGTTGACTCACCGCGGCCGGCTGACTCCGGTTGATACAGGCGATGCTTCCTTCCTCCTTGTCACGGGTGGACCGCGCCTGCCGGTAGTGGGGCCCGGTGTAGTGCAGATCAAAAGTGAAGACGTCTTGGTGGAACAGATTAAGGGGGTTTTAATTTATTCGTGACGCCACCTATGAGAAGATTCGGTAAGGGCTACCGACGCTGCGGAACCCCGGGGGATGGACAGCAGCAAGATGTTACGCTCCCCACAGGCTGAGCGGTGATCCCCGGGGGCTGGAGCTGCTCAAGATGTTGTGCGGCAGCTGCGGTTACCTTGTTGTGCGGACGGACAGTTCATAAGGAAGCACGGACACAGAAAGTCTCTATAACGGTTCTTTACTGTAACCAGTAAGCAGTACATGGCATACAGTGGTTGAGTAGTAGACCGGGTGGACTCAGCAATGACGATGTCCCTCAGAGATCCGCAGTGTTCCTCCATTCTACCTACTTAGTTTCTTTTGCCAGCGTCGCCCAGGAATACCAGGTCGGGTACGGGGAGGCTGCTTCAATGCCCTATCCATGATTTACGTTCTGGATGCTTTGGGGAGCCTTGGATCCCTCAGTGGGTACACCGCTGGTTAGACGACTGGAAACTGGCTGGTGGTGGGGTGCTCCTGTAAAGCTGACCCTCCACTCTTCTGGTTCGCGTGGCAGAGGTGAACTGCTGCCAGCTTCGGTACCAGTGAACCGGCTGTAAGTTGTGGGCACGGGAGTCTTTTGGGAACCCGTGTAGATATGCCCAGTCCCGGTGGTTAAGGCCTCAGGTGCTGACACCCGACCGGTGACGGCCCAGGGGCCCGCACGGGGTGCGGAGCCCCCGCTCCTCTCCAAGCTCTAGTCTGCTCTTGTCAGGTTCTAGATCCCTCTCTTTTTCAGTCTCTAGATTATTGTGTGTTCTACTTCACTACCCTAACACTCCACCTATGATTGGTCCCCTGTTCTAGGTGTTGCATGTTGGGTTGGATCTCTATGTTAACCGGATCATTGCTGAGTCAGAGGATATTGCGGCTGCATTTGTGGCTGCAATACCCTCCTGTGACGCACTCGTTGCGGGGCGCCACAGTGTGGCACATACAATTTCAAGGGTACCAACATGTTCGGCCATGACTGTATGTATGATGGGGTCTGTGCTATTATTCTGCAATGACTGGAAAGTTATGTAGATTGTTATATTTTTCTTTTTAAACCCTTTGTATGTGCTTCCATGAAATTAATAATAATATATTTTTTTTCATACCATAATCCATATTTCTTATTGCACGGTCATATTAGTGAGTCTTATCTGTGTTGTACAGTATTTCTTCCCAGGACTTATACTGTGTGTAGTTTACTTGTAAGATTTGAAGTATCCCGGTGAGGAAGTGACAATCCCGCTGACTGGAGTGACCTATTTTAAGGAAACAGCTGTGGTTTTCTTATATTGTCTTTTATCTGCTCTCTCTACCATTTCCTGTTATTTGGAGACAATATTCAGAAATAAACAGTAAAGACCTGAAAGCAAAATGAAGTCAAATATTCCAATATAAGACGCAATGCTGTTATATGCACAAGTAAGATTCATCGTTCAGCAGTACAATTCTGTTACCTGACATGTACGGTGCTGTATTATTCCATCATAAAAGTAATGCTAAATATGATAAAACCCTTCCATAGGGCCACTGCACCTAGATGGGTGCAGCATTGGTCCAAGGATATGTGCACTCATCAGCAATGCTTTGAGAAGCGACAATTTTTGGGATAAAATCTGCAAATTGTCTCTTCAGAGTGGAAGGAAACTTGAACTGTAGTGCCACCTATTGGAAGTAGTAATCGTACAGGTCAAAATCGACACGTAAAGGGAACCTGTCACCCCATGCTACCCCTCTGACCTATAACTCGCTGTCCCTGCACCTTCCTAGCTGCTCCCTAACCATCCTCTCTGCTGTAAATCCGCCCTATAAAGATGTTTAAAAATGACTTATATCTTACAGGCCGTCGCTCAGTCAGGAGACTGGAAAGGCGGCTCCAGGCTCCATTCTCCCCTCCTCGCTGCTTCACCGCACGCCCCACTAGGCGTCATCATTAGGTCTTGATCTCCTCCTCTGTTAGAATCTCCTGCCCTCCACTCCTCCTATGATGCACCGACCAGTACGTCATATCCAGCCCGGTGCATTGTGGGGCTTAATCACATGGTACAACACTGCCTTCTATATGCACACTGCGCATGCGCCAGAAGCTGGCACCGTACCACGTGATTAAGCCCCACAATGCAACGGGCCGGATATGATGAACTGGTCGGTGCATCATAGGAGGAGAGGAGGGCGGGAGATTCCAACAGAGGAGGAGATCAAGACTGAATGATGACGCTTAGTGGGGCGGTGTGGTGAAGCAGCGAGGAGGGGAGAATGGAGCCTGGAGCCGCCTTTCCAGTCTCCTGACTGAGCGACGGCCTGTAAGTTATAAGTCATTTTTAAACATCTTTATAGGGTGCATTTACAGCAGAGAGGGATGGTTAGGGTCTTAGGGAGCAGCTAGGAAGGTGTAGGGACAGCTACTGATAGGTCAGGGGGGTAGCATGAGATGACAGGTTCCCTTTAAACGAATCTTTTGTCATTTGATTTAGGATTTAGACCAGATCAGAATCTCAATTTGCAGACATCGGGTTTCAGGGAATTGCCCCTTGTCAGTGCAAAGTATGAGATCTGATCTGGCTGTATGAGAGGCTAAGTGGGGTCATGTCTCATGTCACAAGTCACAGACGTGAATGCAACTTGGCTCTTTTATTTATGGCAAAATCTTATCTCTAACATAAGGGGTAAGCTTTCCTCCTTGTAGAGAGTGACATACCAAAACTGGCATGCCAGTAATGGAGACTTCATAGCCGCAATATTTCCTCTGGGAAATAAAATAAGCAAATTTTATTTCCCAGAAGAGCATTGCGGCTATTAAGTCTCCATTACTGGCATGCCAGTTTTGGTATGTCACTCTCTACAAGGAGGAAAGCTTACCCCTTATGTTAGAGATAAGATTTTGCCATAAATAAAAGAACCAAGTTGCATTCAAGTCTGTGACTTGTGACCGGGGACAGAAAATCCAACACATTAGGAAACATGCAACTGTGTGTCGCAGTCACAGGTCAAAACGTGACATGATAGGAGGTCATTACATCCAGTGTTGCAGCCTATCTCAGTGATATTGTTCACCTTGTAGTTTAGATTATTTGAATGAGTCGGGCTCTTTCTTTGCAATAGACAGATACAGAGGTGTAACTTGAAGCTCATGGACCCCGATGTGAAAGCTCCAATGGGGCCCCCAATTATGGCAATTTTAATAGGATTAGTTTTTTTCTGTAGACCAAAGAGACTTTTGGTTTTGGGGCTCCAGGGATGGGTGCAACTGCAACCCCTGCACCTATTGTAGTTACGCCCCAATTGCAGCTGCTTTGCTGTGGTTCATTGCAAATGTCTGTAAATGAGCCAATTCTTTTCCTGATTCTTATCCCGGCTGCACCCAGTCATACAATTCACGTTTACAAGTATTTATTTACTGGGTGCACCGTAGACATGAACTTTTATTAAGGTCTCTCCAGAGAGAAAGTGGAGTTATATATTATATATATTAGTGTATATAATTCCTATATTTAGTTAGATAAAGCTGTGTAGACAGGAGCTATGACCTCTCAGTACCAGGACCCACATCAGTTATGAAAATAACAATAATATCAATGTAGAAAACATTTAAAACATTTAAAATTTTGCAATAATATATAAAGACTATGGTCCCAGCTCGGGCGGGATGTTATAGGTAAGTGATAGGGTTCACTCATCCTGACCTGAATGTATAGAGTTAGGTGAATCAAAGCCATCTGGGCATTGTGCTTCATACAAGAACCATGAAATACGCCTATCTGCACCTGACGTTATCTTGTCAGTTGTCTGCCCATAAAGATTGCCAATCGGTGATATGAAGAATTGATTGTTGCTTGCTTAAAAGCCTTTTACTCAAGGCAGTCTGTATGAAGATGACCCATCGCAACTGCCAACATTTGTCTCCCATACAGTCTGAATATTCTCAGTTGCATGCTCCCTGTTTACATCGGGGGGGGGGGGGGGGGGTGTTGGGATAATTTGCTTGTCCATTGGCTGCTTGGTGCCATGTTTACACAGGTCATTGATGAGGATGGAGCATTTGTAGTTCTCACAATTACTTGTATAAAATGTTCACTCTTTGGTAGATCATGTATTGTAGACTCCTTCATATTAAAGACAGTACCTTATCTAATATTGATGACCAGTTCAATGGATAGGTCATCAATATCAGACTGATACCCTTCAGTCTCCTAATTTGCACCAGGGGCAGCTAGATGTCAACATCTCTAGTACCTGTGTGATGAACAGAGTGGCCCTGAGTTACTAAAAGCCCACCTTATGCATTAGACTAATGTTTGCCAAAGCCACCAATGTCAGGTTCCGCCAACTTTCTAACTGGTATGGGGGACTTCGATTATAACTTGCTGAACCTTTTGTTCTAGGTGGGATAAGTTTCCATCTTTGGAGTCTGACATAAAGAACACAGGCCAAGCACTCCTTTGTATGGAGGAGTCAGGAGAGATGGCCACTGCCAAATGATCAACTGAACCATCATTGAGTCAACAGTAGAGATGAGCCACCACCCTGCCGTTCGTGTTCGATTCGATTCGCCGAATCGACGGCATGTTCGACGAATGTTCGTCGAATGCTCGACGAACACCGTCGAACATCCCGGAACACGAAAAAAACAGGATTGTGGGGCTGTTTCACTTCAACAATGTATATACATACATTGTGGAAGTGAAATAAAGTCAAATAAAGTGTAAAAAAAAAAAAAATAATGTATGCTCACCTGTCCGCGGTCCACCGAAGCCTCCGGTATGGTCCTGTGTCTTACAGGACCTGTGGTGACGTCAGTTCTCGCGGGAACTCCGGTCACATGACCGGAGTTCCGCGAGAACATGACGTCACCACAGGTCCTATAAGCACAGGACCTTGCCGGAAAGCTTAAAATAGACATTTTTATGTTTTAGACACTTTCTTTAAGTAAAAGAAAGTGTCCGAAACATAAAAATGTGTATTTTAAGCTTTCCGGCAAGGTCCTGTGGCTTACAGGACCTATGGTGACGTCAGTTCTCGCGGGAACTCTGGTCACAATTGGTATTGGGCTCATGTAGGGCGATAGAAATGAGAGTGGAGATGTAGGGCTGAGCAGAACTGTGGAGGGCTTTGTGGGTGAGAGTGATAATGTTATATTGTACTCTATAGCGGATTGGCAACCAGTGCAATGACTTCCCTAGGATAGAGGCATCGGTGAAGCGGTTGGAGAGGAATATGATCCTGGCTGCTGTATTGAGGATGGATTGGAGAGAGTTTAGTAAGAGGGAGACAGATTAGTGGAGAATTGCAGTAATCCAGGCGAGAATGAATAAGGGCAACAGGTAGAGTTTTTGTAGAGTCAACACTAAGAAAAGGTCGAATTCTAGAGATGTTTTTGAGGTGTAGGTGACATGAGCGAGCGAGTGACCGAATTTGGGGAGAGAAGGAGAGATCCGAGTCAAATATAACCACAAGATAGCGGCCGTGCTGCTGAGGAGTTACGGTATATGAATGGTGCTAAGCAATTATTATAGTATGTGGATGTCAATTTGGGGGGGGTACTTATTTAATTATCTTAAGTTATTTTCCTTTTTCTAGTAAATGTTTCTAATCTAACCACCCTGCTGTTTGTGAAGCCATTTTAGGTACAAATGTTTATTTATTGATCAGCCATAAAGCCTCCCTGGATTGTGACATATTGTACCATAAATTTTCATGTTCCCATCTCTTCTCTCAGCACTGTAATAAATGGCTGAAGACCACACCAGCTTTCGCTGCCTACAGTCTGGGTCCCATGAAGTGACCTGTTGCTCTGGCTTGTGTGACCTGTCTGCACTGTGTTTATGTGGAACAATCCTCGCTTCACTGCTCTGTAGAGAAAGGCACAGTCATAAATTCTCTCTATTTAAGAGTAAATGTCACCAACACCATGCCATTGTGCAGTGCTGCAAAAAACGTCACCACTTACCAGGAAACAAAACTATGTAAGTTTACCCGGGTTTGGAGAATTTGTAGGAATACAATGAGTCTTAGAAAACTTGGAATAATGTCTAAAGGTGGGAATTCTGTTGGCTTTAGAGAGTGCATTGGGTCGTGAGTGCTGGTCGTGAGACTGGTATAATTGTGTGTATGAAGGATATCTGTGTCCACCCCTGAGGGTCCAGTTGCCACAGAGGTAGTGCACCTCAGCCAGAGTTGTGTTATCCCCAACCCCAGGTAAGGAGGGGACACTACCCGGTATCCACAAACACCGCATCCAACACTAGCCACTCCAGGCCAGGAGGATTGAGGCACGGTCACACCTCTCATCCCTGGCTAGAGAGGGGGCTTAGACAAGGAAGTGGGTGGAACAGTAGGAAGGAGGAGCATAGGAAGTAGGAGACAAGATAGAAAGGAAAACAACAGGAAGTTGTCAGTAAGTCCAGAGGAGGAGTGGAGATTGAGAGGCTGAGCAGCTCTAGTGAGAGAGCTGGGGAAGGAGTAGAGGAGTCGCAGGAGAGGTGTGAGAAAAGGTGTCCTGGAAATTGGAGCAGGGAGGCTCATCCCAGGACAAGGAAGATAGAGGGAACCAGGCAGGAGCTCCAGTGAAGGAAGGCGTCCCAGAGGCACAGGAAGACAGCAATCCACCTGTGGAGCTCCATCCATTGCCGGTCACAGGCAAGTGGAGGGACCAGGGTTGCAGAGGGTCACCGGGCCCAGTGGAGTGGACTAAAGTCTCAGCTAGTGAACCAGAGGCTGCTTAATCACCAGGAGCAGCAGCTGAATCTACGTCATTCGCTGCAAAGGTGGCCATATTGGACCAAAGGGGATGCCCGGTAAGGTCCGAGGCCACTGGTGTGGAACACTGAATGTGAGGTACAGGGCAGGAGAGAGAGAGCGAGCACAAGTGAGACAGCCAGGAGAAGATACACAGAACGGGGTGCTGGCTAAGTGTTTCCAATCTACCTGGGAGTGGCTCGACCCCTGGCTAGTAGGACACAGCACCTGGTTGGATGCTACCACCTAAGAACAGTGAGTAAACGAGTGAAACTGCACCAGCTGTGTCCTTGACTCATTCCGGTGCCCTCCACCCTGCACTACAACTCCAGTACCATCTACACAAAGACTTTTGCACCTGCCTCGGGGTACTGCTCCTCCTACGGGGAGTGACAACACCTGGCTGCATCGTCATCCGCCCCGGAGGTCTGACCTGCAGCGTCGGCCATCCCTGGCCGAGCACCGTAGGTGGTGTCATGACAACAATCCCCAAAATACCATCTCTGAACTTTTATTAGCACTGCCAGTGACCCGCCCTGGGGCCTTGGGGAGTCGGTCCTCGGCGTTGTAGTTCACAGGGATGTCACGAGCGACCTGTGCCTGGGCCCATGGCCCTGGTGGTTGCTGAAAAAGGGGATACAAATAAAATAAAAATAGTTTGTGACGCCACCCACGGTATCCGGTAATGATACCGGCACTGCTGCAGACCTCCAGGGATGGTGATGAGGCAGCTAGTTGATAACACTTTCCATAGGTGGCGCACGGTCCCCGGGGCAGTGATGGAAGAATGGAGAACACACACAGGTATGTGGCTCGTCAGGTGGACGTACAGGTTGGCAGTCTGTGGGAACAAGAGTATGGCTTCTCCCACGCAGGCTAATAAGACACACCACACAGTCTTTGCCTCTGAACCAGGCTTTACTGGTGACTCAGGCAGCAAACTGTTCTTACAGTTCACGGATACCGCTGGACTGGGTAGGATTAGGATGTCTCACTGGGCCCCTCGGTGATGTGCCTGCTTAGTCCTTTCATCTGTCCTGGCTGCGCTCTACCACTCTTCTTTCCTTGCGATCCCGCACACAGAGCCCTCTGCCGATTCCTACGGATCCTTCTGGAGTCTATAGCCCTCTGGGCCTCCTTCGGGAGTCTATCGCCCTCTGCACCTTCTTAAGGAGTCTATCACCCTCTGGGCCTCCTTGGCCCTATACGGGGGCCTTAGGGGGATTTATGCCGGGGTTGTCCGTGACCTCTAAAGAAGTTTGTGTCCTCCAGATAAACAACAGCACCACCTCGGAGCCGGTTCTCCGGTTTTGGACTGGATACTTCCGGCCGGGAGACATACCGAAACAGATTCAGGTGGACCTCAACACCCTAGGATCCCCTTCAATCCCCGGGCCACCTCCCCTGAGGTGCCCTCCACTGGGCTACTCGCAGGATCCTCCTCCATCCGACTTCTCTCTTGACTAACTTTCCCGGTCTCCACTATACCACCGAAGCTCCTCCCACCTCCCTCCTCCTAGCAACAGATTAACCTATTGGTCCCCTGACCTAAGGTGTGTAGATGCGTGTGGTGAGGGTCCCCTATGGACACCCCAGTCACCTGGTCACAGGGATACTACACACTCTGGGCTTGGTGCAGTACCCGTACATGGCATCTCGACCAGTGGGGAGCCACACCAGGGTCACAGAGCTAGGTCTCAACCCCTGTGACTCCCCAAAAGAACTGTTGCCCGGTTCCAAGAATCTCATGGCCCTGGGGGGGACACGTGTCATATCCATGGACAAAAATCTATATGGATCTCTCCGTATGCTCCAGCAATGTTAGTAGCAGCCATCCCATAAACTTTCTTCAGGGTTTATAGTCATATAAACAATGCTGCAATACCAAGAACAGCAACTTGTTCAGATTGTCCAGGAAGATAGATCAATATCATGAGGACCTATCAACATATATTTTTGAATTTACCAGCCTTACAGCTTAATCTCAAGCCATGACAAGTTGATGGATAAACTCTCTGTAGGAAGATCAATCTTATGTAAGCCTAGCTATGTCCACCTGGGTCTTATTCAAGCATAGATAACTCCACCAGTGTCTTCTCCAAGCCTAGATAGGTCTACCAGGATATTCTCCGCAGTTTTCTTGACCGTATCAAGCCATTGAGTTGATGGTCTTCCTCTTCGCCTTGTTCCTTCCATTCTCCTTCTCTAGTGATTTCTCTTTTCGCATGATTTGTCCAAAGTAGTCAAGTCATGCCTTGGTGATCTTAGTTTACAGTGACATGTCTAGCTTTATTTATTCTTAAATTGATTTGCTTGTTCTCCTTGCCATCCATTGTATTGATAACATCCTTCTCCAGCACCACATTTTGTTGGTGTTTCTTCTTTTGCCTTGTTTCTTTATTGTCCATGGTTCACTTCCATATGTTACTAGAGAAAAAACAGACTACAGTATGTACGAGCCTTGCTTTCATTGACAATGAAATGTAGGTCAACATAGGTACCCACAAGTGGCCTGACACTGATCTGACCATCACTACGGTGATCTCAAAAAACCCCTGAAGTGCAGTAAATGCGCTATGAGGTGCGTCATAAGGTCTCGTTACACAAAGCATTTCTATTAACGCAAAACTGTGAAAAATCATTGTTGAGGATCTGCTGGACAATCATCACTGTTGGAAATTAGGAGTTTCCTTCCTCTCGTAGGAGTGTCATTGTTCCTCAGCAATGGCTCTTGCAAGAACTGTATAGTGATCAGCAATGCATATTGTAAATGATTGTAAATGATTATATCCCTATTATCTACTGCATAGAAATCCAGGGTCAGTATAGAAAGGACTGCAGCATTACTGGTTAGGAACAATGATTGCGGTCGCAGCAGTCGTGGCTGAGATCCGGGCCCACACCTGTAGGGGGCCCGTGCCTCCCTACAGAGGGGCCCGGATCTCCAGCCGCCCCCATTGACCGCGATCAATTGTGTGTCAGAGGAGAGGAGGTGAAGTTGGGGAAGCTTCCTGCTTCCCGCGGCTGATCCCGCCCCTCCTCTCCTCTTCCGGGGCAGCAGAGCAGCCGCCACGCAGTTAATAGCAGCGCGCAGTGCAGCGGAACCCCCGGTCCTCATCTCCAGCAGGCAGCTCCCCCCCGGTCCTCGTCTCCTCATCTGCAGCTGGCAGCAAAACCACTCCTCACCTAGTATTAAGTGGGGCCCTGGTCCAAAAGTTGCACCGGGGCCCACCAGGGTCATGTTACGCCACTGATGCTTAGTGATATTGTTAGATCTATTTGGGATTCAAAGTTTCATTAGAGAAAGAAATGTAGTATCTTCCATTGAATGCTGTGCGTCAGCCCTCCCCTAAAAGCCCTGATTGTGGAGAATAACACAATCCATGTGAACGGAATCTTTAAGTCATATTTAAGTGGTCTGCACATATGACATGTGATATATTAATATCGTAATCGTTTAGTTGAGTGTTTATGGTTCTTAGGAATATGAGCACCTGCGGTATGGTATCACTTTTTGTAACTCCCATATAGCATATTATAGATGCTTGGAGCTGTTCCTTGTAGAATGGCACCAGTTATCTTATCTGTAGGTGTCTTCAGACTGTTTAACTTGTAATAGACTACCTGTTGTCAAGTGTAATCCATCCCTAGCAGCACAGACCCCAAGGGGACTACAAATATCAGGACAGGTCTTTTTTCTCTACTTTTGATCTCCTGACTGTCAAACTGCATAAAAAAGGGGCTTGTAACTCAGGACAGGAACCATAACACAATGGGTAGGTGCAACGCATCCAGGGAAGTGAGGAAAATGAAGCTCCAGCTCCAATAGTGCTGGCAGAATGCTGATAAAAAAAATGAATTGCAAGTAACGAGTGTAGTATTATTATTATTATTAATATTATTTATTTATATAGCGCCATTAGGTTCCATGGCACTTTACATGAGGATAAGGGAGACAAGCACAAGTACACTAAATCTAGGCGATCAGGACGTACAGGTACAGGAGGGGCAGGGACCCTGTCCACGAGGGCTCACAGTCTATGAGGGGTGGGTTAGGATACAGTAGGATGGGGGAATGTCAGGTATGGGGCGGTCGCCTGGGTCTCATGGCAGGTTGTAGGCTTGACGGAATAGGTGAGTCTTCAGGTGACACTTGAAGCTACTCAGGGTAGGAGAGTGTCTGACGTGTTCGGGCAGGGAGTTCCAGAGTAAGGCAGATGCCCGGGAGAAGTCCTGGACTCGGTTGTGCTGATTCGGAGGTGATGAGGGGGGAGCAGAGGAGGAGTTCTTGGGAGGAGCGAAGGTTGCGTGAGGGTAGGTATCGGGAGACCAGGTCGGAGATGTATGGTGGGGCCAGGTTGTGTATGGCTTTGTACGCCATGGTTAGTGTTTTGAATTGGGATCTCTTGGAGACGGGGAGCCAGTGAAGGGCTTGGCAGAGGGGGGAGACAGGGGAGTAGCGTGAGGACAGGTAGATTAGTCGGGCAGCGGAGTTGAGGATAGACTGGAGAGGTGTGAGGGAGTTAGCCGGGAGGCCATTGAGAAGGAGGTTGCAGTAATCAATGCGGGAGATGATAAGAGCATGGATGAGTGTTTTAGCAGTGTCGTGGGTGAGGAAGGAGCGGATCCGTGAGATGTTCTTGAGCTGGAGCCGGAGGGATGTGGTAAGGGCCTTGATGTGGGGCTTGAAGGATCGGGAGGAGTCAAGGATTACCCGAGGCACTTGGCTTGGGGGACTGGGGAGAGGGCGCAGTCGTTGATGCATATGGATAGGTTGGGAGGTGGGGTGGAATTTCTTGGGGGGAAGACTATGAATTCAGTTTTGTCCATCTTGAGTTTAAGGAAGCAAGCAGAGAAGAAGGATGAGATGGCGGAAAGACATTGTGGGATTTTGGAGAGTAGGGAGGTGATGTCAGGGCCGGACAGGTAGATTTGGGTGTCGTCGGCGTAGAGGTGGTACTGGAGGCCGTGGGACTCAATGAGTTGCCCTAGGCCGAGAGTGTAAATGGAGAAAAGTAGTATGAGAATTGGGACATGAGTATGAGAATTGGGACATATTAGACCTGAGTAAGCACTGAAAGCACTTTTTTTTTACTTGTTTCGGGGAAGGACGATAGCAAGAGCATGTCTTTCGGTAAATTCTGTCTAAAAGGACGGTGCTCTTTAATGATTGTACAAATCTGTGATGCATGATAGTTTCGTTTAAAACCCGGTAAATAATGTTTTGTCTGATCCCTCATTTTTTCATGGTACACATCTTACACATTCCGCCTATGGAATGTAAACTTATGTGCACAGCCGTATTACACTGTGAAGATGATTGTTCAGTATCTATATCATACTCTGAATTTATAGAATGGATAATATACCTGTGTTCAGATGGAACAACCTGAATCAGGAATACAAATGACAAACATATTGCGTCCTGGTGCGGGCGGGAGTGTGTGATTTGTGCGCAGGCATCTGCCTGCGCACAGATCACACATGGGAGTGAATGGGTGCGCACGGTCATGCGCTGTCAAGCGCAGAACCGTGCGTCCCCATTCTAAAGATAGGAGCTGGCGGCTGCTGCGCACACATGGCGATTCCCCTCCGCAGAACGCTGCGGAGGGGAACGCCAGTGAGAAGGCACCCTTAAATATTAGTCTCCTTTGCTTGATCACACAAAATGCATTTTAAAGGGGTTCTCATGGACTATTTTATGTTGTCCTATTGGCCTAAGAACTGACAGGCAGGTAGATACTAATTACCAATTTATGCCGCCACAGTGCAGTTACAGACCACTCCTGCCAGCGTTTCTGCAGCTGAGCTAAGGGCAGAGAAACACTATGCGAGAGGCATGCAACTGTCTCACATACATCTCTCATGAGTCACCCGGACTGGCCGCCGGCTCACTGAACGGGAGCATGGAGCTGATTGTGTTTCTAAGGATCTCCACGCTCTTGTTAAGAGAGGCAGGGCCCAGGCCAGGTGACTCATGTGAGACGCATGCGAGACACTTGCTTGCATGTTGCCTAATGTGTCTCTGCCCTTACCCTGACATCACATCAGCAGAGTAGCAGCTTCTCTTCTGCTCTGAAATCTTGACGGGATGTGACGCTCAATGTCATGCTTCATGCTAACAGACAGCTCCTCTTAGGCTAACTGTGGGGAGAAGCCTGTCAATCCAGGGGCGGACCTACCGTGGTGCAGCTGGTGCAGCTGCACCAGGGCCCCGGCCGGTTAGGGGGCCCCCAAGGCTCCAGCTGCGGGTCCGGTGCCGCGGTTCCACCCCCACCCCCGCGCCTTGCACGGGCCCCTGCCTCCACTGCTCTGGGTGCAACAATCACAGTCGCAGCGGTCGGGACTGGGCCTGGGAGTGCAGGGGGCGCACTGTGTATTAGAATGTAACTATTCTCCCGCCCGGCTGCTCGCAGATCACATCAGCAGCTGCAGACAGGCCCCCTGCACACTGTGTGGACGGGGTCAGCAGAGGGACACTTCACCTGCTCCTTCAGCCTCCCGGAGAGCAGATTGTGGATGGACTGACCTCAGAAGATGCTGGTAAGCAGGAGGTCATTAATCATGGTGTGGGGCAGCAGGACGCTCCTCAGTCCGGTCAGGGGCTGCTCTGCTGAGGATCAGAATGATTGCAGGAGTCTGTGGCAGATCAGGTCGGGCTGTCAGTGCTGGATTATCGGCTCCAGCATCACCCGACCTACACGAAAGAGCAGAGCCCTGCAATAAATCACTCTGACCCCAGCAGCCAACACAGACCTCAGTGTACAGAGCCCTGCACTGACTGATCACATCTAAACCTACAGGACATCACATATTATTTTATATGGCTCCATATATATGTGATGTCCTGTAGGCAGCACCAGGTGTGATCAATACAGTGCATTATATATCCAGTGTGCAGATGGGGACATATACCAGTATGGGCCCATATATACCAGGTTGGAGGACATATTTACCATACTGGGAGATATACTGTATATACCAAAATGGGGAACCTATATACCAGGATAGGAGGCCCAGGGGGTAACTACTGAAGTCGGGGGGGCCTGCAGTGCTTGGGGGCACTGTTGTGCAAAGAAGCAGCCAGCCGGCTCCTGAGTGTCAGTGAGACAGGAGCTTTGGATGCACATTCATGTAACTTACCCTCTCTGTCCTCTCTCTCGTCCTCCGTCCTCTCTCTGTCCTCTTTCTCCTCCGTCCCTCTCTGTCCTCTTCTCTCTCCGTCCCTCTCTGTCCTCTCTCCTCCGTCCTCTCTGTCCTCCTCTCCTCCGTCCCTCTCTGTCCTCTCTCTCCTCCGTCCCTCTCTGTCCTCCTCTCCTCCGTCCCTCTCTGTCCTCCCTCTCCTCCGTCCCTCTCTGTCCTCTCTCTCCTCCGTCCCTCTCTGTCCTCCCTCCTCGTCCTCTCTGTCCTCCTCTCTCCGTCCCTCTCTGTCTCTCTCTCTCCGTCCCTCTCTGTCCTCCCTCTCCTCTGTCCCTCTCTGTCCTCCCTCTCCTCCGTCCCTCTCTGTCCTCCCTCTCCTCCGTCCCTCTCTGTCCTCCCTCTCCTCCGTCCCTCTCTGTCCTCCCTCTCCTCCGTCCCTCTCTGTCCTCCCTCTCCTCCGTCCCTCTCTGTCCTCCCTCTCCTCCGTCCCTCTCTGTCCTCCCTCTCCTCCGTCCCTCTCTGTCCTCCCTCTCCTCCGTCCCTCTCTGTCCTCCCTCTCCTCCGTCCCTCTCTGTCCTCCGTCCATCTCTGTCCTCCCTCTCCTCCGTCCCTCTCTGTCCTCCCTCTCCTCCGTCCCTCTCTGTCCTCCATCCCTCTTTGTCCTCCCTCTCCTCCGTCCCTCTCTGTCCTCCCTCTCCTCCGTCCCTCTCTGTCCTCCCTCTCCTCCGTCCCTCTCTGTCCTCCCTCTCCTCCGTCCCTCTCTGTCCTCCCTCTCCTCCGTCCCTCTCTGTCCTCCCTCTCCTCCGTCCCTCTCTGTCCTCCCTCTCCTCCGTCCCTCTCTGTCCTCCCTCTCCTCCGTCCCTCTATGTCCTCCCTCTCCTCCGTCCCTCACTGTCCTCTCTCTCCTCCGTCCCTCTCTGTCCTCTCTCTCCTCCGTCCCTCTCTGCCCTCTTTCCCCTCCGTCTCCCTTCTGTGCGTGTCGGTGTGTGTGTGTGTCCACTTAGCCGCCCCCTGCATCCCGCCGCTGCACCAATCCTCGCCCTCCAATGTGATCGCATTGGGCTCACATCTAGTATGTATATATCCTCCTTGAGGCTGTCTTGGGCTATATATATTATACGAGGCTATGCTGGGCTGTATATATTACCTGGAGGCTGTGCTAGTCTATATATATTACCTGGAGCCTGAGCTTGGCTGTATATGTTACCTGGAGGCTGTGCTGGGCTGTATATATTACCTGGCGGCTGTGCTGAACTGTATATATTAGGCTGTAATGGACTGTATATATTAGGCTGTGGGGGGGCCCCGAAAAATTTCTTGCACCAGGGCCCACTACAGTCTGGGTCCGCCCCTGTGTCAATCAGCATGATACTGCCAGTCACGCCCCATTGACATAGAGCACAACAGAAGAAGAGGACTTGCTCTGTTGAGATGAAGAAGCAGAATCACTGGCAGGAGGGCAGGAGTAGTGATGAATTAAATAGTCCTGGATAACCCCTTTAAAGGGAGTCTTTTACCAGTTTTTTCCTACCTGAAAGCAGCATAATGTCAGAAAATAGAGAAAGAAAGAGATCCCGCCAATGAAAAACAGGATAGATGAAATTAAAACTTCACATTTATTCCTTTAATCAAATTTTCTGAGCCTACAAGTTTCAGAATTTAGCCTTATTCATTCTGACCCATGACCAGGGCGGCTCCGAGCGCTGACTGTGATCCTGTCCAGGCGCTTTATCGATGGTTTCCTGACTTTTTTCCTTTCAATGTAGGAAAATACACCCTGATTGCAACTTAATTTACTGGGTGCAGAGCTCGGAAAGCTCACCCTACCCCGACCACAGATCTCTGTACATGGTATATTGACAGTGAGCTGCTTAGCAGAGGAGACAGCATGGTTGCGTGACTTGGCAAGAGGCAGCTAGTCCCAGCAATGACAAAGTCCTAGTGCTAACACCTACATTATAAGTAAACAGCACACCGCTTAATAAATGACACAACACTGAAATCTGTGTTACAGCCCCTTTCTGCTGCTTTCTTCAGATTATATAGCAAAAACCGGCTGACAGATTCCCTTTAAGAAATGCTCATGTGTCCAGATATTGCTGTTTCATGCTTGTCTTGGTGACCCATGCTGTTCTTTTAATCCTTCTCTGAACATCCACCTGTGTCCAGTGCCAGCACTGAGAAGCCACCTCTAGTGTGCCACTTCAGATTATGTGCCCTGCATAATAGCAGCAGTCCCTACAGGGCTGGGCTCTAATTGGACTAAGCTACTGAGCGTGTGTGACCACCAGGTCAGAACACTATAGGGAGAAATGAAAAGAACAGCAGGGGGCGCCATAACGAGTATCTACCTGCAATATCTAACACACAGGAATCATTGTAATTGCAAACTAACAAAGTGAATTAAATATTTATTCATGGGACACACCTTTAATTATTGGATAAAACCTCCCTCAGACCATGTACATATTTATTTTATTGTTCATTGGGTGTTTGCTCATGACTTTATCCAATTATCCAATTTACCCAATATTTATCCAATCCACATACCTGATGTCTAAATAAATAAGACACTAGTATAGCTATTTGGGTCTTTACAACTGTTTCAAAACTGGCACTGCAATAAACCCAAGCATGTGAAGATTGAATTTTTCATTCACTGCTTAAAGAGGTTTTCCACATTAAAAAATAAATAAATTTTAATTCCAAATTAAAAACAAAGAGACAAAAAAACCACAGCAAGCGTAGAAAAGAGATAATATAATAAATTGAGAATAAATATAATAAAATGATTGGCAGAAGAAGACTGAAGAAAGAAGGATATACTGTATATACTGAGTATACTTAGTAAACTCTTTAAAGGGGTTATCCAGGATTATTTTATTTTTTCACTATGGACCTCAGAACTATCAGGCCGGTAGTTCTAAGCATTCCTGACAGCGATTCATTGGCTTCCGCTAACATCATCTCAACAAGGCAGCAGCTTTTCTGCCACTCTTCTCTGTCAGTTAGGAGTGACTGCCGTTGTCATGCTGATTGACAGCCAGCTGCCTGAGTGTGGGGAGCCGGCTGTCAATCAGCATGGTGTCAGTGGTCATGCCCCATTGACAAAGCCGCCCAGAAGAAGGAGAGCTGCTCTGTTGATGTGGAGTAGCTGGATCACCAACAGGAGTGACTGATGACTGCTCTGAGCCAAAGAGGACTTGAACTCTAGTGTCACCTATTTAAAGAGGACCTGTCACCACCGTCCCCCCCACGATTGCAATCTAAATGCAGCACTGAATGCAGCATGTCTGCTGCATTCAGGGAAGGGGTCCCATCCATGTCTGTATGATGTGTACCCTGAGATATGGGCTTTGTAAAACTTACAGTGAAAATCCATGGAAGCAGTCTCTGTGGCTGCAGGGAACTTGATTGACTGTGGCTATTCCATCCTCCGCTGCCTCTATGTGCCACCTCCTACTGTGCTGTGTATACTTTTCTCTTCTACTCCTCTCTGTCACTCACAGCATGCAAATCACTTGTCCTGATGTCAGCACTAGATTCATGCCCTGATAAAGCATAAACAGAACAGTAGGAGGCGGCACACAGAGGCCGTAGGGGATGGAATAGCCACAGTCAATCAAGCTCCCTCCAGCCACAGAGACTGCCTCCATAGATTTTTACTGCATGTTTTACAAAGTCCATATCTCGGGGTTCACAGCACACAGACACACGGGGGACCCCTTCCCTGAATGCAGGAGACATGCTGCATTCAGTGCTGCATTTCGATTGCAATCCTGGGGGGGTAACAGGTCCTCTTTAAATAGGTGACACTAGAGTTCAAGTCCTCTTTACAGAAGCAATTTGTACATTTAATTTCCCAGAGGAGCATTGCAAGGTGCTTAAGTCTTATCATATTCTGGCATGCCAGATCTCTCCATATGGACAAATGTTATAGTTTAGATCCCGGTCTTAGCCAAATCAGATCTCATGATTTGTACTGATGAGGAGCAAACAACCTGAAACACCATGTCTGCAAATTGAGATTCTGGTTTGGCTTATATCTTAAGTCATATGGCCAGGCTTGTTAAAGGGTCGATATTGGCTTTTAGGATTGTTACTTCCAATTAGGGGGGGGTCAGACATCAAATGCTCTTTGAACAGGCAATTTACATATTTAATCTTCTCTCAAATTGAAAGCTTTCCTCACTGTTACACCTCTGAGGAGTTTGTTACTTTGTTCCTTCTCTCTTGTAGGTCATAGACCTGCCCAATCTGTCTCGGCATTTTGCTGCAAGAGATGGATTACACTTGACAACAGTCATTACACAGCAAGTTACTTAGACTCGTAGTGGCTGCCAACATGGAGGGGTAAAGAAACCTCATTTCTGAGTAAAGTGATTTGCAGTGTGCCTATTTGTCATTATCTATGAAATGAGAAGGTTCCTGAAAGCACTATGGCCGTTAATAGTATTTGATAACGTTTTCCATTTCTTTCTCTTGTCGCTCCGTTCACTGACGGTCGTCTTCTTTCAGTTCTGCAGCTTATGATTGTGTCGAGTGATGAGATGCGTCATCACAGCTTGGCCTATGGGAACAAGATACAGTTTTACGTATATTAGGCACTCTGTTTTTCTCTATTTGAGGCTTTTTCTTGGAGGTGACACCTGGAATGCTGTTTGTAATCGTGAGCCTGAAATCTCTGCTCCAATTATACTGATCTTTGAATAAAGCAATAAAAGTGAGGTATTACCATGAATAACCTATGAGTATTACAAGAATTTGCTGTTTGTGGGTTTTTAATCCTCCGTTAATTGCTTGGGGCCAATTCACTGAAATCAATCTTCATGTGTGCGGTTCATTGTATCTCCGAAAATGAGAATAGAATTTACTACTTTTTCTGCTTCCTTCATAAGCGGTCCCCCGTTCCATGGCTAAATGGGGGTCTCAATGGTTGGACTTCTACCAATCAAGTGATGACATATTCTGTGGATAGGGAATATCCTTTCCGTCCCTTCTAGCACTCTTGCACCCCTCCAATATATCCTAAACTCTGCTGCCCGACTAATCCACCTGTCCCCCCGCTATTCCTCAGTCTCTCTTCTCTGCCAATCCCTTTACTGGCTTCCCATTGCTCAAAGACTATAGTTCAAAACACTAACCATGGCATACAAAGCCATCCACAACCGGTCTCCTCTGTACATCTGTGACATGGTCTCCCAGTGCTTACCTGCACGCAACTTGCGATCCTCACAAGATCTCCTTCTCTGCTGCTCTCTTACCTCCTCTTACCCCATTTGCATACAAGATTTCTCCCGTGCTTCCCTTCTCTACCCCAACATATCAGACTCTCACCTACTGTGGAAACCTTCAAAAAAAACCTGAGGACATACATCTTCCGACAAGCCTACAACCTGCAGTGACCTTCAGTCCACTATTCCGCTACACGACCATCTCTACCCTTTCCTAGAATATTCTCACCCATCCCTTGTAGACTATGAGCTCTCGCAGGCAGGGTCTTCTCTCCTCACCTACTGTATCCTCACCCATCCCTTGTAGACTGTGAGCCCTCGCAGGCAGGGTCTTCTCTCCTTACCTACTGTATCCTCACCCATTCCTTGTAGACTGTGAGCCCTCGCAGGCAGGGTTCTCTCTCCTCACCTACTGTATCCTCACCCATACTTGTATGCTGTGAGCCCTAGTGGGCAGAGTCCTCTCTCCCTATACCTGTCTGTGCCTTGTATTGTTCATGAATATTATACTTGCCTACATTTGCCCGTTTTCACATGTAAAGCGCCATGGAATAAATGGCATAATAATAATAATAATAATAATAATTTATACTGGAATACCCTTCTAAGTTCTAATGAGAAATACAATCAGACTGGTTATAATTACAATGAATAATGTGGTGGTTCACTTTATTCTACTCTAACCAGAGAAATCTGCACCAAAATCTGTAGTTTGGGGTGGATTTTTGCAGCAATCTTATCTCATGTTAGCCTTCTCTTACAAAAATGAATAATCAGGGTATAAAGCTCCCGTCACACTAAGCAAGATCACTAGCGAGATCACTGCTGAGTCACAAGTTTGGTAACGCAACAGGGACCTCGCCAGCAATCTTGCTATGTGTGACACTTAGCAGCAACCAGGCACCCGCTGTGAGATCGCTGGTCGTTTTTTGATCGTCAGGCTCCCGCTGGGCAGCATGCATCAGTGTGTTTGACAGGGACAACGACCAATGACCTCAATACTGCAGGTCTGAGAAACAGGACCCCAACCACCTCCGTATCATTCCGGATCGTTGCTGCGTCGCTGGTGAGATCTGACTGTTTGACATCTCGCCAGCGACCATATAGCGACGCACCAGTGATCCCTACCAGGTCGTATCGCTGTCGGGATCGCTGTAGCGTCGCCAAGTGTGACAGTACCCTAAGTGAATTGATATTTAGGCAATCAATTTTGTGTACCACAGAATGTTCTGTAGATGTATTTACTTACTATCTGGCATCATTATTTATAGTGTTAAACATTACTAACATATTCTCTGGCTTTTAGCTTTCATCATCCTTATTGAAGAAATCCATATTGAGAACAGTGTTGTAGTAAATTTGCATTGACAGGCTATTTGTCATGAAGCTTCTTATGCTTCTAATCAGTTTGGGGGAAAATGGATAAAGTTCGTGTTTTCTGTGTAATAACCCTACAAGGGTTTGAAGTTTATGAGATTTGCCAAGTTTACTTTATGAGACTGACAAAGGTTGGACCGAGCGTTTGTGAAGGTAACGTGATCTCATTATAAACATAGCCAGGCCTTGGCGCTTAAGTTCAGTGCAGGACAAGCTACAGTCCTCCTAAATATACAATGAGATAAATCTTCAGGATACAGTAAATCTACTCATGTATACAAAGTAGTAAGTTCCGGAGTCTCTGCTGCCGTGTCAAGATGTTGGGAAAAAAATAAATACATTTCTGTATGATGTTTAATGAACATGAATGAGATATTAAACCATCCCCTTGTCTTAGGATCAGTCTGATACTTTTTATTTCATATTTTCAGTGTTCAGATATGACGCGTTTCGGCAAATAAAACCTTTCTCAAGTAAAACGCATCAAATTGATTCAAGTGATTGTTGATCTTGATCGCCATAATATATTGTTGGGAAAGCCACCCCATGATAGGAGCACTCTGAAAAGGAGCGCCTGCCTGAATTCATCTGGAGATACACACTCGTCTTAGGACATTCCGGGCTCGGCTTTCGTTGGCAGTTCCATAGACAATGAATGGAGCGAAGGTCATGTATGTTCATGTCTATATAAGCCCTGTCATAGGAGGCTCCACTGAATCTCCTATGGCCAGGGTCGTGTTTTGATGTCAGAAACGTGTCAGGTTTCTGTTTAACGTTTATTTCACATCCGATATGTGCATGTCTGCTCCATTCAGAATGAGGTTGCATTGTCTGGTTCCCAAGTTCCATGTTCTCAGGATTGCTGGTTCCCAACAGTCGGATCCCCAGTGATCAGTAAGTTATCCTTTACTTATAGATATAATGTCTATTTCTAAATTTTACATACCGTATATATTTACATACACACTTAGTATTGAATTACTGAAAAAAAATTAACTTTTTGATGATATTCTAATTCATTGTGATGCACTAGTATGTGTGTATATATATATATATATACATATTTATACACTACTGTTCAAAAGTTTGGTGTCACCCAGATAATTTTGTGTTTTCCATGAAAACTCATACTTTTAATTATTGAATGAGTTGCAAATTGAATACAAATTATAGTCCAGACATTGAAAAGGTTAGAAATAATGATTTTTATTTGAAATAATAATTTTCTCCTTCAAACTTTGCTTTTGTCAAAGAATGCTCCCTTTGCAGTAATTATAACACTGAAGACCTTTGGCGGGTAATATTTAATGAAGCTGCTAGATAAGGAATTGTGAGGCATCGATTTATCAAACTAGAGAATGTACTTGTCTTGTTGCACAGTTGTGCAGCCTCCCACTTCTCTTTCTACTCTGGTTAGAGCCTGTTTGTGCTCTCCTCTGAAGGGAGTAGTACAAACCATTGAAGGAAATCTTCCATTTCTTGGCAATTTCTTGCATGGAATAGCCTTCATTTCTAAAAACAAGAATAGACTGTCGAGTTTCACATGAAATTTCTCTTTTTCTGGCCATTTTGAGAGTTTCATATAACAAACAAATGTAGCGCTTTAAATTCTCAACTACATAGCTCAAAGCTTTTTAACCAGACGGGATCGCGGAGGGCACTTGTCTAGTACTGTTGACTCAATATGGGTATGCTATAACAACTATGGAGATTGAGATAAGCATCTACTCTGATCTTAAGGAAAGCACTTCAGTATGATCATTCCAGGGTCTTATTTTCCTTGTTGAACGCTGCACTAGCACTTTACATTGTAAATGGCCATACTTTTGATGTTTCCTTTGTTTTCCTTGATGTACCTTGTTATTGTATATGCTGGACTCTGCTGTATATGAAATCTGCATACCCATTTGATTTTACTTGTTATATCATGTTTGTGCCCCCCTGTATCCTGTTTGGATCCTTTGTACATGCACTCTCTTGTCACCTTATCAATTTTAATGACGTCTACCAATAAAATGTTAAGTTTTGCATAGTACTCTTGTTCTCTTTGTATTCAAATGCCTTTTTCGAGTACCTCTATGCTATAGACATCTCCCCCACTTAAACGGTTATGTGGAGGTTTTTGTCTTTCATGCCTAAGCCCAGTTGGGCGCTGTTTCTAATAGCTCAAAGGAAGGTCAATTTTATAGCTTCTCTAATCAGCCAAACTGTTTTCAGCAGTGCTAAGGCTGCCTTCACATTTGCGTTCCCCTTCACAGCGTTCTGCGGAGGGGATCCGCAGTGTGACCGCAGCACCGCAAGCCCCTATGTGTATAATGGAAGCACACGGTGCTGCGCTTGACTGCGCATGACCGTGTGCGCCCATTCACTTCCATATGTGACTTGTACGCAGGCGTATGCCTGCGCACAAATCACACACTCTCGGGTGCACCCTGAACGGTCACAGTGTGCTGCGGTCACATTTTTCTTCATTTATTATGTGTGGAGCAAGCTCGTTCCACTGCTGGACTTGCACTCCTGCCTCCCTACCGCAGGGTCCAACAGAAGAGGTATGTCTCCTGCTACTGCCCATTGCAACAGACACCCCCTGGGGTACGAGAGAGGCTTATAGAGCAGACAGGGACTCTTCAGAATTATGGTCACCGAGACGAGGTTGAAGGGCTGGCATATATTGGCCAATGCATGCGCTAAGAACCATAAAAAAATATATATATATATATTTATATCTGAGTTTTTTGAAAAAACTTTATAGTTTTTATTTTTTCTCAAAAAATATCTAGTAACACCCACAAATAGCATGTATTGGCTCAACCAGTGTGCTGCAATTAATTTGGTATATATATACGGTGTATATATATATATATATATATATAATGTATATATATTATATATATATATATATATATATTATATAATCACGAATGGGTTTTTTGCCCCTTTTGAGTCCACTCACGCTGCGAGTCAGCGTGGTCATGTGGATACGCCCGAAGCATTGGCCGCGCAGCGGCCATTGCGAGCAGTTCTAAGGCGACTCGCTATGCCCACGCAGCGGGCATGGCGAGTCGCCTTAGCAGCGCGAAGCATTGGCCGCGAAGTGGCCATTGCGAGTCAGAGACTCGCTCTGCTAGAATCCCGATGCATGTGCATCGGGCACCCAGCTTGTATATATATATATATGTATAATATTAAGAGCCCCATTAAAGAACAAATTATATATACACACATGTTCAATGCTTCCAATAGAATAATCAGATTATTCAAGGCAGAGGATGCTGTATTGGAAGTGTAGTGTTACATTTAAATTAAAGAGGCTTTCTGTGATTTGAATACTATTGTCCTTAAAATAGATAATTAGAATCAGAGAAATAATGGTTTGTGTGCCATTACCCTTGAATACCATCACACCGATCAACTAATTGAATGGGTCCCAGCACATAGCTCCATACTTGGTCTTGTGGCCTGAAATGGTACTGCAAGCTTTTTTTCTTTTTTCTTTTTTACCCATATCCATGAATGGGAGAGAGCTTGCACGGCGTTCTGCTATTTCCAGTTTGCTGTGGTCCCTTCAATCATTTGATCAGTGGATCTGATTTCACATTAGTGGCCCATCTGTAGAAGTTTTAACCAATGAAAAATCTCTTTAATGAAAGACCAACTAATACACAGTTGTGCAGGGTCTACAAGAGTGGGAGCTGGTTTTTCTAGCATCTCTTTCGGTAGCTATAGGTGATTGGAGCACATGGAAAGGGGCTGTTCAGTTGAGACAACCATTTTGATCATTAGCTTTAGTCCTAATTAAATTTGCAAATTATAATTCTGACAGTTCTTTTGTAATATAGGTTTCGCCAAAAACATCAAAAATGTCCACAAGAATCAATGCACAGATTAATGTAGGGGATAGTACACTGTATTCTGGCTATAAAGCAATACACTCTATGCTCCATAGCTCATTGATAATTCCAAATCAATATTGAGTCTGGTGTGAATGTTATGGACACATTGAGGAACTTCAGTATTTTTCCATTGTTGTGGTCAACAGCTTGAAGGCTACTTTGGATTATAAGGTAGATGACAAGCAATATAACCAGTATGTCACTATATTGGTATTTCAGGTCAATAGCTTGCTGATAACCAATATTCCAGTGGTGACGCATAGTGATGGGCGAATCCTAAATTACTCGGAATCGCTTGACTCTAGCGAGTCCGAGCCCAGGACTCGCTACTCGTTGCGAGTCTAGCGAGTCCAATGTTAATGAATGGGGAAGCGAGTAATAGCGAGTAGTGTGCGATTTACAAATCACAGATGTGTCTCGGAAGCTTCAGCCTGAGGCAATCCTAGTTTTGCCATTGATTTGCATTGGACTCGTTTACTTTGCAAGTAATCTCTGGGAAACTCGCACAGATAAGAGTCCGGCTGTCTCCTCTGTGTACAGGCTGCCGCAGCTCCAGGGTCCTAGAGCCCGCCTGCTGCCTGATGTAGCAGAGCTGAGATTGTTCTCAGTCTGCTCATTCCCTGTGCATAGACATCTATATCTATGCACAGGGGATGAGCAGAGAGGACATCGCGTTTTGGACTGCGTCGGATGGAAGAGGATTTTTTTAAATAAAGATGGAGTCCCTAATGGCTTTTTTTTTTATTTCTAATAAAAATTTTTCTCTGTGTTGTGTTTTTTTTAAAACAATTTAATAGAAATTCATGCAGCCCGCAGCCGCCCCAGAAGATGGCGCGTTCATTGAAGCACCATCCTCTGGCGCTGAACCCCGCTCTTCTAGCGGCCCTGGTAGCGGTGGCATGCTGGGTAATAAAGAGGTTAGGGCCAGCTTTGTATGATCAGCTGGCCCTAAGCCCGAAATTTATGGCGGTCACGCCAATATTAGACATGACCGCCATGAATTTCTATTAAATTGTTTTAAAAAAAACACAACACAGAGAAAATTTTTTATTAGAAATAAAAAAAAGCCATTAGGGACTCCATCTTTAATTAAAAAAAATCCTCTTCCGTCCGCGCAGTCCAAAACGCGATGTCCTCTCTGCTCATCCCTGTGCATAGATATAGATGTCTATGCACAGGGAATGAGCAGACTGAGAACAATCTCAGCACTGCTACATCATCTCTGTGAGCAGGCGGGCTCTAGGACCCTGGAGCTGCGGCAGCCTGCACACAGAGAAGACAGCTGGACTCGGCTCGCAATGGAACAGCAGTTACTTTGCGAGTTTCCCTGCTATCACTGGCACAGTAGCCGAGTCTAATGCAAGACAATGGCAATCCTAGTTTTGTCAGCGTTTGCCATTGATTTGCATTGGACTCGTGCGAGTAAACGCTGGGAAACTCGCAGAGTACTGAGTCCTGCGAGTCCCTTACTACTCGCCGAGTAACGAGTCCTAGCAAGTAGATTCGCCCATCCCTAGTGACGCACTACCACTCCTCCATAAATAAAAGTTTTTGCTCTTCTTGTGTCTCGCACATTGGGGCCGTTGGGTACTCGGAACCAGGCCCTCTCGTCGTCTAGGGCCGCAGGGTGTCACGGTGACGCGACCCGGCTCTGTGGTCCCGGGCGAGACAATAAGAACCTTCGAGGGGGAAATTTGAAGAACGTGGAGTAAAGTGTTTAGTAAATGGTCATGACGCCACTTGTGGTATGTGGCCAGCTGTAGCTGCCGCTGCAGTTGGGTCCTCTGGGGATGGTGGGAGTTGCAGCCAGGATGATGCTCCCTCTACGGGTAGGGCTGTTCCCCAGGGCTTCCGTGTAAATAGTGCAGTTGGGGATAAAGGAAAGTTATCAATATTCTCGAGCAGCCCCCTATTGCCCTCTCAGCGTAGCAATCAGCCCCTTTCTGGGCATGCAGTAAGAGTTATATGCAGTTCTGAGCTTTCACCGGGTATTACTTTCTGCTCTGCAGTTCGTACAGTACACAGTTCACCGATACCTGGATTAGCAGCTGGGACGGCTCATCAGCAGCACCCCCGTTCATGTACCGTTCGGGCCTCTGCTCTCTGTCCCATGCACTAACTACAGTCCAGCCGTCACAGCCTTTTCATAGACACCCTTCTGGGCCTCCTAGCCCTAGTTCGATGGCCTTCCCTTCATAGTGCCAGAGGTTGGGTCCGGGACATAAAGACCCTGCACCCTGCCGGATTTCGTGGTTGGAGCATGCAGCTTCTCGGCCGCTTCAGCAGAGCTGGCTCTCTAGTTCCGGCCTGGTCCCTCAATGTTCCCGCTGACTCGGACACACCTTGGACACCTTCTTGCTTCCCTCGGTATGCAGTCTGGGACCCGGGCTAGCCATATGGTGGCACAGGCCGCTGAGTCCAGGATCTTCATGTCTGGTGTCTCAGTTGACTAGACTGCCAGGTGTCTCTCGCTAGGTGTTCTGTCCTCCACTCAACTCATTCCCCTGGACTCGTGTGTCCCTTTTTCTGCACTCTTGTTTCCACCCCTTACTGGGCTCCTTCCTAACTCTCCACCCTCCACTAGCTCCTCCCGCTATCCCATGCCAGACATTAAGTAACTTGGACTTGGGATCGAGGGATGTGTTGGGTGTTTGTGCGGGGTGACCAACTTACCAGTCCCAGCTGCTGTGCCACTTAGTGGAGACCGGTCCGTAGGGGCGCCACACTTGCAGTGTTGACGTTTACAGTCCAATATCGCAGCACAATGAACTCATTTATATATCTGTGATAGAAGCTGCACACTGTTTTAGGAGGTGAAAATGGCCCCATTGCCTCTTGAGCCCCTGTACAGCATCAGTAGCATGTCCACCCCTGCTGCACATGTCAGTATTATCACTGAGGCCATTGATTGGCTGCAAAAATCACATGGATGTACGTGATGGGAAAATCAAAAAAAGAGCAGAAGGACGTCCATCGGAACATTTCTGGTAATAGGGGATTTAACAGACGAGCAATGGTTCTCTTTTTTGTATTAGTATTAATAGTAGTATTAACTGCTCTAAATCATGATAATCCTTGGTTACATGTAGTGTTCTGCAATGTTCTTGGGAGTTTAATTGTGTACATTGAAAGACAGAAGTTGCAGACTTCCATCTGTGGATACAATGACAATAAACATTTCCATCTGGAAGTGACACAGACCAGGGTCTAACATGAGTATTGGAAATAAAACTTGGACTGGAAGGATGGGAATATGCTGCACGATGAGAAATATACTTTTCCCCTGAGTAGCAATCACTTTACAAAGGATGTGGCCGGTAACGTGGAGAGCGCACAGCACAGCTGGGCCGCCGTGTAATTAGTGATATTTTGTAACCTGAGACGACTCCATTATCCAGTAACATTTTAAATCCCATTTTATTTGCATTTGACTTCTTAGAAAAATGCTGTATTTTTGAAGAATATATGAAGAAATGGAGTAAGATTGCTCTGGAAGACCCTTCAAAATGGTCCATATATTATACGCACATAAAAGCTTCATTTCTATCCAATTATAACACTGTAATTTGCTTGATACTTTTTATTTGAAATATTCTATGTGAGAAAGAGTTGGTCTGTTTCAGGTATAGCAGAACACAGTATTATACATAGTGATTAGCGATTGACAGTAGTCAGTTCAGTCAGATGTATGAAGAGTCAAGGGTAGATTATTCATGCACAGCGCCCATAATACTTGACTAAGATTCATTACAGGGAATATGTCAGTTCAAAAATCCATATGTAACTTATACATTTTCTAATTCCTTTCTCCAAGCTCTCTCTATTCATGTATTTGCATTATTTAGATTTCCCTCCTATCCTCTGTAAATGGTAAAATAAAAGATTAATTCCATCTGTCAATCACAGTGAGCTCTCTGCAGCCCACTCTCCAAGGAATGAATATTCATGCATCACTACACTGCCACGCCCTCTGGGTTTTATACTTTGTGATTGCAGACAGTTCAGAAAGGAGGGGGAGGGATATGTGTGTGTGCTCTTGCTCCTAGCAGCAGCTCTGAGTGTTTCATGTCATTGTGTGTATAGGAATGTGTGTAGTGTGTGCAGTCTGAGATATTTCTTTGTGATTATAAGAACATTTGATCATTTGCTCAGCAAATACACAATGACATGTCTGCAGGAAAACCAACGTTCATATGATAGAAATCTTACAGATTGCACAGTGCAGGACAAAACACCTCCCTGCACAGAGGGGAGGGACAGAACACCAGCTTGGGTGGGAGTGGATATTTAAATAACACTTATAGAGCAGCCGGACTATTCGGCTGTGAATATAATGGAGAGGACTAATGCACCAGCTCCCTGCAGGGTCTGAAAATGCTTAGAACAAGGAAACTTCAAATGATACAATAATGATTTTACATGTTTTTAAAAGATCTGCCCAGGCCCTTATTCAAGGGTAATATTAGTATCATACTGAAAAATGACCTGACACTGTCCCTTTAATAGTTAAGGTGTTAGCTCCCGATGGACATATATCACTGATCAGAAGGATAGCTGATAAATGTTTAATCAGTGACATACTCATAATCAGTGGCCAGGCAGTCAGCAATGTGTGGTATTCAAACTCCCACTCACTGTTGACCCTTCTCATCGTGATTGATGGGGTCCCAGTGTTTAGGGCCTTCAAAATCGGTTTTACCACCAGATTTTACAATACAAACTGAACACAATATTAAAGGAAATCTGTCAGCAGGTGTTTGCTACCTCATCCGTGAGCTGCATAATATAGGAAAATAGACCCTGATTCCAGCAATATATCCCTTAGATTTCTGAGTGCAGTAGTTGTTATACAGAGATCTTATATGTGACATATAGCAGAGTTCAGAACACTAACCATGTCCAAACTACAGATCTCTGTAAACATTGTCTATTGAGAGTGAGCTGCTTATTAGAAGAGGGAGTGTGGTCATTTTAGTAGGCTTGTGAGAATTAGTGCAGGCAGTGATAATATCATGGTGATAAAGCAATCTGTTACACGAGCAGGAGTGGACCCACTGGACAACTGGTGAAACTGTGGCAGCTGACCCCAGGGCACTCAGGTGCCAGCAGGTGCAGTCTGTAGTGCAGGTGGGTTCTGCCAGAATGGCTGTAGCAGATAGGAAGACAGATGCAGACAGGTACAGAGGGGCACGGTGGATATTGACAGGTATGGGAAGGCAGAACAGATTCTGGTAAACAACACAGGAAAAACAGGACCTGATAACTAGCTAGGCAGAAGGTTGGCTAAATTAATGACATTGCTCAGGCATGTACCCTAGTGAGAGGTTTGCTTAAATACCTAGTGCCTATTAAATTGAGCACTGGCCATTTAAGAGCAGGGAAAAAGTGTGGGCATGCAGTTTAAGCAAACTTATGGGGAACCTGTGCAGCGTGCACAGGCCCCGGGAGCAGGAGGCGACAGAGAACATGGCAGCCATGGAAAGGAAAGTAGGTGCACAGTCCGGCCATGACAGTGAGCATGTCAGAGTCGCTACTGCAGGAGAGAGGCAGAATAGCTCTGGGCCGCCTGTATTAGGCCCCTTTCACATCAGCGGTTTTCACTGATTGCGGCAGTTGCGGTGAAAAAAACGCAACTGCCGCGATTATCGCATAACGGCTGCACTTGCGGTTCACTTGCGGCAAGCCCCATACAATGTCTATAGGGCTTGCGGTAAGTGTGCGGCAGGTGCGGCAAGTGCGGTTTTGGCACTTGCAGCAGGTGCGGCCGTGAAAAAACCGCTGATGTGAAAGGGGCCTTACACAGTTGTAAGTAAACATCAGCACACAGCCTGATAAGTGACACACCACTAAAATACATGTCTAAGCCCCCATCTCCTGTTGTCTTCAGATAACGTTACAAAAACCTGCTGATTTGATTCTATTTAAATAGATCTCTTAGACCTGAAGACGCTGGTATACGCACTGTGAATATGTCAAAATACCAAATATTACATTTTGATACCAATCAATAAAGGATTAAACATAAATTGTAACACATGTATTTGTCACAGTAAGTACAGCAGCCTCATCAGAGTTAAGGGATCTGTTAAAGTAAACTTGTCATCTTATTCATGCTCTCCAAGCCTCGGGCAGCCTGTATCAGAGCCCGGCTGCACGACTGCAGCTAGATATATTTGCTGTGGTAGGAATAATTGGCCAGGTGCAGCGTCGGACTTTTCTAACTATGTTTTCTCTGACATGAAGGAAGATCATAATTACAATCATACAGCCAGGCTCTGATTTATGCTTCCTATGGTTTGGGCAGCACGAATCAGGTGAAAGGATTTCTATAACATTGTACTCGGTTCGTCTTGTAAGATATCATGATTAATTTATTTTAAGTACAAAAATATTATAGTCAAAAGGTTAATTTAGTGATTATGTTGTATCATCATGGAGGTAGTCAGGATGGGGGTATGATCATTAAAGGGAACGTGTCACCTCATTCTACCCCTCTCTATCACTAGCTGTCCCTGCACCTTCCTAACTGATCCCTAACCATCCCTGTCTCACCTAAAATGGTCCTATAAAGATTAAGAAAAAGAGTTATATACTTACATATAGTCTGGCTCCGGGCTTCATTCCTCCTCCTCACTTGCTTGCAGCACGCCCCGGTGGGCATCATCGTTCCTTCTTCTGTTCACGCCTCCATTTAAAAATTCCCACCTCTTCTGATGTATATGCTCCGGCTGGAACGTCATATCCGGCCCGGTGCATTGTGGAAGCTGGTCACGTGGTACGGCCTGGCTCCGGCGCATGTGCAGTGCACATATTGAAGCCAGCCCGTACCACGTGACCAGCCCCCACAATGCATCGGGCCGGATATGACGTTCCGGCCGGAGCATATAGACATAAGAGGCGGGAATTTTCAAATGGAGGTATGAACAAAAGAAAGAACGATGATGCCCCCGGGGCGTACTGCAAGCAAACGAGGAGGAGGAATGAAACCCCGGAGTCCACCCACCGCAGACTATGGATCTAGACTACATGTAAGTATACAAGTCATTTTCTTACCTTTTAGGCGAGACAGGAATGGTTAGGGATCAGCTAGGAAGGTGCAGGGACAGCTAGTGATAGAGAGGAGGTAGGACAAGATGACAGGTTCCCTTTCAGCCCTGTAGCTGGCCACATTTAGTTCCAAAAAAGTGGACCAACTATCACTTTTGTTACCTGTTTTTGCACCATGTTCTCAACAATGTTGCCTGGGATGTAGAAGTTTATTTGACCATGCGAAAATTGCAGCCAATTCTCAGCATAGTTTGCTTGTGCAACATTTAGGTTTTGCTCAGCGAAACCTGAAGCTCATGGTCACAATGCAAAAGCTTCAACAAGGTCCTCAAATATTGTAAGTCTTTATTAGTAATGGTCTTTTTATATCGACCAAGGAGACTGTTAGGGTCCTCTACCCCCAGGGCTTGAGTCCGATTGCAACCCTGGACCTATGGTAGATACGCCCTTGGTTTTGCCATGCATCATAATGTGTAATTGCTACAGAAATCACCCAATACATTAAAGAGAACCTGTCAGCAGGATTTCATCCTCTTTCAACTATTTATATTTGCATGTAGCTCTTTCAAAGCCAAGTCCAGCGACACCTGTACATGGCCAGTCCATTCCTACATTACTGAGAAATCAGTATTTCCAATTATATGCAAATGAGGCTGAAGAGAACTATTGTTACTGTGTCACTACAGCTCTATGGTCCGCCCAGCGCTGCCTTCTCCTGATTGACTGACCGTCTCTATGTTGTGTGACTCAGCAATGGAGCTGTTAGTTCAGCAGGAGGCGGCAGGGAATAGAGCTAGAGTGACAGAGTGACAGAGGCTTCAAGTATACAGTTCGTTTTTACGATTAATTTGCATATTAATTAATATGCTGAATTCTCAGTAATGTAAAAGTAACTGGCCATGATGAGATAATTACTTTACTTGTTTTTGAATGAGCTACACATACATGCAGGTGAAATCCTGCTGACAGATTCCTTTAAATTACCGTATATACTCGTGTATAAGCCGACCCGTGTATAAGCCGACCCCCTACTTTTGCCCCAAAAATCTGGAAAAACCTATTGACTCGTGTATAAGCCGAGGGTGGACCCCAGCACAGGTATACAGCCCCCAGCAGTGTGGTATACAGGCCCCCCAGTGGTAGTATACAGCAGCCCCAGTGGTAGTATACAGATTCCCCAGCAGCCCCAGTGGTAGTATACAGGAGCCCCAGCAGCCCCAGTGGTAGTATACAGATTCCCCAGCAGCCCCAGTGGTAGTATACAGGAGCCCCAGCAGCCCCAGTGGTAGTATACAGCAGCCCCAGTGGTAGTATACAGGAGCCCCAGCAGCCCCAGTGGTAGTATACAGGAGTCCCAGCAGCCCCAGTGGTAGTATACAGGAGCCCCAGCAGCCCCAGTGGTAGTATACAGGAGCCCCAGTGGTAGTATACAGCAGCCCCAGTGGTAGTATACAGGAGCCCCAGCAGCCCCAGTGGTAGTATACAGCAGCCCCAGTGGTATACAGCAGGCCCCCAGGGGTACATATAGCAGCCCCCAGGGGGTACCCAGCAGCCCCCTGGGGGTACCCAGCAGCCCCCTGGGGGTACCAACAGCCCCCTGGGGGTACCAACAGCCCCCAGGGGGTACCAACAGCCCCCAGGGGGTACCCAGCAGCCCCCAGGGGGTACGCAGCAGCCCCCTGGGGGTACCAACAGCCCCCAAAAGCTGGCACTGTCCCCCCTTGTAAGGCCTCCCCCCCGCTGCTTATACATGACCATCCCGGTGTTCTGATCAGCGCCGCTCCTCGTTGCTTCTTCTTCATCCTCCTGTCCTCGCTCGCTGCATCCAGGATCTCCGGCGGTCGCGCGATGACGTCATATCGCTGCGACAGCCGGAGAACCCGGATGGATGCAGCGAGCGCAGACGGGAGGATGAAGACGCAGCACCGAGGAGCGGCGCCGATCAGAACACCGGGATGGTAATGTATAAGCAGTGGGGGGGGGCCCCTTACAAGGGGGGACAGTGCCAGCTTTTGGGGGGGCCATATGCACTGCTTCCCCCTGCCGCTGATTGACAGGGGGAAGCAGTGCATATATAATGAGCGGCCCCACGTGACGGGGCCGCTCATACAGCAGCCCCCCCCGCCTCCTCCAGCCTCCACAGCCCCCGGGACACAGCCCCCCCGTATATGACTCGTGTATAAGCCGAGGGGGGGACTTTTCAGCCCAAATTTTGGGCTGAAAAACGAATTGACAAGTTGTGGACAAGTTCCTTATCACATGTGAGTTTACCTGTGGATGAGAGTTATCCCATGCAAATACCTGGTGCTGTCTTGCTACGTATTTACTACTGCAAAAATCTGTGAAGCAAACCTGCAGTACATATAGAAGGGTGATATGGCAAATCTTAGGTTGGCCTAACAAATCGATGTATTGTTTAGGTATAAGTCATGCAGCATAGACCTTGTGCCTTCCATGCTGTAGACCAAGCTCATTTGTCAATGGTGAGATCCTTGTTTCTCTTGACGGCACACAAAGCTGTTGACAACATAGCTGTACTCGTATGACTCCGACTCATCGGCCAAGGTGAGGTAATGATTCCACTACAATTTCGCTTTCGGATGGAACGTTTTAGGAATAGTCAATAGTGGATGACGGTCTGTGAATGTGCTGAGCTCAGTGTGAGTGATCGTGAGATGACAGCGCTATTGTTGTGCTGCTTCACGGTGTCTGATACTTCCTGAACAGCGAGGAAATCTCTACATAGGCCATCACCACACAAGGTTGGCCGGATAAATAACTTATCACTCTCATTATCAGAAGCTTATGAGAATTGACAGAAAACATTATGTAGGTCTCATCAGATTTTCCACAACCTTTAGGTTCACAGTGCATACGTGTAGGGAAATGGTGATGTATTCGAAAATGGCCATCATTTCTCCGCACATTCATGAATCATGCATCACAAGTTAGTTTTTGTCTTGTCCGTTCTGTTCGTTCGTCCGGCCAGGTGTTGTAATAATTATGTTCATTCAAGTAGGATGTTTGAAATTATGGAAGAACAGGTACAGCCGCGCTGCCGTAGAAGTAAGAACAGTCCAGGAGTGGTAGGAATGGTGAATATATTTGTCGATAAATAAAATCATGATTCCTACCACTCCTGGACTGGTGTTACTTCTACGGCAGCGCGGCTGTACCTGTTCTTCCACCATTTCAACCATACCATCATAGAATAGTGAAGTTGGAAGGGACCTCCTGGGTCATCTGGTCCAAGCAGGATTCACTAAATTATCCCAGGCACATGTCTGTCCATTCTCTGTTTGAAGACATCCATTGAAAATCCATCTATATAGTGGTGATGCGGCAACCGAGTTGGATAAGACCCTATTTGCTCTACTTTTGTATTTCCAGTTTTTCCCCAGCTTTGGACCATTTAATTATTATGATAATGATCTGTTCTAAGAATGTGAGATGCCCAATGACACAGCAAGGGTACTAAACACACTGGGGCAAAATTACCATTGAGTAAACCTCTACTTTGGTGGAAAATATCACATGGCTGTCCCCTGGCGGCAAGACCACCATCAGGAGAAGCTGATTGGAGTGACCAGTTATGCATGTTTGCATGTGTTTTCAAGTCGCTGGTAAAGAGCAAAGATCACATAGCATTACGCGCGTCACGTCCACAGGCATTGAGTGGCATGGTGCATTCGCAACCGTATGTAGCCATTAATAGGGATCAGTGGACCCATAGAAGTACTAGTGGGGGTTCAGTTGGACTTTAGATAAAGTTCTGTTCTTGACCCAAACTTGACCTAAAGCTCATTGGAAGTCTCTGATTGGGCTGTTTTCTCTCCGCCCACATACAGCCAGCCATAAACAAAGCACCTCCAGGGGAGGGCAGGGCTTTGTCTTTTTTTTAATACACACAACATTCCATAGTGCTGATTTTACCCCCAGTTTGAGCCATTCAACCACTGCAAGCGGCTTGCACTGGGCTGAGCACCGAGTGTATCCAAGTACAGGGATGCAGACTCCAGTATTTTGTGTAAGTAAAGCACCCAAACACTGAAAACCTTTTAAAAGTCTATGTTCGGTATGAACCCTGAACTTAAAAGTTTGATTCACTCATCCCTTGTCATTTATTTTACTTAGGCCGGAGTCACACTGAGCGAGACGTATGTGAGATACTTGCATGAGTCTCATGTTTTTTACTGTTTACACTATGAATTTCGGGCTTATTGCCAGCAGCCAATACAAAGCTCGCATTAACCCCTTTATTACCCAGTGTGCCAACGCCAACAGGGCCACTGGAAAAGTCAGGGCACAGTGCAATAAAATGGTGCTTCTATGAATGTACCATTTTCTGGAGCAGCTGCAGGCTGTAATTCACAGCGGGGAGGCCCCAGAAAGTATGTGCTGAAGATTCAAGCCCCCAGCTGCTTAGTTGTACCTGTCTTGAAATACAAAGTACAGTGATGCCCCATGTCATTTTTTAAAATTATTTCATGAAATTAATTGTTTGGCTTTCAGCCAGGTAAAAATAGGCAGCTAGGGGTACGGGGCTCCCTGTACCTGCTTGCTGTGCCTAACTGGCAAACAAAAATATGGTGAAGCCCCATGTCATTTTTTTTTAATTATTTCAAGGAATAATTTTATAAAAAGGGCTCAACTATATTGCAGTTTTGGTGCTTTTTTGGGCCAGGAGATGCAGATGAACACAATGCATGCAGTTTTGTGTCAAAAATGCACCAAAAGAACATGAAATCCACGGAAAAACTGCATCGAGGTTTTGGTGCACCAATTCTCTGTGATAGCATCTGTGATTGGCTGTTGGGTCCCTCTGCAGTGAATATCCAGGAAGTTAATGAGCGGCCCCTGGAGTACAGGTGGGTGGATGCCGATAAGTATAATGCTGTTTAATAACGATCTTCTTTCTTTTATAGCCTCCTAGCCCCCACCCCATAACTTTACAGTCCGAGTTCGGGGTTTGGACTCAAGTTTGAGCCACTTTCAACTGCGAACCTGAACTTTAAAAAAAGTTTGGGCGAGTTCGTTGAACCCGAACATCGGCGGGTGCGCCCATCACTATTAGTATCTATTAGTATCTTTCTATGTTGCAGAAGGTTTTTGAGGTCCTTCAGGTTTTAGAGCATAGGTGCATGGCAATCTGTAGTGGGTAAACCCGTGCACTGGCTCTGTTATTTTCAATACACTCATAAGAAGTGAATGTAGAACATTGCGCATGCGCAGCCACCTCTCTATTTATGACAGCACAAGATGGAAGTCTTGTTCTTGAGATAGGTGTGAGTCTCAGACATTTATGGTATTTCTTTTGGATGTGCATAAATGTCTTCAATAGGAACACCCCTTTAAGTAGCTATAAATTTCCTTGTGAGCACAGTGGCAACCACATTATTTGAGGTTCCCAGGGTTAATGTTGCTATTCTAAAGTATATTTATTTTTTATATATGTACAATATGTATAAAGCACTCATGCTGTATGTTATGGCAAAATTATGTTCAAAAAGGTGTTTACTGGCTTTTAAAACTGCGCTAGAAAGCCAAAATCAGCACAAAGGCAAACATGACGCGTTGGGCAGTGTGCCCTTCACACTTGATGAGCGAAATATACCCCAAATATCACTGCTTTTACTTGTTGCTTTTGGCTCTAAGACCTGTAAAGACCAATAAACACCTTTTTAAGCCAGATTTTTCCTTAATTAAGTTTTTAAGGTGTGTTCTTATAGCTTATTTGGGTTAGTTTTTTTTCTAACCTTTTTATGCTTGGCATCTGCTGAGATTTATGCCTTGGCACTTTATAAATAATTTTTTTTAGGGCAGAAAAGTCTTATTTAAGATGTCAAGCCTTTTTTTGGGGATCTATTACTAGCCTGTTTTTAAGCTTGCACCACATAGTGGGTTATTTCTTCACCTGATGCCCTCCTAGGTTAATGAATGCTTGGATTTTAGTTTTGGAATATGATTGTTTCCCTGCAATTGACGTAAAATCGGTATTGGATATCTGTAATGTGTGTTGACTTGTCTTACTGTGCTCCCTGCATAGTGAAGTATGTTGTATGCTTCTCTGTATATGAGATCACCTGCATGCTTTCTAACAAAACTTGTGTACAAGTTCTGTATAAAAAAAAAAAAATGGTCCAGGAACCGGAATAAAATTTGGATAAAATCTGTGATGCTGTGATTTGATGAATAGGTCCTGCAAAAGCTCTCTGTTGTTTAAGTGGGAGTAAATTTACTTTGGCACATTTGGAGTTAATTTGGTGATGCTGCTGTGTTGCTGTCTATGGGTGAGGTGGCTGTGCAGGTGGGAAGGCGGTGGGTTTGTTCAGGTGACCATGTCCCTGGCTTTTAAATAGTTCCCTCTTCCATCAGCAGATGTCGCTGATAGAGTTTACTCTCTGCAAGACTGCTAGCTGAGAAGACCTGTGTGTACTTTGTGCTGAAGACTTGTTTTCCTTCATGTGGGAATTGCTGTGTTTTCCCTGTCTGCGGGTGGAAGTGAGGGGTCTTAGGCTAGGGCTGATCAGGAACATAGGGCAAGGATGGCGGCCCGGACGTACTCACCATCAGAGGTAATTCCGGGTGAGCCAAGGACCCCCAGTCTAAGGGACAAACTAGCTCCCCTGATCGCTTTTACCCCATCTTACCATCTTGCCTCCTAATTCCCTTACCTTTATACCACCTCGCGTGACAGTAGAATAAAGAAACGTGGATTATTCGACGCATTTTGAAGCAAATCTTGCTTCTTCTTCAGGACATGCCGCCAAATACCAATGATAGAAGAAGCAGGGTTCGTTTTGAAACACATCCAATAAACCACCTTTGTTTAATCTACCATATGTGTTTTGGGCATATTCATCACATCACAATAGCGCAGCTTTTATCCACATTTTATTCCAGTTCCTGAACCATTTTGATATCTCTGCAGCCTTTGACACTGTTGACCACCATCTCCTACTCTCCATGCTGCTCTCCATCAGCATCAAGGACACGGCTTTCTCCTGGTTCTCTCCCTATCTTTCTGACCGCTCTTTCAGTGTATCATTTGCTGGCTCCACTTCCTCCCCTCTTCCTCTCACTATTGGGGTCCCTCAGGGTTCAGTCCTTGGCCCTCTTCTCTTCTCTCTCTACACCTCCCCGATTGGACAGACCATCAGCAGATTTGGCTTTCAGTACCATATTTATGCTGTTGACACACAACTATACTCTTCTTCCGCTGACCTTACTCCCGCTCTAATAAAGAACACCAATGACTGTCTAACCGCAGTTTCCAATATCATGTCCACTCTCTACCTGAAGCTCAACTTTTCCAAAACTGAACTTCTACTCACGCTCTCCACTAACCTCCCTAAATCTGACATCTCTCTCTCAGTATGCAGCACCACGATAGTGCCCAGGCAGCATGCCCCTTTCTCACCTTGGAAACCCCAAAAACCCTCACTGTGGCCCTGGTTCACACCCACCTTGACTATTGTAATTCTCTTTTAATTGGCCTCCCCGGCACTAGATTCTTCCCTCTCCAGTTCATCCTTAATGCAGCAGGCAGGATCTCCTATCTAGCTAACCGTTACTTGGACGCTTCTGCTCTATGCCAGTCATTGCACTGGCTGCCTATACACTATAGGATCCAATTCAAACTGCTTGTTCTCACCCACAAAGCTCTTCACAGTGCAGCACCCCCATACATCTCCTCTCTCATCTCTGTCTATCACCCCACCTGTTCTCTTCGCTCTGGAAGTGACCTTAGACTCATTTCTGCTTTCATCCGAACCTCCCACTCCTGGCTGGAAGATTTTTCCCAAGCTGAACCAATTCTCTGGAATGCTCTACCCCAAGAAACTAGATGTATCCACAACTTACATAGTTTCAGGCGTTCCCTAAAAACACATCTTTTTAGGGCGGCCTATATTGATCCCTAGTCAAAGTCATCTAGACATAGCCTATCCGCTCCACCAATCTCAAATGCATTACAAATAATGGTTGGAGGCCACTTATGCTGCTCTTATTTGTTCCCCATCTACTCAAGTTGACTATACCATCATTGGAAATAAGCACCTGTACTTTGTGCCACCCCCACCTCATTGTTAGACTGTAAGCTCTTATGAGCAGGGCTGTCATTATTTTGCCCTAATTATTGTATTGTATTATGCTTTGTATTGTATTGTATTGTTTTTTGTATTGTGTTGTACTTTCTGATAACTGTTTTTTTATGATTGTTTAAACATGAACCCCTGAATTGTGAAGAACTGAGCAATATGTTGGCGCTATATAAATAAAAATTATTATTATTATTAGTATTATTGTTAAATGGGAGATTGGCTATCAAGAGCCCATTGCCGCCCCTTCCATTCATTTCTGTGAGAGCTCTGACTATTGATGAGTGCTTTAGCTCTCCATTCCTGACCATGCATTTTTTGGACTCATTCTTCAGGTAGATGAAAGTTTTAACAGTAGGCAAGCATCTATCAGACATCTGAATCATATCCTGTCATTATGCCATAAGTATCCAAAATGGGACCACCTGTTTAAATGAAAATGGTAAAAGTCAGGTAACCTAATGTCACATCACAACTAGTTTAAGTCAGGTGACCTCAGTGATTGACATACCTTATGTACTATCAAACTAGCAGTTGGGAACCATGAGGCGTCTCTTGTCACTGTCCTTCCCTGAATTGTATCCAGTCTAGACTACTATTTTTCTAAAACTTTGCTAGGATTTCAGCATTCACTAGTTGGGTTTGGACAAGCTTATGTAATGTTAGATTGAAAACTGACAATTCTTCATTAGTATGGTGTTCCTTATGGCTGTTTTTGACCTAAGTATTTATTTCCACAATTAAAAAGATAATAAAAAGTCCAATTCAGTTTGCAATGCATTTTTTAGAAACAGATTCCATACATACTATACATATGGTGTCCATATCTGGGGGAGCTAGTCAACAAAAAGGACCTATGGTGCATCTTCAGGAAGAGAGTCCAGGAAAAGGAGAACTAGAACAGGAACCGCTGCCATTTGCAAATTCGACTGGACCCTTTGGGTCACCCCAGGATTTGGGCTTAGGATCCGGAACATGGGGTGGAACACAAATTGATTGCGCCACTCCCAATGTACTTGATTGTTCCCTGCCTCTGGTAGGACACCGGACAGCGACTGTTTACTCCAATGCCAGTTTGGTGGACCTTGGCATAGACTCAGGCGAACGGGTTACCACCATGCAAGTGGTGAAACTTTTTAGTCTAGTGGTGGCTCTGATTGTTCCTGTGGGATAGATTCCGGTGGGTGAGATAGGGCTGGAGCCAACAGAGACTGCATGAATTCACAACAGTCTACAGTGATGTTGAGGGACGAGAGTCTGGAGGTACCGGGACGAGGAGATCAGTTTGAGGCAAATTGTACCTATGTGAATAGTCCCAAAAGAGTAATGTTTAAGGTGTGTGCCCATGTTTCATGGACATTGTTTAAATAAAGAACTGTTTTCAAGTATTCTTGACTCATTATCAGTCTTGATCCTTGACTAGGGCAATACCGAATTGAACTTTTGCACTGAGGAGCCAGACAGGGCAAGCGCAGTGAAGCCGGGGCACACCGTGGCCCTGCCTCACCCTCAACTACCGTGGTCCCCTATGGCTGGCACCTCCACAATGATGGCACAATAACCATAAACACAGTTTATGGACTTGGCACTGCCCCAGTGTAAACCCACAGACCTCTTAAATTGTGTCATCACCCATTTAATCTACTGTACTTTTCTTGCGGTACAAAAAATGCATGTTCTTGCAACTTTGTTAAAACTTTCAAATATTTCAGTAAATTTTAAAACCAAAAAAAAATGATCATGTAAAATGTTAACATCTGTCTCTAGAATGATTTTCCACATAAATTATTTTTCCACATTTTCCACTTGCATGATTTCTAATGCAAAACAGATGCCCAGCAGTGTTGCATCTGGCATACGATTGCTGCTAGTATAGCTAGCTTTGGACAGAAATACAGCCATGAAGGGGTTAATATAGGGACATTAGGTGACAAGGAGAGGTATCTATAAATGTGCAAGATGCTGTCTAGGAAAAAACATCTTAGATGATCCTTCCTGGTTATAGACCTTGTGGAATTTGCTTGTTTAGGTTGCAGCTTTGATGACCTTCTACTTCCTGCATTCTGGGAAGATAATGGCTTCTATTTCTAGTGGTCATCTGCTCCTGTCTTCTGCTAACATGGCTATTCTCAATTGATAACCTAAGCTTTTAATTGATTGTACCTAGGGTCAGAGTGAGTGCGTCAGTGCATTGTGCAGGACATGATCTTATATTGTTCCTCCTTATTCAAACAATTACTTCCAGTCCAAATTAAAATAATAAAA
Organism: Allobates femoralis; assembly: GCA_033576535.1. Lineage (NCBI taxonomy): Eukaryota > Metazoa > Chordata > Amphibia > Anura > Aromobatidae > Allobates > Allobates femoralis. The sequence goes on along the minus strand of JARQOC010000006.1, from coordinate 78,590,619 downwards.
AAAATCAACAGTAAAAGCTCCTCAGTACTTATTCTGAAGATGATAGTGTGGCAATTGTCGATTTTGTTACAGAAGTCCTTTATATAGAGGAATGGATGGATAGCAGAGAGGGCTAATCTTCCGAAACCTAATATTGCCATTTCTGTATGTGGTTCTACCGTTATACCTCAGCAGCACACCCGCTGTCTTGGGGTTATATTTGACTCGGATCTCTCCTTCTCTCCCCAAATCCGGTATTTCGCTGGCTCATGTCACCTACACCTCAAAAACATCTCTAGAGTTCAACCTTTTTTTACTGTTGACTCTGCAAAAACTCTGCCTGTTGCCCTTATTGATTCTCACCTGGATTACAGCAATTCTCTATGAAACTCTCTCCTCTCCAATCCATCCTCAATACATTAGCCAGGATCATATTCCTCTCCAACTGCTTCACCGATGCCTCTACCCTAGGGCAATTATTGCACTGGTTGCCAATCCGTTATAGAGTACAATATAAAATTATCACTCTCACCCACAAAGCCCTCCACAGTTCTGCTCCACCCTACATCTCCTCTGTTAACTCTGTCTAATCGCCCTACATGTGTCCTCCGCTCTGCAAGTGACCTAAGACTGACATCAGCTACAATCCGAGCCAGTGGTGGACCTTTACCCCAGGAGGCCCTGGTGCAGCCATGTTGAGGAGCGGGAGTGGGGTGGGGGGGATGTAGCTGTTAGCCGTCGGCGCGGTCTGGGGGGGGTGCGTTGTGGTGCTGGCGATCGGCGGAGAGGTTTGCGGCGGCTCTCCTACCTGCTGAGCCGTGTCGGGTGCGCTCTTGGGAGCAGGAGGGGCAGAGGAGAGGAGGGGCGGGGATCAGGCAAGGGAAGCAAGAAGCTTTCTGCTTCCCTTGCCTGACCCTCCTCTCCTCTGACAATGGTTTACGGGGGTCGGCTGAGGGCCCCCCTGCAGGCTGGAAGGGGCCCCCTAGATGGTCGGGGCCCTGGTGCAGCTGCACCAGCTGCACCACTGTAGTTCCATTCCTAATCCGTACCTCCCACTCCCGTCTCTAAGATTTCTGACGAGCTGCACCAATTCTCTGGAACAGACTACCGAAAACAATTCAATTAATTCCCAATACCAATAGTTTTAAGCGAGCCTTAAAAACGCATCTCTTTAGACTGGCCTATCACCTCACCTCACTTGTCTAACTGTTCCTATCTTCCCTTTTCCAAATCTGGCCTCTGGTGTCATCTGTCTGCACCTGCAGACTGTGTGTCTGTCTCCCATGCACAATATAGCACTTTATCTGTACTCGTATAGATCCCAACCAGTGACCGGTTCATGCAGCGTTACGTGAATCCCCTAATTATGATATTGATGGCCGGACGTTTTGTGCCTCCCCTGTTTCCTCTAGATTGTAAGCTTGCGATCAGGATCCTCACTCCATGTTTTTTTATTTTTTGTTACTCTGTATTGTCTCATATTGTCTGTACATGTCCCCTCCGAATTGTAAAGTGCTGCTTAATATGTTGGTGCTATATAAATAAAAATGTATATTATTATTATTATTATTATTATTAAGGCTGGAGGCTGTTATCTCTTTGCGAGCCGTACAAGGTGTCCCATTGACTCTGGTAGAGGATAACTCTGTATATTTAGTAGTAGAAAGTTTGCACCGTGTAACGTGACCACATTGAGGACCAACCTTTCCATTTCCTCAATAGCAAACGTATTTACTAATGTAGAGGGAAAGTATCACTCAATACTAGTCCGGTTTAGGCTAGGGCTACATCACGTCATATGTCTTGTGATCCTGAGATCGCCACATATAATTATTCCCTTTGGCATCACATTGCGACCTGACACCTACTGCTATTGTGTTACAGACTTGCAACCGTTTCTAATCGTGTTCGATTTTCTTTCACTGGTTGCAAGTTACATGACCGTCACAGTTATGAAGCTTGTATTTAATTACTATTGCAATCTGCTATATACTCTGTATACAGAATTTACTTCCTGGGAATATACATAAAGGAAGAAGAGATCCCATGAGACTGCGGAGGATGAATGATTGCTGGGGGGAGGGGGAGCATGAGAAAAAGCAAGATTCAAACACTTGTGTTGCTCTAGTATACCACAGTCTGTACATGGATTTGTTATTGTCTGATGTTTGATTAATAGAATTTGTTCTGGACTGTCCGAGGACGAGAACAAAGGTGGAGGAAAGACAAGGCTCCCCATTCTATTTCTTCATGGTAATAATGGGTTAAGAAAAGTGCAGTTACCACTGTAATTTACCATATCTGACCGGAGAGAACATATGCTTGTGGAATATATATTTGTGAAATAGCGGACGAGTTCAGTAAGTTACTGATCCAAGAATTTATAGACATCACATTACCCTTAGGGCCGATTTACGCTAGCAGACGGTGACATTAAAGGACTGCTGATTGGCTTCATGCAAGCTGATCGGTGGCCAATTAATGACCTTTTAACCACTGAATGCCTACTATTGCGTGTTCACATCATACCTGGTCAATTCACTTGTATGCCTATGTGTATGCAAATTGTCCACTAGGAAGTATTCACACTCTAATGCCACGTAATAAAAGTAACAATCCAAGATTGCTACCTTTATTAGGTGGCATTACAGTCTGTCTACTTCCTCGCTCAAGTGACAATTTGCACATGTAATTTCCCAGAGGAGCATTGCGGCTTTAAATCTCCTCACTGCCTGCTGGCAGAATACTCTCCACAAGGATTATGCATATGTATGCATTTTTTAGAGATTTTAATTCAGACAATAAGGGGTTAAAGGCGTTTTCCCATGAGTAAATTTCATTTTAATCACTAGATCTTGGAATAATAATAAGTTCCACAACTGGATTTGTTTTTAAAAGAAACCTTCGTATTCTGAGATAATCTTATAAAGTCATGGCCAAAATTGGTGCCACCCTCAACCTAATATTTGGCCGCACACCCTTTGAAATATATAACTGCAATCAATCACTTCCTATAACCATCAATAAGCTCCTTACACCTCTCAGCTGGAATTTTGGACTCTTCTGGGCCCATCCTGACATACATGACCCCTATCATGGGACCAACCTAATATATACAGTCAAGGCCGAATATGTTGGCACCCTTGAAATTATTCCAGAAAATTAAGTATTTCTGCCAGAAAATTCTTGCAATTACACATGTTTTGGTATTCACACGTTTATTCCCTTTATGAATATTGAAACGACAAAAAACAGAGATAAAGGCAAATTAACATAATTTCACACAAAACCACAACATGGGCTAAACCAAATTGTTGGCACCTTTCCAAAACTGTGGGTAAACAACTTTGTTTTAGGCATGTGATGTGTCATACAAACACACCTGTGGCAAGTAACAGGGGTGGGCAATAAGGAAATCACACCTGAACCAGACAAAAAGGGGAGACGTTGACTCAAACTTAGCATTGTGTGTCTGTGTGGGCCATACTAAGCATGAAGAACAGAAAAAGGAGTAGAGAATTGTCTCAGGACTTGAAAACCAAACTTGTTGGAAAATATCAACAATCTTAATGTTCTCCAGAGAACTTAATGTTCCTTTGTCCACAGTGACTAACGTAATGGAGAAGTTTCCAACCCATGACATTGTAGCTAATCTCCCTGCACATGGACAGCAGAGAAAAAATGATGAAAGGTTGCAACACAGGATAGTCTGGATTTAGGATAAATAGACCCTATCAAGTTCCAAAGAAATAAAAGCTGTCCTTGCAGGCTCAGGGTGCATCAGTGTCAGTTCACAATGTCCATCAACATTTGAATAAAATGAAATGCTATGGCAGGGGGCCCAGGAGGACACTACTGCTGAGACAGAGACATAAAAAGCTAGACTGCTGTTTGCCAAAATGTATGTGTGTAATCCTTTTGGGAAAGAGTCTTGTGAACAGATGAGACCAAGATAGAGCTTTTGGGTAAAACACATTTTTCTACTGTTTACCGAAAACAGAATGAGACCAACAAAGAAAAGAACACAGGACCTACAGTCACATATGGTGGAGGCTGAAAGTTGTTTTGGGGTTGTTTTCCTGCCTCTGGCATGGGGTGCCCTGACTGTGTGCAAGGCATCATAAAATCTGAAGAATATCAAAGGATTTTGGGTGGCAATGTAGTGCCCAGTGTTAGAAAGCATCCTAAGTCATGGGTCTTCCAGCAGGTTAATTACCCCAAACATCAAGAAGCCTCCAAAAGCCTCCAGAAATGGATGGATATAAAGTGATGGAGAGTTCTGAAGTTTCAGGATTGAGCCCAGATCTAAATCCCAGTGATCACCTGTGGAGAGATTGAGAGACCTGGAGCAGTTTGCAAAAGAAGAGTCTAGAAATCCAGCTGAGAGGTGTAAGAAGCTTGTGGATGGTTATAGGAAGCGGTTGATTGTAGTTATTGATTCCACAGGGTGTGCAACCAAATAATAAGTTAAGGGTGGGAACATTTTTACTGGATCATTTTTGGAATATTGAGTTAAATTAAGTCCAATTTGTGGGAATTATTATTATTCCAAGATCTATACATTAAAATGAAATTTAAAATGAACTTTGTGGGAAACCTCCTTTAAGACCAGCCTACCACACATATGTACACAAACAATGATTGTTGTTGCAGTTGTTCATAGCCCCCTATAGCTCATTATTACTTTTGATGCTGGCGGCCATACTGCAGCTGTTTATGTTTGGAAAAGGTCACAAATTTCATACTCAATTACCTTAGGACCATTATAACAACCTTGGTATCGGTTTCTCACCTTATCCATTTCTGTGTGTTGGATTGTCTTAATTTTTTCTGGGGTTATAAAGAGCTCAGCATTGAGAGAATTGGTAGATCTGCAGGTAAAACACTGATTTTATAAAAAACTACAGTAAGCAGCACAGAAAGTGATACATCGCTGGAATCAGGGTCTCTGCACCTACTTAAAGCTGCCTTGCAGAAACTTGGTGACAGATTTCCCTTACGTAGGAATAGTTGAATAACATTGCAGCTTAATGGCCACAACAGGATACGGGATCAGCAGTCTCTGCACTGTTCAGATAAGGCTTTGGTGTTTCTCTCTCGTTTTGATAACCAATCATCCCTTGGCTGTTATCTGAAACTATCGCTATTATTCTGGCCCACAGCATCTCCATAAAACCTACATGGTAGACTTATGACCCAATTAGACAAGGCAATTACCAGGACACAAGTGTGCACAGCTAAACGGCTAGCAGACACCCTACGAATGAGCAAAATGTTCGATTGTCAAGTGCAATGATTTGTAAGATGGATTAGAAATCTTTCTTGCATTGACGATCATGTCATGTAAACTCAGCATTAGTCTTTACTTACTCTTTTCTGGCCAAGTTATTTATGATTCATCTATCATATTTAGCGGAGGACTAGAGTAACAAACTGAAAACACTATCACACTGTTTTGTGACCATATTATGTTAAAATATATATATAACATATATGTATACACACACACGGATTGAGTGAAGCGTAATGCCTCCGCCTTCATAACTTGGGTTTCGATGTCAATATTTTATTAACCCAAACACAAAAATAATCCTATAGAATCTGCTCTTTAATGACTGATATTCACTTTTCCACATAATCCCCTGTCAATTGGATACTCTTCTGCCAACGATCAACAAGTTTTCTGAAGCCGTCATGGAAGAAGCCGACACTTTGTTTCCATAACCAGCCTCTTACAGTTCTCTCCACTTCATCAGATGTATAGTGATGCCCCCACAGATCTTTTTTCATTTATCATGAACAGATGGAAGTTAGACAGCACCTAATGTGGACTGCATGTAGGATGCTGTACGGTGGTGAGCCTCAGTCTCTGAACCTCTTTAAACTTACTGGCCCAACGACCCTAGTGCTCACATCAACACAATCGCCATAAGCGGCTTGTATTCTCTGATGAATTTCCTTTGGGGTGACACCTTTGCTGTCAAGAATTCAATGTCAGCACGTTGCTTTAATCGCAGGGTTCCATTGTTTATACTGTAACAACACAACAGTTAATTGTTAAGGCTATCCGCAATCTGGAGCTGTAGAGGAGAGTGCACTGAACAGTTTAGTACCTGCCACATACCAGTGCTGACATCTGCTGAGGAGTTACGAAGGTGGAGACATTACTTTTCATTAAACCATCGCATATATAATATATTTGATATCTCATAGTTACTCGTGTGCAGATTAGGAGCAATTATTAAAGATACATAAGACGGATTGTGGAATTTTCTAGTTGAAATTAATCAATTACAACAAAATATTGATGTCACTATTCTTATGCATTCCCCCATTAAGCAGCATATAATCTTTTTTGAAAGCTTGTTCTGTAGCTTGATGAGTATAATGGTGGGCTATAGTCCAGAAACAAACTACCCTTGTTTTGAGATTTTTTTCTACTAGTAACAATAATTTAGTATTCCTGTTGAACCACATCTTTGCGTGATTTTCCACAAGATCGTGTTTGTCATGCTACAATGCACACATCACCACTGAAACCTCTAGCGTGTGATGGAAGAGTCCTAAAGAGAGATGACATCTACATGGCGATTCCCTGCAGCTGTCTTGCTCCATTAGTGTTTCATATACCTGAATAATTCGAATTGCTGTTGATTGTTGATAAAGTAGCGATCATGCTGTAATGCTGGAAAAATATATTGCTTCTTTACAGCACTATTTACTTTTGGCATATAATTTTTCTGTGGTTTTACATACAGAAGGTAACAGGGAAAAAATGTAGAATAGTTTGTGGTTTTGCTGTTAAAGGGAATCAGGATTTCACATCCCAAACTATATTATTATTTATTTATAGTGCACCATTGATTTCATGGTGCTGTACATGAGACAGGGATACATACAAACAAGTTAAAAATACAATGAACAAACTAACAGTGACTAACTGGTACAGAGGGGAGAGAGGACCCTGCCCTTGCGGCTTACATTCTGCAAGTCAGTGGGGAGAGAGACAGTAGGTTTGGCCTGCTCTGGCGGTGGTGGAGCTCCGGGTCCAATGGTGGTGGAGTGCCGGGTCCATTGGTGGTGAGGTGGCACCGTGGTCATTGCAGGCTGTAGACTGTTCTGAAGAGACGGGTTTTCAGGTTCTGCATGAAGGTACCAAGTGGTGACAATTGGACGTTTTGGGGTGCATGTAGCTCTTTCATAGACAATGGATAGTTAGGGATCACCATTGAATTTTATTTTTTTGGGTAAAGATGAAGAACTGAGCACAGAGCCCTTTATTGGTGTGAGTGTAGACTTAGTTTGCCCATGTGGCAGTCTGCAGACCACACATGATACACAAAGGTGTAACTTAAAGTTTCAGGGCCCCAAAGTACAATCTGTTATGGTATCCAAGACCTACTGTCACACACGGACTAGGGGATATATGGCGCAGGGTGCAACACAGAGTTTACAACGTGATGGATTGGGAAAGGAAGGCCCTGGTAGATAGGGTACAGGGGATTAAGCACCTCCTGACACTAACCTGTGTCTAGCCCCTGAGCTCCCCTAATGTCCCTAAGCAGGTCCTTCTCCTTGTCGCCATCACGTGTCTAATCCCTGTCACCTCCACTCACCCTGGCCTAGTGCAAAGGCTGGTGAGTGCACTAGATTTTATTACTGTAATAACAGAACACAGAGGAAGGAAGACAGACTGGGGGAACATAGACAATAAAAGATAAAACTCTAACTCCAAAGATTCAGCCAAACACCAGGACTGCAAACACCAGCGCCATCAGCTTCCAGAGACTTCCTCACTCCCCGATGGTCAGCATAGAAAGATTCTATTACCGGCATCAAATGATGGATCATTTGACTATTTAAAGGGAAGGGGAAAAGTCACAAAAAAAGCATCACCTGACCTCGAAACTTCCAGCAAGGAAAATTTAATTAACTCTCGCTGCACCAAAAGAAAGCAACTGAGTTTAAAATCCAGAGTCTCACAAAACAATTTGAGGATCAAATCCCAAAGCTGTCACACATCTCTCAAGGACAGGAGACCGTCATGACACCTACCTAGTGCCACTTGTGACACTTATTTTGCATTGCTTTAAGCGCTAGGCTGTGGTTGCGCCTGCTGCCATATATCCATGTCTTGCAGTGGTATCCTCTGAGAACCCTATAGTGAGAGACGTTCTAATGAGTCTGATGTACATACAGTACAATACCAGCTGGACAATAAAAAATTCTCATTAAATGTTCAATTTTTTGTGTCAGGCTTTAATGTATTACTTAGACAAGAATTTCTGATTTTATTGTGCCCTCTCCAGTTTCCCCTCATAAAACACAAGCATTGATGATCCTCCTGGTGTGTGGTTGGATACTATATCTCCAGCGCAATCATTTGTCAGTACATGGCAAGTGCCTATAGAGAACATTTACAGTTTATATTTTTGGCAAACATGGCAGTGTTTTTGCCAGGCTAACAAATACAGTACCAACATCATGAAGGATAATCATTGATGTTGTGCCAGTGAACTCCTAAATGCCTGTGCCAGAGAAATATTGGTAATTCGGAACAGTTTTAAGCAACGGAGCTAACTGCAGGTCTTTTCATTCAGCTCGGTTCCAGGTTTTCTATTAACTTGGCAGAAAGTCTCTACAAACTATCCTGGATTGACTTCTATGTTGGAAAGACTAAATGGCTGCCTGTTAACTCTATATAGCTAGACTATAACTTTCAATAATAGAAAGAATGCACCTGTGCTTAGCAACAAGTAGTAAACACATAATCAGTAATCAAGCGTGATCGTGCATGAGGTGCCTTCAATCCATAGAAGGCCAAGATGGAAATATCAAGACAAGAGGGGGGGGGGGGACAAGAGGCGCAATAGTGCCCTTATCACTAGACACTACTCCTGTAGTGGTGAGAAAAGGAAAGCCACTCACCTATGCCAGTTGTGACACCCACAACTGGTTAGTAGACCTGGTAGGATAAATATCCTGATGGCTGCTGCTGGACTTCCACCGGTCTCCACTCGTGGAGACGAAATCAGATGCTTTGGGGAAGGAGAGGTGTGTCACAGTCCGCGCTGCCAATGTGCTGTCAAAGTGTTCCGCTTTAAAGAATGCAAGTAGACGGTGTCCAAGTTTAACCTTCTTTTTATCCTCCAACGCGTTTCAACGCCTTTCCTGGCGTCTTCATCAGGGATCCTTCATACTGATGTGCTGTCCAAACCGGCCTCTAAAAGGATTGTGACAGCCATGGATGCCCCTTGTAATAGTGTACCTGACACGGATGCCCCTCAGATAGTGTGCCTGTCATGGATGCCCCTCGGATAGTGTGCCTGCCATGGATGCCCCTCGGATAATGTGCCTACCAAGGATGCTACTTGGAATAGTGTATCATGGATGCTACTTGGAATAGTGTGCCTGCATGGATGCTACTTGGAATAGTGTGCCTGCATGGATGTACCTCAAAATACTTTGCAAGCCATGCATTCCCCTTGGAACAGTATCCCTGCCACAGATGCCCCTTGGAATAGTGTACCTCCCATGGATGTCTCTCAAAATATTGTGTCTGCCACGGATGCCCCTCGGATAGTGTGCCTGCCATGGATGCCCCTTGGAATGGTGTGCCAGCCATGGATGCCCCTTGGAATGGTGTGCCAGCCATGGATGCCCCTTGGAATGGTGTGCCAGCCATGGATGCCCCTTGGAATGGTGTGCCTGCCATGGATGCCCCTTGGAATAATGTGCCTGTCATGGATGCCCCTTGGAATAGTGTGCCTACCATTGATGCTACTTGGAATAATGTTCCTGCCATGGATGCCCCATGGAATAATGTGCCTTCCATGGATGCTACTTGTAATAGTGTGCCTGCCGCGAAAGCCCCTTGGATAGTGTGCCTTCCACAGTTGTCCTCAGAATAATGTGACAGCCATAGATACCCCTAGAAACAGTGTGTTAGTCGAGAATGCTGCAAAACATTCTGCCTGCCACTGATTCCCTAAAACATCACCACTATAGAATTGAAAGCCTTCTAATATTTACATCTGTCTATAAAAGTATCTGGCAACTATAGGACAATGGGACTCCAAGAACGACTGATCAAAATGGTCTCTGTCTATACCGAAATGCTTGAGGTAACTAGAAGAGAGCATGAAAACATGGAGGAAAAATAATGAAATCCCATGCACCTACAGTATGTATAGATGTATTTACAGCTGTGTTCACAATATATGAAACTGGAAGTAACAAATCCTAATTTATAAAATCAGTAAGGATATCCTTGGTGACTACAGACACCAATCAGAGCTCAGTTTTCATTTTTCCCGAGAAGGTTAAGAAATGTAAGCTGAACTCTGATTGGTTACTATGGACGAGCATAGCCTTCCTATAGACAGCGTTGATGAGGTCCAGAGTGTTTATTGTCCATAGCAACAGTGCAGCCTTTTTCCTCTCAAATAGTAGATTACATACCGTACTCTGCCCTGCAATGACAGTTCCATACATCTCTATATATATTCTATAAAACCACCTAAACCCAACTGTTGTCGTATTAGTGTTGAAATTGGAGCAGTGTCAAATTTGACAAGTTATATTGTGTCTGCAGTGTTTGACGCCAGATGTAATTAAAGGAGACCTCCTGTTTAAGAGGTTTGCAGCAGATATGGATTTCCTTACACCTTGTGCTGAATATTATATATTCCTCATTTTTTTGGGAGAACAAGCGAGGTCTGGACATTCCCTTGTTTCCTAATGAATATAGCAGAACTATTGTAGATTAGAATTGCACAGGGGTTTCTTGCATTGGAAACTGAAGGAAGGTATGTAAAAATTTACATTTCATGGTCACTAGTATACATGGCTTCTATTTTATGGACACTTCTTGCTAAAAAACTCAAACTCTATCAACTACGATAACTTTTTCAGACTTTTTTCAAATAATTTGACCATAACTCATACATTCTATGTATCCACAATCCTTTTTATATGCAACTCTAATCAGATAATCAATAGGATCAGACAAATATTGGAATCTGAGCAGGGGCGTAACTAGAACTGGCAGGGCGCCATAGCAAATTTTTGAACGGGGCCCCCTCCAAGACACGCCCCCAATGACACGCCCCCTTACAGGCCCCAGCAGTATATACAGCAGCCCCAGTGGTATATACAGGCCCCAGCAGTATTACAGCAGCCTCCCAGTGGTAAATACAGGCCCCAGCAGTATATACAGCAGCCTCCCCAGTGGTATATACAGGCCTCAGCAGTATATACAGCCGCCCCTGTGGTATATACAGGCCCCAGTGGTGGTATATACAGGCCCCAGAGGTGGTATATACAGGCCCCAGTGGTGGTATATACAGGCAGCCCCAGTGGTGGTATATACAGGCAACCCCAGTGGTGGTATATACAGGCAGCCCCAGTGGTGGTATATACAGGCAGCCCCAGTGGTGGTATATACAGGCAGCCCCAGTGGTGGTATATACAGACCCCAGTGGTGGTATATACAGGCAGCCCCAGTGGTGGTATATACAGGCAGCCCCAGTGATGGTATATTCAGGCAGCCCCAGTGGTGGTATATACAGGCAGCCCCAGTGGTGGAATATACTGGCAGCCCCAGTGGTGGCATATACAGGCAGCCCCAATGGTGGTATATACAGGCAGCCCCAGTGGTGGTATATACAGGTAGCCCCAGTGGTGGTATATACAGGCAGCCCCAGTGGTGGTATATACAGGCAGCCCCAGTGGTGATATATACAGGCAGCCCCAGTGGTGGTATATACAGGCAGCCCCAGGGGTGGTATATACAGGCCCCAGTGGTAGTATATACAGGCAGCCCCAGTGGTGGTATATACAGGCAGCCCCAGGGGTGGTATACAGGGCCCCCCCTTGGCTGCTGCACACCTGTAAAGGAATACATCCATGCATCATTATACCCTGCCGCTGTCGCCGCTCTGCACCGCGCTCCGGCTTCATCCGGCTTCTTCCTGCTTCCTCCTCCGGCGCACAGGCAATGACGTCATTGCCTGCGCCCGCCGGTCACCAGGATGAAGCCGGATGAAGCCAGAGCGCGGTGCAGAGCGGCGACAGCGGCAGCCGGCAGTGATAAGTAATCGCAGGGCCAGCGCAGCTGACCGGATAGCATCGTAGCAGTGCTGGGTCCGGGCCCCCCACAAGCGCCGGGCCCCAAAGCGACTGCTACGTCTGCTATGCCGGTAGTTACACCACTGAATCTGAGAGTCCTCAGTGGTTGATACCTTTTAATGGCTAACTGAAATGTGGTAAACATAGCAAGCTTTCGGGACACCATGGCCCCTTCATCAGGCTGATAATGACACAAATTCTGAAGACACATACATATATACATAGGCAGTGTTAGATGATGTAGTAAATATGACAGGTGATGTAAAGCAGAGTCAGGCTAGGGAGGGGGAGAGGAGCTGGGAAGGTAAAATTGTAAGATAAGAGGAACCGATTGTATTATTGTTTTATGTTTAGTGGCCTCTGGAGACCTGAAGATTCCTCAGTGAGTTGTAGAAAGCCATAAATCGAAGCAAGAGAGTTCACATATGAAGTGTCAAAAGTTCATTGTCCTCTAACTTGAGTCTGTTGGAATCTGTGATATCCCCAAATGTCCTTTCATTTTATATAAAAACACATGAATCTGTGATGTCCCCAAATGCCCTTTCATTTTATATAAAAATGCATGAATCCATGTTAGTCATTTAGTCCTGTTGTGAATGTGTCAAAGGTCGTTATCAATTTGTATACCCAAATTCTTCTCTCTTTCTGTGATTTTAAGTTGCTTTTTAAGATGAGCAGCCTCATGTCGGTTCACTGTGGTCCGGGCTGTAAAAATGTTTTGCTACAGTTATATCCATACGCTTTTCTTTTATTGAGTGGCGATGAGAATTCATTCTTGTTCTGAATTGTAATCCGGTCTCCCCTATGTACATGCTGCCTGTTGGGCATTTGCTATACATAATTAAATACACCACATTGCTTGTGGTGCAGCTGAAGTTACCTGGGATCTTGTAGTCCTGATCTGCCTCAGGAATCTTTATCTTGTCGGTTGTCATTATAGATGGACAGGTTTTGCATCTGTTCTGGTTGCAGGGAAAGGTTCCTGTTGCTGCTGGAGAGGACAGGGCGCTTCTGACAGTGATGTTTTTTAGATTCATAGGTTGTCTAAAACACAAGAGTGGGGATCAGAAAATATTGATTTTAGGCTAGGGTCACACATAAGCCCTTGGTCCGTTTTTGGCTTCAGAATTTGGATTTTTTTTTCTAAGTCCAAAAACTGATAGAAAAACGGATTAGATGTAATAAACACCCTATTGGTACAATTACACGCGGCCACAGGAAGGTAGGAACAGGCAGGCATCGGACACAATTGCGCCTGTTGCCTTGAAAAGACCACGATGTGGCTGCGTATAATTCAGGACTTTCCTTCCTGTGTCTTCCCTGAAGGAAGGAAAGTCCTGAATTACACGCAGCCACATCGTGGTCTTTTCAAGGCAACAGGCACAATTTGTGTCCGATACCTGCCTGTTCCTACCTTCCTGTGGCCGCGTGTAAATGTACCATATCCGTTTTTTTCTGCACCTAAAAACATTGCTAGGTACGTTTTTGTGCCAAAAACGTTGCTAGCAACATTTTTGGGGTCCGTTTTTCAAAAAAAAAAAAATTTTAATATGGGCCCTATAGAAAAATGGATCAGTTTTTTCAAGAATTTTGGTCAAAAAATGACTAAGTATAAAACCGTTCAGAGGTACAGGAGGCTCAAAAAGCACCCAAAAAAACGGATTGGTCATGGAAATCACTTCCAAAAATGGATTTCTATGTGTCACCCTAGCCTAAGTCTGGCATCTTTTTGTAGGAGTGGTTGCAGTTTCACTGCAGCTCCTCTTAACATCTCCAGACTTGGATTGTAGGTGACTATGAGAAGAACTCTGTTGTTTTCTTCTCTGGTTTTGTAATGTAGGAGATGATTCCTTGATATTCTGGTGGCTCTTGTAATCTGGCTCTTCATTGCTCTTGGATGGTAGCCCTGGTTCAAAAATGTCTTTCTGAGGTCCTCAAGGTGATTGTCTCTGTCTGTAGGGATAGAACCCCTGCTTAAAGAGACACCCAGCTACATTCAGGACACAACTGACCTATTGAATAAACTGTCAGCAATAGGTCCTTTACCAGAAGGAACCATCCTCACCACCATGTATGTGGAGTCTCTCTACAGCAACATCCCAGTTTACTCATTGCTTAGGCTGCAGAGGTGGCTGCTAACCGATCTGATGAGAATTACCCTTGTGGCATTTCACACACTGTTTAATGGGGGTTACTCACTCTGCTATGTCTTCAAGGTAGCGAAAGGAATCGCTTCTCCATTTAAAAGTCCTTATGGTTTACTCAGCCCTCCATAACACAACACAAGATGAGCCTTTTTTCAACTTTATAGCAATTTAAACATAACATGATATACAGCGTTAAATTGTTGGATCATCCACACATACATGGATTTCAAGCCCCGTTGCATCACACATGGGAACAACCGCACAGGTTTGGGTACACTTCTTTCACAGCATATCTCTCAAAGACTGCTTCTCACAGAATGGCTTCCTGGCTATGCACATGTCAAATACACACTCCATTAAACTTATGACAGTTACACCCATGGATGGAGGTATGTGTGAAGTCAGACACACCCATGTCTGATAACCAGGCTTTGAATGCATAAATAAATCTTGTGGCACTACAGGTCCCAGCAAAACCTCCAGATTTACACCACAGAGGACAATCTTTCACAAATTGTTGCAACATACAACACCTTGCTGTGCCCTCCAGAGGGACCCTAACAATCAATCTGCTCTCTGTGAGGTGCCAGCTCACTGTGTGCACTGAAGGGAGCTGTGCATTTGTGTCGGATCGATAATTATTAGTGAAGAGTCCGAGCGAGTGCGAGTACCGAGTAGTGACAAGCATACTCGCTCATCCCTACTAACTATTAAACCTTTTTTTCTGCATATTTCAAGAGGTTGCAATCAAGTTACTTAATTTTACCTGGGCAGTTTGACAATCTGGACCAGAAAATGGGTTAAGTTTAGTAAAACTATACCTTTTCAATATTGTGAGCATTCCTATCAATTTTGTGCCATCCGTTCCTTTTGGGTAAAGCTTAAATGTTTTGATTTTTGCATGATAAAGGTTAATGCAATCGGTGAGGAACAAAGTCAACTCCATATTTACTATGTGTGAATGTAGCCTAATGTTCTATTGCAATCTGTGACACTTAGGAGAGGTCATTCTAGGAGCAGAACATTAACACATTGGTTCATAATTAAGTGTCCGAGCAGTTAAGATGCTGAATTCCTCTTCCTTCCTTAGAGCTACAGCTGCCAGTGAGAAGGAAACAAGTCCAATGTTTATTTACACACGTGGATAATGGAAGTTCCGAATTCTCAGGGACTATTTTCTTACTGCTGATGTAATGCTTATTGTTGTATGTCTCTTCAGCCTTGTCATCTATGTAATATCCTGATCTACGTGTAAAACTGAAGAGTTGAAAACAGTGGCTCGCGGGCCACACCATTTGGCTGTCCTCATTGCCTGGCATCCCAACTTCCCCAGTATCTGCATCCTTAGAAAGCGGATACTGGTGTCTATAATGGTGGAGGAAGGAGTTGTTGACTCCTTCGTCCACCATTCAGCCTGTGAGGTTCAAAGAGCAGAATCAATTTCATACCCAGATGGCATTTGTTGTGCGGAGCCACAGTGCACACAGCAAAGACTGCAACAGAATGCCAGAATGGGAGTAAGATCAGTACTTATTTTTTTTCAATTCTCAGTCACTTGTCGGGTAATTGTGTGAGAGCATCTTACCATTTGGAGAGCTGTGATGGCCATCATACTTTGTGGGGGAAGCTGTGTGTGGGAGACTGTGAGGGATAATACTGTGTATAGCAGTGCTGCTAGGACCATCATACCATGTGTAGGGCACTGTGAGGACAAACATAGCATGTGTGGGATTGTCTGAACCATCATGATATGGGGGGAAGCTGTGAGGACCATCATACTATGTGTGAAGGGCTGTGAGTACTGTCACACAGTGTATGAGGGGTTATGAGGACCGTCATATCATGTGTGGGGCCATCAGGACCATCAAAATGTGTGGGCTGTGAGGACCATCATACCATGTGTGAGGGGCTGTGAGCACTGTCACACAATGTGTGAGGAGTTATGAGGACCTTCATTCCATATGTGAGGCTGTGAGGACCATCATGGCGTGGGGGGCTGGAGGACCATCATACCGTGTCTGAGGGGCTGTGAGTACTGTCACACGATGTATGAGGGGTTATGAGGACCGTCATACCATATGTGGGGCTGTGAGGACCATCATACTGTGTGTGAGGACCATCATACCATGTGTGAGGGGCTGTGAGTACTGTCACACAATGTGTGAGGAGTTATGAGGACCATCATACCATGTGTGAGGGGCTGTGAGTACTGTCACACAATGTATGAGGGGTTATGAGAACCGTCATACCATGTGTGGGGCTGTGAGGACCATCATACTGTGTGTGAGGACAGTCATACCATGTGTGAGGGGCTGTGAGCACTGTCACACAATGTGTGAGGAGTTATGAGGACCATCATAAAGTGTGGAGCAGTGAGTACCATCAAACCATGTGTGAGGGCTGAGGACCATCTTACTGTGAGGGGACTCTATGAGGATCATCATGCTGTGGGGTTATCTGTAAGGAGCTGTGGGGGGCCATTATTCTTTGTGGGAGGGTCTGTTAGCCCCCAAACAGAGTATAATGTTCCTATCACAATGTATTGGGGACTATAGGGGTCTCATACAGTGTGTGGCTGCACCGTTCTGTTGAGGTACAAGGGCTGAATAACATGAGCAGCTTTAAACTTTGGAAAAAGCAGTTAATCAAAACCATATCATTTACTGGTAGGCGTAAGAATACAAGTTCAAATACAGTGCCTACAAGTAGTCTTCAACCTCCTGCAGATTTAGGTGGTTTGATAAGATGCAAATAAGTTAGAGCCTTCAAACTGCAAACGAGAGTAGGATTTATTAACAGAAGCATAAATCTTACAAACCAAAAAGTTATGTTGCTCAGTTGAATTTTAATAAATTTTAAACATAAAAGTGTGGATCAATTTTTATTTAACCCCTAGGTTTAATATTTTGTGGAATAACCCTTGTTTGCAATTACAGCTAATAATCGTCTTTTTATAAGACCTGATCAGGCCGGCACATGTCTCTGGAGTTATCTTGGCCCACTTCTCCATGCAGATCTTCTCCAAGTTATCTAGGTTCTTTGGGTGTCTCATGTGGACTTTAATCTTGAGTTCCTTCCACACGTTTTCAATTGGGTTAAGGTCAGGAGACTGACTAGGCCACTCCAACACCTTGATTTTTTCCCTCTTGAACCAGGCCTTGGTTTTCTTGGCTGTGTGCTTTGGGTTGTTGTCTTGTTGGAAGATGAAATTACGACCCATCTTAAGATCCTTGATGGAGGAGCGGATGTTCTTGGCCAAAATCTCCAGGTAGGCCGTGCTATCCATCTTCCCATGGATGCGGACCAGATGGCCAGGCCCCTTGGCTGAGAAACAGCCCCACAGCATGATGCTGCCACCACCATGCTTGACTGTAGGGATGGTATTCTTGGGGTCGTATGCAGTGCCATCCAGTCTCCAAACGTCACGTGTGTGGTTGGCACCAAAGATCTCGATCTTGGTCTCATCAGACCATAGAACCTTGAACCAGTCTGTCTCAGAGTCCTCCAAGTGATCATGAGCAAACTGTAGACGAGCCTTGACATGACGCTTTGAAAGTAAAGGTACCTTACGGGCTCGTCTGGAGCGGAGACCATTGCGGTGGAGTACGTTACTTATGGTATTGACTGAAACCAATGTCCCCACTGCCATGAGATCTTCCCGGAGTTCCTTCCTTGTTGTCCTTGGGTTAGGCTTGACTCTTCGGACAAGCCTGGCCTCGGCACGGGAGGAAACTTTCAAAGGCTGTCCAGGCCGTGGAAGGCTAACAGTAGTTCCATAAGCCTTCCACTTCCGGATGATGCTCCCAACAGTGGAGACAGGTAGGCCCAACTCCTTGGAAAGGGTTTTGTACCCCTTGCCAGCCTTGTGACCCTCCACGATCTTGTCTCTGATGGCCTTGGAATGCTCCTTTGTCTTTCCCATGTTGACCATGTATGAGTGCTGTTCTCAAGTTTGGGGAGGGTCTTAAATAGTCAGAAAAGGCTGGCAAAAGAGATAATTAATCCACACATGTGAAGCTCATTGTTCTTTGTGCCTGAACTACTTCTTAATACTTTAGGGGGACCAAACAGAATGCTGGTGGTTTGAGGGGTTGAATAAATGACCCTCTGAATTAACTTTTAACGCTTTAAAAAAAAAAAAAAAAAAATGTAAAAAATCTTTTTGGCTGCAGTGCATTTCCCACTTCCAGGCTGATCTACAGTCCAAATGTCACAATGCCAAGTTAATTCCGCATGTGTCAACCAGCTAAATCTGCAGGGGTTGAAGACTACTTGTAGGCACTGTAAGCTCAATTGTAGAATGTATTAGCAGTAGCAGAGAGCATACATAATTCTACTCAATATTAAGTGGTGCAATTAGTAATAGCAATATTAATAATAATAATAATATAAATTCATAATTACAATTAATATGCTAATAATATTATTTCTTTGCCACCCAAAAGTCACAGTTTCTCATGTGGCCCTTAGGGAAATGTAATTGCCCACCCCTGATGTGGAGGAGGGGGCACTTTTTTTTTTGTTAATCATTTCTTGGTGTATGATGGGTGAAGACTCTCCTGTCCGGCATACTTCACACTGATGGTGAGGAGACTCGTGTACTGCATCTCTCAACACCTTCTCGGCAGATTATCTGAGGTATATACTTTCATGCCGCCCTTTGATGAGGTTCAACAAGTGGACGGAGCTGGAAATACTTTTGCTAAGTCTCTTCGTGCCAAATGAAGCAGTTTTATAGAAGCAATGGGCTGCAACCATACGCACATAGAACAATATACTTATATCCAGTTTCTTAAATTCATTACTAATCAAGACAAATGGATAAATGTTGCTTCTGCTTACTTTCAGGTATTATTTGGTGGGGACAAAGACAGCAGACATCATACAGATGACATTTCCAAGGGCCTATTATTAGCTGTGGTTTGGAAGGTCTGCTGTGCCCCTTCCAAAACTGAGATACTTGTGATTACACGGAGACACAAACCTGTCATATTGGCTTTTTATAACACAGTGATTCACATATCAGTTTCACTCCTGTAATTCTTGGGAGGTTATTGGATTTATAAAAACTAGGGTACTAGATGGGATGACCACTCAATGGAAGGCCAGGCTCAGACGACCACATGAAATATGGTGCTTTATCATCCATATTGTTTTCTATACACCATCCATATACCATATATACACATTGAAAGCCATATGACATCCATTTTGGTACATCATCAATTAAAAATGATACAAGGCCAAACACAACACAAATTCCCATATTATTAACGGCAATGATCTATTAATAACAGATGATAGACTCCTTATGGTATTGGTCTTTTCTATGCAGAAATTTAGTTTAATAGTCTCGCCTCATCAGATTAGTATATTCTGTGATGCCCAAATGTTACAAACTGTATCTGAACTACCCCATACACATTTGTGTGTGATCTGTTTGGCACATGGACCCAATATACACTCGCCTGAGCAAGCCATACTATTAGAGCGTATAAATCTGATAAATAAGTGACTTATGTTATTCAATGAGCCGGAGCAGATCAGCTTTTTTTTCAGCTATATTTGGCATGAGAAAAAAATTATAGCATGCTGCGATTTGATGCCGAATTCTTTAAAGTGTTAGAAAGAAAATTGGATTTCATACAGCATCCGGTTATTACGGATACATTTCAGTTCTGTAAAATGGTAAACGGTTAATGGTCCTGTAAAAGATTAATAGCTGCTGAGTAAAAAAACGGATTGTATTATGGACAAACATGGGTGGCAAATGAGGAAAAATCATCCCATTTTTTCTGGATGAGATTTTTTTATACCCTCGTGTGAACTCAGCCCTAAAGAGAAGCTGTCAGTGTCAGCAGGATTTAACAGTATAAAGTAAATCCATGGCCATAATGGCATTGTGATACTGAATATACTGATACCTGCAGTGAAGGATCCGATCTATGGGTACTGAATAATCTATCCCTAAAATTTTCATGATGTTGTCATCCGTAGACGGCTTGTGCATCGGGGCCGGACTTGGGGGTAGGGTCTTCTGCTTCTCCACTCCTCTGCCTGCCTTCTTTGTTTCTTCTATTTGGGATTATACTCCGCTGCCATGATTGCAGTGTGCAGCGCAGTGTGATTCTGAGGGGGCTCCGCAGATCATCAAGAAAATGCAGTGCATGCGCAGCCTAAAATTGCAGCATAATGACCTCTTCATTAACCAGAAATTTTGATCTGCGCATGTGCTGTTTGGCACCATTTTATTTTCAAACCGACTGTAGAATCATACTGTGCATGGTCTTCAATAAAATGAAAATTATTCAAGAAAGGCTAAGTGCACAGGTTTCTATAGGCCACAATTCATCAGGTGCTTTATATTTTCAATCTGCTGTTTTAAAGAGACACTGTCAGGTCATTTTGCATCATGATACTAATATTACCATTGAATAGTACCTGGGCAAACCTTTTAAAAACATGTAAAATCATTATTCTACCCTTTGTAGTTTCCTTATTATAAGCATTTTCACACCCTGTAGGGAGCTCCTGCATTAGTCCTGTCCATTATAAGCACAGAGTATTAGTCCGATTGTGTTAAACTGTTCATTTATTATGCACTCCTCAGCAGCTCTCTCCTCCCTCCTTCATTTCCTCTCAGTGCAGTGTCAGGTTTCAGTTTCCATTAAGAGCTTCTGTTCTGTTGAGGACACAGAGGAAGAGAACTATTGCAGCTCTGCCTTACCTGATCTAGATAAGGTGTCTACCCATTTGTATTCTAAGCAGATATCCTGCTGTGCTGTGAGAGATTTAGTGGTTTATTTGACCTCTTGCTTGGCTGCAAACACAGAGAGCAGAGATGAGGGATACAGCCCTACTGATCTCCTGTGCAGTGATGTGAATATGTGACATGAATATTCATCCTATGGGGAGTGGACAGTAGAGAACTAAGGGCATCATTCATTGTGAATGACAGATTGAATGAATCTCGTTATTTGAATTTCACAGAGGATAGGAAGGAAATATAAATAAAAGAAATATGAATAGAGAGAGCTTACAGCGAGGAATTGAAAATGATTAAAAATCCAGTTATAGGTATATGGATTTTTTACTTGATAGATTCCCTTTAACTATATAGAAAATGTGCAGTATAGAGCACTTTTCTATATTGAGGGTAACAACTGGTTCATTTTGAGCATGCATCAAGGTTTGCACATTATTTTCCGCTACGATAGCTTAATAAATCTCACTGATTTTGCTTTATATTACACCTTGTGCACCTGTTCCCTTTTTTATCCACATTTGGCAACTATACTAAGCGCCTGTACTAAAAATAATTCTTTAATTAAATTGATAACCTCTTAAACTGGAGAGGTAATTAAGGGCTATTATACATTTTACAGCTGTTATGAAGCCAAGATAAATCCTTTGGAAATTGCGCTTGTAAGCCCCCGTGGTTGCTGTGTTTTCCATAAAACACCTATGGATTCTGTGAGGTTTCCTTTCCATGGAGATGTCGTTAACTGATCCAAAGCTGTTTGAGAACTTAACTGGCTGAAAGTTTTTACTTTTTAATCCTGCTTGGCCGGGATTCTGACCCTTGGAAACTGTGCTTGCAGTGTGTTTTTGGCAGAGTAACTTTAATGATAGTAGCAGTTTTGGAAACTACCTCATTTATTGGTTGCTAGATTTCTGATCATTGTTTCAATGTGCCTGGGAATTGACACAAATATATCTCCGCTGTAACCTGTCCATAGTGATCTTATATCATCAAGTCATAGTCAATTTTATGTTTTTGATAACCAAGTTATTGAAAAAACTGAAGCTGCCCCTTAACATTTTAATTGTCACCTAAACCAATTTCGGAAGGGTTGGCACAATATTTAATATATAGAGAATTCTTCTAACTGTCCACCAGCAATTCCTACAACAGATTAGCCTCTGCTAAACATTTCTGTATGTATGAAACACAAAAAACAGTCAAACAAACGTGTAAAATACTCTGTTGTAAAGAAAAACAGTAAAAAGCAAGTGCTGCTGAAAAAGTAATAAAAACAGGGTATTTAGTTGATACGTTTTCTGCAAAACATTTCTGGATCCTACTCATATAGGTACCAATACACATGATCAGGTTTTTGAATACATCAGACAAGGACTCTTCTGACAAGGGTTACCGTGAAGAGGTAGAGTGGCTTAGCGTAGATTTTTTGCAAGAAGCGTATCAATACCCTCTTTTTACTATTTTTTCAGCAGCACTTGCTTTTTACTGTTTTTCTTTACAACAGAGTATTTTACTCGTTTGTTTGACTGTTTTTTTGTGTTTCAGTCTTTTGGTGGTGTGAACGCTGTCCTACAGACACGTTCACTGTGTGCATGGCTCATTAGTTTTTTGTCTATTTCTGTATGTATGTTTGTAGTGGAATCAGGTTAAAATGACTGTCTACTGAGCAACCAGCCTCAGCTAAAAACACTCATCAATAAGCCAGGGCAGAGAGTAGATATACTCTATATATATTTGAAAAAAAAAATGTCCAAAATGTTCCCAAAAACAGATTTAAGACAAAAAGGAATGGTATGTGTGACCCTGGCCATTGTCCAATTTACCGTATATACTCGTGTATAAGCCGAGTTTTTCAGCCCAAAAATTGGGCTGAAAAGTCCCCCCCTCGGCTTATACACGAGTCACTCGGTATGTTGTGGGGGGGGGCTGCACCGGTGGCTGGAGGAGGCAGGAGTGGGGCCGCCTCATTAGTGCAATGAATATGCACGGCATCCCCCCGTCCATCAGCGGCGGGGGGATGCCGTGCATATTGCACTACACAGGCCCCCACCAGTAACACACAGCCCCCCCTCCTTAGTATGTCCCCCCCTCCTTAGTATGTCCCCCCCCCAGGCTGCGGCACCTGTTAAAATAACAAACTTTAATACATCACCTTCCGGCGCAGCTCCTCCGCTCCTCCGGTCCCGGCTTCTTCTTCTTGCTTCCGGTGTCATGTGACCGGGCGCAGGAGATGACGTCATTTCCTGCGCGCGGTCACAGAAGCCGGCACAAGAAGGAAGAAGAAGCCGGGACCGGAGGAGCGGAGGAGCTGCGCCGGAAGGTGATGTATTAAAGTTTGTTATTTTAACAGGTGCCGCAGCCTGGGGGGGGACATACTAAGGAGGGGGGGACATACTAAGGAGGGGGGGCTGTGTGTTACTGGTGGGGGTCAGTATACCACCACTGGGGGGCCTGTATACTACCACTGGGGCTGTATATACCTCTGGGGCTGCTGTATACTACCACTGGGGCTGTATATACCTCTGGGGCTGCTGTATACTACCACTGGGGCTGTATATACCACTGGGGCTGCTGTATACTACCACTGGGGCTGTATATACCTCTGGGGCTGCTGTATACTACCACTGGGGCTGTATATACCTCTGGGGCTACTGTATACTACCACTGGGGCTGTATATACCTCTGGGGCTGCTGTATACTACCACTGGGGCTGTATATACCTCTGGGGCTGCTGGATACTACCACTGGGGCTGTATATACCTCTGGGACTGCTGTATACTACCACTGGGGCTGTATATACCTCTGGGGCTGCTGGATACTACCACTGGGGCTGTATATACCTCTGGGGCTGCTGTATACTACCACTGGGGCTGTATATACCACTGGGGCTGCTGTATACTACCACTGGGGCTGTATATACCTCTGGGGCTTCTGGATACTACCACTGGGGCTGTATATACCTCTGGGGCTGCTGGATACTACCACTGGGGCTGTATATACCTCTGGGGCTGCTGGATACTACCACTGGGGCTGTATATACCTCTGGGGCTGCTGTATACTACCACTGGGGCTGTATACTACCTCTGGGGCTGCTGTATACTACCTCTGGGGCTGCTGTATACTACCTCTGGAGCTGCTGTATACTACCTCTGGGGCTGCTGTATACTACCTCTGGGGCTGCTGTATACTACCACTGGGGCTGCTGTATATACCTTTGGGGCTGCTGTATACTACCTCTGGGGCTGCTGTATACTACCTCTGGGGATGCTGTATACTACCTCTGGGGATGCTGTATACTACCACTGGGGCTGCTGTATATACCTCTGGGGCTGCTGTATACTAACTACTGGAGCTGCTGCTGTATATACCACTGGGGCTGCTGCTGTATGCTACCACTGGGGCTGCTGCTGTATATACCACTGGGGTTGCTGCTGTATGCTACCACTGGGGCTGCTGTATATACCTCTGGGGCTGCTGTATACCACACTGCTGGGGGCTGTATACCTGTGCTGGGGTCCACCCTCGGCTTATACACGAGTCAGTAGGTTTTCCCAGGTTTTGGGGGCAAAAGTAGGGGGGTCGGGTTATACACGGGTCGGCTTATACACGAGTATATACGGTACCTGCTTGAGCTCTGCACTATGGTAATTTATTCCCTATTTTAAACTTCAGTTCAAGTCTGGGCCCAATTAATATTCATTTAGTTCCAGTTTGAGCCCAGCAAATCAAATTGTTAGTAGCCAACTGGAAGCTTTATATCAGCTCTGCTAATCCTCTAATCATTAGTGGAGGTCTAATCTCTGGGACTCCCACCAATCCCAAGAAAAAAGGAAATGCTATGGTGGTGTAGTGCTGCACATGCTCTTCTAGTTTTCTTAGCATGGCGGCTCTTCTGACCAGTTAAAGGGAATCTGTCAGTAGGATGAACCCTCCTAAGCTGTCTATATGGGCAGTCAGGTCATAGGAAGATGAATAAAATAATACCTTGATATCTGTGATCTCATGTCTTTTCTAGAGAAATCCATATTTATCTTATATGTAAAAAAGCAGTTCCGGGCTATGGGCCAGACACAAATCTGCATGAGAATCTGCCTCCAGATATTTAATGAAAGGAGTTATCAGTGTGAGTCATGTGACAACACAGAGCAGGACAACTGTGCCTTCTTACAATCACATTTGCTGCAGTTCTCACAACTCTGCTGTATTGCAACAATATTGTAAGCCTGGCTGCCTGTGAGATTGAAGGTGAGACGAGGAACCTGCAGATGTGTCAGGTGTAATCACACACAGCTCTGCAGTGAAATCAGGAGGGTAGAGAGCGATTAGCACACTGGTAATGCCACCTTATATTATAATAAACTCTGGAAGCTCATTTAGTATAAGAAAAATATGGATTTCCCTGGAATAAGACATTGGATCATAGATAACAAGGTATCATTTTATCCAGCTTCCTTTGACCTGAGTGCCCCTATAGACGGCTTTGGGGGGTTGATTCTACTGACAGGATCCATTTAAATTTAATGACAGTGAGGTTCCCCACACGGCATCATAGCCTGGTGCATCTGTAGTCATGGAAAAACACCAAAAAGGTCAAAATCATGTGTCGGTCATCTTTCACATTTGCAAAAGGAAAAAAACAGATTTCTCCTCCGTGTTCTGCATCTGTTTTTCATAGGTTTTCAGTCTGTACGTCCATTTTCTTCATCTGTGCCACATTAATTTTTCTCAAATTAAAAAAAAAAAACAAAAGAACCTGATGGAGTTTTTCCAACCTTCTTCTAGGAACCAGTCAGTCAAAAACAGTCAGCACACGTATGCAGCTAAGATAGCATCGTATGCTCTTCACGGCATATCCATGGTGTATCCAAGCGATGCACCATCAATTTATAAGATTATACATTACAATATTTTAATCTCACTGGAGAAATAAAATGTAACTCTTATTGACTCCTATTCTAGAAGGCCCGAGCTCCAAATTTCCCTAATGTCACTTAAGCAGCTGTACTAATGGGGCCAGATTGTCCTGTAGTAGAAGACACATGGGATGATGCATAGACGAAACGTGTGGCAGCAGGAAGTATCTCTTACATAGTGACCGTCTTGTTGAGCTCGTTGTGTCATGTTTCGTGGTGTTATTAATTGATTTATGTGTATTTCTGGGAGTTACTTTTTAGCCTTTATTTTTATATATCGACATCTGTCATTGTACAGCAGTCATATGCATGGTACCAGCCGCTCATATGTTCCAACAGCTGCTACCAGATAAAGCTGCCTGTGTGCTGCCAATATTTGGATGTGACCGGTGTCTCCACGAACACATGATATATTGTTACAGTTTCCTCTTTTATCTTTGTGGTTTACATTCAATAACATATATTTGTTGTCAGAGATGGATCCCAGCAGATGATAGATGGCAAATAGTTCCCTGCTGAGATCAAGAATTTTGGAAGACAAAAAATGGACAACAAATGCACTGATTCGGAGAAATGTGATTACACTGTATAACACCACACTGTATAACAGTCCATCATAGCTATGCCAGTAATATCGTCTGCTGAGCGATGCATTTTATCAATGGTGTAACTAGAGTCCAATGGGCTCCGATGCAAAATTTGGACCTGCCTCCCTGCACCCATGTTGGTCAGATGTATGGGCCCCATGTAACATTATAAATCCTCATGAATTAACCCCTCTCTCCTTCAATATGTATTAATGTCCCTCACCCTGCTATGTATGGTCCTCCTCCTGGAATATGCCCTTATCCTGGTATATATGTCCCCCATACTTGTATATATGGTCCTAATTTATAGTATAATGCAGCCTCATATCCCTCCATATAGTATAATGCAGATTCATATCCCTCCATATAATACAATGCAGCCTCTTAGCCCTCTGTATAGTATAATGCAGTCTCATAGCCGTCCATATACAAAAGTGCCCATCAGCTGGGTGCTTATTAATCATCTTGCACCGCTGACACAGTGGTACAATATGATTACTTACTGTACCGGTAAAGCGGGAAATTTAAACTCTGTAGCTTTGACGGCCGCAGAGCTTTAATTTCCCGACAAATGCTGCCCGTGGTCCTTCAGGACCACGGACAGCATCACAATCACGCAGCACATACGCACTCACACCTCACAATCACAGCACACTAACATACATACAGTCAGCCACACTCACTACACGCACCACACTCGCACCATACAGACCCACAAACACGCACAGCACTCGCATCACTGTCGTGCATCAAACACGCTCTGTGTTTGATGCACGACAGTGTGCCTTCAGCCTTAACAGGAAACTCTGTGTTCCACTATGGAATGCAAAACAGTTAGGCTATGTGCACATCTGACGTTTGTGCATCTCTGCAGTCCGTCCAAAAACCTGGGTTTTTTTTAGCAGAAACTGAGTTTTCTGTGCTCAGCAGTGTCCCTCGTTTTTTGCTCGTTTTCCGCCCGGTTTTACAGCGTTTTTCTCGGCGGTTTTCTCGGCGGTTTTGAAAACTGAGTTTTTTGTGCACTTGATCAGCTGAAACCGCTGGAAAAACGGAGGAAAGAAGTCACTTGCTCTATTTTTGGAAAACCGGTGGAAAAACTCAGTTTTGACTGAGAAAACTCAGTTTTGACTGAAAACGACCAGAAGAAAACCGTTCTAGTGAAGACAGAGTTTTCTAAAATCCATTGACTAGCATGTTAATCCAACCGGAGGATAGGATTAACATAAATTAACATAAAACTGAGCGGAAAACGCCGACGGAAAACGTCCAAAAGCAGCCCACAAAACGACTGATGTGCACATACCCTTAGATCACTAATTAGCCAGGGTGTGCCTAGAGCTAATCAATTGGCATAAAAGAATGCTCACTAATGATTAGGATTAAGAAATACCTTTCATAAAAATTGTTGATAAGGAAGAACCTTTAAACTTCCTCATAAATCGAAAACCCCAGAATATAGAGATATTGTAAACAACAGACACATCATGCTTCAGTGCTGGTAAAAGTATTGTCAATAGATGTAACTCATTATTTATTGCATTATTAGATTGATCTAGGACATAAATATGGGGGGGAGGAGGGTGTATCAATTCTGGAAATAAGAAATAAACCAACAGAATGCAAGTGATATCATTCACAGCAAGTTCAAGATGTCTCATGAGGCCAAACAAGGAAAAGGACACCACTAATCTATTATATAATCACGAATGGGTTTTTTGCCCCTTTTGAGACCGCTCGCGCTGCGTGGTCATGTGGATACGACCGAAGCATTGGCCGCGCAGCGGCCATTGCGAGCAGTTCTAAGGCGACTCGCTATGCCCGCGCAGCGGGCATGGCGAGTCGCCTTAGCAGAGCGAAGCATTGGCCGCGAAGCGGCCATTGCGAGTCAGAGACTCGCTCTTCTAGAATCCCGATGCATCTGCATCGGGCACCCAGCTAGTATCATATAATAGATTGGCATCTTCCAGCCTTACCTTGATGGTTAGACGCAGCCTCTAGTACACACTTCTCTCTAGCGCATGGTTATTCTGTGCATTCCCAATGTGTCTTCAGTGTTTCACCATTCCTGGATTACAGACAATCTAGGTTTTTGCAATTGTAACTTTTTTCTTATATATTCAGTGGAGATTTGTGATTATAATTGTTTTGCAATTGTGTCTGTTCTCTACGTAGTTTTTCCTGACCGCTTGCCAGGATATATTACTCTGGTGTTGCATGCGCTGGAACACAGTCGTGGACATCTTTGTCACTTTCTTTCCGTTTACATGAAATATCTGTTATGCAGTGTATTGATTATGTAATAAAGTCTGCATTCCTCCTTTCTTCCCACAGGTGTATATCATAAAGGTAACCTGGTTGGATTCCACGCAGCAAGTCATCTACCGAAGATACAGCAAGTTCTTCGATCTTCAGGTATATTTATTAGTTACAGTATTTATATGAACTCTGTCTCATTATTTCTTCCTTTAAAAGGACATTCACCTGGTCAAAAGTGCATTTTGTTCCCGGTGCTCAAGTTAGCAATACATTTTTTAGTATTTATTTTTATGGGCAAGGGGTGTGTCTTCAGGCCACTCGGCATAATTACCATACGAGCAACGACTTCTTGTGTATAATAGTGTGTATGTGTATAATAGTGAGTGTATTTGTGTGTATAATAGTGTGTATGTGTATAATAGTGTGTATGTGTATAATAGTGTGTATGTATTTGTGTGTATAATAGTGTCTATGTGTATAATAGTATGTATGTGTATAATAGTGTGTATGTGTATAATAGTGTGTATGTGTATAATAGTGAGTGTATTTGTGTGTATAATAGTGTGTATGTGTATAATAGTGTGTATGTGTATAATAGTGTGTATGTGTATAATAGTGTGTGTGTATTTGTGTGTATAATAGTGTGTATGTGTATAATAGTGTGTATGTGTATAATAGTGAGTGGATTTGTGTGTATATGTGAATGAGTGTGTATGTGTATGTGTGTGAGTGTATTTGTGTGTATATGTGTGAGTATTTGTGTGTATATGTGAGTGTGTGTGTATTTGTGTGTATATGTGAGTGAGTGTGTATGTGTATATGTGTGAGTGTATTTGTGTGTATATGTGTGAGTATTTGTGTGTATATGTGAGTGAGTGTGTGTGTATTTGTGTGTAAATGTGAGTGTGTATGTGTATATGTGTGAGTGTATTTGTGTGTATATATGTGTGAGTATTTGTGTGTATATGTGAGTGAGTGTGTGTGTATTTGTGTGTATATGTGAGTGAGTGTGTATGTGTATATGTGTGAGTGTATTTGTGTGTATATATGTGTATTTGTGTGTATATGTGAGTGAGTGTGTGTGTATTTGTGTGTATATGTGAGTGAGTGTGTGAGTGTATTTGTGTGTATATATGTGTGAGTATTTGTGTGTATATGTGAGTGAGTGTGTGTGTATTTGTGTGTATATGTGAGTGAGTGAGTGTGTATGTGTGAGTGTATGTGTGTGTGAATATGTGTGAGTGTGTATATGTGTGTGCGTGTATATTTGTATGTGAGTGTGTATATGTGTGTGAGTGTATGTATATGTGTGAGTGTATTCCTGCGCCGCCTGAGCGGCACATCGCCGGCGGCTGGTGCCGGGTGCAGGCTGGTGCCACGTGCTGGCTGGTGCCGGCTGCCGGTTGCAGGCTGGTGCCACGTGCTGGCTGGTGCCGGGTGCTAGCTGGTGCCGGCTGCTGCCAGCAAGCGGAAGACTGGGAGCCACAGAGGAAGAAGCTGCCGGAATGAGAAGAGTTGAGTCAGGTAAGGCGCTGTTACAGCCGAAGATAGCAGCCTGGGGGTGGGGAGGGGAACGTGACTGCTGAAAGTGCCTAGGGTGGCAGGAACTCCAGATATGGCCCTATGTAAGTGTGTCAATGTGTGAGTGTGTATGTGTTTGTGTGAATATGTCTGAGGATGGATGTATGTGAGTGTGTGTGAATGTGCGGGTGTGTATATATGGTCTTGTCCACACACCTGCGCTCTCAGTATTTAGCGCTTCTGCGCTAAATACTTAGGCTTTGACAGAGAAGCAGAGGTGCGTGTATGCGGCCGCTTTCAGCAGACGCTGTCCTTGGTTACCCGATGTGTATCGTGGTAACCAGTTCATACAGCAGGCTGCCCACTGTCAGCTTATCCCGAGCGCACAGGGAAACGCTGCTTGCAGTGTTTCCCTGTGCGCTCTGGATAAGCGCACACTATGCAGCCTGCTGTATGAACTGGTTACCACGATACACATGGGGTAACCAGGGACAGCGTCTGCTGAAAGCGGCCGCATACACGCACCTCTGCTTCTCTGTCAAAGCCTAAGTATTTAGCGCAGAAGCGCTAAATACTGAGAGCGCAGGTGTGTGGACAAGAACTATGTGAGTGTGTGTGTGAGTGAGAGAACAAAAAGAACAGAGACCAGGACATTACTACAAGATGACAAGGGAGGGAACATTACTAAAAGATTAAGACATTACTACAAGAGGAGGACCAGGATGGGGGACATTAATATAGGATGGGGACCAGGATGGGGACATTACTACAAGATGGAGACCAGGGTGGGGACATTACTACAAGAAGAGGATCAGGATGGGGACATTACTACATGATGAGGACCAGTTTGGGGGACATTAATATACAATGGGGACCAGTATGGGGACATTACTACAAGATGGAGACCAGGGTGGGGACATTCCTACAAGAAGATCATAATTTGTACTTTACTAGATTGAGCAAAAAATTCTGGTATTGCTAAAATGTCACTTAGGGTACCGTTACACGTCGCAACATTGCATGCAATGTCACTGGCAATTTACTGGTTGCAGTGAAATCATGGACACATTGTTCCATTTGTACACAGCAAGAAAATAGAACAATGTGTCCATGATTTTACTGCAACCAGCAAATTGCCTGTGAAATTGCATGCAGTGTTGCGACGTGTAACGGTACCTTTAGTCCTACAAGCAATGCGGCCCCCCGATATCAATTTTTTTCTACGTACGGCCCACCAACCCAACCGAGTTTGAAACCCCTGATCTATGGACTATCATCATCACTGCCCCCGGGGAACCAGGCTCTGCCCGTGGAGAGCCATTACATCACCGGCTGCCAAACTTCATCTCCGGAGGTTCTGCAGCAGCGGTGGTCACCCTGACCACATACCATGGGTGGCGTAACAACTTTCTCCCCTGTAAATAACCCCCAAACCCATTACTTGTGGGCCCGGAACCCGGTCCGGACCAAGACCACCGTGATAACCCACGTGATAACCTGGTCCGGTACCGAGTACCCCGTCCTAGTGGGCTCCACAGTTACATTAACCTTCGTCAGGCTGCATAATTTTACAACATTAACAGGCTGCAGAGGTACAATTGTATCTTCATATATTATTATTGAAATTTGGCCAATATATTCTGGACCAAAACTGCAGAGATGTCACAAAATTTCAGCCCTCTACGGCTTTTCGAAAAAAAGTTATTGCAATTTAAAAAAAAGGAATAGTTACAATTGTACCTACTCAGTCGGACGAAGGTTAAAACCAAGCACACCATTGTTTTTCTTATGAAATTCTCAATATGTTTGATGTGTCACATGACCCTCTTCCCATTGATCAAAATAGTTAGATCCAAAATGGCCAGCTTAAAAATGTCCGCCATGGTCACCACCCATCTGGAAAAGTTTTCCCCCTCCCATATACTAATGCGCCACAAACAGGAAGTTGATATCACCAACCATTCCCATTTTATTTAGGTGCATCCATATAAATGGCCCACCCTGTATTCTAAAATGTATGGCCACCTTAACAGTCTCAAAAAAGGTGGGGATATAGTAGGAACACACAACCTACGAAATTGGGAAGTTTGACATAGAAAACATTTGTCAGTTCACTAACCTTTTATGCAATCCATTAAAGAGAACCTGTCACCCCCCCCCATGGCGTGTTATACTGTGCCCAGCAGGTTATACATCATGTAAATGGGGTTCTAGTAACCCCTGTATATGCCCAGACTGACCCCACATACCTAACATATGAAGTTATATTCTCTCTGGAGCTGGACTCAGATTGAGTCATGGAGGCAACTATTATGTTATGGTGGGGCAATGTTTTGCCGCCCCTCCATGCTGCAAATCTCACTATGAATCTTTCAAATTTGCTGCCCCTCCTCTGGCTGGCGTGGAAAGTGACAGGAGCACTCGCGTCGGCGCAGTGGAGCGGGTGTCTGCGGGCATAGAAGTGCTGACGTCTCGAGAGATTTCACTAATCTTCCGCACTATTCACGGACACCTGCTCCACTGCGCAGGCACAGGTGCCGCTGTCAGTGCTGACGTCTCGCGAGATTAGTGAAGTCTCTCGAGACTTCAGCACTTCTATGCCCGCAGACACCCGCTCCACTGCGCCAGCATGAGTGCATCCTGTCAGAGGACGGGCGACAACTTTGAAAGATTCAGGGCGGGATTTACAGCATGGAGGGGCGGTGAAACTTTGCCCCATCATGACATAATAGTTGTCTCCATGACTCAATCTGAGTCCAGCTCAGGAGAGGATATAACTTCATATTTCAAGTATGTGGGGCACGTCTGGGCATATACAGGGGTTACTAGAACCCCATTTACATGATGTATAACATGCTGGGCACAGTATAAAATGCCCTGGGGGTTGACAGGTTCCCTTTAAAGGAAATACATCAGCAGGTTTTGCTATATAATCTGAGAGCACCATAATTTAGGGCAAGAAAAACTGATCATAATGTTGTATCATTTACTGGACTGCTTGGTGTAGATTTGATTACATGCAAGGATATCCTGAACGATATCCTTAGTAAAGTCACGAGACAGACATTGCACGAACGATATAGAATTATCGT
Organism: Allobates femoralis; assembly: GCA_033576535.1. Classification (NCBI taxonomy): domain Eukaryota; kingdom Metazoa; phylum Chordata; class Amphibia; order Anura; family Aromobatidae; genus Allobates; species Allobates femoralis. The sequence continues at coordinate 78,557,232 of JARQOC010000006.1, read as the reverse complement.
TCGTGCGTTGTCACACACAAGGATATCGTTAAAGGGAACCTGACCCCTAAATATCACCCCCCAGCCTATTAATACCTGTCCCTGCACCATCATTATGCTATTATACCTATCCCTGTGTGTAAAAATTGTGTGCTTTGAATGTTTATTATGGTCCCGTCACACGGCACGACCTGGCCAGCGATGTCGTAAGCGATGCGCGGGTGCCCGCTCGGTTCCGACATCGCTGGCCAGCTGTCACACAGCATAGCTGCGGCCGGCGACACCGCAGCGATGGTGACATCGCTCGCTGGGCTGGGCTTAGCCCAGCGAGCGATCCGCAGCAACGCTGCGGTATAGGCTGGATCGCCACCGACATCGCTCTGGCGATGTCACACGGCGCGATCCAGCCTTATCGCAGGTTGACAGGTTTACGGTTCTTCCCGTAAACCTGTCAACCTGCGACCGGCGATAAAACGCGGTCGCGGCGCTCATTTACACAGCGCGACGCCGCTAGCGACATTGCTGAAACGTCACTTTTTCGGCGATGTCGCTAGCAGCGTCGCCAGGTGTGAAGCCACCTTAAGAGTGCTTTATATACCTCTAGATCTGCGGCTTCTGAGCTCTTGAGAAGTCACACAGGGCATTCCCTGTGTCTTCTTTCCCCCTCCTGTAGTGCAATTATTCACGCCCCGATAGGTGTGATAATCATTGTGGAGGTCTGCACATGAGACCTAGTCCACTAGTGATAATCTCCTCCTGATAAAACACTGATTGAATAGAAACTAAAGCTTACAGCCTGCAATCAGAGTCTCTTGTGCTATATTATGCTGCTGTCAGATTAAATAGAAAAAACCTGCTAACAGATTCATTTAATCAGGGGCAAAGGACATATTATTATACATTCTGGATTATCTGATGCTGAATTAAAAGAATGTCAATGTAATATGTATTTTAAAAATGAAATAGCTGTAGTCTGCAATGTATGTCAATATTATAGTGTATGGATCAGGTTACGTAGCTCAAACCGCTACCCTGATACACATAGCTAAATAATTCAACACTGAACCATTGGAGATGATTTTGGAGATGCCTAATTTGCAGTGATATAGCAGGATGGGATCTGTAATCTGGTTGTTAAAAATGAAGTGCATGACCCCTCCGACCAATGAAAGGGTTAAAGAATAATGGGTGAAATATCACATTATAGACAGCTATTTCCTTTGCGAATGCCCAGAGACGCCTATCTTTCTATTAGCGTAGCTGAGGATTGTGTGGGCTTTTGTGAACACATTTAATACCCTAGATCCATTTTCTAGAACATGCTCGCCCAGTCTCCTGGCCTTTCCTGGTGGATTTGAAAAAGTTCTCATCAGGCCGGGCCTGTCAATGGGGTTAGTGTTACGGGCAGGAAACGTTGTCTCAGGATTGGAGAATAAGTCTTGAAAGCTTCTTTTGATAAGTGAATGGGTGCCTAGCGTCAATGGAAGGCACCCACTGCTTTAATGTTTTGCCCTATACCATGTGGAGTAAAGTTAATTAAGTATTTTGAGATTAACCCTTTTTGTACATTTTATGCTATCGCAATACACTTTCTCAAGTCTGTATTATGAGAGCAACTCCATTCCAGGACATCGTAAGAGAAAATGGGAATTAGACTTTAGAATCTGAATGATATTATCTAAGAGAAAAAGAAAACACAAAATGAGCATCTACCCTATAGTAAGTAAATAGTAATAGTAATAACATAGGTCACTTGGTAAACACTGATCAAAAAGCGTAAAAGCCATCCCACCGCAGCAAGGTGTGCCCATCAGGACGTTCCTACTCTCATATTATAACCTTATGGTGACATCAGTGTGAATAAGGGCAGAGAAGGACAGGACCCAGCTACATCTGTCCTTCACAGGTGCTCTTACTATTGCACATATACCAACATGTGCTCTGGATCATTTTTTGAGTAATCTGAATGATATTGTACAGGGAACGCTACAGAAAGTGTGAGGTTCAGTTTACCTACAAGAGTATCAAGTAACAATATCAGTTGTGATCACACATCTATTCACCCCACGAATGTCATAACCCTACATCTCTCCACTTCTTGTGTTGTAATATTTAAATCAGGGGTAGGAAACTCCAGGCCTCAAGAGCCACCAACAGGTCATGTTTTCAGGATTTCCTTAGCATTGCACAGGTGGTAATTTAATCACCTGCACTGGTGATGATTCCAACCCCTGTGCAATGCTAAGGAAATCCAGAAAACTGCACTGTTGAAGGTTCTTGAGGCCTGGCATTCCCTACCCCTGCTTTAAAGCAATCCTCCATCTGGGATGGCAAAGTGACCATGTTTTTCATATGGCACAATATGTAAATTGGGTGAGAAACACCAGAAAAAATTGAAAAAGCCATAAGATGCAAAACGCGCGTCAGGACTTTTATTAAAGGATCCCTTTGACTATAATCTAGGTCCGACTTGCACTAGGCACTTTATTGGTATACATATGGAATGACACTTCAGATTTTGTGGCGCTGTAATAATATGGTAGTCTATGGTTTTGACTAAAATTCTAGAACATTCTCAGGTTACATATTCTATGGAAACTAGTTAGTCTGGAGATACCATACTTACAGGAATATTGATCTGTGAAAGGAGATAAATACCGTATATACTCGTGTATAAGCCGAGTTTTTCAGCCCAAAAATTGGGCTGAAAAGTCACCCCTCGGCTTATACACGGGTCAATACGGTAATATATGTGTGGGGGCTGTGTCCGGGTGCTGGGGAGGCTGGAGGAGGCGGGGGGAGGCTGATGACTGAGCGGCCAGTCACGTGGGGCCGCTCATTAGATATGCACGGCTCCCCCCGCCCATCACAGCGGCAGGGGGAGCCGTGCATACAGCCCCCCGTGTATACAGCAGCCCCCCAGTGGCACTAGCCCCCCCATCATGGAAAGAGCCCCCTCACTTGGCAGAGCCCCCCCCCGATGCTTTACCATCCAGTGTCTTCGCCGCGGGTCCTGCGCGCTGTCATCCCGGTCTCACGTGACCCGGTGCGCTGACGTCATTCCACAGCGACCGCCGGGTCACATGAGACCGGGAAGACAGCGCGGGAGGAAGGACGCGACAGCCCGCGGTGATGAAGACGCTGGATGGTAAGTTAATGCAGCGGGAGGGGGGCTCTGCACAGTGTGGGGGGCTCTTTCCATGATGGGGGGGCTAGTGCCACTGCGGGGCTGCCTGTATACACCTTGGGGCCAGCTGTATACCCCTGGGGCCAGCTGTATACCCCTGGGGCCAGCTGTATACCCCTGGGGCCAGCTGTATACCCCTGGGGCCAGCTGTATACCTCTGGGGCCTGCTGTATACCCCTGGGGACAGCTGTATACCCCTGGGGCCTGCTGTATACCTCTGGGGCCTGCTGTATACCTCTGGGGCCTGCTGTATACCTCTGGGGCCTGCTGTATATACCCTGGGGCCTGCTGTATACCTCTGGGGCCTGCTGTATATACCCTGGGGCCTGCTGTATACCTCTGGGGCCTGCTGTATACCTCTGGGGCCTGCTGTATACCCCTGGGGCCAGCTGTATACCCCTGGGGCCAGCTGTATACCCCTGGGGCCAGCTGTATACCCCTGGGGCCTGCTGTATACCTCTGGGGCCTGCTGTATACCCCTGGGGCCAGCTGTATACCCCTGGGGCCAGCTGTATACCCCTGGGGCCAGCTGTATATACCCTGGGGCCTGCTGTATACCTCTGGGGCCTGCTGTATACCTCTGGGGCCTGCTGTATATACCCTGGGGCCTGCTGTATACCTCTGGGGCCTGCTGTATATACCCTGGGGCCTGCTGTATACCTCTGGGGCCTGCTGTATACTTCTGGGGCCTGCTGTATATACTCTGGGGCCTGCTGTATATACTCTGGGGCCTGCTGTATATACTCTGGGGCCTGCTGTATACCTCTGGGGCCTGCTGCATATACTCTGGGGCCTGCTGTATACCTCTGGGGCCTGCTGTATATACCCTGGGGTCTGCTGTATATACCCTGGGGCCTGCTGTATATACCCTGGGGCCTGCTGTATATGCCTCTGGGGCCTGCTGTATATGCCTCTGGGGCCTGCTGTATATGCCTCTGGGGCCTGCTGTATATGCCTCTGGGGCCTGCTGTATATGCCTCTGGGGCCTGCTGTATATGCCTCTGGGGCCTGCTGTTTATACCTTTAGGGATGCTGTATATACCACTGGGGGGGATGCTGTATACTACCACTGGGGAGGCTGCTGTATACTTCCACTGGGGGGATGCTGTATACTACCACTGGGGAGGCCTGTATACCACACTGCTGGTGGGGGCTGTATACCTGTGCTGGGGTCCACCCTCGGCTTATACACGAGTCAATAGGTTTTCCCAGGTTTTGGGGTCAAAAGTAGGGGGGTCGGCTTATACACGGGTCGGCTTATACACGAGTATATACGGTACTTGATATTTCCATACACTTGCTGTCTTGCTTCCCTTTTATGATATAATATAATTTATTGGTGGACCAATTTTTCCTGTCTTCCTTTTAAAGGTTTTTTCCTTCACTTTTTGACCTAGAATTGTTGTGTCCTTTCTATATTCTTTTAATAGTTTAATAAAGATTCTTGACATTTTAAGTGGATGTTGTTTGCTCCATTTTTTGGTGTGTAATATATGATAACGTATCTCGTGTGTAGACGTCCTACCTGCTGCCCTCCATTTGCCTCCCGCTGCCTCTTCTGCTCAGACCTGCATTTCGCTCCTCCTGCATCCTGCGGTGGCATGGGGCAGTGCACTGCTAAGTCTAAACCATGCCACTTTCAGGGAAGGTATGTTTAGGCTTGCCACCTCACCCCTAACCCCATTGCAACAATCCTTTTGGAAGAAAGAGAAATGGATTGTTTTATTGAGCGGAGGAGTCAACACATTGCAAACAGAGGGAACCAAGTAGGGTGACGTCATGAGAAGCATAGACACATTGTTTCCAAAGCACCAGGGTAGCAATTTCATACTTTTATTTATCCAAATTACATCAACAGACTGATGTTTCAGCCAACAATCGGTCTTTATTAAGTTGGAGCAAAATCGCAGATACATTGAGAACGGCCATTTGTTGGCCGAAACATCGGCTTGTTGATACTTTTTGGATAAATATATGAATAAAATGACTTCTGTGTTGCTTTGGAAGCAATTTGTCTCTGGATCTGTTGGTAAATTGGTGGAGAGTTGCCCCAAGGGAGCACAGAGCCTGCGGAGTGGGGCAAAGGGAACTGCCATTATTCCAGACTACATGAGATACATAGTCACATTCCAGGTCACATGGACGGTTGCTTAAAAGTTTTTGTCACCATCAAGACCTCGCCTGAGTGTTGACATTTTTGAGCCAATCACGTCCATGTCTCTGTGCAGCTACATGGACTCATCTTAGTGCAGGGGCTGCCCATCATTACCTACACATAAAATAGACAAGAATAGTGCATGCGTCTTCCTATACCACCTAGACCCCACATTAGTGTGGACATTGACGTATGTGAACTTACACATTAACTCTGATTGGTCAGTTCGTTATCTATACAGAAAGTGCAGTGACAATAAATATGTTCAACTGAACATAATTTTTGTATGGATTTTTGCAAATGCCATTCAGATGCATGGAAAAGTCACAAAATTGTCAACTACAAGTCTTCAGCGTGTAACAACAACCTTATGTTATAATAGAATGGACAGGCGGAGGTGTGCAGAATCTAAAGTTGCTTTAAAGGGAATCTGTCAGCAGGTTTTTGCTACCTCATCTGAGAGCAGTATATAGCCAAAGAGACCCTGAATCCAGCGATGTGCCAATTATATTACAGGGTTCAGTAGTTCTGACACAATCCAAGTTGTCAGATTTAGCCATGTAGCAGATCTTAAAGTGCTGCCCCCGCCTACACCAGGTTCTCTATGTACATTTCTGCAGACAGTGCTGCTAATCATAGAGATCGGTGTACCGGACTTGGGCTCAGGAGCTGGTCAGTTAGAGCAATAATAAGCTACTGGTGCTGAAATGAACACTGCAGGTAAACAACAACACAGTGTGATAAGAGATGCATGGCTGAAATCCCTGTGTTAACCCTTACAGCATGCTGTCTTCAGATTACATAGCAAAATCCTGCTGACAGATTCCCTTTAAAGAACACTGACCTAGTTGTAAATGTTGAGGCTTGCCTAACAAGACATTAGATACTTGGATTTATGGTAAGTAAATATTTCATCATCATAGACATGTTGTAAAAGGTGATTATGATATTGTAATTTGCAAACTTTAATAGTCCTGCTTAAACTTGTAGGTCGAATGTTTGGCATTAGGGTTACATTGTGGAATTCGCTTCTCCAGGTGAAATACTTGGCATTTCTGGTTCAGCACTTTAGTCAACTATTATCTTCCCACAATGAACTCCACAGAATAGAAAAGAGGACAGTAAAATCAGATGACGGACACCTCTGGTGCACAGTAATTTATCACACCACGGCATCCCTTGTGTATGGGGACCTAGGCCAGACTATACCCGGGTTCCAGGTTGGATGGGTATATTCTGGCCTGCAGGGGTATAGTTTGGCCTAGGCTATTTAATACCCCGGGTTATTGTTTGGCCTAGGACAGTTAATCTCTGGGGGTATAATCTAGCCTGGGCCAACTATACCCTGGCTTAATCTGGGGAGGGATTAATTTGTCCTGTTACACACTGAGAACCTTTCATCAGATTGCAGATATCAAGGCATAACTTTATTCAACGTTCAAAGACCTGCACGCCCATATAAGCGTCTTAGGAGGGTCGATAATACTTACCGATAGCCTTTAATAAGCTTTTAGCTGTGACCGACTCCTATTAAAAAGGGACTCTCCAATGGTGGGTCACTCTTCATTTTTGTGTTACACCTGTGGATATAATGCAATAATGCCTCTCATTTCACCCATTGCAATATAAATCCACAAACGTCTGCAGTCTATATTGGCACACTAGATTTGAAATCCACATTGGTGATAAATTTACGCTGCAGATATTTTCCTCAGCAACAGAAGGAAGGTTCTTCACACTTCTGTTACTGTAAAATGCAACAAATCCTGATGATATCTCTGCTGCGTATAAGCCGGGCGTGCACATACCCTAATATGTTTCCCGCAGTGCATTTCAAGGGTGTATTCCAGCCTAAACAAGAAAAACCATTGCACTAGATGGAGCAACAGGTCGGACATGTGCAGTGTCACTTCATCCAACTCCTCTTAGGTTCCTACCGGTGGCCAGGGATGAGCGTGCCCTGAGGTGTCAACATATGGTTGATCTAGTGGTGAGACTCACTACAATCTAACAGTGTCTCCTCAGAGGTGGGGTCATAAATTATTAAGGCTGGAAAACCCCATTAAAGGCAATGTGTTGCAAGTTTTTTTTCTGCTTAGACAGCTGTCAATCAGTGGTATGGGCAAGGCTATACAGAGCTCAGCATTCAGAGAACAGGTAGTTCTACAGCAAATAAAACATTTTTTAATCAAAACTGCATCCAGCAAAGTAAGTGATACTCCTGGAGTCAGGGTATCTGCCTTACATCATGCTTTTCTCAGATGAGGTTGCAAAAACTCAGTTACAAATTCCCTTTAAAGGCTTCTCAGAGCTGATGGAAATACTCCTCAAGTGGGTGGTCGAAAGTCTAAAGTAATTTTAATCGTAAACCCCTATCTATTTAGTGACATTGTCACGCGCTTAGATTTTGCTGACATTGCTGGATGCTGCTGTGTATGTGGTTTGTCTTTAATGGCCCCTTTACACGCAGCTACAGGTGACAGGTTTTCCACAGGTAACTTACTGGCTGCAGTGAAATCATGGAGAGATTATTCCATTTGTACACAGCAACAAGATAGAACCATGTCTCCATGATTTCACTGCAACCAGTAAGTTACCTGTGGAAAACCTGTCACCTGTAGCTGCGTGTAAACGGGCCATAAGAGCTGCATGGTTGATGGTTGTGAAGGTCCTTGCCTCCTGTGGTGTGTTCCAGAACTGCAGTCACTATTATGTTCAATTGCTGGTTGAGGAGATAGGGTATGTGCCCACAGGGCGTTTTTGCCACGTTTTTCCTGCGTTTTCCGCATGCAGAAAACCCTTGGTTTTATGTCAATCTATGCTAATCTGTTCCTGCGTTTGGCTTCCCAGCCAAACCAATGTGTTTTCAAAAACGCAGTGCACACACATTGTTTTTGCAAGTGTCAAGAACTGTCAAATACCTGCGTTTTTGGTGCAGATAGCAAAGAATGGACATGTCAATTCTTTTTTGCGTTTTTGGTGCAGTCAATGGAAAAACCAGGAAAAAGCAGCATCAAAAAACGCAACAAAACGCAACAAAAAACCAGCAAAAAAGCAACAAAAAAACGCAGCAAAAATGCAGCAAAAACCACAAAACGCAGACAATAACATAGCATTTCTTCTGTCAAGGACTCTAGGGTCCTCAGGTTTTCCTGCGTTCTGGACTGCAGCAAAAACGCCCTGTGGGCACATACCCTTAATGTGTGACTCACCTGGAATCCCCTCCCCCTGGCTTTAAATAGCCTTCCCTCTCTTCTGTCAGGTGCTGCTGATAGCTATGTGCTCTAGGTCATGGTGCTGTGCTGATGCTTAGCTGTTGGGCTAAAGTCTGTCCTTGGGAGAAGCCATGATTCCTGACCCTTGGGTGGAGGTAGGGGCCCTCAGCCTAGGGCTAATCAGGAGTTTTAGGGTACAGGGTGGCAGCTCGGAACACCTCACCATCAGAGGTACCTCCGAGATCAGGGCAAGCCAGGGACCCCAGCATCAGGATCAGATTAGTCTCTCCTGACCCCCTTTTGGCCAATTCACCTACCTGTTACCTGATTCCCTTACCTCCCAAGCGTGACAGCCATCATCTAAACTATTTCCTAATATACTTGAATTATAAAATTCCCTGCTGTTCCTTAATTATACTATCTAACTGATTTTCTATTTTATTTTTTCTTTTCCGTTTTGTTCATACTTCATTTGCGAAACCCAGTTTATGTTGGGATACTCAAACGAAGTGTTATCAGGAGGGCAGAAGTTGCAATCACTTCCACAGCCTCTGCTATTTCCCTGAAGCTAAACATCATCAGTGATGCTCGTTTCCTGGACTAGTCCCTCCATGCTGTGCACTGTGCTATGTGCACAATGACCGTGCACGCTCTGTTGTCGTATCTAATCTGCACTAACTATCTGGCAACAGAGTGGTGTCAGTATACCCAGCATCCAGAGACCAGTAACATCACTTGCAGGGATGGTGCTGGGATCTGCTTGTTAAGTATTTTGACACCGCTCTGCTGATCTAGCTGACCAGAGTGCGTGCACTGTCATTGTGCACATCACATAGGGACTGGACCAGGCCATGAAAGGAGCGTCACTGATGACTCTTTGTTTCAGAGAGGTGACAGAGGCTGTGGAAGTGATCGCAACCTCTGCCTCTCTGATGACACCTCACTTGAGTATCCCGACATGAACTGATAGTGTATGTAGGGAATTTTCTTTCAAATACACTAAAAAATAGTTTCAACTATGGTACCTAATATGGATTTAGGAGGAAAATTACTTTGGACTTCAGACCACCCCTCTAATAATCTATGCACAAAGCAATTTCTTACAGAGGATTGCCCTAACCGGCAATATAAACCTTGAAAACCCATAAACATCAGTCAGCACCGTTCCGGTTCAGACCTTTGTGAGTTTTCCTTTTTAGCTTTCTCTCTAATAAAAGCTTGACAGAAATGCTCACTATCCTGCATTGAATTGTTCGGAGCTGACTGCAGACAGTATGATGCTATGTCCCGTACACTGAACCGCAAAAATCCTGTGGATCTGCACAGGATATTATGACTCAAGGAGAGTAACTGATCCCAGGTGTGGGACGTTCTGATTCATAATACACTTTCTCCCATTACGGAAACCCTTTCTTTATACTTTATGAGAGGACAGTGATGAAGTTCCTTGTAGCATCACATCCTTTTCAGAAAAATCTGTATTGCACAGTTATGTTCTGCATAATGTCACTTTGTGTTCTGGGAACTGTGCATCCCAATGACAGAAGAACTGGCACCATTAGTGCTGGGCTGTCACATTTCACATCTGCACCACAGGTTGTTTTGCTTTTCTTTTGCTCCTCGTTTTCTCACGACTTATTAAAGACATTAATTTATTACGGTAATCAGAACCTTGGAACCTGCTCCTTTGTGTAATTGGGGTTTGAAAATGTCCATTTTTGGGATAATTGTGCGGTTATGTGATGATGAAAGAGGAAATTTCACTGAGTCACACAAGGAAATTGGTTCAAAAGTTTAAAGGGACCTGGCAAAGGGACAAGATCCTTTACATTTGCATTTCAGAGAAATTAGGAAGGCCATATACTATACGACCCATATGAACCTACTAAACTGACTACTAGATGATGAATAGATTGTTACCTCTGCCCTTCTTCATTTTACTTGTGCATATAGCACCCTCATATTGTACAGCATTATACAGACATGATCATCACAGTCCCTATTGGGGCTCACAATCTAAATTCCATATCATCATCATATACTAGGGTGGGGGACATATTAACTAGGATGGAGTACATACATACAGTGATGGGGGATATATACAACGATGGGGGACATAAATGCAAGGATGGTCACAGAATGGGATATATATATATATATATATATATATATGTCCCCATCCTGGTATGTATGTCCCCCATCATGGTATGTATGTCCCCCATTCTGGGCCTATCCTTGTATATATGTCTCCACCCTGGTATATATGACCCCCATTCTGTTACATTTCTGTATGTACAGTGCCGGTATTTATCCCTTATCCAGAGTGTGTATCTTCTCAGTAAATACATAACTGAGGTAGATTCTAGATTATTATGCATGGACAGCACAAGAACTTTCCAGTCAGAGTTTTGTCCCTCAATAAATCTTGTGCATCGTACAAGAATTAGCTTCTATTTGAATGGTAGATGCCCTTTGTTATTCATCCTTAGCTAATAAATTGCCACATAACTAGGCAGAAATGCTACTAAGAAGCTTGGTGCCAACTTTAGGGGGAGCATTGTTGTCAGTGGTCTTAATAATGGAAATGCACTTTAAAGTGTAAATGTCATTCCGTTAAAAAAAAAACCCCACAATACTACACTGGTAGTTAATGGTCACATAGCAGCTAAGATAATGCTTTTTTTTGTACCATGTGACTTATTTTCTCACATTTTTCTGTGCTCTTTTAAAAAGTGCATTTTATTACTGTGTGGGCGTGGCCAGAGTCCCTCTGTGTCTGCCAGCACTGTGTGCATATTTCCACAGCTTCTGAGAGCAGACTGATAGGGAGCAGTGTGATGTGCCAGCTGAGAAGGGGTTAACAGAGATCCTGACTGAGCTGTGTGGAGCCAAATGACAGATCAGAGAAGCTTGTGCCAAGAAAAGAGGAGTTTACACTGATCCTGACATTCTGACATTGCCCTGCACTGCGCTATAGCCTAAAGTAATCTGATACATTGTCACCTAATCAGCTGCAGTCAGCAGTGTGGATGCTGTGTAGACCCCGCCACATGGTTACATGCCCGTATTCAGTAAAGGCCCAGTTACACACACAGATAATTGTGCAGAGATTGTTTGCAGATCTCTGGTTGCAGTAAAATCATGGACACATTGTTCCATTTTGTGGCCGTGTACAAATGTAACAATGTGTCCATGATTTCACTTCAACCAGAGATCTGCAAACAATCTCTGCACAATTATCTGTGTGTGTAACTGGGCCTTATGAGAAGCTTGAAGAGGGATCTGACTGAGAATGAACATATGTCTGCTTCACACACAGTGCAGTGGGGACACCTTGTGGAAGGTTTATGAATGGTTCCTTCCAGATTTCATTAATAAAGTATATTTGAAAGTTTATTAAAATCAATTGCTCAACCTTATTATTAAATAAAAATGTAAACAGCCATTATGCTTTAACAGCACTGTGTCACATTGTGACGTCCCTGCCATAAACATCCATTGCTCACAAAGTTATAATGAGATACCTAAAGAGGTTGAAAGATATGTGGGGTAGTTTAAGGGTCCTAATTATTTGACTGTATGGAGAGCATATTTATTCAATATTTTGGCCCTGTATTACTCTCCTGCAAAAAACTATATATCAAAATGCAGTCTACAAAAGTAGAGCGAAGTTAAACAGGCAAAAAAGTAAACTTCCTTTGGGAATACATGATATTTAAATGTCAGGACCCATTATTTGGCATTTAGAAGGCAGCAATTACTTTTATTACTGTAGCGGAAATGAGCGCACGTAATACAGCAAGTGAGTATTTACAAGGAGAAAATATCCACCCTGCGAGTCACAACTGTGTCCTGGGCACTGTATCACTATGGAGGCCTCTTCCTGTAGGACGTCCATGGTGCGCCAGAGAGTAAAAGCAGGAAGCGCTGACTAAAAGGACAAAATGACAGAAGTTCTGACTTTTACTACTTTTTTAAACTTTTAAATGGCCAGATTAGATTGTTTCATGAAACGCCCATGACATTGTCTGCAATGTGTGTTTTTTTTTTTAACCTGTTATAGATCTACAGTTACCTGCAACACTAAAGATGGCATATCTAGACCACACTAAAATCATTATTTGCACTGTAAAAATATTCAGTCTTCCTATGACTGGTCTAGAATTCAAGACCCCAAACAAATTGCTGATTATAGTCAATGTTCTGCTGCTCAACGTAACTGTCCAAGTGGTATTCGGTTCTCCTTGTGGAGATTGAGAGTCCAGATCTGGCATGCCAGTATAAGGAGACTTAAAAGCTGCAATGCTCCTCTGGGAAATGCAATGTGCAACTTGCCTCTTCAGAGAAGGAGAAGGCTTGAACTGTAGTGCCAACTCTTAGAAGTAGCCATACTAAAAGTCAATATTGATCCTTTAACGAGCCTTTCCATATGATTTAGGATTAAAAGCCAATCCAGAATCTCAATTTGCAGACACAGTGTTTTAGGGCATGTCAATCCCCTTAGCCTGTCATACAGACCAATCAGATCTCATACTATGCACTGTCGAGGGGCAATACCCCGAAACACAGTGTCTGCAAATTAAGATTCTGTTTTAGCTTCTAAGTCACATGGCAGGGCTCAGTAAAGGGTCATTTTTGACTTTTAGGATTGCTACTTTCAATAGGTGGTGCTAGAGTTCAAGTCCTCTTCCTCTCTAAAGAGACAATTTGCAACTTTCTTGTAGCGGCCACTACAGGAGCAATGTAGTATTACACTTAGCTAAACATGAAATATAATGTGCGCATCATTTTGCTCTGTAATACTGTATCCATATATTAACAATAGGGCTGATAGCAAGGGATATCCACATGTCCTGTCCAGGAGCGTAACTACAACAGGTGCAGGGGTTCCAATCACACCCGGGCCCTGGAGCCAAGGGGCCCCCAAAGTCTCTGTGGCTTATAGAAAAAGACTAATGCAATTAAACATTTGCAATAATGGGGGGCCGTGGAGCTTTTCGGGGCCCATGAGTTTCAGGTTATTCCACTAGTCCTGTCCTTGTCCATTGAGTTGGGCATGTGATGAAATCTGTGAAACTCTTGAACATTCAGAACCAGACCCAATTGGACATTTGGTTCCAGCTTGTGACATTGTATGTATTGTACATCCCTTGTGCTACCTAATTACGGTAGTAAACTTTACTCAGGTAAATTGATGACACAGGTTACCATCAAGACCCATGAAGCCCTACTGGTCCATTTCTAATAGAAGATGCTTAAATGTGAAAGCCTCCAAAGGGGAGGGTGTGGGGCTCCTTTGGACGAGGGACATCCTTTTCACAGGACAAGAACAGTCACAGGAGCAATCTCATCCACCGGTTGCATACAAATATCTCCTTCACACGCTGCATAAAACAGCACAAATTGACCTGCACTGCAGATTTCAATGAAAGCTGTTGTATTTCACTGCGAACGAGGGGCGTTCATTAAACATTTCCCTGACCCACTTCTATTTATCACTGGAGGCTAAAACTGCACATGTGTAATGCTATAGGTCTTTATAGGTTATGTGCCGATTTGCAACTCTGAATTGATAACGATCTTTATATTCCAAGTGCTGAAGTGATGGGAGGTGATAGTGGAATATAGAGCAGTCATCAAGTTCCTACCTGAAAGTTGTGTTCATTGATAGCGGAATGGGGTTGCCCTGGAATTGGAGCCGTTTTTACTGAAGTTCGACCACATTTGTTCATGACTACATGTTATGATGGGGAACTGTCACCATAAACCTCTTTTATCTCATTGATCGTCTCCCTTGGTTGCGGCCTTTCAAGTAAAGGAACTTGATGACTGCTCTGTATTCCACTGGTTCCATTATTACACCTTACACTGCTTCAGCACCTGGAAAAGAAAGACCATTCTCAGTTCAGAATTGCAAATTGGCACATAACTTATATCATTAAACATGTGCATCATGCAATAGATAGAAATTGGTCAGGGGAAATCTTTAATGAACGCCCCTTGTAGATGTACCATAAAGGGGATTAAGGAAGTATAGGTAGTTGCTTTCAGAAACACCACCTCGTCCTTACATTGGTTGCATCAGTTTTTGCAATAACAATACCAAATGCAACCTCAGGACAAGGGATTGTTGGCATAAAGTAGTTATTCTTTTTGTAATCCTGCATATTTCTATCACCTAGTGGCTCACTCTTGGTGTGATATTTTAATGCATATTATTAAAACTAAATGCCAAGACAGGGGGGACAGCCTGATTCAATCAAAAGCAATTTTTTTTCCAACTATGTATTGCTTGGAAATTTGTGATTTTTATACAAAGGATTTCTGCTGTAAAGGAATGATGAATTCATCCCTAATATTTTTCATCTCCTTTTGAGTAATAATATGACAAAATATTAATATATAGATAATGTTATTACCATAATAATTTTATAAGATTCCATATTTACTAGGATATTATAAGTTTGTGTGTATTGCCGAGCCCAGTGTAACCCTCTGTGGGTTTATCGTCTCCGCTCATACGCTCCCATGAGAGCTGTTAGCATGGCTTCTATGAGCTAACTTTTTCCACAGCATCTGCTCATTAAATACATTTTCATGGCTGACAGTAATACATGCAACTGAGTCTATATGTATCTCAGGGGATGTGGCTGGTGGGGTCAGGGTGGGAGGGTGATCTGTGAAAATTATTTTTTGGGGTCTTCATACTTGCAGTTTATAACTGAGTAGTCCTAAATATCTTATTCTCTTTATTGTGTCCTCGTCATACATTCTTGCTGATTTGGCACAGGACTCGTACACAATGGCATACACCCTACTCTCATATAAACATTACAGGAGATAATTCTGTATCTGTGGCAAGTCTGGTCGGGCCGGAAACGTGAAGCCTTAAATCTGTATTTAAGAAGGAAAGCCCAGATGCCTTAAAGGGGAAGACCTTATTGTGTTTGAGCAAGGAGACACGTCACATTGCCAGCAGAGCTAGGAGGGGTACCACAACACAAAGGATGTGTGGTCTGTGCCAAGAAATGATCCGCGCTGTCAAACACATTGAGCTTTCTCCAGTTACCCGCCCGCCTACTGTCAACTTTTTTTCTTTCAGAACTCATTTCCAGATTTACATGAAATGATTGAAAAGCAGGATGTTTATTACTCTTCTTATTCTTAAAGGGAATTTGTCAGAAGGTTTTAGCTTTGTAATCTGAAGGCAGCAGGATGTGTACTGTTTTATACTGTGTGCTGTTGTTTACCAACAGTGAAGGTTTTATCACTTGTTTGTTAGCATTGCTGTGACTATCTGCTTCATGCCAAGTCGACTGACCACGCTACCTCCTCTGTGAAGCAGCTCACTGTCAGTAAACAATGTACACAGAGAGCTGTGGTGTGGGCAGATGCAGCTTTCTGAGCTCTACTACATGATACATCTAAGGGTATGTGCTCACGGTCCAATACACAGCTCGTCCAGATCTGAGGGAAGCCACAGTTGGTGCAGGGAGACCACAGCCGCCCTGTACACACCATGTGCAGCAGGTGCAGGGCGGCTGCTCCCTCCGTGCACCTGATGGGAGCCGCTTCTGACTCCGCAGCATGACATTAATATGCTGCAGAGGAGTGGAATGCCGACAACTCACACCACAGCTAAAAGAATGCTGCGGTCGGGTTAAGCATAGTTGGCATGAGTTTTCTTAAAATCCCATCCACTATGCTGATACTGTACGACGCAGCAGCAAGACGCTGCGTCCAAAGCGCTGCTTCTACTGACCGTGAGTATGCAGACTAAGAACTCTTGATTGTGCCTCAACATTTGCACCCATTAAGCAAAGTAATACATTGCTAGAATCTGAGTTTCTATTCCTACATTATGCTGTTTTCAGATGAGGCAGGAACAACCTGGTGACAGATTCGCTTTAAGGCTATGTGCCCACACAAAAAAATTTGTGATCAAGTTCAACCTTATCAAGTTTTCAAAAGAAAAACAGCACAAATGTATTGCATTTGTGACAGACGCACACACAGACAGACACACACTTTATTACCCTCATCAGGGATCTCACGGTGAGCTCCGGTGATGTCTTCCTTGTTTTCATGTCTTCCACATGGGTGCGGTACTTCCAGGACCTTGCACCATGCATCAGGTTGAGTCACATGGGGCACAGGTCCTGTAAGTCACTTTGCGCTGGTCTTGTCGGTGCACAGAAGGAACAAATAACTGGAGCTCACTGTGGGATCGCCGGGGAGGGTGAGTATTGGAGCGTTTTTGCTCCAAAACTGGATCAATTGTAGGACATGCTGCTTCTTTTTCTGAGCAGGTTTTTGCAGCAAAACCTGATCAAAAACAACAAAACACAGGCGTTTTAAAGGGATCCTGTCACCTCCAAAACACCTCCTAAGATAGCAAAACATGTCCCTGCACCATCCCATCACTAATCTCACACTTCTTTTGTCTAAAAAAAAAAGAGAGGGTGGATCCTGGAGCTGCAAAATAGCCCGCCCTGGTGACTAAAGAATATAGCCCCTGCTAATTATAATCACTAATGAGTAAGTATTAAAATGTTTTTATCCACTTTCACAGGATGCTTTTAGGAGACAAAAGGAGTGTGAGATTAGTGATACTATGCTGCAGGGACATGTTTTGCTAGCTTAGGAGGCGTTCTGGAGGTGACAGGATCCCTTTAACAGCATTTCAGAACTCTCAGACTTTGCTGCAATGACAAAAATTGACATGTTAATTGTGCAAAAATGCAGCATAAAAACAGATCACAAATACAGTGTGGGCCCACAACCTAAGGCTCCCATACAGATGGGACGAATGTTGGCTGAATCTACCAATATTGTCAGGCTCAGCTGATAGTCTAACGTGTATGAAGTCCTCCCAACTGTCCCCCAATATGATCAGTAAAGATCCGGCATTTTAGATTTCGGAATACCAGTCCTTTTGCTCTCTAAGAGAGAAGCCATCCCCAGAGATGTCTGGCAATGGCAATGTGGCACCCCAGGGGTTAAGTGCCACATTAACATCAACAAGGGTTAACTCCCCCACACAACACCTGACACTGCACTAGCACTTCTAGGCCACAAGGGGGAGCTAAAGCAGCTCCCTTATATATTCTGGTCTGAGGAGGAAGTAGTTAGTTGAGAGTTGACACTTGACAGTTCAGTGCAGGGAGCATTAGGAGGAGGACCTGTAGATGGGAGCAGTGCTGAGCTCCTGACAGGGACCACTGACTACGTTCAGGCCTGAAGCCAGGGTCTAAGGAGAGGAGTATAAGAAACAGAGGAACATATCTGGGAGACTGAGTGACCTCATAACTCGCCCCAGAGGAGCGCAGAGATTGGATACCGGATCCGAATCTGTGACTGGAACACGCAGCACAGAAAACACCGGGATAGTGGAGGTTGTAGATCTACACTGTACCTCAGCGAAGCAACACAGCGGGGTCAGGAGAACACAGAAAGACTCAAGTTGCCTAGCACAAGGGGGTACCTGTGAGGAGAAACAGGGCCAACAGCCTAGCTAAAGCGGCAGCAGGGCCACACACACAGCGCAGCAGTGGGAAGCTGAGGACCTGGACAGGGTGGGAGCAACCCGGCCCCGATACAGACTCCGTGGACAGTACTCTACTGAATACCATCACCAGTAAAACTTGAAAACCGTGAGTGTGTGTGATCTTTGTGCTCAAACCCTGTGTGCCCTCACAAACTACCATCATCTCTACTTCTACCCCTATCCTACAACATCCATAGCCTCAATCATAGACTATAGCTATCACTGCCCCGGGGAACAAAGCTCTACCCGCGGAGAGCCGTTACATCTCCAGCTGCCAAACATTATCCCAGGAAGTTCTGCAGCAGCGATGGTCCCCTCACTGACCACAACCCGTGGGTGGCGTCGTAACAATGCTTTAATCAGGTGATGTGTCTGGTGGTTTCTTCCCCACCCTGTAAATAGTCACTTGACCCATCACCTGATGTCGCAGTTAGAGTTCATTCTCTGCTAAACCCTCTTGCTGTTTTATAGTAGTGTTCTGCTGTTGAAGCTTTTTTGGAGACCTCTTTGCTCTGCCTTATAGAGTATTTTTAATAATTATTCTTATTGAGAGTTCCCCTGTCTGACTTTACCTATCCCTGTGTTATATTACCTACAGTGGCGAGGCTAGCAGTTTCGGCAGACAGTGCACTAATCAGGGTTAACTTAGGTGAGAGACAGAGACTAGGCACATGAGGTCAGCAGGGGGAAGGACCTACTTAGGGTGTCCGGGCAGAAAGGGTCAGACCCAGGTCAGTATCAGGAGGGGCCCCATCTCCTGCTCCCTACTGTTAAAGTGGAACTCCAGTGAGAGAAAACTTTTTAGTACAGTACCTGCCCTAATACATGATGAAGCTGAGCTGTACACCGCAGTTCTAAGATCTATAGATCTCTTATAAATCGATGAAATCATACCTGCTCTTCACCTCTGACCCCTCCTCATGGGAAAGAGAATTTTCAGCATGTCAGCTTCATGTAGGAGCAGAAACCAAGAGGTGTGTCTGGGGCATTGGTGCTGGGAGCATCCTATTTTCCAGCCCCCTCATATTTCTATATAGGGAGAGGTGTGACAGGGGCATGCTCACACTACATCCTGTTCCTGATATACCATCCTATGTGACAGGGGGGTTCCAGGGCTCGATATAGCAATCATGTCACCAAGCAGATACAAATATGACCCGCCCCAGGGCTGTGGTGTACTCGGTGCCGGGCATTGATTCATGGCGTTTGTCACTGGGGCCTGTGTCCGGTCCTGTAGCCTTGGTGGTCGCTTAAAAAGTTGGGTAAAAATAGTTTAAAAAAAAGTGATTCGTAATGCCACCTACGGTTCCGGTATGGTTAACGATGCTGCGGATCAGACCTCCAGGGTGATGATAGGGCAGCCAGATGGTTACGCTCCCCGTAGGTGGAGCGGGATCCCAGGGGCAGTTGTAATAGTTTTTAAACAAGGAGGCAGCTTACCACACAGCCTTGTCACTGGTCCTTTCAATGCAGCAAGTATGTGGCTCCTCAGGCGTAGGATTTAGATATTGCAGGACAGTCTATGGAGGGAGCAGGATCAGGGGCCGCAATAACAGTCACACACAAGGTTGATGTTTGTTCCTTTTACTAATGATTCAGGAAAAGTCCAGGGTACAGTCTCTGATGGTACGGGTCCGGGTGGTCTGGTAACAGTTCAGGATCTTCACACCTGGCTAGTTATGAGGCCTCCCTGCTGCGCTGTGTCTGTTTTGGTCCCAGGCTGTCTGAAGCTAAGCCCTGACCCTCTCTTGTAGTCCTCACTTGTATGGCAGGTGGTGAGAGCTCTGCTGCGGGGCGCTGCTGTATCTACTGCGGTCCCTGGCTCTGCTAAGCGGCTGTGCCTCAGTGCTGTTGTGGCCATTAGACCTGGAGTCTCCCTGGCCTTCAGTCTTTACTGCTGGACTGACAGGACCCTTGCAGTCATGGACTCCGGTGTCCAGTTTCAGGCACTATCCCTCCGAGGCGAACCGGTATGGTTCCACTCCCCCTGCTGCTACTACTTCTTGCCCTCCGACCCTCAGTCTAGGGTCCCTCACACAGGTTAGTAGCACTCACTGGTACGGGCTCAGCACAGCTCCCTCACCAGGATGTCGTCACAGTCCTCCCTGGAACTGCACTAACTAGCTCCGCCTCCAGAACTACATTTATAGGGAACCTCGCCTGAACTCAGTTTGTAGAGCTCTCCCTTCAGGTCTGGAGAGGAAGGTGTTGTGTGCGGGCTTACCTGATGTGAAGATCCTTCTCTGTCCCAGGTGTATCTGTGACAACCGAACCCTGGGGTCCCACAAATACATGCTGTGATCCTCTGCTGTATGATGGATGCTTAATATGTACTGTTAATGTGAGGCTAGGAGCAGAGGCAAATCATTACATTAATTGATCCAGCTCTGCATGGTCTCCCTCCCCCATAGGAACATGGTAGCTTCCTATCCCTCCAACTTTCAAAGGATCATCATCATCTTAACTCCTCACTGGAATGTAGGATGATCCTGCAGCCCCCAGGGTTCATACCCCTGACACACCTCCTGTTCTCTGCTGCTCTCAGGTTGAAATTTTATGTCCCATGAGGGAGAGATCAAAGGAGCAGGTATGATTTTATTGAATTATGAGCGATCTATAGATATTAGAACTGTAATGTACATCTCTGCTTCATCATGTAGCCGGGCAGGGACTGTACTAAAATGTTTTCTCTCCCCGGAGTTCCTCTTTAACACTAGAAGTCCCAGAGAGGGGTCATTTAATATTTCTACCTTTGGAACCCAGAGACGGGTCGAATGACCTGAAGGATTTTAGGCCACATTTACAAATGAAAGGATGCTAATTGGAGCCATCAGAGTTGTCAGTGTGGACTAAGGGTCATTTGACCCTCTTTCGGGACTTCAGGGGGAAGCTCGAAATTTCTGGGACTTCTAATGTTAAGGCCTTGCTTCCCCTTTTACCATCCCGCTGTTCATTTGTGTTGCACTGTACAGTTGATAGATAGACAGCATCTATACACATTAGATAGTTGACCAAAACTGTTGGGATAAGCTGACCTTCATTAAATATGTCTACTTTATAAAGCAAGGCAATGGTGTGGATGTTAACTAAACGCTAGCACTGTCTGCTGTGGCCGATACCCTCCGAGTGCTAATAATCTTTTTTTATGGGATTGTCATAATAGTGAAGCAGTGGTAGAGGGACTTGTAGAGAGAGCACTTTGTGTAAATATATGATAAGACCTCTGAGCAGCTTGACGTTCCTGGAAATAATCAGGGAATGTTGGCATTGATATTTGGAAGTGTGGAAGAAGTGGTTTGCTAATAAGCATATCTAAAATTTGACTTTCCGCTCTCGAATGTGAAAAGACTAATTTTATCTCTAGAAGTTAAAAACAACAACATGTTTCCAGCTTCTAAAATTGGATTTGTGCACGCCGGCCTCACCCTCCCAGATTATTTGCACAACATTGCAGTTTATTAATTAACTCGTGACAAATTCAGACACGTTCAGCCCTTCCCTATCATCAAAACAGTTTTGCAGCTCAAGCGTCTCATAAATGTGATACCATATGAAAAATACAAATTAAAGTGTATTGAAAAGTTCTCATTTATATATGAAAATCTGCAACATTTACCAATACTTTCAACTCTAAACACTTGTGCTTCACATAAAATAACAACTCTATAGTATCTTTTCTGAACCTGTGTGTGGTGATGGTTATCTGTTATTCCTCCTAGAAATGATTGAATTAATTGACTGGAAGTCAGTGTTTTATCTGTACAGTGTCCAATCAGTGCTGACTACTGGAATGTGTAAGGACACAACGCTTTGATCAAAGGAATGATGACACCTAGTTGACAATTTGCTCATGAATACTTAGACGCAGTGGTGTAACTTCAGGCCCAGGGGCCCCGATGCGAACGCTCCAACGGGGCCCCCAATTATTGCAAATCTTTAATAGTATTAGTCTTTTTCTATAGGCCAAAGGGACTTTTGGGGCCCCTCAGGGCTGCAGGGCCCAGGTGCGATCGCAACCCCTGCACATATTGTAGTTACGCCCCTGCTTAGAAGTAATACAGGTGAAAAGACTTCATGCGCAATTTTAAGAAAAAGATAATTGAGTATTGTTACTTCACGAGGAATACAAGTATTTATTAAAGAAAAACTGTCAATGGTGCTGCCAGATTTCATTGATAATTGGTTGGCCCACCTAGATCACATACTTGTGAATTTTCCAGAGGTTCTGGAAGAATTGTCAAGGTTTCAAGTTTTTCATCACTCTGAGGACTTGGCAAATCTCTCGGGTGCTGCAGAATCCTCCTGAGAAGCAGTGCTCCCCAATCTTTGTTATTGCTGACTGTTGTAAAATCTTTGAAACTGTTCTTACAACAGAGAAACATTTAGATTAGGTAACAGCAATCCCTCATCCCGGTCCCCATATGCCCTAAATCCTGATTCCCATATGTGTTTTATCTTGGTCCCCACAAGTGCTCCATACTGGTACCCATATGGGCTCCATCCTAGTCCCCATATGCCCTTAATCCTAGTCCCCATATGTGCTCCATCCTGGTCCATCCCATATGTCTCCCTCCTGATCCCTACATGTGCTTCATTCTGGTCCCTATATGTGCACATATAGGGACCAGGATGAAGCACATGTAGGGATCAGGAGGGAGACATATGGGATGGACCAGGATGGAGCACATATAGGCCATATGTACTCCATCTTAATCCATCTTGTATGTCTCTCATCCTGATCCATACATGTGCTCCATCCTGGTCCCTATATGTGCTCCATCTTGATCCCTATATATGCTACATTCTTGTCTCCATATGTGCTCCATTCTGGTCTCCATGTGTGCTCCATCTTGGTCCCCATATGTCTCCTATCCTAATCACTATATGAGCTCCATCCTGGTCCCTATATGTGCTCCATCTTGGTCCCCATATGTGCTCCATTCTGGTCCGCATATGTCATCCTGGTCCTCATATGTCTCCTTGTCTCCAATAGTGCTGATCTTTTGCATTAAAAAAAAATATTCTTCTTAAGTGTCCATGGTCCATGAGCATCCTCTTTCTGCTCCATATGCATCCTAGATGGGCAGGCGGCTAATTTAGCTATTGCGGATTGGAGATCTGCTTCTTGCTGATTCATGGAACTGGATTCATTTTTTACAATCAGTTCCCCTAAACAACAGCGAAGCGACTGCATCCCACCCGGGCCGTATACATCCCTTAGTTGGGGTGCTGATTGTCAGAGCTCCATCAGTCTCATATATCTTAACCCTATGGACAAATCGTCAGTCCTACTCAAGTCCTTTAAGTCTAATGTATTTAACTATAGTGTTCAGTTGCGCGGTGCAGCCATACTATTTGCACTGAGTTGTAGAATTAAATTTACTAGTTTACTTTATGTCACACAGTTCAGTTTTACAAATTGTTGAACTAGCTTTCATTTTGCAGTGAGACAGGTAATTGCAGGTATGTTGTGCGCTTTTTTGCATATTTGTGTAGGGGATAATTAGCCGACGTTAAGTCATTTACGAGCTTGAGTGCAAATTGTTGTTGCGTATGGGAGTTTGGTATCCCAACAGTTAGCCATTAAATTGTCTATTTTGGTTCCAAGCTAACGCCCTTATGAAGGTGTGGGGTTTGTTTTCTTATTTATATCCGGCACTGCTTTCCAAATGATGTGGATTGCCCAGGGTGTCACTAATTGTGATTGTGATGCATTCAGTGAAGTGGAATATGCAGAACTTTAGTTGGCTGCTTAACTTTGGGAGGAAGACACATAGTCTACGTATATGGATGGAGGGTAGCTGCAGAAACACCAAACTTAATGAGTAACAAAAGAGGTGATTGATGCCATCATCATCATCGACATAATGGGGGAGGTGCATAGACGAGCACTAGCGAGGAGGAAGATGAAGGTTAGTAAATGTCGCTTTATAATTCTATTTCCAATATTGTTAGCACACTTGGTCAAGAGTTTGCTGTGTTGGACTTATGGCGATGATGATCATACTACAATCTGTGTGTGAAAGGCTAACAGGATAGCAGCGGAAATGGCTTTGAGGTAGTGGACTCCAGACTTATAGATATTTTCTATGCAGGTCCATTGTAAGAAACTGCAATAATGGCCCCGTGCACATTGGATGGAAGTGGCTGAATCTCCCAGCTTCGGCAGACCTGGCCGATTATCTGATGTGTATAGTGTCTTCCCGACTCTACCCAACAGTTGTTATTGACAGAAACATTGGACCATTAAAACTTCCACGATCCTTGTGTTTTCAGGGGAGATAAGCCGCTGCCATAGAGTTCTGTCACCAGTTCTCTCCTATTTCCCCACTGAAAACACATGAACGTTCAGCTGAGCCGCCGAGTGCTTGTGTATTGGGAGGTCGTGAGAAATGGCTGTCTGCCAAATAAACATTCAGACAACAGTTATCTCATGTATGGTGTAGGACTCTGTGTCAGAAATATTTCTCAGTGTATACATATGACTGGAGGTTTCCCTATACAGTATGTCACTGTACAGGTGGGCGTTCAGACGCAGAACTTGCCAATAACCGCTAGTTATTTATTTATTTTCTTTAAAGTACGCTGCTGCTATACATATTTTTGTGCTGTTTTGTGTGGTCACTTAGTTAAGTTATTGTTGTGCATACAGAAGCGTTGAGCTGTGGAGGTGCAGGTGAGGAGATTGGTTTATAATCCCAACAACTATAGTCCATGAACAATCAGATGTACACTCCTTTTGGATTTTTTGAATGCAAAAAGTAAATGCAAAAGTTTTATTGATGAGAACAAGCAGCTTTTGTAGTTAAGGGCCCCTTTACACACTGAGACTTTCCAGCAATCCCACCAGCGATCCGACCTGGCCGGGATCGCTGGAAAGTTTCTCTGCAGTCCCTGGTGAGATGTCACACAGGCAGACTCACCAGCGACCAGTCAGTAGCGACATCGCTGGTAACCAGGGTTAACACTGGGTAACTAAGCAGCGGGCGCTGCTTAGTTACCTGGTGTGTACCCTGGTTACCAGTGCCCAGCGTCTAATGTACAATGCTGGGCATTGGCTGATCGTTGGTCTCTCGCTGTCACACACAGCGATGCGTGCTGACCAGCGGGAGACCAAGGACCAAAAAATGGTCCTGAACGATTTGTAGGGATCAGCGACCTCACAGCGGGGGCCTGATCGCTGATGTGTGTTACACACTGCGACATCGCTGGAGAGGTCGCTGTTATGTCACAAAACCTGTGATAATTTCAGCGACATCGCTAGCGATGTTGCAGTGTGTGAAGTACCTCTAACACGTTTTGGCCAAGATAACAGCTTTTATCAGAATGGTTGCAAGTTTTTTGCTAAGGTAGTCAAATAGGAGGCAAGGTCCTATGTAGTATAGTTGATTATTTGATTTGGGCTACTTTCATATCAGCGTTTTTGCATAATCATGGCAGATTTTGCCGCATCTGCCGCGTAACGGCCGACTTGCGGCATAAATCTTGCAAGCCCCATTCATTCTCTATTGGACTCGCGGTCGCGACAAGTGTGATTTTGCCAGATACAGCACTTGCGGCCGCGCAAGAAAAACGCTGCTAGCAGTGTTTTTCTTTGTGCACCTGCAAGTGCCGGATTTTCCGGATGCGGCAAAACTGCACTTGCACCTGACCGCAAGTCCCATAGAGAATGAATGGGGCTAGCCGGATTCGTGCCGCAAGTCAGCCGTTACGCGGCAGATACGGCGAAATCTGCCACGATTATGAAAAAACGCTTATATGAAAGGTCCCTTACCAACACTGGATCTGAAAAGCAGAATCCAGTAGATGCCTTTTTTGGTGTAAGATACCTTTGAAGTACAGTCATGAATTAAGCCTCATGCATAGACCGGTTCTCGCGACCCACAGCAAAGAAGACCACAAACGCTGCTTGTTCCATATAGTTTACCTTTTGCATTCAAAAAATCCAAAAGGAGTGTACATCTGATTGTTCATGGACTGTGTTTGTGGGGTCCACAGAATTAGGAAAATTGTCTGCTGTGCTTTTCTAGACATATAATACAAGGTATAGTGACCTAAATCACTCCAACATAGGCCAAGAAGCATGGGGCTCTAGTTAGATATTTAAAGGAATATGTGCGAAGCCTCTCCCGTGCCATACACCAAACATGGAGTTTGAGTTAGAGAACGTTTCATAAGATTTCATTATATATTATATTATACAAGGCGGGATGAGTCTCTGTAGACTTTACAGACATATTTTGCACAAATTCACTAATGAAGCATAACTGATGTCACAGTGTTCCCCCACTCAGGAGCCTTCTCTTAGCCGGAACTGCCATTTTATAAGAGCGGCTCATTCACTGGCGGACTTAAGTCACCTATTTATTAGATGGCCTGGGGTCTAAATGGCATATAATACTAAAAATCAGAAAAGTCCCGATTCTCATAAAAGATACAACCTTGTACTTTTTCCATCAAACTGAACGTTTCATTGTTTCATGCTTTCCACAGCATATCCAGTGGAATAAAATACTAAACTTTCCATGCAGTGTTCTGTACTGTTTATGCATTTAGTAAAGTTCTCGTCAGTTATATAGACCTGTAGACCAGTTGACGTCCCTCACTAGTGTTTACAAGACCAACATGTTTCCTTTGGGGGTTAATACAATACTTACTAAAATTACCAGCTATTCTTAAAAAGTTATGTGATTATTTGGTGACAATAGTTGTTGTTCTCTCCTGTATGGTAATCATCAAAGCTATTCCTCTAACACCCTCCACTTTTATAGCGATGCCTGTAAGGGTACCTTTACACGCCGCCACAGTGCCTAGCAACAGGTATCAACCGTACGTGCACGCGCACGTTTTTGAAGGTTCATACCGATCGCCGATGCCTCATGTACACGCCGCCATTGCGTTGTCAACTGAAGGTATCTTGGTGCCCGGAAGTTCCGACAGATCCTTCAGATAACTTCCTGTGGAATAACTTCCCCGCTTCACACGCCGCTATCCACAAAGGAATATGGGCGAATGTGGCACCCCAGGGTGTGCCACAGTAACATCACACGGGTTCCCTCCCCACAACACACTGACCTACACTAACACCTCTGGGCCAGGAGGGGGAGCTAAACCAGCTTTCTTATATAATCAAGAGGAAGTAGTTAGTTCAGTATGTAGCAGTACTGTGAAAGAGTCCAGTTCTTGGAAGAACTGAGGGAGGCTGTATTGTAAAGGAGCTGCGCCAGGCTTCTCTACAGCCCGCTCATCGATTCCAGGCCTAGCCAGGGTCTGAGGAAAGGAGAACTAAGGACAGAGAAACACATCTGGGAGCTTGAGTGCCATCACCACTCGCCCCAGAGGAGCGCACAGAACGGACACCAGATCCGACACTGTGACTGACACACAGCACAGTAAATCCAGGAATAGTGGAGTTTCTAAATCAACACTGTACCAGAGCAAAGCAACACGACGGGGTCAGCACCACACAGAAGACTCAAGTTGCCTAGCCAAGGGGTACCAGAAAGGAGACAGAGAGAGTAAGACAGTGCCAGCAGCTCAGCTAGAAGCAGCTGTAGGGCCAGACACACACAGCGCACTGCTAGGAAGCTGAGGACCCGGACAGGGTGGGAGCAACCCAGCCCCAGTACAGACTTCGTGGACAACCTGCTACAACATCTGCAGTAAAGCTTTGGAAAACTACAGAAACATGAGTGTGTGTTCCTTCAACCCGTCTCCACTATCCACTCCTTATTATCACATCCACCATAACAACCACTGCCCCGGGGAACCCGCCTATACCTACAGAGAGCAGTACCATCTAAGCTGCCTAACATCATCCCCGTAGGTTCTGCAGCAGCGGTGGTCCCATTCCTGACCACACACCGTGGGTGGCGTCACGACTAACATTAATCCCCTTTAAATATTCCCCTTTTACTTGCCAGGGCCTGGGACACGGTCCGGACCAGGACCTACATGACATCCCCCAGCAGCAAACCCGGTCCGGTACCGAGTACCCCGTCCCAATGGGCTCGACACGTACATCTTTTGCGCCACAAGTACATAGGCATGACAGAGTTGTGTATTCCTTGACGCTAATACGCTGATTGGACAACGCAATAGCGTCATGATTGGCCAGCCTGCGCAGGAAGGCTGGCTAATACATGACGCCATTCCAATTGTGGAATGTGAATGGACAGCTCTTTAAATATGGCGCCCTGTGAAGGGACAGCCAATGGTAACACAGTAGCCCCCACCAATGATCTCTGATGGGGCGCAGTATCCATGAGGCTGTGTCACGCCCCTGGGAATTCACTAGGCGACGCAAATTCAATCCCTGTGCCCCGTTTAGACGCCACTACCATGGCAATTGTGCCTTTGTGTTGCCTTGGGTTTTTGAGCACGGCTCAGAAACAGGTATCCGAGTCAACTGCAGGAAACCCGATAACTTTCCCAATTTACACGCCGCCATTTCGTAGCAATTTTAAGGCAACAGGAACAAAAATCCCCATTGCCAGGCAGTTGCTACCACGCAGTGGTGGCGTGTAAAGGTACCTTAATGGGTAACCTGAAAGCTTGTAGTCTAGTGTAGTTAAGCAAGCCATTGGAAATAAATGTAACAGGCTTTGTCTACATGGCTACATACATGTTCATGTTTTATGTGGCTTTCTTTAGGCCCATACTGGCATTTAAGATAAGGGCAGAGACATTATTTTTTTTGCAGACTCCTTGAGTATCCATATGGTAAACTAACAAAAGTGTAATGAGCAGTGTCCAAAAACCAGATACAGGAGGACGTGCGCAACTAATGTGAGCGTGCTTGACTACTGTGAGCGTGCGCAACTAATGTGAGCGTGCGCGACTAATGTGAGCGTGTGTGACTACTGTGAGTGTGCGCGACTGCTGTGAGCGTGCGTGACTACTGTGAGCGTGCATGACTACTGTGAGTGTGCGTGACCGCATGTGTGACTACTGTGAGTGTGCACAGCTACTGTGAATGTGCATGACTACTGTGAGTGTCCGTGAATGCTGTGCGCGTGCGTGACTACTGTGAGCGTGCATGACTACTGTGAGTGTGCATGACTGCTGTGAGGGTGCAGAACAACTGTGAGCATGCATGACTTCTGTGAGCGTGCGCAGCTGTACACAGGCCGGAAGCATTCAGACAGTGATTGGCTTAGGAAGAAAGCGCTGTCGATCAAAAGCGGGGGAAGGACCACAATCTGCAAATGAGCAGACATTACTTTGCACCAATCTCTTGGCCTCCTAATTTACATATGATTTAAATTATTTTCTCAGGTACTGCACTAGAAACAAGTACAGTGCTCATATGGTTGTCATAGGGGCTAAATCTCCTTCAACACTGTATATTCCATTTAAAATGCATTTTGGAGGTAACTGACTCCCTTTAAGGTCTCAATCTGTAGTTTTATTTACTATATTTGTTGAATACAATTGATAGAATCTGTGGAATCCCTCAAAAGATCCAACTGTGGATTTTAGGTTGAGATCACTCACTGTGGTCATATTGTGAATTTTGCCTCAATTTGTACAAAATCACAGCAAAAAACATAATTTGATTGTGGCGTGTGAACTGGTTCATAGAATGCACTTAAAGAGGGCCTGTCACCCCCCTGACGCATGGCAATTTAAATGCAGCACTGAATGCAGCATGTCTGTTGCATTCAGGGAAGGGGTCCCCATGTGTCTGTGTGCTGTGTACCCCGAGCTAGGGATGAGCGAGTATACTGGCTACTATTCAGTATTTGTCGAATAGTAGCGGTATTCGGCTACTGGCTACTCTCTGAGTATCTTATGTGTGTGTAGTCGGGAGTAGCAAGTAGTCCTAATACTTTCGCAGTGTATCTATAGATACACTGCGAAAGTAGCCTAAAAGTGATTAAAAGTTGTTAAAAATAATACAATTACATACTCACCTGTCCGACGCCTGCATCGGGACTGGCAAAGAAAACATCCGATCACCGGACAAGGACCTGTGACTACCAGCCAATCAGATGGCCGGTAGTGATCTGGCCAATCAGATGGCGCCACATCACAACCACGTGATCGCTAGCGGCCACCTGATTGGCCAGTTTGCAAGGTCCTGACAGTACACCTAGGACCTTGCAATCTAGCCCAGCGGCTATTCTGGGTGAGCTATGCGAGATTCATGCGTGTATCTTGCATGTGTCTCGCTCAGTGCGTCTCTGTCCTAAAGGGAACAATTGCTCGTTTTTAATACATAGAGTGTATCGTTCTATATAAAGTACATATCAATAAGTATTACCCAAATTAATTCTAACATAAAACAATCAATCATTAGTGCAAGTGCCAAAAAGGTGCAAAAATGTAACGTGAATCACTAGCCATTGTTGGAAAATATTGCTAAAGGTTGAGCTGAGCCTTTCAGTTTTACGCAATGCTGTTTATTATTATTATGTTTTTCACTTGCAGTTTTTATTGTGCGATTAAGCAGATTTAACCCCAAAGCTTTTAAAAGGGAACATGTCATCCTGTAGGCTCGCCCGTAGGTCCTTTCTATTACTAATATTTAGATTTCCATGGCATGGTTTAAGTCTTGGTTGATGGATAGAACTTCAAAGGTTTCACTCCTCCATCTGAAGTCTTTAGTGCAGCACTTGGGAGTGAAACCACAGCGCTGAAACAGACATGATCAAATCACCGCACCTGTCAAGCTATGGGGAGGGGGAGTCTAGAACACTTTCCGTACCCTTCACCTCGCATTCATGCCATTTGGACATGGTTTCCGCACTTAATGGGGATATGTAAGGCAGCTAATATTGCAAACGCCGCCAAAGCAAAGAGAAATGACTGCGCTTCAGAGCAATCACTTGCAGTTGGATTACATCTTTATGACAATCACCGCTCTGGTTTATTTCTGGATGTAATTATATATATGGAACCTTGGAAAAGTATTCACACCCACATCACTTTTTCATATTACTCCCACAAAATTAAATGTATTTTATTGGGTTTTTCTGTGATATATCAACACACTAAATATCACGTATTTGTGAAGTGTAAAGGAAGTGATACATTCTTTTCTAAATGTTCTATAAATATGAAGCTAAAATGGTGACGTGCATTTGTATTCTGCCCCCTGAGCCAATACTTTGTAGAACCATCTTTTGCTGCTATTACTGCTGCAAGTCTTTTGGTGTATGTGTCTAGCAGCTTTGCACATCTAGAGGCTGAAATCATTGCCAATTATTCTTTGCAAAATAGCTCTAGCTCAGTGAGATTGGATGGAGGCGTCAGTTAACAGTAATTTTCACTTCTTGCCACAGATTATCAATAAGATTCCTGTCTTGACTGTGACTGGGCCATTCACATACATGAACATGCTTTGATCTAAACCAGGGGTGGGGAATCTCAGGCCCCAGGGCCGAATGTGGCCCCCAATTATTTTTTTGCGGGTCCCTGGTAGATTGGCAGACGCGTTTTGATGACTGTTTGTGAGGCGGTCGACAGGGTATGGGGTACTCGGGTATCGGGGCTGATGGCAGCTTTGATGGGGGAATCACGGCTGGTCGATTCCCGGTCCCGGTCCCCGGGGCTATTTACAATTGAACGTGACACCACCTGTAGTTCCCGGTAACATGGTACCGGCACTGCAAGCCGGCCGCTGAGGTGATGGTGGGTGCAGCAGAGTTTGGTACAGCTCCCCACAGGTGGAGCTTTACCTCAGGGCGGCGGGGATGGATGAGGGGAGTAGTAGTTAAGTCTTTGTGACTCACCGTAGCCGGGTTCTGCACGTCGCGGGTGTTTTCCTCTCCTTGTCACGGAACCGCGCCTGCGGCTGTGGGGCCCGGTGGTCCAGATCAATAGGGGATGGCAGAACAGATAAGGGGTTAAATCTTGTCGTGACGCCACCTGCGGGAATTCCAGTGATTTCACCGGCGCTGCTAGGCCTCCGGGGGATGGGATGCAGCATGATGGGACGCTCCCCACAGGATGAGCGGGAGTCCCCGGGGCCGGAAGCTGCGCAAGATGTTGTGAGGCAGCTTAGTAATACTGCTGTAAGTTCAGGAATCAAACGCAGACACATCAAAGTCTTTTGGGTACCTTTACTGGTGGAAAGCAGGTACACTCGGACCGGGTGATGAGGTTGTCGCTCCTGGAGTTTCACAGCAAGCAGTGTTTTAGGCTTCCTTTCTCTGTCTTTCTGGTGAGGTCGGGTGGATGTGGAATCCAGCCGGACCTGGGTGTACGTCCAGTTGGAAGTGATTCACCTGGGTAACTGCACTGAGGGCTCTGTTAAAGGGATGGTGACAATTCTATCCTCTTCCCTGGGCTCTCGTCGGTAGGTGCATCAGGTGAACAGGGGGCTAAACTCCCTGTGAGGCGTGCTGGTTCTCTGTGGAGGCTTGGTAGCTCTCACAGCTCAGTTCCAGTAAACGGTTGGTGAGGGAGAGAGTTAGGGTAACTCTGGTGTCCCTGAGAGGTGCTTTCTCCTTTCCTATGACCCCAATTGCAAGGGTCTCTCACTGGGCAGGTGTGCTGGTTTGGGCCTAGTATAGCTCCAGAACCGGTGGATGCACACGTCCTGCAGCTCTTCTAGCGTCTGCACACTCTGGTGTTTCTCCCTCCAAGACCCTATTTATAGGGGGAACTGGCTCAAAGTGACCAGTGGAGCTCCCCCTAGAGGCTTGGGGTGAAACAGGTGTTAAAGGTGTACTAAGGTGTTTTGGTGTATTCTTTGTGAGTGATGCTTACTGTTACTGCTCCATTTGCGTAACCAAGAGTTCTGTGGTGCCCCACAAGGTGACAGGGTGCCACATTTGCTGATACAGCGGTGAATGGCAGCAGATAGACAGGCACACAGACACACAGGGATTGTTGTTTCGGTACCTTTTACTGATGATAACGTAACCGGTACAGTCCAGAGTAGTAACCAGGTCCCTGGTGCAACTTGGGACTTCCACCTTAAAAAGTTATGAGGCCTCCTCTGTGTCTGTGCTCTGCGGTGTGGGATGAGTCCTGCCTGAGCCTGAACCCACCGCTTCTTCTCCCTCTTTGGGCTTTGTCCTAAACTGGCAATGAGGACCTTCTGCGGGGTCCCTGTTTCTCTTGTGGCCCCTGGTCCTATGCTTGGTCAGTTTAGTGTCTCTTACTAGCTCTCCTCAGGGCTGAACTCCTCCTGAGTCTGCTGGACTTTTGCTGTAGCTCTGTATGCTGGCAGCATTGGACTCCAGTGTCTGGGTGTTCTAAAGGGCTGGAGTTACAGATCCCCTTTCTTAGTTCCCTGCTTCTCCACTTCCCTCCGACCCTTTCCCTAAGGGTTCGCACAGTGGTCAGTGGTCCCTGGTCCTGGGCCTGGATCTCTCCCAGCGAACAGCAGCTCCGTCTCCTCTCTCTTCCTTCTCACACTAGACTGAACTGAAACTAAAGGGACTAACTAACTCCTCCCCTCAGGCCTGGATGTTCTTAAAGGGGAACTGGCTTAAAGCAGTCAGTAGGGCTCCCCTTCCCCTTCAGGTCTGAGGTGGAAGGTGGTGTGTGCTGTGCTAACCAAGGTGTAAGTCCTTCCTTGCACCAATGGATCCTGTGGCAATCCCCCGCAGGGGTGCCACATTTGCCCTTTATATCCATCTCTCCAGTGATCTCTATGCCCCAGCCTCGGCCTCCCCAGTGAGGTATATGCTCCCATCCTCTCCTGTGATATCTATGACTCTAGCAAACCTGGAAAAGCAGTTGAGAAGCAACATAACCAAAATCACCCATGCCAAAGAGAAGCAGCCCCAGCCACCCCAGTAGGGGAAGTTGATTGTTTAACCAAATATAGCATGGTAATTTGTAAGTTGATAATTTTGTGCGGCCCCCGAAGGATTGTAGAAATTTCCAAATGGCCCTCGGCAGGAAAATGTTTCCCCGCCCCTGATCTAAACCATCAATTGTAGCTCTGACAGTATGTTTTAGAGTTGTTGTCCTGCTGGAAAGTGAATCTGCGTCCCAGTTATGCAGACTACGGGGCTGGGAATCTGGTAAGGAGTTTCCCCTCGCCA
This sequence comes from Allobates femoralis, assembly GCA_033576535.1. Taxonomy (NCBI): domain Eukaryota; kingdom Metazoa; phylum Chordata; class Amphibia; order Anura; family Aromobatidae; genus Allobates; species Allobates femoralis. Next base: position 78,523,145 of record JARQOC010000006.1, on the reverse strand, counting down.
GATTCCCAGCCTGCATAAAGCTTAACACACCACAGGGCGGGATCTGGGGCTGCGTGATATCATGTGACGTCAGCTTTCGGGCAGACATCACGGAGATGCCCAAGAGCTGAGAGAATGCGTCGACTCCGCTCCGAAGGCTAAGAGGAGGAGGGACCTGGACCACACAGGAGGAGTGTGCATGTGCAGCACTTGCGTTTTCAGTTGGATACGGCGAATCCGGCACTTCAGGCACCGAACAAATATTACTGCTAACCGTGGTTTTAAAGCAAGCCTAAAGTGCTGGATTTGCCTGATCCGGATGAAAACGTAAGTCGTCACATGTCCCGAACTCCATTACATTTCACAGAATGCAATGTTTGCATTATCCATTTTTTTTTTTTTTTAAAGGTGTAATTCTGATGGATTTGAAAAAACACAGATGTGAAAGTACGTTACTCTGACCAGCTACCCTGTCCCTGCTGAAGAAAAGCCTCCCCACAGTATGGTGCTGCCACCACCTTGTGTGACGGCAGGGATGGTGTTTTCATGGTGATGTGCACTGTTAGTTTTCCACCAGACATTCCATTTTTCATTTAGCCCCAAAAGTTCTACTTTGGTTTCATCTGAGTAGAGCAATTTCTTTCACATGCTAGCTGTGTCCCCTACATGTTTTTTTTTTTTTGCAAACTTCAAACACAACTTTTTATGGTTTACTTTCAGAAGTCATTTTCTTCTCGCCACAAAGGCTGGATTTGTGGAGTATATGACTAATACTTGTCCTGTGGACAGATTCTTCCACCTGAGCTGTGGATCTGTGCAGCTCCTCCAGATGGACCATGGGCTTCTTGGCTGCTTCTTTAATTAATGCTCTTCATGCATCGGATGTCAGTTTAGGTTGATGATCGTGTCTTGGTAGGTTTGCAGTTGTGCCATACTTCCACCATTTTTAGATGATGGACTGATTAATTGTCTGTGAGAAGCTCCGAGCTAGGACAATTTTTCTTTATAACCTAACCCTACTTTACTCTTCTCCACAACTTTATCCCTGACCTGTCTGGTGTGTGCCTGGGTTTTCATGATGCTGCTTGTTCCCTAATATTTTCAAACAAACCTATGAGGCTTTCACAGAACAGCTGTAGTTATACTAAGAATAAATTACATAGGTGGACTCAATTTACTAATTGTGACTTTTGCAGGTAATGTGTCACTCAGGATTTTATTTAGGGGAATCAGCCTACAGAGAGCTGAGTACAAATGCATGTTATAATTTTCAGATTTAGATTTTTTTTTTTAAATATTTAGAAAACTATATATCATTTCCTTTACACTTCACAAATACTTTCTGCTTTGTGTTGGTGTTTCAGATAAAATTCCAATAAAGTAAAAGTAGATTTAAGTTTTCAGGTGGAATGTGAAAAATATGTGGAAAGGTTTATGGGGCATGAATACTTTTTCAAGTCACTATATATGCATTGATACTTTTTAGCCAAAAGTGGATTTTCTTTGGAAACATGGGTCAAAAATAAATATGTGAGTTTTCCCTTCATAGTATAACAGATTTGATGTATTAATTTCTGGATGGGATTTACAAAAATCCAAGCCTGAGGGTCAGAAGCAACCCTATTTACATATAAGGAATGGATTTGCAATCACAGAAATTTCTGCAAGATATCTTCCACCTGTGATTATCTGCACTAGGGTTTACCTACTGTCCTGTGTAAAACCTATTATTGTGGTCCAGTAACGAGCGGCAAATAATAACATGTTTTCTTCGTAGTAATCCATTACATTTCTATGCAACAATTACGGTAATTCTACCTATACTTTGGGTGTAGCTGTGTAGTGGCACGACCATCTGGAAATAGTTAGGACGAATATGAAATTAATACGGGGTACTTAAGATCCGTACATGATGTTACTGGGGTTTTCTAAGGATAAAGTTGCAAACCACCTACATCAGTTCTCCCGTTATTAAAATTGAAAATATGCAATTAAGGGTTTTTTTTAGCTTGTTTTATTATGTGGAACTATCATAAGTTTGCCGTACACTTCAGATAAAGCACACAGGGCCCAATACAATGTGAATGTGTTCTCAGTAGGAAGACATACTGACCAATGTTAACCTCGACGTTCTACTCTGAAGCCCATAAACACATTAGGTGGGTGGCCGGTCCTGCCAAGATTGACAGACTTGACTGAAATGTGTAAAGTCACTAAAAGTGTTAATCTCCTCCAACTCCTCTATAATTCATTAAAATACCTGGAAACATGACCTAATGTATCCCTACCTAACCCTGTAGACTATGAGTCCTGGTGGGCACGGTCCTCTCTCATCTACTGTATTCTCACCCATCCTTTGTAGACTGTAAGCATTCATGGGCAGGATCCTCTCTCCTCATCTACTGTATTCTCACCCATCTCTTGTAGACTGTGAGCCCTCGTGGGCAGGGTCCTCTCTCCTCTCCTACTGTATCCTCACCCATCTCTTGTAGAAAGTGAGCACTCGCGGGCAGGGTCTTCTCTCCTCACCTACTGTATCCTCACCCATCTCTTGTAGACTGTGAGCACTCGTGGGCAGGGTCCTCTCTCCTCTCCTACTGTATCCTCACCCATCTCTTGTAGACTGTGAGCACTCGTGTGCAGGGTCCTCTCTCCTCACCTACTGTATCCTCACCCATCTCATGTAGACTGTGAGCACTCGTGGGCAGGGTCCTCTCTCCTCACCTACTGTATCCTCACCCATCTCATGTAGACTGTGAGCACTCGTGGGCAGGTTCTTCTTTCCTCTCCTACTGTATCCTCACCCATCCCCTGTAGACTGTGAGCCTTCACGGGCAGTGTCGTCTCTCCTCACCTACTGATTCCTCACCCATCCCTTGTGGACTGAGCCCTCGTGGGCAGGATCCTCTCCTCACCTACTGTATCCTTCCACATCCCTGTAGATTGTGAGTCCTCGCGAGCAGCTTCCTCTCTCCTCACCTAGTATGTTCTCACCCATCCCTTGTAGACTGTGAGCCCTTGCGGGCAGGGTCCTCTCTCCTCCTGTACTTGTCTTTGACTTGCATTATTCATCATTATTGTACTTGTTGTTATGTATACCCCTTATCCCATGTAACGCGCCATAGAATAAATAGTACTATAAAAATAATAATAGTTACGCGTCCACTCCAGTTGCACGGGAGAGCAGTGTGGGTCACAGAAATGTAGTTTTGTGAATGGCTACAGCTGGTCACTTAGTCTGGAATGCTAAACCGCCCATTTTACCCTCTACTTAGTGCAAAGGTTACTGTGATATGAGGGTTTTAGTAAAAGAAAAATTAACTAGAAAGATGGGTGGATGCACAATTAGGGTGTATTTATTTTACATGGGCACATAGATATGTATCTTGGGAAGAAATTAGAACAACCTTTTCAAAGGCAACCTGTCACCAGGTTTTTCCAATGTGGCCACCACCAGTAAGGCCTTATTTACAGGATTCTAGAATAGTGCATATAAGTCCCCAGGCCAATCTGTATAATGTAAAAAAGACCTTTAATTATATTCACCAATGAGGCGATCTGGTCCTATGGGCAGTGCTGATCCTCTGTGCTTGAGATCGCTGTCCTTGTTCCCTAGTTTGTGTGGATGATGCATCTTTAGTCATCCACACACAGTCTCCTCCATTGTGCTTCTGCACATGAGCACTTCAGTTTGCTCTGTTGAGGGCAGAACAAAGTACTGTAATGCACAGGGGTGGGGAATGGTTAAAGAACACCCACACATGCACATTACAATACTTTGCCCTTGGCAGGGTACAGAGAATTGGACATGCGCAGGAGCGCAATAGAGGAGACTGTGTGGATGACATAGGATGCATCATCCACATGAAAAAGGGAATAAGCACAGCGATTGCAGGTAGAGAGGAGGCACAGGATCAAGATCAGTGACGACTCCAGACCGCCCCGCCTCATAGATAAGTGTAATAAAAAGTTATTTTTTATGTTATGCAGATCGGCTTGGGACTTATATACAATATTATAGAATACTGTATAGAAAGGCCTTACTGGTGGTTACTGCACTTTATATGGGAAAAACCTGGTGACAGGTTCACTTTAATGTGAAAGCGCATATTTTGCCTACAGATTTACACAGTGACAATGCAATTTCAACATATTTACACAAAATACAAATGGATAGATGTTAGATGTCCATTCCACCGAAACAAAGTCACCAACGACCTACTGACCGCCAAGAACAAACACCACTACTCCATCCTCCTCCTCCTTGACCTGTTTGCCGCCTTCGACACTGTTGACCACTCCCTTCTTCTCCGGATCCTGGAATCCCTTGGCATCACCCACCTTGCCCTCTCCTGGATCTCCTCATACCTAGCGGACCGGAACTTCAGCGTCTCGCACTCCTACACCTCCTCCTCACCCTACCCCCTTTCTGTGGGAGTCCCCCAAGGTTCGGTCCTGGGACCCCTACTTTTCTCCATTTACACTCTCGGCCTAGGGCAGCTCATCGACTCCCATGGCCTCCAGTACCACCTCTATGCCGACGACACCCAAATCTACCTGTCCGGCCCTGACATCACCTCCCTACTCTCCAAAATCCCACAATGCCTTTCCGCTATCTCATCCTTCTTCTCTGCTCGCTTCCTTAAACTCAACATGGACAAAACTGAATTCATAGTCTTCCCCCCAAGAATTCCACCCCACCACCCAACCTATCCATCTGCATCAACGACTGCGCCCTCTCCCCAGTCCCCCAAGCCAAGTGCCTCGGGGTAATCCTTGACTCCTCCCTATCCTTCAAGCCCCACATCGAGGCCCTCACCACAGCCCTCCGGCTCCAGCTCAAGAACATCTCACGAATCCGCTCCTTCCTCACCCACGACACCGCTAAAACACTCATCCATGCTCTTATCATCTCCCGCCTTGACTACTGCAACCTCCTTCTCAATGGCCTCCCGGCTAACTCCCTCACACCTCTCCAGTCTATCCTCAACTCCGCTGCCCGACTAATCTACCTGTCCTCCCGTTACTCCCCTGTCTCCCCCCTCTGCCAAGCCCTTCACTGGCTCCCCGTCTCCAAGAGATCCCAATTCAAAACACTAACCATGGCGTACAAAGCCATACACAACCTGGCCCCACCATACATCTCCGACCTGGTCTCCCGATACCTACCCTCACGCAACCTCTGCTCCTACCAAGAACTCCTCCTCTGCTCCCCCCTCATCACCTCTTCGCACAACTGAGTCCAGGACTTCTCCCGGGCATCTGCCTTACTCTGGAACTCCCTGCACGAACACGTCAGACACTCTTCTACCCTGAGTAGCTTCAAGTGTCACCTGAAGACTCACCTGTTCCATCAAGCCTACAACCTGCCATGAGACCCAGGAGACCGCCCCATACCTGACATTCCACCATCCTACTGTATCCTAACCCGCCCCTCATAGACTGTGAGCCCTCGTGGACAGGGTCCCTGCCCCTCCTGTACCTGTACGTCCTGATCGCCTAGATTTAGTGTACTTGTTCTTGTCTCCCTTATCCTCATGTAAAGAGCCATGGAACCTAATGGCGCTATATAAATAAATAATAATAATAATAATAATAATAATAACATGTCTATGTATTTCACACTTTTTACTAAAACTATAAGACAGGCGAGATGACATCTGACTTCTACGCCTATCATTGCACATGGTAGCAGGTTTACTGTATAGCCGTAGCACATATAGTTTATATAAAATTATTCATCATCACATTCCGTACTGTAATCCATGAAATACGCTACCAAGTGCACTGTATGGATGATATAAGTCAGTATAAAAACCATACAATCCAATAAGTTGCAAAAACATATTACCAATATTTTCCAGGGAGGATGCATAGGTGGAGAATATCAAAGTGGACAAAGTATAGGGTCAAAGAGGGCACTTGTTAAGCATAGTTCACATTCAGGCATACTGTACCTATTTTTTACCAGCTGTATGTGGCTTGTAGTAGAGACTTTTAAGTAATCATGGAAATCAGTTCACCTTTGTTCTTAAGCGGGAGGGTATTTTTTTTAATGATATGGGCTGTCCATCTGTCAGTATAATGAACTTCTGCATTCTCCCAAGTAACGTAATGTTAGGTCTAAATGGGAACACACTATACATGCCAGGAACACGCCTCAGCTCCGGCATGAAGACCTACAGCTGGAACTTATTCTATTTAAAAGGTTCATTCTGCTGACTGCTGTACAACACTCCCATGAGAATATTACAAGATATCTATTACATGCGCAGCTGTACATGTCCTGATACTGTAACTGATGAGGTTGTCTTTAAACGGTTCTTAATCATGGCCGTTTTACCTGAGAAGCCTGATTTCGTATTGGCTTCAAGGCTTTTCTTAAAATTGGTTCTGTCTGAACATAGTTGTGAAGCCAGTCTCTTAGCATTCCATGACTTTTCTGACCGGGTTCTCGGGTTAATTTGCAAACATAAGGTGTCATGCCTAGCAATGCTTAAAAATTAGGGAATATTAACTTGGCCAACAATGTAAAAAAGATGGGGCATATGTTTTGATCCTAGCAAACAGGTATGAAGAGCAGGCCTTTAGATGGTGACTTCTCAAGTAGACCTACACAGAAGAACAGATTTGTATGGTAAGGTAAAAACCCCTGGATCTTGGTATATGACCGCAGTGTGATTTCTGTGGAAAAGCTTTGGCTCTCATTATACTGGTAATGGGGGCTCTGGATGTCACTACTGTTTGAGGGCAGGCGCTGGATGTGGCTTGCGACCCTCTCTCAGATCTAAATGTGGCTCTCAAGATCAGAAAGATTGGGGATCTCTGTTCTAAACCATGCCCCTTACCTAGTTTCAATTATTGGTCACATCTCGATGAGTTGCAAAATTGTTTAAAACACACAATAGGTATAACACATGACTAGCGTGTTGCAAAGTCTACCAGGCATAATGACAAATCACAAATGCTGAGTCATGATTGGAAATATATGACCATAGCAGCCTTTATTTATACAATTCTTAAACATATTAACCATAATTACGGTACTCCAACTTTTCTTTTTTAGGAGATCCTGGATGGCCCTTAAACACAGCACCTGAATACTAATTCCCCAGTCACACTGCTCCAACTCGGGGCTGACTAATGCTGTCCATTTAAACTTTCCAAACTGTTCCCCGGAAACCGTCCCAGCAGGAACTACCATAACAGGAACTGAAGGGTCATCTTACCTCCGATGTGACCCTTCTCCATTAACCAAGGCCATCCTTGACCTCCTCACCTGCAGCCGCCATGACAATAATATGACAATTCCTTTTGACCACCACCGACACCACATTCTCTTATTTTTTATTTTTTTTTAATATATAAGGGCGGGTGGGTGAGTCGTTCTTCGATCCTGTATCAAAGGAATTAAGGGCATCAATGGATTCTTCTCTTCTTCTTATAAGGTACACTTGATCCTTTCTTTTTCCACACCCCTCCCTACACTTTCCTACCAATCCTATCATCTTTTCCCAGCCATGTGACCTTTTTTGAAATTATGCTAACACCCCCTCTTACTGTGTGTGCAAAGGTCACCATTAACCCTTTCCTCGCCCTCTTCTTATTAACCCCTTCTGCCCTACTTTTACAAAGCCCTGTCATGCTTGGTCTTCCACTATCGCCGCGCCCATTGCAGCCCTTTTCTAGATGAGACAAAGTGGCAGAAAATGTGCCAAACTTTGGTACATTTTGGTGTATTAAGTTGCGTTCACCATAATAAATGTGCCCCGATGGTTCATATATCATCCTAAAAGATGCTAACACTTTAAAACAAAACATCTGAGAGGTTTTCCTGTATTCTAAGAAGCTCCTTGATGTTCTTGGGTGAGATGGCAAGGATGAAAAAAGTACAATACATAAGTATTTAGTTGATGAATTATAAAAATAAATGTACCTAAGTTCTTATTGAATACAAATAAATGAGGGTCATGGAGTCCTCCAAACGTCTGTGATACTGGGAACCGGACCACACAACTAGTGTTCAGGGGGCTATGGCAGTTAGCTCAGCAGGAGGAACAAGGCTCCCCAGTAGCAATAGATCATGATATGAGGAATGAAATATTATATTCTGAAAGGGCATTGACAGATTGTATCCCAAGATGCAGAGCTGTCTACTCATGGTAGACCTAGAGTGTAAATCCTATGGGAGGGACCTCCATGTAAGTAATAGATAGGTTGCAGCTTGTTGAAGTATTCCACAGATTAATGTCACTGATTCAGAACTACTGATGACGATCGCTTTTTTTTTCAAAGAGATCATTTCCGCTAGATGAGATTACGATAAAGTTGCTGATCCACTTATATATTTCATATGTATTTACATTCCTCTTGCTACTAGTGCATTGTTCGGTTTATTTGCTGTTTGGGAGATGGTCAGATTGCAGCGTTCTTGTGGAATTCGTTGTATTTTTATTTTTTTTGTGACAATTCACAATTTAACCTTATGATTTCTGGTTCAAGAATATAACCCCAAATCCCTTAATCTACCACAATGTGCGACTTAAACTGAACAGGAGAGAAAAGTATAATTCTGAACAATGTATAGCTGTTTGACAATTAAGTCCTGGACAATAGATACTGTACGACTACGTGCACACGATCAGTAATAGCAGCGTTATGGACTCAGCATATTACCGCTGTCAAAAACACTGCATTCAACAGTACAACAAGCACAGTGGGTGGGATTTCTAGAAAACCCATGCTCACTGTGCTTCTCCCCTCCGCAGTGTTATTTCAGCTGTGGTGTGGGTCGCTGGACTACCGCATCTCCGCTGAAAGGTAAGTTGTTGCTGCAGAATCGGGAGTGAGTCCCAGTGGGTGAATGCAGGGAGGAGCCGCCCCTGCACTGAACGCAGTTCATGGGCACAGGGCCGCTGCGATCTCCCTGTGTTCACCCGTGGGTTCCCCCTGGTCCGGAGACACTGTGTCTAACACAGTGCCTCCAAAATGTCTTCAACAGTCAATTCTCATATATAATTCAGCTCTTTATTATCACAAAAGGGTTGGTAAGCTTGCCCACAGATACAACCCCATTTTTGCACACTGTTCATTTTTTAGTCAGTGATGTTACTGGCTTTTTTCTCCCATGCATTTTATCAGGTGAAAAACGCTGAAGAAATTGACATTGTTCCTTGGTAAAAAAGTTGCAGGGATGAAAATACACCTGTGCATTAGAGTTCAGAAATACTGTAAAATGCTGCTTCTTTTACAAACCAAATAGGCTACATAAAAAGAAAAAACAGCAAAAATGCCACGTGTGAACATACCCAAAGTACTAGTTGGCGTAAATGATAGTCTATTGTTTGAGCCATGGCTGACATGCTGGTGAACACTTATGTCCATGTCCAGAGGATGAAAGTAATTTGATTTAAAGGGTTCAGACTGGAAAAAAAAAGAAAGGAATCAGTGCGTCTTAAAGTGAACATGTCACCAGGTTTTTACCATATAAACTGAGGCCACCACCAGTAGGCGGTCTGATGGATGTTGCTGATCGTAGATTCATAAAATCATAGAATCATAGAATGGTAGAGTTGGAAGGAACCTGTGGGTCATCGTGTCTAACCCCTTGCTCAATGCAGGATTCACTAAATCATCCCAGACAGACGTCTGTCGAGCCTCTATATAAAGACTTCCATTGAATGAGAACTCCACACCTCTCGTGGCCGCCTGTTCCACTCGTTGATCACCCTCAGGGTACCTTTACACGCGGCTACATTTCTAGGGTGGCTACAGGTAACTTACTGGTTGCAGTGAAATCATGGAGAGATTATTCCATTTGTACACAGCAACAAGATAGAACCTTGTCTCCATGATTTCACTGCAACCAGTAAGTTACCTGTAGCCACCCTAGAAATGTAGCCGCGTGTAAAGGTACCCTCACTGTCAAAAAATTTCTTCTTAAACTCTAATCTGTCTCCTCCCATTCAGTTTCATCCCATTGCTTCTAGTCTTTCCTTGTGCAAATGAGAATAAAGCTGAGCCTTCTATAGTGTGACAGCACTTGAGATATTTGTAGACAGCTATTAAGTCTCCTCTCAGCCTTCTAAACATTCCCAAATCCTGTAACCGTTCCTCGTAAGACATAGTTTCCAGACCGGTCACTATTGTTGATAAAACTGTTTATAATGTAGAGCCCAGAATTGAACATAGTATTCCAGATGACGTCTGACCAAAGAGGAGTAGAGGGCGATAATGACTTCATATGAGCTAGGCTGTATGCTTCTATTAATACATCCCAGAACTGTGTTTGCCTTTTTGCTGCTGCATCACACTGTTGACTCATGTTCAGTCTGTGATCTATTAGTATACCCAAGTCTTTTTCACATGTGCTGTTGCTTAGCCCTACTCCTCCCATTCTGTATATGCTTTATTCATTTTTCTTTCCGTAGGACATTGCATTTTTCTCTGTTAAAAACCCTTCTGCTAATGGCTTCCCACTATTCCAGTTTGTATAGATCTTTTTGAATCAGATCTTTATCTGGCACCACCTCTCTTCTTGCAAGCGATGTCCTCCTTCTCTGCTTTGTGTGAATGATGCAATCCTCACCATCTGCACAGTGTCCTTCATTGCACTCCTGCACACATGCACTTCTCTCTGCCCTGCTGAGGGCAGAGCAAAGTATTGTAGTGCACAGGTGTGAGCTCTCTTGGACATTTCCCCGTGCTTGCTTATTACAGTACCTTGTCCAATGGAGCGCAATGTAGGGAATAACAAAGTACTATAATGTGCAGGTGCGGGGAAATGTCAAAGAACACCTGCACATGTGCACTACAATACTTTACTCTACCCTCAGCAGGGCAGTGAGAAATGTTCCTGCACAGATGTGGAAAGGAGAACAGTGTGTGTATGATATGGATTGCATCATGCACACTAAGCAGAGGGGGATGGCGATCACAAGCAGAGAAGAGGCTCCGGATCAAGACCCATCAGACCGGATCGCCCCATAGGTGATTATCATTTATTTTTTTTATAGTATTTGTAAAATCTTTTTTATGTGATATAGATCGGCATGAGGACTTATATACAGTATTCTAGAATGCTACATATTAAGGCTTAGTGTTGGTGGATGCACTTTATATAAGAAAGACCTGGTGACAGGATCCCTTTAAAAGATCGTACGCAGTCTCTTTTTAAGTAGCAGTTGCACATTTGCTATATTTCGGGTTTGGATCTATATGCTCTTCGTTAACTAGATCTGGTCATGTACATTGCAGAGGGGCCTTGTGATATCAGATATTGAGTTTTTATCGTCCCCTCCAGCTCCAGATTGGATATATTAGAGGTAATAGTAGCCATGAAAGTTGTACATTAGCCGTTCGGCTCTTTGTAGTTGCACCGCCCCGCTTACTCCACTTTAGTCTGCGCAGCTTTGTGCTCTCCTGGGATATTACATAATCACTTTTGTAGTCTTTCCTTTGACGTGTTTTATACAGTGTGATTATTTTTGCTTCTACTTGGAATAATCCCAGCGTAAAGGCTTCTTTATTTTCCAGATTGCTTCCTCAAGCAGCTGTTTTCCTGCTAATTGTCAGGGGCAGTAAGGTATCAGTCAGACATGATTCAACACAACTTACCAAACTGAATTGTGGTTTCTTCCTACAAAATGAAAGCCAAAAGTACAAAGGCTTTTAAGGTAACCTCAGAATGCCGGCCACCGATTTCTTTGCATTTCGAAGGATTTAAATCACTCTGGACTTTTGTTTTTCAGACGTCCCCGGTAACAAATTGCTTTCTTTTCCTTTAAAGAACCATCAGGAAGTAATAAAGACTTGGCTGATGTCAAAGTAAAATTACATTAGATATGGTGGGTCCAGTGCGGTTCAAGATGGGGGATTATCTACTGGTCATTGATGTAATGTCATGTGAGATATTGGAGACTTTTGGGGGAAGCCTCTGGAGGGAAGCTATGAAGAACTGAAAATTGTATGTTAATAAGTCGAGGCCTGCAATTCATTACAATCACTGTTTGGATCTCATACAGCAGTTGAGATTAGGTTGCAATTGAATACAGACAAACTGTAAAAAGTATTTTGCTGCCAGGGTTCAGGTTAATGAAAATAGCAGAGGTGAATTAAGACCACCTTTCATTGATACAGAACACATTTAAAGGCCATTACCCCATGAATGAAAAATTCCAAGAACATGTCCTTGAATTACCCTTTTGCCTGGGACACCAATGTATTATCGGTTAGGGACCCCTACCAAACAGCTGAACAAAGGTCCTCCAAGCCCAGTGCCATACATATGACTGTGCCAGGTAAGGTAAGATTTAATAGGGCCAAGGGTCATTGGATATGTATAACAACATTTGTGAGCCATATTAAATTACCAGCTTAAAAATTATCCTGCTGTATTTGGTCAAACATGTAATGATCTCACCCCTAATGTAATGACTGGAGCTGCTTCTCTTTGGTACTCAGGGGCATAATTACAACAGGTGAAGGGGTTACAATCGCACCCGGGTCCTGGAGCCTGGGGGGCCCCAAAATTCCCATTGGCCTATGGAAAAAGACTAATGCTATTAAAGATTTGCAAAAATTGGGGGCCCCAGTGGAGCTTTTGCAATGGGGCCCATGAGCTTCAAGTTATACCACTGGTGGTACCGATAATGTTCCTACTCGTAACTGCTTTTCCTGGTTTGCATCGGTCTGGAGCACACTCAACTCTTTGTGATGATAAGCTCTGAAAATATATCGCAGCAGTAAGTTCTGAACATAGATGTATATTACAGTTCAGGTCTCCTCACAGTGGGAAATCAGTGCTTATGTAACGTTTGTAGAATTTAAGCAGTAGGAGGTCTGCTGTATACATAACAGAGGAAACACCAAGACTGCTGTATATACATCCCTAAGGGTGCACTGAAACTGCTGTAAAGATGATACTGGGGACAGTGAGACATTGATGTATGTACATTACCTAGTAGACAAATGGACAGCTGTGTACATTACACTGGTTGCACTTAGACCGCTGTGTATAGATCATATAGGAGACACTGAAACTGCTGTATACATCTTATAGAAAACATTGTGATTATGCTGTATGTACATCACATAATTGACACAGAAACTGCTGTGTACATTGCAGAGGATGCACTGAGACTGCTGTGTATAGATCACATAGAAGACACTGAGACTGCTGTATACATTACAGTATGCACTGAGACTGCTGTATAGATCACATAAGAGACACTGTGACAGTTCTTGAATATAGATCACATACGAGAAACTCAGACTGCTGTATATACATCACATAGGATACACAAACCCACTTTATGGAGAGGAGTGAAGATGTTTCTGCAAAAAAAAAAAATGTATATATATTTTTAAACTGCAGTCTACTCCATCAACAGCAAACTATAAATGTATGTGAAGTTACAGAAGCCAAGGGTTGCATCACCTTTAATACTGCATAATCAAAAGTTGTACCTACTTCCGGTTATGCACACCACTCTAAGCTGGGTGTCTGTATCCCGGCTTCAGAGGCACAGAACTGCTTATGGTTCTGGGTGCACAAAGGATCTGATGGGTTTCCTTTAAGGAAACATACCCCATGCATGGTTCAAAACCTCCATTCCCGTTCCACCCTGGCGGCTTCCCCTGTAGGCCATGACCCACGTTCGGTCTTACTATACAAACTAGCTATATTGTTATATAGATTTCTTCGTTTTACGTCTATAGTTTGAAAACCCAAGTCCCAATAACTGCATAATCATTTTCTAAATGTATAAACTCTGAGTTGCACAAAACTTTTGCAACTTTTCACAGCAACTTATTCCAGAATTCTGGTGAAATTGTTTTAATGAGTCGGAGCCAATATATCTGCACAGAAATGCTTGACGGTTTCTGCATGGGTTACATTTACTAAAAGTGCTGCATACTGTTTTATGGTAATCCTATACACTTTATGCTTTATTTCTATTTATTTAATCCCAACCAGTAACTTTTTTGCTGAGCAGCCTGTGATTTTTTGGATACTGAAATGTTTTTTTGTCGGGTATTTGGCAGCTGTGGAGTTATGAAGATATTATGTATATTTCCTGGAGGAGAGAATGAGTTTCCCAGCTCCTTATTTTTCCAGTGTAACACCATCTATTTGACATCTCATAATTCTTGCAAATTGAAGGGGAATTTTCTTGATATTTAACCAGTTTTATAGATCCTTTTAACATCTTCGTAGTGAAATTCAATATGTCCGTTCATGTGTTTTTGTCCGTTTTTGTATCCTGATTCCCTTTATAGTAAATGGTTGGTGTAAAATTAGACCCCAACCACATTTCATGTTACTTTAATGTTTATAACACATTATTTTAGTTTAACAGGGTTATCCATTAATATTTCTCTAATCACATTAGAAGCGAATATGAGCAAAAGATCCATCACATCCATCCTTCCATTTTAATTTTGGGTCCTTTGGCTATTTAATCTGTGGGTGCGCCAGCTTAAGTTTACCATTCACATGAAGGAACAGGCCTACCCCAATGAAGCATTCCTGTCCTTTCAGTTGGTTTTGCTGCCATCATGCCCACCAGCAAGTTCAGCATGTCTGTGATCCAAATACCAATCCTTAATGTCCATGAACTGTCCTGGTTAACATACGCTGTAAATTGCCATCCATTCTTTGAGTAGGGGGGTCTTCACCAGCATTCTTGCAGCACTATATGTTTAGGAATCTTCTTTCCCACACTTGTCAGCATTTATTATTCCTTCTATTGTCCCAATGGCTTGCCTGCCCTGAAATGCCCGTATACAGACAAGAGACAATGACAAAGTATTACCTTTTCTTAAAGAGAATCTGTCAGCAGCTTTTTGCTATGAGAGCTGAGGACTGTATGCTGCAGGGGTTAAAAAACAAAAAGCAGCTGTGCTTCTTTGATCAGAGTCTGTGCAATTGTTTCCTTAAACTAAAGGCTTTATTACCCTATGTACTGGACTACGTTGTCACATGCATGGCAGTCTGACCTGCCCCCCTGCTGGATTAATGTCGAGCCCCAGGCCCTGGGGTACTCGGGTACCAGGCTCGATGGGTGTTTCACGGGGAATGTCACGGTGGCAGCGCCTGAGCCTGTGTGACACTTCAATAAGCTGTTATGTACAGGGGATAAGAGTTTATTGTCATGTGACGCCACCTGTAGTATCTGGTGATGGGTCACCAGCGCCGCCACAGTCCTCCGGAGGGCGATGGTACTGCGGCAAGGGTAGTGAAGCTCCCTACAGGTGGAGCTGGTCCTCCGGGGCAGCGTAGAGTAAAGGGGCAGCTGGGAATGGGACTTGTGGCTAGAGTAAGAAGCGGTAAGGCAGTCCATAGGGAGGCTGGGGACGGGAGGAATAACACACACACTGAAGCAAGTCTCTTTTACCTTTTACTGATGGTATCCACAGGTAAAGATGCCCAGAGCACTGTCGGGTGACCAGGTGCACAGTGAGCCTCCACAGCAAGTGGGTATAAGGCCTCCTTAGGTTCCCTGCTGTCTCTGAAGCCCTGTCTGTATGCAACACGATTGTCTTGCTCACTTTCTCTGGTCTTTACTCTCTCCTCCTGCGCGGTCCACAGGTCCCTCTCTGATCACTGCGGTGTTACTCCACACTATGGTGTCTGGTTCCCTCTTTCTGGGTACGCAGGGGGACCGGGTGACTGAAGTCTCCACGGTGTGCCGAGGTTTTCTGCAGTCCTAAAGTGTTCCTGCAGGTGCGGATCTCCGAAGTCCGGTACTCCTTGGGTGAACCTCCACCGGTTCCTCGGTCCCTTGGCTCTGCTCCTTGCCTTCTGTCCCCACTCCTAGGCTTGGCTCAACGTACAAGGGCCACTCTGGGTCACTGGTTCGGGCCTAACCGTGGCACCGATCACCAGGACGTCTTCGCAGCTCTCCTAGCATCTGAAAACTCTAACTAACTCCTCCCCCAGCAGCAGTACTTATAGGGGAACTCACCTAAAGTCAGTAAGTGTAGCTCCCCCTACTGTGGAAGGTGTTGCATGTAGTAGGTACATTGTGTGGAAACCCAGCTGTGCAGTAGGGAAGGCTTTGGCTACCTGTGTGAGCAGGGCGCCATATTAACACCTCACTGTCAATGCACAATCTAGTGAGAGCCTGGTGTGGGAGGGGAAGGGGGCAGCTTTCTCAGCTCTGCTGTGTTCCTGACTCTAAATTCTTTGAATCTATCAGAACGACTTCAGCCATTAATCTATGTGATACATCGTAGGCTTCATTATGTTGCAATCAGATGAGGTAGAAAAAAACTGTTCACAGATTCCCTTTGAATTCCTTTTAACTTCTTTTCAAACTTTGACATTTTAAAGAGGTGGAATGTCCACTTAATGCATGCAGGTAGGCCAATCTGAATTAAATCTAGACCTTCTTTTCATGAATGACTTATAAAGGGTGGGAAAATATATTGGATGAAGCTCCAGGCCCTTTCCCTATTTTTTTGAAGACCATAAACAAATTGCACAATAGAAGCCACCATAAGTTCTCAAGTGGTGGAGACCCCCGGGCAGTTGCCACATTTGCCCATCCCTGCTCTACGGCAATGACACATTATTTCTGTATATCCACACTCCCTAAAGAGGTTAAATTAACAACGACGTACTCAGAAATGATCAGAGCCAATATGATTGCAGTAAAAATTAGGATGACGTCCTAGGCAATAGGGATAATGTCATGTTGGACTGTCGTCCAGTTCTCACAAGTACAGTGTGTTTTTATAGGCTGCCTTTGCTTCTGTGAACAACGGGTCCCGGTTTACATAGAATCTATTTGTTTCCTTCACTTGCATGCGTATGTTTATACATCTGGCTTCATTTATGCTGCAGTTTATTAGGCACCATTTGGCTAATGGCCAAAGATAGATTTTGTGACCGGAAACAGCTGAGAGACTTGTTTGCCTGGAGTTTGTGACATAAGAACCATCAAAAGTTGTATTTTTTTTACTTTCTGCTATATTAATGTACTAACACTGCTGTCTATCTGAGACTGGCCTGAACTGTGCAGAATATTAATGAAGAAAAGTTTCCCTACATATTATATATACGGTATGCTGTATTTTTCATTATAATTTTTTGGGGAATTAAGAAAAACTCATAAAAAAAACCAAAATAATGGTGCAGATCTCTATAACCATCGTTCAGTTGTTCATTTTTTTCCACATATGAGAAGAACAGGCTGATTTTTTTCATTATTTTTCCTAGTTTGGCTTGAGTGTCACCATTTTTCCCAGTGTGTGTATATTTAGCAGTCCCAAAAAAATCAGACCACACCAAGATGGCATCCAAGTGCTGTCCGACTTTTCTTTCACACTCCGACATTGGACATGTCGCCACAATTTTGTGCAAACCATTTTTTTTTAACGTGAAAAATCGCCGATATCTGAATGAGACCTAAATCATCTTACCAAGAACGTGATTAATGTGTCATTTACCGGGCACAGTTATTACAGAGATAAGTACCAAGCTGAGCGTTGTAAACCTTGGAAGGGACGGGGCTGCTCACTGCTGTCGCTCCTACAAGTGTCTGTCTTCTGCTCATCTTATATTAATTGACCATCCATTTAGATGTTGTTTACAAACTCTCTAATATTGGTGGCTGATTCTTCTTATTGGGGAAGGACTAATCTTCATGACCCATGAGATTGATTGCATGCGGCAGCGTCGGTTAGGAAGTGCAGGGGAGTAACAAATAAGTTTATTCATGAAGGTTCTGGCCGAAAATGTTATTCTTTAAAAAAAACTTAGAGGACCTGTCACCCCCTGCTGCATTGCAATCTAAATGCAGCACTGAATGCAGCATGTCTGCTGCATTCAGGGAAGGGGTCTCCCATGTGTCTGTGTGCTGTGTACCCCGAGATATAGCCTTTGTAAAACCTACAGTTAGAAGCCATGGAGGCAGTCACTGTGGCTGGAGGGAGCTCTATTGACTGTGGCCATTCTATTCCCCACTGCCTCTGTGTGCTGCCTCCTACTGTGCTGTTTATGCTTTGTCAGGGCAGGAATCTGGAGCTGACGTTTGGACAAATGATTTGCATGCTGTGAGTGACATAGAGGAAGAGAGGAGGAGGGCAGAGCCAGCACAGCAGAAGCAGCACAGAGAGGCAGTGGGGGATGGAATGGCCACCGTCAATCAAGCTCCCTCCAGCCACAGTGACTGCCTCCATGTCTTCTAACTGTAAGTTTTACAAAGGCTATATCTTGGGGTACACAGCACACAGACACATGGGAGACCCCTTCCCTGAATGCAGCAGACATGCTGCATTCTGTGCTGCATTTAGATTGCCATGCAGCAGTGGGGGTGACGGGTCCTCTTTAATGTTTTTGGATGATGCATATTGGATGATTGAGATTCAATGTGCTCTCACTGCTATCTATAATAATCGTATCACAGATACTTTTTTTCTTTCCCTTTCTTGGATTTGGGTTCCTTGGGACCATCCTAGTTTGGCAAATGACACTGTTACCACCAATCTGTTTATCTTAGAACTGGCTAATTGAATTATTACTGCTATTTTCCATTGCCTACTTTTGGTAAATGTTGCTAATAATTAATCCTCCTTTGTTTTCCCCCTCTTTTGATATAGCTGATTCACTTTGGTACGTTCTTTACATTTCTAGGTATTCTCACTTTGACTTGTAAGCAAAGTCCATGATTTATTTTGAAGCCCACACGTTTTATTTAAAGGAAGTTTTCCTTGCTCAGAAGTTCTGCCCAACGTCCTGTTTGAAGCCTAGGAAAATAAAGTTTCCATCTATCATGTATTATGTAAGGCTGTGTAAAAACACAACTTTTTTTGTTTTTTAAAATGGCATAACATCTGTTCTTCTGAAGTGAAACCCAATTAGGTGGGTGGTCTAAGGTATACAGTATTCCATACATTACTAGGCAAACAAGTGACCACCATCAAAACACCGTATAGACTTTTTGTTACCAAAGTTGGGCATAAGTGGACTGTACAAGCCTAACCGCTTCCATACGATTGTGAGCTTTAATCAGTCCATTTATATTAGTGAGAAATATCCTTGGAACAAAAAAAAAAAACATTTTGGATTATTTCCAGCTCATTCTGTCTAAAAATACACATAGGTAAATAAACGGAGGACTAAGCAAGGAACATGTGCTAGGATAACTGCAGCAAAACCTACAACTATGGAAAATACTAATGTTTTTACAGCCATAAAAAAAAGAGGATGAGATACATAGTACCATTTCTTTGACATGTAGTGGAAGCTGCTATTTCAGATTTAAGTGGGAGTCAATCGTGTGTTTATTCTGATTTCTGACTTTTATACCATGTTCTGCACACTATACTGATACCCCTGTCCTCATTGGAAATCTAATTTCAACAATGATTTACAAAATACGTGTGGGAGGAAGTGGACAAGAACTGTAGTGCCACATATTGAGAATAGCAATTCTTAAAGGGGTATTCCCATCACGAAAGATCCATTTAAAGGGATTCCATCAGGTCCAAAATCCATATGTTTTTGCTGTAATTTTCTAATTCATCTGGTGAAGCTCTTTGTATTCATGTATTTCTTTTATTTATTCTCCCATCCTATCCTCTGTAAACTGCAAAATAAGAGATTCATTCCATCTGTCAATCACAGTGAGTGATCACTTAGTTCTCTGCTGCACACTCCCCAGGGAATGAATATTCACATAGTGACATCACTGCCTGTTTTGCGCTGTCCTCCTCAACAAGCAAAGTTCAGTAGAAATCACTCACATGGGTGGTGTGGGGGGCTGTATCCTCCTGTCTCTGCTCTCCTTTGTATGCAGGAAAACAAATGTTCAAATAAAAATGCACAGAATCTCTCACTCATCCCTGCTCCAAAATGTACTGCTTGTAAGTTTTTAATTTTTCATAGGAAAGAAGAAATTTTACCAGTTTTTAATTTTTTGTAATAAAGAAAAAAGTTTACCAGATGTGCTGCTTTCTTCATTGGATCCATGTTCAGATGCCTTTTGGGGTGATTTTCACTCACCAGTCAAAGCTGGCGGTTTTATTTGGCTAGACGAGAGGCCTCTGACTGCGGATCTAAGGGCGAACATTTCTCCATGTGGAGAGTGCCAAGTCAGTGTAAGGAGATATATAGATCATTAAATGCTCCTCTGGGATTTAAGTGTGAACAGAATCTTTACACACTTAAATTCACATAGGAGCACCGCATGGTTTATGAATCTCCCTATGCTAGCCTGGCACCCACCACATGGAGAAACGTAGCCCATAAGAAGGAATCGGGAATATTTGAATTAAACCCCTATAAATGCAGGGAGAACACAAAGTCCATGCAGATGTTGACTTGGTCAGATTGGTCAGGCTTCTATCACTGCAAGGCAATTGTGCTAAATACTAAACCAATGTGTTGTTTATGGCCCTTTGTGTTTAAAAAGGGAATTTGTCAGCAGGCTTCTGTTATGTAATGTGAAAGCCCCTTTATCTAGGGGAAAGGAGCCGGATTACAGTGGGAAGGACAACATCTGCAAGGAGTTTGTATCTTCTCCCAGTGTTTGCGTGCATTTCCTCCAGGCACTCTGGTTTCCTCCTACACTTGAAAGACATACTGATAGGATATTTAGATTGTGAACTCAAATAGGGGTAGTGTGGCAAATGTGTTTAAAGTGCTATGGAATTAATAGCGCTATATAAATGAATCATGATAACAATAATAATAACAATAATAATAATTATTATTATAAAGTGTCACTTATTGGGATGTGTTTTGTTGTTTCATCACTATTAGTGACAAGCTGCCTCATGGTTCCTAGTCCAACCCCTTTCCCTGGAGTGATTAGCAGCTTTCTGTTATTATAGGCCATGTCCACACACCTGCGCGCTAAGTATTTAGCGGTTCTGCGCTAAATACTTAGGTTTTGTGAGAGAAGTGCAGGTGCGTGTGTGCTGGCGCTTCCTTGAAACGCAGCCCCTGGTTACCCGATGTGTATCGTGGTAACCAGTTCATACAGCAGGCTGCCTAGTGACCGCTTATGCCGAGCACACAGCGAAACGCTGCAGCGGTCACTAAGCAGCCTGCTGTATGAACTGGTTACCACGATACACATCGGGTAACCAGGGGCTGCGTTTCAAGGAAGCGGCGGCACACACTCACCTGCTCTTCTCTCACAAAACCTAAGTATTTAGCGCAGAGCCGCAAAATACTTAGAGCGCAGGTGTGTGGACATGGCCATACACTATACTCAGAAAGCTGCCAATCAATGATGTGAGCAGAGTTACACAGCGTTTAACATCTGAGCTCCACTAGATCTGCAGCAGAGAAAACGGTCTTTATATCACAACTGCTGTACCCAGTAAACTTAGTTAAAGATCTCTGGAATCTGGGTTCCTGTCCCTACATCATGCTGCTTTCAGATTACATAGCAAAACCTATTCCATTTAATCACCGGTGCAGAGAGGCTAGGAAAGGTTATATTGTAGAGTTATTTTAGAAATCTCATTCTACTACGCTTTTTCGGGGGTTGGCTGGGTATCTAAGGCATAAGTCTCTCCAGACAAAAACATTTTAGAATGATTATTTTCCATCTTCTATAAAATTTGGAGGATTTCGTGTTTTTTTTCAGCGTAAGTTTTTTTCTTCAGGCAGGTACTATTGACATCAACTGTGTGTAACTAATTCTGTCTGATGGTTGAAATCTGGTGTACCTGGATATGTGGCTATGACTTGTTCTTTCTTAAAGGGAATCAGGCTTTTGCTGTGTAATCTTATGACAGCATGTTGCAGGGATTAATACAGTTTTCAACTATGGTTTTTCTTTTCACATAGTGTGCAGTTGTTTACCTACAAAGTTAGTTTTTGCTTAAGGAGATTATCATTGTTTTGCTGGGTCAGCTAGAGTTAAGCTAGTTTGGCAAGTCCCCTGATTAGCAGATCACTGTCTATAGACTTTGTATATAGAGAGACTGGTGTGAGTGAGGATAACTAAATCAATAAACTCTTGATTGTGTCAGAACCGCTATACACAGGAAACTAAGTAGTACATCATTGGATTCAGGGTCTCTTTTCCTATATCATCCAGCTCTTAGATGAGGTAGCAAAAACCTTCTGACAGATTCCCTTTAATCTCTTCTGCCTTTATAAGGTTATACACATTGAGCCAAAAATATTAGTTTAAAGAGAAAGTAGTAGAATGGAAAGTCATGTCACTTCAGAAACATTTCCTTGGGTTGTGTCTTGGTATTGCAGCAAAGTCTTAATGGTTAATAGATGAAGGTTTTGCATGGGGGACCCTATATTGACTAATATTAGGCTCACAACCTAATTTCCCTACTTTAGACAGTTTAAAGGATATTACATTATCAGTTTGTTTCTTGAGCGTTGGGAGAGTCCGCGTCTCCAGAGGAAGCTGATAGCTATAAAACACATGCTATAACTATGGTAACAGTCATATATCACAGTATACAGGATTATCATACTTTAGTTGGCTTATTATATTGTACTTGTCAATACTGTCTATTGATTTTTTATGGTATGTTATACATTTTCTGTTGCAGATGCAAGTTTTGGATAAGTTTCCTATTGAAGCAGGACAGAAAGATCCAAAGCAAAGAATTATTCCATTTCTCCCAGGTAAAACAACCAATCTGTATTTATAACAGTTGTACAAATTTTATTATTAGTGAGTGCTCATATATTATTAGCAATAATTCTCAATTTGCATGCTTTTCTCGTCTTTACGTTTGCTTTCTCACTTGCCTTATTTCTCAGTAATTAGAACTTGAATGATTTTCTGGTCTTCAAAAAGTGTGCATTTACTCTAAGCAGATGATTGAACCCCTACAGTGTGCACACCACATACTGTAAGGATTCTCCAGTATTGCTAAACCGGGCAGTCACAGAACCATAAGTATGAGGTTTGCATGCTTCCCTCCACATTTGGACTAGACTTGCTCTGTCTCAATTGTATTGAGCGAGGCCAAGTGCGTCCAATTAGAATGTGTCCAGAAGTATGCAAATGGTATACTTGTGGTCATATGACTATGTGGTCTGATACCGGATAATCCTGGCAGTGTGCGGTGCGTGTGCTGCAAGGATTCAGAAGTTGGATGTGACATACCGACTGCAGATATTTAGCAAAATACAAGAAACAATTCCCTTAATTGTGCTCACACGATCAGTGAAAGCAGCGTTATGGAGGTAGCGTATGGCCGCTGCGTCTAAAACGCTGTGTTGTACAGTAGCAGCAGAGTGATGGGATTTCAGACAACCCATGCCCAGTATGCTTCACCTGTCTGCAGAGTTCTTATAGCTGTGGTCCGGGTTACCACTCCTGTTCATTTCATGCTGCAGAGTCGGAAGCAGACACCATCGGGAGAAAGCAGGGAGAAGCCGCCCTGCACCCACCGCAGATCGTGAGTCCAGGGCGGCAGCGGTCTGCCTGTGTTCATCCACTGATCCCTGCAGATCTGGAGGCGCTGTGTCCAGGACACTGGATCGTGACCACACACCCTTAGTCATGTGACAGTTACTGCTAAATCCACAGATCAGCTGCAACCTTTTATAATCCATCAGAGAGAACTTCCATTTTGACAATACTGTAAGGCTGCATCCAATTAGTGGTCACTGATCTGCCTGCAGCTGTCACATGACAGCCAAGAGATGCAGCGTTAACTTTGCAAAAGCTGCACCAGTCCAGGAGGTTAGGGTGTTTTTTTTTTTTTCATTTTATGTTGTGCTCTTAAGTAATTATGGAGGAGTTATCCAATTGTGGAAAAGCCCTTTAATGTCAGCTATATCATTATATGATGGTTTAAACAGTTTCAACCTTTGGAAATCTACCATAATTTCACTGAAAGTCCCTACCTGCCAGTATGCAAATAGCCTCTTTAGAGAGGAAGAGGACTAAAACTCTTGAACAAGGAGAAACCTTACCTCTTAAGGGCCCGTCACACACAACGATATCGGTAACTATATCGTTGCAACATCACCGGTTTGGTGACGTTGCAGCAATGGCTAAACAACATCGCTGCGTGTGACACCTATCAACGATCAACGATAAGTCGTTGATCGCAGATTTATGAACCAGTTCATAAATCTATCGTTGGCTGCTCGCTAGACGCGCATCATCGCTGCGTGTGACAGCGAGAGACCAACGATCAGCGAGCTCCCAGCACTGCACGGCAACGCTGGGAGCTGGTATCCAAGGTAAACTGCGGGTAACTAATGCCACAATTCGCTTAGTTACCCGCTGTTTACCTTGGATACTCGCGTGCTCCCTGGTCATGATCGCTGGTGAGTCTGCCTGTGTGACAGCTCACCAGCGATCAGCCTTCAATGTCCCAACGATCCCAATCGTTGGTGGGATTGCTGGGACATTGAAGCGTGTGACCCAGGCTTTAGATTTCAGTCTTAGCCTCTCACCTAGCCAAATCAGATCTTCTAATTTGCACTGATGATGGGCAATACCCTGAAACACCATGTCTGCTAATTGAAATTCTGGTTTGGCTTAGATCTGACAAGGCTCATTAAATGCTCAATATTTACTTGTAGGATTACTACTTCCAATAAGTGACACTAAAGTTCAAGTCCACTATTTAAGTCTCCTCATACTGGTATGTCACTCTCCACAAGGAGAAACCTTAGCCTTTAGACACCTGTCAGTACTCAAATTATCTAGTCCTCATCCTCTTCTATGTTAATAACATGCATGTTGTTATATTGCAAAGGCAAGGTCCATGTGTTTGTTATGATTTGTATTATACTGCTCCAGCACCTCTTGTCTGTTCCTCCATTTCGTTAGTGATGTGTGGATGGTCAGTGTAACATCAGCCTGCTATTGGCAGTGGCAAAAAACAAGCACCTGGTTGGCAGCAGTCTTCCGCTTCTGTTACTAGACAGTCATTGGCATTCAGTGTGGAAAGGGCACATACAAAGACCCCTCTTGTAGCAGCCATCCTAAATGCATATGCATGGTAAGAAGGGCAGATGTTGGCATGACTGAGGCTTTTTTGTAGATGTGGGAAAGGGGTTAGAGGTCCTTAGTTAGAAGAAGAAAAAAGAAGAAGCTGAAGAGTCTACAAGATTGCTCTTAAAGACAATGAAAAGAAGCCGTCTGCCATCCCTCAGCTAATACAAGGATGCTCACATAACTTTGAGAACCAATGCTCCCTTGGTATATTTATAGACCTCTGTATTGATCTTTGATTTATTGATGCATAATAATAATAATACTTAAAGGGGAACTCCAGTGAGAGAAAACTTTTTAGTACTGTACCTGCCCTGCTATATGATGAAGCAGAGCCGTACACTGCAGTTCTAGGATCTATAGATCTCTTATAATTCAATAAAATCATGGGAGCTACTCTGCTCTGGCCCCCACCTCAGGAAACCTAAATCTTTGCATGCCCCCTGCCACACCCCCTGACTAAACAAAAATGTTAGGGGGTGTGAATGTAGGCTGATCCTGCAGCTCCCAACATCCACACCCCTGACACACCTCCTGCTTTTTGCTCTTTCATGAAGCTGCCAGGCTGAAGATTCTGGGTTTCCTGAGGTGGGGAGATCACAGCTGAAGAGCAGGTATGATTTTATTGAATTATAAGATCTATAGATCCTAGTACTGCAGTGTACGGCTCTGCTTCATCATGTAGGAAGGCAAGACCTTAGTATATTATGGCCTTACCACCAGAAACTCCAAAAATGGCCACTTTTGCATGAAATTTTCTAAACCATATCTACCCTGTAGCTCACATGATTGTTTTGGCAAAATTGAAACTATAGGCAAGTGAAGGTAATTATCCCATCAGTAAGTAGACTTTTTGTCTCCACTCAGAGGGTTTGTTCATACCTAACAGACTACATGAGGATTTAACACGGATTCCTCTTTTAAATACATATTAGCAATAAAAAAAAGACTTCCACTCAACAGATGAGCAGAATTCATTGAGTGAAATGACTTTTTCTTATTTGTCGGCTTTCAGTTCGATCTGGCGACTTGATGGATAAATGCTCTGCAGGAAAATCAATTTTGTGCAGCCTAGATAGGTCCACCAGGGTCTTCTCAGCCATTATCTTGACAGTATCAAGCTATAGGTTTGCAGGTCTTCCTCTTCACTTTGCACCTTCTATTCTTCCTACCATAATGTCGTTCTCTAGTGATTTCTCTCTTTGTATGATGTGTCCAAAGTAGAGAAGTCATAGCTTGGTGATCCTTGGTTCAAGTGACATGTCTAGCTTGATTTGTTCCAAAGTTAATAAGCCATTTACAGTAAGCCGGCTATTGTCGGATTTATACAAATGTATGAATGAAGCCGCGGCTCCCCTGACAGTAGAGCAGATACTGTACGTAATGTACGTATAGTATCTGCCACTGTCCAGGGTCCTGTAACCATTAACATTAGGTCTATGAGCAGCACACCGCCATAGACCTAATGTTAATGGTTCCAGGGCCCTGGACAGCGGCTGATATTATACGTACATTACGTACAGTATCTCCTGTACTGTTAGGGGAGCCGCGGCTTCATTCATACATTTGTATAAATCCGACAATAGCCGGCTTACTGTAAATGGCTTAATAACCCCTAACATGCTGAGAGGAGTGGACAGCATGTCTCTAGGGAGGGTGGGCACCCCCTAGAGACATGTTGCCCACAGCTAATATTAATAATTCATGTTTTTATACACATTCAACACTTTGCTTATCCCTGCGGCAGCAGGGATGAGCAAAGTAT
Organism: Allobates femoralis; assembly: GCA_033576535.1. Taxonomy (NCBI): domain Eukaryota; kingdom Metazoa; phylum Chordata; class Amphibia; order Anura; family Aromobatidae; genus Allobates; species Allobates femoralis. The sequence goes on along the minus strand of JARQOC010000006.1, from coordinate 78,496,454 downwards.
ATGGTAACCGCATTGCTCCGGATTACACATCCTGAGCAATAAATACGGTTACCGCATTGTGGTTGCCTGAACCGCTCTGAAAACTGCAGCCTGCATGATTTTTAGCGCAGGCTGCAGATCCGGAGCTGGTAACCAGATTGCTTGTAAAGCAATCCGGTTACCATAATGGGCTCCTATGGGGAGCGGTTCCTGATCCGGTTTTGGGCTTTTTGAAAGCTCAAAACCGGATCAGGATTTAAAAAAGCTGCGGCATGTGTCACCCTAGCCTAAGTCCAACATTTGAACTGAACATATGAACTGCAGGTTATTTTCACAAGGAAACAAACAGGAAGATTACTTTGAGTGTTTTAGAAGTGTTTTTTTTCTGTTTTTTTTTACTGCATTTTTAGGATCGGAGCCGCTCAAAGAATTTACAGAAACTAAAATGTAGTGTGCATATCCTTACTCTTTTACTGGTACCAAACTTTTTTTAAAATATTCCATGTGTGGTTTAATTAGTGATTAATATAAATGTAGAACTCATCATGTACACATAGGTCTCTTTGATGCACCCTGTGCTATTATTTAGCTTGGCAGCAGCTCCTTGGCACTGGTTGTTGCAGTTGATCTTACTCCAAAGCATTATCTATTATACACATATGCATACGGGGGTCTGTCATTTGTACAGTCAGTGGCTTCATGTTGTCGGATGAACTTCTGAAAGGCATACAGAACTTGCTCTCGGTAAAAAAAAAATCCTTCAGGGCCTAACGTGTTATACTTATCTGTGTGTCTGCAGTAATTTCCCAACAAAATCAACACAATCAGCTCTTGTCAGTGGGAATCCCCATAGCACTGATGTCATTTGGCAGAGCATAGTTTGTAAAAGGCAACTCCCTACGTCCTTTTTTGTTTTCTCACATAAAGCTAAAGTAAAATTGCAAATTGTCCCCCTCATTAATGGGGTCAAGAGCTGTTCATTTGTTTTATGTTATCTTTCTAAGCATATGTCTAAATCACCTCAGGGTGGATTCATTTGATGTATTTTCCTATTGACCTATAAAGTCCCCCATACACATTAGACTAAAGTTGGCAGAACACACCAATACTTGCGGGATTGGCCTACAGACTCATGTATGGGTCTTCCTGTCTCTCTCCCCGGCCGCCGGTGTTGGGGCAGAGAAGAATCTAGCGGTTGGAATTTCAATGGCTGATAAATTTGAACAGCACTGGAATAAAGGCCCAGCTACACAATACGATGTCCCAGCAATCCGACCAACGATCAGGTTGCTGGGACATCGTTAGCTGATCGCGGATGAGCTGTCAAACAGGCAGACTCACCAGCGACCAGCGAGAGCACTGGTATTCAGGGTAAAAAGCGGGTAACTAAGCAGAAAGTGGCGCTTAGTTACCCGCTGTTTACCATGGTTACCAGCTCCCAGCACTTGCTGTGCAGCGCTGGGAGGACGTCCATCGTTGGTCTCCCACTGTCACACCGCTGATGCTGGCTGCCCAGCGGGAGACCAACGATAAATTTATGGTCCAGTCCATTCTTGCACGATCAACGAACTTATCGTTGGTCGTTGATACGTGTCACATGCAACAATGTCATTTCGACATCGCTGCAACGTCACCAAACCGGTGACGTTGCAACGATATCATTAATGATATTGTAGCGTGTAACGGGGCCTTAAGCCAGACGAGCACTTTAATGGAGTATTCATATAAATGGGGGGATTGAGAGACATAGCTGTATGATTGTTCTCATGTGTAAGGGGGACTTGAGTTGTTTAAAGGAGCTGTCCTGAACAAACGTATTAATGACCTAGCGCAGGGCTGTGGAGTCAGAGTCGTATTCAGGGAAATTAAGGAGTCAGAGGTTTACCTTACTGACTTAACAATAATGAGGAATAGAGCTAGAGTGTCCTGACCTAGATCATCAATATCAGATCAGTAGAGGTCCAACACCGGCCGCTCAAACCAATTATTTACCGGCTTTAACAAATGGTAGAGTACCGAGCAGGGACAGCTTAGTAGGGACTACTTAGCCCCAGCTCATATGAATGTTCTAGTACTGTACATTCATTGCAAACGACGGCTACTGGAGCAGGTAATAGTTGATCAGTGCCTGTTTTAAGTTTTGGACCCCAGCCGATGTGATATTGATGAACCTTTCCACTGATAGTTAGTTAGACCTGGACAACACATCAGATACTTATTGGCCAAATACTTGTTAGAACGTCCTACCTTTCTTACGAAAGTTTTTTATTTTACTGAAATAATGGAAGTCATTTCTAGAAACATTTTAGTATAATTTTAAAAAGTGTGATGCAATGACAAAAAAAAAATGTCATGCATCTTAGTTGCGCTGTATTTACAGCATTTGTATGGGATTTTTTGTAAACCCCATCAAATATTTTCAATTGCAAAAGTTTTGCAATGAATGTGAACATCTCTAAATGTGGCTTTATACATGGACTGTACAGTTTGGACATATTAAAAAAAAGTGTTGTCCTGAAATTGCAAAGATTTGGCTGGGAGCAGGAAGTGCCCCATCACTTTTCTGCTTCTTAGCCTCAATGCCGTTACTTAATTGGCCTTCTCCAATTGTTTCAATCATGAAGACACCTCTGTGCTATGAATGCTGGCAAGTATACGGTAATTTTTCTGGTCAGTCAATAAAGATGTACATATTTTAGGCTATTATTGTACAGTATTATTTTTGTTTACATAGGGTACATATCATTTTATCTCCTGGTCTAAATTCATCAAGCAGAACCATTTTGGTCAAGTTTGCAAAATTGGATGTTACGTTTCACTTTTCCATGCTATAGCATCACAGCCCGCTAACATGTATGACCAATGGGGAGACCCCTATCACTTAGCTTATTGAGGGTACTATAGCTGCTCAGCCTGTTCAGGTAATGAGGCTGATTGTGGCTGCTGTACCAGGCAGAGGCACTGCGTGTCACAGATCTGCTGCACTTCAGCTCTGCTGATCAATATAGTCTTAAGGGATGGGATCCGCCAATGATGCAAGAATACGTCAGCAGTATAACATCGTGGAAAACTTATTTAATAACTATAAACTTGGACCAGCAGATACAAAACTCCCTGGAGTCCTATCCTCTCTCACGAGAACGACTTCTATAAGAATTGATGAGACTTGAAATTTCCATTTTACCAGTAATGCACTGAAATAAATGATATTCCCAGCATATTTTTGGATCATCCATACTAAAGGATTACGAAATTCCAGAATTGCGGGATTGTGGATGCCGCCCGCTGCCGTCACTGTTGACATCGGAGAGTGGATGCGACAGAAAACAACTGGAAATCTCTGGCACGAGGGCGGCATTGCTAAACCTCTGTGTGTAATAAATTATGTGAAGAGTATCTTCAATCCTTCCGTCTTTTAATTGAAAACAGTAGTATTTCAGCAATCTTGTACAGACGTTTGTGATTTAATAATGCCTGCTTATAGGAACGAGAGAGTTGCCTTACGATGCCATATACAACACTGTGCTGCCAACTTAAACCATTACTATACTCGTCACTGATCTAAATTATGATATTCTCTTAATTGTGCAACGTTTATATACAGGTATACCTATCATTTTGATGTCAATTATGATATGGATCAATAGATTCAGGTCATTATCTCACAAGAAAAAAAGTTTCTTGAATTGAAGTCGAGTCTGGCTACAGAGCCATGAAATAATATCCCATGAACTTTTACACGTTTGTTCATGATACACCCACAAACAAAAATATATTGGGATTATATGTGATATACCAACACTAAATAGCAAGTATGTGAAGTGAAAGGGAAGCGATGCATGATTTTTTACGGCGAAATACGGCAAAGCCCACGTCAATTTTTTTTGGAAAAATTCATAAAAAAATAGGAAAATACATTTAGAGACTTCATCTTTATTAACCCTTCGAGGCCGGGGCACAGCAGCATTGTAAGGGGGGTTAACTCAGGTCACCCAAGGACAGCTCAGGTGGCATGACCTGAGTTAACCCTCCTTACAATGCCGCAGCGCTCCGGCCTCGAGGGGTTAATAAAGATTCAGTCCCTAAATGTATTTTTTTTAATGAATTTTTCCTAAACAATTTGACGTGGGCTTCACCGTATTTTTGCATCCAGACAGATACAGCAGGCAGGAACGGGCTGCCTCCAACCCCAAGGTGCCTATTTGTACCTGCCTGGAAACAGAAATAGAAGGAAGCCCTTTTTTTTATTATTTCATGAATCTCATGAAATAATAAAAAAAAAAAATACGTGGGGCTCTGCGCTATTTCCATGTCCAGCCAGCTACAACTAGGCAGCTGGGAGCTGTAATCCGCAGCGCAGGGAGGCCCAAGCTTTCTGGGCACCCCTGCTGCAAATTGCAGCCCGCAGCCACCCCAGAAAATGGCGCGTTCTGAGAAGCGCCATCTTCTTGCACTGAACCCAGCTCAACCAGGGCCCTGGTGCCATGGCTCACTGGGTAATAAAGGGGTTAGGGCCAGCTTTGTTTTATCAGCTGGCCCTAAGCCCGAAACTCATGGGGTCACGCCAATATTAGACATGACTGCCATGAATTTCTACTGAATTAAAAAAAAACAAAAAAAACAACACAGAGAAAATTTTTTTTTATTGGAAATAAAACAAAAAATACACTTAAAAAAATACACTTAGAGACTCCATCTTTATTAAAAAATTCCTCTTCCGTCCGACGTAGTCAAATCAGGTTTTCTTCTTTAGCTCAGCTACATCTCTGGTAGAGAGCCTCTACCAGAGATGTAGCAGAGCTGTGTAGTACCCGGCGTGGGAAAGTTCATGTGAGTTCATGCTGCATAAAATCACATGAACCCTCACAGCACCGCGGCTACTTCAAATGAACAGCTGATCTGCATCAGCTGATCATTTGAAATAACCGACAGGAAAGCCAGCGGTGAGACTTCACTGCCGGCTGCTCTGTTCTGCCCTCCCCGCAGAACAGAGCAGAGATCCAGAGAGTGGGGAGGGGGCATCAGGGAGTGGGGAGCTCAGGACAGAGCAGGAAAGCCGGCGGTGAAGTCCTCATCTCACCGCCGACTTCCCCGCCTGTGTCTTTCGCTCCCCGCTCCCGGTGCTGCTCTCCTCCCTCCCTGCAGTTGCTCCCCCCTGGTACTAACATTATAACACATTTTACATTGATTTTCAATGGTGTCCGACGGTGTTCGATGAACATTCAACGAACACACAGCAAATTCGACGAATCAAATCTAATTCGAACACCAGGGCGGTGGCTCATCTCTAGTGAGAAGCTGCCAAGGACGCACCTGTCCAACTAGTCCCCGGTGGCCATTAAAAATATGATTTTCTCTAAAACATATCTGGCTGTGATCATACAGCCAGTGACAGATTCATGCTTGGGCAGCACGAGTCTCACATCGCATCACCCAGCAGGGCACCTGACAGGAGCGTGAAACTGCATAAAAATACTTGCAGCGGACACTCTTCTATCCAAAGAGCCGGCAGCTGTGTTGGGTGATGCAATGCGAGACTTGTGCTTGTGCTCTCACAAGTTGGGCCCCAGTCTAAGCTGCATTATTTTCATGAGTTTTTGAGAAAAAAAAGCTTATGTTGCCCAAATTCAAAATCAATGCAGGTGTAGGTGCACTATAATATATCAGTAATATAAAGAATAGTATTGTGTGCATGAAGCCCAAAGGGTTTTCAACATTTTTGTCGGGAATATAGTATATACAATGTTCAACGGAGTACACAAGAGAAATAAAGGGTTATGACCCCTATGTGTCTCAGCATGAAATGACTACGGTACTTCATGACAGAAATATAGGTATGATATCTGTGTCCTACATTAAATTACAAATAGTTAGGGACTGGAATAATGAATTTGATAAATCTGCACTGCCGGGGTGCAAATGATAAGCAGAAACAGGATTCGAAGAATGTGGTTTAATGGTTTAAGCATTTCAGAGTTTGCATACTCCCAACAATCCAAGAGATGTTAGCGGGATATATCTGCTGATAAGCGAACAATGTAATGTATTGTTTATTTTGCAGAGACTGGAGGTCTTCACAGGAGAACACCTCTTTTGCTTAAAATGTTGTAGAAGTTGCACTGAAGACAAGTTTCTTGGTTTGTTTAGGAGGTGTTGAGAGCACAGAGGTTCATTGAGTCTGGGTTCCTCTATGTCTGCATTTATACCCACAGACGACCTAGGGAAACGCTGTGCTCCTTGTGGTCAGGAGTGCAGTAAATCAAACCATTATAATGGACTTTTGATGTTCAGTCTGCAGCAGGACTGGACAAATTGGGATTTGTTACTTACTGGAAAGTACGTCACTCATTCTCTTTGGTCCTTTGCTGTCGCCCTAATTCTGTGACACTTTTACAATGTGTTTTATACTTTAACCCTCCTTCTCTGCTCCATAAATGTTTCACATTTGGGTTATTTGTTGATTCATCGCAATAATTTGCATTTACAGTTTGCTTCTGCATTTTTACATGTAAATCAGGTTAAATTATTGTGTAGAGCTATTACATAACTTTCTTATAAGCGCTTTGTATTTCAATCATTCATTTTCACTATCCAGGCTCCATAACTCATAGCGAGTTGCTTTAAGTTCCAGGCGTTGGGGTGTAGCAGTGTCATTTGTATTGGTTTTTACAGTTGTTTCCCAAAGCACAAACCACTTTTTATTTTACTTTTAAGGTTTTTGTAATCCTAGAGGGTCTGACGGGTTCAAACAAATTATCACCTATTCATAGAATAAATTGATTGGTGGAGGTCTGAGCTATAGAATTGGGAACTTTTATTCTTCTACGGTAAGAATGGAGCATGTGTAACCAATCTTTCCCTATGATGCTGCTAAGTGTTCATTCTGCTTTTATTTAGCAGCCCCATAATGAATGAAGGAGTGGGAGTCGGGATTTGGGCCCTATTGGAGATTAAAGCTCCTTGATCCACTACTGATCGGTGATGGTGATGGGTGGTAATCTGGTTTAATCACACAGACCCTTTAATGAATTTACTCCTAGAATTGCAAGTTATTTGCTATTGGTAACGTGTCCCAAAAATGAGGTTTTGCAGAGCCCAGTGTGAATGTAGCAGAGGCCAAGCATATGCACTAATGTTACATTCATTCTCTTTGTTTGTAACAGAAAAAGTTCAGCTCACCCCATTATGCCCATGTTCCTTTGGCTGATCATCGGAGCACAGAGCCACTCTGCTCCTGGCGGCAAGTAAATCCAAAGTAGCAGAAGATCTCCAGCAACCACAGGAGAGGAGGAACGGTAAAACTGGAAGCTTTATTAGTCTTTACGTTAAGAACAGAGACAAGCAAACAGTGTTAGTCCCAGTGCAGAAATGAAATCTAATTTAATCTCCGCAATGGGATTATGACTGTCTGCTTGTCTCTGTTCTTAATGTAAAGACTAATAAAGCTTCCAGTTTTACCGTTCCTCCTCTCCTGTGGTTGCTGGAGATCTTCTGCTACTTCGGATTAATTCTCTATGGGGAAGCTAGAGATGTCAAAGTACCATGTTTTGCAAACTATGGCAGTCCCATAGAGAATAAATGAAGTGGAGATGCACATGCACCACCTCTGCGCTATTCACATGGATACTTTGGTAGACCCGGTTCTAATTCCTGAAGGGTTAACTCCCAACATCACCATGATCAGCTTCTTGAGAGGCCTGGTATATAACCAAATAGCCACATTGTTCGTGGCTGCCCTTTCAATTACTGGTAGTTGATAAATGGAGGTGCAGATAGCCAGACCTCTACTTAGGAGCCGGCAGGCAGATTCCAACCGATCTAATATTTACAGTACAACAAGGCCTCAAAAGTCTTGCAGAAGAAATCCCAAAAGAATCTCCTTTTTGTCATACATCTCTGCCCTTCCAACTTTAGCAATGTGATATCAACACAACATATGACCATTGTAGCCGATTACCAGCGGCAGTGATGACTAGTGATTGACTATATTAGTCATGTCTGTGTCCAAACATCATTGCTGGACATTATGAATGCAGGATTCATTTGCACAGGAGCAGCAGGTAAGTTGTGTACTTCTTAGTTCTGTAGCATTGTAAGCTTCCGGTGAAAAACCAAAGGACTGTACAACCCCTTTTAAGAGACTCTGTCTGTGCAAGATGACTATTCAAACTAAGTGCATCATGGCGAGGCTAATCATTTATATACATCTCCCATCTACTTGTGTTCCATCTATCTCCATCACTTTCTGGCTCATTGACAGAGCTTTTAAGTAATTGGTTTGAACAGTCATTGTGCTCTTTAATGGCCACTTTACACGTCTCGATATCATCGTCCAACTTCGATAAAAAGTCATGTGGTTCGTGCGTTGGTGCCGATATCGTTTGTGCGTTGTATGGTGTAAATATGCAGTTCGATGCAAGAACGATATAAAAACGATATCGGGGAAGAATTGTGCAGGCTCTTCAACTGCCCGATATTAGCTGGCCGATCTGGCCGGATCGTGCTGTGTGACAGCCCAACACCGACTTGGAGAGCAACTTCCCCTATTCACTCCCATGTTAAACGGTCGTTCCCTGGTTCGCGGGTACAAGGGGGCGTAGACATCGCAGTTGTGTTGCCTACCGATATCTCCCTGTGTGACATCTCATATGCGATCTTGGATTTCAGCCAAAAAAAGTGCGCCCCCGCGCCGTTGTATACAATATCGCAATGAAGTTGGGACGTGTAAAGTGTCCATTAGAGTTTTCATTCCAATCTTCTTCAACCAATACCTGATAAATCCAAATTTGACCATATCTCCCCAATATATATATATCAATTTTATCTAATACAAGACACAAGATATTAATTTTTCTTACTGAGCACCTGGCAAAAAAGCTTACCGCTACTGTATGTTCTACAGGATTCTAAATCATTTGGGTATTTCTAACATAAATGTAGTAAATGAGTTATTTTTCTTCCCGTCTGAGTTATTTCTTTAGCATTTTGTTTAAACTTCTAAAAGTTGTCCTCAGTTGGACCTTGTAATTATGAAAAGTTTCTCAGAGATTTCCTCCTGGGAATGATTCACTTGGAACATCACATGAACATTTTAACCCACGGCAAATGAAGGCTTTCCCTTTAGTAGATGACAAGCTCACGGCGTCTTGTGAATGCCTTCTGCTTCAAATAGAAGATGGACATTATTGCTGGACGCAGTACTCCCTGATGCTCATATAGCGGTCAGAAACCTATCACCAGCTGACGTAAGCGAGCATTAAATATGATGCATGCTGTGTGTCTAGTTTATCAGCACATATTTGTTTTGGAGAGACATTGAAACATCTCAGTATCCCAGTATTTTTTTTCATATACTTTCGAAGTTCAAGCCAATGGCACAAGGCCATTTCTGAAGGCCGAGACCTCACACTTTCCATCTAGCCACCTCTGAATTTATGAGCCTGGGATGTGCACAATTGCAATTACAAACAAGATGAGTTATTGCAGCAAGTTTAAAGGCGAGAAGTGATCCCCCACCTCGCTAATGTGTGGCCAAGAGAAGGTTTATGTTTACATAGCCTTGTTTGCTTGTATACTTTCAGCTAGGTAAATGTTGAATTTAGTTTTCATGTCTTCAGCTTAATCTATGAACTAGCGCTAAATAGGATGACTTGTCACCATCAAAACCACCTTCAGGATCTACAGCATTTATTCCAGACTCTGTTGTGTAGATTACTAGTAAATTTAATGAGGTTTGGGGTTTTGAAAACTTAGGCTCCATTCACACTCTGTGTTTTTGGTCTGTTTTTGCTCATCAGTTTTTGCAGCCAAAACCAGGAGTGGTACAATCAGAGGAAAAGTATAATAGAAACATGTGCTCCTCTTCTGGATTTATCACCCACTCCTGGTTTTGGCTACAAAAACTGATGAGCAAAAACAGACCAAAAACACAGAGTGTGAATGGAGCCTTATTCTCACATATCATTGGGTTAGGGGCATTTTGACTTAAAATCCAGAAGTGTTCTTTTCTCACTAATGGATTGGACGAAGACTGTCTTGGAACAAATCAAGCCACACATGTCACTTGAAGCAAGGATCATCAAGCTACAACTTGCCTACTTTGGACACATCATGCAAAGAGAGAAATTACTAGAGAAGGACATCATGGTAGGACGAATAGAAGAAACAAGGCAAAGAGAAAGACCAGCAACCAATGGCTTGATACTTTCAAGATAACGACAGAGTAGACCCTGGTGGACCTATATAGGCACGAGCAAGATTGATCTTCCTACAGAGCATTCATCCATCAAGTCACCCTGGCTTGAGATTCAGCTGAAGGCCGATAAATAATAATACTAATTGCATCATTGCTCTGGACGACTCAGTGTAGTCATTCATTATATAGACAACCCAGCTCTTTTCATTGTATAGTGGCAGTTCCTTGGCTCTGCAGATTTGCTTCTAAGGAGCTGTGCTCTTCTTATTCCATTTACTGGTTATATCTGGCTGCAAACAGCTGGACATTGGGAGTGTCATGTATTGGAATTTTACCAATGTAGAATGGATGAGGTCTCCAAAGGATAAGTCATCAACACCTTAAGCCTTAAAAACGTCTTGAAATGAAAACTGCTGGGGTTCCTTACCCAGTGACATCCTTACAATTGAGGTATCCTAACAAATTGGTTAACGTCTTTAAAATTGAAAGTGTTTTAAATTCATATGTTTGATACAGAAAAGAACAAGATACCAAAATAAAATAAAAACTTAGCCAGAGAAAAGGATGTAACATGAATGAAAAGAGAGTTGACCAGAAATGTGTTTTATGACCAAGTACAAGCAGTCCAACATGTACAATGCAAGGTTCAATGACCAAAGCTTCAACAGTTCTGTTATCGAGAAATTTGCTACTCATGGAACAATCAAGAACCTTCCAGGACATGGTGCAAAGAAGAAAATTGAAGAGAGAACCCAACGAAGATTTGTTACAAATGCGGCAAAGAGCCTACGTAAGAAATCTAGAGACCTCCAGGCTGAACTTAAGACATTAGGAGTGAGGCTTTCAACCGAACCTTTTGCCACACACTGAACAAAACAGATCTTTTTGGTCAAAAGCCAAGAAAAAAAATCTGGATTCTTTGTGTTTTTATTAGCTCAGATGCTTTGGAGACAATTTTGTAGATATTTGATTTTGTTAAAGGGATCCTGTCACCCCCAAAACACCTCAAAACCTATTAAAAGCTGTCCCTACAGCATAGTAACACTTTCCCTACACTCCTTTTACCTCCTAAAAGCACCAAGTGAAATAGGAGAAAAATGTTATTATAGTACCTCATTATGGATGATAATGAGTGACTATGCTATTCTTAGTCACTCATCCAGGCTCTCCCACTGCATGATATCACGCCTCCATAGGCGTGATCTTGGAATCTGATTAAAATGCGCGCCTCCCCGCCGCTCTCCTGTGTCTCGGCCGGCCTGTAGTGGGTCTTGGTGACGCGATACGCGTCATTTCCGGCGCCGGGTGACGTATACACCCGCGCCGCTCTGTTAGCTTCAAAACGCGCACTGCGCATGCGCATGCGCATGCGTAGTGCGGGTCTTGAAACCAACAGCGGCGCGGGTGTGAATACGTCACCCGGCGCCGGAAATGACGCGTATCGCGTCACCCAGCCCCAGTACAGGCCAGCAGAGACACAGGAGAGCGGCGGGGAGGCGCGCATTTTAATCAGATTCCAAGATCACGCCTATGGAGGCGTGATATCATGCAGTGGGAGAGCCTGGATGAGTGACTATGAATAGCATAGTCACTCATTATCATCCATAATGAGGTACTATAATAACATTTTTCTCCTATTTCACTTGGTGCTTTTAGGAGGTAAAAGGAGTGTAGGGAAAGTGTTACTATGCTGTAGGGACAGCTTTTAATAGGTTTTGAGGTGTTTTGGGGGTGACAGGATCCCTTTAAGTAGATAAAAACCTCCACGCCGTTTCTTACAAGAAAATAGCAGCTAGATATTTAGTTCTGGACCAGGGTGGGACAATAGAATTGTTTATGGCTCAGTGCATTGCATGAAACTAAATCATAAACCCAAGTGTTTTAGGAAGAATTTACTACTTTCATAAGAGTAGTATTTATGTGAATATTTCTGGATGTCAGTAATTGGTGGGACTTGTAGAAATATTGCTTGGTTCTAGTTATCTAAAATATCTCATGTCATCTCCCAAGATTTCCCACCCTTGACCCCAGTGTAGCAGATGTTTCTCTCAGTATTAGAAGCAATAACACATCATTTAGTTGTCTTGCCGGAGAAATGCTGTGGTATCACAATGACATAAGGAGACCTCAGTGCCAGCTCTTGTATACTGTATACTTAGAAATGGATTGTGAGAGCCACATGACTTATCTCCCGGATTGTGGTGAGGTCACTGTCATGTGTAATTGAATAAACAAGACTAGATAGTGTGAATTATACTGTTACGACTGAGCCCTTTCACGCACATGTGGGCAACTAACCAGTGGAGATGTTAACCACAGGTCCTCATACAGACTAGGAGTATTCCAAACCTGATCCTATTTTGTACCTGTTTGACCGCAGAAGTGGGCACCCTAAAGTAACACAATGGCCCCCTTACACAACATCAGATTACCCTGATTGCCCTTAACTACGCCCTAATCTGTAAACTAAGTTATAACACAAGACAACAATAAACATAAAATAAATGCACACAGGCAGAGGGCAAGATCCAGGGCTAAAGACGTGTTCACAAAGTCGTTCAGGGAAGACAGAAGAAACTGAAAGAAATTGAAATTCCCATCTGAATGAAGCGGTGGCCCTACATGTGCATTACTGCTCCATTCCTTCTCTATGGGACTACTGGAAATAGCCATTGCACAAGTCCACTCCAGAAAGTGGAGGTGATCATAGCACTCAGACTCTTCCACAATCAGTCTTTTATCAATTAACTATCCTATTTAGAGGTGATAACTTCTAAAGATTGGAACAGCCCTTTAAGCTTAAAGAGATTTTCCACTACTAGGAAAACCACTTCTGATTCCACATGTTTCCCCCTTGTAAAAAAAAAAGAGCCTGTACTCACCTCCCATACTTATGCCGTTCCAGCCCTGTCAATAATCGCAGTTTTGGGCTTATATGACATTTTGACGTCACGCGAGCCCAGCATCCAATCACTACTGACTTCTCTTTCCTTGCCTTCAGACCAAATGAGCAATTAACAGGTAGAGACTGGCGGACACAGCATCTCTTCCTGTTGATTGAGTCATTTGGTCCGAAAGCGGCAAGAAAGAAACTAGCCATGATTGGATGCGGGGCTCGCGTGACATCACACATAATGTCACATGAGCCCTTAACCACGATTATTGTCAGAGATGGAACAGCGGCAGCATGGGGGGTGAGTACAGGCTCTTTTATTTTACCTTGGGCAGACATGTGGAATCAGAAGGGGTTGAGTGGCCTGATTGGCATTTACAGACAAACCTCAGTACCTGTTGTGAGCTCCCTAATCTGGACCCATCGATCAATGGTAGAGGGATAAGTTTAACAAGCTCACAGCAGGCTCTGAGGTTGGTCCGTATACGCTCATGTGACCGCTCAACATTGAGCACCATGGAGGAGAGCAGAGAAATCCTTGTTAAGGCCCAGGTACACACACAGATAATTGTGCAGAGATTGTTCGCAGATCTCTGATTGCAGTGAAATCATGGACAAATTGTTACATTTGTACACGGCCACAAAATGGAACAATGTGTCCATGATTTCACTGCAACCAGAGATCTGTGAACAATATCTGCACAATTATCTGTGTGTGTAACTGGGCCTGTAGAGATATCCTGTGATGCAGAGCTGAATGTAAGGGATTGTTATCAGTGTGGGTCCTTGGTATACTAATTTTAAAGAGGACCTATTACCCCCCTGCTGCATGGGAAACTAAGTGCAGCACTGAATGCAGCACGTCTGCTGCATTCAGGGAAGGGCTCCCCCATGTCTCTAGCCTCCCTGTAAGCTTTAAAAAAGACATTAGAAAACTTACAGATAAGTAGTCTAATGGGTGGGATCTTATTAAGAGGTCTTCATTGCTGGCACAGTCCTCCAGCCTTATCCTTGTGTGTTCCGCCTCTCTATGTGTCTGCTGCCGCCTCCTCTTCTGCTGGCACTGCCCTTCTCCTCTCTTGGGTCTGCCCTCCTTTTCTGCTCCTTGTGACGTCAAGAGCAGAAGAGGAGGGCAGACCCAGGAGAAGAGGAGGGCAGAGCCAGCAGAAGAGGAGGTGGCGGCAGACATATAGAGAGGCGGAACACACAAGGAGGAGGCTGGAGGACTGTGCCAGCAGTGAAAACCTCTTAATAAGATCCCACCCAACTTAGGGCCCTTTCACATCAGCGTTTTTTTAAATTTGCGGCAGATGCGGTGAAAAAACCGCATCTGCCGCAACTGCCGCATAACGGTTCCACTTGCGGCACGGTTGCGGTTTTTTCCATAGGAAGTATAGGGGGACTTGCGGCAGATGCGGCAAGTGCGGTATTGCACTTGCGGCAGGTGCGGCAGAGAAAAAAACCGCGGCTTACTGCGGTTTTTTTCTCTGCCGCACCTGCGGCAAGTGCAATACCGCACTTGCCGCATCTGCCGCAAGTCCCCCTATACTTCCTATGGAAAAAACCGCAACCGTGCCGCAAGTGGAACCGTTATGCGGCAGTTGCGGCAGATGCGGTTTTTTCACCGCATCTGCCGCAAATTTAAAAAAACGCTGATGTGAAAGGGCCCTTACCTGTAAGTTTTCTAAAGTCTTTTTAAAAGCTTACAGGGGGTCTAGAGACATGGGGGTGCCCTTCCCTGAACGCAGCAGCCATGCTGCATTCAGTGCTGCATTTAGTTTGCCATACACCAGGCAGGTGACAGGTCCACTTTAAATAGGTTATCCAGGACTTTGATATTTATAGGCAATTCTTATCAAACATCATTAATATCTGATGGGTGGTGGACTGATACATTACATTTTCACAAATTGTTATATCCCACCGCAGCCGTAAAAAAAACATATACAGAACAATACATCTCTGGAATTCATGTAGTGGTAATCCTCTTGTACTGCCACTGAGATTCCATTAAAATGAATGGGAGCCAAGCTTCAGGAACCCAAGACCTAAATATTATATGGTGTTACCACTCCGAAAACTGTTTAAGTACAGCCACTGTGAGGCTTGGCTACAAATGATTGGTGGATCTGGCGATTATTGGATCCCCATCAATAAATTGATAAACTATCCAAAAGGTTGGTGATAACTATAAAAGTCCTGGGTTACCACTATAAAGTTTCATGTCAAAGTTCCGCACAGTCAGACTCTCTTGAACTATGCTAAAGTCATAATACTTGCTAATGACAAACGGGATTTGAGGAACACTGTATAAATGCATTGTGCTTATCCCATTTGGGGAATACAGAACTCTTGACCACATCAGAGGGGACTTGATTTCCAAGACACCACACTGTTTGCCAGTTGGGTAAATGATTCTCATATAAATGCACAATGGTCCCAGTGTTGCGATAGATGGATTTTCTTGGACACCGTTGTGTGTCTTAGCGTACAGTATGTTAACAAGGTCACTAGTTTTTCAGAAACCTTGGCACTTTCCAGATGAAGCAGCATGAGATCTTTTCAAATAGGATCTTTGTAAAGTGTATTTACTACTCAGTGGGTTAGAAATGATAAATGTGATGTCTTACGAACATGAATATGTTTCCTACACAGTCATACACAGGATTTGGCGCCATCATCTAGTATCAAATGTAGCATTATTATTTGATTCAAAGATTTTGCATTTGAAAGAAACCAAAAATTGGAAATGCATCAGTGATCCGCTCAGTTCTTACGTGCACATGGGATATATCTATTCCCAGGTTTGGACATCAATGGTACTATCATGGCTATATGGGATTATATGATGTTTGCAAACTGGGATGTGGGATGTGGTTGGTTTGTTGTTTTTTTCTCTTTTAGTGCCACAAATCTGGTTGCGGTTCTTATTTTTGTATCTCTCAGTTCAGAATCAATTCAGTTCATGTCATAAGAAAACGATCCTTAATTACAATATGTTTTACGGGACAAAGTTTCATATATAAATATGTTGATCTTCACAGTATATACTGGTGCATCTCAATGAATTAGAATATCATCAAAAAGTTCATCTATTTCAGTAATTCAATACATAAAGTGAAACTCATATATTATATATGAAGTTCTCCAGCACTACCACTGTGTATATACTCCATTTACTACAGCTTCGGGGGCCGCCAGCATTTGTCCAACCTGTGGGGGGGCCTGTGTCTTGTCTCCAGCGTCTGTGCTTCTTTACTGCCTGGTTACTGCGGTGCATACTTCCGGTATGAAGCATGTCACATCCGGTTTAACAAAACATAGAGATGAAGCCGCACTCGTCCTCCGGGTTTAACTTACTTTATTTAATCAAACGAAATCAGGTTTTTATAGCAGAGCTTGCGGGTGGGAGGATGGGGGATTCCAAATACAATGGTCCTTTCGCGCCGCCAAGTGGCGCTTCAATAGGTAACATTTGTTACCTGTTGAAGTGCCACTAGGTGGCGCAAAACAGCCGTCGTATTTGGAATCCCCCATCCTCCCACCCGCAACCCCCGCTGTAAAAACCTGATGTCTGTATGATTAAATAAAGTAAGTAAACCCAGAGGACGAGTGCCGGTTCATCTCTATGTTTCATTAAATCATATAATATATAGAGCCATTTTAATTAGTTTTTTAATGCACTTTTGCTTGTAGATTTTCCGAAATCTGCAAGGAAATCTCCATGCCACGAAAGTCAATGAGAATCCTGAAGTTTTGTGCCCACGTTCAGGTTTTTTCCCTTGCAGATTTGGTTGCAGAAAAAATATACAGCATTTCAATTGTTTCTGCATTCTTCTGTGTGTTTTTCTCATTGACTTCATTAAACAAAAAATCTTTTAAAAACACACTAAATTGTGGCACAAAAGTACATTTTTCCCTGCAGTGTTTTTCCTGCAAGTAGATGCAGATTTGATGCAGAAATTTCTGCAGCCAAATCTGCAATGTGGGCACTTGATCCTCAAGGTCACTAGATTTTTAAACAATCAATAAAGTAGAAATGAAAGGCCCAAAAAGACAGTTTATGAAAACTAATATCCACAAAAGATCACTTGTAGCTAAAAAAACACATTGCTTGAAAAACACTGTAAGACTGTAGAGGTTCTGTCAAGCATGGGTCACCCTCCAAGTGTGACCCTAGCCTAACTCATCCATCAGCAGGAAATGTGCAAGAAACAAAGACCTTCTAAAAAGCCAGATGATGGCTTCACCTCTTACCGATGCCGCTCCGGTCCCATGGTGCCATCGTGTGCCCATAAATTCTAACTGGTCAGAAGTTAGAAGTTACATCACAAGCTCCAAATTTATCTCTATGAGAGCCAGAACGAGGCCAGAACGAAGCTTTCATAGAGGTATACTGAGTTGTGACCTCTGGGGTGCTCCATGAAACACTGAAGCTGCCAGCAGTTCACAACTTACTGGAGACCAACCGGCACAACGCTGGAAAAAGATGAAGATGGCAAAAGGTGAGTATAAGACCGGAGGCATGGACTTAAAATGAAGAACCACTCCAGCGGTACAATATAAAATGCTGTAGTGGTGCTTTAATGAAATCCAATTACAAAAGATGATTTTTAGCACACAATATATGCATTTAAGAAAACATTTAATTGACCCAACAGGTGTCCATATCTTTTAATTAGGATATCATCATTTAACAATAAGGTAGCTATCATAGTTTTTCTTGGGGAACAACAATCCTATTGTAGATTATATTGTTCTCAGATTTATGTTGCTTAATTAGCTTGCATTTGTTTGATATTGCAGAAAAATAATTATATATATTTTTTTATTTTAGGTAAAATACTGTTCCGGAGGAGCCACATACGTGATGTAGCTGTGAAGAGGCTGAAGCCCATTGATGAGTATTGCAGGGTATGAACATGTTAATGTGATATTAGTATTGTTTCTATACCTTATTACTTTTCTTAGGTTGGGGGTCTCCTCTGGATAGTTTTGTATATTTAACTTTTTCCTAGGACTAAAAAAAATATTATAGTAGTATCGACACTGACACATGAAGGACACCAGTGGTGCGTGATGGAACCTACAGTTAGGGCCAGAAATATTTGGACAGTGACACATGTTTTGTTATTTTAGCTGTTTACAAAAACATGTTCAGAAATACAATTATATATATAATATGGGCTGAAAGTGCACACTCCCAGCTGCAATATGAGAGTTTCCACATCCAAATCAGAGAAAGGGTTTAGGAATCATAGCTCTGTAATGCATAGCCTCCTCTTTTTCAAGGGACCAAAAGTAATTGGACAATGGACTCTAAGGGCTGCAATTAACTCTGAAGGCGTCTCCCTCATTAACCTGTAATCAATGAAGTAGTTAAAAGGTCAGGGGTGGATTCCAGGTGTGTGGTTTTACATTTGGAAGCTGTTGCTGTGACCAGACAACATGCGGTCAAAGGAACACTCAATTGAGGTGAAGCAGAACATCCTGAGGCTGAAAAAAAAGAAAAAATCCATCAGAGAGATAGCAGACATGCTTGGAGTAGCAAAATCAACAGTTGGGTACATTCTGAGAAAAAAGGAATTGACTGGTGAGCTTGGGAACTCTAAAAGGCCTGGGCGTCCACGGATGACAACAGTGGTGGATGATCGCCGCATACTTTATTTGGTGAAGAAGAACCCGTTCACAACATCAACTGAAGTCCAGAACACTCTCAGTGACGTAGGTGTATCTGTCTCTAAGTCAACAGTAAAGAGAAGACTCCATGACAGTAAATACAAAGGGTTCACATCTAGATGCAAACCATTCATCAATTCCAAAAATAGACAGGCCAGAGTTAAATTTGCTGAAAAACACCTCAAGAAGCCAGCTCAGTTCTGGAAAAGTATTCTATGGACAGATGAGACAAAGATCAACCTGTACCAGAATGATGGGAAGAAAAAAGTTTGGAGAAGAAAGGGAACGGCACATGATCCAAGGCACACCACATCCTCTGTGAAACATGGTGGAGGCAACGTGATGGCATGGGCATGCATGGCTTTCAATGGCACTGGGTCACTTGTGTTTATTGATGACATAACAGCAGACAAGAGTAGCCGGATGAATTCTGAAGTGTACCGGGATATACTTTCAGCCCAGATTCAGCCAAATGCTGCAAAGTTGATTGGACGGCGCTTCATAGTACAGATGGACAATGACCCCAAGCATACAGCCAAAGCTACCCAGGAGTTCATGAGTGCAAAAAAGTGGAACCTTCTGCAATGGCCAAGTCAGTCACCAGATCTTAACCCAATTGAGCATGCATTTCACTTGCTGAAATCCAGACTTAAGACGGAAAGACCCACAAACAAGCAAGACCTGAAGGCTGCGGCTGTAAAGGCCTGGCAAAGCATTAAGAAGGAGGAAACCCAGCGTTTGGTGATGTCCATGGGTTCCAGACTTAAGGCAGTGATTGCCTCCAAAGGATTCACAACAAAATATGGAAAATAAAAATATTTTGTTTGGGTTATGTTTATTTGTCCAATTACTTTTGACCTCCTAAAATGTGGAGTGTTTGTAAAGAAATGTGTACAAATCCTACATTTTCTATCAGATATTTTTGTTCAACCCTTCAAATTAAACGTTACAATCTGCACTTGAATTCTGTTGTAGAGGTTTCATTTCAAATCCAATGTGGTGGCATGCAGAGCCCAACTCGCGAAAATTGTGTCACTGTCCAAATATTTCTGGCCCTAACTGTATGTGTTTGCTATAATGTGATCCATTGTGTTTCATTCACAGTGTCTGTCATTTTACTGGGAAAGATGTGTCTTATAATGCCTTATATATTACTGACTTCTTAAAGCAAGGGTGGGGAACCTTTTACTGCCAAGGGGCCATTTGGAAATTTCTACCATTCTTCAAGGGCCACACAAAACTATCAACTTGAAAATTAACAGCTATATTTGGTTAAACAATCAACTCACCTCTACTGTGGTGGTTGGAGCCAGGGGCGGAACTACTGTGGTGCAGCTGGTGCAGATGCACCAGGGCCCTGACCGGCTAGGGGGCCCCTTCAATCCTGCAGGGGGCCCCCCAGCCAACCCCCGTAAGCCGCTGTCAGAGGAAAGGAGGGTCAGGCAAGGGAAGCAGAAAGCTTCCAGCTTCCCTTGCCTGATCCCACCCCTCGTCTCCTCTGCCCCTCCGGCTCCCAGCGCGGCATAGCAGGTAGGAGAGCCTCCGCAAACCTCTCCGCCGTCCGCCAACACCACATCGCAGCCCCCCCCCCCCCGGGTCGCGCCAACGGCCAACAGCAGAGCCCCCCCCCCCCGCTCCTCAACACGGCTGCACCAGGGCCCCCTGGCGTAAAGGTCCGCCACTGGTTGGAGCAGCTTCTATTTGGTGCGGCTGTGATGTTAGGTGATATTGATCATGTTGCTACTCAACAGCTTTTCCAGACAGGGGCATATACGACACTGGGCAGGCTGAGGCTGGGGCATAGATATCACTGGGGAGGTGGATTTAAAGGGCAAGCAGTAGGCAAAATGCTTCTGCCAGCCCAAGCACTGTGGCCGCCAGGAATCTGCCCAGGGGACCGCAAAAAAGTTTTCAAGGGCTGCATGTGGCCCTGTCTTAAGGGGATCCTGACTTCGAAAAATGAGCCCCCAGCCCCTTAACCTTCCTAGCGGTATTCCCGAGCCTGACTCGGGGTTAACATTCACTGCCAGAAGCGGTAACCCCGAGTCAGGCTCGGGCTTACCCGCGGTCGCGGCAGATGCGGTGAAAAAACCGCATCTGCCGCACTTGCCGCATAGCTGCCGCACTTGCGGCGCGGTTGCGGCGCGGTTGCGGTAATCGCCATAGTAAGTATAGGGGGACTTGAGGCAGATGCGGCAAGTGCGGTTTTGCACTTGCGGCAGGTGCGGCCGCGAAAAAAAACCGCACTTGCCGCACCTGCCGCAAGTGCAAAACCGCACTTGCCGCATCTGCCGCAAGTCCCCCTATACTTACTATGGCGATTACCGCAACCGCGCTGCAAGTGCGGCGGCTATGCGGCAAGTGCGGCAGATGCGTTTTTTTCACCGCATCTGCCGCGACCGCGGGTAAGGCCGCCTTTAGCACAAAATTCCTGACCTAATCATACCGCCAGGGAGGTTAGTACCTTTCCCTGCAGCATGCTAACACCTCTGCAGCCATCCCTTTGTGTGGCCAGAGCGTTATTGTAATGTTAATAAAAGTGCTTTTTATACTTTATTTCCAGCAGCTTCTCAGCATTTGAGAAGCTGCAAAAGGCGTGCCTAGCTTCTGTTCCCCGCTGCCTGCTTGTTAATTATGCACGCCCTGATAGACGTGCTACAGATCCGAGAGCCTGTGCGCGTCATAAAAGGGGCGGTAAAGCAGGGATGACACAATTGCTTTTGCGGCTTTTCAAATGCTGAGAAGCCACTGGAAATTGGGTATAAAAAGCACATTTATTAACATTACAATAACGCTCTGGCCACACAAAGGGATGGCTCCAGAGGTGTTACCATGCTGCAGGGAAAGGTATTAAGGGGGCTGGGGGCTCATTTTCCGGGGTCAGGATCCCTTTAACCCCTTCCAGACCCTTGGCCCACCCCCTGGGCCATGGAATGATCGGGCTCCTGCAGGTCGAGTGAAGGTGTCACTGACCTGTCACTCGGCCTGCAGGTACATGGGGAGTTGTACAACACCCCAGGGGGGGTCGATTTGCCCCCACCTCCACCCCCCCGGCTACAGGCGCGGTGATTGGCACTCAAAAGTGAAAGTGAAAATCACCGCGCCTGTAATGCTTCCCTGTCTGCCGCTGCTATCCCTACCCTCCAATCTTCTCCCCTGTCATCCTCTAACTGTCCCCCTGCCCCCCACCTCTCTTTCCTGCCCCCTCTTCATCTTTCTTACCCCCCCACTTCCTTTTCCTGCCGCCTGCTTCCTGTCCCTGCCGGCCGCTTCCTCTTCCTGCCGCCCGCCTCCTCCTGCCTGCCCCCACTTCCTCCTGCCTGCCCCCGCTTCCTCCTAAGTGCCCCCCTACTTCTCCTGTCACCCCCCTCTTCCCCCTTCCTGCCCCCCGATCACCGGAGCGGCTATCGCCTCTCCCACTCACCCCTCCGGCGGCCGCTCTGTCTCCACTGCGTCCCGCTCCTCCTCCTCCTCTTCACCGCCTCCGGATCTGACAGCTGTGTGCTGGAGCTGCCAGATCACTTTCTACAGCTAGATCCTGAGGATCTAGCTGCAGGAAGTGATCTGACAGCTCCAGCACAGTGATCCACAGTGACCATTATGTGATCACTGTGGATCACTGTGCTGGATCTGTCAGATCACTTTCTACAGCTGTATCCTGAGGATCTAGCTGCAGGAAGTGATCTGACAGCTCCAGCACAGTGATCCACAGTGACCATTATGTGATCACTGTGGATCACTGTGCTGGATCTGTCAGATCACTTTCTACAGCTGGATCCTGAGGATCTAGCTGCAGGAAATGATCTGACAGCTCCAGCACAGTGATCCACAGTGACCATTATGTGATCACTGTGCTGGAGCTGTCAGATCACTTTCTGCAGCTGGATCCTGGGGATCGAGCTGCAGAAAGCAATCTGACAGCCCGGGCGCACTGATGCACATAGTGGGTCTCTGCGCCCGGGCTCTTTGATCGCTGCTCTACAGCCCGATCTCCTTGCATGGGCATCGAGCTGCAGAAAGTGATCTGACACCCCGGGCGCAGTGACCCACTATGTGCATCACATGCGCCTGGGCTGCCAGATCGCTTTCCGCAACTCGATCCCCATGCAGGGGGATCGAGCTGCAGAAAGCAATCTGACAGCCTGGGCGCAGTGATGCACATAGTGGGTCACTGTGCCCAGGCTCTTAGATCGCTGCTCTGCAGCCCGATCTCCCTGCATGGGCATCAAGCTGCAGAAAGCGATCTGACAGCCCGGACGCAGTGATGCACATAGTGGGTCAATGCGCCTGTGCTGCCAGATCACTTTCCGCAGCTCGATCCCCATGCATGGGGATCGAGCTGCTGAAAGCGATCTGGCAGCCCAGGCGCAGTGATGCACATAGTGGGTCACTGCGCCCGGGGTGTCAGATCACTTTCTGCAGCTCGATCACCATGCTGACGGATTGGGCTCCAGAGTAGCGATCTGAAAGCAAAGGCGATCGAGCGGCGTGGGACCTTCGTTGTGGACTACGTCGGAGACAATCGAACGTCGTGGGACCTTCATTATGGACTACGTCGGAGCGATCGGGCGTCGTGGGACCTTCGTTGTGGACTACGTCGGATCTTTTTATAATAAAGATGGAGTCCGAATTGTGTCTGTGTTTTTTTTCAAATAAAAAGATTTTTCTCTGTGTGTATTTATTGACTATTTACCGTACTAGAGATTCCTAATGGCGGGTCTAACATTGGCCCTATATTATGAATCTCGGGCTTAGTGCCAGCTGCCAATAAAAAGCTGGCATTAACCCCTTTATTACCCAGTTAGCCACTGGCACCAGGGCAACTGGAAGAGCGTGGGTACAGCACCAGAAAATGGTGCTTCAATGAATGCGCCATTTTCTGGGGTGGCTGTGGGCTGCAATTTGCACCAGGGGGGGCCCAGAACGCTTGGGCCTCTCTATGCTGAGGATTCCATCCCCCAGCTGCCTAGTTGTACCTGGCTGGACCAAAAATATGGCGGAGCCCCACGTAATTTTTTTTCTAGAATTAGTTCTAGAAATTAAAAAAAAAAAAAGGGCTTCGCTGTATTTTTGGTTCCAGCCAGGTATGACGAAGCAGCTGGGGGCTGGTGGCAGTCCGTAGCTGCCAAGTTGTACCTGGCTGGACCAAAAATATGGCGGAGCCCTATGTCATTTTTTTTCTTGAAATAATTCTAGAAATAAAACAAAAATAGGCTTCGCTGTATTTTTGGTTCCAGCCAGGTACAATGAGGCAGCTGGGGGCTGGTGGCAGTCCATAGCTGCCAAGTTGTACCTGGCTGGACCAAAAATATGGCAGAGCCCCATGTCATTTTTTTTTTTTTAAATTCTACAAATAAAATGACATGGAGCTTTGCCGTATTTTTGGTTGCCAGCCAGGTACAACTTGGCAGCTAGGGGGCTAGAATCCTCAGCATGGAGAGACCCAAATGTATTGGGTCCCCTATGCTGCGAATTGTAACTACTAGACTAGTATGTTTTTTCACAAAAAGTTTCTTTATTCATTTATACGTCTCAATTTGTGAAGCACATGGGGGTTCAAAGTGCTCACTGTGCATCTAGATATGTTCCCTGGGGGGTCTAGTTTCCAAAATGGGGTCACTTGTGGGGGATCTCAAATGTTTAGGCACACAGGGGCTCTCCATACGCGACCTGGTGTCCGCTAACAATTCCAATTGTTGGCAAACACCAGGTTGCGTATGGAGAGCCCCTGTGTGCCTAAACATTGGAGCTCCCCCACAAGTGACCCCATTTTGGAAACTAGACCCCCCAAGGAACCTATCTAAATGCATAGTGAGCACATTGAATCCCCAGGTGCTTCACAAACTGAGCCATAATAAGGTAAAAATACTTTTTTTTCACACAAATTTTCTTTTTTAATTTGTACGGATCAATTTGTGAAGCATCTGGGGGTTCAAAGGGATCACTATGCATCTAGATATGTTCCCTGGGGGGTCTAGTTTCCAAAATGGGGTCACTTGTGGGGGAGCCCCAATGTTTAGGCACACAGGAGCTCTCCAAATGCGACATGGTGTCTGCTAACAATTTGAGCTGATTTTCCATTCAAATTGTTAGCGGACACCATGTCGCGTTTGGTGAGCCCCTGTGTGCCTAAACTTTGGGGCTCCCCACAAGTGACCCCATTTTGGAAACTAGACCCCCCAAGGAACCTATCTAGATGCATAGTGAGCACTTTGAATCCCCAGGTGCTTCACAAACGGATCCGTAATAAGGTAAAAATACTTTTTTTTCACACAAATTTTCTATTTTAATTTGTACGGATCAATTTGTGAAGCACCTGGGGGTTCAACGGGCTCACTATGCATCTAGATATGTTCCCTGGGGGATCTAGTTTCCAAAATGGGGTCACTTGTGGGGGAGCCCCAATGTTTAGGCACACAGGAGCTCTCCAAATGCGACATGGTGTCTGCTAACAATTTGAGCTGATTTTCCATTCAAATTGTTAGCGGACACCATGTCGCGTTTGGTGAGCCCCTGTGTGCCTAAACTTTGGAGCTCCCCCACAAGTGACCCCATTTTGGAAACTAGACCCCCCAGGGAACTTATCTAGATGGGTGGTGAGCATATTGAACCCCCAGGTTCTTCACAAATTAATTCATGAAAATGAAAAAAACATTTTTGTGGAAAAAAGATTACTTTTTAATTTTTACGGATCAATTTGTGAAGCACCTGCGGGTTCAAAGTGCTCACAATGCATCTAGATATGTTCCCTGGGGGGGTCTAGTTTCCAAAATGGGGTCACTTGTGGTGGAGCCCCAATGTTTAGGCACACAGGGGCTCTCCAAATGCGATATGGTGTCCGCTAACAATTTGAGGTGATTTTCCATTCAAATTGTTAGCGGACACCATGTCGCGTTTGGAGAGCCCTGTGTGCCTAAACTTTGGAGCTCCCCACAAGTGACCCCATTTTGGAAACTAGACCCCCCAGGGAACTTATCTAGATGGGTGGTGAGCATATTGAACCCCCACATGCTTTACAAATTGATCTGTGAATATGGAAAAAGTACTTTTTTTTCACAGAAATGTTCTTTTAGCCTCAATTCTTTCATTTTCACATGGGTAACAGGATAAAATTCATCCAAAAATTTGTTGGGCAATTTCTCCTGAGTACACCGATACCTCATATGTGGTCATAAACCACTGTTTTGACGCGCGGCAGGGCTCAGAAGTGAAGGAGCGCCATTTCACTTTTTGAATGGAAAATTAGCTCCAAAAGTCAAATTGCTCTCTTTCCCTTCAGAGCCCTACCGTGCGCCCAAACGGTGGTTTATGATCACATATGTGGTATCAATATACTCAGGAGAAATTGCCCAACAAATTTTAGGATCCATTTTATCTTGTTGCCCATGTGAAAATGAAAAAATTGAGGATACAAGAACATTTTTGTTAGAAAAATTGAAATATCCATTTTTTTGTTTCCAATTTGCTTAGTTCCTGTGAAGCACCTGAAGGGTTAATAATCTTCTTGAATGTAGTTTTGAGTAGCTTGAGGGGTGCAGTTTTTGGAATGGTGTCACTTTTGGGTGTTTTCTGTCATGTACATCCCTCAAAGGGACTTCAAATGTGATGTGGTCACTAAAAAAAATGGTTTTGTAAATTTTGGT
The DNA here is from genome assembly GCA_033576535.1 of Allobates femoralis. NCBI lineage: Eukaryota > Metazoa > Chordata > Amphibia > Anura > Aromobatidae > Allobates > Allobates femoralis. The sequence goes on along the minus strand of JARQOC010000006.1, from coordinate 78,470,065 downwards.
GGAAAAATGAAAAATTGCTCATGAACTTTGAACCCTTATAACTTCCTAACAAAATTTTTTTTTTTTTCCAAAATTGTGCTGATGTAAAGTAGACATGTGGGAAATATTATTTCATAACTATTTTGTGTCACATAACTCTCTGGTTTACCAGAAGAAAAATTCAAAATTAGAAAATTGCAAAATTTTCAAAATTTTTGCCATATTTTTAATTTTTTCACAAATAAACGCAAAAATTATCGACCTAAATTTAATACTAACATGAAGCCCAATATGTCACGAAAAAACAATCTCAGAATCGCTAGGATCCGTTGAAGTGTTCCCGAGTTATAACCTCATAAAGGGACACTGGTCAGAATTGCAAAAAATGGCAAGGTCATGAAGGGGTTAAAGGAAACCTGTCAGGTCCCAAATGCCGTCCAAGCCAGAAGCATTCACATTTACACATCAAAAACCCCTTCTTAACCAGCCCTGTATAATATAATTTTCTAAAATCAATGTGTAATTAAAAAAAAGACATTTATTACTTCTGCTTTTTGTATGCAAATGAGGTCTTTAACTAGTTGAAGGGGTGTTGTTTCCCCCAAACTAGTTGTCTTCTTTTCATGCTATCACACCCCTGTGGAAGTGATAACATAAGTTTGTGATGGCGGGACATACACACACACACCGCTTCAGGAGTGCACTGACGCTACTGAAATGTGGTGTGCATATGTGCAAGATTTCCAGGATATGCCATGTTGCCTTCCACAGGAGTGTGATAACATGGAAAAAGGGCAGACTAGTCTGAGGAAACAATGTCCCTTCGACTAGTCAAAGCCCTAATTTACATACATAAAGCAGAGGTAATAAATGCTTTTTTTACACATTGATTTGAGAGTATCATATTATACAGGGCTGGTTAGGAAGGGAATGTTGTTGTGCAAATGGGAATGCTGCTAGCTTGGATTGCAGAAGGCACCAACAGGTTTCCTTTAACGGAAACTGCATGAGAAACTCCTATCGTACCTTCCAATGCAGATATAAGTTGGGCCTTATGTCTTTTTTTCTCTTTCTTCTCAGGCTTTAGTTAAATTACCAGTACATATATCGCGCTGTGAAGAGGTCTTAAGGTTCTTTGAAGCTCGGCCTGAAGACCTGGACCCACCTAAAGAGTAAGTGTAGATTTTCTGTGTGCGCACTCTGTTTTATATTTATTAGCTCCCATAAATCACTCTTCCCTGGAAATCTTAGTGCAGCAGGTTTGTAATTTTATAAAAAATAATAATAATACAATATATTATAGCTAAATTTTTCCAATTTTATAGAGACTTTGACCCTTAAAATTCCAAGAATTGCCTCATTTTGGGAAGGTTATATATATTTATATCTGAAAATCTTTGAATAGGCTATGAAGAATAGGCACCTGACATGATTCAATAGATAAACAGGAATGGTACCTAAAAGCTAGATGTCAGTGCTCTATGTGTCCATGCTATTTGGTTATTAGATATGAGAGATGTTTTGTATAGTCTATTCATAGCCAATATGTTGGCATCATATACAGCGAGTAAAATAGCTGTTGAACACCAAATTTCTAAGTAAATGCATTTCAAAAGGTGCTATGCCCATGAATTTCTCACCAAATGTTTCTCACCAAACCCATCAAATCCACACAGGCATTGTCGATAACAGCCCATCTAATTCACTCAGGCAAAGAAAAGAAACCATAGATGTCCAGAAATTAAGTTATGTGTAATAAAAGAAATGATACAGGTAAAACGCATTGAACAAACTGACTTAATTTAATTAACACTTCATTCACAAGTCTTTGTTGATGATAAAGATGCCTCCTGTAGTCGCATGCATTGCTCAAGTGGATTTTCGCCCATTCTTCCACACAAAACTTTTCATATCATGAAGGTCATGTGTTCTCCTTCTATAAGCAAAGAGATTTATAAAGTTCCTTCCATAAATTTTCTATTGGGTTCAGCTCAGGTGATTGTCTCGGCCATTCTATTGGATTCAGCTCAGGTGATTGTCTCGGACATTCTATTGGATTCAGATCAGGTAATCAGCTTGGCCATTCTATTGGATTCAGCTCAGGTGATCAGCTTGGCCATTCTATTGGATTCAGCTCAGGTGATCAGCTTGGCCATTCTATTGGATTCAGCTCAGGTGATCAGCTTGGCCATTCTATTGGATTCAAATCAGGTGATCAGCTTGGCCATTCTATTGGATTCAGCTTAGGTGATCAGCTTGGCCATTCTATTGGATTCAGCTCAGGTGATCAGCTTGGCCATTCTAGCAGCTTTATTTCCTTTCTCTGAAACCATTTGAGAGTTTCCTTGGCTGTGTGTTTGGGATCATTGTCTTGGTGAAATGTCCTCCCTTGCTTCATCTTCATCACCCTGGTAGATGGCATCAGAGTTTTATCAAGAATGTCTCTGTACATTTGTCCATTCATCTTTTTCTTCAATTCTATGACGTTTGCTAGTTTTATCAGTTTGGTCAATGTCAATTATTATCATCAAAGTTGGGTTAGAGTCTCTATCTTTTCCTTTCTAGCAGTTTGTGAAAAACGGATACCACTTAGATGACATCCGAGTGATGCCTGGTTTTTCTCATGATCCTATAGACTTAGGCTCCTTTCACATCAGCTGTATTGCAATTTCACAGTAGATCTGGCAGATATCAATACACCTGCCGGATCTACTGCGTAATGGACGACTTGAAGCACCGATCCAGCAAGCCCCATTCATTCTCTATGGGTCTCGCGGTCGGGTGCGGCTTGTGCGGTATTGCCAAATCTGGCAGATCTGGCACTTGCAGCTGGGTGAAAAAAAACACTCAAGCAGCGGTTTTTTTTTTTTTTGCAGTGCCGCAAGTGCTGGATTCGGCAATACCGCACTTGCTGCACCCGACCACAAGCCCCATAGAGAATGATTGGGGCTTGCCAGATCAATGCCACAAGTCGGCCATTACACAGTAGATCCGGGAGGTGTGGAAATATCTTCCGGATCTACCGTGAAAGTGCAATACAGTTGATGTGAAATCACCCTTAAATTGACATTTTTATCCGAAACTTGGTTCAGTATCGGACATGTCTCCGCAATTTTGTGTAGACCAATTGATCTGTGAATCACCGCAGACATTTGAATGGCTGCATTGACTATTATAGGTACAAGTCTTATTCGTAAAAAACATGGGTAGACCTCATACACAAAAACGAACTTGTGAATGTGCCCTAAAAATTCTATACAATAGAGGGTACCATTTATAATGTGTAATCTGGTGACAGATCCTCTTTAAATAAAAGAGTACATCTGGCAGAGTACAGAACCCATCAAAGTTTTCAGTTTAACTGCCAAGAAGATGAAAGAGCCGACCTGGAGTAGTTCTTCTAACCGTAAGAAAACGTTACAGTTCACTCTGCCCTGAGGGTGATTGAGCAGTGATCAGTCAGTTGTTGCAGCAGTAATCTGACTTAATTAGAAATCTATTACCATGCAAATTTCTGTTGTGGTGCTTGATGCAAGCTCATTTATCTTTAGTTCAATATCCTGTTCCTTCCTGCTCAGTTACAATTAAGGGTAATGAGTAATGTGAATTATTTTCTGGAAGTAATTCTTTTGTACTGTTCTCACTTTGCAACCCCAAATTAGTAAATGATTGTGAATACTTTTTGTTGGCAAGGATCCTTCTATCTTGGGGTTGAGGTTTGGGTTCAGCATGATAAATCCAGGCACATAACAAAGGCTTTGGTTCTTTACACTTTTCCAATTGGGCCTTACTGTCAAGCTGTTTCCTGATGATAGACAGGACTAAACTGAATGTTTTTAAAGTGCCTATTTAGTTTTTTGGGGGCTTTGGATTATTGATGATTTACTACACAACTGAGTAGAACCATTCTTATTGCGTTTGCAATTTTCCCTATGATAAATGTTTAGGTTTGTTTTCCAAAATCTGTCCACATGATTAATTAAGCGTACTACTGTGTAATTTTTTGTAATTTGTTTTGACCACAAAAATGCCTCTTGTGGTCTCAACATTTAGAAATCAGCATTTAGGAGTCAAGTCCTCCGTGCACTTATCCACATGGAGAGTTTACAAAACCTAAATGAAGATAAAATGAAGCTTAGTTTGATGGAGCTGTAGGGATATTTGCCACTAGTGGGTTCTAGGACGGGGTCAAGAAGTTAATCTTGCAATACAAATATATCGATAATTGATTAATTGCCAGATAAAACAACTTTCTGTTAGCTGTGGCCATAATGTACAGGAGTCAAATCCATTTTTTTTCATTTTTGATCTTCAGCATTGCACTGTTCCACTGCCTCCTGGCTTTTTGCTTGCCCCAGGGGTGTGGGTGCTCCTGACGATTAACAATTCAGACCGGCGACACGGTGGACCCACCGACCCGATCTGTGTTCTCTTCGATGCTGCTAGGCGCACAGCAACATTTGAGGACCACCGTGACACTGAAGATAGCCAAAGATTGATTGCAAGATATAACAGAATTTTTGAAAAGACACTCACCTTGACTAGGAAACTAGTCACTTCTTATACAATGTAGAGGTGGCCGCTAACCTTGGCAGGGGAGTGTCATTTGTAAAATCAATAATCTCTCTGGTCAGAACATTTTTAATAAGATGTAAATTGCAAAGTTGCATATTTACAATTCACTTGAGACAAGCCCTTATTGTAAAATATATATTTTTAAATTATTTTTGCAAATTTTTAGAATCTTCCAATGGAACAATGTATTGAAATTGCCTGTTAACTCCCATTCTAAAACAAAAAAAATATGTATTCAACATAATGCACATTTTCATTTTACAGTAGTCCTTCATATAGGAAATGGTAACATCAAACATGGGTTCTCTAACCTCCTTCTTTTTTTCTTAAAGGGAACCTTTCAACCCCTTTGGGTATTTTAAACTGTGCTCATCAGCTTAAACATAATGTAAATGGGGTTCTAGTAACCCCTGTATGTGCCCAGACTAACCCCTCATACCTGTGAGAATAACTTTTATTGTGTCCAGCAGTGTGTCCTATTGAGTTACAGAGGCTGCTATATGGTCATGGTGGCTAAACCCTTCACCGCCCCTCCGGGCTGCAAAACCCACCCAGCATGTTTTAAACTTCCCGCCCCTCTTCTGGCCGGTGCTTGAGCGACAAGAGCACTTGCGCCGGCGCAGTGGAGCGAGTGTCCGCGCTTCAAAGAACATAGTGCAGATGTCTCGCGAGACATCACAAATCTCACTAGATCTCGGCTCTATGCATGAACACCCGCTCCACTGCACAGGCACGGGTGCCGCTGTCAGTGCCAAGGTCTCACGAGATTAGTGAAGTCTCGTGAGACATCTGCACTATGTTCTATGGAGCTCAGACACCTACTCCACTACGCAGGCGCGAGAGAAGAAGTGGGGTTTCACTTGAAAATGCGTTGAATAAAGTGTCCTTCATCTATACTGGAGTTCTCTTCTTCCTACAGCAGCTCAGATAGATCCACATATCTCCTGGTTCCTATATACAGTACTTCATATAGGAAATAACAGAAGACTAATCTTTAATTATAATACATTGCTTATATAGCGCCATCATACTCCGCAGCACTTTACATACATCATCATCACTCTCCCCATTGGGGCTCACAATCTATATTCCCTATCAGTATGTTTTTGGAGTGTGGGAAGAAACCAGAGAACCTGGAGGAAATACTGGAAACCCTGGGGAGAACATACAAACTCCTTGCAGATGTTGTACTTGGTAGGAACATCGGATCCCAGCGCTGCAAGACTATAGTGCTAATAACTGATCCACCTGCCTTTCCTATGGAGTAAAAATGCATTAAGGTACATAGAGAAGTGAATTCAACCTAAATTAAGTAGTATGTTGTATACTATATATATATTGAGATTTTCATGTTGCAAAAGAAGGCTAATCAAAAATCAAAAACATTAATTAAAATATTCAATAGATCGCCTCTGTTATTCAGCGCCTTCAGAATGTGAGGTCCTGTCATGTAACATGAAAACTCTTAGTAAAGAAAAACTGTTCTCAGATCTGCAGATAATGAAATCTCCATCTGGACATCATTGCGAGATAACACAATGAATCACTTGACAGACAAAGCCAACTGATATCTTAACACGGAAATATATGATTACATTAGAAAACTGGACATTTTTCACATGAGTTGTGGAAGCCACCTAAGATCAGAGACCCTCATACTCTGCATTCCCTTATTGCTCACTAATCAATCTATCGGGGTTTATTTTGGTTGATGTTTCACAGACAACCATAAACTTGCTTTCATGTTGGTAATAATCCTTTATCAGTGGAGCTTTGCCAAGTGTCTGTGAAGATCCTCCTGATGTATGTATGGGAAAGTAACCTGCCGGTTACATTAGGACCGTCCCATGAATGAAATACTGCCCATCCCCTATTCACTATACCTATTATTATTTATTATTATAGTGCCATTTATTCCATGGCATTTTACATGTGAATAGCTCTTACGTAGACAAGTACAATATGTATGAGCAATACAAGGCACAGACAGGTACAGGAGGAGAGAGGACCTGCACACGAGAGCTCACAGTCTACAAGGGATGGGTGAGGATACAGTAGGAGAGGAGAGTGGACCCTGCCCATGAAGGCTCAGTGTACAAGGGATGTGTGACAATACAGTATGTGAGGAGAGAGGACCCTGCCCACGAGGGCTCACAGTCTACAAGTGATTGGTAAGGATACAGTAGGAGAGGAGAGTGGACCCTGCCCATGAAGGCTCACAGTATACAAGGGATGGGTGAGGATACAGTATGTGAGGAGAGAGAAACCTACCCACGAGGGCTCACAGTCTACAAGTGATTGGTGAGGATACAGTAGGTGAGGAGAGCGGACCCTGTCCACGAGGACTCACAATCTGAAAATGATTCGTGAGGATACAGTAGGTGAGGAGAGAGGACCCTGCCCACTAGGGCTCACAGTCTACAAATGATTGGTGAGGATACAGTAGGAGAGGGAAGAGCTTTACTCTACCTTATGTATTTCTCGCTTGTAATTATTGTATTGAAGTAATTATTGATAGTTTGTAGTATGCATCACAGAAGCTTTAGCTTTCCTCGTGGTATTGTATGACTTGTAATTACACAAATTCCAAGATTTTGATATCCACTTAAGTTGCGAAACCAGAGTAATTGAAAGTGTATTAAAATATGTTGTAATGTCAAGGTTACCTTTAAAGTGGTTCTCCAGGACTATAGCATTGTTCATTAGAAAAGATTATTGGCGTTTGATTGGCAGTAGTCCAATCATTATGTGCACACCCCAAACACAGTCACTAGTTACATAGGCCTAGTAGCTCAATAATATAATACGTTGTACCTGGTACCATCGTCTCACAGCCCATACATTGTGCTGATGCATTGGGGCCTCCGGGGTCTCTGCCTCTCAAATCTTAAAGGCCTCGACTTATGTGGACACATCATAAATGTTTTCATTTTTAAGAATTTATTTAAAGGGTTGAGAACTCACTTAACATTATGACATCCTGATTCCTGAGTGACAAACGTATTTAAGGTTCTCTTTAATAAATGGTTTAGCCGGTCACACTGGGAGGTCTAGTTTGAAGGGGTTGTCCTCTACTTTTACAACCCTTTCTCATTCCTCATGTTTACCCCCATAAAATAAAAAAGTCTATTCTCACCTCCGCTGCCAGCAAAGTTCCAGTGGTGTCGGAACTTGTATTCTCGGGGCTTTGTTATTCACTTATTCATATTCTTATGACAATCTAGCCCAATACCAAATCTCCTCCAGCTTCCTTCTCCCTCCTTTGGACATATATGTAATTAACAGGAAGTGAGCGCCTTTCAAAGCACTTACTCCCTGTTAATTACTTAACCATCCGAGGCAGGGACAGAGAAGCCGGTACCGATAAGCTGTGGGGCTCATGTGTCATAACAATGTCACGAGAGCCCTGGGAGCGCGAGTTTCAACACTACTGAAACTGCACTTGCAGCAGAGGTGAGTATAGGCTTTTTTATGTTATGGGTTGCACATGAGAAATTAGAAGGGGTTATCCCAGTAATGTATAAACCCCTTTAATAACTGAAGATCAGAGTACCCAACCCCATCATCTCACCTTTCAGTAACAGAACAGTAACAAGAGGTTGACTAATGGAGACTAACATCCTAAGTGGCTACAGATTGATTTATCAATCTGTTGCCTCATTTAATTAATATTCAATAGTTACAGAATCATTCTCCACTCAACCTAATTGAAAACTGTTAATTAGTTGTTTCTGATTTATTTTATTTTCATTCATAAGTGGCAAAATAATAGTTTTTGCACCTTAATCAGTTGTAGTCATATATTGTACTGTTCACACAAAGGAACTTGTTCAATTCTGAAATGCATTGAAATTGAAACACCAAATAACGTCAGGCCATGCACTTGTTTGGCCAACAGCTGAACCTTCAATACACATTCACTTTTAGTTTGACATGTGATCTGAATAGGGAAAGAAGACTAAAGCCCACCCTGCTCCATTCACATTCGGCTGGTGGCCGAATGATCGTTTAGTCATTTTCAGGAATTTTCGGCTCGGCAGAGCGCTCTTGTGTTCACTTTGAGAGAGCCTCCACCGGATTCCTCTAGTTTATGCACCAGATCACAAAAGGACCAGCCATTGACAATGGCCTCAACTGTTAGGCAAATTGTTGGCAGGGTTACATACATATTAGATTGCCAAAAACAACAAGAAAAACAACAAGTGAGCAAACACTCTAAAATAATGAAAGTAAAATGCTAAAGTGCAAGAAAATAAGGTTACTTGGTGGCATTATTATGACCATAAAAATGCATAAGCTGTCCCACAAGCAACAAGGTGACCCCATCGGGACAGTCCCTGCCTAAAAACAGTACTAATACGTTATCACCTGTCTGTGACGTGGAATGACAAGGACAGGATCAAGCAGAATCTGGGTCCCAACAGAGCACATCATACGATGGGAAGCTACACACTAAATAATGTCCAGATCAAAGGTACGCCACACCTGTGATTGCATAACTGCAACAAAACATAATGAAATAAAAAGAGTGTAACTATGCAGTGCTGCACGTTCACACAAGTGTGAATGTGCACCACTTCATAGTTACACCTTAGTTCCAGCCCTGGCTTTATTATATTAGATCACTGGCCTATATCACTGGGTTGGGACAACTTTATCTTAATATGTATGGGGGCATTAAGTTACTGTCAGACACCTTTGGAGATGACTTACCGTATATACTCGTGTATAAGCTGACCCGTGTATAAGCCGACCCCCCTACTTTTGCCCCAAAAATCTGGAAAAACCTATTGACTCGTGTATAAGCCGAGGGTGGACCCCAGCACAGGTATACAGCCCCAGCAGTGTGGTATACAGGCCCCCCCAGTGGTATACAGGCCTCCCCAGTGGTAGTATACAGCAGCCCCAGTGGTAGTATATAGCATCCCCAGCAGCCCCAGTGGTACTATATAGCATCCCCAGTGGTAGTATATAGCATCCCCAGCAGCCCCAGTGGTAGTATATAGCATCCCCAGCAGCCCCAGTGGTAGTATATAGCAGCCCCAGTGGTAGTATACAGCAGCCCCAGTGGTAGTATACAGCAGCCCCAGTGGTAGTATATAGCATCCCCAGCATCCCAGTGGTACTATATAGCATCCCCAGTGGTAGTATATAGCATCCCCAGCAGCCCCAGTGGTAGTATATAGCATCCCCAGCAGCCCCAGTGGTAGTATATAGCATCCCAGCAGCCCCAGTGGTAGTATATAGCAGCCCAGTGGTAGTATATAGCAGCCCCAGTGGTAGTATATAGCATCCCCAGTGGTAGTATATAGCATCCCCAGCAGCCCCAGTGGTAGTATATAGCATCCCCAGCAGCCCCAGTGGTAGTATATAGCAGCCCCAGCAGCCCCAGTGGTAGTATACAGCAGCCCCAGTGGTAGTATACAGCAGCCCCAGTGGTAGTATATAGCATCCCCAGCATCCCCAGTGGTACTATATAGCATCCCCAGTGGTAGTATATAGCATCCCCAGCAGCCCCAGTGGTAGTATATAGCATCCCCAGCAGCCCCAGTGGTAGTATATAGCATCCCCAGCAGCCCCAGTGGTAGTATATAGCAGCCCCAGTGGTAGTATATAGCAGCCCCAGTGGTAGTATATAGCAGCCCCAGTGGTAGTATACAGCAGCCCAGTGGTAGTATACAGCAGCCCCAGTGGTAGTATACAGCAGCCCCAGTGGTAGTATACAGCAGCCCCAGTGGTAGTATATAGCATCCCCAGCAGCCCCAGTGGTACTATATAGCATCCCCAGTGGTAGTATATAGCATCCCCAGCAGCCCCAGTGGTAGTATATAGCATCCCCAGCAGCCCCAGTGGTAGTATATAGCAGCCCCAGCAGCCCCAGTGGTAGTATATAGCAGCCCCAGCAGCCCCAGTGGTAGTATACAGCAGCCCCAGTGGTAGTATACAGCAGCCCCAGTGGTAGTATACAGCAGCCCCAGTGGTACTATATAGCATCCCCAGCAGCCCCAGTGGTACTATATAGCATCCCAGTGGTAGTATATAGCATCCCCAGCAGCCCCAGTGGTAGTATATAGCATCCCCAGCAGCCCCAGTGGTAGTATATAGCATCCCCAGCAGCCCCAGTGGTAGTATATAGCAGCCCCAGCAGCCCCAGTGGTAGTATATAGCAGCCCCAGCAGCCCCAGTGGTAGTATACAGCAGCCCCAGTGGTAGTATACAGCAGCCCCAGTGGTAGTATACAGCAGCCCCAGTGGTAGTATACAGCAGCCCCAGTGGTAGTATACAGCAGCCCCAGTGGTAGTATATAGCATCCCCAGCAGCCCCAGTGGTAGTATACAGCAGCCCCAGTGGTAGTATATAGGAGCCCCAGCAGCCCCAGTGGTAGTATACAGGAGCCCTAGTGGTAGTATACAGGAGCCCAAGCAGCCCCAGTGGTAGTATACATCAGCCCAGATGTATATACAGCCCCAGAGGTAGTATACAGCCCCAGTGGTAGTATACATCAGCCCCAGAGGTATATGCAGCCCCAGTGGTAGTATACAGGAGCCCAAGCAGCCCCAGTGGTAGTATACATCAGCCCCAGATGTATATACAGCCCCAGTGGTAGTATACAGCCCCAGTGGAAGTATACATCAGCCCCAGTGGTAGTATACAGGAGCCCAAGCAGCCCCAGTGGTAGTATACATCAGCCCCAGATGTATATACAGCCCCAGTGGTAGTATACAGCCCCAGTGGTAGTATACAGCCCCAGTGGTAGTATACATCAGCCCCAGAGGTATATGCAGCCCCAGTGGTAGTATACAGCCCCAGTGGTACTATCCAGCAGCCCCAGAGGTATATACAGCCCCAGTATTAATAAACAGCCCCCCCCCCTCCTTATCATGGCCCCCCAGGCTGCGGCAGCTGTCAAAATAACAAACAGTTTATACATCACCTTCCGACGCAGCTCTGCGCTCCTCCGGTCCTCCGCTCGCGGCTTCTTCTTCCTTGTTGTGCCGACTTCTGTGACCGCGCGCAGGAAATGACGTCATCTCCTGCGCCCGGTCACATGACACCGGCACAAGAAGAAAGAAGAAGCCGGCGAGCGGAGGACCGGAGGAGCGCAGAGCTGCGTCGGAAGGTGATGTATAAACTGTTATTTTGACAGCTGCCGCAGCCTGGGGGGCCATGATAAGGAGGGGGGGGGCTGTTTATTAATACTGGGGGACCCATATTAAGGAGGGGGGCTGTGTATTGCAATATGCACGGCATCCCCCGCCGTTGATGGACGGGGGGATGCCGTGCATATTCATTGCACTAATGAGGCGGCCCCACGTGACCGCCCGCGGTCACCGCGGCCCCCTCCTGCCTCCTCCAGCTCCCGGTCACAGCCCCCCCCCACAGCATTACCGTATAGACCCGTGTATAAGCCGAGGGGGGGACTTTTCAGCCCAATTTGTGGGCTGAAAAACTCGGCTTATACACGAGTATATACGGTATTTTCCGTGAAATTAACACACCCAATTCAGGAGTCGGTCTTACGGTGTACACATTAGATGATTTGAAGATTGTACTAATAATTGACACTTTTGGACAACATTTATGTATTTACCCAGCTGAAAAGTCCTGTCAGTTAGAAAACTGCCACCAACTAATTCAGGGATCCCTGAGGAAGGTGCCAGGAGGGCACCGAAATGCGTAGGAGACAATAAAGGAGTTACTTTGAAGTTCCATCTTCATGTGCATTACTTTCGGAGCGAATGATTCTGGCAGCGCGGACTGTGATACACCATTTTCTTCCCTACAATTTGACTTACTGTAGTTAAGATGTCAAGATTCAAGCCACAAGCCACAGGACCAAGAGGGGAAAGACGTGCAGGTCCCCAAACAGTTATTCCAACATTGAGCACAAGTAAAAAATTGGCCGTGTGAGAGTTGTTTCTTTTTTCAAAAAGTGTGAATTGAGCCAGACCACAAACAAGTGGAGAGTAAGCAGTGGTATGGTCCTTCGTTTTTAGGTCTACTAGGTGTTTCAACTGGTACTAGAGTCCGCCGCCTTCTCCAGTACCCTTTCTCAAATAACCACAAAAAGGCGAATCCCACAGTAAAGAATCCCACCCATACCTGTGACCAATGAAAGATCCCAACCATACTCTGTTGGGATAATGATATAAGTGAGTTAGGATGTTTCCATTGGGCAACCGGGACTTGTATCATAAAGAGTTTTTTCTTCCAGTCTGTGATAGTAAGCCTTAAATACTTCAATTAATTTGGGTTGAGATGGAAAAATGAAGATTTCTTTTGCCTGTATCATTGTCGTAACACACTGTGCATGTGTTCTGCGATTTTTCGGAGAGAAGTGAAAGAAATGGCAAAATAAACTGGGCCTGTTCCTAAGAAGCAGCGTAGGTTAACAGTCTGGATCAGGCTGCTGTGTTCCCGGCAGTGAGGTCAAGAGGAGTGGGAGTTCTGTAAGGGACACAAGATAAAGACAGGCTTTCAGGCATCTGGTATTTAGCAGATGTGCCATTTAAATGTGGAGGCGGCGAGAGCTGCCAAACTGTGTTGGTGAAGAAGGTTCCTTTGTGATGTTTCTTGGCTTGTAGAATCTGATACTTTTAAAATAGGTGCCTTTAGGGTATTGGGGCAGGGTAAGTAAACAGTCAGCAAAAATGTTTTTGTACTTTCATTTTACATGTATATTATTACTAGGTTGTTAAGTTTTTTCTTTTTACCTCTAGGGCACTTTTGTAGCTCGTGTAGATTTGCTTCAAACTTAAAGGGTTTTCACTTTCTACAAAGAAACATTTGGCTTAAGACGTTACAGTGATACAGAAGTTATGTAATGAATTGCCTCTTTTTTTCAGGTAGAGTGCTGGGTATAACATATAAAACAGTCAACCTAAACTGAACAGGGTTTTTCCACCACAGGCAAGGATGGCTTCATGCCATATGCCATTATTGTTTAATCAGTAGGAATCCAACCACTGGAATCTGGGCCAAGACTTAGAACGAAGGAGCCGCAGCATAACTACAGTGCTCCCTTTAGTTGGTATCAAACACTGGTCTGCAGCAAGCTTAGAAGAGAAGCAATTGCTCTCCCCCTTGTTTGACAGTCAAAAAGAGATGCAAGCTGTATTAGTAAGCAGTACAGTGAGCAGTAGTGCCCAAGTCATTGAAAGTATCTAGGCTGCAATCAGTTAGTGTTTATGGCATCAGTTATGTCATCGGTAGGCAGCAGAAACGAAGTGCAGGGGAAGTACTCCAGGCTGAGATGTTGTTAGAGGAGTTTACGTCCAGCAGTCTTGAGTTTTAGGCCCAAAATCTGAGAAGATATAGACAGATGATTGACTTAAACGATACGAGTCTTAACGTGAAGGCCTGGCATAGATCTTGGCGAACAGGTCAACACAGCAATGCATGTTAAGCGCGACTAATCTGACGGCGGTTCACACCATTACTGAGAATCGGTCCCTGTGGGTGGGACAAGTGAGAACTTGGCCAGGGAGGACTTGTTTACTTTATTGTGTGGGGCTCTGGTATCAGGTAGAGTGGAGGAGTATGGACGTATACCATCAGATTTATCAGGAATAATGAAACAGCCTCATGTTGCATTGTGCCCTAAAGCGGAAAGTACTGTGAAAAGACTGTGCTAGTTGTGTGCACCGTATCGAAGTGTTTGCAGTACGGTGTTGGTTGTTAAGTGAAAGACTGTTGAAAAAGAATACTGCATCCGAGTTTGTTGATCCCCAGTGAAAGAATACCGACCTGCACAAGGGCCTAATAACAGCAAAGGCTTGCACACCCCAAACCCATGCACCCAGCCAGAGTCACCGCAACCAATCCTTTCCTTCTTGCTTTGTGGAGGTGGCCGAGTCATCAGGGATTGCCACCGAAGCCAGCCGGAGTCTCTTTTCTGCGACTACCCCCCTGGGCCATGCTCAAATAGCGCTGAGTCTCAATTGTTGTTCCCAGTGTCTGTAACTGTCTTCCGCGATGATGTCATGTCCACAGCGCTGCAGCCAGTCAGTGAGATCCATGGATTGTCTGTCAAGTTGGGCAGAGCCGCTGAGCTCAGCTGCTAGCTGCACCATAGTCGGCATGATGTCAGCGCTACAGACAATAACAAACAATGGGAGACTCGCACAATTTGATTTTTTCTCAATACATACTGTACCCGGCAAAGGGTATTTCTGAAGGTGGAAAATCCCTATAACTATTTTCAAAGTTGCATTATCAGCTTTTTTAAGGAGTAGAAATGTAAAGCTGCTAATAATAACATTATTATTATTCATGCATTCGTTAATATTTACAGTAAAGTATTTCAAAGGGATGACACAGAGGTAGAGATATTAGCATGGAGAAATAGAGATTAAAGCAATGTATCTGGTAATAGTATATCAGTGAAGTCATTATTCCAGCTGTGCAATGATGCATGGTATTCAATGATACAGCTGTGTTACCCCATAGGACCGCTGTGTTCTTGGAGTAGGAAGACCCTCAGATGTTTGTCTCCTTATTATTGACTTGGATATAGATCCCATGTATTTTAATGAGTCTTATCTTACAATGTAATTTATGTAGGAATTGGCGAAAGGTACTTTATAATAACTTTCATATGTTGGGAAAAATGTATTCTCCGATTTTGCATGATAGCTGTCTATTATGTGTCCTACTTCATGTTCTAATGGTACCGAACATGATGTACTGAGCAGTAATGAGTTGTAGCTTCAGCCCGTTTACTGTAGTTTAGCCACAAGCCCGAGTTACTCTAACATTGAAATTGTGAAGTATGGAGGTGATTCATCAATATATACACATGTGGTCAAAATTGTTGCTACCCCTCATTTAATGAAAGAAAAACCCACAATGGTCACAGAAAGAACTTGAATCTGACAAAAGTAATAATAAATAAAAAACCTATGAAAATGAACAAATGAAAGTTACACAGAATTTAAAAAAATTAACTCATGGACTAGGGCTGGACAGACATGATGGTCCCCCTGAAAATAATGTGATAAAAGGGACATGTTAAATCAAGGTGTGTCCATTAATTAGCATCACAGGCAGGTGGTATAGCCCACATCGAGGGCCGTCCCCCTACAGAAATGGGCCTACCGCGATACAGCAGTAGATGGCGTTGGAGCTGGTAAGAAAGCCCCCCCCCCAGTCCTCAAAACTTTCTGATAGCACTACCTGTCCTCAAAAATTTCTGATAGCACAACCCGTTACCCCCGGTCACAGGTGTCTACAATCTGGTAATCAGTCAGTGGGCCTGTATATAGGGCTACAGATACTCACTGTGCTGTTTGGTGTGTACCAGCACTCAACATGGATCAGAGAAAGCAAAGGAAAGAGTTGTCCCAGGAGATTAGAAAGACAATATAGACAAGCATGTTAAAAGTAAAGGTGCTAAGACCATCACCAAACAGCTTGATGTTCCTGTGACTACAGTTTTACATATTATTAAGAAATTTAAGATCCATGGGACTGTAGCCAACCTCCCTGGATGTGGCCGCAGGAGGAAAATTGATGACAAATCAAAAAGATGAATAATACATATGGTAACAAAAGAGCCCAGAAAAACTTCCAAGAGATTAAAGGTGAACTGCAAGCACAAGGAATATCAGTGTCAGATCGCATCATCCATCATTGTTTGAGCCAAAGTGGACTTCATGGGAGACAACCAAGGAGAACACCATTGTTTAAAAAAATCATTAAAAAACAGACTGGAATTAGCCAAACTACATGTTGACAAGCCACAAATCTTCTGGGAGAATGTCCTATGGACAGATGAGACAAAAATTGAACTTTTTGGCAAGGCACATCAGCTCTATGTTCACAGATGGAAAAATGAAGCATATCAAGAAAAGAACGCTGTCTCTACTGTGAAACTTGGAGGAGGCTCTGTTATGTTCTGGGGCTGCTTTGCTGCATCTCACACAGAATGTCTTGAATCTGTGCAGGGTACAATGAAATCTCAAGACTATCAAGGGATTCTAGACAGAAATGTGCTGCCCAGTGTCAGAAAGCTTGGTCTTAGTGCATGTCATGGCTCTTGTAACAGTTTAATGACCCAAAACACACCGCTAAAAACACCCAAGAATGGCTAAGAGTAAAACATTGGACTATTCTGAAGTGGCTTCTATGAGCCCTGACCTAAATCCTATTAAGCATCTTCAGAAAGAGCTGAAACATGAAAGTCAACCTACAAACACCAGACATCTGGAGCAGTTTCCTCTTGAGGAGTCGACAAAATACCTGTGGAGAAGTGCAGAAGTCTCATTGACAGTTACAGAAATCGTTTGATTGCAGTGATTGCCTCTAAATGTTGTGCAAAAAAATAAGAATAGTTTCCCTTATTGGGTGGCATTAAAGTTTTTCACTTCCTCACCGAAGTGACAAGGTGCAACAAAATATTAAGTTAATGGACCATCATTTCTGTCCAGGCCGATTTCAGGAGTTTAATCTTTAAAAAATAAGTCTGTGGAAGCAGGGGTGAAAAGCAATGTCTTATTTGCATAGATTTTTTATTTATTATTACTTTTGTCAGATTCAAGTTATTTCTGTAACCTTTGTGGGTTTTCCTTTCATTAAAGGAGGGGTACCAACAATTTTGACCATGTGTGTATATCAGAAAACTGGCATAGAAACTTTGAAAAGTTGCAAAAATGTTGCACAATGTGGATTTGTGCAAAATTTTTGATACTTTTTGCATTTTCACATCAGTTTGAAGCAGCTCCTCCAAAATAGGCAGAACTGAGGAAGAGACAGGGCGTGACCAGACCGGCCGACCCAATTATTGAAAATTACAATATTTGTTCGCCAAAAATGCTACTCCAGTTCACAGAGGAGATGCGCTAATTTCATTAAATGGAATGCATCTCATAATGAATTATACACATATTGTACTCCAGGGAACCCTTTACTAAGACTAGCATGTGCTACACTATTATTTTCCAATACATCGGCTCCTATGTTTCCAACTCTTATCTCTAGGATGTCTATAGGCTGTTAAGGCTGTGTAGGTAGTATAAGTTTTCCATGGCTTCTAACTGACTACAAGGATTCCCAACCATACAGACAAAGATACAGATACAAATGTATCATTAGAGGAAGTCTGCCACCTCCAAAATGCAATTTCAGCTATGTAAACATTTATAAGAACTTAAGAATCATATCAGTAATATACGGTACATTTTAATGGCATACTTGAAGCTAAATTCAATTTGAATTTATATGCAAATGTGGGGGCTTCAGTGCACCCTTGGCCCATCCAGTGGCTCGGGGCATCTTCGGCCCATCCAGTGGCTCGGGGCATCCTCAGCCCATCCAGTGGCTTGGTACACCCTCACTCCATCCAGAGGCTCGGTGCACCCTTGGCTTAGTCCAGTGGCTTGGTGCACTGTTACACCCTTCGATTTGCTAATCCAGCGCTATTTTTGATCTCCATTGACAGCGCTTGCTTTCTCACAGTGACGGCTCCCTAAGCTGAAATCCATGTCCCTGTGCAGTTGCACTGACA
This sequence comes from Allobates femoralis, assembly GCA_033576535.1. Classification (NCBI taxonomy): domain Eukaryota; kingdom Metazoa; phylum Chordata; class Amphibia; order Anura; family Aromobatidae; genus Allobates; species Allobates femoralis. The sequence continues at coordinate 78,452,007 of JARQOC010000006.1, read as the reverse complement.
CTGGTGGAGCCCAGCAGTGCACTCATACTGGCAGAGTGAGAGCACACTCAGTGTGTGTACTCTGATCTCCACCTCCTGCTTTGCTACAGCTGCCACTCGCTATACCCAAGCAAGCAGATTCATAGAGGAGTGACAGATCAGCACCACACTGATAGTAAGCCCGCCCTGACACTAAGGTGCTGCCAGGCTCATTCAGTGTCAGTGCCCAAGTTTAGGGCACATTCGCTGTGAGAAACCCAGCGCCGTCAATCTGGAACAAGGACAGTGCTGCATATGCAAATTTGCGGGAGCAACATTGCTCGGAACCTTTGGCCAAGGCCTCGAAGTAATCTAATTTGCATATTGATGAAAAGTGAAATGTCGTCATTCTTATTGGGGCTATATAGACCCCAATATAAATGTTTGAGTAGCTAAATTTGCATTTTGTGGCGACAGACTGTCTTTAATTTTACATAAGCAGCAGTTTATGCGTGTTGCTTTTTTGTATCTAATAATTTAATTTGCTTTTGTAGCAGCTGTCTGATATGACTTGATTTTGGGAAATAGTTGCAGATGGCAAAATTAACTAATAGTGTAATTAGATTTTATATTTCATTGACACATATCAGTGATCTGTGGGGATCCAAGTGCTGTTACTCTAACCACTCACTAAAATGAAGGGGTAGAAATGGTCAGGTAAGACCTGCTATGCTCAGAGACTGCTAAATAGAAAGTGTATGAGCCTGTATTTAGTCTTGGAGGGCACTAAAAGTCACAGCTACCTAGGATCTCCATTAATCGGCAGAATAAGAAAATGTTATCACCATCAGTATGGGAGGGCAGTGTACATACTCAACTGGTGCTCCATTGATTTCTTATGGGCTAACGAGCACCCTCGTTCTTCTGCCTTTCCCGACAGCCACATGGAGAATTAATAGAGCAACGCTTGGGCACTCAATTAGTCTCGCCATTTTTTATTGTTGATAAAAGTTCCCTATCATGGCTAAAAGATCCCTAATCTCTTGAACGGTCCATCTCCAGTGGTCGGTCTCTAATGATCAGTAAGTTACCACCAAGCCAAGAACTGGACAACCCATTTAAGTAATATGAGGCAGGCTTTGTGCAAGAGACATGTTGCTTGTCAACCTTATTAAAAATACTGTATGCCCCCAGTAACCAGGATAACAAATATGTTTCTATGTCACCTCAAAACTGGATGAACACCGATGTATACTTACAGATCTAAGGCTGGCCATAAATTACAATTGACGTCAGGTGCTTCTGTTTAAAGCCCCAAAAACAGGATTTGGAGACAACCTCCAACCAAGGCATAAACTATAATGAGTTGTCCAGCAAACATATATTGGACTACCGTGAAGATGAATATTTCTAACAATAAACATGCAATTGATCTTTTCATACATGCAAATAAATCTTTTGTGCCCACTCAGACATGAGGATACAGGCACATCCTCCACCTAAGCACCCCTATCAGCATGCCCCTGTTTACAGTATATAACCGACATGTTAAAATCATATATTATCCTCCTCATGTCTGTAGTACAGCCCCTTATGTCAAACGGATAAGTATTACACTAGTAAAATACAGAATAATGTACCATATGGGTGTGTCTTTCCTTTTCGCAGCTGGTGCCTAAGAAGCCATTCACACCCTGGGTCATAGTACTGTTGTTGTAGCAGCAAGTGAGAATATTGATGGTTACGTTCACCCTTTGACGTTTTAGGAATCAGAATAAAATAAGGGATTTCTGCCCTTGAACTTTCTCAGCTCAGCAGAAGCCATGGGAGGGCCTGGGGTGAAAGGCAAACTTAATTAGGCCATAAATAGCAGCTTCCTGACCTTTGTTCTCCAGTTTCTTGCACTGTTTTTTTGGGTAATGAACTTGCTTCAAAGTGACGTCAAGCTTTGTTATCACCCCGGGAGGTTTTATGGAGTTTGGACAGGAGAATTTGATCTTGACTATTGACAAGAGGTAACGTTGGATATATGAGAGGATACGTGTGCTTTCAACACTTGGATAAGAAAGCTCATTTGAAAGTAATTAGAAAGAAAAGAAAAATCATGTTACTGAAAAATCCACAATCCCCTAGAGATGCGAATAATGCCTTTCAAGTGTGTCCATTCAGTAGCGATACAGAACAGGCGTTGCTTGTTTTCTTTTATGTGGATTTTTATAATTTTGTGAACTTCATGACACCCATTGAGAGAATGATGTGTGTCAACATCTTATGTGGCGCCCCTGCGTACAGGTGGCCACAGAAGGGTACTGCAGCCAGGCAGTTAAGACATGGTAAACACTACACCCTCACAGCCCACATCCCCACGCATAGAGAGGGTTCACATCCAGCTCTGAGGTCGGACACTATATGAGACCAGAAGGAGTGGTGGATGAGGAGTGGGTTGGGCACATCAGAAGGTCAGGTGACTGACAGTATATAGAGAGGGGGAGGAGTGAAGGAAGTTAGTAAGCCATGGTGCTGAGCAGCAAAGACAAGGAGAAGCTGAGCTGAGCTGAGACAGAAAGACACATGCTGCCTGGAAGTGCCTAAGCTGAGGAGCGCTGACCCGTACTGAGCCAATGCGAGCCAGATGGGGGGGAAAAGCCCATCCAAGATGCTGAAACCACCAGGAGTGTGATAGACAGAGAAGGGACGGTGCAACCCGTGCCCTGGACAGCAGCAGAAGCTACTAACAGCAGGTGGAGAAGCCCTCCTAGATACTGGAAGGAACACAGAGGAAGGAGCCTGGTAGTTTAATGCTGTGGACTACTGCAGGCTGGGCTAAGGCAGAGTGTCAGCTCTGAAGGGGACCGACGATTCACCCGGTATCCCCAGATTCACTGACGGGGAGCTTTAGTTTCAAGCTGGAGTTCCTAACCCAAAGAACAGGCAGCTCAGTGACACACTAGGACTCACAGAAGCCCGAGTCACCGCCATACTGTTCAGCGTCCGCATACACCCGTGTAAGACGGAGAAAGAGAGTATTAGCCCGGAAAGGCACACTTAAAGACTGTGTGAGGGGTCACAAGGAGAGAGGAGCCTGGCTGCAGGAGAGAAGGGAACCCGGAAAGGGAGAATGCAACTGAATGTTAAGAGCTGTGTAAAGAACTGCAAATAACCTGTAACTTGCTTGAAGAAGAACAACTTAAGTAAAGCTTTGGAAACCCTGCATTGCCTCCTGCCTGCTTCCATCTGCAGACCCTTTCTCCCATACAGGCTTGCACCAGGAAGATCTCAACCTGCAGAGCTACAGCCTGTCAGCACCAGCACAGGAAGAGGGATCCTTGCAGCTGCAAAGTAAGTGTGCTCCAACAGCCTCACACACAACAGACATTAACTCCTTACTGCCCCGGGGGATACAGTTCTCCCCACTAGAACTATACCATCCCGGCTGCCATTCCATCACCCCGGAGGTTCTGCAGCAGCCGCGGCCCCATTACTGGCCGCACCAAGTGGGTGGCGTCACCCGTGACAATATCCCTTGTAAATATTCCCCTTTTATTGTGCTGAGCCAGGGACACGGTCCGGACCAGGCCACCAGTGACATCCCCAGCAGCAGATCGGTCCGGTACCGAGTACCCCACGTCCCTTGGGGCTCCACAACCTGGCGTCACGAACAGGATTTACCCGGTCCAAAAGAATTGGACCTTGTGCGCCAAAAGAACTGTTTCTGGACTTTTCCCGCCAAAATCTGACCCCAATGGCGGCCATCAGGGACTAGCGCCATGTGCAGAGGGGGCGTTCCTAAGCCTCCCATCGTGGGCCGGTCCGGTCCAAGGCGCGAAAAGAAGGTCCCGCCCTGGCTCTCCTTAACTCCGGGAGAGCCAGCTGTCACTCTCAAAGAAGAGCCGCCGCCCCTAGACCCTCCTACCAAGAAGCTGGCGCGAACTGAGAAGGAAATCGTCATCAGGAGGGGGCGGAGCAGGCAACCGGAAGAGAAGCAGTCGCCATTCAGAGACACGAGGACGGAAGCGGAGGACGCAGCAACCAGCGCTCTGTGCGAGAGACCACGAGTGATCCCGGAGGGCCCACAGATTGAACCAGTGGAGGAACCCGGCCGAGGAGAGACCCCGTATGATCGCGTAGAGATGGCTGAGGGAGGAGAAGAGCGTCCCCGCATCCTAGACACCCGGAGGGGTGTATTGCGGCTGCTGCCCCCGAGGATGACACGGGTTCAAGAAGCAAATAGAACCCGGATTCAAATCGACATCGACCAAAGTCCGAACTATGAAGTCCGGCTGCAGCGACCCGGCTGGGTCGAGGAGCACGGACATGCCGCGAGCGACGCCGAAGGCCATACTGCTGTACTTGTGGATGTGAGTACCCCGCCAGCTATCGTGAACCAGGCCTGGAGAGAAGTTGACCCGCTCGGAGCCCTGCCAGAAGGATTTCTGAAGCTGCCGCAGATGTTGCCTTGGAAGCAAGCAAAAGAAAGAATAGAAACGCAGGATCTGCATCCAGAAGGGAAAGCATCCCAGATGATCCAGAAGATGGAGAAGAAGGATCAGGAGTAAGACCCGTATCCTGCATCAAGAAGTACAGATGAAGCAGAAGAAACTGTAAGTGTGAATGTACATTGTTCCTTATTGATCCCCCAATCTTACCTGAGTGAATGTTAGCAATCCCCTGTCGGTCTTATGTGTTTTACATGAACAATTGATATCATGAACAATGACTTGATAAGAACTCCCTTGTATATAGTTGAGCACCTTTGTGTGCTCCCCTTTGGTTTTAAGACCAGCTGCACATGCGAAGTAGTGCACGAGACTGAAGCTACTTTTTGAGAATTTTTGAAAGTTTTAGCACTTTTTGAAAATAAGAAAGATTTTATACTTTTATACGAAGCAATGTCTTATAATGTCTTTTACAGAAAAGAGGGTAATGACGAGCATATACCCATGCACATGTTTATAGTTAAAGCAACGTTCCAAGAATCGTGCCTCCCGGAAGGGAAGAAACCAAGAATTCATAATGTTTATTGTTATATAATATAAAAATGTTTTCAGGGTAACCAATGTCGAGTCGCGCGCGGACGCGCTGTTTAACTCCGGGAGAATGTGGCGCCCCTGCGTACAGGTGGCCACAGAAGGGTACTGCAGCCAGGCAGTTAAGACATGGTAAACACTACACCCTCACAGCCCACATCCCCACGCATAGAGAGGGTTCACATCCAGCTCTGAGGTCGGACACTATATGAGACCAGAAGGAGTGGTGGATGAGGAGTGGGTTGGGCACATCAGAAGGTCAGGTGACTGACAGTATATAGAGAGGGGGAGGAGTGAAGGAAGTTAGTAAGCCATGGTGCTGAGCAGCAAAGACAAGGAGAAGCTGAGCTGAGCTGAGACAGAAAGACACATGCTGCCTGGAAGTGCCTAAGCTGAGGAGCGCTGACCCGTACTGAGCCAATGCGAGCCAGATGGGGGGGAAAAGCCCATCCAAGATGCTGAAACCACCAGGAGTGTGATAGACAGAGAAGGGACGGTGCAACCCGTGCCCTGGACAGCAGCAGAAGCTACTAACAGCAGGTGGAGAAGCCCTCCTAGATACTGGAAGGAACACAGAGGAAGGAGCCTGGTAGTTTAATGCTGTGGACTACTGCAGGCTGGGCTAAGGCAGAGTGTCAGCTCTGAAGGGGACCGACGATTCACCCGGTATCCCCAGATTCACTGACGGGGAGCTTTAGTTTCAAGCTGGAGTTCCTAACCCAAAGAACAGGCAGCTCAGTGACACACTAGGACTCACAGAAGCCCGAGTCACCGCCATACTGTTCAGCGTCCGCATACACCCGTGTAAGACGGAGAAAGAGAGTATTAGCCCGGAAAGGCACACTTAAAGACTGTGTGAGGGGTCACAAGGAGAGAGGAGCCTGGCTGCAGGAGAGAAGGGAACCCGGAAAGGGAGAATGCAACTGAATGTTAAGAGCTGTGTAAAGAACTGCAAATAACCTGTAACTTGCTTGAAGAAGAACAACTTAAGTAAAGCTTTGGAAACCCTGCATTGCCTCCTGCCTGCTTCCATCTGCAGACCCTTTCTCCCATACAGGCTTGCACCAGGAAGATCTCAACCTGCAGAGCTACAGCCTGTCAGCACCAGCACAGGAAGAGGGATCCTTGCAGCTGCAAAGTAAGTGTGCTCCAACAGCCTCACACACAACAGACATTAACTCCTTACTGCCCCGGGGGATACAGTTCTCCCCACTAGAACTATACCATCCCGGCTGCCATTCCATCACCCCGGAGGTTCTGCAGCAGCCGCGGCCCCATTACTGGCCGCACCAAGTGGGTGGCGTCACCCGTGACAATATCCCTTGTAAATATTCCCCTTTTATTGTGCTGAGCCAGGGACACGGTCCGGACCAGGCCACCAGTGACATCCCCAGCAGCAGATCGGTCCGGTACCGAGTACCCCACGTCCCTTGGGGCTCCACACTTACTCTACCCTTTAACTGCCAAAGATGAGAGTTGTGGATACATAGGAGAACCTGAACAATCATAGCCACCTGTCATGTAGTATAGAGAGTAAGCTGACACATACAGCTGCCTCATGTTTGGGCAGCTACAGACATCATCTGTTGGAGAAATATTGGGAGACTCCATACTCATTAGATGTTTGACTCCAATCAGTGGGGTTGTCAGAACTTTATTTAACATGTTTCCAGGCCTTTAGACTTGCATTGAAAGACTTAGCATCTACCATGAGGCAGCAGCAAAAGCAATCAAGATTTTAGGGTGTATAAAAACAGAGAAAATCCCATGATCCCAATGTATTATTACCCCTCTATAAATCACTTTTAAAGCCACATCTTTAATATGGGATCCAGTTTTGGGTCCCACAATTTAAAAAGGATATTGCAAAGTTAAAGTCAGTTCAAGGGTGACAAATAGATCCATATATGGGATGGAAGACCTTTCCTATGGTGAGAATAGTATAGTTAGGCTTGTTTACCTTAGAAAAAAAGACACCTCAGAAGGTCATGTACATGATATATTCCTCTTAAACCTTACAAAGGATCATGGTGGGCATACACTGTCAGGACTCTGGATCTTCAGATTATCCTTTGTGTCTCCTCGCCCTTTTCAAAAATGGCATCTGCTGCCATGTTTTCATCTCAAAACCTTGTCTCAGTCATGTCTTTGCTTCCGCGCCATTAGATTCCTGAGTTATCCATACTAGTTACTACATACACTGTGTAGAGGAAAAGAAATTTTGTCACCTAAATAGTAAAGTGTTGTTTACAGTCAGAGCAGTCAGACTATGGAATGCTGTACCACAAGAGGTAGTAATGGCAGATACTACAACCGCATTTATAGGAGGGCTGGATGATTTTTTCACAACAAATGGCATTGTGGGTTACAGATAATCTAGCAATAGAAAATGACTAACTGGTGGAGAAAAAAACAAACTTTACGGATCGTTTTTTTTTTTTTATTCAACCTTTAGACTTATCTACCTATGTGTAAATTTTTGGCAAATGTTGGCAGTAGCTGATGCCCATCTCTCCACTGAGAACACTTGTACACTCAGCTGAACTTAGCATGTACTGTATACATATAAGCAGTGTCGTAACTATCGCGGTTGCAGCAGTCGTGGTTGAGACTGAGCCCGCCCCTGTAGGGGGGCCCGCGCCTCCCTGCAGGGGGGCCCGTGCTTCCAGCTGCCCGCCGCGACCGCGGGTGCCCGAGGAGAGAGGAGGGAGTACGGGAAGTGAGTGAAGCTTCACTTCCTGCAGCTGTGCCTGCCCCTCCTCTCCTCTTAACGGCGGGGCAGCTGACCGCGGCGGGAGGCACAGTACGGGAAAGTGAGGCAAACCTCTCACCAACCTCCACCCATCACACACACACTCTCCAACAGTTACTGAGGCAGAGCAAAATTCTCTGTAGCACCAAACCACCCCCCCCCCCCCCCCCGCTCCTCAACTTCAGTGGCAGAGCAAGATTCTCACCAGCACTGCCCCCCTCCCCGCTCATCACCTAAGGGGCCCCGGTGCAATTGCTGCACCAGGGCCCACCTGGGTGATGTTACGCCACTGCATATGAGATGTGCGTGAGGAATAATGTTCGTCCGACAACTATAGAAATTGTGTGCCCACCTTGATACATTCTTTAATGTTGTGGCATTTTGGCTGCAGTCCATGAGACTTTTACCCCAATGTTCAGAAGTTTGTACTTTTATGAGGGGTCCGTCATACAAGTACGGTAACACCAAAATTAGCAATACACTGCTATGCAAAGAAAATTTTATCTAAAACCTGCCTGAAAACTGCATAATGATTGATCCATTCCTCCCATGTAAAATAAAATTCAGCTGTGACAATTCGGACACTATTCGGTAACAAGCCCTTCCCTCAAAGCTGCTACTAAAAAATCAGGACCCTGAATTATCAGTGTTGTAAACTAATGATGGTATGAGAACTGCCTACATTTTGCTTAGTAATCGAGAATAGTTGGAAACTGCATTGTTTCGTAATGACTATCCAGGGGTTAACCGAACATACATGCTCCTCTCCCATGCAACTAAAATCTGGGTGGGAAAAGTGAATACATCATGTTCTCTTTGTTCATGTTAGTGAAATCCAGACCTTCCAACAGCACAGAGCCGTGGAAGGAAGACTTTATATGTAGGGATGAAGCACGCTGGAGCCTTAAACTGCTTTGTATATGTCCAACAGGAGGATCCAGAGACACAAAAGTAAGTGATAGATACACGGTTTCCAAAGAGGAGGAAGGGGGTTATCTGCTCCGACACCGGTTCCCTTCACTAGATCTTCTGCTCACTGTCTGCTTGATATTCTTGGAGAACATCCCTTGTTATTCTAGCAGATATAGAATGTCCTGCCTGGAAATGTGCAAATGAAATCTGTGTTTCTAAATGATAGGCCACGGAACAACAAGGAGTCCCACTATGGGGCGATCATGGATGGGTCAATGGATCTGTCTGTATATTTAATGAACAATCACATGCACAGCTATACTGTATTAACTTCGGGTGGTTAGACTCTTGTAACATCATAATGAGGATGTCCTAGATAGACAATCATTTTTTTTAAACTTCTTTGACATTGCCCATTTTCTTTAAAGCAGTGCTAATAGATTTTGCAGACTCGTATTTGTTATTCTTGACTAAGTTAGTGTTACATCTTTTTGTAGTATTACACTATGTATACTACCATCAGAGGGTGTCTGTCACTCCTAAATTGCCTATTGAATGAGCTGTACAGTGATATAGGGGGCTTAGCAAGCACCCTTACATTTTAATGCTACATGGCCTAAGAAGATTACTTGTAATTCAAATTCAAATGAAGGGTGTTCAGTGCACCCCATTGTGTCATTTAGTGTTTTTTGGTCAGTCATTCTTATTGAATGTATAATGGCTACTCTACTGGTTAATTTTTTCCAGCCATGAAGGAGGAAGTCATTATGACAAAATAATTCATATTAATATTCAGATAATTAGAACTTTTTAATGTAACCCAGTGTCACTTATAAACTAAAGCTGAGCTCTGTAAGGGGCCAAATTATTAGAAGAGCACAAACCTGCTTAAAGGGGTTCATCGATAATTAGATAAAATGGCATCCGTAATAGAATTCAAACTGCAGCCCATCCTAGTAAAATGTCAGTGTGGGCTGCAGACTGAAGATATATAGCTTAGGGTGCTTTCACACTGGCGGTTTTGAAAAAATGCGGCAGATCTGGTCAAAAAACCGCATCTGCCACATTTTCCGCCTATGCATTGTCTATGGGGCTTGCGGTAAGTGTGCGGCAGACGTGGCAAGTGCAGTTTCAACAGTTGTGGAAGATGCGACCACAAAAAATACCAGCAGCAGTTTTTTCACGTTCGGATCCACCGGATCCGTGCAAAACTGCCAGTGTCAAAGCAGCCTTACAGGGCTTGTTTTATAACTGACAAGAGCTGTATCACACATACCTCAGTCATCGGCTGTCTGGGATGTGTAAAGAAATATTTTAACCCATGTTGTGTTTGATGAGGAGATCTCCAGTTTCATCCCAATCCTGTTGGTCTGATAACTTCATAGCAGTATAAGGAAATTGAATGTGCCCAACTGGAAAACAGAAATAGCTGAAAATGAGGAAACAAAAGCGCAATAGGGCCTTATCCTTTTTAAACGTTATACATAAATGGCAAATGTCAGTGCTCACCTAAATCAGTCGTGAGACCCACAACCAGTATATGCATATGGTACAACCACTGCAGGATCCACACTCCACGGTAATACAGTAGTGATTAGTATATATCCAAATGGACAGTGTTTTTGCGATCCGCGCAAACTGTACAAAGAAAAGGACCACAAGAGATTAAAGGGAAATGATGCTTTATTCCACGCGTTTCAGAACGTGTCTTCTCTCCTTCTTCAGGAGTCAGGATACCCTCTGAAAAGTGTCAAATAAAGCACCATTTCCCTTTAATCCCTTGTGGTCATTTTCATCGTACAGTTTGCCCGGATCGCAAAAACACTGTCCATTTGGATCTGTTACTTATCACCAACTGGAAAACAAACATTAAGAGAATGAACCTGGAGATAACTCTATTGTGTACAGCAAGCAAGACTTTACATATGGCTACACGGCTGAGGTATGAGTGATACGTCTCTTGTCATTTGATACACAGGTCTTGGAAGCTGTGTATCTTCAGTCTGCAACTCATACTGACATGTGACTAGAATGGTCTACAGTTTAGTTATACCAGGGATGCTACTGTATTTCATTCTCCGAGAACCCTTTTAAGGTGTAGCTCGGCTTTCTTTCTTTGCTGACGAGCTGATCTTCAGTATCAATCTCAACCTAATGACTAATGTAGCACGGTAGAGCCAAAATATTGTGCAGTGTTGTAGACCAAAGGTATTAATTTGCATACATCTCTTAGCAGATCTGTACCCATGGTTAACTGCTAAATATTGAGCCATGGTGCTGGTCAGAAAAGGGTGGATCCCTGAATCCGATACCTAGAGGAAAAGGCAGATCTGAAGACAAGTAACATATTAAGTAGAGGTCACCAGGCAGGTTTGTATAATTTCAGTATATAGTACTATGTGTCAATTTCAAGATGGTACGTTTGGACCTACTGGTCTCTAAACTTGTCTACAGTATGTAAGTACTTCGGAGTACTCCGTAGTTCTATAGGGAGGACTTTGATACACTTATATGATCTGTAGATTCAGAGCACAGACAAAATCTATCCCCGCTCCCAAGCAGATGGTCTCATAGGATTCACCTTGGGTGGACAATATAATAGGAATCATTAGGACTTCATATTGCAGCCAAAATAAATATAACATATGGTCTGGAAAAAATTGTTGGAACCTTCAATTTAACATTTGGTTGCACACTGTATGGAATAAATAACTGCAATCAATCTCTTCCTATAACCATCCACAAGCTCCTTACACCTCTCAGCTGGAATTTTTGACCACTCTTCTTTTGCAAACTGCTTCAGGTCTCTCAACAGCAAATTCTCCCAACAGCAATTTTCACATCTCTCCACAGGTGTTCAGTGAGGTTTAGATCTGGACTTGTTGCTGCCACGTAGAACTCTCCAGTGGTTTGTTTCCATCCATTTCTGGGTGCCCCTTGAAGTATGTTTGGGGGTCATTGTACTGCTGGAAGACCCATGACCTAGGACACAAACCCAGCTTTCTGACACTGGACACTACATTGTGACTCATAATCCTTTGGTAATCTTCAGATTTCATGATGGCTTGAACACAATCAAGGCACAGTGCCAGAGGCAGCAAAACAACCCCCAAACATCTTGAACCTCCACCATATGTGACTGTAGGTCCTATGTTCTTTTCTATGTAGGCCTCTTTACATTTTCAGTAAACTGTAGAATGATGTTCTTTACCAAAAAGTTCTATCTTGGTCTTGTCTTTCCCAGAAGGATTTTGACTTGCATTCATCTTGACAAGCCTCAGTCCAGGTTTTTTATGTCTCTCTGTCAGCAGTGGGGGTTCTCCTGGGTCTTCTACCATAGAGTTTCATATCATTAACATGTCAACGGATACTTTGTGCTGACACTGATCCCCTCTGTGAGCCTGCAGGACAGGTTGAATTTCTTTGGACCTTGATTGGAGTTACCGTATTTTTCGCTTTTTAAGACGCACTTTTGTTTCCCCAAAACTGTAGGGGGAAACGGGGGTGCATCTTAAAAAGAGAATGTAAAAAAAAAAAAAAATGTAAAATTTATTATCACCACATTACCGGGCCGGGGGGTGCGGGTGCCAAGCGGGGGTGCCGGGGGCAGGTTCCGGAGGGTGAGGAGCACGGGTGTAGGACCGTAGGTGCGGGGGAAAACCGGTGGCAGCGAGCGCTGGGCGCCGCCATGTTTTTTGTGGGCGGCTGCATTCAGTATGTGCAGCCGGCCGGTAGAGGCAGACACTGCAAATTGGCCGCGGGTCTCCTCTATGGGCGCGGCCATTTTGTTGAAGTCTATGTTGCCGGCTGCATATAGTGAATGCAGCCGCCCACAAACAAACATGGCGGCGCCCAGCGCTCGCTGCTGCCGGTATATCTGTACAGCTCCGGTCCTACACCTGTGCCCCTCACCCTCCGGAACCTGCCACCATCGGTAAGGCCATATATAGGGGATGGGGACACATAAAGAAGATGGGGGGACATAACAGGATGAGGGCAAATATACAGGATGGGGATGGGGGCATATACACAGGATGGGGGGACATAGGGCATATATACAGAATGGGGGGACATAGGGCATATATACAGGATGGGGAACATATAGATAGGATGGGGGAATGTGTATTCCAGGATGGGGGTATATATACAGGATTTGGGACCATATTTACAGGATGGGGACATGTGTGCCATAATGAGGGTATATATATCAGGATAGGGGGTATATGTACAAGGATGGGGGCATATGTACAAGGATGGGGACATATATACAGGATGGTGACATATATACCAGGAAGAAGGACATCTATACCAGGATGAGCGATATATGTAGCAGGATGGGGGCATATATACAGGATGATGACATGTAAGCCAGGATGAGGGACACATATACCAGAATGGGGGGACATATATACCGGGATACCAGGATGGGGGGGGGGGTTTATGTACCAGGATGAGGGACATTTATACTGATTATAAGACAGACACTGGCATTATAAGACGGACCCCATTTAACATTAAAAATTATTTTTTTCCTCTTTTCCTTCACCAAATTTGGGGGTGCGTCTTATAATCAGGTGCGTCTTATAAAGCGAAAAATACGGTACTTATCCACCATAAGGACTATGTCCAGGTTGATTAGATATAGTGCCATGGGTTGTTAACGTCCTAACTATTTTGCACACCATGGACAAAACTACATGAAAATCTTTGGAGATGGACTTGTCACATTGAGATTGTTGATATTTTGCTATAATTATAATTCTCAATTCATCAGACACTTCTTTTCTTCTCTTTCTGTTCTCCATGTTTAGTGTGGCACACGCAGACACACAATGCAAAGATTGAGTCAACATCTCCCCTTTTAACTGGTTTCAGGTGTGATTTCCATATTGCCCACTCCTGTTATTTGGCAAGGGTGAATTTGAACGAGCATCACATGCTTGTAACAAAGTTGTTTACCCACAATTTTGGAAAGGTGCCAACAATATTGTCCGTCCCATTTTGTGGGTTTTGTGTGAAATTATGTCCAATTTGCCTTTTTTTCTGAGTTTTTTTTGTGTTGCTCCAATTTACACAAAGGAAATAAACATGTGTATGACAAAAGTTGTGTAATTGCAATAATTTAGTGGAATAATTGCAAGGGTGCCAACACTTTTGGCCACTGAATATGTATATGGCATTGACTCGGCATACCGCGACCCTGCCAGGTTTATATTGCTCACCTTTACTCCCACTTTCCGCACACAGCTGGTCAAAGGCATTTTTTTCTTTGTTGTGAAATGGTAACTATGACTGTAATCTCCTTCCACTGTGTTCTGGGACACGGCTCTCCATTCCTGGGTGCTAAGAAGGGCCAAGCTCGCCAAGAGCTGCAATGTATGTGGAAAGAAAGACAGCTCAGGGAAATCAAAGTAGGTGGTGGAGCATTGCTTTCCACTCCAGCCTTGCACATCACATAAGTGAAATATCTAATGCTGGTGGGTCACATTGGCCACCGTTCAAGTGTTATAACTTTCTGGCACTGAGTATTTCCAAATGTTGATTGTGCCATTTCAGCTTTTTAAAGGCTTTTATAGCACTTTCAGTTTTCATCTGGTTAAAGTAACTGTTGAGATGGCTGAAGTGAAGTGATGGTGCACCTGCAGGAGGGGGACTTGAATGCTACTGCAGACCATACAGATGATTTATAGGGGGATTCCTGGAATTTCTTCCTATGTGATTGGGTAATACATCAGCAGATCATTGAAAGAAACACATATAAGAACTAGTCCTTGACTATTGCATAAAAAGTAGTCTCCAGTTTCATATATTGTCTGACTTAAAGGGGTTTTCCATTACCATTTTTTTTTTTGTAAATCGACATAATCTAATCTAATCAGCGATGGCTGCCCATTTTGGTTGACGTTCTTACAGTCTGCCCTATGACACCATTTATTGATGTGCCCACAGTGGCCTCTTCCGTAATCCACCACCCAGGTCCCTGTTTCTGTAACCATTTCCGTGTGGCATCTGATAGATATTACAACAAGGGTTTTGTACATTATATGTTCCTACCAGTTTATGACCATAAAAAATCACTCTCTTGGTCTGAGAAAGAGTAGAACAGAATAGGATATATGCCAGTGCAATTTTTTTGTCTTTGAGGAATCACATGATGGACATTGTGAAACAGGGATCGATGAACAGTACAAAGTGGCTTGTAATGTGAATATGTTGATCGAATCAAACTAACTTAGTCCTGGAATATCCCTTTAAAGACAATGATTTCCAGGTGCCATAAAAGACCCTATAAACATCATACAGGTGAGGGTACTATTGCTCGAGACCTTCTAATTCTCAGAGTACGATTCATTCATAACAAGTGATTCCGGTAATGGCAGACTAGGCATAGTCTTGTATTATATGGATGGGCACCATCTAATAATAATTCACCAGCTTCAATACCACCTGGAAATATCAGGCGTTGGGAAGTTTTTGTAGCTAGGCTCACAGCAATCAGCTACTTAATGGGTTATTAGTTTATCTAGTTTTTATGGTGAGAAAGCCAAGTGGTCTCAACACACCCAACCCCCCTACCCTCAAGTATTAAGGCCTGTCAAATGTTTTCCCCAATCCTTTCCATCCCTTGTAGGAGAGGAATGTGTGGTATAATCACTGTGCCATAACTTGTTTGATATTTAAGGGGTCAGAAGAGCCCGCTCCCCTGCTGGTGCATGTTAAATGCTGCTGTCAGAGATTGACAGTGGCATTTAATAGGTTAATAGCCATGAACAGAGAACCGCTCTACCCACAGCTGTTAGAGGCAGATGAAGGCTAAATAATGCAGCTTTCATTTCCAGTGAAAGATGCAGGCTCAAAGTGTAAGCCTGCATCAATGGCAGGGAGACGACTTATGATGTGCATAGGACATCGTAAATCATTAAGAGGTTAATTCAGTGCAAGTCCATAAAAGCCTTGAAAATAAAAGATGAGTCAAACTGGGCAACCTTCATTACAAACCACAGGAGACTAGTGTCTTACACCTAAGGATTATTATATGCTTGACATCTAGACAGTTTCTATAATATTAGATGAGTGTAAGCTCTCATGTGTTTATACAGATGTTTTTAGAGCTCCAGTGATGAGTTACTTACTGGGCTGCATTCTGTAATGATTTTCATAAAATCAATGGTTTATCAGCAGGAGATTATCAAGAGAGGTCTAGTAAACCTGCTGCCAGGTAGTCCTACATAATAATGAAATCTGTATTACCCCACCCTCACCACTGATTTGCAGCTTTCTGCCTATGCACAGTGTACACAGAAAGCAACCAATGAATGGTGTAATCAGGGTTAAACAGAGCTCAGCATTCTGACAACTGGTAGATCTACAGCAGATAAGCTATCAATATTATCAAAACTGCAGAAAAGTACCGTAAGTGACACATCAATGTAATCAGGGTCCCTACCCCTACAGCTTGCAGCTCTTAACTGGGGTAGTTACTCAGTTTATGTAACCGAGATAAGTAACTAAAATATAAAGATCCCATAGTAAAATGGCTAGAACCACGTAATACAAAATGAAACAGAACTATAAGCAGGGCCGTATTTGCCCTTAGGCACTTGTAGGCACGTGCCTAGGGCGGCAGAATTTGGTGGAGGGCGGCGCCTGATCGTGGTGTTTTTTTTTTTGTTTTTTTTTTTACCCGCCTCCGGCCCAGCCGGGTTTCAAGCCCCGCCCCCAATACACCCCCCCCACTTCCCTTCCCGTCATCATTAGGGCCGCCGCCCGCCCACCCGCCTACCTCACCTCGGCCTGCAGACAGTACCCGGCCGGAAGACGAGGAGAAGGAGGGGCCCGCCGAGGAGCGGAAACTTGAAGTTCCCGCTCTGCTCCTTCCTGTGTCTTCCGCGCTCCCAAGTGCTGCTGCTGAGGTGGTGGCGATGGTACTGGCGGGCTAGTAATAATTGTATACTGTATATATGGATAACAGCTCCATGAATCCGAGTATCCACATAGTAGATAGTATAAAGTCACCATCTTCTTATTCTGTAGATAACCTCAACCCCTGAGTCAATAAGAGGAGCTCGGACTTTAGAGTTCTACAAATGATGAAACTCATCACACTTCATTATAAGCCGGAGGGATTCATGGGGTTGGTTGCCGCCTATATCTTACTTGCTAAGGGTCTGGCATTGCATTGTAGTGTCTGTTTATGACTAAAACTACAATGTAAATGTGAACAGAGCCTTATGATTAGTAAATATACCCTATAAAATATCTGAAAACACATCATTGAAGTGAGCCTCACAAGAAGGATGACTGTACGGAGTAATTGTTGCATTAGACAGAAGGCACGGCTCCTTTGACCCCGTCATCTGCTATAATGGATGCTTTTCTATAAATGACTTCACATTGGTCATCCCTGGCTTGGTTGCCCTCAGCTAATTCCCTTAAGACAATACGCCTGATGCCTGTCTTTCCATTTAACCTCTTTGGTCTGAGCACTTTAAAATGGCAGAATTTAAAAGGATTAGAGGTCATTTCTGAAATCAACACCAGAGGAATTATTGCTGCAGCCTTAATGCTCAATTTCAAGGTGTTTATCGTCTCTGTCAGAGCATCTGCCATGGATTTAACCTCCAAGTGAAGGATCCTTCATATCTTTCATTTAGATAAAAGTGACACTCTCAATTTTACATGGTTGTGTCCTGCGCTTATAATTTCATAGTCTAGCAATTTATGGATCATGTTTCACATATTCCTGTGGTACAAACACTTAAAGGGGTTTTCCCATGAACAAAGTTCATTTTAATCAATAGATCTTGGAATAATAATGATTTTTACAATAGGATGTTTAAAACAACTGTTCCTGTGCTGAGATAGGCTAGGGTCACATTTCCGTTTTTGTAACAAAATCCTGATCCGGTTTTGAGCTTTCAAAAAGCTGAAAACCGGACCAGGAAACGCTCCTCATAGGAGCCTATGCAAAACACCGGATGGCTTCACAAGCCATCCGGTGGCCGGATCCGGCACTGCTGCCTGCGTTTAAAATCATGCAGGCAGCAGTTTTCGCAGCGTTTCCAGGGACCGCACTGCGGTCACCGGATGGCTCAGGATGTGTAATCCTGAGCCATCCGGTAACTGCATAGGTTGCGGATCCCGGCTATTGACGGGATCCGCAAACTTAATAAAGAGTTAAATTGGTGACCTAAATGACTGTTAGAGGTCTGTAGGGGGCTTAGACCCCCCTACAGACCGGCCGCCCACTTCTATAGTGTTCTGCAACAATTTCTCCCCGGGCACGGGCTCTTCGGAGCTCCATGCATGTCATCCAAAGGTGCCCCCCCCCCGTATCACTATACAGGGGTGCATAGACCCCTCTATTACAAATATGCTGTATTGATGTGTAGTACAGGATAAATGTGTACATTCGCATTGTAAGTATATACTTACATGCTTTCGTAGGCAGAGTGAAGGCAATTCCATGGGCGGGGCTGTGTTCAGCAGCCTCCGCCCGCTCCTTCTTGATGCCCGCCCCCTCTGGCCGTAATCCAGTGTTGTGAGGGCGGGCACATTGTTAAAGGGGCGTGGCTAACTATGTGCCGCGGTTAGCCACGCCCCTTTAACGACGTGCCCGCCCTCACAACACTGGATTACGGCCAGAGGGGGCGGGCATCAAGAAGGAGCTGGCGGAGGCTGCTGCACACAGCCCCGCCCATGGAATTGCCTTCACTCAGCCTCCGAAAACATGTAAATATATTCTTACATTACGATTGTGACATTTCTGGGTGTATATCACATAATTAAAGCATAATTGTAATACAGGGGTGTACGCACCCCTGTATAGTGATACGGGGGGGGGCACCTTTGGTTTACATGCACGGGCTCCGAAGAGCCCGTGCCCATTGAGACATTGTACAAGAACACTATAGAAGTGGGCGGCCGGTCTGTAGGGGGGTCTAAGCCCCCCTACAGACCTCTAACAGTCATTTAGGTCAGCAATTTAACTCTTTATTACGGTTGCGGGTCCCGTCAATAGCCGGGAACCGCAACCTATGCAGGTACCGGATGGCTCAGGATTACACATCCTGAGCCATCCGGTGACCGCAGTGCGGTATTCTGCACACATTTTTGACAAAAAATGTGTGTGACCGCCATTGCGTTCACCGCATCCGGATCCGGATGCGGTGAATGCAATTTAGGTTTGCAATGTGACCCTACCCATAATCTTATATATGTGTCCCTGCTATGTACTGTGTAATGGATGTGTCTGACCGTACAGGGACATGGTCTGATCATACCACATCTCCTGTGCTGAGATAATTTTATATATGTGTCCCTGCTATGTACTGTGTAATGGATGTGTCTGACCGTACAGGGACATGGTCTGATCATACCACATCTCCTGTGCTGAGATAATCTTATATATGTGTCCCTGCTATGTACTGTGTAATGGATGTGTCTGACTGTACAGGGACATGGTCTGATCATACCACATCTCCTGTGCTGAGATAATTTTATATATGTGTCCCTGCTATGTACTGTGTAATGGATGTGTCTGACCATACAGGGACATAGTCTGATCATACCACATCTCCTGTGCAGGGGAGGAAACAAAAGGGTACACAGACATTGCAGTACAGGATCACAGCTGATTCTTTTTGTGAGGAAAACATTTCCCTTCCTGATTTTAAAATGGTTCTACCTCAAAGAAAGAATTATTTGCGATCTCCTGCTGTAATGTCTGTATACTCTTTTACATCATCCCCTGGCCCAGGAGATGTGGTATGATCAGACCATGTCCCTGTACGGTCAGACACATAGATTACACAGTACATAGCAGGGACAAATATATAAGATTATCTCAGCACAGGAGATGTGGTATGATCAGACCATGTCCCTGTATAGTCAGACACATCCATTACACAGTACATAGCACGGACACCTATATAAGATTATCTCAGCACAGGAGATGTGGTATGATCAGACCATGTCCCTGTATGGTCAGACACATCCATTACACAGTACATAGCAGGGACACATATATAAGATCATCTCAGCACAGGAGATGTGGTATGATCAGACCATGTCCCTGTACAGTCAGACACATCCATTACACAGTACATAGCAGGGACAGATATATAAGATTACCTCAGCACAGGAGATGTGGTGTGATCAGACCATGTCCCTGTACAGTGAGACACATCCATTAGGCTAGGGTCACATTTGCGTAGCAGGAGAATGCGGCCCCTAGCAACCCGCTGTGCTCCCTGGATACCAGCTACACAGTGGGCTGCGGGGAGTGCGAATTATTTGTGATCTCCTGCTGTAATGTCTGTATACTCTTTTACATCATCCCTTGGCCCAGGAGATGTGGTATGATCAGACAATGTCCCTGTATTGTCAGACACATCCATTACACAGTACATAGCGGGGAGATATATATAAGATTATATAAGCACAGGAGATGTGGTATGATCAGACCATGTCCCTGTATGGTCAGACACGGCCATTACACAGTACATAGCAGGGACACAGACACACACTTATATATATATATAATGTGTATATACAGGGGTTGGACAAAATAATGGAAACACCTGGAAAAATCAAAAAAAGTTAGTTTATTATGGTGTAGGTCCACCTTTGGCGGCGATTACAGCCTCAATTCTCCGAGGTATGGATTCATACAAGGTGATATCATTGGCCCGGCGGATCTCCACGAAATAGCACTCCAGATCATCACAGAACCTCCACCATGTGTTACGGTTGGGAGAAGGCAGTCTGGGTGGAATGCTTCTTTCGGCTGTCTCCAAACGTACCCTCGGCCGGAGGTCGGAAAATGGGGTAAACGTATAATTGGTCTGAGAATATCACATGTTTCCACTGCTCGAGGGACCAATTCTGGAGGTTTCTACACCACTGTAAACGCTTGGAAACATTTGTCATTGAGAGCAGCGGTTTTCTAATTGCAGCTCCTGACGAACAGTTTTCGTGGACACTGGGTTCTGTAGGTGATCATTGAGCTCAGCAGTGATTTTCGGAGCCGTGGTCTTGTGATCCTCTCTCACAATTCACTTTAGAGTCCGATGGTCTCTCTCTGTCAGCTTCAAATTTCGGCCGGACCTGTGCTTTGCTGCGGACGTTTTTCCTTCTCTTTCAAGCGCAGTCATTACTTTGGAGACAGGACCTCTTGACACACCAAGCATTCGGGCACTTTGTTACACTAGCGCCTGCCATACAAGCACCAATAATTTGGCCTTTTTGAACATCTGAAAGGTCTGCCATTGGTACCAGGTTCTCATCAATTCTTACAATTCGGCAAAACAAACAGTTAATTTACATACACATATTACTGAGCACAAATAATCAACTACAAAACATTAACATATGTCACGGTTTACATGTTTATAACATGTTCGAAGATTATGATGCCAAAACGCTAGGTGTTTCCATTATTTTGTCCAACCCCTGTATACGGTATATATATGTGTGTGTGTACATATAGATTATCTCAGTACAGGAACATTTGTTTAATCACATCCACTTGTGGTAATTATTATTATTATTCCAAAATCTATTGATTAAAATGAACTTTGTTTAGGGAAAACCCCTTTAAGGATTATTTGTAAGCTAAAATATAAGTTCATTGTAGCCAGAATTTTCTAGAATTTTTCCTAGTTTTTAATACATTCCATTCATGACCCAAGCATAGTGTGGAAATGATTAGTAATTGCATGATATTTGTGTAGGGCTAATACTATCCACATCATTCTCAGGCCCCTCTCTACACACCGGCTCCTGTCCTTCCTCTGCTCATGCTCCGCTCACTGGTAATCGAGGAAATGAACTTCTCTTATGTCATTTCCTTCTCTCGGCCACTTCTCTTCTTATCTGTAAAGATTTATAAATACGTCCTTTTTCCCTAACGTTTTCCATAGGATGGAATGGAAAAAGTTAATGGCTCACGCCTGAATATTAGTCTGTTAATGATTTGTTTCCATGCTCTGAATCACACAACCTTCCATTGCATATAGTGATGGTATGTGTGTAACTGTGTATGTATTCATATAGGCTTCTGTACATATGTATATACAGGGTGACAAAACCAGAAAGGTGATCAACCCAGCTCTGGTACCAGGGCATATAGAACTGCATCTAAAGAGCAATGGTAATTATAGACATAAAATAGCATCTGTAATGGTGACCAGTAAGGGTGCATGCACACAATCCGGAATAGAGTACTTTGGTCACAGCATCTTACCGGTGCGTCAAAAATGTTACATTGTATTGTACAAGCACAATAAATGGGATTTTTAGAAATCCTATGCTCACTGTGCTTCCCCCCCTCTGCAGCATCTTTTCAGCTGCGGTGCAGGTTGCAGGACTTTCGCATCTCTGCAGCATGTTCATTTATTGCTTCGGGGTCTGAAGTGGGTGAATGCAAGGCTTCCCTCAGGCCTGGAGACATTGTGACCAACACACACTGCCTTCGGATCGTGTACATATACCCTCAGTGCTATTCATTGTAGCATCAGCTCTAATGAAGCATATATGCAGGCCCAGACTGGCCCACCGGGGAACAGGGAAATCTCCTGGCGGGCCCCTGTACTGGTGTGAGCCACTCACCCCCAATTTGAGCCATATTTGGCCCCATTAGATTAGATTCACTTTGTATAGAGAAAAGCAGCATCTCATCATTCACTTAACAAACCACCCAGTGCATTATTACACAGAATTACAAATAAATGAATGAGGCTAATGTATTCTTTGCATGTAGCTGAACAGTGGGCTCCCAGTCAGTGTTACTGATGGGCCCTTGTCAGCTCATTCTGACACTGCATATATGTATAAAAGCTTTGTAAATCTAATGAAGAATAATTTATAGTGCACAAATACCACCATTTTTTATATCGTATATTTACTAGGAGTAGTCAAAAGTACGCGAGTGTTCACTGTGCTGCACATATCATATTGCCAATTTAGCACATCTGCAATTCAAGTCATACCAACTATTGTGCCCCTTAAAATGCCCAAATAATTAACAGTAACTATTTCCAGGATTGCACAGCAGCAGGTGGATGATGCTGCCTGGAGAAGGAGATGACACTGTGCACTCAGCTCCTGTAGTTTCAGAGCGTGCCCTCATCTTCTTCTTATAAAGAAGTGCAGACAATGATAGGGTATTTAGCTAAAATGATCTCCAATGCTTTAATATGGAAAGTAAAACCAGAGTGATGTGGAAGAAATCGAAAGACTATAATTCGAATGGATGTAACCAGAATGGCAAAGGCTCAGCCAATGATCAGCTCCAGGATGATCAAAGACAGTCTCAAGTTACCTGTGAGGACTGTGACAGTTAGAAGGCGCCTGTGTGAAGCAAATTTATTAGCAAGAAATCCCCGCAAAGTCCCACTGTTAAGAAAAGACATGTATTGAAGCAGATGCAATATGCCAAAGAACACATCAACTGGCCTATAGAGAAATGGAGAAACATCTTGTGGACTGATGAAAATCGTTCTTTTTGGGTCCAAGGGCAGAAGACAGTTTGAGATTATGGACCTGTTTGTATAGATCAAAATACTCGAAGAGGTCATGGTGCCTTAACATTGAAGAGGAAATGCCCTTAAAATGGGTGTTTCAACAAGACAACGATCCTAAAAATCTTGGTTCCAGTAAATTGAGGTTATGGAGTGGTCAGCCCAATCCCCGGACCGTAATCCAATAGAACACTTGTGGGGTGACAACAAAAATTATGTTTCTGAGGCAAAGCCAACAAATGACCTTTCCAGGTCATCCCCCCAGCTCCTTCACTCTCATTCCCATCTTTTGAGGTCCACACCATTAGGCTCCTCCATCCCCCTTCCTCAGAGTAGCAGTGGTATACCGCCCCCCAAAGTCACCCACCCAGTTCCTCAACCATTTCTCTGCATGGCTGCCGCACTTCATGTCCTCAGAATTACCAACCCTTATTCTGGGAGACTTCAAAGTCCCCATAAATAGCCCCACCTCCCCATCGGCATGCCAGCAGAATATGTTGGTGGTATATAAATAAGGATTATTATTATTAAACAGAAATACATTTTGGGATGTAGTCAAAGCATCCTGGGCTGGAATAACAGTTGACAATTACCAGACGTTGGTTGACTCTATGCAACATAGATGTGAAGCAGTTCTAAAAAATCGTTATAGAACTAAATATAAGGTTGGTGATTCACAGGAATGCTAAATAGCCCCCCCCCCCAAAGTACTGTACATATTATGAGTTTGAAGAGACAAATGCAGACACTACTATTTATTTGAACAGCCCAATGTTCATTTTGTGTTATTTTCTGTAAAGTAGTTAGAGATTATATACATTTCTCCTCATGTTTTGATCTAGAAAACAGTCTACAATGTCCCCAATGTATGAATGTCTTATTGGATTAATTTCAGTTTTGAGGGTGACTGACTCCTTTTTAGTGCATTTTTTATGGCATTTTACTGTGGTCTAGACGCCATTAGTTTGCGTTTCAGGAATGTAGTTTTGTGTAGGATAAATATTTTGATGTAGAAATTATTTAGATTGTGTGTTCTGTACATTGTATGACATTGTATCCTGCTGCGACAAACTATAATTACTATAAATATTTCTCTTTTGTTTCCATCCAAAACAAAACCCCAAATCTCTGGGACTCCATCAGATGTATCTTTATCACTATAGTCCAATACCGCCATCCAGTGGCAATAGCTTTACATTACATTTTCCATAGATTGGTAATTGATCGCGTTATTTGAGTCTGAGATTGCTTTATTTTTTTTTACTTTGACTGTCTCTTCTGCCTCTACTGCTTTTATTAATATACTATTACAGGAATTCTGATATATAGGGATGAATGCACCTATTTTATTTTCCAAGAAATAGATTTGGTTTCCTGCTTATCTTCATCAAAAAAAGACAAATCAGATTTGACTAGCGGCCTCAGCCCCACATGTCACCCCCAGTACCATCATTACTAACACTTGAGGGGCATCGCTCCCTGATACTGTCAGTATGGGCATATGTTATATACTGGTGCATCTCTATGAATTAGAATAACATCAAAAAGTTAATTTATTTCAATAATTCAATACAAAAAGTCAAATGTATATATTATATAGAGTCATTACAAACAGAGTGATCGTTTTCAAGTGTTTATTTATGTTAATGTTGATGATTATGGTTTATAGCCAATGAAGACCCGAAGGTCATTATCTCAGAAAATTAAAGAAGAGAGGATGAAGGGTTAAAAACTGTGCTGCTGTATTCCACAAGATATCAAAGAGTGAATATAATATTGACTTATTAGTCAACGCGTTTCATGGCTATCAGAAACATGGCAATATTAGGCTGGGTCCACATTTGCGCACGATGTGCTCTGTGAACGCAGCGTATCTGAGCACAGCAAGACGCAGGCAGTATGTGCTCCTATGTTAACATACTTGCGCTCAGATGCGTTTGGGTTCAGCTGCGCAGAATTTATGCACATGCCGAATGCAAAATGTTGCATATTTTGTGCGTGGCTGCATGTTTGCCTTATGCACATGCAGATAGCTGCGCACAGAAAATGAATGAGAGTGCATCTGTGCGCATTGCCATCTGCTGGCAAGCGCACAGACGCTGCGGACGAAAAGGTCATCCGGAGGTAAATCTTCTCCTGGCGTTCTCTTCTTCTTTCCTCTTCTTTCTTCTTCTTCTTTCTTCCTCCCTGCCGTCGCTGCCGCTATCGCTGGTTAAAATAGCCGGCGGGAAAGCCAGTGCCGGTTTTCCCGCCCCGCTAATTCAAATGATCAGCTGATGATCATTTGAATTAGGGGGGCAGGAAAACCAGCGCTGGCTTTCCCGCCAGCTATTTTATCCAACGGTAGTGGCAGTGGCAGGGAGGAAGAGATCTGCGGCGGCAGCCGGGATCTCCGCCGCTGATCTCCGCCTCCCGGCAGCCGCCGCTGATTGGATGGCAGGGCCCATTTTATAGGGCCCCCCACGCTAAAGAACTACAGCCCACAGTCGCCCCTGAAAATGGTGCATTTCCAGGTGCCTTACCAGGCTCTTCTAGCGGCCCTGGTGGCAGTGGCACACTGGCTAATAAAGGGGTTAATACCAGCTTTGTGATACAAGCTGGTATTAAGCCCGAGATTATTAATGTCAAGCCAAGTTAGACCCGGCCATTAAGAATCTTCAATAAAGGGTTAAAAAAAGATACCCCACTGAGAAAAAGTTATTTATTAGAAATAAAAACACAGACACCCTTAGGGACTCCATCTTTATTACTCCCCTTTACAGCCCTCCAGGATCCTGGTCTTCTTTCTTATCTCTTCTTTCTTCTACAAATGTTCCGCTCTGCTACATCACAAAGCAAGTCTCTGTTGAGAAGAGGTGTTTGTTTCTTTGTCAGCAGCAAACCTACCAACTAGAGAAGACCTGGGAGCCCCTTTGTATCTATTACCTTATGTGTGTTGCCTATATGTTTCCTTGCTTCCCTGCCCCTTTACTCTCTTGGTGGGGGGGCATCTAGGTGAGTCGCATCCAAGAGTTTAGCAAGGTTCGAGACCTAGGCATCCCCATCTTCAGGAGTAATTTTGGGGACAGGGATTAGTCTAGGGATCCTAGGGATCTAACCATCACAGGTGGGACAATGACAGTTTATTCTGAAAAGTTGCCTGATACAATAGGAATGCTTTAAATCACTACCCCTTCTATGCTCAGGAGTTTAGCGGATGGACTTTATGATTACATTTCTTTATTCTTTATATCCTTTTGCATATACAGACAGTGATCAATAAGTGATTAGTGCCACCCACTGGACTCCTACGAATGTACAAGGGTTTAAAATGGTAAAATCTACGTTATACTGAATATTTCCCCACAAAGTAATACATTCATCTATGCCGCTATTATGGCTGTTGATGAACTACATCATCGATATAACCAGTTCTTAGGCTACTTTCACATTAGCGTTCCCCTCCGCAGCTTTCTTCGGAGGGGAGCCGCAATGTGAGCCCAGCACAGCAAGCCCCTATCTTTATAATGGGAGCGCACGGAGCTGCGCTTGACTGCGCATGACCGTGCACACCCATTCACTCCCATATGTGATCTGTGCGCAGGCGGACGCCTACGCACAAATCACCCAGTCTCGTCTGCACAAGAAATGCAACATGTAATATACTTTATACACAGCAGCCAATGTAAAAGCTGCTCACTATAAGACCACCAGTAATTACGTCATATAATAAATCAAAGCACACATACCATAATATTATTATTTTATGTGTTGTTCTATTTTGCACACACTTGTTCTAAGAAACGACAAGTGCAATCTAATAGTGTTTATAATGGGATCTCCTCCTAACACCATTGTTCGGAGTAATGTGGGTGCTGTCAGGGCTCCAGCCTCCACACTCCATTATAGGAGGTCATTTAAGGACTGAGAAAGCTTTTACCTAATTGAGGGGAAGATCAGCATTAACCTCACCGGAGATTTTTCATAGGTGGATACACAGGGGTTTTATTTGTAATCTGATCCAAACTGAGATGTTCACGCTAAAATCTTTGTGAAATCCCTTTTCCTCGCTGTGAATGAAGTCACACGCTGCTAAACTTACAAGGAAGCCTCTACCGAGTCCTTGCTTCACCTTTGGTGTGCATGCGTTAGTTTGATGAATCTTGAGAGGGTTCCATAATGTAATGAGGTTATCATTTTTAGCATTAGAGACGGATGGTGGCTCAGTGGTTAACAACCTTCTTTTGGACCACTTGGGTCCTGGGATTGAGTCCAATCCCGGATAACATCTGCATGTGGTTTGTATGTTCTTCTCATGGGTTTGCTTCAGGTGCTCTGTATTCTTTCAACAAAATAGAGAACATTCACTGACATTACCAGTCATAATGAGGAGTAAAATGGGATGTTAAGATATGCAAACCGCACCTTCAGAGAGATGTGAACTCTAGCGCTGCTGATTGGGGTGGCAATCATAAAAATCAATTTTGCCATTAAAAGAGCCCTGCCACATGACTACTAATACTAGGATAAGAAGCCAAACCAGACACTCCATTTGCAGACACCTGGTTTGTTGTGTTAGCCCCTCATCAGTGCAAAGCAGGAGATCTGATAGGCTAGGTGAACGGCCTATGACATGAGGTCTAAGGAGAACTGCATAGTAAGAAAAATGAATGAAGCTTCAAGCGGCCGTCACACGCAACGATTTCTTGCCCGATATCGTTTAAGCGATCTCCTTTTTGATCGCTTAAGCGATATCGGGCTTAAAATCGTTGCATGTAATCAAGCGATTTACGATGTGAAATCGCTTGATCGTGACATCGCTGATCTGAGCTCCGGAGCTCAGATCTAGCAATGAACAATGTCACGATCTGCTTCATCGTGGTGTATAACACCACGATGAACGATCTCCCAGCGGCACAGCCTATGCTGGGAGATGGTAACTATGGTACACGTCGGGTTACTAAGCGCCGCGCGGCGCCTAGTTACCCGATGTGTACCATAGTTACCAGCGAGATCGCGGATCCACATCGCTGGTGAGTCTGTCTGTGTGACATCTCACCAGCGATGTGAGCGATATTGTAAGCAGTCGCGCGTGCACGTGATCGCTTACAATATCGTTCAAGATATCTGTGCGTGTGACGGCCGCTACAGACTGTTGTATACCGGGTGCAAAGATCCAAACTGCAATAACTATGGTGCAAACATCACAGGAAAAATGGAAAGGAATCAGCACTTCTTTAAAATTTTTGAAATCTTTGTCCTTGAAAAATCCATTAAAAATACCTATGCAAACATTAAAAACATGTGAGGTCTCAAGGGGAACATTGCTCCTTGTGGAGAGTGCCAAGCTGGAATAAGAAGGCTATGAATAATAAAGGCCTTGAAATCTAGATAAACTGGAACAATGGGCAGTGACTAATGGAATGGCATTTAAGATGGAGCAGTGCAAAACTCTACATCTGGGCAAGAAAAATGATAATATTATCTACAGAATGGGAGGAATAGAACTAAGCAACAGCACATGAGAAAAAGACTTGGGTATACTAATAGATCACAGACTGAACATGAGTCAGCAGTGTGATGCAGGAGCAAAAAGGCAAACACAATTCTGGGATGTATTAATAGAAGCATACAGTCTAGATCACGTAAAGTCATTATCGTCTTCAACTCTTCTTTGGTCAGACTTCATCTGGATACTGTGTCCAGTTCAGGGCTCCAAATAAAAAAGACATCAGCAAACTGGAACATGTTCAGAGAAGAGCGAACAGACTGGTGACCAGTCTGGAAACCATGTCCAATGACGAATGGTTACAGGATTTGCGAAGGTATGGCCTGCCAAAAAGGAAGCTAAGAGGAGACTTAATAGCTGTGCACAAATATCTCAAGGGCTGTCACAATGTAGAGGGATCAGCTTTATTCTCGTTTACACAAGGAAAGACTAGAAGCAATGGGATGAAACTGAATGGGATGAGACATAGGTAAGGTATTACAATAAAACTTTTTGACAGTGAGGGCGATCAAAGAGTAAAACAGGCAGCCACCCAAGGTAGTGAGTTCTCCTTGAATGGAAGTCTTCACACAGAGGCTGGACAGACATCTGTCTGGGATGATTTAGTGAATCCTGCATTGAGC
This sequence comes from Allobates femoralis, assembly GCA_033576535.1. Taxonomy (NCBI): domain Eukaryota; kingdom Metazoa; phylum Chordata; class Amphibia; order Anura; family Aromobatidae; genus Allobates; species Allobates femoralis. The sequence continues at coordinate 78,422,725 of JARQOC010000006.1, read as the reverse complement.
AGAGGGTTGGATCCGATGATCCAGGAGGTCCCTTCCAACTTTACCATTCTATGATTCTATGAATAGACGTTGTATGGGAAAAAAGGTGTTCAACAGTCCGCGCTGCCAAGGTCCACTTATTCCAAGGAAACACACGGGTAGGTGAAGTATATCCAAAAAATCCTTTATTGCATCCTACGCGTTTCGGTGCCCTCCTGGCACCTTCCTCAGGGATCCCTGAGGAAGGTGCCAGGAGGGCACCGAAAAGCGTAGGATGCAATAAAGGATTTTTTGGATATACCAGTACTTCACCTACCCGTGTGTTTCCTTGGAATAAGTGGACCTTGGCAGCGCGGACTGTTGAACACCTTTTTTTCCCGTACAACGTCTGTGATTCCACGTGCTAGTGGTTGGTAGAAGTCCAGCAGCAGCCATCAGGATATAACACTACACGTCTGTATACCAGTTGTGGGTCTCACAACTGAAATAGGTGAGTGGTTCCCTTTATACCACCTACATTTGAAGTGTCTGAGTGATAGGGCACTATTGCGCCTCTTGTTCCCCTTCACTTTCTTTTATATGATTCTATGAATATCCTTCTTGGAATTTAAATATGCAAATACCACTTCAGAGAGGAAATTAACTTGAGCTTTAGCATCACCTATTGAATGTTACAATTCTAAAGACCATATTGACCAACCTTTTACAAATATCCTACCTTAGATCCACTTCTCAGAGGCCTCTCATTTAGCTAAATCAGATTTCCAACACCCCGAAACACGTGTCTGCAAGTAATGAGAGTGAAATAAAATGTTAAAAGGATGCACATTTTGGCATAAAACAGTTGCACAGCAAAATTTTAAAGAGAATCTGTCAACTTGTTTTAACACCATATCCTAACACTACCTGTCCCTGCACCTTGCTAGGTCATCTCTAACCCATCCCATCATCCCAACCCTGTCTGAGCTAAAACTGCACTATAAAGCTTGAAAAAAAACGATTTAATAACAAACATATTCCTAGGGTAGTGAGGTCTCCTGGCTACGGTGTAGACTGAGATGGGCAGTCTCCGGGTCTCCATTCTCCCCTCCTCGCAGGCTCTTAGCACGCCCCGCTATGTGTCAACATTCTTTCTCTTCTCGTCCCCTATTGTGAAAATCCCGCCTCCTCATAGTATGATGTGCAGCCGGAAGTCATTTTCGGTCCGGTGCATTTTGGGGGCTTATCATGTGTACGGCCCGGCTTCAATATGTGCATACACTCGCACACTGCGCAGGACTGTAAATGATGTCTGGCTCTGTGTCATAAAAAGAGGAAGAGGTGGGATTCTCCAAATAGGAGGTGCACAGGAGAAGGAATGAAGACGCCCAGCGGTGCGTGATGAGAGGAGCGTGGAAGGAGAGTACAGACCGCCCATGTCAGTCTACGGACATAGACTGGAGCCCTCTTACCATAGTAAAATGTAAATTAATACATTGTTTTTCTCAAGCATTATATTGAAGTTTTCACTCAGAGAGGAATGGTTAGGGATGTGCTAGCAAGGTGCAGGGACACGTAGTGGTACGATAGGGGATTAAAACGAGCTGACAGGTTGCCTTTAAAGTATTTTGCTCCAGTGCTCTGCTACAGGTAATTCATGCTCTTAAAAAATTACATACATAATTAAAATAAAGAATCGAACACAAATGGCATTTCCGACTATGCGAAGCCTTAAAGTGAACTATGTTCTCAGACGGTGCCCTTCTCAACCCCCCAATTTTATTTGTAGAGTACACAATTCTAACCATTGTCAGCAAACGTGACATCATTCACAGTGCTGGGGACTATAGACCATATAACCAGTTGATGTGATGTAATGATGGATTACAGTACCACCAGTGGTGGTCACATGACCACAGTATAAAAAGCTGCAGACGGAACATTTTCTGCAATGTAAGCGACTGACAAAATAATATATTGATATGTAAATAAACAGAAAAGGATGCGCAATGGGTGCATCTGTATAAACAATTTCTTTCCCTAACTAGTAAAAAAGCTGCTCACCTTGGAGGGCTGTGCACTGCCCTGCACAGCCCCGGTAAATCACTTGAATTGTGGAGCTTAATCGATCTCCCTGGAATCTCTGTGTGTTGCTGCCTGTGAGCTGCTTCCTCCAGCCTCCCAGCTCTGAACACGTGACCACTCAGACAGGAAAGGTCCTGTAGCTCCAGGCCTTCACCTCACACCACACAGGTCCTTTTGTTAATGTGCCTTCCAAGCTGCTCCTGCTGCTGATCCTCCAAAGGAGAAACTGGAACATATGATTAATGCAAAGCAGTCTGTGGAGCGCTCAGGAAAGGCAGGCAGGGTGAATTATAGATAAAACTTCGCTTTTTATTATTCTCCTTCACAGTCACAACGCGTTTCCACTGACACAGCAGTCTTCCTCAGGTTGAATGAAGGAGGACTTCAAAGTTACAACTTTTATAAGTAAAAAACAACCCTCATTGGTTAACAACCCCCTTTATGTCAACCAATCCTCAAACCTATGGTTGTAGTATTTATACAGTCATGGCCAAAAGTTTTGAGAATGACACCAAAATTATATTTTCACATGATCTGCTGCCCTCTGGTTTTTATTTGTGTTTGTCTGATGTTTATATCACATACAGAAATATAATTGCAATCATATTATGAGTACCAAAAGGTTATATTGACAGAATGAGTTAATGCAGCAAGTCAATATTTGCAGTGTTGACCCTTCTTCTTCAGGACCTCTGCAATTCTCCCTGGCTGCTCTCAATCAACTTCTAGACCAAATCCTGACTGATAGCAGTCCATTCTTCCATTCTTGCATAATCAATGTTTGCATTTTGGCAGAATTTGTTGTTTTTTGTTTGTCCACCCGTCTCTTGATGATTGACCACAAGTTCTCAATGGGATTAAGATCTGGGGAGTTTCCAGGCCATGGACCCAAAATCTCTATGTTTTTTTCCCTGAGCCATTTAGTTATCACCTTTGCTTTATGGCAAGGTGCTCCATAATGCTTGCAAAGGCATTGTTGGGCGCCAAACTGCTCTTGGACGGGTGGGGGAAGTTGCTCTTGGAGGACATTCTGGTACCATTCTTTATTCATGGCTGTGTTTTTAGGCAAGACTGTGAGTGAGCCGATTCCCTTGGCTGAGAAGCAACCCCACACATGAATGGTTTCAGGATGCTTTACAGTTGGCATGAGACAAAACTGGTGGTAGCGCTCACCTCTTCTTCTCCGAATAAGCTGTTTTCCAGATGTCCCAAACAATCAAAAAGGGGATTCATCAGAGAAAATGACTTTACCCCAGTCCTCAGCAGTCCACTCCATGTACCTTTTGCAGAATATCAGTCGGTCCCTGATGTTTTTTCTGGAGAGAAGTGGCTTCTTTGCTGCCCTCATTGAAAACCAGGCCTTGCTCAAAGAGTCTCCGCCTCACAGTGCGTGCAGAAGCACTCACACCAGCCTGCTGCCATTCCTGAGCAAGCTCGGCACTGCTGGTATTCCGATCCCGCAGCTGAAACAGTTTTAAGATACAGTCCTGGCGCTTGCTAGTCTTTCTTGGGCGCCCTGGAGCCTTTTTGACAACAATGGAAGCTCTCTCCTTGAAGTTCTTGATGATACGATAGATTGTTGACTGAGGTGCAATCTTTCTAGCTGCGAAACTCTTCCCTGTTAGGCCATTTTTGTGCAGTGCAATGATGGCTGCACGTGTTTCTTTAGAGATAACCATGGTTAACTGAAGAGAAACAATGATACCAAGCACCAGCCTCCTTTTAAAGTGTCCAGTGGTGTCATTCTTACTTAATCATGACTGATTGTTCGCCAGCCCTGTCCTCATCAACACCCACACCTGTGTTTATAGAACAATCACTAAAACGATGTTAGCTGCTCCATTTAAGGCAGGACTGCAATGATGTTGAAATGTGTTTTGGGGGTTAAAGTTCATTTTCTAGGCAAATATTGACTTTGCAAGTAATTGCTGTTGAGCTGATCACTCTTTATGACATTCTGGAGTATATGCAAATTGCCATTAGGAAAACTGAAGCAGTAGACTTTGTTAAAATTAATATTTGTATCATTCTCAAAACCTTTGGCCATGACTGTAGGGTTAATAAGGGGATTTGAGGATTGGTTGACATAAAGGTGGTTGTTAACCAATGAGGGTTGTTTTTTACTTATAAAAGTTGTAATTTTGAAGTCCTCCTTCATTCCACCTGAGGAAGACTGCTGTGTCAGTGGAAATGCGTTGTGGCTGTGAAGGAGAATAATAAAAAGCTAAGTTTTATCTATAATTCACCCTGCCTGCCTTTCCTGAGCGCTCCACAGACTGCTTTGCATTAATTATATATAAAATAATATATTGGGATGCTATGGTATTCATTTAAGGAGAACTGTAATTAAAGGGATCCTGTCACCTTCAAAACACCTCTTAAGCTACCAAAACATGTCCCTGCACCATCCTATCACTAATCTCACACTCCTTTTGTCTCCTAAAAGCATCCTGTGAAAGTAGATAAAAACGATTTATACTCACTCATTAGGCATTATAATTAGTAGGGACTATATTCTTTAGCCCTTAGGGCGTGTTGTTTTGCAGCCTGAATGATCGCCTCTCTCTCGGTCTGTGCTGCTGTGATGTGGAGCTGAAGGCAAGACTAATGATTTGCATTCTGTGAGTGACAGAGAGGGGGAGGGCAAAGCCTGCACAAGCAAAGCAGCACAGAGAGAGAGAGAGGGAGGATCCTGGAGCCTGCAAAACAACACGCCCTAAGGGCTAAAGAATATAGCCCCTGCTAATTATAATCACTAATGAGTTAGTATTAAAATGTTTTTATGCACTTTCACAGGATGCTTTTAGGAGACAAAAGGAGTGTGAGATTAGTGATGGGATGGTGCAGGGACATGTTTTGGTAGCTTATGAGTCATTCTGGAGGTGACAGGATACCTTTGAATGTTGTTAAAAGAAAGTTTCCATATCTTTGCTCGCCTTCCCCCCACATAGATCAGTGGAGGTCCAAGTCCTGAGTTAGTGCATAGCTCAGGAGGCCTACATATTCCATAGAAAGTAGTAGTCCTGAATTAGGATTTTTTTTTATAGTTATAGGGTTTTATTGAACCTACATTCAGCGGTGTCCATAGTCATGCCAGATATATGCCCTTTTGCCCTTTGGACTGCACAATTCTGTGTGTTTTTTTTAGCAATTGGTGGGAGCCTCAGATCTCCGGACCCGGGCACACACGGTCTGCTCAGAGTTTAAAGGCCAGCAATTTTTTTTACTAACTTCCTATCTAATTTATCTCCATAATCCATCTGTATTTATCATTATGATCTAAGCAGTTTTCTAATATATTCTCTTTAAATATCCCCTAGAGTTCCCTCTATACACTATCTAACAGCTACTGTGTTTTTTTCCCTATTTCCTGTTCTGATGATATATCATGTGAGTGCCCAAGTGCATGTTGGGATACTCACACAGAATGTCATCGAGAAGGGGGAGAGGCGGCAATCACTTCCACAGCCTGTGCCCCTCCCCGAAATAGTTTCATTGTGATACTGGTTTGCAATATTGCATCTACCAGAGTCTCCAGTCTCCCCCTTTCGCAGTATGCTATCTCAGCCTTTCTTACCACCTCCCCGGAGTGCGCTATCTCAGCCCCTTCTTACTCCCTCCCCAGAGTGCGCTATCTCAGCATCCTCCATGCCTTCTCTCTACCCCTGTGTGATTACGCTGAAGTGTTAGTATATTGGTGCAGATTGGTAATGCAGGAGAATGTACGTGCCGCCCTGCAGATGACATCACTAAAAGCTCCCGACTTATTACTATGCATAGGTTTCCGTGGAAAGACCACTTATGTCACCTGTGGGGCAACTCTTATGTCCTCCCGCATCGCCGATCTGCACCAATATACTGACACGTCAGCGTGATCGCACAGGGGGAGAGAGAAGGCATAGAGGATGCTGAGATAGCGCACTCCAGGGAAGTGGTAAGAAGGGCTGAGACAGTATACTGCGGTGAGGGGGGGCAGCTGGAGAACCTTGTGGATGCAAAATTGACAGTTCTGCCCCTTAAACCAGCATCACAGTAACGCTTTGTTTCAGGGAGGGGCTGAGGCTGAGGGAGTGGAGGTGATGTTCTGTGTGAGTATCCCAGCATGCACTGGGGCAGTCACACTACGTGTCATCAGACAGGAAATTGAAGAAACAAAACACAATAGCTGTTAGATTGCATAGAGAGGGAACTGTAGGGAATTGGTAAAGCAAGTCTATTAGTGAAATAGCTTAGTTGATAGGTCTAAATTAGATAGGGAGTTGGTAAAAAAATGCTGGCTTGGACTAACCCTTTAAGAGCTTAAAAAATATTTAAAACTTACCAAAGTTTAGTTTCTTAAAAAAAAGTTTAATATCTTTAAGTAAACCTAATTGTAGATGAAGCCTAGATTTACATATATGACCAGGGGTGTAACTACAATAGGTGCAGGGGTTGCAATCGCACCCGGGCCCTGGAGTGTAGCGGGGCCCAAAAGTCTCTTTGGCCTATAGAAAAAGAGTATTACTATTAAATATTTGCATTAACTGGGGGCCAATGGAGCTTTCAGATCAAGTTGAATGTCTGCTCTTTTATATGACATATTTATGACCCATTGGTCAGCCACAGTCCACACAGATCTCTTTATGGCATCTGGTCAAAGGCTTCTTCTAATTGATGGGTTCTGGTGAGACAACCTCAGATTCCTGACAATTGGCACATTCATCTGCGTTCTAGTGTTTTAGTGATTACTTATAGCATATTTCCATCATTTTGTAGGAAGTGAAAGGGACTGTTGTGTGACATCCGACGATAAAGCCAATGGGCTCATTTTATCTTGAAAGGAGAGGAAATTGCAAGCGCCATTCCAGATTTTGTACCCATTGTCAATACAGACTCCGAATACGTCAGTGCAGAAAGTGTATGCATATAGAAAATGGCCCCATTAATAATGCTAATATGTCAGCTCCTTGTCCCAGTCTGCACCACAAGTAAATATTTCACATTTTTGATAAGTTAAGGCTGGAATTTTTGAAAGTTTCTGTTTCCAGACTGTTCTGTCTCACTTTGGTTTATGATAATTGAAGATCTGATAATGATTGTTATTCTCACTCATTTTATTCAGGAGCATGGAAGCTAACTACGTCTGTGGAGGTTTGAGTTGTGGGTTATGTGGAAAGACATGATCATTGTCATTTGTAACAACATGAGTTTCAGTTTGTTGTTTTTATCTTAGATGTTTCAATGTTGTAACGATGCTGGATGGAAAAGTGACGCTAACAAGTATTTACTTCCAAAGTGTCTGCAGATGGCGTCCATTATCTGGGCTTTTCCTAAAATCTGTTTGTGTATCTAGGTGTAATTTACACCCTGTTTGCATTTTGCAGTTACCTAGATATCACGTTTCAGCGTGTGTGGAGGAGCAGCTCAGACCCCGTCTAGAGGCGTGTTTGTTTTGGAGCCTGGCTGTAACGTCACAACTGGTCGTTTACACCCAGTCTCCAACAAGCACGCCCCATTCCCCAGTAAGCCCTCCCCAGGCTCCAACAAGCGTGTCCCAGTCTCCAATAGGATCACCCCCATTCACCTATGTAGACCCTGATGGTGATTGAATCGCATTACACTAAGCACTGTGACGAAGCCACCCCTCTGTGAAGGAGATGACCGCTCTGTGCAGTGCTGTGGTATGTGCGCAGTTCATTCTTCTTCCAGGTGCCCGCGCTGTCACTGAAGTGATCCTTCTCTCTGTATCACTGCCACAGCCACCAATCTGTGATGGAGATGAACCAGTGCTGCAGTGTGTGCGCCTTCTTATCCTTCACATAAGCACATGCAAAAGTGACACTTTAAGATCGCCACCTGCTGGTCACAATTGGCAATTGCTACTCTGATTCCAGGACATAGCGATCAATCTGATTGTGGTATACAGGAAAATGGTCATAGTTTTCTGTTGTGCTATTCTATATTTAGGGTACATTATTTAATAGAACTTGGCAAAACCGTCAGTTAATCTTGGTGCTACATTCTCCTAGGCCAAGTATTTTGTTTCATCCTTAATGAAATATTTGGCAAAGTTTGTTGGTGCAGTCTGACTCCAAAATAGCATAAATCATGTTATCAATTTAGTAAATGGCACGGAAAAATAATCTATTTGGCAGAGGTTTATAGCATCTTAATGTTATTTCAATATAAAGATATTTCATTATAATTTCCCATTCTGCAATCTGGAATAATAGTCTAAATGAGATTGAGTGGAAGAACGGAATCACAGAGTAAAAATAGCCTATTCCAGAAAGCTTTCTATACCTGTAATTACTACTCAGTCAGCGTAAAACTTTGGCTAATCTTTCTACCACAAATAATCTTGCTTACCAAGGTTAAAGTATTTTTATAGGAAACCCTCAAATATTTAATTTAGCAAAACCAAAAACTCTTACCTTCATTTGTCCGTGTGCTCCTTTAAAGGGAAACTTTTATGCTTCCATACTGTGCAAAGGTAGTGGTGGGGTGCGGAAAAAGTACTGCAGAGTAGGCATGGATCCAAGATACTAAAGTGCTGATAGTTTGTTATATCAATTAACAGAAAGCAAAGTGAATAACTAAAAGAGAAGGAGCATTAAAGTGTCAATTCTTGTAGGTACAATGTTAGCCACAAAGTGACCACAGATCTTCTTTGTATGAGATGAAAGCAAATCATTCCGTCTCTCATATAATGCCAGACAGACTCAATGATGTGGAGATCGGGGCTCTGTGAGGGCCGGATCATTGTTCTTTATCGTGAAGGTTCTTATTGACATTGACCATATATTTGGAGTTGTTCTCCTGCTACATATTTCATTTAGAGCCAATTAGACCTCTCCCTGATGGTACGACATAATGATAAGTATCAGCCTGTATTTCAATACCATTAATCTCGACCAAGTCCAGAACTCCATAGCTGAGTTGCAGCCCCAAACTTGCAGGGACCCTCCACCATGCTTGGCTGTTGCTTGCAGAAACTCTTTGTATCAATCTCCAGAACATCTTTGAATAAATTGCTTTGAGCTGCAGCCAAAACAAAACACACATTTTGACTAATCAGTCCAAAGCATCTCCTGCCATTTTTCTCCACCCCACTTCTTATGTTTTTGTGCATAGTTGAGTCATTTAGCTTAGTTTTCATATTGAAGATATGCTTTTTGGCCAGAATTCTTCCATGTGCACCAATTCTGGCCAGACATCTTTAAATAGTAGATGAGTATAGCTGGGTCTCACTGGTTGCTGCCAGTTGTGAGCTGATGGCACCGCTAGACTTCCGCATTTTTAAGGTGAGCAGGTACGATGAGTCTTCCATCTACTGCATTACGTTTTCTTGGCTGACAGTTCTCAGTGTTGCCAATTTCTTGATGCTTCTTCAAAATAGATTGAACAGTCTATCTTGAAACCCCAACCTGATTTGAACTCTTTGTTTGGTTGAGACTTTGCTGATGCAGTATAAGTACCTTCTGTCTTGCTGCTGTCCTCAGTCCGGCCATGGTGTGTGACCTGTGACATGAAAGTGTCTTCCACATTCTCACCTTTGCAACAACATATTGTTGGCGTCTCATTCCTACTCAGCTGTTCCTGTTTCAGCAAATGACTGCTTAAACCTACATGTTGAAATGGTGATCACTCGTTTGGTATAATTAGTTATTCAAACACGTGACTATAATTCTACCAAATCTTTAACGTTTGTGCAAGTGTATTTAAAAGAATTGATACTGCTATTAAGGCTGGCTTCACATTAGCGTTTGTGTCTGCATGCTGATGGCATGCAGACACAAACGCTGTCAAAAGCAGTGTGTGAAATGATGTGTCCGCAGCGGATAATGTCCGCCTGCGGACACATCACTAGGGAGCCCAGCAGCCAATCGGCGCTGTCCGGGGGTGGGCCGGAGGAGGAGTTCAGCGCCGGAGATCTTCTCCTCCCCGCCGCCGGTAAGCACCGGGACGTGTCGGCGGGGAGAACAGCTGATCTGACAGCTGTTTGAATCTTCCCGCGCCGACACTGAGAGGAGATGTCGGCGCGGGAAGATTCAAACAGCTGTCACATCAGCTGTTCTCCCCGCCGACATCGCTAGCACATTACAGGCGGCGGGGAGGAGGAGAACAGCAGTGGCTCAGCTGATCTCCCGGTGGCCGTCGGTGAGCTCCTGTGACATCACCGGCGGCCACCGGGTGATTTTTCAATGGGTCCGCATCGTTCTCCAGCGCTGTCAAGCGCTGAACACTGCGGACCCATTGAAGCCAATGCATTTTTTGTGCACTTGGGGACGCTTGCTGATTTTCCAAGCTCCCCGAGCGCACAAAAAAATGCAACTGGCTGCGTCCCGGGTGCGGATGCTGGACACCGGAAGGAGCAGATATCGTCCGCATCCGCACCCGAACGCAGCAAACGCAGGCACTATGCGTTCCTATGTTAAACATAGGAACGCAGTGCGCATGCGTTTGACTGCGTATGGGAATGCAGCAATACGCTGCCTTCCCATACGCAAATGTGAAGGCAGCCTAAGGCAAAGGGAGGTCACACCAAATATTGGTTAGATTTAGACGCACCTGAATGTTTATCTACATGAATATTACAAAGTTGATTTTCTTAATGATAGAATATCCATTTGCAATTCAACCACAGTTGGAATGCTTACATATGATTACAGTTCATTGTTTAATACTATATGAGTCATTATCAGGATTCTGTCCCCTCTTGTACCTGTATGGGTCGCTTTACACACACCAACTTCTGTGTCCAACTTCTGAACAGATCTCTGGTTGCAGTGAAATCATGGACACATTGTTCATTTGTACACAGCAACAAAATGGAGCAATGCGTCCATGATTTCACTGCAACCAGAGATCTGTTCAGAAGTTGGACACAGAAGTTGGTGTGTGTAAAGCGGCCCTATGACCTGATTGTCCACATTTATTGTACTTTTCTTGGGTACCTTTACACGTCGCAACATTGCATGCAATTTCACTTGCAACTTACTGGTTGCAGTGAAATCATGGACACATTTTTACATTGTACACAGCAACAAAATAGAACAATGTGTCCAGGATTTCACTGCAACCAGTAAGTTGCAAGTAAAATTTCATGCAGTGTTGCGACGTGTAAAGGTACCCTCAGGCCCCCTTCACACCACGTTTTTTTCCCTGATCAGGTTCGATCAGGTTTGTGTGTCAAAACCAGGAGAGGAACTTGCAGAGACAAACTATCATTGAAAGATTGACACCTGTTCTGACTTTTGGAGACACTCCTGGTTTTGATACAGAAACCTGATCGCACCTGATCAGGGAAAAACCGTGGTGTGAAGGGGGCATTAGTCTGCCCTTTCCTCATGTAAAGCACCATGGAACCTAATGGCGCTATATAAATAAATAATAATAATTATTATTATACTGGGGATGTAGTTGCTGAGAGAACTCTAGAAGACTCTCCATCATGGCTCCTTTCAACTAGAACAGGACTTTTTGAATGTTATATATTTACTTTTGCTACTTTACTTGCCAGCATGGTGATGACATTTCTCCACATTAGAGTAAGATCATGGTGAAGCATACAATTATAGATTAGAAAGCTGCATGTTCTGCAACTTTTTAGTGCTATTTTTTATAACTGTGTGAAGAACAACCCTAACTCTGCTACTAAGGTGAGGATGTGGATGATAGTTTCATGTCACAGGTCACTTATACACAGTGGCGTAACTGGAGCCTGGCGGGCCCCGATGCGATATGTAGACCGGGACTTCCCCCCAGGAGTGCTGCTGGCCGGCCGTGTGAGGAGTTGGGATCCTACTGACCTGCCGCGGGTAAGTAGCGGGGAGTGGTTGATGCTGCTGGCCGTGGGCTCCCCAGTGGAGCGTGCAGAGCAGGGAGCCGGCAGAAGATGAGAGGAGAGGAGGGGCGGGATCAGCAGCAGGAAGCAGGAAGCTTCCCTCCATTCGCCTCTTCTCCTCTAACACACGGAGCTGCAGTCGCGGGAGGCAGCTGGAGGTGCGCGCCCCCCTACAGGGTGGCAAGGACCCCCCAACAGGTCAGGGCCCCGGTCTCAGCCGCGACTGCTGCGACCACGATCGTTACGCCACTGCTTATACACTATGGTACCGAGGACAGACACAAGACACAAGGTAGTTATGTTGCATCCGAAGGTCTCTCCCATGCAAATATTTAGGGTTTTTAATTTTTAAAGCAATTTTAGGCCCCTTCCACATCAGCGTTCCGGCAGGCGGCGCCGCATCGGCCGCCTAACAGCCGACTTACGGCCCTGATCCGGCAAGCCCCATGCATTGTAAATGGGACATGCGGTCAGGTGTGGCAAGTGCGGTTCTGCTGGATGCAGCAGATCCGGCATTTGCAGCAGCAAAAAAAACCCGCTGCTTGCAGCTTTTTTTTCACGTCTGCAAGTGCCAGATCCGGCCGATCAGGCATAACCGCACTTGCCACAACGGACCACAAGCCCCGTAGAGACTGCATGGGGCATGCCGGATTGGCGCTGTTAGGCGGCCGATCTGGCAGGTACGGCGCCACCTGCCAGATAGGCCGCAAACATCAGCAAAACGCTGATGTGAAAGGCCCCTTACTTTGCTGCATTTTTTTCAATACCTGACAAAATTGTTTGTACTGTAGTTAGAAACAAATGTTAAAAGGAACCTGTTACCATGTTTTCCCCATATAAAGTACAGCCAGCATCTGAAATCCCTGAGTTACAGCAAACTAGAATGCTTTATATATGTCCCCAATCCATTCTGCAAGAAACAAAAAAGACCTTTCATTATACTCACAGACTGGGTGGTCATGTCTAATGGGCACCTTTGGTCTTGATCTGGGCACCTCCTCGCTTCATACGATTGCTGTCCTCCTTCCCTGCTTCGTGTCGATGACGCATCCTACATCATCTGAACAGTGTCCTCCATTATGCTCAAGTGTATGCATATTTCTAACTGTCCTGCTAAGGGAAGAGCAAAGTAGTGTAATGTGCATGCATGGGAAAAGGCTAAAGAGCATTGGCACATGCACACTACAATACTTTACTCTGCCCTCAGCAGTACAGAGAGAAGTATGCCTGCGCAAGAGAGTGATGGAGGAAACTGTGTGGATTACAAAGGACGCGTCACTGACCTTAAGCAAGGAAGATGGACGGTGATCATAAGAAGTGAGGAGACACTGGATCAAGACCAGAGACACCTACCAGATCAGACCACGCCATATGTAAGTATATTAAAAGTTATTTTTTGTGTCTTGCAGAGCAGATTGGGGACATATATAGCATTCTAGTATGCTGTAAAAGAAGGCTGAAAGATGATGGCCTTACTTTATATGGGGAAAACCTAGTCACAGGTTCCCTTTAAATTATCATATGTACAGTGGCACACTGCTCTGGACTTGTGCATTTAAAGAGATGTAAGTGGGTCCGGAGCTGCTGGGGTCACCGTTGTATGCTATACCAAGTATTGTAATGTAGAAGCAGGAATGCAACTAAAAGGGATGCAAATGATGCCCTCGCACAAGGATGCAAAAGATGAACCCTCTCATTTTGAAAACAGGGGACCCTTACATACATACCACAAAACTATAACCCTAATACACTTTCTTAAAATAAAGTTAAAGTGGATAATCCCTTTAATTATGCCTAAAGACGATCTGTACTGTGAATCTCTTTGTAGGCCTAAGTGTAATTTAGCTGATAATGGGTTTGGCGGCTTATTTCTACTGATAGTGATACCTATGTGTGTCTTAATAAATTCATGGATAGTTTTATTGCAGAGCATTTCACTTTAACTCACTCAGTCTTTATTAATATTATTACTGGTAGATGAAAGCCCATAGCCGTCCCCTGAGTCCAGCGCTCACTGTCTCACTCTTTTTTTATTAGTTACCAGTAGTGGCCTCTTAGAAACACAACCAGAGCAGTAGGATATCCCCGAGCAGAGTCTACATGAGATGAAAGAATGTTACTGAGCGCTCCTGTCCCTTCCAAGCCCTCACGTGAAACAACTGTTTTATCTCACCGGGGGACCCTCTGCCTCAATTGGAGCTCGGGGCCCCTGTTTATTCACATTTTTACTCTAAATACTATACTTTGCACAGTTTTGAAGAATAATATGTTAAGATTTCTCTTACTTTCTTTGTACTTGTGAATAGACAGATGATGGCTTGATTCATATTGTAAAGTTGATTTAGGTATTCAGTGACCCCTGACTTCTAGTGTTGACCTGGGGTTAGCTTTACGGGAACTGTACACTTGATTTGCCATCATGGGTGTAGTCTGTGCGATCAGCAAATTATAAGCAGCACAACTGTCTTTTTTTATAGTAACAGCATTACCCTTCTCCATTGCATGTTCGTTATTACAGCAGTCTTTTTAACTTAAAGGGGGTTTTCCCACAAATAAAGTTAATTTCAAAATTCATTTTAATCAATAGATCTTGGAATAATAATAATTTCCACAAATGGATTTTTTAAAAAAATGTTCTTGTTCTGAGATACTCAGATTGTGAGCTCCAAGAGAGAGACAGCATTACTGATGTATGTAAAGTGCTATGGAATTAATAGCGCTATATAAATGAATAAATAATAATATATATCTCCCTGCTATGTACTGTGTAATGGATGTGTCTGACCGTACAGGGACATGGTCTGATCATACCACATCTCCTGTGCTGAGATAATCTTATATATGTGTCCCTGCTATGTACTGTGTAATGGATGTGTCTGACCATGCAGGGACATGGTCTGATCATACCACATCTCCTGGGCAGGGGAGGACGCAAAAGAGTACACAGACATTACAGCACGGGCTCATGGATGATTATTTCTGTGAGGTAAAACATTTCCCTGCCTGTTTTTAAAAATTGTTTTACCGCAAAGAAAAAAATTATTTGTGATTCCGTGATGTAATGTCTGTATACTCTTTTGCGTCAACCCCCTCCCAGGCCCAGGAGATGTGGTGTGATCAGACCTGTACGATCAGACACGTCCATTACACAGTACATAGCAGGGACACATATATGAGATTATCTCAGCACAGGAGATGTGGTATGATTAGACGATGTCCCTGTATGGTCAGACACATCCATTACACAGTACATTGGAGGGACATACATATAAGATTATTTCAGCACAGGAGATGTGGTATGATCAGACCATGTCCCTGTATGGTCAGACACATCCATTACACCGTACATAGCAGGGGCACATATATAAGATTATCTAAGCACAGGAGATGTGGTATGATCAAACCATGTCCCTGTATGGTCAGGTGTGAAATACATGCAAGATAATCGCACGAGTCTCGCATGCCTCACCCAGCACGGCCACAGGTTCTCTGGATGGAAGCATGTCAACGGTATGTGCCTTTATGCAGGGTGAGATTGTCAGCAGGATCCAATGACAAGAACCTCATGCTTGGACAATTTTGTATAATTCTTTGTAGTCGCATCCATATACGGATTTGTGTATGTGAGGTGCACATATAGCCTGCCTATACAGCAGCCTATTGTATATGGACAATGTACATAGAAACATACAGTATATGCTACTGTTACATCAATATTTCATTAGCCTAACCAGTGGTGTAACTACAGTCTGTCCAAAATTTGGTCCTGGGATCCCCCCTTCCCCCTCGCCCACGTTGGTCAGATAATGCCCACGTTGGTCAGATGTATGAGCCCCATGTAGCATTCAAAATCCTGTAAAGATTCCCAAATTGATCCTTCTCCCTTTCATTATGTATTAATCCTGGTAAATAGGGTCCTCTATTATAAAATAATGCAGCCTCATATCCCTCTATATAGTGTAATGCAGCCTCATATCCCTCCATATAGTATAATGCAGCCTCATAGTCATCCATATAGTATAATGCAGCCTCATAGCCCTCCATATAGTATAATGCAGCCTCACAGACATCCATATAATTTAATGCAGCCTAATAGCCCTTCATATAATATAATGCAGCCACATAGCCCTCCATATAGCATAATACAGCCTCATAGCTCTTCATATAATATAATGCAGCCTCATAGTCCTCCCTATAGCATAATACAGCCTCATAACGCTCCAGATAGCATAACTCTCCACACACACACTGCTCCCTGTATAACCCCCCACACCCAGACACACTGCCCCGTATATAATCCTCACACACCACACAAGTTCCCCTCTATAGCCCCCCACACATACTGCTCCCTGTATAACCCCTACATACACACTGCCCCCTGTATAACCCCCACATGCACACTGCCCCTTGTATAACCCCCACATACACACAGCCTCCTGTATATCCCCCCCACACAGACATACTTCCCCCTGTACAAACCCCCACTCACAGACATACTGCCCCCTGCATAACCACACACACACACACACATACACAGACATACTACCCCCTGTACAACAATCCACACACACAGAACACTGCACACTGCATAACCACACACAGACATATTGCCCCCTGTACAATCCCTCCCACACAAACATTCACACATACTGCCCCTATACAACACACACACACACACACAATGCCTTATGCACCCTCTCCAGATGTCAGGATATAGGCTCTTCAGCTCCTGTATGGAGTGCACGCTTACCATTGCCACCGGCCGCTGCGTCCTGACTGTGATGAGGTTGCAGTGTAATGACCTCATCACAGTATTGCACGCTGGGCTGTGGGGGCTTAAAGGAACAGTGCCAGTCCTTCAGCGGCCGTGAACAGCCACCTGGGGACTGGCTGGGCAGATTGCCGCGCATTGACATGGATGTGCATCTTTGGGGACACACATCAATGTGAAGCAGGTGCTGGGGTCGCAGCGGTTGACGGGTGTGGGCCCCTGTACCTCCGGGTCAGGTTGCAGTCATGACCCCTGCGACCCTAGTTTTTATGCCCCTGATTTTAGCCATGTCTAGGACATATCTGCCAACTTCTAAAGTTTTGCAGTGTGAAGCCTAAAGGTTTTCCTCCACTTTTACAAACTAGCACTCTTGACTTTCCTTTTATTCCACTTTTTCCTCATCCTAAATGTTAATGTGAACATTAGGGCTTCACCTAGGTGTTCGGTACAAAAGATCCTCTGGAATCTTTGCTTCCCAGGAGGTTTTTCGTAGGCTTTGGCATGTATGTGGAAGACTTGGCTCTTCTTTCAGGAGTCTGGTAGGTCTCCCCTTTTTTGGAGGAATCCTCCTGGAAATGTTGCAAGGTGTGACCAGGGGCGGGCTGGCCCAGGTGGCAGGGGGGCAAGTGCCCCCTGGGCTGGTGGTATAGTCCACATCTAGGGCCGCCCCCTACAGAAACGGGCCGGCCGCGGGCGTCGCTTTGCGGCCGGCACATGACGCGAGACGGCCCGGCCGCGGGAGTTGCTCTGTGACGCTGGAAGTCTCTGATCAGGTAAGGGCTGATAGCACCGCCCCCCCCCCCCCCCCCGCTTCTCAAGTCAGACCTGACAGCACCCCCCCCCCCTCCGCTTCTCAAGTCAGACCTGACAGCAGCCCCCTACCCCCCCCCCGCTTCTCAAGTCAGGGCCGGCAGGGCAAATCTGCCACCCAGGGATGGAGGCTCCAGCCAGCCCCTGGGTGTGACAATTATGATTTATTAACATAGAACTAATTTAATATTAGCTCATTGATTTCTCAGTGCTGTAAAGCTCAAACAACGAACAGCATAAATTAGAGACTGTGTGATTTCAGCCAGGTAGGCTTTCCTCTGAAACGCTACTGCATCATAGTTTGAAAGGTCATCTGGGGACTAGAAAGATAGATTTGACAAGTCTGATGGGGTCCCTGGCCAGCTTCTTCTGACAGACCTGTCAGTCGACAGTATCAGGGTGCGGAGAAGTCAGTCAGATGATCAGAGGTGAGTGGACCCGTAGAAGTTTGAGTTATGGGGGTTCAGCTAGACTTTAGATAAAGTTCTGTTCTGGACCCAAACTTGACCTGAACCTCAATGGAAGTCACTGATTGGGCAGTTCAGCTCTCCGCCCTTATACAGCCAGTCACAAACAAAGCACTTCCGGGGGCGGGAGGGCGAGGTTTTATAATTTTTTTGTACACACTTCATATGCTTTTGCTTCCAGCATGAGCCATTCAATCACTGCAAGCGGCTCTCACTGGGACGAGCAATGAGTGTACCCGAGCACAGCGATGCTCGTTCAGTGGTGCGCATATGCAAGGCACCCAAACTCTGAACTCCAACACTGATTCTTTTCAACAGTTGTAATCAGAACCAACACCGAACTGTAAAGTTGGGGTCCGCTCATCTCTCAGTCATGATTGATTTATCTGATTCATTCTGCCTGTGGTTATGGCAGCATGCATATAATGACAGGTTCCCTTTAAGAATGTGTGTTTCTTTATTGTGCCAGAGGACAACTCTAAAAGTATAAGAAAGAAAAAAGAAGAAGCAAAAGTGCTGGTCAATAGGTGAAGTAGTCAAATTCTTCCCGTTAAAAAAGTTTCGTTATATATAAGAAAACAGTGCAGATGGGGTTGATGATCCTGGATCACATGCTCGGCATCATTTTAAGGTCATCCCAGATCGAGTTGACTGTAAGATATGTATGGGGTTCGGAGACCCGCTGTGAACCAGTGTGTGCTAAGACACATCTGTTGTTCCTCTTGTTTTATCGATTAAGCAAAGCACACAGTTTGCACAACATGCAGCATGACATCGTGCACGTTACCTTTTTTATTCACCCTATAGCTGTTTCTTGGCCCACATCTACACTTGGAATAGAATAACATTCCTTTAGGACTGTAAGACGTTGCCTCTGATGTTCCTGAATCTCTCGGGGGTCTGTTTCAGATTTACACTTTCTGTGTCCTACCAGAAGGTGAAGTAACCTGACACGGGGGTTACATTTCATCATTTCTTTATTCAATAACTTCTAACAATAGTCCTGAGATCTATTTATTTTCAATAGCACAGAAAGACGTGAAAGATACGATTCTTATTTTTTCAGACAATATTTTCCTTAATTGAGGGTGGGGGCAGTTATTGAGGATTCATGAATATTAGTGCAGTGAAGCTCA
This sequence comes from Allobates femoralis, assembly GCA_033576535.1. NCBI lineage: Eukaryota > Metazoa > Chordata > Amphibia > Anura > Aromobatidae > Allobates > Allobates femoralis. The sequence goes on along the minus strand of JARQOC010000006.1, from coordinate 78,403,672 downwards.
TTTATAAGGCGACTGCTGGATAAGTAAGATTTCTAATTTCATTTTCTAATGTAAAATTAAAGCTTCTGCCTCATTAGTGCACTTTGTGATGCATTTAGTTGTGTAAATTAACTCAATCAGATTAATGAAGAGGTTAAAATGCATGCATAATAGTAGTTACATGCAGATCTACATTAATGAAGAGGTAATTACTAATATACAGTAGATACAATATTGTGACTGGTTTAACTAAGATCCAGGAGAAGTAGACTAACCTTTTTGTCTTAACTATGCCTAACACTTTCCCAATATACTCCTGCTACCTACCCTGCTCCTGTAAGGGCCGCTTCACACTGCGGCGTGATCCGGTCCGGTTCTGTCCGAGAGGCCCCTGACAGCCGCGAACCGGATCTGCACACAGGACTGGGGGGCTATTATGCCCTCTGGTCCTGTGTGCAGCGCACGCAGCTGCAGCCCTGACAGGTAAGGACCGCGGCGCCCGCGGTCCTGACTTGTCAGCAGCAGGAACTGCGTGCGCTGCACACAGGACCAGAGAGCATAATAGCCCCCCAGTCCTGTGTGCAGATCCGGTTCGCGGCTGTCAGGGGCCTCTCGGACAGAACCGGACCGGATCACCCCGCAGTGTGAAGCGGCCCTAAGCCAATCTCTAAGAGGCCCATAAATACCTTTTATTGTTGTAGCTCTGATCTTCCAGGCTGCAGACCAGATTCGGACAAACAAAGCAGGGCATGTCACTGGTAGGGGCAGGGCTGCCTCTCTGTCGGTGACAGCAGCTTGGTCATGCATCCCCAGTTCACATTTCACTTTCGTCTTAGCCCCAATGAGTGATGTGCCCTGCTTAGTCTGTCCGAATCCGGTCTGCAGTCCGAATGATCAAGGCTACAACAACAATTAAGGTATCTATGAGTGTCTGAGATCAGCTTACAGGAGCAGGACAGGTAGCAGAAATATACTGGAAAAATGATAGGACAAAAGAAAGAAGACCACAATTGTATGAAATGTGCATTCTGAAAATAATTTATACTATTTAATGATTTATAGTTTTTTTTTGCCAAAACATTTATCCATATTGCAAATCCTATTATTGTAAGCTCCCTTAAAACGTTTGCTAATAACTGCAGGTGGACTCTCACTAAAATAATGTATTGATGTGTGAGTTCACAGACACTTGTGTTATGTATCCCATTATACCCTCGCTTCTGGAAGGCAGAAATGTGACAGATTGTGGGAGAGGGTGAGAAGTTTAAAGCGAACCTGTCACCCCCTCCAGGCATCTAAAGATAACATAGCCACCTTCTGCAGCACTAAGGCTGCAGTCTCAGAAGGTGTCTATAGCATTTATCCTCCCTTGATTCACTGAAATAAAGACTTATATAAAATCTGTTTCAAACCTGATCCAAGACCGGGAGGCGGGTTTTCAAGTGTCTGTCTCCCTCCTCTGTGGTGTCAGTCATCCCTTTCTGCTCTCTGTGCACCGCCTCCAGGGACATCTCCCTGCATTACAGAGCTTTGTCAGCTCTGCTGCAACATAGAGCTGCTGTTATAGGAGACCCCACAGTAGTAAATCTTGCAGGAGGACGAGCAGACAAAGCACTGCCTGCTACATAGCAGCCTTGAGCAGCAGAGTTGAGTTTGTGCTTTAGATCAGGGGCTGAGGAGCAATGCTGCTGGATACAAGAAACTGAAAGTGAAACCTGCTCAGCTCAAGGGCTGCTACGTAGCAGGCAGTGCTTTATCTACTGTTCTGCTCAAGATCCTCCTGCAAGATTTACTACTGTGGGGTCTCCTATAACAGCAGCTCTATGTTGTAGCAGAGCTGACAAAGCTCTGTAATGCAGGGAGGTGGCCCTGGAGGCGGCACACAGAGAGCAGAGAGGGATGACTGACACCACAGAGGAGGGAGACAGACACTTGTAAACCCGCCTCCCGGTCTTGGAACTGGTTTGAAACAGATTTTATATAAGTCTTTATTTCAGTGAATCAAGGGAGCATAAATGCTATAGACACCTTGTCAGAGTGCAGCCTTAGTGCTGCAGAAGGTGGCTAGGTTATCTTTAGATGCCTGGAGGGGGTGACAGGTTCGCTTTAATTTCTGTGCATTTCACCAAACCTGTATACATTGAGAATGAGGAGTAACTATTAATGGTGATCTATGGAAAATACATCTATTCTAGAACGCATAGGAGAGTCCTGAAAACAGAGCCGACATCTATCCTGCCTAATTATCCCAAGTTCACTGTATTTCAGTGATAGGATCAGGCACAAGTGTTAGTCCCTGGTGACTTCACATTATCATATGTGACGATATATGTGTATACACCAGCACTGGCAGACACACAAGGGTCCCTGTGCAAGAACCATATGTGGGCCCTTTTCAGTCCAATCTATTTATATAATCCGCAGTTGGGAATTCGGGCGTTGTCGCCGAATCCCAACATGCTTTGCGGGACTGCGAGTGATGACGCGCAGCGTCATCACGAGCCGCAGACCCGCACTACTGTAAAAAAAAAAAAAAAAAAGTTAATGCTCACCTCTCCCCGAGCCCCCGCCGTCTCCCTCCAGGCTTCCGGTGGCTGCCGCAGGCTCCGAGTGTCTGCAGAGCTCTTCTACTGCAGTCCAGGACCTGTGGTGATGTCACAGTCACGTGACACCAGGTTACTCCATGGTAACCTGGTGTCACGTGACTGTGACATCACCGCAGGTCCTTGACTGACTGCAGTAGACGAGCTCTGCAGACAGTCGGAGATTCGGCCCGCAAACGGCTGCTAGACGCACCGCCTGCCCCCCGCAAACGCCCGCTACCCCCTGCTCCCCCGCTACACGCTACGGCCGGCACCCCCCGCTCCCCCGCTGCACGCACCAGCCGGCACCCCCCGCTCCCCAGCTGCCAGGGCCGCACAGTCCATTCCACAGTGCGAGCCCTCAGGCAGCAGTGTGCCAGACACCAAATTGGATGACTCAAGTTATAGGTCTCTTATGGCAATCACCGCACTCCAGGCAGACACTCCCCACACACCATCAGCCTCTCCCCGCACCCTCAGACTCCCCCCGCAGCATCAGCCTTACCCCGCAGCATCAGTTCGTCCCCCCAACACAGTGTTACCGCTGGCGGCTCTCGGGATGCCAGCGGGATCATGTGACCCTGCGCGTCCCCTGACCCCATGATGACACACAGGTCCTTGGAATCCTGAGAGCAACCAGTGGTAAAACTGTGCGGGGGGGGGGGACAGGGTGAAGCAGAAGATGCGGGGAGAGGCTGATGCTGCAGGTGCGAGGAGAGACTGATGGTGTGGGGGGGAGGCTGACAGTGCGGGGAGAAGCTGATGCTGCGGGGGGTGGCTGAGGGTGTGGGGAGAGGCTGATGTTGCAGGGGGAGGCTGAGGGTGCGAGGAGAGGCTGATGGTGTGTGGGGAGGCTGACAGTGCGGGGAGAAGCTGATGCTGCGGGGGGTGGCTGAGGGTGTGGGGAGAGGCTGATGCTGCAGGGGGAGGCTGAGGGTGCGAGGAGAGGCTGATGGTGTGTGGGGAGGCTGAGGGTTGGGTTCGGGGAGAGGATGATGGTGCATGGAGAGGCTGAGGGTGCTGGGAGAGGCTGAGGGTGCAGGGAGAGGCTGAGGGTGCGGGGAGAGGCTGATGCTGCAGGGAGAGGCTGAGGGTGCGGGGAGAGGCTGATGCTGCAGGGGGAGACTGAGGGTGCGAGGAGAGGCTGATGGTGCATGGGGAGGCTGATGCTGCAGGGAGTCTGAAGTTGTGAGGAGAGGCTGAGGGTGCGGAGCAGGGAGGCTGATGGTGCGGGCCTCCCGATACGATAGGTCTCCATCTTCTATTTATATAATCCGCAGTTTGGGATTCGGGCGTTGTAGCCGAATCCCAGAATGCTTTGCGCCACTGGCACTGCGAGCGAGCAATGGCGCCCATGCGCCATCGCGAGCCGCAGATTCGGCCCGCAAACGGCTGCTAGACGCACCGCCCGCCCCCCGCAAACGCCCGCTACACGCACCGGCCGCCACCCCATGCTCCCCCGCTACACGCTCCGGACGGCACCCCCCGCTCCCCCGCTGCACGCACCAGCCGGCACCTCCCGCTCCCCCGGCCGCACAGACCATTCCACAGTGCGAGCCCTCAGGCAGCAGACAGGGGGAGCGGCTTTACACAACGGCCCGCCGCCACCTGCACCGCCGCCTTCATCACACACAGTGCCCGCCCCAGCTTCTCACAGGTAACACCCGGCGGGGCTGCAGTCTGCTATCATCCCACGCTCCTCAACTAACCTTACAGGGGCGCTGGGGCAACATTGGCGCCACACTCTCATTCCAGCCTAACCCCCCCCCCTCCCCTCCTCAACTAACCTTACAGGCCCACCGCCCCTCAGATCTACTCATACACTGCCCCTGCTTACCCTCTACTCACCCACACTGCCCCTGCTCACCCCTCTTACCCCCCCTATGCCCTCACTCCCCACACTGCCCCTGCTCACTCCTCTTACCCCCCCCCCTATGCCCTCACTCCCCACACTGCCCCTGCTCTCTCCTCTTACCCCCCCCTATGCCCTCACTCCCCACACTGCCCCTGCTCTCTCCTCTTACCCCCCCATGCCCTCACTCCCCACACTGCCCCTGCTCACTCCTCTTATCCCCCCCTATGCCCTCACTCCCCACACTGCCCCTGCTCACTCCTCTTATCCCCCCCTATGCCCTCACTCCCCACACTGCCCCTGCTCACTCCTCTTATCCCCCCCTATGCCCTCACTCCCCACACTGCCCCCGCACACTCCTCTTACCCCCCCTATGCCCTCACTCCCCCCACTCACCCACACTGCCCTGCTACCCATAGAGCCGCCTCTATACTCGGCTGCCCACACAGCCGCCTCTATACTCGGCTGCCCACACGCCGCCTCTATACTCGGCTGCCCACACAGCCGCCTCTATACTCGGCTGCCCACACAGCCGCCTCTATACTCGGCTGCCCACACAGCCGCCTCTATACTCGGCTGCCCACACAGCCGCCTCTATACTCGGCTGCCCACACAGCCGCCTCTATACTCGGCTGCCCACACAGCCGCACTCTATACTCGGCTGCCCACACAGCCGCCTCTATACTCTGCTACCCACTGACCCGCCTGTATACACACAATTCATTTCACCGCGCTCCCGATGCAATTGCATCGGCCTTTTTCTAGTAACTCATAAAATGCACTATTTCACTGAGGTACTGTGTTGTCACTGTTATGTAGGTGCTGTGGTTGTCCACTGTTATGTATGTACTGTGTTGTCACTGTTATGTAGGTGCTGTGGTTGTCACTGTTATGTAGTACTGTGGTTGTCACTGTATGCGAGTACTGTGATTGTCACTGTTATGTAGGTACTGTGGTTGTCACTGTTATGAGACACTGTGGTTGTCACTGTTATGGGGCACTGCGGTTGTCAGTGTTATGAGGTACTCGGTTGTCAGTGTTATGGAGGTACTGTGGTTGTCACTGTTATGGGGGCACTGTGGTTTCACTGTTATGGGCACTGCGGTTGTCACTGTTATGGAGGTACTGTGGTTGTCACTGTTATGAGGTACTGTGGTTGTCACTGTTTATGGAGTACTGTGGTTGTCACTGTTATGGAGGTACTGTGTTGTCACTGTTATGAGTACTGTGGTTGTCACTGTTATGGGGTGCTGTGGTTGTCACTGTTATGGGGGTGCTGACTTGGTATTTGTCCACTGTTATGGGTGGCACTGGGTTGTCACTGTATATGGAAGTGTTAGCTGTGTTGTCACTGTTATGGGGCACTGCTTTCATGTATGGAGGTACTGTGGTTGTCACTGTTATGGAGGTACTGTGGTTGTCACTGTTATGGAGGTACTGTGGTTGTCACTGTTATGGAGGTACTGTGGTTGTCACTGTTATGGAGGTACGTGTTGTCACTTTATGGAGTACTGTGGTTGTCACTGTTATGGGGGTACTGTGGGTATGTCACTGTTATGGAGACTGGTTGTCACGTTATGGAGGTACTGGTTGTCACTGTGTATGGAGGGCACTTGTGGTTATGTTATGCACTGTCGTTATGGAGTACTTGCGTTGTCACGTTATGGACGGTTCACTGTGCGTTGCTCACTGTTATGGGTGTACTGCTTGTTGTCATGTTTATGACGGTACTGTCGGTTGTCCACTGTTATGGTACTGTTGTCCTTTATCCTATGCTTAGGAACTGGTTGTCACTGTTACGGAGGCTCACTTGTGGTTGTCACTGTTATGGATGTACTGCGGTGTCACTGTTATGGAGGTACTGTGGTTGTCACTGTTATGGGGGACTGGGTTGTCACTGTATGGCGTACTGGTTGTCACGTTAGGAGGTACTGTTTGTGTCACTGTTATGAGGTACTGTGGTTGTCACTGTTATAGGGGGTACTGGGTTGCATAGCGTACTGGTCATGGAGGTACTGTGGTTGTCACTGTATGGGCTACTCGGTAGGTTGTCACTGTTATGAGGTACTGGGTTGTCACTGTATGAGGTACTGGTGTCACGTTTGAGGTACGGTTGTCACTGTTAAGAGGTACTGCGGTTGTCACTGTTATGGGGCACTGTGGTTGTCACTGTTATGGAGGCACTGTGGTTGTCACTGTTATGGAGGTACTGTGGTTGTCACTGTTATGGAGACTGTGGTTGTCACTGTTATGAGGTCTGTGGTTGTCACTGTTATGAGGACTGTGTTGTCACTGTTATGGGGGTACTGTGGTTGTCACTGTTATGAGTACTGGGTTGTCACTGTTATGGAGGTACTGTGGTGTCACTGTTAGAGGTACTGTGGTTGTCACTGTTATGGAGGTACTGTTGCGGTTGTCAGTGTTATGGAGGTACTGTGGTTGTCACTGTTATGGGGGCACTGTGGTTGTCACTGTTATGGGGGCACTGCGGTTGTCACTGTTATGGAGGTACTGTGGTTGTCACTGTTATGGAGGTACTGTGGTTGTCACTGTTATGGAGGTACTGTGGTTGTCACTGTTATGGAGGTACTGTGGTTGTCACTGTTATGGAGGTACTGTGGTTGTCACTGTTATGGGGGTGCTGTGGTTGTCACTGTTATGGAGGTCTGTGGTTGTCACTGGTTATGGAGGTACTGTGGTTGTCACTGTTATGGAGGTACTGTGGTTGTCACTGTTATGGGGGCACTGGGTTGTCACTGTTATGGAGGTACTGCTGGTTGTCACTGTTATGGAGGGTACTGCGGTTGTCACTGTTATGGAGGCACTGTGGTTGTCACTGTTATGGGGCACTGCGGTTGTCACTGTTATGGAGGTACTGCGGTTGTCACTGTTATGGAGGTACTGTGGTTGTCACTGTTATGGAGGTACTGTGGTTGTCACTGTTATGGAGTACTGTGGTTGTCACTGTTATGGAGGTACTGTGGGTTGTCACTGTTATGAGGTACTGTGGTGTCACTGTTATGGAGGTACTGTGTGTCACTGTTATGAGGCTACTGTGGTTGTCACTGTTATGGGGCACTGTGGTTGTCACTGTTATGGGAGGTACTGTGGTTGTCACTGTTATGGAGGTACTGTGGTTGTCACTGTTATGGAGGCTACTGTGGTTGTCACTGTTATGGGAGGCACTGTGGTTGTCTGTTATGGAGGTACGGGTTGTCACTGTTATGGAGGTACTGGGTTGTCACTGTTTATGGGGTACTGGGTTGTCACTGTTATGGAGGTACTGCGGTTGTCACTGGTTATGGAGGTACTGTGGTTGTCACTGTTACGAGGTACTGGGTTGCACTGTTATGTAGGTACTGTGGTTGTCACTGTTATGGAGGTACTGTGGTTGTCACTGTTATGGAGGTCACTGTGGTTGTCACTGTTATGGAGGGTACTGTGGTTGTCACTGTTATGGAGGTACTGTGGTTGTCACTGTTATGGAGGTACTGTGGATTGTCACTGTTATGTAGGTACTGTGGTTGTCACTGTTATGGGCACTGGTTGCACTGTATGGAGGTACTGTGGTTGTCACTGTTATGAGTACTGTGTGTCACTGTTATGGTACTGTCACTGGTATGGGGGCACTGGGTTGTCACTTGTTATGGAGGTACTGTGGTTGTCACTGTTATGGGTACGGGTTATGTATGGGGATGTGTTGTCACTGTTAGGAGGTACTGTGGTTGTCACTGTTACGTAGGATGTGGTTTCACTGTTATGGAGGTACTGTGGTTGTCACTGTTATGGTAGGTACTGTGGTTGTCATTGTTAGGAGGTACTGGTTGTCAGTTATGGGCTTGGTACTGCACGTTGGGGTCACTGTGGTTGTCACTATGAGTGTGTTGTCACTGTTATGGAGGTACTGTGGTTGTCACTGTTATGGGGGCACTGTGGTTGTCACTGTTATGGGGGCACTGGGTCATGTATGGGCACTTGTTACGTTATGGGATTGCGGTCACGTAGAGGTACTGTGGTTGTCACTGTCGGTGTATGTAGAGGTACTGTTGTACTGTTTAGACTGTTACTGGGAGGTACTGTGGTTGTCACTGTTATGGAACGGTGTACTATGAGTAGTTGTCACTGTTATGGAGGTACTGTGTTGTCACTGTTATGGGGCACTGTGGTTGTCACTGTTAGGAGGTACTGCGGTTGTCACTGTTACCGAGGTACTGTGGTTGTCACTGTATGGACTGAGTTGTCACTGTTATGGGGCACTGGGTTGTCACTGTTATGGAGTACTGTAGTTCACTGTATGGGCACGTGTACTTGGATGGTGTCACTGTTAGTATGTGGTGTCACTGTTGGCTGTGCACTGTTGGCACGTGGTTGTCACTGTTATGGTCCGGTATTGGGTGTCACTGGTATGGGGCACTGTGGTTGTCACTGTTATGGAGACACTGTGGTTGTCACTGTTATGGTCCGGTATTGTGCTGTCACTGTTATGGAGGTACTGTGTTGTCACTGTTATGGAGACACTGTGGCTGTCACTGTTATGTATTTACGGGTATTAATTTAGGAAGAAAAGTTATTCTTTAGTTGAGGCAGGAAAATGATGTTAAATGAACAAAAGCAATTAACCCCTTAAGGAACAAAGCCTACAATTCTGACAGGTGTCACTTTATGAAGTTATAACTCTGGAGCTTCAACATATCCCAGTGATTCTGAGACTGTCTTTTCATGACATATTGGCCTTCATGTTAGTGGTAAATTTATAATGACATTTTCTGTATTTCTTTGACCACAGAGAGCGTTTACACGCAGTGACAGTTCAAAGCCATGACGGGTATAGCCATCATTGGTCATTAAGGGAAAGTGCTCCACACAAACACAGCCGCTTTGTCATGAAAGGGAATTGTCCTTTAATTCCTGTTCTGCTCACTACATTCTCCTATGGACGTAGCTACACACGATTGTATGAGAATAATTGTGCCCCACATAATGGCTTCTGGGATCAGCCATAGTCTATCCTTTGTAACACTACATCCCCTCACTATCCAAATGTCCCTTATATAAAACTACAATCCTTTAATAAGTTCCCCCATTTGGAGGATTTTCTAGATGCAGGCGGCTCCGGTTGGCTGCTCGGCCATGGTGGCACGGACAGGTGTCTGTAGAGTAAAGCCATTTGCTGTGATGTATTGAGAAGAGGGAGAACCCTGGGATCCTCTGGAGCGCAGGCTCCCTGTATAATGAGGGATGGTTCGTTCTTCATCACATGGTCCTGTGGCTGCAGCAGCTGTGTGTAGTGCTGGATGCTGCTCTGCCTTGATCCTCACAGGCTCCGGCTATACCGGGGACAGCAGAGCTGACCATTGCTCCAGTGCATGGGTGGGGCGCCTGCATCTACTGCCCCCCATTACCGCCTGTCTAATAATGTCTATTTGCTGCTGTTTCTTTTTTAGGGATTATGGCTCTTCCAAGCGAAAATCAGGTAAGAACATCCATTTCTATTATTTCTTCTCCTGTTGCATGAAATATTTTGCAGTGCATGTGAATGTCTGGAGCCCGGATCCAGATTACTACCTGAATGTAAGATCTGGTGATGAATTATCATTGTCCAATTTATCCCTAAGGCTTCGCTCACGTTTGTGTATAACATAGAAGTTGGTCGAATGAAATCCATTTGGTTTTCCATATGTCATGTGACTGTGAGATCGTGTTCATCCACATACAATGCATTTTTATTTTCCACCAACTATTATTCTACAATCATTTACAGTCCATTTTTTTATCTCGCACCCATTGACTTGCATTGGCAGGTCTTGACCGGTATAGGCCACCATGCACACCATGCTGCGATTTTTTATTTTTTTTTCCCCGGGCCAAAAATAGCTGAGGAGAAAATCATATCATCACTGTCTCATTGAATAACATTGGTGCAAGTGCAATACAATTTTTTATCAGATTGCATTTTTATTCATACACAAATGTGAGCAAGCCCAAAAAATCTGAGACCCTTCATCATCCCCTGCTTGTGTTGCTGACCACCCACCTTCCGGACAGAGGCGTAACTATAAGGGTGGCTTCACACTGCGGTCAGGTCCGGTCACCCCTGACAGCCCTGGACCGGATTTTAGCTCCATAGTATCCTATGGGGCCGGATGGAGCCGGATGGCAGTTATCTGCCATCCAGCTGCCATCTCTCGTCGGAAGAATCCGGGAGAAGTGGGATTTTCTCCCGGATCCAAAAACGTTGCATGCAACGTTTTTGGGTCTGGGGAGTCCGATATGCATCTAATTGGTGTCCCCCGGATCCTCCCGGATTCCCCCGGATCCTTTCCGGGGCAATCTGGCACTCCCTTAACATGGGAGCCTATGGGGCCAGATTGCCCCAATCCAGGAGGATCCGGGAAGATCCGGGAACCGGATACCGGCGGCTGCACGCTGCTGTTATAATTCTGGACCACGGCTAGCTCCCTGCAAGCCGTGGTCCTGAATAATCAGCAGCGACAGCTGCAGCAGGATGCACACCGGACCGGAGGGCATATTAGCCCTCTGGTTTTGTGTGCTGATTCAGTCCGGGGCTGTCAGGTTCACCTCTGACAGCCCTGGACTGGACCTGACCGCAGTGTGAAGCCACCCTAAGGGTGGGTTTACACGTTTCAATATCGTTACGATATTGCAATTCAATGGCGCGGGAGCGCGCATTTAGTGCACGTTTCTCCTGCATCGCATCGGAGGTTTACACGTTGCGATTTATGAATCCAACGTCCGTACGATGTCTACACCCCCCAACCCAGGAACGACCATTTAACATGGGAGTGAATGGGTGACGTTGAACTTCACATCGGAGTTGGGCTGTCACACAGCACGATCCGGCTCCAATCTCCATTCAATATCGGGGCATTGAATAGCACGCTCATTCAATCCCCGATATCGCATTGACATCGTTCCTGAATCGTATTGGACGTTCACACCATACAACGCAGGAACGATATCGGCTCCAATGATCGAACCACGTGACTTTTCATTGAAATTGGACGCCGATATCGCAACGTGTAAACCCACCTTAACAGGTGAAGGGATTGCAATTGCTCCCGGGCTCTGGAACCTAAAGTCCAACTGGCCTATAGGAAAACACTAATTCTATTTAAGACTTGCGATAATATGGGGCCCCGTTGGAACTTTCGCACCAGAGCCCATGAGCTTCAAGTTACGCCCCTGCTGCCGGATATCATGTATGAGGCCTGTTATGGGATTATCTGCTGTCTAAGCCTTCATCCTTTCCTGATATTTTTATATTTCTATACAACACTTTGATTTATTCTGAATGTACAAGTGAAATATCTCCACTTCTGAGGAAGCTTTTAAAGTTCTTATCCATCCCTCAGGGACATATTGAGTAATAGACTGTTCGTAGAGCTCCAAGCGTTGCTCAGTATTGACGGCTATTTTGGGAGCAGTTTCTGGGATGTGATCAGAGAGCGTCCACCATGGCAGACCCTGATCTGACCTCCTAGGAGCTCGGGACATTATTTACAGCACCCACACTTCTGGTAAAGAGTTATTGATTCCTAATCTCTTAAGTGTCCAGTGGATTTGCTGACATCCCCTCCATTCATTCTAATAGATGACTTTACCAGCGATGAACTTTTACTAAGTGACCGGTACAAAACGAGCGGTAGGGATTTTCGGTATTGAACCAATCTAAGTTGCTCTGAATTTGAAATCGCTTTTATGATAACGATTAATATAATAATAATCTTTATATAGCGCCAACATATTCTGCAGCACTTCACAATACAGAGGTTCATATACAAACAGTCATAAGAAACAGTTATAAAAAATACAATAATTAAAGCAAAAATAAAGTCAACCCTGCTCATAAGAGCTTACAATCTACAATGAGGTGGGGGTGGCACAAAGTACAGGTGCTTTTATACAATGATGGTTCAGCCATTTTGAAGAAATGGGGGGGTTGGTAGAGGCTGCATGAGTCATCACCAGCCAGTGGTGGAGTTTAATGGAGAGTTATGTTCAGAGAAATAGTGAATTGGTTATATAGAAAGAACTTTGAATAGGGAGCGTGCCTTAAAAAGATGTGTTTTTAGGGAGTGCCTAAAACTGTGTAAATTGTGCATAGTTCTAACGTCTTGGGGTAGAGCATTCCAGAGAATTGGGGCAGCTCAGGAGAAGTCCTTAAACCGGGAGTGGGAGGTTAGTCGAACGTCACTTGTAGAATGTAGAAAATGGGTGGGGTGATAGACAGAGATGAGGGAGGAGATATAGGGGGGTGCTGCACTGTGAAGAGCTTTGTGGGTGAGAACAAGCAATTTGAATTGGATCCTATAATGTATGGGCAGCCAGTGCAATGACTGACATAGAACAGAAGCATCTGAGTAACGGTTAGCTAGATAGATTATCCTGGCTGCTGCATTAAGGATGGACTGGAGAGGGGAGAGTCTAGTGAGGGGGAGGCCAATTGATAGAGAATTATTATTTATTTATAGGGATGTATCTAATGGGACTTCTTTAGGGAACCTCCATATGGGATTGGTCCACTGCTGAGTTTCTGCACTGAAGTCTGCAATGGAAAAATTCACACCTGCTTGTATATGGTTTTGTTGCAGATTTAATTGCTGAGATGTAAAGGCCACTTCACACACACAGAGATCTGTTCAGATATTGGACTCAGATATCTGTGTGTGTGAAGTGGCCTTAAGGGTACCGTTACACGTTGCAACATTGCATGCAATTTCACTGGCAACTTGCTGGTTGCAGTGAAATCATGGACACATTGTGCTATTTTGTTGCTGTGTAAAAATGTAACAATATGTCCATGATTTCACTGCAACCAGCAAATTGCCAGTAAAATTGCATGCAATGTTGTGACGTGTAAAGGTACCCTTAGAAATTGACCTCAGATTGTATCCTTTGCTAGCTATTTTTGCAAAGTATTGTTGACATACAATGGATCTGCAGCACTTGTTGCTTTTGATGAGGTTTTTTAAGTAATACTAAGAACATTTTTTTTTGCCCCAATATTTCAGACATCGAGATTCACTGAAAAAATGTGGAGAATATTACACAGCATTGTGCACTATTTTTTCTCCATAAAAATGTCTGACACCATAATGGAAACCTTCCAACCATACTTCAGTCAAATGGGTCCACTGGATTCCGTTGGTGTCTTCGTCATGACAGACTGGAGATGTCTAATTGTTTTCTTTCTTCAATGTAAATAGCATATATGGACCACACATGTGAACCCAGAATTAAAGGGAATTTGTCAGCAGGTTTTTGCGTCTTCATCTGAGAACAGCACGATGTAGGCAAATAGATTCTGAAACTAGATGTTAAACTGGGTGCAGCTGTTGTGCCACAATCAAAGCAATTAATTTTAAACATGTAGAATTGTGCATTTGTCGAGCCCCAGGCCTGGGGGATGCTCGGGTATCAGACTCAGAGGGGTTCACGGGGATGTCACTGGTGGCGGTGCCTGAGCCCATGGCCTGGGTGACACTTCAATAAGGGGTTATGTACAGGGGATAAGAGTTTATTGTCATGTGACGCCACCTGTAGTACCTTGTGATGGGTCACCAGCGCAGCCACAGTCCTCCGCAGGGCGTTGGTATTGCGGCAAGGATGGCAAAGTTCCCTACAGGTGGAGCTGGTCCTCCGGGGCAGCGTAGAGTAAAGGGGCAGCTTGGAGTGGGACTTGAGGCCAGGGTAAGAAGCAGTAAGGCAGTCTATAGGGAGGCTGGGGATGGAGAGGAATAACGCACACACTCTGAAGAAGTCTCTTTTACCTCTTTACTGATGGTATTCGCAGGTAAAGATGCCCAGAGCACTGTCGGGTGACCAGGTGCACAGTGAGTCTCCACAGCAAGTGGGTATAAGGCCTCCTCAGGTTCCCTGCTGTCGCTGAAGCCCTGTCTGTATGCAACACGACTGGCCTCCTCACTTCCTCTGGTCCTCTCTCTCTCTCCTCCTGCGTGGTCCACGGGTTACCCTCTCTGATCACTGCTGTGTTATTCCACACTACGGTGTCTGGCTCCCTCTTGTTGGGTACACAGGGGGACCGGGTGACTGAAGTCTCCACGATGTGCTGAGGTTCTCTGCAGTCTTATGGCCACTTTACACACACCAACTTATCTGTCCAACTTCTGAACAACTTACTGGTTGCAGTGAAATCATGGACACATTGTTCCATTTGTACACAGCCACAAAATGGAGCAATGTGTCCATGATTTCACTGCAACCAGTAAGTTGTTCAGAAGTTGGACAGATAAGTTGGTGTGTGTAAAGTGGCCCTTAGAGTGATCCTGCAGGTGCGGATCCCCGAAGTCCGGTAAGTCTTGGGCAAACTTCCACTAGTTTCTCTGCTCCCTTGGTTAAGCTCCGTGCCTTCTATCTCCACTCCTAGGCTTGGCTGAACGGCAGAAGGGCCACTCCGGGTCACTGGTTCGGGCCTAACCGCGGCACCGAGCACCAGGACATCTTCGCAGCTCTCCTTGCATCTGCACACTCTACCGAACTCCTCCCCCAGCAGCAGTACTTATAGGGACTCTCACCTAAAGTCAGTGAGTCTAGCTCCCCCTACTGTGTCGGGGTGGAAGGTGTTGCATGTAGTAGGTACCTGCTGTGGAAACCCAGCTGTGTAGTAGGGAAGGCTGTGGCTACCTGCGTGAGCAGAGCGCCACACATTGACAGTAAGGTATCAGAGGAGAAGACGTGTAAGACTGCCCTGCATGTGGCAATGTAATGAACATGCATGTGGCAGTAATGGTAATCACCAGGTGATAAAGCCTTTAGTTTAGGTAAACAATAGCACACAGCCTGATTAGAAAAGCACAGTTGACATATGTTTTTTTAACCCCTTACAAAGCAAAAACCTGCTGACAGATTCCCTTTAGAGGATTGTTGCCTTTTAATTAATTGTTTACCCTGGCTGCAGTTTGCTATGAAAAAACAGCTAACTGCACTGTACTGTACTTACCTGACCCAGGTCTACTTCCGAGTCTCTGCAACCCTTCCCAGTGACTGGCGTTGGCTGTGGAATATTGCATCTCATTGATAACAGGGCAACCAATCAGGAAGGCTAGTTACACAGTGACACTCCACTAGAACCAATGAGCTTGCTGAATCTTGCTGCACTGTCATGGTGTTGTCATTACCGCAGTCAATGCCAGACACCGGGAACAGCAGCAAGACTCAACAGTGGACCCAGGAAAGGTGAGTACATCTCAGTTTGTTTGTTTAGAGCAAATTGCACCAAGGGTAGAAACTTAATTGACAGTCAACAACCTTTTTTAAGGCCTCCATACACATTAGATAAATGTTTGGGAATCTTCCGATTTCAGCAAAACCAGCCAACTATCTGAAATATCTCCAAACCTGCTCTTGGCAGATGATTGCGTTGTTTTCAGGGAAGACAAGCCAGTGCTATAGAAGATTGGCAGTGTCTTTTTTCCTCCATTCTTGTCGAAAACATGTTGAATTGAGGATTTTGTTATGTAATATCAGCAGGTTTTTGTTATGTAATCTTAAGGCCTTGTTACACACACAGATATATTGGTCACAGATCTCTGGTTGCAATGAAATCATGGACACATTGCTCCATTTTGTGGCTGTGTGCAATGGAACAATGTGTCCATGATTTCACTGCAACCAGAGATCTGTGACCAATATATCTGTGTGTGTAACATGGCCTTTAGAGTAGCACAATGTAGAGATAGAAATTCTGATTCCAGCGATGTATCACTTACTGGGCTGTGTGTTGCTGTTTTAATAAAATCAGTGATTTATCAGCAGAGAGATTATCACTACAGGACCAGGTGACTTGTGTCTCATGCCTCCTGGTCAACTGCTGTGTATCCCCTGTCCACACCACTGATAATCCAGAGCTCAGCATTCCGAGCACTGCAGCTGAGAAAACAGGAATTGTATCAGCATGCAGACCAGCAAGGGATACATCACTGGAATAGGGGTCATAGCCCTTTTGTCTGGGGCGGGGAATTTCAGGCCTCAATGGCGGCCAATCGGTCAGGTTTTCAGGATTTCCTTAGCATTGCACAGGGGTTGGAATCATCATCTGCACAATACTAAGGAAATCCTAAAAACCTGACCTGTTGGCAGCCATTGAGGACTGGAGTTCCCCACCCCTGTCCTACATCATGCTGCACTCAAATAACATAGTAAATACCTGGGGACAGATCCAGGGTAAGTTCACATGTGGCGTTTTTGTAGCAATTCTTTTCTGCAGCAAAGTTAAAGTTGTACCAGCAAAGTTAATGAGATTTCAAAAAATCCCCTTCACATGGTTATATTCTCCCTTGCGTTGTTTGACCTGCTGGGCATTTTTGGGAATCTGCAGTATGACAATTTTCAGCATTTTTGCAGCATTTTTCAACCATTCTAAAGATTGGGAAAAAACCACAAGTAAAAAATACACAGTCGCATATTTTATGCAGATTTTTTTTCTGCTACTAAAACAGTTTTTTTTTGCACAAGAAAAATAAATGCTGTGGATGTTTGGGCGGTTGAGTCAGCGTCTGCCTACTGACTATTGTATAATGGGCTGCACATGCATACACCATTACTGTAAGCTCACTATATGTCTGTAAATAACGTCCCCATGCCTCTCTTAAACCCTCTGTAGAGTCACTTATTAAATGGTGTAACCCACCATAGCATCACATATACTAGTTCCGGGCTGTTGTCGCCTCTCCGCCAGGCTCCGTCCTCTGACTCATCCCTCGATGGTGGCACAGACTTTCACCGGTTCATACAGATGAATCCACTTATTACTCACTGCGTTTGCAAATGCAGCTTTCACCATATTCTCTATTACTAATGTGAATTTTTTTCATTTTTCTCATCGAGCTTCCTTGCATGACTATACAGAGATGACTTTGCCGGTGCCTCGGCTACACCCATCCTAGTCTTACTGTGCACTAATTATGAGTGTGGTGCTTTGTACTATATTACCCTTGTATTAGTCATAGATCTTCTCTACCGAGAGGTAATGTCATTTCTGCACTGGCAGGAAGCTGCAATCACTTAATTTTGTTAGTATCTCGTCAGCCTGGGGTCCCTGTGACTACAGCTCTACAGCTCCGGAGCAAATCAGAAATATTGTATTCATTAAAAGGAATGTGTCATCCCACAAAAATGGCTTTTAACAATTGAAAAAATCTAAAGTACTAATGTTTTCATTGAAAAAATAAATATATTATTATAATTTTATAATAACACATTCCTTTTAATGAATACTATATACATATATATTATATTTTTTGGGAGGTAGGGGGGTAGAGGGATATAACTTATGAAAAGCTGTTTCAAAAGTTTTGATATTTTTAACTTCTAAACACTAAGGGTACCTTTACACGCCGCTACAGGATGGTGGAAACAACCGGGTAGATGAGAGAAATGTATCTTGCATCGCCAAATCAACCTGAGGTATCGGCGTGTAAAAACGGTTGTTGCCACCCGTCACTTGCGGCAGCTGTTTCAGAGCAGTGCTCTAAAACAGGTTGATTTCAAGGCGATGGTAGCTGCCTGTGTCGGCATGTTTAATAAGGAACAAGAGGGTTGATTCGACACCTTGCTATCTACCTGGGGCGTGACACAGGCTCCGGGAAACCGCCCCCCTTCAGCGATCATTGGAGGAAGCTCCTGCATTACCATAGGTAGTCGCTGCATAGGGGGGCATATTTAAGGAGCTGACCAGTCACACTACACAATTGCTCGAGCGTCATGTATTAGTCAGCCTCCTGCGCTGGCTGGCCAATCATGATGCTACTGCATTGTCCAATCACCGTACGAGCGTCTCGTAATCCACAATTGTGGCACGCCTATGTGTTGTCCCTGCTGCCTTTGTTCCGCCTATATTACCTTGTTATAGCGGCGTGTAAATGAGGTAAGGTGAGCTACAGAAGGTAACTTGTGGCACCCGGCGGTGTATCCAGAGATAGATGTAACCTACTGTAGCGCACCTTGTTGCGGCGTGTAAAGGCGGTGCGGGTACCGTTTTCAACTGTTTGTGCGTGCTCGTGCACGTGAAGCACCCGGTTGTTTCCACCATCCTGTAGCGGTGTGTAAAGGTACCTTAAGGGTAGCAGTTGCTGGTATTTGTTATAAAACAATATGACTAGTAAATGTGGGCAGGATCTGCTGACATATCTGATGTCTCCTCCTCTCCCGTTCTAATGGCCACTTTACACGTCCCAACATCGTTTCAATGTTGTATACAACTGCACGGGAGCACGCATTTTTTTGGCTGAAATCCAAGATCGCATAGGAGATGTCACACAGGGAGATATCGGCAGGCAACACAACTGCGATGTCTACGCCCCCTTGTACGAGCGACCCAGGGAACGACCATTTAACATGGAAGTGAATAGGGGAAGTTGCTCTCCAAGTCGGTGTTGGGCTGTCACACAGCACGATCTGGCCAGATCGTCCATCCAATATCGGGCAGTTGGAGAGCCTGCACAATTCTTCCCCGATATCATTTTTACATCGTTCTTGCATCGTATTGGACATTTACACCATACAACGCACGAACGATATTTGCGGCAACGCACGAACCACGTGACTTTTTATCGGAGTTGGACGACGATATCGGGACGTGTAAAGCGGCCATAAGCGTTTGCAAAAAGATAAGGGAGAATACAATTTAGGATCACAATGCAGATCTATTTTGTTGGTGACTGGAATGGGAAACCAAAGGCCCCGTTACACCTAGCAACATTCCAGCGATCCCGACAACGATACGACCTGGCGGGGATTGCTGGAATGTCGCTAAGTGGTCACTGGTGAGATACCACACAGGCAGATCTACTCACCGATGCGGCGACCCCCGACGGTCGTTGGGATCTGTCACTGTCACGGGCGTAGCATGGAGATCGTTTGTCATTGCACCTGTCACACACACCGATGCAGCATGCCCAGTGGGAGACAGACGACGAAAAAATGGTCCAGGCCATTTCGTAACGATCAGTGATCTCACAGCAGGGGGGTCTGATCACTGCTACGTGTCACATGCAGCGATATCACTGGCGAGGTTGCCGCACATGTCACAAAACCTGTGACGTGGCGGCAATATCGTAAGCGAAATCGCTATGTGTACCAGGACCTTAAAGAGGACCTGTCACCAAACCAGGCATGGTGATCTAATTACAGCACTGGATTCAGCATGTCTGCTGCATCCAGGCAAGGGGTCCCCCAGCCATTAAGCCCCCCTGTACCCCGAGTAAATACACTTAGAAAACTTACATCCTGCAGCCAGAAAGGAGGTGGCTAGAGGCTGGAGCTGAAGGGCAGATTCACACCCCCTGCATGTTTAATCTGCCAATCATTGTCTCCCTCTTCTGCAGCATAACACAGAGTTTTTTTTTACCCCCTGGGGTAATGCATAGGGAAGGCTCCTGTGCCTTTGCCATAAGTGTTCTTAAAATGTCAGATACAGTGCAGGAAGGGGTTAAATCTCTACACTGGTTACCTTTTCTGATGATATTTTCAGCCTAATGCTCCACTTGTGCCTGGTAAAACCATCTTGTGGGATTGAAAATTCCTCCTACAGCATTAATCACATTGTGCAGATCTGTGCACTTTTAGAACTGAACTAAAATGTTACAATCTAAAATATTTTTGATGTATTGTTACATATTTCAGTGTATTTCAGTTACCTTTATAGTGTTTTATGTCTTGGGGTTATAGTTTAGCATTTCTGTCACAGAATTCATGTGGTTTTATGTTTTTATTTTATACTGTTCTACACTTTTCTGTCTCTTATCTGTATGAAAGAGATAAAGGGTATCTTGAAAAGTTTATATCCTCTAAAGTGATAAAGACTGAGCTGAAACAGAAGGAAGGGAGGACGGAGGGCAGATTTCTTTTAGTGTTTTACAATTTGTGTAAAGTTAAACCAGAACTACATTAGGTGTGTCTGAGCTGCCTAAGTGGCCAATGTAAATGGACCTCAAAGACCCCTTTACAAATGACATTAAAGGGGAACGCTAATGAGCGAAAACATTTCAGTAGAGTCCCTGCCCTGCTACATGATGAAGCAAAGCTGTACACTGCAGTTCTAGGATCTATAGATCTCTTACAAAGTGATAAAGTCATGTCTTCTCCTCATGGGACCAAGAATCTTCAGCCTGATACAGCTTCATGTAGGAGCAGAGAGCAGGAGGTGTTGGGGGTGTGTATGCTGGGAGCTGCAGCATCATCCTACATTCCAGCCCCCTCACACTTGTTTATGCGGAAGGGCATGGCAGGGGGCGTAGCCGACGGCCCCATGCTCACAAATACAACCCTGTCCATGATATACCACTCTGAGTGACGGGGGGGGGGGGGGTCCAGGCTTGAAATAACAATCATGTCACCAAGCAGATACAAATACATGCTGTGATCCTCTACTGTGTGATGGTGCTCAGAAGCTCAGACCCAATGTGAGCACCAGAGCAGGACATGTATGGAAATGTTGTTGTTAGCATAATTTTGTTCATCATTTTATCTGCAGTCCTTTTTAGGATAGTTTCATTGCTTGGAAAGTTATTTTAAAGTTAGATAATATCAAGGTGGCGTGCCTGGGAATTGTTCAGTTGTGTGCCATCTTCATATGTATTTTATTCGCTTTAGGACTCATAAATGGGACTCAAAGAGCAAAGGCCATACTTTCCTTCTTCCCTAGAATATTCAGAAGGCTCCCAAAAAAAGAGGAGACCTCCTGGATTCCAAAAAGAGTTGGAAAATCTCCTAGATTCTGTAGGAGCCTTTTTCATTCAAATTAAAAAGCTAAGATTACGTTCACACGTAGCGTAATTCCCACGTATTCATGCATTTACGCAGCGCTTTTTAGCGCCTTTGTAAATGTAGTTGTGGCACCCCTGCGGGGGATTGCCACAGGATCCACCGGTGCAAGCAGGGAGTTACACCTTGGTTAGCACAGCACACCACACCTTCCACCCCAGACCTGAAGGGGGAGCTCTACTGGCTGCCTTAAGTCAGTTCCCCTTTGAGAACATCCAGGTCTGAGGGGAGGAGTTAGTCAGTCCCAGAGTGAGTGAGAAGTTAGTTCCTGTGAGGAGAGAGAAGAGAGAGGAGACGGAGGAGCTGGTCGCTTGGAGAGATCCAGGACCAGGGTCCACTGACCGCTGTGTGCACCCTAGGGAAAGGGTCGGAGGCAAGTGGAGAAAGCAGAGAACTAAGAAAAGGAACCTGTTGCTACAGTCCTTTAGTACACCCGGACACCGGAGTCAAACGCTTTAATCATTTATTGCTACAGCAAAAGCCCGGAGGACTCAGGAGAGGTTTACCCCCTGAGGAAAACAGTTAAGAGACGCTGAAACTGACCAAGGATAGGACCGGGGCCCTAGGAGAAACAGGTACCCCGCAGAAGGACCTCATTGTCAGTTTGCAGCAAAGCCCCGAGAGGGAAAAGAAGAAAGTGGTGGGTTTATGCTCAGGCAGGACTCATCCCAACCACAGAGCACAAAGACAGAGGAGGCCTCATAATTTTCTAAGGTGGAAGTCCCAAGCTGCACCGGGGACCTGGTTAATACTCTGGACTGTACCTGTTACCTTGTCACCAGTAAAAGGTACCGAAACAACAATCCCTGTGTGTCTGTGTGCCTGTCTAACCGCCGCAATTCACCACCGTGTCTGCAGAGACGCAACTACAACTCCCCTCATCCGTCCCCGCTGCCCTGACGTAAAGCTCCACCTGTGGGGAGCTGTTCCACACTCTGCTGCACCCACCATCACCTCAGCGGCCGGCTTGCAGCGCCGGTACCATATTACCGGGAACTACAGGTGGCGTCACGATCCCCTGTAAATACTCCCTTCTCCCCACCATCTACTCAAATGATCACCAGGGCACGGAACCGGGTGCCCGTCCACCCGTGATTCCCTATTCTAGTCATCAGCCCCGGTGTCCGAGTACCCCCTAGCCCTGGCCGCATCATAGTGAAACACAATTCATAGCTTTTGCTGAAAAGCGTTCACATGCCGCGTATTTCCGCGTCTTTTTGCAGACATGCTTTCACTGCAAAAGCGCATCCACAAAAAGAATAGGCATGTCAAATCTTTGCGTCCTTTTCGGTGCACTTTTCCCATATGTCCCATTATTATTATTATTATTATTTATTTATAGAGCACCATTGATTCCATGGTGCTGTACATGGGAAGGGGTTATATACAAACAAGTTAAAAATGCAATGAACAAACTAACAGTGACAGACTGGTACAGAGGGGAGAGAAGACCCTGCCTTTGCGGGCTTACATTCTACAGGGCAGTGGGGAGACAGTAGGTTTGGTCTGATCGGGTGGTGGTGGAGCACCGGGTCCAATGGTGGTGTAGCGCCAGGTCTAGTGGTGGTGAGATGGCACTGTGGTCATTGCAGGCTGTAGGATGTTCTGAAGAGATGGGTTGTCAGGTTCCGCTTGAAGGTTTCGAGTGTGGAGAACAGTCGGACATTTTGGGTTGCAGAATTCCAGAGGACGGGGGATGCTTGGGCGAAGTCTTGCAGGCTATTAGATGAGGAATGTACAAGTGTGGAGGAAAGAAGGAGGTCTTGGGAGGATTGAAGATTACGAGTTGGATGATATTGGGAGATTAGTTCAGAGATATATGGGGGGACAGATTGTGGACAGCTTCGTAAGTCAATGTTAGTAGTTTGAATTGGATATGCTGGGGAATTGGGAGCCAGTGGAGGGATTTGCAGAGGGGAGAAGTGGAGGAGCAGCGAGGGGAGAGGTGGATTAGTCGGGCAGCAGAGTTAAAGACAGATTGTAGAGGTGCACGAGTGTTAGCAGGGAGGCAACAGAGGAGGAGGTTGCAGCAGTTGAGACGGGAGATTATGAGGGCATGCACTAGTAGTTTAGTAGATTGAGGGTTGAGGAAGGGACAGATTTTGTAAAAAATGTTTGAGTTGGAGGAGGCAGGGCTCAAGAAAAGCTCAGGAAAAGCACGCCACAAAAAGCACGGTGTGAGAATGTAGTCCCGCTTTTTGCGCCATATGTGTGCAAAAATGCTCCACTGCAAAAATACACTGGAATTACGCCGTGTGTGAACGTAGCCTTACACTCACTTCCACTGACGCTGCAGTTTCGGGGATGTCAGAACTCACATGGCTGACAACACTTTATGACACGTGAGCCCAGCTTCTTTCTTCATGCATTTGGACAGTTAACTAATTAACAGAAGGTGAGCACTGCAGCTGCCACTCACTTACTGTTAATTGCTCTTGCATCCGAAGGCATGGAGAAGGAAGCTGGTGACGATTAGGCTTGGCGTGGGGCTCACGTGTCATAACAATGTGTTGTGGGCCACAGAACACGAGCTCTGACATCACTGGAACCGCAAAGGTGAGTATAAGGTTTGTTATTTTTTGGGAGGCACACTTGGGAAATGAGAAGTGCTTTTCCAAGTAGTGTACAACCCCTTTAAAAGGGAATTCCAAGGAGATAAAAATGTTTTGTATTGTCCCTGCCCTCCTACATGATGAAGCAGAGCTGGGCACTGCAGTTCTAGAATCTATAGATCGCTTACATATCAATAAAATCATATCCACTCCTCAGCCTCTCACCTCTCTCTTCAGGAAAAGAGAAATTCAGCCTCAGCCTGCAGTAAAGATCACACTTCTGTATGGGGCGTGACCGCAGACCCCATGGTCACACAGCAATCCTGCCTGATATACATCGTATGTAAACAGGGCTGTTCTCTCTACAAATAGCAATCATGTCACCAAGCAGATATAAATACACTCTGTGATCTTCAGCTGTACATTTATATGATGGTGCATATTTTGTGCTACCATGTGTCAGACTAGGAGCAGAGGCAGAGCACTGCATTGATTGAGTCAGAACTGCCATGGTCTCCCGTCCCCCATATCAACTTGGTAGCTTCCTGTTCCCTGAATCTTTACCACTATATGCATGACTGAATTTTTTTTGTCCCCGAAGTGAGGGGTGAGAGTTGAGGAGCAGGTATGATTTTTTTAGATTGATAAGTGATCTATAGATCCTAGAACTGTAGTGCCCAGCTCTGCTTCATCATGTAGGAGGGCAGCAACAGTACAATTTTTTTTTTTTTATCTCCCTGGAGTTCCCCTTTCAGGAGAGTTTTCTTCAAAGGTTCAGTGAGAATCTTTTTTTTTTTTGCTTGCTCTGGTGCATGAAGCATTAGGTTGTGTTCACAGTGAGTCTTTTTTTTTTAAGCGTATTGCTGCATTTTGTGAGAATCCGTTTTGGTGCAAAAACTGCACTAAGAACGGATCCTCACAAAGTGTAGTCTTGTGTGTGTGAACGCCGCTGTGCTTTACTCAGCTGAACGCACTCCCCTGGTAACCACCGGGGATATCTTCTCATCCCCGAGGCCGCAGCAAGCGCAGCCTCTAGGACCCTGCGGCCTGCCATGTGACCGGGTGATGCCGCTCGACCACGTGGTGCTGTTTAAGGTCCTCACAGGTTCTACGGCATCGGGATGAGGATAGGTCAGTGTGGGAGCGTGGCGAGGTGAGTAAAAGCGCAGCGTAAAAACGCCTAAATAATTGACATGTGACTTCTTTTTACGGACCAGCTTTTCAGCCCAAAAGTGGGTCCATAAAAAACGCAGTGTCTGAATGCAAAATAGTGAAACGCATTGACTTGGCTGGGACAGCTATCGTCAATGTGTTTCACTGCATTCCACTGCAATAGCGGATCCGTACAACGCGGATCAGTAACGCTGCAATTGCACAGCGTGTGAACGCAACCTTAGGATCAGAAACTCTTCAAAAAACCACAAGTAGTTCAACACCCAAAAGTTTTGTTTGGAGTGTGAAAGTTTCTGCTCCGTAAACTTAGTGTGAAGACATCTTTCAAGTGAATGTCTCTCCCAAAAAGCAATTGCCATAAGGGCACCAAACTGCTGCTCCTGCTAGAGGTCGTAGGGGTCCATAATACATATCTGTTAAGGTACTGTCACATGCAGCAATATGGCTTCTATATCGCCGTATATTCGTGTATTTCGGTGATGTGGAGACCACATCACCTGTGCGTAGAGGCGTGAGACAGGGTGATTTTACAGTAACAAAGCGCCCTGTAATATCGCCCTGCACAGCAGTGAAATCAGGCGATAGCCACCAGACGATTTATGCGCATCTTGGCGCGTGACAAGGCAATAGCGATGTAGAAAGTGAGCTCAGGCCATCTGAAATCAAATCCAGAGGCGTGCCTGAGCGTTCTATTTGGCTCACCCGGACTGCCGCGATTGGTGGCCACTCCTGCGTTCTCATTGGCTGCACATGGGTTAGGCGCCATATCTGAATAGCGATATAGTAGAAAGGTCACATGCGTCATGTAGTGTGCAGACATCCTGACAAGGCTGACCAATGGTTACACAGTTGTGTCGGACAATCAGAGTGGTAGGGGAGCGGTGAAAAACACTCTGGCACGCCTGTCTCCTCGCCACACTCACACTCTACGCCCACATTGCTGATGAGATGGTGGTGTGTGACGCGGCGATGTGGAAAAGGGAAATTGCTTCCGGACATCTGCAGGTGTATTTCCAGAACACAGGTTTGCTGTAGAACGCAGGCGAGATCTCTATGTATGACAGGGCGACAGCGATGTGCAAAATAGTTCCCGAAACGTGCGCGCTCACGTCAAATTGCCGGCGATATGGAAGCCACATCGCTGCGTGTGACGGTACCTTTAGGTTACAGCTTGCTTCCCTGTTTGCACCAGTCAATATTATGTGCATGGACCCCTAAAAGAACAAACAGCTGACTGTGTATGATATTGATGTGAGATTGGGATGTGCGAACGCAGCATAACAATAATGCACATGAATAACATGTGGTCGGAGGACTACAATAACAAATACATATCAGCTTCATATCTTCTTAAATAAAAATGAGCTTTAGCACGCACACAGACGTTAATTTTTAACATATTGTACTACAGCTCTGCGCTGTATTTGCCCGGTTCAGCTGCCAGGAAATTATGGTAAATAATTCTCCATGTGGTTTGTTTTGTGAAATAACAATATCTCATATGGACGAAGCATGTCCAATAAATGGAACAGGAAGCTGACGTAAAAAGTGATGCACAGAACGAGGGGCCCGGCCAGATACATCACGTTTTATCTTTCATCCCCTGCAGCACTTTACTACAATGTTGTTTTTGTGCTTGACTCTTTTTCTAGCTTAAAAGGGTCATCCTACCAAAAACATTCATCACCAGGATAAGGGATAAGTGTATGACTGGTAACGGTGTGACCGCTGTAACCCTCATCCATCTCCAAGAACTGGGGTCTAGGGCACTTCATGTGAATGGTGCCATAGGGCATGTGTAGCTACCGCTGCATTCACACCTGCACACGACTGCTTCAGTTATGGTATTAGTAGAGTGTTCAGAACTTCTTATATTATAAAGTTATTGGGGGATAGGTTATCTCCTCTGATTTTTATTAGCTAGAAGAAATCTAAGTGTAGCGGTTTTTTTGAGTGTTGGTGGTACAAGTTATTGCATCCATTTCAGTTTTGTCTACAGTTTCTATCTGCTATACTTATAACATTGACGGACATCATTAGGGCAACCTCGAAAAATGTTAGGGGGCCCATGTCCACCCCCAAAGCAGGTGTAATTGAGCATTATGAGGAGCTATTGGTCTGCAAAGGGCCCATATATTGTTCCTGCACTGGAACCCAGTTCTGTCTGAGTCCACCAGTGGCGCAGAAGTCTGTCTCCATTATACGTTGAACCCCCTAAATTGTTCTCCACATTGTGACATTTACATACAAGCGGTGTATTGTCTATTTACCATTGTAATGTCACACAACGCATAGTAATAACACAAAAGGGCTATTTGACTTGAGGGTTTTTTTCTTCGTAAATCGTGGCATGAATGGTGATTATATCCCTTGAAGAGTTGTGTTGTCTCATCCGCGGTGTCACATGGGAGGCAAGCGGGATTGAAAACAAATATGAACCAGGATGCCGGGGCAGGAGGAGATGTGTTCACACAGGGTTAGGGAAGGCTTGTTTTCTGAAAATTTGCATGGTGCAATAAACACATGAACTCAGCAAACACAAGTCCCTGGGAGCTGAATGGGCTGTTGTTGTTCAGGCTGTGGAGGACCCGACTAGACTGGCTTCAATGTCAGCAGCTCCGGGAAAGAGTTATCCTCAGGGCCAAATATTAAATAGAAGTCAAATATTTGATGGTATTATTTGTCCTATTATCATATTCTCCAAGATATCATCACAAGTTACGATACTTATAGAAATATAGCATTACCTCTGGTTGTTTGTCTATGGATATTAAGCCCAATAGCAATATACAGAAGAACCATGCAAGCAGAGGTTTAGAGTAGTCTTTTTTTAAAGAGTATCTGTCACCATAGTATCTCTATTAAAAAAGGGAAATTTGGTTGAAATAAGTTTTCACAGATAAGGCCTCATTGACACGTTGGTAAGTTTCTCATGCGAAAAAATCAGTCCCATGTTTCATCAGTTTTTTTTATCAGAGTTTCATCAACATTTGGTCAATGTGTTGTGGCGCCCCTGCGAATCCAGTCGCCACAGAGGTACTGCACCCCTTTTAGGGTGTAGTATCCCACTCGGGTAAGATGGGTACAGATAGGTACCGGGACAGTCAGGCCACGCCCTAGGAACCATTGTAGTGGGGCTGAGTGGAGAGGAAGTAATTAGAGGGAGCACTTGGGAAGGAGGGAGGTCAGGAAGAACACACGTAGATGACGTGGGACACGTGACTAGGGATATAAATGGAGAGGAAAAGATCTAGAACGCAGGAGAGACAGTTGAACAGTTGAGAGAGTTGACCAGCTGAGTCGAGGTGGTAGAACAGCTGAGGAGAGACAGTGAATCCAAGGTCAAGTTGGAGGGAAGCTAGAGCAAGTACGCCTGTGAAGTGTCTAGAGTACTAGAGCTAGTGGGAGAACATCCTGAGGCCAGACCTAAGAGCAGAAACAGCACCCAAGTGGCTCCAGGTGGAAGAGAGGGTCCCACAGGTGCGGGAAGTGAGCAATCCACCCGTAGAGCTCGTATCCATTGTCAGGCACAGGCAAGTGGAGGGACTAGGCTGCAAGAACAGGAGCTCCGGGAACCCCAAGACTAGTGGAGAAGACAGACCAGGCTCAGTTAACAACCCAGAGGCTGTGGAACATCTATGGGAACGCAGTCAACTACCGCGAAAATCTGCTGAAAAAGGTGGCAACTATAGGGCTAAGGGGAGACACTGCAGGTTAACCCCTAAGAAAAGCCTACAGTCACTGGCTCAGAGCTCTGTGTGGCGAGGCGGAAGGCAGGACGGGCAAGGCAAGCGCTGTGTGAGATGGCAGAGAAAGGACAGAGAAGGGGTACCGGTTGTGTATCACCCTACTACCTGGGAGTAGCTGGATCCCTGTGTCCGAGAACCCAGCACTCCGGGGGTTGGAGCCTAGTAACAGTGAGTAAAAGACCTGAAGACTGCACCCCGCTGTGTCTGTCAACTTTCTTACCGCGTCAAAAGCACCAGAAACACAACTACCAACTCACTCAGGTACCTCTAACTGCCCTGGGGGTCAGCCCTACCTGTAGAGGGCTTAAGAACATTGCTGCCTCATAACCATCGGCCCCCTAGGAGAACTGTCGGGCAGCGGCGGCCATCTATAGCTGCAACCTGCGGGTGGCGTCACGTAAAATTAACAAGCATCCCCAAGTCCAGTTATCCCTTCGCAGAATGAACCCTCCACGCCAGATAACCGTCCCTAAGAGAGAAAGCCACCCACACCGAACTTTTAATGACACCGCCAGGATCACGGAGCCAGGTCTCGGTCCGTGTGATCCCCGTGATGAAGCCTCAAAACCCGGTTCCGAGTATCCGAAGGCCCTGGAGGGGTGTGTCAACTTGGTGTCACAAACAGAATCCACCTGCCCGGTGCAGCGGACTTT
Source organism: Allobates femoralis (assembly GCA_033576535.1). Classification (NCBI taxonomy): domain Eukaryota; kingdom Metazoa; phylum Chordata; class Amphibia; order Anura; family Aromobatidae; genus Allobates; species Allobates femoralis. The sequence goes on along the minus strand of JARQOC010000006.1, from coordinate 78,374,329 downwards.
GTGCGCCTTAGTAACGGTGTTAAAGCAGATGCATAGCAGATGCATGCCACACGGATCAAAAAATGGATGTCACTCATCCGACTCTCCTGGATCAGAAACGGACCGATTTTTTAAACGCCGGTGTTTTCCTACCCTAATAAACCTTCTTGTGGTCCTTGGATTTCAGCAACATATCGGCAGTGCATGATTTAACCCTCTTTCTTCCTACTGTTGGCTACCTTGATCTGTGGGGTCTCATGCTGCACACCGATCAAAGCCCGTATAGTGGTTGTTACTCTCACAACCCATTCAGGTGAGTGGTTTTCTGACCATTCCTTTAGTTTGTAACTTGGAAAAGACCCTTTGTGCGCTTTTTTCCCCCTTTTTAGCTTATGTACACTTTCCTAAAAGAAATGATACCTGAGTTTTCAAATATTTTAATGATGCAGTATAAATCTGAAAATTGCGATGTGCCTTTTTGCCTAGCCCCCTATAGTCTTATACCCCTAAATAAAATGCTGATTGATTAATTGCCTCCAGAAGTCACCTAATTAGTAAATTGAGTCCACCTGTGTGTAATTTAACTTCAGTATAACTACAGCTGTTCTTTGAATACATCAGAGGTTTGTTTGAGAACATTAGGGATAAACAAGCATCATGAAAACCAAGGAACACACCAGACAGGTCAGAGATGAAGTTGTGAAGTTCTGGAAGAGTAAAGCAGGGTTATGTTATTAAAAAATAGCCCCCAGCTGTAAACATCTCACAGAGCGCTATTCAATCCATCAGTCAAAAATGTAAAGAGTATGGCACAACTGCAAACCTACTAAGACATGGCCGTCCATTCAAACTGACATCCCAAGATGCAGAGACTAATTAGAGAAGCAGCCAAGAGGTCCATGGTAACAGTACAGCAGCTGGAGAGATCCACAGTTCAGGTGGGAGAATCTGTCTAGAGGACAAATAGTCGTTGTACATTCCAAAAATCTGCCCTTTATGTAATAGTGACAAAAAGAAAGCTATTTTTGAAAGAAAGCCATTAGAAGTCCCATTTGCAGTTTGCAAAAATCCATGTAGGGGACACAATGAGCAGGTGGGAGAAGGTGGTCTGGTCAGAGGAGATCAAATTAGAACTTTTTGGGCTAAATTCAAATTGCTATTAATGACGGAAAACTAACACTGCATATCACACAGAAACCATCATCCCTGGCATCACACATGGTGGTGGCAGCATCATGCTCTGGCGAGGCATTTCATCAGCTGAGACAGGGAAGCTGGTCATAAGTGGTGTCACATTCACAGTTGCAGGGGTCGCGGCTGCGACGGGGCCCCGGACCTATAAGGGGCAGCGTCGCCAGCTTCCCCCTGTGCCTGCCGATCCCAGCGCCCTAAGGACGCACATCTATGTCACCGATTAGCAGCACACACCGTTATGGGGCCTGTGTGTCAGGGAGAGGAGAGGAGCTGCCCCCGTCTCCCACTTTTTGGTTCATTATGCGTTCCTCCGTGTGGAACGCATACAGCAGTCTGGTGCCACCTCATGAGTCTTCTCTTCTGCAAGGAGAGCAGAGCAGCGGGGGAACAGGGAGAGATGAGAACAGATTTTTTTTCAGTAAGTGAGTGCTCGGTGGCCAGAGGATTATGGGGGGAGGAGAGGGTGCATTATACTATAGGAAGAGTTATGAGGCTGCACCATATAGAGAGGCTATGAGGTTGCATATATAACGCACTATATACAGAGATATAAGACTGCACTATATGGAGAGCTATTAGGCTGCATATATAAGGCTGCACTATATAGAGAGATATAAGGCTGTACTACCTATATGGAGAGCTATGAGGTTGCATATATAAGGCTGCACTATAGAGGCTGCACTACATGGAGAACTGAGCCTGTATTATGCTGTATAGAGGGCTGTGCGGCTGCATTATACTATATAGAGGGCTGTGAGTCTGTATTATACTATATGGAAGATTATGAGGTTACATATGTAGGATAATAGGGGTGCATTATAATAATTGGATGACTATTGGGGCTAGCTTATGAATGGGGAAATATAGGATGCATTATAATACATGGAGGACAATGAATGTATATGGTAATATATGGAGGAATATGAGGATGCATTATAATAATTGGAGGATTATGGTGACAGGAGGAGGAAGACCATACAAACCATGATGGGGGACATATATACCACAATAAGGGCTATATTCCAGGAGGTGGACCATATATAAGGATAGGAGACATATATGAGGCTGCATTATACCAGGATGGGGGACATATATAGCAGGATGAGGGACATTAATACATAATGAAGGGGGAGAGGGGTCAATTTGTGAGTTTTTATAGAACTTAGATCGTTACACGGGGCCCATACACTCGACCAACGTGTGCGCACATGGTGAGGGGGAGGGGGGGTAGCAGGTCTGAATTTTGCATCGGGGCCCACCTGACCCTAGTTACACCACTGCTGGTCAGAGTTGATGGGAAGATGGATGGTGCTATATACAGGGCAATCCTGGTGAGGCTGCAAAAGACTTGAAACTGGGGTATAGGCTCACCTTCCCGCAGAGCAATACCCCAAAAATACTGTCAGAGGTGCACTGGATGGTTCAGACTAAATATACTCATGTGTGTGAATGATCCAGTCACAGTCCAGACCGAAATCCCACTGAGAATCTGAGAAGACTTGAAAATTGCTGATCACAGACGTCTCTATCCAATCTCACTGAAGGAGAGCTGTTTAAAATGTCAGCTTCTGGATGTGAAAAGCTGTAGAGACATCCCCAAAAAGACAGCAGTAATTACAGCAAAAGGTGATCCTACAAAGTATTGGACTCAGGGGGGCTAAATGCAAATGCACATCACCATTTTCTTAGTGTTGGAATGTAAAATACATTTAGGCGTGTAGGTGTAACGTGAAAATATGGTGAATACCGTAGTTCAAATGGCATGAATACATTTTCACAGCACTATAGATATGTAAGTACATAGATAATGTCAAATAATTCTCCCTTTCTTACACTCTCCTGCTCCAGCGCTGCGCACCATTCCCCTCTAACATGAGAAATTCATGTTGAGGATTTATGATAACATGGGAGTCATAAAGTTTACCCAAACTATGGTTCTGAGAAAAACTTCACCCCATAAATATGAAGAAGGAATTCCTTTTCTCTTGAAGTGACTCTCCACTTTCTGAAGCCTGTATGTAGTAAAGGTACATTTCCATGCAGCTCTTGAAATGTCTTCAACCATTGATCTGTTTTCTGTTACCACCCTGTTATGAGTTTGCGTGGTGGAGAGTTTTATAAGTCAATGTCATGACTTTCCGGGTTCCCTCCTCTCTACCAGATGTACAGTTACAGAAGGATCTTGCACTACTCTGATACAAGGCCCTAAATTCTGTCAGGCATCTCCCATAGCAAAAAGGACAATGATAGAATCATACCGTTAGGGTATGTGCCCACCCGCCAGTTCATTTCTGCATCAAAAAATGCATCTTTTTGGAGGCAAAATGCTGCGTTTTTTCTGCAACTTTTTTTTTCCTTTTTCATGTATTTTTGGGTGCATTTTTGTCCTGGATTTTCCCTATCATTATCTATAGGGAGAAAAATGCACACAGAATGAGTATACTGCTTCTTTTTTCTGCATCTAAAAGCACAAGGAAAAAAAACAGACGGTGGACACAGCATTTCAGAGATCTCATAGGCCCTTTTCACATCTAAGCCAGTCTGCTTTTGGCTTCATTTGTGTTTCTATGTGTTTTTAGCGGTTTGGAAAATGCACATGTGTTTTTGCATGCGTTTCCATTGAAATTAATGGGGTCAAAAACGCATGCATTTGGATGCATTTTTAGCAGTAAAAACGCATAGAAACACTTAGATGTGAAAAGGGCCTTATACTTTACTGGGGGTGTTGTTATTTGCAGAATTGATTAATATCTGCAAGTAAAAACAGATGGAAAAAAATGCAAGGTGTGCACATAGCCTGATGGTGGGTTTACACACACCAACTTATCTGTCCAACTTCTGACCAACTTGCTGGTTGCAGTGAAATCATGGACACATTGCTCCATTGTACACAGTCACAAAATGGAGCAATGTGTCCATGATTTCATTGCAACCAGCAAGTTGGTCAGAAGTTGGACAGATAAGTTGGTGTGTGTAAACTGGCCCTTAAGCTAGGGTCACATTTGCGGCAACATTTTTAAATCATGATCCGGTTTTGAGCTGTCAAAAAGCTCAAAACCGGATCAGGAGCCGCTCCCATAGGAGCCCATTATGGTAACCGGATGGCACCGGACCTGCAGCCTATGGTGAAAATCATACAGGCTGCAGTTTTCGGAGTGGTTCTGGCAACCACTCCGGATGTGTAATCCTAAGCAATACCGTATACTTTGTTCATCCCTGCTGCCGCAGGGATGAGCAAAGTTTTAAATGTTATTAAAACATGAAATATTAATAGTAGCTGAGTGCAACATGTCCCACCCTCCCTAGAGACATGCTGTCCACTCCTGTCGGCATGTGAGGGGTTAATAAGCCCTTTACAGTATTGCCGGCTATTGTCGGCTTCTACAAATGTCTGAATAAAGCCGCGGCTCCTCACACTACAGGAGATACCCTTACGTAATGTACGTATAGTATAAGCCGCTGACCAAGGTCCTGTAACCATTAACATTAGGTCTATGGCGGTGCGCTGCCCATTGACCTCATGTTAAAGGTTTCAGGACCAAGGACAGCGGCTGATACTATACATACATTACGTAGGGTATCTCCTGTAGTGTGAGGAACCGCGGCTTTATTCAGACATTTGTAGAAGCCGACAATAGCCGGCCGTACTGTAAAGGGCTTATTAACCCCTCACATGCTGACAGGAGTGGACAGCATGTCTCTAGGGAGGTTGGGCACCCACTAGAGACATACTGCACTCAGCTACTATTAATGTTTCATGTTTTAATAACATTTAATACTTTGCTTATCCCTGCGAATTGCGGTTGACAGAACACATTTTTGAAAAAAAAATGAAGGCAATTGCGTTTACCGAAACCAGATTTGGATGCGGTCAACACAATTGCCTTGCCAAATATGACCCCAGCCTTAGGCATGATTTTTAGCGCAGGCTGCAGATCCGTAGACGGTAACAGGACCTTGGTCAGCGGCTTATACTATACATACATTACGTAGGGTATCTCCTGTAGTGTGAAGAGCCGCGGCTTTATTCAGACATTTGTAAAAGCCGACAATAGCCGGCAATACTGTAAAGGGCTTCTTAACCCCTCACATGCCGACAGGAGTGGACAGCATGTCTCTAGGGAGGGTGGGACATGTTGCACTCAGCTACTATTAATATTTCATGTTTTAATAACATTTAAAACTTTGCTCATCCCTGCGGCAGCAGGGATGAACAAAGTATACGGTAACCACATTGCTTAGGATTACACATCTGGAGTGGTTGCCAGAACCACTCCGAAAACTGCAGCCTGCATGATTTTCACCGTAGGCTGCAGATCCGGTGCCAGTAACCGGATTGCATGTAGAGCAATCCGGTTACCATAATGGGCTCCTATGGGGAGCGGTTCCTGCTCCAGTTTTGAGCTTTTTGACAGGTCAAAACCGGATCAGGTTTACAAAATTTAACCGCATATGTGACCCCAGCCTTAGATGACTATTGCATTGGTAAAAGCGGACCGTGGGCCAGCCAAATCCTGCAGACTCGCATTGTTAATGGCACTCCTGTGGAAAAATGAAGCATGGACAACCATAAAATCCTGAAAAATTCTGCTAAAATTTGTCAGTTCCATGCTATTTTCTAGATCATTGTTTGTTGTAAGGAAAATCAACTTTAAGTACTTCTGCCATTTATTGGCTACATTGGAGGCAAAATAGTGTTGTTTTCTCCCCAAAACATAGGCTCCCAACCTGTAGCTCGGGAGTCACATGTGGCTCTTGGCTCGTGATATGTGGTTCGTGGCTTTCTTCCAGCTTGGTGCATTAGCACTGGGTCTAGCAAACAGACATGAAAACAGGTTCCCAGATGGTGACATTTGTAAGTAGTTCCATACACAGAAGAGCAGATTTGAATGGGGGTGAGGTAGGAACCCCTGGATCTTGGTATACTGCCTCTGTGTGATTTCTGTAGAAAAGCTTTGGCTGACATTATGCCATTAATGGAGGCTCAGAGTGTCACTGCTGTGAGGGAAGTGGGAGCAGAATGTGGCTCGTGACCCTCTCTCAGAGCTGAATGCGCTCTCAATGTCAGAAATGTGGATGAACTCTGCCATAAGTCATTGAGACAAATAAGAAGAATTCTACTAGTTTCCACTTTTTCCATACATCAATAAGGGCCCTTTCACATCTGCGTTTTTCGTAATTCGCGGCAGATGCGGTGAAAAAACCGCATCTGCCGCGTTTACCGCATAACCGTTCCACTTGCGGCGCGGTTGCGTTTTTTTCTATGCAAAGTATAGGCATACTTGCGGCAGGTGCGGCAAGTGCGGTTTTGCACTTGCGGCAGGTGCGGCCGCGAAAAAAAAACGCAGTAAGCCGCGGTTTTTTTCGCGGCCGCACCTGCCGCAAGTGCAAAACCGCACTTGCCGCACCTGCCGCAAGCACGCCTATACTTTGCATAGAAAAAAACCGCAACCGCGCCGCAAGTGGAACGGTTATGCGGCAAACGCGGCAGATGCGGTTTTTTCACCGCATCTGCCGCGAATTACGAAAAACACTGATGTGAAAGGGCCCTAAGCAGGACACAATGTTTGGAGCCTTGCAGGGAAATTTACTAAGGTACCATCCAACTTGGCGACACACCAGCGATCCTGACAGCAATCCGAACTGGCCGGGATCGCTGGTGCGTCACTGTCATGACCGCTGGTGAGATGTCAAACAGTAAAATCTCTCCAGCGATGCAGCAACGATCCGGAATGATACGCCGCTCGTTGGGACCCTGTCACTCTTGGGTGTAGTATTGAGATCGTCGGTCGTTGTCCCTGTTAAACACAGTGATGAATGCTGCCCAGCAGGACCCCGATGACCGAAAAATGGTCCAGAACGGTTTGTAACGATCAGCGATCTCACAGCAAGGGCTCGGTCGTTGCTACGTGTCACACATAGCGAGATCGCTGCTGAGGTCGCTGTTGCGTCACAAAATTTGTGACTCAGCAGTGATCTTGCTAGCGATCTCGTTTAGTTTGACAGGGGCTTAAGTATATATCACTGCTTGCTGTAAGTAGCTATTTTTTTGACATTCAGAAATTTAAAACCATACAGATTTCACTTTTGTGACACGTTGTATCTAGTTCAATTCTCTGTTACCCTGGACTCCAGACTGATACCTATCACTGATCACATGATCTGGAGACATTGTGTCCTGGACGCAGTGTCTCCTCTCCTGCGGGGACGCCGGTGATCTCTGTGGGGGAACGTAGCCGCCAGTGCCCACAATCAGTGTTCTGGGGCGCTGAGACTTTTGCCTGCATTCAACCACTAAGATCACATCCGATAGACTGACATGCTGCAGCTCTGGAAGCTGCCCCACATATCAGTGTACACTGCTGAGAAAACGAGCACAGTGGACACAGGATTTCTACAAATCCATCCACTGTGCTTGTACTGTATAACACAGCAATTTGGATGCAGCGATAACACGCTGGGTTTAGACCACTTTAACACTAGAAGTCCCAGAGAGGGGTCATTTAACATTTCTACCTTTGGAATCCAGAGACGGGTCAAATGACCTGAAGGATTTTAGGCCACATTTACAAATGAAAGGATGCTAATTGGAGCCATCAGAGTTGTCAGTTTGGACTAAGGGTCATTTGACCCTCTTTCGGGACTTCAGGGGGAGCTCGAAATTTCTGGGACTTCTAGTGTTAAACGCTGATCATGGAAATGTGCCCATAGAGATTGTTAAATGGGTTGTCTGGAACTCCTCAGGATAGGTCATTATTGTCTGATCAGTGGGAGTGTGGCACACGGCAGTCCTGAATATCAGCTATTCCAGGTGCCACTGCCCGGAACTGCTTGATTGTGGAGTTGCACAGCGCCATCTACGGAATAGTGGCAATTGCCAGGCACTGCACATCCATGCCGTATTAATCCCTCTCCTGCTGTATCCTCATCCATCCCTTGTAGACTGTGAGCCCTCGTGCGCAGGTTCCTCTCTCCTCCTGTATCTGTCTGTGCCTTATATTATTCATGTATTTGTTCTTGTCTATGCATGGGCTTTCCACATGTAAAGCGCCATGGAATAAATGGCGCTACAATAATAAATAATAATAATGGCGGGAGTGGATTTGCAGTACCTGACCACGGTGACCATACAGTTGATTGAGCTGTGCAGCTCCACATCTGAGTAGTTCTAGCTGGTGGGGACACCTGCAACATCTGATCGACTGTGGTGCAAGGTGTCGCACCCCAACCAATCAGACATTGATGACTTATCCTAAGGATAGGTTAACATTGTTAAAGCACTACTCCAGCATTTTTTTTTCGTGCTGGAATGGTACATGTTCTTACCTCTGGTTCCGCAGTGCCATCTTGTGCCCATAACTTTTGACTGGCCGTAAGTCAGAAGTTACGTCACACGCTCTCTATGCAACTCTGTGAGAGCCAGAACTAAGGCCTCATAGAGTTATATTAAGTTGTGACCACCGGTGCACTTCATGAAACACTAATGCACAGCTGAAATCTATGTGTTAACTCTTAAATCGTATAGCAAAAATCTGCTGACAGATTCCCTTTAACCTGCAGATTAACGCTATATATGTAGGAAATAGCGGTATCCAACATGACAGGTTCCCTTTAACTAAAAGAAAAATGCACTGTAGAGTGTCTAATCCTGTAAACCATAGTCTTCTGAACAGACTACTGTAAAAATACTTTTCCTCTTTTCCTCATTTCTGTTAGGAGTTATATAATCAGGTTGTAGGTTTATACATACACAGATTTCTTAAAGCTGGCATTGCAGGTCCTGGCTCATTTCGGTACGTGACCCTCCCTCTCTCGCCCTGCCAGTTGCACACTTATTTTGTAACCACAGAGCTTGATTCCGGTTTCCAGCTTATTTCCAACATATCTGAATTAATACTCAATGGGCCTCAAGCCGGAGAGCTGAGTAATGATCAGCATAGTCCATGTAAGGGCAGGAAAGTGATGCCTGACTCAGACAGCAGCGCTTCTACAAGATAACTCTGGACAGCACTATTCATAGTAGTCAGGAACAGTAGTGAAGTTAACATTTCACCCTCTGGGGGTAACTGTAAAGGTACCGTTACACGCCTCAATATAGAAACGATCTCACTAACGATCTCATGGCCGCGCGGTCGTTGGGACATCATTTTGACATCGTTGGTGAGATGTCACACGTCTAGATATCGTGAACGATGCACCAGCAATCCAGCGAGCAGCTATCATTCACACAACCCAGCAAACTTGTTCACTGATGTGAATGGGCGAAGTCATAAACGACATTGTTATCGCGGTGTCACACACAATGATGCAGCAGGTTGGCTGATCGTGGATCGTCTGATTTGAAAACGTTCTCAAATCTGCAGTCACTGATCCAACAATTTATCGTAGTCGTATCTCTGTGTCACACGCAACGACGTACTAACGATGTTGTTTGAACGACTCCAAACCCGTGACGTTTGAGCGATATCGTTCATGATCTCTTATCGTGTAACGGTATCTTAATGGGTGAAGGGGTTGCAGCTGGGGAGAGCAAAAGAGTTTTAGTCTTTATGAGAAGGCCAGTACTATTACAGATCCGTCAGAGTTGATGGCACTGCCACAGATTGTTGGGTCCACAAGCTGCAGATTGCTTCACTGCCTCGGGGACCACATTTGTTAGGTTACAGTCATATCAGCCTTGTTGTTTCTTGATTTTTATCCCAAAACTAAAAAAAAGTGACTGATCTGTCAAAGCAGTGGCAGACACAGACAGAAAAGGGGCCCCTGCTCAGGATCAATATATGGCCCCTTGGCAGTGCAATAGCTCCTAATAATGCACAATTCCAACTGCTTTTGAGGAGGAAGTGTCCCCCTTACCGCTTGGGCCCCTGTGCGGCTGCACCAATGATATGTCCGTGTCTGTGTTAAAGCATGGACCCTAGTGGTGTACCCCATCGATTTTCAGTAGGGTTCCTCTGTTTCGGTCACTGTTCCCCTCCTTTTTATGAGAAGTATTGTGCTGTCTGGAGACTCTGACACAGATAACAGTTCTATATTAAAGCATGGTGATATGTAGTATCAGCTTTACAATCACTGATAAACCTCATCCATTTATATCTGACAAACTTCATTTATATAAATGCCTTATACACTCTATCCCTCTTGTATTGTATACATTATTGTACGTTGATGGCACAGTTGTGGGCATACAGTAGTGCCCATAGTATGTATGGCAGCTGCCCACTATAAATAATCTTTTGTTAGTCCACTTAGTTCTTCCAACTTCAGCGGCACCTGCCAGTGTCATGGACAGAGGACTTTACTGTAGTGTCTTTATGGTGTCAGCCCCTCTTATTGGTCTTCAGCTGTTCCAGTCAATGGAAGCGCTACCAGTCTCTGTTTCACTGGTCTGATGTTACCAGCGAAAACGACTAAAACAGAATATCCACATGGGGCAGCTTGTTTTTGGTGCATGGAGGTAAAGCAAAGCACCAGAAGACAGCTAGAAAGACACAAGTAGACTGTAGAAGATTAAGGATCAAGGCTCATTCAGACATCATTTCTATTGCAAGTACAAGAAAAACTGATTGGGTTTTTGCAGTGATTTTCAGTTTGATTAGACTTTGATCCATTTTCATCATATGTGACAACCAAACATAAAAAGAGATGTTCCACCTTCTCCTAACGGTCCGTGAAAGTCGGTCAGCACTTCCATGGCATCCTAGTGCTGTCTGATCTTTTACACTCCCATAGACTTCCATTGCTAATTTTGATTCAACACTCGGATCAATATCAGACATGTCTCTGTGATTTTGTGGAGAGCAAGTGATAGAAAAATCACAGACATGTTAACCTATTATAGAAATGAGGGCTATCTATGAACAACATGGATAGAACTTATACACAAAAATGTATGTTAGTTATTTCCATCATTAGAAGCTTTCAGGTGGAATACTTTTTGTAAAATGCCCCTGCACCTCCTGGACTGTGCAAAAGTTGGAAGAGGAGATGGACTGGTTGTACATCCTCTAGAATGTGTGTGTCTTGAATGTATGGGCTCCTCGTGGTAGATATTAATCCCTTCACTCCATTCGCCATACACGTACTTCTCACATTTTTGCCTCCTTTATAAACATATGGCACAAGTTGGAAGCGGGTGAGCCCGCCCCATACTGGAAGGTTATGTCTGTGTTTTACAACCAGGACCTATCTCTAACAAGCAGTGCTCCACCCATGATTTTTAACCTGTTAAATCTCACTGTCAAACTCTGACAGCAGGACCCAACACACGGCAACATGGAGTCACGCCATTTTAAGTGCCTGTCGGCATGCCCATCGCCAGTGGGTTGCTATAACATCAGGGGGACTGTTCATTGCAGCACTCTTTTGAAACTTCTTGCCGCCGGGCCTCAAAGGAGACCATGATTTTTAATAAGAAGCAAAAAAACAAAAATAGTTAAAAATATTAAAAAAATTAAAAAACGTTTCCTGAATTTCCTGAGGAAGAAGCAGGGACACGCTTTGAAATGTCCCTCCTACCCCCTCCTACTGTATTCCCACTGGTCCCTCATAGACTGTGATCCCTTGCGGACAGGGTCCTCTCCCCTCCTGTACCTGTATGACTTGACTGTCCATATATATTGTGCTTGTCCCTGTCTACCCTTTCCTTTTGCAAAGTGCCATGGAATCTAATGGCGCAATATAAGTAAATAATAATATGTCGAATAAATCACCATCTTTACTACAATCACTTTGGGGTCTTATCATTTACAACAGCAGCACAGATTTGTATCCATGGGTCTCATCTTTTTACTGTTTTTTTGGTGCAATATGATAGGGCCACTTTACACACACCAACTTATCTGTCCAACTTCTGACCAACTTACTGGTTGCAGTGAAATCATGGACACATTGTTCCATTTTGTGGCTGTGTACAATGGAGCAATGTGTCCATGATTTCACTGCAACCAGTAAGTTGGTCAGAAGTTGGACAGATAAGTTGGTGTGTGTAAAGTGGCCCTGAGCGTTTAGGGCCCAACTTATTGCCGAGGGCCATAGTTTGTCTAAAACCAGCCCTGGGTGAAAGGGATAAAGGTTCACTCCATTGGCATGTGCCATCATGGTTGATGGGTGGTAGTAAGGAGCTGGATTCTACATGTAGGTCAGTATTCTGGAGGCATTTTTGTTAGTGCAGCAAGACATTAGGACAAGTTAGTCACTGGATTTACTATATCTATCCGAAACGTACTAAACTTTAAATCCTCTGAAAATGGCAGTAAAAATATCTGAGCCTTATTTCTTTGCCCAGGCTCCTGCGGGTGCATTCTTTGGCCAAAAACCCATGCCATAAAGTAATAACGCCTCTCACTTTGTGTATTGTTTTGTTTGCAAGGGGCAAGTATGTTTTCCTGGAGTCTGTACGTCACACGTGTCAATGATAAATCTTTTTTTCTTTCCCTCTTAACACTGGGAACAATTTATGTCGAAGTTTTTAAAAGGAAATCCAAATGCAAACCAGATGTGGCAGAGCTGCAAGAACACTTGCTGACTTGTTTGTTTCCCTATTTTTTCACCTTGGTTTGGGCCCACCAACGAGAATAGCTAGACATCACTTACACTGGCACCTTGAGCGTGTAACCACTTGAATAAGGTGTAGGGTACACACCTCTTGAGTATTTATTGCTTAATACATACCGTAACATTTATAGAAGTTCTCATTCCATACACATAGATGATGGTCTTTATGGCTCACCCAAGAGCCATGACATTTTTGGTCATGAATTTGTTAGACCTCAAGCAAACTTCAAAGAGAAGATTTGTGATTTATAAGACTTATCATGAGGATAGACCAACACTGTTTGGTATTGGCAGACCCCTAGGGACACAATTGATTACGAATAAAGGGTCTGTCGAGAAAATTATTATAATTTAATCTTAAAGGGAACCTATCAGCAGGTTTTTGCTCTATAAACTAGAGGCAGTGCCCTAATGGCGCTATGAATATGATTAAAAGCATAACTTTAGATTGAAATCTGAGACTTGCCGAGTAATCAGTGTTCAAAGCTTCCAAAATGACGTGATTGGTGCAAGGGCTTGATGGGAATTTGTGGGTCGGATCTCTTGTAATCATTCCTGCCCTCTGCCTTGACTCTCCTTTGTTTATTTAAAATTTGCATTACCACCGTTATCGCAGTCCTTTGGGCGACTTGGGACTTGAAGTCTTTAGTAAAATGGTGCCAGAGTCAGCGCATGCGCATACTTCAGTATCTGAACACATTTTATTGAGGACATCAAGTCTCACGTCACCAAAGCACTGCAATAATGGCGGTGATGCAAAATTTAAATAAACAAGGGAGAGTCAAGACAGAGGGCAGGAATGATTACAAGAGATCCCACCCACAGAGTCCCGCCCCAAAGCTCAAGGCCTTGCACGAATGATGTCGTTTTGGAACCTTTGAGCACTGATAACTTGGCAAGCAAGCCTTGGATTTCTTATCTAAAATTATACTTTTAATCACCTTCATAGTGCCATTAGGACACAGCCTATAAGTTATAGTGAAAAAAACCTGCTGATAGGAGGTTCCCTTTAAAAAATTGCAACTACTAAAACAAAAATTCTTATAATGTACCTTTATGAAAAAACACATTCCACTTTTTTTTTTGAGGGGTGTCATGATGCAAAGGTGACACCAGCCTGTAGGAGAAACAAATTCTGTATTCAATGGTCTGGAATGATGTGTGATGGTGCTAGCGGAGCTTCACCAGGATGATGTGGAAAGACTTCATTCATGAGAGCTGGTGAAATAGAAGGAGCTGAACTATGTATACTGTGGAAGAAACTAGACTTGCTGAGTGTGCAGAAATGGAGCAGTGTGTGCTTGAGTACAGCCCAGACAAATGCCAAACCCCATGGGCCACATACTTCAGAGAAAGGGAGAACTGTTCCTCTTGTGCATACAATTCCTAGCTTTTATTTAATAAAGGTAAATTACAATTTATTTTACCAATTGCTAATAATTAAATTATTATTATTATTATTATTATTATACAAATAATAACTATTTGTTAGACATACCCTTATAAGAGGCAGCAGTATGGGACTGAGCGACAGCCCCTCAAAAATCATATTTATGGTTTAAAAAGCTAAAGCAAGGTCTTTCAATAAATTAGTTAGATGACATGAAGATAAGCAAGTTTGCAACTGATTTACTTTTCTCTCTCCTGCAGTGAGTGCTTTTATCTTTCATAGGGTACAGTTAGGCTACTTTCACACTAGTGTTTCTGTCTGCATGCGTCTGGCATACAGATGCAAACGCAGTACAAATGCTGCCATACTGATGTGAACGCAGTGGAGATTGTCTGCAGCGTTCACATAGTATGGTGCCCAGCTAGCCAATCAGCGGTCTCGGGGGTGGCCAGGAGGAGGAGATCAGCGGCGGAGATCTTCTCCTCCCGGCAGCCGCCACTGATCTCCCGACGATGTCGGCGCGGGAGATTTAAAGAAACGGCTGATCTGACAGCTGTTTTAATTTCCCGTGCCGACACCGAATAGGTGATGTCGGCGTGGGAAATTTAAACAGCTGTCAGATCATCTGTATTTTTAAATCTCCCGCGCCGACACCGCGGAAGATAAGCGGTGCCCGTCCCCGGGAGATCAGCGGCGGCCCCTGGGAGATCAGCGGCGGCCCCTGGGAAATCAGTGGTGGTCACCGGGAAAGATTTCAATGTGATCCGCAGCGTTCTCATGCGCTGTCATGCGGAGGACACTGCGGATCCATTGACTTCCATTCATTTTTTGTGCCCTTTGCGGGCGCTTGCTGATGAAACAAGCGCCCGTGAACGCACAAAAAATGCAACATGTTATGTTCAGAGGGCGTTCGGACGGTACACAAATTATTCGCATCCGAACGCAACCGAACGCAGCCAAACGCAGGTACCATGCGTTCCCATGTTAAATATAGGACATATGACATGTCAGCTGATCGGCGCGGTGACCTAATGAGAGGTCCTTGCAGGCAGAAGAAGATGGTCGCAACGCTGGAGCCCCCGGAGAGGTGATGTATCCTCTGTGAGGAGTATTATTATTTTTAACATACAGGAGGACAAAGGAGGGCTGTAGACAGGGGATAGGATAGGTAATAAGAGAGGGGACAGGAGAGATGAGCGGCGGTCACAGTACATAAGTGGGGGGAGAGGGGATGGAGGAGGGAGAAGAGGGAAGATGTACTGAGCAGTGCTTCTGGGCATGCTCAGTACATCACTACGGAGCCAACATCGGATCCGAAATCAACTTGGATCCGATGTCAATAGGCTCCCATGCTATTGGGGTTCAGATCGGCTCGGATCCGATGATGTCCGATTTCATTCTCGGACACAAAATCGCAGGAGGCTGCGTTTTTGTGTCCGTGCTTAAATCGGATAGGATCGGATGGTGCCAAAATCAGATGGAAAAAGGCACACATCCGATCCGAGCCCCATAGGGATACATGGGGTCTGATTTTGGATCAGAGTGTATCCGTTTTGAAACGGATACACTCGGATGCCTCAAAATCGTGCTGTGAACCTGGCCTAAGTTCAGGGCTCTTATGAGTTCAGCATAAGCACAAACACCGGCATTGTACCTATCATGACATTACATGTTTTCACATTAGTTCTAATCATGGCTCTCACTTTCCTGATTGTTTGTGTTGGTGTGCTTATTCAGAGTCCCCATCAACTCTGTTTGCAAATATGGTGAATATAAGAAGAAGCACTGACAGACCATTACTTTGTAATAGCTGAATGAATCTTCGCACCAGAACTGTCACTCGAGAAGGAGCACCTGCCTCCCCTCAAGCAATCAGGAAGTAAGGAGACTGCATAGCTCTGAGTTGTTAAAGAAACTATTTGAGAAAGCCCCTATATGTTCTGTCTGTGCTGCATTATTTAAGGGCATTGACTAACTGAGGTATCTTTACTTGAATAAGCAAGCATCAGTGCCACATCTACTCTCTGTATAGAGTACATATTTTCTTGAAGGGAACTTTTCATCACGATTTATCCTTAGCAGGTATTAGGAGCATCCTAATCAGCATCCTAATAAAATTTTTAATGAAGCCTGTATTACCATAAATGTGAAATGTAAGTGTTTAAAGGCTAAGTCTAATGTGTTTCTGCTCTCACTGACTGCGGTCTTTGGACTGGTCCGGGGCCACTATCAATCAATGCCACAGCATGGGGGGGCACAGCAATGTAACTGACATCCTGGCATGAGCGTCAAGAGCAGAGAGAAGCAGTAGTTGTCCTCTTCTCCTTCTGTCTGCTCTTCGCACAGAGGCACCACAGGCCGAGAGAGCAGGAAACGGTAAACTTAGTCTTTACACTTACATTTCACATTTAGGTAATGCTGGCATCATTAAAGAAGTATTAGGAGACTGATAAAATGCTCCTAATATCTTCTAGGCCAGAGGTCCCCAACTCCAGGCCTCAAGGCCCACCAACAGTGCAGGTTTTCAGGATCTCCTTAGTATTGCACAGGGCTTGGAATCACTACCTGTGCAGATGATCACATTAGCACCTGTGCAATACTAAGGAGATCCTGAAAACCTGCACTGTTGGCGGGCCTTGAGGCCTGGAGTTGGGGACCTCTGTTCTAGGCTGACATCTTGATGACAGATTTTAATAAATCATTTTAAGGTGATCCCAGTCTATTGTATGCACTCAAAAGGGTTGCCCTACTGAGAAAATATCTTCTATATGTATTATTATGGATCAGGTTTACCTAAATTTCAGTCTGGATTTTTCCATGTCATTATTCCAGAGACCTTAATGGATAAGATAATCATACGCGTCAAGGTGTCCTGATTTCTGAGCATTATCTTTAGTAAGCAGTTTTTATCAGTTATACCCATAAATTTACATCAAATATTAATGTATGTTGGCAGTTACTCAAGCAAACCAATATAGTTTTGTAGATTTCTTAAAGGGTCTAGAAAAATGTTGTGGCAAATGTGAACATCGTATCTACCGGCTGTTATTCCTTACTGTACAGATTGTTTAATGCTCCTTATTTGTGATTCCTTTATCGCTGCCTCTGGATACCTGAAGTTTGGATGTCCAGTTTGTGCGAGATTCCAAAGGCTGAACCCAAAGGTAGTATCTTCTGTGTGCGGTGCGGTGTGTTACTTTACTGGGCATGTGGACAACTACTGAGGAGGTGTGTACCTTGCATGATGCCACCAGCACTTTAATTTTCCATAGCTCTTTTGCGAGTCCCATAGAAATGAAGGAACTGGTGTCCATGCTTGAGCCATGTTGCTCCATTCACACTGAGGCCCACACCTATTGTAGTCAGTGGGGGGCCCAACAGTTGGACCCCAGTGATCAGACATTTAGTAGAAAACCCCACTGAAATCCTTTTTCCTGACAGTGACAGCTGAACTAAGACGGTGCAAACTTCCTTGGTAGGCATTTGAGTGCTACATGTGGCTGCCACATAGTACCCACATGGACCACAGACCAGGGTCTGCTGTAGTCCATAGCTGATAACACTCTTTAAAGGGCATCTGTCAGTGAGATCAACCCTCTTAAGCCATTTATATGGGCATTCAGATCATAGAAAGCTGAATAAAATGATACCTTGATATATGTGATCCAATGTCTTATTCCAGATAAATCTACACTTTTCTTTATGGAATTGAGCTGTTAGGATCTATGGACCCAACACAGATCTCTCTGAGACTGGGGTCACACACACAGATATCTGGGCAGATATTGTTCACAGATCTCTGGTTGCAGTGAAATCATGGACAGATTGCTCCATTTGTACACAGCCACAAAATGGAACAATGTGTCCATGATTTCACTGCAACCAGAGATCTGTGAACAATATCTGCCCAGATATCTGTGTGTGACCCCAGCCTTAGATTAATCTTTTATATGAAAGGATTTATTACTAGTGTGAGACATGTAGGTCAGGAGGAGAGCAGACTGTCAGTCATTACATGTCTCACACAGGTAAATCCCCCTTTAATTTAAAATAACTGCTGGATGCAGATTCTCATGGAGATCAGTGTCCACCCCGTACCTTGGACCAGCTCTTTTACATATTAAGAAAAACTTGGCTTCCTCTGGAATAAGACATCTGATCTCAGATATCAATATTTCATGTTATTTAGGTTCCTATGACCTGAGGGTCCCTATAGCCAGTTTAAGAGGTTCATCCTACTAACAGATTCCTTTTGATGGTGGACAGGGGTTTTCCTGAGAATTTACAGCTGGTCTCTCCTTCCAATGCAATTGTAAAGGCAGCAATGTTAATAGTGTTTTGCTGTCCACATTAAGTTTCCTCCAAGATGTAGCAAGGTATGCACACCCTCGTGGTTGTCCACTGTCTTGGTATAGACTATACATATTACATCTTTGGACTAATTCCTTTGTGATTTTGCATTTATTTTGGTATGTCGGAAACCGGAATTGAAGTGTGAAAAAAATTGCAATCTCATTCTGTGCCAAAATTTCCAACTTGTGTAGCAAAATGCACAACTCCTGTTTGTGTAGACCCCAGTGCATGGTGTGATAAAGCAACCAATTAGCAGAACATTGGAAGGTAACACAGGACAGGGATATACAGGGATATACAGTATTTCGACAGTAAAGCTCATTCAAATTTTGATACTGAGATTTCCATGACTCATGAGAAATGCTCCTAATTTGTAAGGCTGCCTTCAGACTTGCAGATGCATCTGCAGCGTTTTGTAGATGCATCTGCAAGCATCTGCATGCAGACCGGGGCCCCTATGTTTATAATGGAGCGCACGGCGGTCTGCAGATGCTTGCAGATCGCCGTGCGCTCTCATTGCCCGCCATTAGTGATCTGTGCGCAGGCGGATGCCTGCGTACAGATCACACACTCTCGCCCGCACCAGGGACGCGACATGCTGCGTCCCGGGTGCGGACGCGGGACACCGGAAGGAGCAGATATGGTCCGCATCCGCACCCGAACGCAGCAAACGCTGCCAAACGCAGGCACTATGCGTTCCTATGTTAAACATAGGAACGCAGTGCGCATTCGTTTGAATGCGTATGGGAACGCAGCATACGCTGCAGCACCAAACTCTAATGTGAAGGCAGCCTAATTCCTTTATCGCTGCCTCTGGATACCTGAAGTTTGGATGTCTTTTTAGGTTATCTTTTTAGGTCTTCTCTTTAAGCTCTTAGTATTGAACAATACAATTATACACTTCAGAACCTGAATTTTTTTAGGGTTTATTTAAATAGTCCCAAATGATATTTATACCAGAGACCAGGTAGAAATTAGAGGTGGATAAAAGTCCCATTGTGACGAGGACTCTTCTAGCCCAAGAAGATTCATAATCAATCATGGCAAAAAAAAATTAATTGCGCCTCATATTGCCTTACTATTATCTCCATTCCATCCACTATGAAAATATGTATTAAAAGAATAAAAATGTAATTGATGGAGCAGTGCTATATGCCATTTTCCATTGCCTGGCAGCCAAGTTGCGAATTATTATGCCTAGTGTCCATTACTGCACTGTACAGCTCTAAAGCCCAATTATAGGGTTTATCCTGTATAAAACAACATTTTCTTCCATGTGAAAATACAGATTATTTCATGCATTGCAGATGTCTATAGGAGAGCGTGTATTTCAATACCCAACAGCAATAAACCCTTATAAACAGGCCCAATAAACTGAAGATGAAAGTAGGTTCTGAAAACAATGAAAAAACATAAATGACATTTCAGTGTCTTCTGTCACTATGTGATCACAATGTTCTGCTTTTTGATTGTCTTTGCTTTATAGTGGATGAGCATAGAGCTTGCAGGAACAATCATGGGATTACGCGCTTTATGATCACGTGACCTCAAGGAAGGCGGGAATAAAGCTTTTACAATGTGTTTATTACCATCTTTCCATTGGACTGGGTAGAATTTGAGGAATCCAATATGGTTTAGGTCTTTTCTACTCTTTGTCAGTTGGAAAATCTGTAGTAGATTTTATCCTAAGCAAAAAAAAAAAGAGGTTTTGCTGGAATTTATCAGCGGAAAAATTCCACTTGAGTGTTTGCTGCAATGACTAGAGGAGTAATGCTTTGGGCGTTCAGATGAATGAGTCTACACAACATACAAGGATGGATCTAGTTTTCCAAATGAAAAAAAAAATCATCTACGCTCCTTTCTGGATCATATATGTGATTCCCAATCTCTAACCATAAATGTACCTGATGAGTCAAGACCTTCATAAGTCATCAATGTGAGAAGCGAGGGGTTCGTTGAGGATTCGGACACATAAGTCGATTGGTTAAACAAGTTCTTTACTCAACAAAGCAGGGAATGCACCCTCCATTTCTCACCACAACTAATATTCACAAACAAATAGTCCAGTTGACCAGGATGAAAGTGCTGGCCCCAAGGACTCCCCTCAGTGTGTCAGGAACAATTTGCCGATCAGAAGAGCTAGCAAAAAGAAAACATTACTGCCAGACCGATGTAAATTTGATGGGTGCCTGGCTGAGTGAGTCCTTAGAGTAACACAGTGATTCACAAACTCATCACAATACTTATAATTACTAAGAAATCTGTACACATATATACACCTTAGCAGAAGGCAGAGCCGGGTATCTAACACTCTTCGACCAACACAGACCTGTGAAACTGGCTGCGGTCATTGCCAACATTTTGCACTAAAACAGTGTCTGCACTTTACCCACTAAAAAGATGCACATGCAGGACCCAAGCTCAAGACTTAGGCCCCCTTCACACCACAGCGCAATCAGGTCCGGGGCTGTCTGGGGTGAACCTGACAGCCCCTGACCCAATTTTGCCATAATACAGCCCTATGGGGCTGGATGGAACCGGATGGCAGCTATCTGCCATCCGATTCCATTTGTCCAGGAGGATCCGGGTCTTTTCGGATATCTCTCCTTCTTTTTTCTCTGCTTGCAGCATTTTTGTGTCTGGGGCGAAAAATCAGCACAAATTGGATCCTCCCGGATCGGGGCAATCTGGCACTCCCTAAATGGGAGTCTATGGCGCTGGATTGCCCCAATCCGGGAGGATCCGGGAACCGGACACGTGAGCTACGCTGAACTTCAGCATCAGGGAGCTGTCCCCTGTTAAGTGGTTCAGCAACACTTTGTAGGGGACAGCTACGCTCTGCAGCATCCGGCTACAAAGAGGACCGGAGGGCATATTTGCCCTCCTGTTCTGTTTGCAAATCGGGTCCGGGGCTGTCAGGTTCACCCCGGACAGCCCCGGACCTGATTTTGCCATGGTGTGAAGGGGAACCTTATTGTTATAGTGTAATCCAAAGTAAAACAGGTCCGCCAGAATCTCGTCCATCATCAGGGAAGCATGTCACTCCTCTCCGGCAACCAAACCACCTTGATTAGTCTCCTTACACGGGGAAATTGTCCGGACCCTCACCATAAATACCCAGGGCAATCTTCAAAGCAATCCCCAATCTAGTAGCACATTAATGTCTTCTTCTCGAGGGAGGTTCATTCTCAATCCAAATAACTAACACACAGTTTCTATCAGCCCTGCCAGTGATGACCACCGGAACGAAAGTCTGCCGCCACAAGTCACTGGGGGTTTCCCTCACTGCCCATGAGGCACCCAGGTAGAGCAGGTGTCCCCCTGGTGACTAGGGGTAGTCACTGCACGTTGCATTCTGTGTACACTTTGACAGTCCATGTTTATTGTCCTAAGGAACACAAGTAAAATTGGCTTTGAACTTTCAAAGGCTCCAGTTTTTGGCCCATTATACTATTATTATTATTATTCACATCTTGATCATTGAAATAAGATGAATAAGATATTAGCAACAACAGTCAAAAATCTTCATTCAATATCCACTAATTGGATAGCCCCTTATCAAAAACAACAGTGTCTCACGTAATTTAAAAACACCATATATTTTATTATTGGATCGGCACTATTATTGGGGCTGTGTCTGCAAGACATTGTTATGCCATGTGAAGGGAGGCTGCAGACTATCATCGGCCTCTGACACAGCTGGAACAGTTGAGTCCTGCACACAGAGAACAAGTCTGTAAGAACATGTTCACACCGCCAACATATTTGGAGACCAAAAAGCTAAATGCGACCAAAAAGAGATGAAGAGACGCAAGAGATGAAGTTCCCGCCCCTTCTCTGGGCCCTGCACACATAGAGCCCCGTCGCCTTCAGTCCATCTCAGACACAGGTCTTGCTGGATCCTGCTTACTGGTAAGTATACACACTAGTCAGGTTTTTTAATACAACAGTTAGGACCGCGTCAGAGATGGGTACACTTTGAAGTTAGTGACGTGGCTTGATATAACTTTTTTTGCGCAAAAAAACGGATAGATTAAGTACCCTGTATTTGTTATACTATTTTTTATACTGCACTTGCATTTAATACTTTTACTGCAGTGTACTGTTGTTTTTGGTCGCATTTAGCTTTTTGGTCTCCAAACAGCTGGAACAGTGCCAGCTTGATAGGTGAGTTTATAATGCATTTATTTTACATGGGGCTCTGCTATATTTAAAGAGGTCTTCTAATTTCATGAAAGTGGACTGAAATATTGTAAATCTCCTAAAATAACAGACAGAACTGGTACTCCCCCCTCCCCGGGTCCAGCGCCCGTTCCTCGCTTCTGCTCTGGTGTCTGTGTTTTGGCTGCATCAGTGATGTCACATCGAGAGCATACATCATCCCTGTAGCACATTATTGAGCACCATGGCTGTGCCAGGGTAGGAATACTCCAAATAGTGGATCAAATCTAAAAAATGTCTAATTTCTATCAGCATCATCTAAATAAACTTGTTATATGCCGCCTGGTCCTCTGGTTTACTCTGAAAACATATTAGAGACAAGGACTGATATAAGTACCTAAAGCCCTTGGTATGGCGCGGCAGAATATGTTTCTAATATATTAGTATTTGGATATAAATACGAAATTAGATCATTAGTGCATAAAGTGATCTTATTTAGATGCTTTTTTTTTTTTTTTTTGCATAAGTCAAATAAATTATTTTACCTGTTGGCGTTCATATGACTTGATGTGTGTGCAGTCATATGTCTGCATCATCCACAGCTCAGAGCACAGCATTTACAAGAATTGAATGGTGACTGTAGATGATTTTTTATAATTCACTTACGGTTCTAGAAAATAAAATGTCCTGAAAAACCCTATTCATGGTAACCCTAGACTTCAAGATTTCATTGTGGTTTAGAAACATTATGTTCTTCATATGAAACAGACCAGCAACAACAAATAATGTGTGTTAATTGTTGAGCACTTCATGCTTTGAGTTGAAACAACAACTACCCAGCCTGGTCATACTTGAAAACCCTTATAGACTTGATGTCCTTATTTTCCAGACATTTTCCTTTCCATGCTGACGTTGGGTATTGAAGTTCATTTCTTTTTGTTGTATTTGGTATTTTGAGCGTCTGCTAAAGTTATTAAACTCAAGGCTATGGAGGCTAACTATGGTCAAAAGACTCAACAGATCATTTGGCTATGGAACTTACTATAGGCATTGTCCTCTTACTATATATAATAGCCTGCCTCAAAATTTTTAGATATCGAAGTCACAGTATGGTCCATTCTACTATTGTGAATCAGTGAAGACTTCATGGCTCTGTGTAAAGTCTTATCTGTTAGCAGGATCGATGGCTGAGGTCGGTTTCACACCACATTTTTTGTGGTTCAGGTTCTGTCCGGTGTTTTGCAGGAAACACCGGACAGAACCTGACTGCCCCAGACAAACAGAACCAGAGGGCAAATGTTTTCAACCCAAATTGGCTGATCGCAGCTGCTGAAATTTCAAGATCACGGCTAGCGGGAAGCTAGCTGCGGTCCTGAAATCTCTGCAGGGTACAGCTCCAGGTGCTGAAGTTTAGCAGCGCTCACTTCTAAACTTCAGAAGCCAGCCTCCGGGAGCCACATCCAATTTTATGTTGGATCCAGCACCATAGACTACTATGTTAGGGGGCGCCGGATTGCACCGGATCCGGGAGGATGCAATTTGTGTCGATTTTTGCCACGGACACAAAAATGTTGAAAACAAAGTTTTTGCGTCTGGGAGTAAAATCCGAATTGTCCCGAATCCTCCCGGACAGATGGAAATCGGATGGCAAATAGCTGCCATCGGGCTCCATCTGGCTCCATAGTATTCCTATCACACCGGATAGCCTTGGATTAGATAAACCGTGGTGTAAAACCGGCCTAAAATTGCCACATCCTAATACAGAGGATTAAACGTAGATTAATAAAAGTAATAGAGGAATCTATTAGATGATTCATGCTGCCCAAACAATGTGCAGAATGAATTGGAGACCGACTCCTGAATTCTGAAAGAATGCTTTCTTCTGAAATGCTGCTGCATGGGTCGGACACCATTAATCAAGTGATGGATTCCACTTGGGCATGATTGAATTAATTTACACAGTTCATGACCAACATGTTCTCTTTCATCAGTTGATGCACCCATGGGCATCACAATCATATTTCACATTCTTTCAAATTTTTGTCTAAAAAAACAATTACCCAAAATACTATGTGGAATGCACATGGAAATCTATTGCCACATAAAGTAAGTGATTACATTATGTCCTTGTCAGATTTCAAACTTCTATCCCTAGTAAAACTGCTATTCACTTAGCAATTATTATTGTTTATTATTATAGTGCCATTTATTCTATAGAGCTTTAATTGTGATAAAGGGTATGCATAATAACAAGTTATTTATTCTATAGAGCTTTAATTGTGATAAGGGGTATACATAATATATTACTATTATTATTATTATTACAAGTGCAATAATTATGACCAATACAAGGCATACACAGGTACAGGGAGAGAGAGAGGACCCTGCCTGTAAGGGCTCACAGACTACAAGAGATGGGTGAGGATACACTAGGAGAGGAGAGATGACCCTATTCATGAGGGCTCACAGTCTACAAGAGATGGGTGAGGATACACTAGGAGAGGAGAGATGACCCTAGACCCTATTCATGAGGGCTCACAGTCTACAAGTTATAGGTGAGGGTACAGTAGGTGAAGAGGGAGGATCCTGCCACAAGGGCTCACAGTCTACAAGGGATGAGTGAAGATGCAGTAGGGGATGAAAGAGGCCCTAGCCCGTGAGATGGGGAGGATATAGTAGGTGAGGAGAGAGGACTCTGCCCATGAGGGTTTACAGTCTACAAGGGATGGGTGAGGATATAGTAGGTGAGGAGAGAGGACTCTGCCCATGAGGGTTTACAGTCTACAAGGGATGGGTGAGGATATAGTAGGTGAGGAGAGAGGACTCTGCCTATGAGGGTTTACAGTCTACAAGGGATGGGTGAGGATGCAATATTTTCGCTTTGGCTACTATTGGCAGATATTAGATCACCCTTTTGATTGCAATAGACCGATATCATGTGACTGGTCATGTATTTTATTGAAGGGAGCAAAATAAGCCTCTTCCCAATGTTCTTCACACTTGCCGTAGGTAGAGTCAAAACTGCCTCATTCTCACAGTCAACTGGCCCTTATAAAACCTGCAGATTTGACAGTCTTTTTCCTTGTATATATGATTACCTTTAATTTTAGTAATTAAGTCTGGTTCCACTGGTCAGACCCTCACCATAATTAACAAACAAGTCTCTGTATTCTATTTTGTAATCCCATGTAATTATGGTAGTGATGTAGTGCAAGGCTCCATTCACTCTGTGCCTTTTAGTCTGTTTTTGCTCATCAATTTTTGTAGCCAAAATCAGGAGTGGAACAATCAGAGGAAAAATATAATAGAAACACATCAGCACTTCTGTATATATCACCCACTCCTGGTTTTGGCTACAAAAACTGATGAGCAAAAACAGACCAAAACGCACAGTGTGAATGAAGCCCAAGTGTATGAAACTACTTAGTGATTGCTGTCTTTGCCGGTTTTTAGCACTGCTCCTGTCCTCTTCTGGCCCACCTGACCGCTCTTTAGCTTTGCCAGCTCACACAGCGGCTGGTCTGAGTAATGTTAGCTGCTTTGCTATAGTAGGTCTGAGCCTCAGAACGAAGCTCTATAGACTTGCATTTAAAATGTGACTTCCGGTCCAAACATGAACCCCAGTGTGATCCAGGTTGTCTGGTTTCAAAGCTCTTGGGCCAGAAAAGGAGCGGAGTGGCACTGTAAAACAAGAAATACTGCAATTAGTAAGTATTACGCTACACAATATACATAATTAGGAGACTCTAGACAATTATGGTGTATACTATCAAAATACCACAAATATATATTATGGGAAAACGGCAGTCACCGAAGCCTCAACACCATATCTTGAAGGAGAGCCACCCTATAATGTGGTCATGCTATACTTTGTAGAGTAGGAACCACATAATACAGGTTGCTGTTACATAGCAGTGGGCTTATACATTGTGATCAGAATGGTAACCAAAACCTCGGGTTCATTTTTTAAAAACCCTCAGCAGTAGATCAATGTGTAGTGTTTGGATGTGTGGTCTAGGTCCTTTTTTTCTACAGTTATGGTGTTGTGTTTTGCTATTATGCAGTTTATCTAAAGGAATTAAATTAACAAATGGTTAAAGGACTGCTTCAGAATATATGTATGGAAAAATCCTCTTAGCAGGATCTGGCGCTGTAACTTTACGTCTGCTCCTTGAAGTAAACAGTGTGCAGACCTTCTCCTCCTTCCTTTCTCTATTCCCCCCTCCTCTGAGTTATTCCCTCCCCTCCCTCCTCGCTCAGTTTTACTCATGTGTTTCTGTTTAAGAACTCCAGTGCAAATGAATATGATTGGCGTCTACAGTCCCCTCTTGACTTCCAGCTGGAGTCATAGGAGAGAGCACTTTTCCTTGCAGTGTAGAGCCGCTTACTTTCTCTATTAGTTTACATGGGGTCTTAGCTACAATTCTACGCTATTCTATTTTTATTTCTTATTAGGCATTGCTTGTCACACTATGAAGTTTCCAGCTCCGACATGAAGCCCTCAGATTGATTGGCCCCAACTTTCTCCTCTGTTTTGTTTCTCGTTTTGCTTTTCCGTCAAATGTTCCTCCTTGCTCCTTTTTCAAGGGCCAGACAAGGAGACATCTATATGGCCATCCCTTTGGACCTATGCTGCAAGCCAAGATTGTGTTCTGATTGGCTAAAACCTGTCTACAAGTTGGCCTATCATGAATCGGATGGACGTAGGTCGCTCTCGAGGAACGATGTCGGGAAGATGGCTGACGGCTTGCTTTTTCCCATCCCCAGGTGCTGACGGCAACTCCGAACCCATGATCCTGGAACAATATGTGGTGGTGTCCAACTATGAGAAGCAAGAAAACTCTGAAATCAGTCTAAAAGCGGGAGAACTCGTGGATGTCATCGAGAAAAATGAAAGCGGTAAGACTTCTTTAGATTTTTTGTTGTACAAATCTTTTTGTGTAGAAATGTGTTCTGTGCTCCCCTCTTATCCACAGGGCTGTACAATAACTACATCTGGTACTGAACTTGGCTAAGGAGGTAAAACGTTTCCCCAGTTGATTTGGGCTCCGAGCCAAAGATATTGCCTTGCTCTGTAAGAATGTCTCTTATGCCTTATGTATGGATTAGTAATATTGCATCACTATAGGGGCACCACCTACGTGATTGTATGGGTGTCGTTTGCCAATCGAGACAGCTGTGATAGTTTTATTCATTGTCAAGTAATTATTAGTTAACAATGTAGATGCTTTTTTTCTTTTCAAGCTAAGAGCCAGGCATTGTGTGACAAGTCCTACATTTTGCAGCTTCACATTCAGGATCGTCAAGCTACGTGTATTGGGTGGGAGGCTCTAGGACTCTAAAGGGGATAGCTGTCATTTTTGGCACACACCATGCAGATTTCTATTGTGTTCAAGGCCTGCAAAACTAATTCATACTTTTTATAGCTGAGATATGGCTCCTAGCAAATGAAAACCTAAGGATCTCGATGATTGGCTGGTATTGTGTTTTTCCAACCATAGTGACATAAGCAAACACTACTGTTCTTCCGGGCCGAGACGTTAGTTAACACCATGTGTGTTTACATTCTGGCTGCTTGGTTTTTACTTCTGCACGTTTCCCCATATCCCTTTATATTACGGACTGTACTTTTGTATTGGGCTTTGTTGCTACACGCCGCTGAGCTGCCTCATTGTGCACGTTACAGGCCAGTTTCCAGGGCTCCTGTAAATGTGGCAGTCTGTCTGGGAGATCATTTCAACCATCAGCTTTTCTTTCTGCGGTTGGGATAGAAGCTGTGGGTGGAGATCTGAAATCAAAGTGTCAGCAAACGTTTCTGCTGCCTGGGGTAGAAAAAAATATATTTTAGGAAGAAGGGATTGGCAATTTGTTCCATACAGCAAGAGCCAGAAGTGTTTGAGATTTTGCTACCGCAATGGTCGTCTGTCTGTGGTGCTGCTGAGCCGATGGTAGTCCATCATGCTTCTGTGACAGATTATTATTACTGAGCTCCATTTCCATGTAGTGTCACTTTCTACATCACCCTACAATGTATGATGTGCAATATTCTAATATAAACATTGCTCTATGGCTGATGGAGCACTCATTTTGCTCAATGTCAGGCACCAGAGAGCATATATGGATGAATATTGGGGCATGTAAAAGATCCCTGGGTCACCATTAAGGTAGGGTACTTAGATATAGGGTGACAGCAGTTATCTTCAACTTTGCCCCCCATAAAGGAAAGCCAAACTATTAGAGATGAGTGGACATGTGGAAGTTCAGGTTCTGATTGTGCAGCTGGACTTTTTTTAAAGGTATTTTCAGGTCCTAAACTTGACCCGAACCTCATTGGAAGACACTGATTGGTCAGTTCAGCTCTCCGCCCACATAAGTCAACCATAAGCAAACCACTTCCAGGGGAGGGAGGGCGATGTGGTGTCCTTTTCATTGTTTGGTACAAACTACATTCGGTAACTCTACTTTTACCACCAGTGTGAGACGATCAATCACTGCCAAGCTCCAACCAACGATGCTCACTCAGTCACTCACTCACTCACTCAGTCACTCACTCACTCACTCACTCAGTCACTCACTCACTCAGTCACTCACTCACTGAGTCACTCACTCACTCAGTCACTCAGTCACTCACTCACTCACTCATTCACTCACACACTCACTCACTCACACACTCACTCACTCATTCACTCACTCACTCACTCACTCAGTCACTCACTCACTCAGTCACTCAGTCACTCAGTCAGTCACTCACTCACTCACTCACTCATTCACTCACACACTCACTCACTCACTCACTCACTCCAGTGATTTGGGTACGTTAGTCACCCAATTTCCTACCCGCTACAGGTTTGCTCATTTTTCCTAACTTGATCTGCCAAATAGTACCATAGTGTATATTAAAAGGTTTGATACTTGGAAATTGAACCCCACAACTGCCTCATAAAAAAACATGGAAAAGCTTTCACTTTAATGTACCTTGCCACCATTTGTATTGCACTCCTTTGACATACTAAAATTTAACTATATTCACATGCCAAAAGATCACACAAGCCTAGCTTTACATTGAATTAAATGATGTAATTTAAGGCCTATGAGCCAGGCAGAAGCATGCATGCCTATAGGCAGGCTCAGACTGGCCCACATGGTAACAGGTGAATCCTTGGGAGGATGCCTGCACAGGACTGAGCCCCCACCCTCCTAATTATGTTGGCACTCTTGACACTATCTCAACATTCGATTAAACTGTCCACTTTAGTATTAATATATTACTTTGTAATGAGGGAAATGTCAGGTTTGCATGTAGCTGAACAGAGAACCCCAGAATTGATGTTACTGGCAGATCCTTGGCCTATAGGGGGTCCAGAGGTAGCAGTTGCACATAGACTCTGGTGACTGAAGTGTCCCAAAGATCTTTATGTCAAATGAGAATGCACCGGTAGCTTAATGATTGGGCATAGCTGCCAATTCTCCGAGAATGTTGGCAATTATCCCAGGAGCCTCCTAATCCTTACGAAACCTCATGGAAAGCAGTGGTTTCAGACAGTTCCTTTCATTATAGCTCAGTGGAAGTGTTATGGAAGGGTTTGTACTTTCTAAAATGGTGTGATTATGGGCAATGTTACGTACTCCATGCATTTTGTAGCTAGCAGCATTCTCCTCCCCCGGCTGATTGTCAGGTCATTGGCCGTGTGACCAGAGCAAATCACCCGTCAATCATCCGGAAGAGGGTGCTTCTATGTTAGAAATACAGTGTGAGGCTGAGAAGGTAGAGGAGCATCTTCACGCCCCAATGCACTTCCAGACATAACTTTAATACATCATTTCTCACTGCTGGAGCAGCTCTGGGGTCATAGAGGATCTACTGGATTATCTTTTAAAGGAATACACAATCATATTAATGGTTTGTGGGAATAAAGGTTTTTGATAGGTTCCCTTTAAATTTGCTTCACAAGTAGTAAT
This sequence comes from Allobates femoralis, assembly GCA_033576535.1. Taxonomy (NCBI): domain Eukaryota; kingdom Metazoa; phylum Chordata; class Amphibia; order Anura; family Aromobatidae; genus Allobates; species Allobates femoralis. The sequence goes on along the minus strand of JARQOC010000006.1, from coordinate 78,343,737 downwards.
CTGATGGACCTTGGAAGGAAGAGACTGTTAATTACATATCTCCACTTATCTATACATATATGTCCATATTTCTACAAGCCATCAATGAGGGGGTATTTTATGTAAAAAAATAAGACTGGTGTCCAGTATAGGGGGTGAAGTGTCAAAAACGTTATATAAGAACACCTGTGAACTATATGTGATCTATTTACCTCTGGTGATTCCTTTAAAGGGAACCTGACCCCTAAAAATCACCCCCCAGCCTATTAACACCTGTCCCTGCACCATCATTATGCTAGTATACCTATCCCTTTGTGTAAAAATTGTGTGCTTTGAATGTTTATAGAAGTGCTTTATATACCTCTAGATCTGCGGCTTCTGAGCTCTTGAGAAGTCACACAGGGCGTTCCTGTGGCTTCTTTCCCTCGCCTGTAGTGCAATTATTCATGCTCCGATGGGTGTGATAATCCTTGAGGAGCATCATCTCCCCCTCCACAAGGATTATCACACCCATCGGGGCGTGAATAATTGCACTCCAGGCGGGGAAAAGGAACGCCCTGTGTGACTTCTCAAGAGCTCAGAAGCCGCAGATCTAGAGGTATATAAAGCACTTCTATAAACATTCAAAGCACACCATTTTTACACAAAGGGATAGGTATAATAGCATAATGATGGGACAGGTATAAATAGGCTGGGGGGTGATTTTTAGGGGTCAGGAATCTGTCAGATCAAACCCCCCAACACTGCATATAACGGCATGGAGGATGGTAAAATGCAAATCAATCGACACCTTCATATCTTTTATCTGTTGCTGGATTTCTGAAAAATGAATACTTCATCTGCATATTGCTTAAAATCTTAAAGGGACTCTGTCACCAGGTTTTTGCCATCCCATCTGACAGCAGCATAATGTAGAGACAGAGACCCTGATTCCAGCGATGTGTCACTTACTGAGCTCCTTGCTGTCATTTTGATCAAATTATTATTTTCTCTGCTTCACAACTGGTGGCTCCTAAATATGACTGGACTACTTGAGTAGTCCTCTTATGATAATCTCCAGCTTATTTAACAGTGATTTTATCAAAACTACACTGAGCAGCCCAGTAAGTGACACATCGCTAGAATCAGGATCTCTGTCTCTACATTATGCTGCTCTCAGATGAGATGGCAAAAACCTGGTGGCAGAGTCCCTTTAAGAGTTCTGGCCATGATTGAGCACTTAATGAGCCTCTGCCTCCAAGGTTGTTTGCCCACTGAGCACTGGTCTCTTTAGCTTGATTGATATCCCACTGTCTGTGTGACCATAGAGCTAAGGGCCGCTTCACACTGCGGCGTGATCCGGTCCGGGGCTGTCCGGGATGCCCCTTACAGCTGCGGACCAGATCAGCACACAGGACTGGGGGGCTAATATGCCCTCTGGTCCGGTGTGCAGCGCACGCAGCTGCAGCCGCTGACTTATCAGCAGCGGGAACTGCGTGCACTGCACACCGGACCAGAGGGCATATTAGCCCCCCAGTCCTGTGTGCTGATCCGGTCCGCGGCTGTCAGGGGCATCCCGGACAGCCCCGGACTGGATCACACCGCAGTGTGAAGCGGCCCTAAGCACGCTAAAGAGGCTGCTGCTACATGGGGAAACAACTGCCATAGGCAAAGGGTATGGAAGTGCTCTGTCCGAGCACTTAAGGACTCATTTGCATAAGAAATATAACTCTTTAAGTTCTTGGGAATGAAGCAACAGATAGAATATATAAATGTGTCAATTGATATACATTCCAAAGACCTAAATCGATCTTATTGACATATTCTCTTGAAAGCAGTAAAATAATTGCTATATTCTTATATGTGATTCTCTGGATCCTATCGTATATACAGTTTGTTATAGACTAATTAGATTTTTATTGTTTGACTTGAGAAACTGAAATACATGATCTAATATTTATTCCTGTATTTTTTTTTCCAACAAGTCACCCTATGGAATATAATATAAGCACAGTTTATTGCTGGCAAATTTCATGTCCTTTACACCCATATTTAAGTTCCTTACACACCCAAATTAAGTAATTCTGAAGCCCAGTCTACAGCTATATATGTCATTTTTCACTTGCCATTAATCTGTCTAGATATACAAACATCTGCTCTTGTGCTATGCCAACAGGGGCGGACTGGCCCAGGTGGCAGGGGAAAAGTGCCCCCCAGGCTGGTGGTTTTGTCCTAATTTAGGGCCGCCCCCTTCATGACATCGGCCGGCGCTGCTTAGCGGCCGCAGCGGGACTGTGTGCAGGGCAACATGCGGTCAGTGTCCGAACCCCCCCTCCTCAATTGGACGTATGCGATAGCACCAATGCACCGCACCCGGCCGGATCCTATAGCACCCACCCCCGCTCCTCGCCCGGCCGGATCCACTAACGCCTCCACCCGACCCCCCCACCCAGGGCTGAAGGATCTAGCTGCCACACGGGACAATCTCCCCCAGCCAGCCCCTGTATGCCAACATCATTGTTTAGTAAAAGAGCCATATCCATGATATCTATGTTTATTGCAATGGGATCCCATGGGGATGGACACTGTATGACAACCATTGGACCATACATAAATCTTGGCTTTTATATGCTAAATGGACACTTTAAGGTGATGTGAACATAGTCTAAAGGCCCTGTTATGCGCTGCGATGTGGCAGCAATTCGACCAACGATGTGGATCGTTGCCACATTGTGAAATGATCGCTGGTGAGCTGTCACACAGGCTGACTCACCAGCGACCAGTGGACCAGCTATATCATGGAAAAGAATAAAATATTCTTTCCATCATGTCTAGCTCCCGCTGCCAGGCTGCGTTAAGCAGGAGCAGGCTGGTAACCATGGTAAACAGCGGATATCTAGGCAGCAACCAGCGCCTAGTTACACGCTGTATACCCTGGTTAACAGCCTTCTCCGCTTACAGGCTGGTATCCAAGGTACACAGCAGGTAACTAGGGACAGCGCTATTCCTAGTTACCCGCTATGTACCTTGGATACCAGCCTGTAAGCGGAGAAGGCTGGTAACCAGGGTATGCATTGGGTAACTAGGCGCTGCATTCTGCCTAGATACCCGCTGTTTACCATGGTTACCAGCACCCATCTGCCGATAGATTTATGGACAGGACAATCGTTGTAGATCAACGATCAATGACTTATCGTTGAACGTTGGTACGTGTCACACACAAAAATGTCGTTTCGACATTGCTGCAACGTCACCAAACCAGTGACGTTGCAACAATATTGTTCACAATACCATTGTGTGTAAAGACCCTTAACGTGAGCCCTGTTCTTTTTTTTTTTACCAAATTGTGCAACAATATGTCTCCCTAGATTAAATAATCTGTGATAGTTGGCTATAAAATTTTTATATTCCAGAATAGCGGGATGATCAGTCAGGATTTAGGACAGTTGGAAAGTATGGCCCACCTCATCTGGAACTGAGTGACACCTCACCCTAGGGACTACTGATTTGCCCCATAGTGGGTGGCATCACAGGGGTCTACATTCTGCTGAACTTTATTAGTGTTGCCATATAAAGACCTCGTAGTGGAATGCAGAGAATCAAATGTCCGAGAACTGGAGGATAAGACTCATGAGACAGGGCAATGACCACAAAAATGATCACATCTCCATTTCTTGAACACACTGATGGTACCTTTACATGCCGCAACAGGATGGTGGCAACAACCGGGTACATGAGAGAAATGTATCTTGCACCGCCAAATCAACCCGCTGTTGCGGCGTGTGAACACGGTTGTTGCCACCCGTCACTTGAGGCACCTGTTTCAGAGCAGAGCCCTAAAACAGGTGGATTTCAAGGCGATGGTTGCGGGTTGTATCGGCGTGTAAATATGGTAGGGTAAGGTTTATTCGTCACCTAGATAACTCCCCGGGGCGTGACACAGCCTCCGGGAAACCACCCCCCTTCAGCGATCATTGGAGGAAGCTCTTGCGTTACGATTGGTAGTCGCTGCATAAGGCGGCATATTTAAAGAGCTGACCACTCACACTACACAATTGCTCGAGCGTCATGTATTAGTCTGCCTCCTGTGCTGGCTGGCCAATCATGATGTTATTGCTTTGTCCTATCAGCGTACGGAATTCTCGTAATCCACAATTGTGGCACGCCTATGTGTTGTTCCTGCTGCCTTTGTTCCGCCCATATTACCTTGTTATTGCGGCGTGTAAATGTGGTAAGGTAAGCTACAGAAGGTAACTTGTGGCACCCGGCGGTGTATCCAGGGATAGATGTAACCTGCCGTAGTGCACCTTGTTGCGGCGTGTAAAGGTGGTGCGATTACCGTTTGCAACCGTTTGTGCGTGCTCGTGCACGTGAAGCACCCGGTTGTTGCCACCATCCTGTTGCGGCGTGTAAAGGTACCATGACAGTTTCTCAAGAGTTGGTTTCAGTCACAAGGTTCAATATGAGGCTGACGATTACCTGCTACATGAATACTTTTAAAACTATAAAATTCACTATGTAAAATAACCTTATTTTTACATTAATGAGTTATTAAAAAACATTACTCCCACACCCATGTTTTTTCTTTATGAAGCTCTAGCAATGTTATAAAATAGCCAAAGGAGTCATTTTTATCTAATAGTAATATATACTCACTTATATAGTGCTATTAATTCCACAGTGGGGCTCACAATCTAAATAGCCTATCAGTATGTCTTTAGAGTGTGGGAGTAAACTGACACAAACACGGGGAGAATATACAATCTCCTTGCAGATGTGGTCCTTGGTGGGATTTGAACCTAGGACCCCAGCGTTGTAAGGCTGCAGTGCTAACCACTGAGCCACCGTGCTGTTGCTTAACACTTCTTTGCCAATGCTCCCCTGATCTTCCACTGGTCTATGTCAACATTTCTCCTTCCATGCCGTATGACCGCTGTTGCCAATCACAGTCTGCATTGTTGTTGACATACCATGATATTGCTGAAGCCAAAGACTTTTTCTTATTTTATTCTATTTTTAGTAGTTTTTAATAAGACTATATTGCAGTTGGGAAACCCCCTTTATTTTTATAAAGACTCCCCCAACTGAACTTACTAAAGTTTATTTTTGCCAACCTGTGATGCCTAGAACTAAGCGAACGCAGAAGAGCGGAGTGCACAAGACACCCTACTTATTGTATCTAGGTGTTTCCATCATATTGTACTAATGTCCGTTACTCCACCTTCCTGACGATACACAGAAGCTGACCGATCACACAATATAAAGAGTTGTATTCTCTAGCTCCATGATATCAACACACAGCACATTCCTCAGTGTTTACTAGCCACTGGCTGGATCCGTACACGAGTCTCCAGCGGAGGCATTCATTTCTATACTTGGTGTGCTAGTAGATGTTTAGGACTTACTAGTCTAAACAAGACTGAAGCCAGAAAATGATATCACTTCTCTGCACAGATTCCCCCCCCCCACTTTGTCTGAAGTTAGTGCATTTTTGTGGTGGTCTCAATAATTTAGGAAATGTGTCACTATATCTGGTTTGGAAGTGCTCATCCAGATTTATAGTGTCAGATATTCTCTGGAAGGCCCGGGCTCCGTGTTTACACTTTGAATTTAACCATGAGGCTGTTGACATCGCAGCAAACAATTTTACCCAATGGCCATCGCTTGGAAAGTGGAGAATGACAAGGATTTACTTGGCGTCGGATTCCTCCGAATAACTCTAGAAATTAAACTCTTCTTTGTTAAGCAAACTCCTGGCAGATGTGCAGCATTCTGGATGATAAAGTCAAAGAAAGTAGGCCAAGTGAAAACCGCAGGGTCCACCCAAAGAAAATACGAATGCATGTTACGATCCTAAAACTAGTGGCCTCTCAGAACAAGAATGTCGTAAAGGAAGACCTTATTGACTGTAGAACTTATTCTTTTCTACTTAACTGCTAGGTATTACGGTATAGGAGGCGAAGTGACTAGTAATACTTTGTATTCAGTACTGAATCTTGAAAGGAAAACTCCACCCATGAAGGTTCAGCAATAATGTAAATTTTCTCACTCTTTGACAAGCAGAAAAAATCATAAAGTGCTTTTGATCTCCAGATGCTATAGTCACTATTTGTCCAGAAGCAAAGCTGTAAAAGGCGCAGAGGCAGTGATCTTGTCTAGACCCTGAAGCTTAAGGCTAAATTCACACTTTCCGGATTTGCTGCAGATGAGCAGTGCCGCGCTGCTAATCTGCAGTAATTTACAATACAACACAAGTAAGGCTGGCTTCACAGCACCATTTTTGTGATCTGGTTTGAACCGGACAGCCCTGGATTCTATTTCACTGTACGTGCGCTTTAGCTGAGCGCACAGGAAACGCTGTCTGCAGCGTTTTCCTGTGCGCTGTGATAAAGCGCACGTCCAGTGTGGCCGCTGCTAAGGTAAACACAGGGTTTCTATGGGCAGCGTTTTCTGGCAGTGCATAGCGTTAACGCTGTACGCTGCCGGGAAAATGTCTTAGCTTTTAGCGCTTGCGTCAGCTGTAAGGGCTGACGCAAGTGTGACCCTAGCCTTACAAGTCCATTTCCAGAGATCTTGATGTTTCTTTGTCCACGGTTCAAAACATGATGAACACATTTATAACCCGTGAAACTGTAGCTAATTTCCCTGGATGTGGATAGCAATGAAAAATAGATGAAAGGTTGCAAAGTAGAATAATCCAGATGTTGGATATGGTACCTCAATCAAGTTCCAAATTAATTTAAGATGTCCTGCAGGCTCAGAGGACATCAGTGTCAGCACGAACGATCCATTGTTTGTTTGTGTGTGTTTCAATGCGCATAAAGGAAATAAACATGTGTATGAAAATACTTAATTTGCTGGAACAATTTCGAGGGTGCCAACACATTCGGCCATGACTGTACTTATTAGGGTGCTTTCAGACTACGATTTTTAGGGAGCCGATGCTGTCCGATATAAATCGGACAGCATTGGCTCCCTTCTGATGCCTGGAATCGGGTGCCAATTAGGCACCCGATCCGGCATAAAATCGTAAATAAAAAAAGTTCATGCTCAAATGCCCCCGAGCCACCGCCATCTCCAGCCATCTTCCTTAAGGCTTCCGGTGGCTCCCGCAGGCTGCCGGTGTCTGCAGAGGTCTTCTACTGCAGTACACAGGACCTGTGGTGATGTCACAGTCATGTGACCGCGGGTTACCATGATGAAACCGCGGTCACGTGAATGTGACATCACCGCAGGTCCTGAACTGCAGAAGATCTCTGCAGACACCGGCAGCCTGCGGGAGCCACCGGGAGCCTTAAGGAAGATGGCTGGAGACGGCGGGGGCTCGGGGGCAGGTGAGCATGAACTTTTTTTTTTTTATTTAACCCCTGCGCTCCTAGTTGAGCAGTTTTACTGTACTGAGCATGCTCAGTACAGTAAAATAGGGTCCGAGGAGACATCACATGTTTCCTCGGACCCTTCTCCATAGGGCTCCATGTTAGGGATCGGGTCAGATCGGATGTGCACTAAATGCCATCCGATTTGGTCCGATCCGAGTCTGTCAGATTTTGTAATCGGATGAAAAAATCGTTGCAGGCAACGATTTTTTTCACCGGAAAAAAATCGGCAAAAATCGGACAGAATCGGATCGGACCAAATCGGATGGCATTTAGTGCACATCCAATCTGACCCGATCCCCATAGGGATGCATGGGGTCCGAAAATCGGTCCGATGCTGTCCGATTTTTATCGGACAGCATCGGAAATGAAAAATCGTAGTGTGAAAGCACCCTTAGATGGCTGTAAGGTCCAGGTGAAATTCTCTGCCATACCTAGACTTCCTGAATCTGGTGATCGATTATAAGTTCAATTTAGTAGAGCCCTGTATCTGCTAGAGTGCAGCTTTGTTATGTCTGTCTAAAACCAGTCATAGAAAGGCATTGGAATTTGGATCAAATGAGATACCGTGTGCTACCAGTGGAAACGTTGTGTATAGACATATCCATGTGGCTTTTTTTACCCTTATTTCGCTATACTTGTGACAAATAAAACCTATTTCAGATCTGAACTCATTCCACAGAGCACTGACCCGATTGCCCACAAATTATTGCTGTTTCAGAAGTCACCATACATTTTTTGACTTTACATAAAAGATTCTTTTTATTTGCCAGCCTCTTGTTTCTCATTATTGTTATTATTTATTTATCAAGCACCATGGATTCCATCATGCTACACATGAGTAGGGGGTTACATACAAGATACAGATATAAATCAGAGAACAAACTAACAATGACAGCCTGGTCCAGAGGGGAGAGGGCCCTGCCCTTGCAGACTTGCATACTATAGGATGATGGACGATTATTTGGAATAGTTCATTGCACTCTATGTCTTCCCTTATTAACCTGAGACTTGGCCAAAGATGGGAGTAAGTGCTTAGCTGTGTAGTATTTGTAGATTTAATATTACTTATACCGTGCTGTGCATATAAGCCAGTCTGCAGAACCTACAGACGTAGCCAGGACCCAAGCATTGCTTAGACTGGCCAAATGTCTAATAAAAGTTTTTTATGAGTTTGGACTTGAATGTTTTTGTGTTTTGTTTTCAGATCTTGGAGGATTTTGTTGTCATACTGAAGCTGAATAATAACCTGCATTCCAGGATTTTGCAATAGTCACGTGCTGGATTGCAAAGCTTCAGTCTGACCTAAACAGGAGAGAATAAATTAAAAACATGTTTCTTCCCCCCACCATTTTTATTTATTAAAAAGATAGTTGGTTGAGCGGACTGTCTGTAATCACTGCTCCCCGCTCCAGCTTCATCTGTCAGGATTGGAAAAGGTATGATCACTTACAAAAAGCAGCTACTTAGTTCATCCCTTGGTTTGCTGACCCGTCTGCTAGGAACATATATCTACTTACTATGCACACAACTCCTAACAATATAGTGCATATATATCATTTATCAATTTTCACCGTTAAAATTAGAAATGTACGTCAAATTTAATACCACTAATATAGTGAAACAAGAAAAACTGCAATCTTGATGCAAATATTTTCCCAGGACCTGCTCTGTGCCACTATATGGCCTAGTCAAAGGGAATCTGTCAGCAGGTTTTTGCCATGTAATCTGTGAGCAGCATGCAGTAGGGGCTGGGAGCTTGTCTTGTGGTTTCAATACAATCAGTATTGAACTACCAGCCCGTGTGCCACTTGAGCTAGCCCTCATCCCATCTCTGATTAGCAGATTACGGTACTGTCAGTATAGAGTGTATATGACCCACCCCAGGGCCGTGGGGTACTCGGATCCCGAGCGTTTATTAAAGATGCTGTCACAGGTGGCTGGTGCCTGGGGCCGTGGCCCTGGTGGTTGATGAAATTTCTGTAAAGATCAAATAATAAAATAAATTGTTCGTGACGCCACCCACAGTACCTGGTAATGCTAAAAGCGCTGCTTCAGGGATGATGGTAGGCAAACAAATGGTAATTCTCCCCGCAGGTGGAGCAGAACTCCTGGGGCAGTGGTGGAAATGGAGAACTCACACAGGAAGGCGGCTCCGCAGGTGGAGGCTCGATGCAGTCTGCCTGAAGAGACTGGAATGCAGCTTTCCCCAGCAAGATGGAATAAGACACCACACATTGATTAGGCTCTGCACGGATTTCATGGTAACCTTCAGGCAGCTTACAGGTATACAATCATGGATAGCTGGCCTGGGTAGTCATCAGAGGATGGAATGTCTCTTTGAAGCCCTCAGTGGTGTTCCTTCAGGATTCTCCCTCTGTCCTCGCACTGCGCTGTTACTCTTGTCCTTCCTAGTGCTTCTCCCCTTGCACAGAGCCCTTCGCCGGTCCCCACGGGTTGTACTAGAGTTATCCCTTAACTGAGGGGCTCATAACCCTATACGGGGGCCTTTGTGGGATGTATGTGAGGCATGGCTCCTTTCAGGTTGCTCGTGTTGGCCAGTTTGGTATCTCAGGGCTGAACTCCTGCACCACTCTCGGAGCTGGTCCTCCATTGGTGGACTGGGTCCTTCTGGCCGGGCACCATACCGGACCAGATTAGGATGTTAGCTAACACCCGAGGATCCCCCTGCAGTCTGGGTCACTGTCCTTTAGGTGCCGTCCCTCTGCGCCACTCACAGGGTCCCGCTTCTTCTCTCTCCACAGCCGTTCTACTCTAACTTCTTCCCGATCTTCACTATTCACTTAACTCCGCCCACTGGGATCAGTCCCATTAGTAACAGGTTAACCAATTGATCCCCTGGCTCTGGGTGTGTGAATGTGTGTGATGAGGGCCTCAAATTACCATTCCAATCCCCTGGTCACAGGGATACTACACACGCTGGTCTGGGTGCAGTACCCCTCTGTGGTGTACCGACCAGTGGGGCGCTACATATACAGAAAGCTGTAAATCAATGGTGTGGGCAGCGTTGTACAGAGCTCAGCAGAGAAAGCTGAGATTGCTTCACAACTGATGCACCCAGTAAACTAAGTGACACATCGCTGGAATCAGGGACTCTTCTTCTGCATTATGCTACTCTTAGCAAAAACTTGGTGACATCATTAAACTGAATATCAGCAGAACAGTCTTCCATAATTTGTATATTATTCCTGTGTTGTTGTATATGAAACCGACTGGTAGGTCTATGCCTATAGGTCCAGCTGATAACTAGGAAACAAGCATTTGTAGCAAAGTTTGTTCCCAATTATTGTCCTTTGCAAATAGAGCAGCAATTATCCGATGAACAAGTAAAATGATCATTCGTTGGGTGTGGGTTTATTTGAATGCATCCATAATAATTATCATTTAGGTTAGTACCTCGCCCAGTGTAAGCAGGAGATGTGCTGCCAGTAACATGGTATTCTATGTGTGCTGGACGATTGTGTTAACAGGCCAGTAAACTGATGTGATCGGTCTCTGATCGGATGTCTCATTGGTCTGGATTGAAGGTGTCGCTTTTGCATTTCTTCTGTATTAGGCACTTGGTACATAAATGTGGCTGCAGGGGGTGAGGAGGTTAAAGTGGCATTGAAGGGAAACTGTTACCAAGTTTTTGTCACCTAATCTGAAAGTAGCATAATATAGGGCCAAAGTTCCTGAATCCAGTGATTTGTCACTTACTGGGCTGCGCAGTGTAGTTTTGATAAAATCACTGTTTAATCAGCAGGAGACTGTCATTATAGGAATACTTTTACTGCTGTCAGGTAGTCCTCCATATTCATGAACTGCTAAATCTGCTGCAGAGAAAACCGTAATTTTATTAAAATGATAGCAAGCAGCTCAGTAAGGGTACCTTTACATGCTGCTACTGGCGGGTGGATACAACCAGCTACTTCACGTGCACGAGCACGCACAAACGGTTACAAACGGTAATCGCACCACCTTTACACGCCGCAACAAGGTGCGCTACAGTATGTTACATCTATCTCTGGATACACCGCCGGGTGCCATAAGTCACCTTCTGTAGCTCACCTTACCTCATTTACACACCGCTACAACAAGCTAATATGGGCGTACCTGGTGCAGCAGGGACAGCACATAGGCGTGCCACAATTGTGGATTACGAGACGTCCGTACGCTGATAGGACAAAGCAAGAACATCATGATTGGCCACACATCGCAGGAGGCTGTTTAATACATGACGCTCGAGCAATTGTGTAGTGTGACTGGTCAGCTCCTTAAATATGCCTCCCTATGCAGCGTCTACCAATCGTAATGCAGGAACTTCCTCCAATGATCGCTGAAGGGGGGCGGTTTCCCGGAGCCTGTGTCACGCCCCAGCTACATACCAGGTACATAGCCTGGTGTCGACACATCCCTTCTGTTGCTTCTTTACACGCCGATACAGCTCGCTACAATCGCCTGGGTAGCCACCTGTTTCAGGGCAGTGCTCGGAAACAGGTGCCGCTACTGCCGGGTGGCTACAACCGTCTTCACACGCTGCTACTACGTGGTATATTGCCGATGCAAGCTACATTTGTCGCATGTAGCTGGTTGTATCCACCCGCCAGTAGCGGCGTGTAAAGGTACCCTAAGTGATACATCGCTGGAGTCCGAGTCTCTGTCTCTACATTATGCTGCTTTTAGATGGAATGGCAAAAACCTGGTGACCGGTTCCCTTAAAGTCCCTAGTGCCTGAAGGTTTCCAGAAGGTCTTTATACCACATAAAGTATGAGAAAACCAGTACATAAAATTATATGCTGTTGTTTGGGAGCTCTGGGTCTAAAAATTCAAATCAATATACATCCAGCCTTATCAAATTAATTCAGCTTAACTCTCCAGAAATAGTTTTTGACTTCCACCGTCAGTCCCATAAGATCAATGTAGCTGCAATGTCCATGTATTACTCCATTTGTAGAGGGACTCGGGACTCCTATTTTCTTGATTAACAGGGATAGGCTATGTGGATAGATGATGTTTATGGACAAATCCCCTTAGCCAAGCTAGACTATACTAACTCCTATACAACTTATGGAAAAGCAATAGAACCAGCCAATAGAAAAGATGGTGAGTACAGTATATAGAGATGAGCTAACCTGTCCGGAGCTGGAGTTCGGGTACTTTGTTTCCTGAGCATCGCTGTGGTCGGGTACAGTTGGTGCCTGGCCCAGTGCTGCCGCATGCAGTGTTTGATTGGCTCGCACTGGGGGTAAAGCAGAATTTTTGGGTGTAGTGTGTTTCCAAGTATCCCAACCCTACCACCCCCGGAAGTACTTTGTTTATGATTGGCTGTACGTGGGCAGAGGGCAGTGGGCAGAGGGCCCAGTGGGGTTTGGGTTAAGTTTGGGTCCCAAACAGGGCACAAATAAAAGTCCATCAGCACCACCTGAACCCAAACTTTCACAAGTGTGTTCATCTCTTATGGCAAGATGTACAAGGCGAGCATGATATATTAGGAAGGTTTATGGTCTCAATTTTTATCTCATTTCAAAATAAATGTCTGAATGTACTTTCTTCAGTCCGTACATAGCCGCTGCCTCTCGTCTTCTGGTTTAAGTTGCTGAACCTTCACACCTTTATTAGTGCATTGTCTATATTTCATAGAACCTATATGTATGGGAACATTTCTTTTGGATTCATTATTTTCTCTCCTATCACTGATAATGCCACCTATAAGGCAATTGAGTATTTTTAATATCACCACTACCTTTCCTCTTTTAACTAGGTGGCACCAGTGCTTTTGCTTTTAGTTATTCTACGGTTTTCTTACACAGTGTGGGTTTTGTTAGCCCATAGATGAATTATTGGTTATGAAATCCTCGGTGCTGTTACATTTATTGTGGTACTTGCCAATAATTACTTAACACCACCCACGAGTCCTCCCTTCCTGTGCCCTGGAAAGTTGGCTCGCACGGATCCTACCATACTAAAGGCACAACTTGCTTATTACTGTACCATCAATAAACAGATTCAGACCTGCCAGTTATAACACTACTCCAGCAGTTGGGCACACCGTGGTGTTTGCCTGGAGGCATTGAAGACCCCTTTTAACTTGGGCATCCTCCCATTCCCCTGGTAATTCATGTTGTAAAACACAATACGTTTTCTTAATGGAAATCTTGCTGAATAGGGAACGCCAGAAAACAATCCTGCCTTTATAAAAGGGCTCTTACTGCCGAAAAACTGTTTCCCTAAAATGTTTACTCTGGACTTAAACCTCTTTGACATCTTTTATGCTAAGAACTTAAAAAGGACCTTTCACTGAATTTTGGGTAAGTTCCTCCTCCAGTTGGTTGTGCTCCACTGACTGTAACAGTTTTCTCGTGTGCCCCTCCTTTCTAAAGTTATGCCCCCCCAATAAAGATGCAGTTTTTATCTTCATCCAATTGGGTGTATAATACAGAACTTCTCTGTGAGAGGTCTCTTTTTCTCCTCTGCTCCTACCCAATGAAAGCATGGTGGCACCCAGAGAAGTTCTGTAGCAAACTTGGTTAATAGGAACATTTGCATCTTTTGTACGGTGATCACAACTTTACAACGAAGGGGCACAGAAAGAAAGAAAAAAGTCCAGAATCAGTGGAGTAGCACCAATTTGAGGAGGAATTCAGTTTAAAAAATGAAGAGAAAGGTTCCCTTTATAGAGAACCTGTCATGTCACTTGTTGTTTTTAAACTGCCCCCAATGTTATTTAGATCATGTATTGTATTGTGCATCACTAACCTGGTTTAACAAAAAATCCATGTTTATCATAAATAAGCACTTTAGATGCTTAGATGTTTGCATGATTTACCTTATCGTTCATTCATCACGGTAGTTCTTCAGCTCAGTCACATCAATCCACTTTAGTCATGCATTCATTAAACCGTAGTCACGCCCCCTGCATTGTAATATATTCCCATCACTAAGTGCAGAAATACACATACCATTACTTGTGGTGATGTCATGATCATGTGACTGTAATGGGCGGAGCTAAGCAGGCCTCTAGTCAAAGACCCTTTGGGCTTAGCTCCACCCATTACGGCACATGGTGGTGACGTCACCACAGACAGGTCCTTACACATCATGTGTATTTTTGCACTTAGTGATGGGAATATATTACAATGCAGGAGGTGTGTCTACATTTTAATGACTGCAGGACAGAAGTAGATTCATTTGACTTTTACCAGCTGTTTTGCTAAGGTATGTAATGCAAATAGCTGAGCATCTAAAGTGCTTTTTTATGATAAATACATGGATTTTTTTAAACCAGGTTAGTGATGCATGATCTAAATTACATTGGGGGCAGTTTAAAAACAAAAAAGGACATGCCTGGTTCCCATTAAGTGATTTTTTTGCAAGATCTAAAATAGGTTCAATGACATTCAAGGCATAATCTGCATGAATGACCCTTTCACAGTGCCCACGGTCAGTGGTCCCATTGAGGCTTATATCTGTACCTACCGCACAATGGATTCAGACATATGTGCAATGGGGCCATTGACTATAACAGTGTACATAGAGTCACCATATGCTCTGTCATGCACTATTTTCGGGCATATACAACTACCGGATGTGGGCAGCAGGTTGCAGTCTACTATAGTCTGGGTGTCCAAAAATGGTGCATGACAGAGCATAGTGTGATTCCAACTGCACCATTATAGTCAATAGCCTTTTTGGCGCATATGTCACAATCCTGTTTTGCGGGAGGTTTGTATATAAGCCCTTATGGGACCACTGAACAGAGGACAAAACACAGTTTGAAAGGGGTTCTTACAGGCTGACTGATTTAAGAACTGCAAAAAGGGTCTATAGCCGCCCTTTTATGTCTTATTATTTCAGTTTCCATTTCTTTTACAATGGACAAAAAATTACATTTTGTTTGTAAAATCAATTGACTGTGTAATCGATGTGCCGATAATGCCTTTGGTGCCACGGCATAGTATATATTCTGCAGACACAATTCAAGCAGATGAGAAAGTCTCGGGCACTAGTGGCTGCAAATTCCTTTAGGGGACTCGAACCAGCATAAGAACTGGGGGTGTTGCACAAGTCATGTGAACAGCTGTATGAACAAATTGTTTGTAGAAATGACGGCACTCACCCCACGATGTCTTCCTAGTGCAAGTCTTTATTCCATGCTGGAATGAGGGTTACAGGTGTTCAGGGAGGGAGGGGAGTGCAGAGGGGGATGACGAGCGAACCATTTCACGTACATTACGCTTCAACAGGTCCAATACTTGGACCCATTGAAGTGTGATATGCGTGAAACGGAACGCCCGTCGTCCCCCTCCACACTCCCCTCCCTCCCTGAACACCTGTAACCCTCATTCCAGCATGGAATAAAGACTTGCACTTGGAAGACATCGTGGGGTGAGTGCCGTCATTTCTTCAATTTACTCTACAGACACTGCCAAGAGCACTAGGCACCTGCTGACATGGTAGACACATTTCTAAGTTCTGTAGAAAGCGTTTATGTTGCAGATGCTCATGAGAAAGCAAACCTGACAATTATACATAATCCCTTTAATTACCTTCCTCATTGTTACTGTAGTCTGTTCCAACATGAAAATGTGATGAGAAAGTGCAATAAATTCTGCATTGTTTTTAAATTTGTCCTATAGAGCACTATGGGGGGGGCATCAAAATCAAAACATTTTTAACTAGTTTTCTGCAGTCAAAAAGTTGCAAGTCACGTTGTACACTGATTTTGCTCAACATTTTGAGAGTTTTTGCTATTTTAAGTCAGTCTTACCTGTTTTGAAAAGTAAGTTTGGTTAAATAAGCAAAAAGGCTGTAAACTACGTAAATTGATCAATTGCAAACACAAAACGTTTCAATTCTCTTTCCAGTTGGGAATACAAAAATGGAAAAAAACAGAAGTATTATATCTAAAGATGTCCAAATTGTATGATACATTTTGTGATACTTATATGTTTGGTGGTAATAATGGCACTAGCTTTAAATATGCCCCTCATGATGAATTCCCCCTATATCTATGAATGTATTGTGGCTTTCTTATCACCTTTGTTGGAGTATTTGTTTTATTTTAGTCATTCTGTTTTTTTTTTTCTTCTAACCTTTTTTATGGAAAGCCGATGGAGGAAATTACTTCGCGTTTAGCCATCATGGAAGTATGAGTGCCAGACATTTTTCAAGGGTTGTCCATGAGGAGAACGTACAGTTAGACGGTGTCTGAACTTTTGCTCTCCGGAGAACTGTTCTTTGACAAGTAAATGAAAGATTGAGGCAAAGAAAATCTAAAAGTTCTAAGGTTACATGACTTTAGAGCTGAGGACTTCATCAAATTGCAGGGATCAGCGAAAAGTTCACATCAGGCCAGAACGTGTTCTGAGTAGAGAGGATCTTAATAGGTGGGAATTAGTCTATTATAAAAAGAAATATGCAAATTATCTCTCTCCTCGAGGATGAAAATGTTACCTCCAGGGTTCCTTCTTTGAGGTAGCTACCGTACATGTCAGTATCTGACCCTTTGGTCATTTTGCAAGGTTCGGTAAACGGATATTGACGACTTATAAGGCGGCTACCACAAATTGGTGTCAAGAATAAGGTAGTTTTCTTCCTCTAGGAAAGTATTAATTTACATGTTTGTTTCCCTTGGAGCCAATTGTTTCCCATTGCCATTAAGACTGCATAAATATATAACTGGTCTCCGTAATCAGAATGAGCAGGGGCGGATCGGCCCAGGTGGCAGGGGGGCAAGTGCCCCCTGGGCTGATGTATAGCCCACTTGTAGGGCCGCCCCCCTAAAGGAAAGGGCCGGCGCGGCGATGCAGACGGCGGCCGACATGGTGAGTGAGTGGTCATCAAAAATCTCTGACAGCACCGCAATCCCCCCCCCGGTCATCAAAAATCTCTGACAGCATTCCCCCCCTGGTCATCAAAGATCTCTGACAGCACACACACTCCCCCCCAGTCATCAAAAATCTCTGACAGCACCACCCCCCCCACCGGTCATCAAAAATATCTGACAGCACCCCCCAAATTCCCCCGGTCCTCAAGTCAGGGTTGGATGGACGGACATGCCACCCGGGGCCGGAAGCTCCAGCCAGCCCCTGAGAATGAGTATCCCCTAAAAGTATAAGGACAATCTAGAATTTCATGTTTTGTAGTTTTAGCTTGGCTATTTGGTATGTTGTATACCATTTACAGCATTTTTCTCTGGTTTTCACTTGCTTTCCTTAATTCTTCTTAAGGTCCCCCATATTCTAGTTAGCTGAATCTTCCGACTCTTTTGATATTCATTGTTTAAGCCACCTCCAGAGCTATCTGGCAGTAATTTCCCAAATCTCTATCTGAAAATGGAGACAAACAGTCTGGTGTGTTTAGAGGAGTCAGGAGAAATAGATGTTGGCCGAATGATCGTTTAGCTGATCTAATAGGGCTTTAGATGACATGATTGAAATATGTTTCATTCACAAACACTATATTTTCTTAGACTAGACCCAATGCGCAAGATATATGGTTAAGTCAACATTAATCAGACACCTCTAATGTCACTTATCTACATGACACAAAGGACTAGGATCTTAGGCTGCCTTCAGACTTGCGTTCCTCGCCGCTGCGTACTGCGACGGGGGAGCGCAAGCCGAGCGCATACACCGCGCGTCCCTATGTTTAACATGGGGATGTAGGTGTATGCGCTCGGCTGCAGATGGCAGTGCGTGCTGATAGACTTCCGTGTGTGATTTGTACGCATGCGGATGCTTGCGTACAAATCATACATTCTGGTCCGCACCCTGAACGCGCCATGTTGCGTTCATGGTGCGGACGAGAATGTATAATTTGTACGCAAGCATCCACATGCGTACAAATCACACATTGAAGTCTATCAGTGCGCACGCCCATCCGCAGCCGAGCGCATACACCTGCGTCCCCATGATAAACATAGGGATGGGCGGTGCATGTGCTCGGCTTGCGTTCGCCGTCTGCAAGACGCTGCAGAGGCGTCCGCAAGTCTGAAGCCACCCTAATATATTGAATCTCCACTTTGGGAGACTGTTGTCTGCCGCTTTGCACATTAGACCATGATCAGCACATTAGCTGATCATGTTAGGTTAAGGTGACATCAATCTACTTGTAGAGAATAGTACATTCAGGGCACCCCTTTTTGTTTTTTCTTAAAGGGGCACTCCTAAAATTTTTATCCTCTTAATATATTGCAGTCATCATAATATATACATTGTGTACTTAAAATTGCTCATTTGCCCTTCTACCAAGTTAATTCTTTTCTCTCTCTATTAAGTCTATGACATCACATAATTAAAAACAGACTAGCTGAATCCTTCTAAACTCTATGTAGAAACGGGAAGTCTCTTTTCCATGCTTGAGTCATCATTGCAAATGTTAATGGTAAGGGAGGAAGGAACAGCTTGATCAGGAGTTGAAGAGAGGGATGACTCATGTGGGAATGAGAGACTGTTTCTACATAGTGCAGAGAAAAGAGAAGAATTAATGGGGTAGAAAGGTAAAATGAACAATTGTAAGTACACTGTGATATATGATATGATGACTACATATGTTAAGAGGATAAAATCTTCTTTAAAGTATGGCTCTATCTGTTCTCCTAGTTTCTATACTATCAGTGTCTTTCTCTTTTCATCTCCTTATCTGTAGTAGTTTTTTTGGGGGAAAAAAATTTAAGTGTGTAGGAATGTTAATAAGATCGGGAATCGTCCACCTGTTTATAAGCTGTGCCTTTATCTATACAGACCCTGTGCATGTCCTCATTTAATTGCAGAATAATTATTGCTAATACACCTATTGTCTATGCTAATACACCATAATTGTTGCAATTATTATCTATTAGACCTCTGGGAAAAGTGATTGTTTAGAACTTGGCTCCAAATAGAGCAATTTCCTAGACCATTGGGGACTGATATTATCAGAGCCACGGCCCACTGCAGAATCCAATAATCTTTAGCCCGATTCTGCATCCATCCCAAAGATATGTTGCTTTCTTTAAGGTGCCATACATCTTTAATTGGCAGCCAAATGCAGTCGACTGAAAGCTATCCCACACAGCTTTACATGCACATGCATGCTCAGCTTAACTGGGGGTGCATGTGTTTTCAATAGCAACAGAGGTGCTAGCTGATGCCACATACCCATGGCAGTGGCTTATCTCCCTCTAAAACCATCAAAACTGAAAAGTCAAATACTGATCCGTTACCAGAGGAGAGTTAGGAGGACACCAAACACAATTGTCCTATCAAAATAAGATGTTAGAGAGAAGTTGACAATCACTCCGCTGACAGCTATCTCTCTGAACTCCTGCAAACGAAGGAATGCGTGGCTCGGCCTTTGCGTTCTACCAGAGAGCTGATGCCAGAATTACCTGTTAGCTGGAAAAAAAGGATTGACCATAACATTTCCATCAGTGTTCTTTCTCACAACATCATCTATCTGGTGGAGAGGTGGGAGGCCTCCATACACATTAGATGGCTGGACCATTCTCATTCATTACCCACAGAGACCATCATGAAGTGATATATGATCAGATAAGATTTCCAGCCCTTTTACCTGATTTATTATTCACCAGTGTTTTACCAAGGTTCGTAATGTCCCAGATAATCCGTTTTAAATAGAAATATATTAAATCAAGTAGAAAAGATTCTTGCATCCAAGATATTCTGTCTGATTAAGCCCATTGTTCATGGCTGTTATCTGGTCAGTTGAACAGACTACACGCATGACACAGAGCCAGAGAAGATACTATCTTTCTCTGTAGTGATTACTACATACAAAATGCATGATATTTATCAACTATTTTGTGAATCTCTGTACCCATGCTGGTTATACACTTTGGACATCTGATCGCTGAACGATTGTTTTTCCGACTCCTACATACACACACAGGAATGCTTGGCTCAGCTATCAATGATCAGGGAGGAAATGAGAGGTCTCGTACACATTAGATTCTAACCCCATTCCACTGAAGCCTCCTCATTTTTGTAACTCCAAATTAATTGGACAAATTTATTTTACCATAAATAAAATGTTCATTCTTAATGCTTTGTAGAGAATCCTTTGCAGGTAATGACTGCATGAAGTTTGGAAGCTGTGGATGTTACCAAACGTTGAGTTTCTTCCTTTCGTGATGCTTTGCCGGCCTTGACTGCAGCTGACTTTAGTTATTTCTTCTTACGTTTTATCTTAACCATGTGACATGCAGCTCGATGGGGTTGAGATATGGTGACTGATTCGGCCATAAAAAAAAACTCCTGGGTTGCTTTCACAGTATCTTTTGGGTCCTTGTACATTTGTCCTGTGAAGCGCCGTCCAATTCACCTTGATGCATTTGGTTGAATCTGAGCAGTAAGTCTTGCCCTGTACACTTCAGAATTCATCCAGCTACTTCTACCTTCATTCACATCATCAATAAACACAAGTTCTTCCATTGTCATGGGAAGCCCTGCATGTCCGGCCATCACACTGCCTTCACCATGTGTTACAGAGGATGTGGTGTGCTTTGGATCATGTGCCGTTCCAATCCTTCTCCATACTTTCTTCTCCCCATCATTCTGGTACAGGTTGGTCTTAGTTACATCTTTCCATAGAATGCTTTTCCAGAACTCGGCTGCTTCTTTAGATGTTTTTTTGCAAAGTCTAATCTGGCCTTTCTATTTTTAAGGCTGATTAAAGGTACCGTCACACACAGCAATATTGCTAGGCAATTTCACTGGCAATTTGCTGGTTGCAGTGAAATCATGGACACATTGTTACATTTGTACGCGGCAACAAAATAGAACAATGTGTCCATGATTTCACTGCAACCAGCAAATTGCCAGTGAAATTGCCTAGCAATATTGCTGTGTGTACCATCGTACCTTAATGGTTTTCCCCTTGTGGTGAACCCTCTGTATTCTCATGAAGTCTTCTTTTTATGGTACTTAGATATAGAAACACCTACTTCCTGGAGAATGTTCTTCACTTGGGTGGATGTTGTGAAGGGGTTTTCCTTCACCGTGGAAAGGATTCTGCGATCCTCCACCACTGTTGTATCTGTGGCTATCCAGGCCTTTTTGACTTCCCAAGCTCAACAGTGTGCTTTTTTTATTTGCAGAGTGTACCAAACTGTTTATTTAGCAACTCTGCTACCTCTCTGATGAACTTTTTTTTTTTTTTCAATCTAATGATGGTCATTTATTGAGAGCCGCATTGTATGGTTTCACAGCAACAGCTTCCAAATTGAAATTCCACAACTGGAATCAGCTCCAGACCTTTTATCTACTTAACTGATGATGGATTAACAAGGGAATGGCCCATGCAGGCAACTAATGAGCTTTTGAGATAATTTCCAATTCCTTCCTTCCTAAACCCTTACTACAATTCGGATGTGGATAACCGAAAATTACAGCTTAGAGCCTGCACTTTAAGCCCTTATTGAATATATAACTGTTTCATAAATGCCAAAACTTGTGTAACTGTCCAAATATTTCTGGACCTAACTCTGGAAGTGTCTATAATGTTACGTTTTTATCTTGTATATCTAAAAGAGATCCATGAAAAAGATATCAGAAATCCTGAAATCACACATAATAGCACACGGTCCAGTATTGTTATCTGACGGTAAGGATAAGGATGCTTTTTCCATAGCAATAGCTGAATAATTTAGTAATGTGTTGAAGGAAAGATGTATGATTCTTACAGTAAATCTTTATGCTTTACTGACATTATTACACAACGCTCAGCAAGACAATTCTATGAGGCCTTTTTTATTTAGCTTTTTTACTGATGTCAATAAAGTTTGGCTAATCCTAAAAACAGATGTCCCCCGGTGACTGTTGGATGCATTAAGTCTACCGCTAATAATGCTGGAGCCGGCTTGGTTCCCACTGGTGCTAGGAAGAACGCAATGGCTCTGGAGGGTAAATTATTGCAACACAGGCTTTATTCTTCACGTGATTGTCAGAACTACAGATAGCTGGAAGGTATTTTCTCCAGTCGCTATGAACTCACATCTGTTGAACAGGCCTTCTCAGGTTAGGAAAGAAAGTAAATAGAAGTCTTGATCCCAAATCTTTATGGGAATGTATTGGGAAAGATTGGGGTGTGTACTGGGAACTGTTGCTTAGAAGTCTCTAATCCGGCATGGTTATAGCTATCATCAATCTGCTGCAAGAATTTCAAGTCACTTGGAAGATAAGTGGAGTAGATCAGATTTGTAAATGTTAGATATGAAAACTATAAACTTGTTGGTAATCCCTGGAGGAATACATTATAGGGAAAAAAGGCAATGCATCTGCTAATAAACATACAGTTTGGATTTTATTACCTAAATAACCAGATCAAACGGTCTACCTTGAAGTTGAATGTGAATCGAGAAGCCCAGCTGAATACACAGACTTGGGTTTAACTGTACATCCGTCAGATATACTATATTACCTTGCTTCAAGGCAAAAACCTGGAGATCCTAATCATCTTCTTATTGCATTTCTAAAGATCTTCCTTTGCTTGAAATAATCATCACTTAAGGAAGAAGCTGCCTACGAAGATTTGTGGGTCAAAGACATTTTGGAACCGATCTCAGTATTTCTAAATGATTTTGAAGTTGTGAAAGCAAATAGTATGTACAGCATGAATGTATGGACTAGCTTCATTATGAATTCATTTATTCCACTAGTTAAAAAAAGGAAAAAGTTGAGCGCTTTCCTTACAGCAGGATAGTGTATAAACATTAGATCGATGCGGGTCTGACTGCTGAGAGCTTCCTTCTGCAACCTTCTATCAATTGGTGAGAAAACCAATTGACTAATTCCAAACCTCCTCAGTACCTATTAAGGTACCTTTACACGCCGCAACTACGGTGTAGCAACTGAGAGGCAATCCGGATTTCCGTCACCGTTGCCCTGAGATTGCTATGAAATTGCGGGTGTAATTGTGGAACGCGATGGTGATTTTTAAAGTTGCTTCCGGTTGCAGTTTCAGAGCATTGTTCAAAAACCAGACGCAACCCTGAAGGTGAATTGCCCTGGTTTTGGCGTGTGAACAGGCGATAGGGATGGAATCTGCGTCACCTACTGATTTTCCGGAGGCGTGCCACAGCATGCTGGATACCGCGCCCCATCAGCGATGATTGGTGGGGGCTACTGTGTTTCCATTGGCTGTCCCTCAACAGGGCAACATATTTGAAGAGCTCTCCATTCACACTGCACGATTGCAATGGCGTCATGTACTAGCCAGCCTTCCTGCGCAGGCTAGCCAGTCATGACGCTAATGCGTTGTCTAATCAGTGTGTTTGGGTCGCGGAATACACAGGTCTGTCACGCCTTTGTTTTGGCGGCGCTGAACATGTACGCCCTCATTCCTTTGGGGATTGCGGCGTGTGAAGCGGCGTCAGGAGTCAACCGGATGTTTCCCAATGTTGGTGTGGGGACTTCCGGAACGACACATTACCTTGGGTTGAGGGTGCAATTGCGGCGTGTACATACGGCATCGGCGATCAGAGGCAACCGTCAAGCACGTGCACGTTTGGTTGCCTCCGATCGCCGCCAAAAGTTGCGGCGTGTAAAGGTACCTATTAGAGTTGTCCACCGTCTAGAAATCCCAAGACCGTGCCCCAAAATTGGGCACTTTTTTTGCCCTGTGCGTAGAAAATAATTTCCAGGATTTTTTTTATCTGAAGAATTGTATACAGATTATTTTTTGGTTAAATCAATGTTTATTTAAGTTTTATTACACGTCATTTCACAACAATATGTGTAATAAAGAAAACTTGGATTTTACAAAATTGGTAAATGGTCTTACGGAAATTAGTATTACACAAGGTACATATTTAATATCTTCCTTATAACATAGCTAACATATGAACCCTTTGAGTGCAAGAATCGTCCCAGACAATTTCACATATGTGGAATGATAGATTCATCCTCAAAATTTCTCAGGACAGGAAGATACATAACTCAGTTATAAAATAAAACTTTCAGTATTTCCCATTAAAACAAGTATATCCGCAGTAATAAACAGGAATGTTGTTATGCACACTCAACCAGAGTGGGCTAAAACAAATAAGTAGAGAAAGAATGAGAAAAGAAAAGGAAAGGCAAAAAGAAGGTTAGAGATGGACTGTAGATCTGAGCAAGATGTCCATACTAAAGATATAGTGTAATAAACCCCTTAAATTTTACATGTGGAGAGAGTCCTCAATCCTCCCATTGAGACAGCCATTCCTTCAGTTCCTGTGATTCCTTGTACATTATACAGGGCGCCCATAAGGCACAATGTCTATCTATGGCGTCCATTTCTGGGAGACCCTGCGATGCTAGCTCCTCCAATCTACACACATCATTGAGTTCAGATACAAGTTCCTCTCTTTGGATGGTCGTCTAGTTTGTTTCCACCATCTAGGAGTATACAGATTATTTTGACTGTGATTGTCATCATTTTACAGTTCATTGTGAATCCAGCTAACAGATTCTTATAAGAAATTTTGGCCGTCAACATGTATCATTTTTAGTTGTATGATTTATTATTGTTTTCCAATGTGATTGTAAAAAATATTGTCTCTCCATGATTTTTTAAAAAGTCAAGTTGGCAGCCATGGTAGGAACTGGTCTGTTGGATTTTAAAGGGAACCTGTCAGGTCGTGGTAGCCCTCTAACCTATCTCTACCTGTCCCTGCACCTTCCTATCTAATCCCTAACCATCCCTCTCTGTGCTAAAGGGGCCCAATAATGAGGGAGAAAAATAACTTCTATATTTACATACAGTCTCCAACTGGAGACTGGAAAGGCGTGCTCCAGGGTCCATTCTCCCCTTCTCAAGCTATCTCCACATGCCCCGCCGGGCTCCGGCTCATCTTGAAGCCGGCGCTTACCACGTGATCATCCCCACAATGCACTGGGCCAGATATGACGTTCCGGCCCGGGCTTCATATGATCAGAAGTGGCGGACATTTCGAATAGGAGGTGTCACAGCCCAAGGAGAATGCGGACGCCCAGTGGGGCGTGTGGAGACAACTTGAGAAGTGGAGAATGGAGCCCAGAGCCCGCCTTATGTAGCCGTCAGCCAAATAAGCTTTCAATCAACAGCTATCTGAAATGTAGCCTCAGATTTACACTTTTATACAAGAAGATTGGCTTCTTGACACTTAGCCCGACACCAGCGTTGCCAACTTCACTTTTTAATTTTCCTGGACAATTTGTTTATGGCCACATTGGAAAACCATAATACATCACTATGATTATAAGTGATCTATGTATATGGTCCCCATAATTCTGATATGAAGAAATGAACTGCATTCACTGTAAACTGTAAAATCATAGAATGTTGGAGTAGGAAGGGACCTCCTGGGTCATCTAGTCTAAGCCATGGTCAAAGCAGAATTCACTAAATTACCCCAGACAAATGTCTGTCCGGCCTCTGTTTGAAGACTTAAATTGAAAGAGAACTGACCACCTCTCGTGGCCGCCTGTTCCACTCCTTGATCCCTCACTGTCACAAAGTTTTTTTCTAATCTCTAATCTGTGTCTCCTCCCATTCAGTTTCCTCCCATTGCTTCTAGTCTTTCCTTGTGCAAACGAGAATAAAACTGATCCCTCTACAGTGTGACAGCTGTAGAGATATTTGTACACAGCTATTAAAGGGAACCTGTCACCCCAAATCACCCTTGTAAGCTCTAAATACATGTCCCTGAAGCATTACAATACAGTCCTACACATCCCTTTGTGAGGTTTTAGTGAAATATGAAAGTGCAATAAAGTCGTTTGTAAACTTACTAAATCCATGGCAGTGGGGCGTTCCCAAGCCTCCTTGTCTGCTAGGCGGTTCCCCTGTGCCGCTGTATTACGCCCTAATGGGCGTTTTTTCAAACTTTCTAGCGCGGGCACAATTCAGATTCTCGCGCCCGCGACGTCACGGTCATGTGATGCCGTGACGCGTCATTTCCGGGCGGCCGGGGCGCTGTTGTCTGACGCGCACCGGCCGACTTCAGCATGCGATCTGCACATGCGCTGAAGTTGGCCAGTGCGCGTTCACAGAGAGAGGCAGGTGCGCGTCAGACAACAGCGCCCCGGCCACCCGGAAATGACGCGTCACGGCATCACATGACCGTGACGTCGCGGGCGCGAGAATCTGAATCGTGCCCGCGCTAGAAAGTTTGAAAAAACGCCCATTAGGGCGTAATACAGCGGCACAGGGGAACCGCCTAGCAGACAAGGAGGCTTGGGAACGCCCCACTGCCATGGATTTAGTAAGTTTACAAACGACTTTATTGCACTTTCATATTTCACTAAAACCTCACAAAGGGATGTGTAGGACTGTATTGTAATGCTTCAGGGACATGTATTTAGAGCTTACAAGGGTGATTTGGGGTGACAGGTTCCCTTTAAGTCTCCTTTCAGTCTTCATTTTTGCAAGCTAAACATTTCCAAATCTAGTAAGTTTCTAATAGGTCATGGTTTACAGACCGGTCACCATTCTGGTCTCTCTTCTCTGAACTTGCTCGAGTTTGTTGATGTCTTTTTTAAAATGTGGTCATTACACAAAAATAACATGTAGAAGGTTTTTTAAGATTAAAAAAAAAGTCATGAACGCCTTAAATTGTTTTTATGGACAGGGCAATAAAGTTGCCTGTATTTATGGACCATCATGACATTTCTGGATGGTTGGAAACCAGCCTGACACATCAAGCACATTCCCGGTCAACCCCTCACTAGCTACATCCGTGCAGTAGATGATTTTTTTCAAACTTATGGCCAGTTTTTATGTAAAGGTGCCTCAACATATTACATAGGTGTTACCCAATGGTAATTCTGCCTTGTGGCTAACTCTACCATACACAAAAACATTCTGCTTGGTTGAGCGTTTGTGTGATTTCAGTTGGGAGAAGTGAATTAGCTGCTGATCTAGCAACTTATCTCTACTTAGAAAATAAGGTTCGGGTGTTTACACTACTTTACCCTTCTTTCTCAAAAATCACCTGTCCTGGAGAGTCACCAGGTTTTGCTACCCCAGTATGATGTAGGGGCAGAGGCCCTGATTTCAGCAATGTTTTATTTACTGGGCTTCTTGCTGTTGCTTTGATAAAATCCCTCTTTTATCTGCTGCAGATGTACCAGTCCTCTGTATAACCCCGCCAACACCACTGATTGGCGGCTTTCTGCTTATGCATAGTGTACATAGAAAACTGACAATCAGTGGTGGGGTTGATTTATGCAGAGCTCATGAATATGGAGGACTACCTGGCAGCAGGTTTACGAGTCCTCTAGAGAAATATCTCATGGTACCTTTACACACCGCTACCGAAAGGTAGAAACCGGCAGGTGTCGGAGACAATTGTACCTTTTACCTTCAAAACACCGCGAGGTAGCGGCGTATAATTCAGGTAGCACCTTCCTGTCTCTTTGGATACCTGTCTTTCAGCCGTGCTGAAAAACAAGCAGGTATAAAGCCTATTGTAGCGGCGTGTAATCGAGGCACAGGTACGGTATTAGAGTTCCCTGGGGCGTGCCACAGCGTCATGTATACCACGCCCCATCTGCGATCATTGGTGGGGGCTACTGTGTACCCATTGGCTGTCCCTGCACAGGGCGGCATATTTAACGATATGACTAGTCACACGACACATTTGTTATAGCGTCATGCATTAGCCAGCCTCCCTGCGCTGGCTGGCCAATCATGATGTTATTGCATTGTCCAATCACCGTACAAGCGCCACGTACTACACAACTCTGTCATGCCTATGTAGTTACGGTGCACAATATGTATGCCCATATTCCCTTGTGGTAGCGGCGTGTAAATCAGGGAAGGTGCTCCACAGAAGGTAACCTGCGGCACCCGTCGGCACTTCCAGGGATCGAAAATACCTTCTGTGGAGCACCTTGTGGCAGCGTGTAAATGCTGCATCAGGTACCGTTAGGAACCGTTGAAACGCGCGCGTGCGATACCCGGTGGATTCTACCTTTCGGTAGCGGCGTGTAAAGGTACCATTACTGATAAAACAGTGATTTTATCAAAACTACAGCCCTTAGTGTGACACACTGGAATTCAGATATCTTCCCCTATATTATGCTGCTCACAGATTAGATAACAAAAACCTGTTGAAGATTCCCCTTGCACTGTTACTTTGCTGCGCTGGGGTCTTGGGGTCAAATCCCATCAAGGACAACATCTGTAAGGAGTTTGTATGTTCACCCCGTGTTTGTGTGGGTTTCCTCCAGGTTCTCTGGTTTCCTCCCACACACTCAAAAGACTGATGGGGAATATAGATTGTGAGCCCTGATGGGGACAGTCATGATAATCTCTCACTCTGTAAGCAATGTATACCGTATATACTCGCGTATAAGCCGAGTTTTTCAGCCCAAAAATTGGGCTGAAAAGTCCCCCCTCGGCTTATATGCGAGTATATATAGCCACCTGCCCGCCACCTCCATCAGTATACAGGCCCCCCATCAGGATCCAGGGCCCCCCCTCCTTGCTCCGCAAAACCTGCAAAGTAAAATGATTATACTTATCACTGTCCTGTCGCCGCCGTCCCCGCCGCTGCCATC
The DNA here is from genome assembly GCA_033576535.1 of Allobates femoralis. Classification (NCBI taxonomy): domain Eukaryota; kingdom Metazoa; phylum Chordata; class Amphibia; order Anura; family Aromobatidae; genus Allobates; species Allobates femoralis. Next base: position 78,314,875 of record JARQOC010000006.1, on the reverse strand, counting down.
GCGATCCCCGGCTTCATCCGTCTTCTTCCGGCTTCCTGTGGTCGCAGACAATGACGTCATTGCCTGCGCTGACCACAGGAAACCGGAAGACGCTGGAAGAAGACGGGGATCGCGATGGCAGCGGCGGGGACGGCGGCGACAGGACAGTGATAAGTATAATAATTTTACTTTGCAGGTTTTGCGGAGCAAGGAGGGGGGGCCCTGGATCCTGATGGGGGGGCCTGTATACTGATGGGGGTGGCGGGCGGGCGGCTGTATACTACCACTGGGGCTGTATATACCTCTGGGGCTGCTGTATACTACCACTGGGTCTGTTTATACCTCTGAGGCTGCTGTATACTACCACTGGGGCTGCTGTATACTACCACTGGGGCTGTTTATACCTCTGGGGCTGCTGTATACTACCACTGGGGCTGCTGTATACTACCACTGGGGCTGCTGCTGTATAAACCACTGGGGAGGCTGCTGTAACACTGCTGGGGCCTGTATATACCGCTGGGGAGGCTGCTGTATACCACACTGCTGGGGGCTGTATACCTGTGCTGGGGTCCACCCTCGGCTTATACACGAGTCAATAGGTTTTCCCAGATTTTGGGGGCAAAAGTAGAGGGGTCGGCTTATACACGGGTCGGCTTATACACGAGTATATACGGTAATAATTAATAATAATGCTTTGCTGGACTTTCTCTCCATCTTCCCTCTCTATCCCGCACTCTCTCTTTCCACTTAGTGAGGCACATAGGCTGCCCACTTTTTGGAAAGAAGAGCTGCAATTGATTTCGTAATCCTCATGTATCGTCTGACATTAATTATTTTTCGAGAGGGGGTAAGAAAAAAGAAAAAGAATTTGCAGAAAAACATTTTGGGAGAATAATAATAATATATAGTGCCTGTTGTGTCAAATGAGGACAGTATTATTAGCATGCTGAGGCGGTAGTTTTCCCTGAGCCATACAGAAAATAAGCGGTTCCAGTCATTTTTGGCAGCGAGTTCCAACTAGCATAAAACAATAATTTCAGGTTTTTTTTCCGGTGGCCTATCTAGACAAGGTACTGCAAATTAACGGTGATATTTGAGAGTTTAGGATTTTTTTTTTTTCCGGTGGCCTCTTATTGAGAATCTTCTACATAGAGCAGAGCTTTGGCTTCAGCCATACGTATTAATGCTTTGTTCCATAAAATAATCGTGTAAACTTAACAGACATTGCAAATGGACACATCCTCGCCAACCCCTCTCAAGGAAAATGCAGAGAGATGCCACCGCTGGCTATACAATGGAATATACTGTCGTATCAGGATTCTAGGAACGCCTGGCGCTCGGAGAGGTTTATGGGCTCGATGGATAGAAATAGTTTTCTGAACCAACTATGAGGTCTGTTGTAGGGCTGGGCTTGAATTTGAGTTTTTGTTTCAAGACTTGGAGCTGGATACGTTTTTTCCCTCCCTGCTGTTATAACAGCTCAGCACAGCTGGACTTAAGCTCTCCTGGGTAATTTGAAGCCGGGTTAGGCAACTTTCATTTTTGCAGAGTTCTTTGTACTACAACATTCATGCATCCAACTGAGGCCAGGGTCACATCTCCGTTTTGACCCTAGCCTGCCGGATTCCGGTTTTAACTTAGAACTTTTTCCAGCACAGCATAGCGTTACTGCTATGCGGTGCCGGAAACCGCAGTCCCTAGTTACCCTATGTTTACCTTAACTACCTGTCACACAGGCAGAGGCTCGGAGTGCGCTTTACAGCGCCGCACAGGAAACCGTTGCAGACAGCGTTTCCTGTGCGGCGCTGTAAAGCGCACTCCGAGCAGCTGCCTGTGTGACAGGTAGTGAAGGTAAACATAGGGTAACTAGGGACTGCGTTTTCCGGCACCGCATAGCGGTAACGCTATGCGGTGCTGGAAAAAGTTCTAAGTTAAAACCGGAATCCAGCAGGCTAGGGTCAAAACGGAGATGTGACCCTGGCCTGAGAAGCAGACTCGTGAGCTTGATTCTGTTAAAGAGGTGGTCACCCTTTATCTTCATCATGACAAATATGTTGCGGATTTGGTATTGGGGCACTTGCTAATATGTTTCACCAATTCTCCTCCATAACAAACCCTTGAAAATAGACATCTCCTGTGCTGTTGGCACCTTAAAAGTAAAGCTATATTCACACTCGGCATTTTTTATCTGTTTTTTTTAATACTGCACCAAAAACAGATCATTCAAACTGTCTGCAGGCAAAGTGAATGGGATTTTCAATTTGCTGTTCACATGTTGCGTTTCTTGACTGCTGCTTTTTTGCTCCATTTTCGGGGGACACAGGCCTTGTTTCACACATACCAATCCGTTTTTTTAGCCTTTAGAAAAACGGATCCGTTTTTCTAAGGGTGCCAATAGTGTCCCCTGAGGTCCTGAACGTTTTTGGCAAGTTTTTGGACTTAGTCATTTTTTCATTAAAAACGCATATGCGTTAACGCAGGTGCCTATATGTGCCATACATTGACGCATCCATTTCCCATAGGGCCCCATGTTAAAAAAAGCATGCCTTTTTTACAGCACCCAAAAAAACAGGTGCATGCAGTGCTGAACAAAAACGCATGTGTTGTTAAAAACGCAGTCACACTTAAGTGCACCATGTGTTAACGCATATGCGTTTTTGAACTTTGAAAAAAAAACAGTCCAAAATGTTCCCAAAAAAGGATTTAAGGCAAAAACTGATGGTATGTGTGAACAAGGTCACAGACAGACACACAGACAGACACACAGACAGAGACACACACACTTTCTGATCCTCCCCACGATCCCATGGTGATATTTTCCTCCCAGGCATCGACAGGTCCTGTCGGTGAGTAGTCTGTATGGTACTTTAGGACCTGTGCACCATGTGACTCACCATGTGACTGAGTCACATGGTGCACAGGTCCTAAAGTGCCATACAGACTACTCACAGACAGGACCTGTCGATGCCTGGGAGGAAAATATCACCATAGGATCACGGAAAGGGTAAGAAAGTGCGTGTGTGTCTCTGTCTGTGTCCCCTGAAAATAGAGCAAAATAACAGCACAAACGGATGATTTGTGATACATTTTTGCAAATAAAAACAGAGCACAAATGCTCTGTGTGAACTTAGCCTAAGCCCACATATCATTGTTTCTATTTCTCTTCCTTCCTTTCTGTTTCTTTTTTCCCTTTCCATTTACCTTATCTCACCTTCATTTTTACAGCTTGCATACAACCCACATAACTACCATAAGGCTACATTCACACATTGCTGCTTTTTCTGCAGTTGCGCTTTATTAGGCGCTGCTTTTGATTAAAGCGCAAATTAACAAGCAAAAATACGCAGTGTGTGAATGGATTTTGTCAAAACCCATAGGTTTTGCTGGACTGTGTATCCAGAATTGCTTTTTCACTGCAAAAATTGCAGCAAAAAACGCAGGAAGGCATTGTGCACACATTGCGTATTTTGCTGCTTCTCTGCGCTTTTTACTGCGTTTTTCTGCTTTTTCCTGCGTTTTTTGCTGTGTGTGAATGGAGCTGCGTTTTTCTCATAAACAACGCCTAAAAAAGCGCAGGTGCAGAAATAAGACGCAGTGTGTGAACGTAACCGAAAAAGCAGAAAAAGCAGGAAAAAGTGCAGAGAAGCAGCAAAATACGCAATGTGTGAACGTAGCCGTAAGATTTATTACCCTCACTGTTCCTTTACCCTACGTATTTATTTTGCTCTCAGGTCTCCACAATAATAATAATAATAATATAATATTTATTCAGCACTATTAATTCCATATTGCTTTACATACATTTGCAACACTGGGGCTCACAATCTAAGCATCCAATCAGCATGGCTTTCAAGTGTGAGAGGAAACCCATGCAAACAGTGGGAAAAGATACAAACTCCTGCAGATGTTGTCCTTGGTGGGACTTGAACACAGGACCCCAGCAGTGCAAGGCTACAGTGCTACTACTGCACCACCATACAGTGGTAACCATTGAGTCACCATACAGTGCTAACCACTGAGCCACAATGCAGTGCTAACTGCTTAGTCACCATACAGTGCAAACCACTGAGCCACCATACAGTGCTAATCACTGAGCCACCATACAGTGCTAACCACTGAGTCACCATACAGTGCTAACCACTGAGTCACCATACAGTGCTAACCACTGAGCCACCAACAGTGCTAACCAGTGAGCCACCATACAGTGCTAACTACTGAGCCACCATACAGTGCTAACCACTGAGCCACCATACAGTGCTAACCATTGAGCCACCGTATACAGTGCTAACCACTGAGCCACCATACAGTGCTAACCACTGAGCCACCATACAGTGCTAACCATTGAGCCACCGTATACAGTGCTAACCACTGAGCCACCATATACAGTGCTAACCACTGAGCCACCATATACAGTGCTAACCACTGAGCCACCATATACAGTGCTAACCACTGAGCCACCATACAATGCTAACCACTGAGCCACCACACAGTGCTAACCACTGAGCCACCATACAGTGCTAACCACTGAGCCACCATATACAGTGCTAACCACTGAGCCACCATATACAGTGCTAACCACTGAGCCACCATATACAGTGCTAACCACTGAGCCACCATACAATGCTAACCACTGAGCCACCACACAATGCTAACCACTGAGCCACCATTCAGTGCTAACCACTGAGCCACTATACAGTGCTAACCACTGAGCCACCATATACAGTGCTAACCACTGAGCCTCCATACTGTGCTAACCACTGAGCCATCATATACAGTGCTAACCACTGAGCCACCATATAGTGCTAACCACTGAGCCACCGTACAGTGCTAACCACTAAGCCACTATACAGTGCTAACCTCTGAGCTACCATATACATTGCTAACCACTGAGCCACCATACAGTGCTAACCAGAGTCACCATACAGTGCTAACCAGAGTCACCATACAGTGCTAACCACTGAGAGACCATGCCATATAATTTAGTATTACATGGTGCACAACCTATTATTTGATTTACCCTTTATGTAATCTCCCTTTTCATTTGTAAATTTAATATTGGACCCGCTGATGCCCATTTTAGGGATTGTAATGTTATGCTTGTACACTCATTCTTTGCAATGTTGGAGACATGGAGTAACATAACCTATAGTTACCTTAAATTGTCACCAATGTTGGTTGTTAGTATTATGCCATCTACATATAGTTCTTTATAGATAATCACGTTGATGTTTTTAAACTACATAAGCATTATAGCGCCAACATAAGGTCCAGATATTGCAGTCATAGGGCATTTGCACATTCACTTGGTGAGGCAACATTTTTTGAGGATCCATAATAGGGCTGGCATTGAAGTACATTTGCCCTCCATATTTCTCTGATTACAGAGGATTTTTTAAGTGTAACATTTTATTAAAGGAAATCAGTCAGCAGGTTCTTGCTTTGTAAGCTGAGGACAGCATGCTGCAAGTGTTGATAAACAAAAATCAACTGTGCCTCTCTTATTAATCTCTATGCTATTGTTTACTTAAACTAAAGGGTTTATTTCCTAGTGATTACCATTACAGGACTACTTAGTCATGCAAATGCCAGCCCAGCATGCCCCCTTCAGTGATTGACACCTCACTTTCAATGCATAATCTCTATGGTGAGCTCGGGGGCAGCTGTCTCAGCTCGGCTGTGTTTCTATAACTAAATGTTTTGATTGTGACAGAAAGGCTGCAGCCAGTAATCTATGTGATACATCGTTGGATACAGGGTTTCTTTGCCTACATTGCTGTTAGATGAGGCATAGATAACCTGCTGACAGATTCCCTTTAACAAGTTGTGGCACTGACATGCTTTTTTGGACTCCCCATGTATGGAGGTGTTCTCCTCTAGAAGTGCTACTAGGGGAAATGATCTCAGTACACACAGTCCACTAAGCCTGAACAGCAGGGAATAAAAGCTGCTTAGCTCCATACTGTAATTACCAAACCTCCCATATAATCTAGAAAGCTCTCAGAAAAAATGGAAACCTTTAAGAAAAATTTGGAAGTTTCCTGTGAACATGCCAAAGCTTCCCCAAACCCTCTGTTTTGCAGCACTTCCATACAGTGTCTTGTCCACAAAACTGTATGACTGCATCATTAGATGGAGCCCCAGCAACCAAATTCACATTTAGGACATGGAAAATAGGGTCTGAAAAAGGGAACATTGTTTTGAAAAAAGTAGAGTTCTACTGGAAAGGCATGACCCAAAATTGGCAGGTATGACTCCTGGCCCAGGGTATGACTCCTGGCCCAGGGTATGACTCTAGGCCCAGGGTATGACTCCCGGCCCAGGGTATGACTCCCGGCCCAGGGTATGACTCCCGGCCCAGGGTATGACTCCCGGCCCAAGGTATGACTTTAGGCCCAGGCTATGACTCTCAGCCCAGGCTATGACTCTCAGCCCAGGCTATGACTTCCAGCCCAGGGTATGGCTCCCGGCCCAAGATATGACTCCCGGCCCAGGGTATGACTCCAGGCCAATGGTATGACTCCAGGCCCAGGGTATGACTCCAGGCCCAGGGTATGACTCCAGGCCCAGGGTATGACTCCCGGACAGGGTATGACTCCCGGACAGGGTATGACTCCCGGACAGGGTATGACTCCCGGCCCAAGGTATGACTCCCGGCCCAAGGTATGACTTTAGGCCCAAGCTATGACTCTCAGCCCAGGCTATGACTCTCAGCCCAGGCTATGACTCTCAGCCCAGGCTATGACTTCCAGCCCAGGGTATGGCTCCCGGCCCAAGATATGACTCCAGGCCCAGGGTATGACTCCAGGCCCAGGGTATGACTCCAGGCCAATGGTATGACTCTAGGCCAATGGTATGACTCCAGGCCCAGGGTATGACTCCAGGCCCAGGGTATGACTCCAGGCCAATGGTTTGACTCCAGGCCCAGGGCACAGTTCTATGCCATGTCATGAGCCCTGCAGGAAGGTAAGGATCCTGTAAAGACAATCCTGATTTCTACATTCATTGAGTGCCTTTTGCTATTACAGACTGCTCTTGGATTTGTCAGTGATTTTACAATTTAGTTAGCCACAACTTCTAGAATTTTCTCTCGATGATGTAATTGTTAAGATCTGTCATCTCCAGACAGGCACGGCACAAATAACTTAAGCCAAGCGCAAGATAACTATGGAAGCAAATACATATAGGTCTGCAAATATTATTTAATGTACAATTACCGTGATCGTTCTGTACATTATCCAGGGTTACTGGTATACGGCTAGAGAAAATCATGTCAGATGAACTTTACCACCCTCACACATGACAGTCATTTTCCTTCCCTTGTGCTGGTATTACATCATTCCAACCCAATCAGTTCCACTTCTTGCATTTTACCTATTGGGAATTCATTTTTTGCAGATGCTCTTAGCCAGATCTGTAACTTGAAGGTTCTGTACCTCAAAAGGAGAAGTGACTTAGGTTGGGTAGACCTTTTATTTCCCCCGAATTAGTCATGTTGTATGAACATGGGCCCCAATTAGTATTTACGCACAGATCATTTTTCGACTAATGTTTAAACATAAATGATTGAACACAAAGTGAGTAAAAGTATTCTATGTCATGACTTTCCAGTGATCCGTGACAACGTATCCTGAACTAAATTACAATGAAGCTAGTCAATAATTGTAACCTGCTGGAAACATCATGTATAGTTGCACGTCTATCTCCGGAGGACCCAGCACCATGATTTCCATAGATGTGGTGTAATGCTTTATTTCCCCTGTGGAGGCACTGCAGGGAAATTCAAAACACTCTTTGCAAAATTCAGTTCCCAGCAGCAGGAGACCTCTTGAGTGACCTTTTTTTTGGATACTTCCCTGATAAAGAATACTTGTCAAATGCAGAGAATCCCATAGATCAATTGTGGAAATGTCAATTCATATGCAACAATGCAAAATCATGAATAGTTTGGCCACCAGGTATAAATATTGGAATGATGGTGAGATTGGGGCGCTTTGCCCATCTTCTTCTACTCCATGGATGCCCTGTAGATGAATACGATGAGGTGGTTTCTTGGACCTGGTTTGTAAAACCCTAACTGCTTTTCCAGACACACACAAATTGGAAAAAGATGCTGCTGGCCCGGACTTCATAAATAAGGTGTTTGGCCTGAATGCCATAATTTTCCACATATTTATACTAGAGAATATTGATTATTCTGTTCCACATGCAGAAAAGAAAACTTGCAGAAAACCTCTTCTGGGACAACAATGCTCTAGGACTTTACGAGTCCTCCGGTTAAGATACAGGTGAAACCTATAACATGTCTAAGTCTTCCGTGTAGTTTAACCTGACAATGGCACACGGCAGATTCTGCTTTGCTCATTATGATCATTCCCTCATCATGTCGGTTCACCTCAATGCCAAGAAACGTGAAGGGAGTGAAATGGACGTTCCTGAACCTGCACTCAGTTGCCAACAGACGACAGCCAAACTTGGTACACAACAGTTTGCCAAACCCATTAAAGTAGAAATTTTTTTTGTTATTTGTTAATTGTTAGGATCTTATTAAAGTTTAGCTATAATTACCACTGTTAACCCTACAGTCAATTTCATGTCATGTATAGATGTAATTAACTGTATGGGCTCGTAACATACAAGCTAAAGCGGTTATTTTACCTTTAAAAAAATAGCAAATATTCTAAAATAATAATAATTAATAAAAATACCTTTTTAATCAGCCACCGATCCAGAGGCGATCAGGGTCATGTGCCTGTAGTGCAGTACATTATCATGCAAGGCCGCATGTTGCTCGTGCTCCTGTGAGCAGCCTGCGTGGCTTACATGTGATACCATGACCTGCATCGTCTCCAGACTTGTCTCCATTTCACATTTCTGGGATATCATTGGTCGGCATTTGCAAAGGGAGCTGCCAGCAGAGGATCTAGATGATTGGCATGCAGTGTACATTCAGAGTGGCAGAACATTCATCAGACAACCATTAATAATCTCATCCATATCAACCAAGATATTTGCAGGGATTTATGTACAAAATGTCTTGAAACTTGCTTTCCTTTATTCATTGGATGTCGATCCATCCTGTGATTTCAACATAGAGGACGAGTGTATTATTAAAGATGCTTCAGTCATTTTACCTGATTTATGAATCACGGGTATGACTCTAAAGGCCACGTCACACGTGGCGACATCGCTGCCGATTACATAGGCGCAGCCTATTGGCGGCGACATCGCCCCTACATCGCCTAATGTAAAGGGGCGATGGCGACGCCTTATACTGGTCGCCTAGTTTCAGAGCAGTGCTCTGAAACCAGGCGGCCGATCTGGGGCGAGGTGTCCACATCGCCCCATGCAAACGGCCGCCGGCGAGCTGACAGGCGATGGGAGCCATAGGCTCCCATTGTACTGCATCGCCTCTGGGGTTTTGAGACACCCCAGCGGCGATGCCGCCTCTCAGCTTGCCGGCCCATCGCCGGAGATCTCTCCCCATGTAAACGAGGGGCGGCGGCGCTGGCGGGGCGCCAAAAATGTGCGCGCTCCTGCCCGTCGCTGCCGACATCTCCGGGGCCGTCGCCAGGTGTGACGGTACCCTTAAGGTTCATAATGTCCCAGATATTCAGTTTAAAGAAGAATTATAATAAATCAAGTTGAAAAGAGACCTGCAACCAAGGGTTTTCTGATGTGCTGCCTGATTAACCCCATTGTTTATAATCGTCATCCGGTCAGTTGAACATGCCACACTTGTGACACAGAGGCAGAGAAGATACTATCTTTCCCTTTAGTGATTACAGCATAGAATATGTATTCTAGTTATCAAGTGTTTTTTTTTTCATTTCTTTACACACGATGGTATACAGATTAGATAGCTATTGGCTGAGCAATCATTCATCCAACACCTGCACTCCGGTATAAACAGCAATACCAGACAAGGTTTGCTCCTCTTATGGTTATGAGAGAGCCACGTCCAGACAAAACGATTGGCCCTTGAAGTACAGGAGCCCAAGGGTGGACATATCATTGGTGCAACCTGTCCAGCCACAAAGAGGCCCAAGAGTTAAAGGGAACCTGTCAGTAGGTTTTTCCCGTGTAATGAGAGCAGAATAATACTAGAGACCCTGATTTCAGCAATGTAGCACTTATTAGGCTGCATAGTGCAATTTTGATAAATTCACTATTTAATCAACAGGAGATTATTATTAGAGGAGAACAGTGACGTCACCAGCGATGGGGGGGTTAACGCTAGTCTCCTGCATGTCGGGTATATGCACAAGCCTGTTACCAGCTGATCTTACAGATCTGAGCAGATGACAGAACGAGCGCTGTCACTGTAGAGATCGCACAATGCACTGCACAGAAAGGGACACAGAGAGACAGACCAGCCCCTAAAACAAACGTCATGATGTTGCTTCGTTTCGGGGGGGACAGAGGCTGCGGTCACTGCCACAGCCTCTGCTCCTCTGATGACACTCTGTCTAGGTATCCCAGCATGCACTGGGATTCTCAAACAAATCTTCATCAAACTCGACCTGGAAAAACAATATCAGATAGTGTAGTTAGGGAACAGTAGGGTATATTTAAGACAATTATATTAGAAAATAGCTCAGATTATAGCATCAAATAGGGATTTAAATGAAATTTCCTTTTGCCTTCGGACCACCGCTTTAATGTAGTGATGAATTCACATAATCTAGGATAAAAACGTAATGCGCATATACCCTGCAGTAAGAAAATAACATAATGCAGTATGATAATAATACAGCCAAATATTTAATGTCATTGAATTACGTATTCTATATTCTGTGTAATATTTTATATAGTAGTATATTTTGTACCCAAGACTTCTGCTTTGCTTACCTCCATAACTACCCAGCTAATAAACTATATTTCTCATTTAGTACAAAAGCATTGTAATAGATTCCTATTAATTAAAAATGGACATTTAGACAACTCTGCAGGTAATGACACACAAGTATGAGGCTGGCCATCCAACCGTTCCAGCTAATAGTAATCTCCCAGGATCGGAAAATTGTAAACCTCTGGCATCTTCGGTCCTGTTACTAGACACTGGCAAGGATGAAACCCTTCTCTCCAAGTTTCAAGTGAGAGTTTCATATTAACTGAAGTCATATGTTATGAAATCGTAAATCCCATTCTAACGATTCAAAAGGAATACATTTTACAGTTCCCGGCAGGCCGGAGAGCAGGGTAGGCAAATGTATTTGGATTGTAAAAATGGTGATTGCTGAGTAAGATCATTGGTGTGGACCACATAAAGCTAATGATATTCTAGTATTTGCAATAGAGAGGATGTAATCTTACGCCGAAATAACAAAAGATGCCTGGGGCTTAGAAAAGGGTTCCGAGAGATTTTTTTTTTTGCTACTGTTGAAAAAGTGACTGATAATGACATCAGTGATACAGAGGAACACTCAGATGTAAAGTATATTATCCTAAAAGAGTCTTGAAGTGTTAGGCTACCTTCACATTTGCGTTCCCCTCCGCAGCGTTCTGCGGAGGGGATCCGCAATGTGACCGCAGCACCGCAAGCCCCTATCTTTATAATGGGAGCGCACGGTGCTGCGTATGACCGTGCTTGCAGTGCTGCGGTCACATTGCGGATCCCCTCCGCAGAACGCTGCGGAGGGGAATGCAAATGTGAAGGTAGCCTAAGACTTAAAGCAAAAGTCAGTTTGTGGTCTGAATGCAGGTCAAATGGTTCGATTTTGTTTTCCAAAACAGTTCTACTCTGGTTATATGGCTGAGTCTGGTATTGCAGATCACCTCATTCAAACTAATAGATGCGAATTACAATGTAAAACACATGTAGTAGACAAAATTGTACAGTTTCTATATTGGGAGAAAAAAATGGCTTAGGCTAGGGTCAGACTTGGTTATGGACCAAGGTCTTCAGGCAGCGCTTGCCATTAACGCTGTCCGGTATTAGTGCTGCCTTAAAACGTGGGTCCATAACCAAGTCTGCAATTTCTGCCGACAACTACCTCTCCCAATACTTCATGCACATTAATGCTCAGCTTGGCCTCCTTTTATATGATGTATTTAGATAGGAAGAATGAGTGTCCTTATTATGCAAGGATGTATGTTTGTTTTGCAGCAATAATACTCCTGATCCTGCAGTGGTACATAAATACGGCACCTGAATCATCATCAGTAGATCGGACACTAGAACCCCCATCAGTATATGAATACGGTGATAAAACCACTACCAGTACAAAAATACATCACCAGAGCCACCATCAGTACATGAATGCATCATCCGAACCATAATCAGTACAGGAATACATCACCAGAACCACCATCAGTACATGAATGCATCATCCGAACCATAATCAGTACAGGAATACAGGGGTTGGACAAAATAATGGAAACACCTAACGTTTTGGCATCATAATCTTCGAACATGTTATAAACATGTAAAACGTGACATATGTTATTGTTTTGTAGTTGATTATTTGTGTCAAGTGATATGTGTATTTAAATTAACTGTTTGTTTTGCCGAATTGTAAGAACATTGATGAGAACCTGATACCAATGGCAGACCTTTCGGATGTTCAAAAAGGCCAAATTATTGGTGCTCGTATAGCAGGCGCTAGTGTAACAGAAAGTGCCCGAATGCTTGGCGTGTCAAGAGGTACTGTCTCCAAAGTAATGACTGCGCTTGAAAGAGAAGGAAAAACGTCCGCAGCAAAGCACAGGTCCGGCCGAAAGTCGAAGTTGACTGAGCGAGACCCTCGGACTCTAAAGCGAATTGTGAGAGAGGATCACAAGACCACGGCTCCGAAAATCACTGCTGAGCTCAATGAACACCTACAGAACCCTGTTTCCATGAAAACTGTTCTTCGGGAGCTGCACAAATCTGTATTCCATGGAAGAGCTGCAATTAGAAAACCGCTGCTCTCAATGACAAATGTTTCCAAGCGTTTACAGTGGTGTAGAAACCTCCAGAATTGGTCCCTCGAGAAGTGGAAACATGTGATATTCTCAGACGAATCATCGTTTACCCCATTTTCCCACCTCCGGCCGAGTGTATGTTTTGGAGACAGCTGAAAGAAGCATTCCATCCAGACTGCCTTCTCCCAACCGTAAAACATGGCGGAGTTTTTGTGATGATCTGGGGTGCTATTTCGTGGAGATCCGCCGCGCCAATAATATCACCTTGTAACCTTGTATGAATCCATACCTTGGAGAATTGAGGCTGTAATCGCAGCAAAAGGTGGCCCTACACCATATTAAACTAACTTTTGTTGATTTTTCCAGGTGTTTCCATTATTTTGTCCAACCCCTGTACATTATTATTATTATTATTATTATTATTATTATTATTATTATTATTATTTATTTATTTATAGAGCACCATTCATTCCATGGTGCTGTACATGAGAAATGCTGTACATCACCAGAACCACCATCAGTACATGAACGTGTCATCAGATCCAACATCAGTACATAAATGCGTCACTAGAATTAACATCAGTATAAAAAAATCACAAGATTACCTTAAGTAAATGACTCCATCACCAGATGGTAAAATGCCTTCTGCGTAAAAATATCTGTCCAAACTATACCTTAAAAAACCCTCATATGTTACATGGCCTCCACACTGTCTTCCGTTATGAGGTACCATACTATCCACCTTAATGAACTACACGTGCCACACTGCTTGCCTTAATGAGCTATAACCACTACACTGCCGTTATATTTACAACACCATCCACTCTTATAAACTTTGGCCTATACCATGGCTGTACCATCTCCACTGTTTTCCATACACTTATGCCTCAACACTGTCCCTCTACCATGCTTACCCCTCTCTACTTACTGTGCCCCCATTTTATGCTGCCTCATTTCCATATCTTTTCTTTGCCCCCTCTTCACACTGTGCCCACCATGCTGCTTTCTCTAAACTGTACCCCCTCCTCACACTGTTCCCCTACACATATGATGGTCATCACAGCCGCTCATACAGTATGATATCCACAACAGCCCCCCAATATACAGTATGATGTCCACCAAAGTTCCCCATATGGTATGATGTTCATCACAGTCCCTCATATACATTTTGACAGCTTCCACAGCACCCCATACAATATTATTGTCCCCAATATAGTATAATGGCCCTCACAGCCTTTTATAAACTGTATAATATAATGTTCCCTACCACACCCCAAACAGTACGATATCCACTACGGCTACTCTATATACAGTATGTCCACCACAGTCCCCTATATGATATGGTTACCACAGCCCCCAATACAAAGTAATGTCCTCCACAGCCTCTTATACAGTATGGCCACCATAGCCCCCAGTATAATGTCCCCCACAGCCTCCTATATAGTATGATCACCAAAGCCCTCAGTATAATGTCCTCCACAGCCTCCTATACAGTATGGTCACCACAGCCCTCAGTATAATGTCCCCCACAGCCTCCTATACAGTATGGTCACCACAGCCCCCAGTATAATGGCGCCCAGAGTGTCCTATACAGTATGGTCACCACAGCCCCTAGTATAATGTCCCCCACAGCCTCTTATACAGTATGGCCACCATAGCCCCCAGTATAATGTCCCCCACAGCCTCCTATATAGTATGATCACCAAAGCCCTCAGTATAATGTCCTCCACAGCCTCCTATACAGTATGGTCACCACAGCCCTCAGTATAATGTCCCCCACAGCCTCCTATACAGTATGGTCACCACAGCCCCCAGTATAATGGCGCCCAGAGTGTCCTATACAGTATGGTCACCACAGCCCCCAGTATAATGTCCCCCACAGCCTCCTATGCAGTATGGTCACCACAGCCCTCAGTATAATGTCCCCCACAGCCTCCTATACAGTATGGTCACCACAGCCCTCAGTATAATGTCCCCCACAACCTCCTATACAGTATGGTCACCACAGTCCTCAGTATAATGTCCCCCACAGCCTCCTATACAGTATGGTCACCACAGCCCTCAGTATAATGTCCCCCACAGCCTCCTATACAGTATGGTCACCACAGCCCTCAGTATAATGTCCCCCACAACCTCCTATACAGTATGGTCACCACAGTCCTCAGTATAATGTCCCCCACAGCCTCCTATACAGTATGGTCACCACAGCCCTCAGTATAATGTCCCCCACAACCTCCTATACAGTATGGTCACCACAGCCCTCAGTATAATGTCCCCCACAGCCTCCTATGCAGTATGGTCACCACAGCCCTCAGTATAATGTCCCCCACAACCTCCTATACAGTATGGTCACCACAGCCCTCAGTATAATGTCCCCCACAGCCTCTTATACAGTATGGTCACCACAGCCCTCAGTATAATGTCCTCCACAGCCTCCTATACAGTATGGTCACCACAGCCCTCAGTATAATGTCCCCCACAGCCTCCTATACAGTATGGTCACCACAGCCCTCAGTATAATGTCCCCCACAGCCTCCTATACAGTATGGTCACCACAGTCCTCAGTATAATGTCACCCATAGTGTCCCACACAGCCGGGTCACAGGAAATGTTGGGCTGAAGCAGTATGCTGTTGCTGTTGTTTTTTGTATCTTTCACATGAAGCATTGTTTCTTATGGAACATTGATCCTAGGGTGTAATTGCGCTTTGTGCTTGAGCTACTGCACGGCTTATCCTGCTTTCTGTCAAAATTTCTAGCTTTACAGCCGAAAAGAAACTTATTTTCATGCATTTGTTTGGTATACATAGCATTTTTACCAGGGCTGTGGAGTCGATAAGCCAAACCACCTTTGGATTCTGACTCCTCAATTTCCCTGACTCTGACTCCATGACTCCCTCATACATGTCTCATGTTTAAGTGATAAATTAATTGTAGTACAATGGTAACACCAGGCTTTTAATTATTATTATTATTATGATACAATAGTCAAGATATTTAGATAGAACATAATGATAATTCATAATCATATTCAGCACATTCTGCATTCAACTGCTGTACCCAATTCATGATATATTTTAGGAGTCTGAGTCTGTCCATTTTATAATGACTTCAACTCCGACTCCACCAAAATAGGCACCGACTCCGATTCCACAGCCCTGCTTTTTACGTGCGACCTTTTCATTGTAGTGTGGTCATATTTGTGGATGTAAAATAGGTTTAGCATTAACCAAGAGCTTAATGTATATTGATAACTGTAGTGTACCAACTGGCATCTCTTCTTTCAGTAATAGGTAAAGCTGACCCGCCCCAGGGCCGTGTGGTACCCGATTCCGGGCGTTGGTTTACTGGGGATGTCACGGGGCCTGTGCCCTGTCCCGTGGCCATGGTGGTTGCTGAAAAAGGGTAAAAATAAAAATAAAAAGTATTCATGATGCCACCTACGGTTCCCAGTAATGATACCGGTGCTTTGGGACAGACCTTCGGGGTGATGGTGGAGCAGCAAGATTGTTACACTCCCAGTAGGTGAAGTGGGATCCCCGGGGCAGTTGTGGTGTAAGGGGATGGCAGCTCTCCACAAAGCCTTGTCTCTTGTGCTGCTCAGGAAGGCGGCTCATCAGGTAGAGATATTACAGGACAGTCTGTGATGGGAGCAGGATCAGGGGCTGCAATAACAGGAACACACACAGGGTTGTTGTTTTTGGACCTTTACTGATGTTGTAATTCAAGGTTATATCCAGGGTACAGTCTGGGTGGTCGGGTGGCAGTTCAGGATTTCCACACCCGATGAGTTACGAGGCCTCCTTGTTACTGTGTGTGTGCTGTAGTCCTGGGCTGTCTGAAACCTCTCCTGTGTTGCTCACTTGTATAGCAGGCGATGAGAGTCTTTCTGCTAGGCACCGCTAAATCCACTGCGGCCCCTAGCTCCGTTGGTGGCTGTGCTACAAGTGCTATGCCAGGAGACTGAAGTCTCCCTAACCCTACGGTCTTTACTGCTGGGCTGACTGGACCTGTGCAGTCTTGGACTCTGGCGTCCGGGTTGCCTCTTTCTCTCCTTTTGGGGTGAACCCGACTGGTCCCTCTTCCCTCTCTGGTGCGCCTTGCCTACGACCCTCACTCTTGGGTCCCTCACACTGGCTAGGCTTCCCTCTGGTACGGGCCTAGCACGGCTCTGTTCACCAGGATGTCTTCATAGTCCTCTCTTTGGAACTGCACTGCCTAACTCCTCCCCCAGGCCTGAATTTATAGGGGACTTTGCGTAAGTCGGCAAGTAGAGCTCCCCCTTCAGGTCTGGGGTGGAAGGTGTTGTATGTGTAAGTTTACCTGATGTGGAAATCCCTCCCTGCACCAGGTGTTCCTGTGGCAACCGAACCATAGGGGTGCCACAAAGCTGTATTCAATGAAGATAGATTTTACCCGTAAATTGAGAATTGATAGGATCAGTCTAGGAGCAGAAGGAAGCAGATTTCTATAATAAGATACATTACAAAACTTCTTACTGTTATGTGTACTGTTGATTTATGAAAAATAAAATATAAACAAATGACGTTTACTTGTTAAGATCTCCCAGTGCCGTGACAGTTGGGATGAATGATTGTAGGTCACTACATGCAATCACTTGGGATGTAGTCACGTCTCTGTGTCTTTTATGGATTAGTACAATTGCTCTATTCTACCATGTAAGACAATACAAATATTCAGGAGATAAATATATGCAGTGAACTGGTTTGACTCGTGTGTCACAACGATTTGGAGCTGCCAAGAGACTCCAGCAAACAGAGATGTGTCCAAGTTAAATACATGAAATGAGACAATCTCCAGCAGATTAGATTACCCTCCTTGCAGATGGTTTATATATTTTCCATGTATGTATGCAGGAAAAAAAGCACTTTCCATAATTAAAAGTAATATTTTACTCCGAAATGATGTGGTTTGTCCTGTTGGAATAAAAAATTCCATTTGGATTAGGCTGGTGGGGTACGCTGGTAGATCCGAGGTTGAAACGGAGGCTTAGGTGGATTTTTGTCTCATTTTGGCACGTAATGCCTACCTGTGTTATGTCATTATGTAGCCAGTATGACATTACCATGTAAGAAAGACAAGAAAAATCTCTAAATCCTGTATGCATCAATGTTTTAAAAGCTTTTCTCAACTTCTGCAGGAGTGCACCCCTACCCCGACTTCCAACTTCCTGCTAGCCAGTTACAGTGCGCCCCTGCTTGATTGATAGTCCATGCATGTGGCATCATTGTGCTGCTGACCCCAACTGTGTGCTCTCCGATACCTAAAGCAGAGGTGCACTGAAGCAAGATTTCCAGTTGCAGAACAATGCTGATCTATTGGTCAGAGCTTGCAAGCACTGCATTTGCCTGCCTTCCTTCCTTCCGTCCTTTCTTTCTTCTTTCTTCCTTCCTTTCGTCTGTCCGTCCTTCCGTCCTTCCTTCCTTTCTTTATCCATCCTTCCTTCCTTCTTTCCTTCCTTCCATCCTTCCTTCCTTCCATCCTTCCTTCCTTCCTTCCTTCCTTCCTTTCTTTATCTTTCCTTCCTTTCTTCCTTCCTTCCTTCCTTCCTTTCTTTATCCTTCCTTCCTTCCTTCCTTCCTTCCTTCCTTCCTTCCTTCTTTCCTTCGTTCCTTCCATCCTTCCTTTCTTTATCCTTCCTTCCTTCCTTCCTTCCTTCCTTCCTTCCTTCCTTCCTTCCTTCCTTCCTTCCATCCTTCCTTCCGTCCTTCCTTTCTTTATCCATCCATCCATCCTTCCTTCCTTCCTTCCTTCCTTCCTTCCTTCCTTCCTTCCTTCCTTCCTTCCTTCCTTCCTTCCTTCCTTTCTTTACTCCTTCCTTCCTTTCTTCCTTCCTTCCTTCCTTCCTTCCTTCCTTCCTTCCTTTCTTTATCCTTCCTTCCTTCCTTCCTTCCTTCTTCTCCTTCGTTCCTTCCATCCTTCCTTTCTTTATCCTTCCTTCCTTCCTTCCTTCCTTCCGTCCTTCCTTTCTTTATCCATCCTTCCTTCCTTCCTTCCTTCCTTCCTTCCTTCCTTCCTTTCTTCTTCCTTCCTCACTCTACACAAGAAGAAAAGCTTACCCTTAGACTCCACTTAGCTTCTCATAGCCTCTCAGCCAGATCAGATCTCATACTTTGCACTGACCAGATGCAATATCCCAAAACACTGTATCTGCAAATTGAGATTCTGGTCTGGTTATTATCCTAAGTCCTATGATGAGGCTCGTTAAAGGGTATATTGACTTTCAGGATTATTACTACCCTTTAATATCCTATTAAAGGATATTGACTTTCAGGATTACTACTTCCAATAGGTAACACTACAGTTCAATTCCTCTTCCTCTCTGCTGAGACAATTTGTATATTTTGTTTTTCATTTTAAATCTTTCTTTCTTTCTTTCTTTCTTTCTTTCTTTCTTTCTTTCTTTCTTTCTTTCTTTCTTTCTTTCTTTCTTTCTTTTTTCTTTAGTTCTCTTATTTATTGTTTTGAATTCAGAGTTGATTATTATTATTATCAATTTTGGGCTGCAGCAGATAGCGGAACGTCTTGGACTCTGTTCCTTTCTGCATGTCTTACTGGGGTTGGGTTTGGTCCGTCACCTTTTCAACTCACAACGTTGAGAAAATTACATCAACAGTTTTTGGGATACTTGGGAATGGGTGTAGCAGAACAAGCCCTTCTTTGTGTCTAAGGACTACATACCATAGTAATAATTTTGACACACATCTGGAAAAATAGCGACATTCCTCTGGCTATAAGTGAAATGTTATAGATAAGATCACATTTAATTGTTTAAAGTCGTCACTACTTGGTGTGTTAAGAAATGCAAATTCACCAAGCGGACGTCATATGGCTGTGCTTTAATATCTACATCTGGTGCATTCTCAAGTTCCCCAAATTCCTTTCCGACATGGGCCACAGATGATTTTTACACCCTATGTCTGCAGGGAATGTGTAATAAGGCATTGATTTCACACTATCATGTTCAATCCAAAATATTTGTCCTCAAAGCTGAAAAATGACAGTACTAGATAGAGGCGAACATTTCTCCTTATGGAGCGATTGACAATGCCAGTATGAGGAGACTTCAAAGTTGCAAAGCTCCTCTGGGAAATTAAATATGCAAATTGTCTCTTCACTCTAGTGCTACTTATTGGAAGTAGCAATCCTAAAAGCCAAAACCGATCCTTGCAAAGGGTAGATATTGAAGCTTAGGTTTGCTACTTCCAATAGGTGGCACTAGAGTTCGTGTTCTTCTCTGAAGAGAGACAATCTGCATATTTAATTTCCCAGAGGAGCATTATGGCTTTGAAGTCTCCTCATACTGACATGGCAGACTTTCTACAAGCAGAAACTTTACCCCTTAGACCTCAGTCTTAAGGACCCATCACACACTTCAACGTCCAAGCGATCCGATCAACAATCTGACTTGATGTTTTTAACGACGCTGCAGCGACTCCGCGACAAGCGAACGATGTTAGCAGTCGTTTGGATGCCTATATTCCTATGTCCTGAATAGGCGAAGTTGTTAACGACATCGTTATCAAGGTGTCACACACCCATGCTGCAGGGTGGACGAACGATCATCGTTTGGTTTAAAGTCCGGTTCACAAACCTTCCATCAATGATCAGCCCGATTATCGTTAATCGTTTGTACATGTCACACTGAACGACGCCGTTTGAACAACTGCAAACCCACGACATTTCAACGATATTGTTAGTGATATCGTTGTGTGAGACGGGGCCTTTAGCCTCTCACCTTGCCAAATCAGATCTCATACTTTGCACTGTTGAGGACAAACATCCTGAAACACTGTGTCTGCAAATTGGGATTCTGCCTTGGCTTATATCCTAAGTCAAGGCTTGTTAAAGGGTTGATTTTGATTTTTATGATTACTTCTTCCAATAGGTGGCACTAGAGTTTTTCTTCTTCCTCTCTGAAGAGATAATCTGCATAGATAGAGGCTAAAAATCTATAATGAAAAATGTCTATATTTGACATCAACCGTAGACCGCCATGACTGTAACCTTCCTTTCATTTTAATATATGGAAAGTTTCAATAGGGTTCCTATCTCTTAGGAGAGACTGCGGACCTATTCACCAAATTCATTTATAGCCTCCCATATAAAGAATCTTTATGAAAAAATAAAAGTTTTTTAACTTAATAGTCAAAAGACAATAAAGTTCTTTGTATGCCATATAACTATAATTGGATCAGAGGGACACAGTGGGACGGTTGTAAGATGACTTGCATAGTCGGTTGGTTTCTGACTTTTGTCTAACACTTAGGTATGTAAATCATTATTGTATAGTATTGCAGTTAAATATAGGCAAAATTAATGATTGTAACAGAGTAAAACATTTACCTCTAAGTTATCAAGTGCTAAATACATAAGCTGTTTTGGACTTGAGCTGGTGTAGGGGGAATATCTAGTTTTCCTCTTCCTTCCAGACTTTAAGATTTATGATGCAGGATATATCCAGGTATGCAGTCTGTGTTTCCATTCTCCAGTCCAACATTACTGTAGATACAGATGAGAAATACTGAAATAATCCTGTCCAGCAAAACCTTGCAAATGTTATAATCTGACATGCTAATGCCCTTACTGGCAATAGCCTGAGGCTCATTCTAGAGTATAGTAATACTGTGCACCGACCACTACCTCAGCCAGCCAAAAAGATGGCAGCAGTGTCATTCAGCACCCATGTTAGTCCAAATGATAAAGCATGCAGGGCTATAGTTACAACCTTCAGTCTTAACACTAAAACCACGTTCTGATATTCTGTAGGTTCCCCATGTATCCCAAAAACAATTCTAATACAACAAGTCATGGGTGTTACATGAGTTATTTGCACCAAGATCTTAGCAGCAGATCGTCTTACGTCTTGTATGTATGGTGGTGCCTACATGGATTAGATTTTGTTTTCTCATCACGTCCTATAAAATCTCTGCCAGACTGAGATTTTGGGAATTTGGAGACCTAGCCATTGTTCTTGAACAATTATCAAGAGTATCTTGGAAGATGCCACTACCATTAGGGTGCCATGAATGAGTGTTTAGGAAAGATGCTTCATGTCAAAGTAACAACCACATGAAAGCCAAGATCTAAGGTTTGCAAGCATAACAATGGATTTGCTGACTTGTCTTCTTCATCCTGCTGACATCTACCTATCAAACAAGCAAGGTACATGCACTTGGCCATGATTTTATCAATGCAGAATTAATCCGACAGGGCACCTTCTTCCATTGCTCCATAATCCAGTTCTGATGCCCACGTCCCTAGTGTAGGTGATAGTAATGATGTACAGGGATCAGTATAGGCTCCCTGACCGGCCTTTGGTTGTGGAGCCCATCACAGCCAGGTGTCATATATGTTTTGACACCTCTGTACAATACGTACAGTAGCGTTTTCAGCAATTAGTGCTATAACCCATCTCCAGTGGGATCAGACCAGATGGGCTAGCCTTCATTCCTCGCAGTAATCAGTGAGTCCTGGACATAAATGATCCTATCGCAGGCTCTCTAATTGTAATTTCATAGACCACTGTTGGTAGATACTAACCCCTGCATGCCAAAAATGCCCAAACAGACCTGGTATTATGGAGATTCTCTGACCTACATTTCCAGACATTACAATTTGGCCTTTCGCAAAGTTCCTCAGATCTTTCATCTTGCCCAGTTTTTGTGCTTCCAACCCATCATCTTTAAAATTGGGCTCATTACTTGGTGGCTAATA
Organism: Allobates femoralis; assembly: GCA_033576535.1. Classification (NCBI taxonomy): domain Eukaryota; kingdom Metazoa; phylum Chordata; class Amphibia; order Anura; family Aromobatidae; genus Allobates; species Allobates femoralis. The sequence continues at coordinate 78,292,256 of JARQOC010000006.1, read as the reverse complement.
TATCCCACCTCTTGGTGGGTGACATTGTCACTAGACAAGCAATGTTTTACACTAGTTGCACGGTACTGCTGATGATATACACCTGTGGGGGGATGCTTTGCATGGGTATATTTGGTGCTGCAAGGGGATGGTGGAGATATTGGGGGCGGCATGGGAATTTTAAATTTTTGGGGTTAGATAATGGCAAAATTAGACATCCCCTGAAAATAAAACACAGTGCGTTTTTGGAGCAAAAAAGTTAAAGAAAAGGGTGTCTTACTTTCGGGGAAACAGGGTAGGTATCTTGCTGCCATAGGTGTTACAGCTGAGTGTATCGTTAATGAAATTAATTGGATATTATATGGCGGTAGATTTACTATATACGTCTCAAAAGTGGAATCAAAATGACTAAATTTGTTTCAAATCTATAGTTGAAATGAGCAGAAGAGTTCAGTGTTAGCAGTGGTGCGCGGCTGATGACCTGTCTTGTTCATCTTGTCATTTTGTTGCACAGGACAGACACAGGACAAGGGGTTTGATGGTTGGATGGATCCACATGTGTGTCAACTGTATGCTAAAGGGAACACAGGACATTGCTCGTAATGTGTGGTCTGTGGATGCAGACAAAGACTACCGTACATATTATATTACCCATAAAGTCGCTCATTGACCACTCTGTGAATATGGCAGTGTCTGACGTGACGGAATATGGGTTGCACGATGCATTTTTTTTCTGATTATGCAGTCTGTACCTATTGATTACTTCCTACTGGTCTGTAAAGGCTGTTGATATGGAATAATTGCTCTCTAGGTCTTAATGGAAAAGGCTGTACAGTATTTGTGGCTTTTCATGGTTGGCTACTTTGTTGCTTGCTTGTGTCATAAAACTTTCAAAAACGTTTTGAGAACTTTGCAGAATTTCAATAGGAAGGATCTCCTGTGTGCGTCACATCAGAACGGCTGGCTACATGATCCCATACACCACATTAAAGAGGCTCTAGATAAGCCGGTCCTGTACTGTGTGTCCAGACCTAAGCCCATGTTAATCAATATGATTTCATTCCTTGGCTCACTCAGTTTCACCTTTCGAGCAGCCTATTGAATTGTAAACGCCTTAGGTCATTGGAATCCTATGAAACTTCAGCTGACAATGAGACTAATGGAGCTGCCTCGTATTGGACGTAATTAATTGGTATTCCTCTGCTGCAAAACTGCTCAGGGTATATCCAGCACAGTGTATCAGAAGGATGTATGCCATTATTTATGCCTATCAAGGCCTGGTTCACACTTAGCACCTTGCTAATGACGAGGTTTTCAGTATGTAGCTTGCTGATATCTCGATCACTCACTTGGTCCTTTTTTAGTACAGTGTGAAAACGTTTAAATGGGGTTTCCAGCCGCCCAATATAAAAAAAAAAAGATTAGAATCCTAAAATATTAGAAAAGAAGTGATAGTCGCCCTACTAATCTCTCGCTACTCGCCAGAGATGCTCCTCAGTCCTCTGCCAGTCTCAGTTCTGCTGGTGTGACATGTGACTACTACAGCCAATCAGCAGCCTCAACATGCTCCCAATTACTGGCTGTCCTTTGGGCATTTAAATACTAGAATGAAGGCACACGTGCACTGGGCATTGGTTTAGTAAAACTCTCATTGTTATTTTATTGCATTGTAATGTCAGTCATTACATGTCTCACTCTGGTAATGCCCCATTTAGAGGTCTGAGGACTGTTCATTCTACTGACTGATTCCCTCTAATTTAGTAAGGGGCCCAGGTAGACCCTGGACAATCCATGTTTGAGGCTCTAGGGAAACTGAACATTCGTTTTCTTGCAGACTATAGCTGATCGCTGGGGATCCCAATGGTTTAACAGTCTATGATCAGCTTATTGTGGGGGAATTTTTGAATTAATTAATTTTTTTTCCAAGAATTGGATTCTACAGAGTAGACAACCTTTTCTAATAGGGTTGTCCAGGCTTAAAATATGAATGAGTTATCCTTTGTATATGTCATCAATATCAGATCGGTGAACCCAATGATCAACTACTATTACATTTGGGGGTAGACATTGAACGGAGCACAAAACTATGTAAAGGGAACCTGTCATCTGTTTTTTGTTTTTTTCTCACCATAACTGAGAGCATCACAATGTAGTGACAGAGACACTGACTCCAGTCATGTATTGGTGTGATTGCTGTAAATTTGATAAAATCATTGTTTTATTAGCAGATCATCAATAAAAGTGTATTAAACCTGCTGCTAATAGACTTCCATATTCATGAGCTCTGTATAACACCTAGCAACAATCACAGCTTTCTGCCTATGCACAGTGTACATAGAAAGCTTCCAATCAGTGGTGTGGATGAGCAGAGCATTCAGAGAACTGGTAGATCCACAAGCAGCCCAGTAAGTTACCTATCGCTGGAAACAGGGTCACTGCCCCAATACTGCTCTGAGATGGGGTGGTAAAAGTCTGGTGACAGATTTCCTTTAATGCCGATTACGACAAATCAGCCCATAGTCTGTTGAATAGGAGCCAAAGTCCTATATGTATTGGTTCCTCTGTTCCCTTTATTCCATGGTGGTGTCAGGATTAAGACTTTTCTCTGACTGGTTTCCCGTATATATGGTGTGCAAAAAAATAATAAATTACAAAAAATCCTCCTCGGCTATTTCTGACATGTATTTATGTAGCCGGAAGGATAATGGCCCTGTTATTCCAGTCAGCTGAGTGTCATCCTGTGTCCCTTTTTTTCAGTTCCCAATTATAAATGAATGTCAAGCAATATGTGAATAGTTTGTTGCATTAAAATAGGACCCAACAATAGAGATCTGTTTTCAATAACTGGAATCTGGCATTCCTTCCACGCCAGCTTTTTTCCAAATGGTTTGAGGACGAGTGAAACAAATCCTTTCTATGTAACAGATGAACATGAAACAGCACATTCTGGCAATTCTGTTGCCTAGTTAAGGAAATACAACCACCTCAATAAGTACAAGTGTTTTTTGGGTAAAATAACCACTGAGTCCCCCACTGGTTGCTGTTGTTATTAGGGGATTGTGCAATAAGTGTTGGATTCCTTCCTTTGCCTTCCCAAGGTGATGACTAGAGGTGAGCGAACCTATTAAGGTTCGGGTCCGGTTGCCGAATTAACCCATGGGTGTTCAGGTTCGCATGACTGTGGAGTCGGAGTCGTGGAGTTGGATTTAGGGAAACTGAGGAGTGGTGTTGTACTTTTGGCTTACCGACTTTACAGCCGTGGTTGTGGAGTCGAAGTCTGTGTCCATCTTGGTGGAGTTGGAGTCGGATTTAGGGAAATTGAAGAGTCAGAGTTGGTCTGATGTTTGGCTTACCGACTCCACGGCCCTGCAGGTTCGGTCGCAATGTTGGGGACCTGAATTTGACCCCAGCCATCACTGATTGGCTTGTCGATTCTCTACCCATACACAGCCAGCCATAAGGCAAACATGAGGGAAGGGATTTATATTTTTTAACATCAGCACCAAACTATTGACCAAAGCTCTTCTTTTAACCCCAGTGCAAGCCAATCACACACTGCAAGCAGCACTCACTGCAAGCGGCTCGCACTGCCCCAACCACCAGCGTACCAGAGCACAGCCATGCTGTCTGCAGCACTTTGGACACTGAAGTCTCCAGAGCTCCACTTTTAACCTTATGTGGACATACCTTAATGATTGAGGGTCCTTAATCAGGAAAATTGGGTATTCTAAACCAGCACCAATTTGAAGTGTTGAAACTTGATCTAAAATGTTGTTACTATACATGTAGCATTTTCTAACTGGACACACGTACTACAAAGCAGCAAGATATTGTTATTCAGGAAAATGTAACTTAATACCTGACGTGTCATGTTTACTAATACTTGGATATTTCCACCATTCCCATAGAGAGTGGATGAAGCGGTGGTGTGCTCTTCACCTCTGCTCCATCCCATTTCTGTTTCCAGAATTAAAGAGGGTCCTAGCGATCAGCATGTTATCCTCCATAATGTTTCTAGTTTTCTGCAATAAGATGTTTTTTGGCATCATGGTATAGGTAATATGTTATGTGTTAGGTAGTAATGAGTGAGCACTACCATGCTTGGGTGCTCTGTACTCGTAACAAGCAGTTGGATGCTCAGATGGGCGCGTCTCGAGTCAATGGAAATCAATGAGAAACTCAAACATTTTTCCGGGAACTCTTCTGTAAAAATGCTCGAATTCTCTATTGACTTCCAGTATATTCAGGTACTCATGTCACGCTCATCTGAGCATCCAACTGCTCATTATAAGTACTGAGCACCCAATGATGGTCGTGCTTGCTCATCACTAGTGTTAGGGTTCTTGGAGTCCAAATCTTAGGTAACCTGAACAAAATAGGTGGTCATAGAGATATATTTAGTATATAATCTGTAAATGTGGGGTCCATTATGGTAAATGTTGATGTCTGTCTTGTTTCTTTCAGGATGGTGGTTTGTGAGCACAGCAGAAGAACAAGGTTGGGTTCCTGCCACGTATTTAGATTCTCAGAGTGGAACCAAAGATGATTCTGAAATTAACACTTCTAAACTGGGAGATGGTAAGTAATATGCTTTATATACTGCATATAGATGTGATTTCAGCCCTTTTTATTCTATTTTCAATATGGATTTATTATGTTTATTACACAGGATGTCACTTTATTGCTCAGCGTCTGACACTTTAGCACATTACAGAATCCATTTTACTATTATAGCAGAAGGATAGAGGAAAATGAGTCTCTAACTGCAGTCATAAGACACTCAGAACTGGCATGATATTAGGTAGAAGTAGATTGTGCCACATGGCTGGGTGCCACACAGCTGTAACCTCATACAGTTTGCCACAAATTGAACACCACAATAAAACCGTATTCAGCATACTCCTATGCTTCTCCCAGCTGCAATAAACGGCAACGTACAATTTAAAAAGGTTTTTTTGGGATCAAAATAGTGATGGCCTATCTCTAAAGGGATTTTTCAACCAAGGGCAAACTGTAGGCAAGCTGAGTATCTTGCCGAATACTAACAGTGTGTAATACACACACTGTTAGGATTCAACTCTAGTAGCCAATTTGTGCAATTGTCATGTCACTGTGAGCTTGCGATTTGCTTACTTACTTCTCATCGACTTCTCCCAATAAAACATTCAGAAAGGTGGATTATAAGATAGCTGGCAATGTGAGAATTTGGCGGGCTGCACTGCTAGCTGAAAGTTTGTGTTTTGGTGGAAAACCCCTTTAAGGGTCTCTTACACAAGAACACAGCCCCACCATTGAAATATACCAGGCCGTAGTCTTCTCCTCCACATCATCATCTGTCAGGTTGAGAGTTGTGAGACCTCCCACACATATTAGACTTTTGTTCTTTTGTTGAGTTAGACCATCGTTAGTGTAATGTGTATGGGGTCCTGTAGGATATGTAATGAATTTCAGGTCAGTGTGGGTACAAATCCTGTCTCTCCAAAACCCACCAGCTGTTTGAAGGGTTTGTAGCCCCTGACTAAAATGCTGTGGGCTCATTACTTACAATGCTAAAGAGGTTGTCTACTACTTTAACATTGATGTCCTATCTTTGGGATAGGTCATCCATCCTGATGATTGATTAGGGTGTTAATGTGCAGTAGCCGGCTGTGGCCACTATCAGAAAACGATGCGGCTCTGAATCTGAGCATTACTGGCCTCCTGCTGCCGCCGCCACTGACACTAGCTGATTTGGCAGAGATGCCTGGTGTCAGACCCTGTATGATCAGACATTGATGACCTCTTCTAAGGATAGGCCATACATGCTAAAGTAGGGGACAATCTGTTTACATTAATCTGCCACCATGAAAAGCAGCCCAAAAGTACAAGGTGCAGATAGTGGAACGTCATTACTATCTCTGAACTCAATTTCACTCCTCCTCAGTTTTCTGGCATACATGTTGTGTTCTTCAGTATAATGCATTCCTCTGACTATTAGCTCAGTAACATAGTCCTGTGGACTCCAAATTTCATTTTTAGCTTAAAGAGCATAGACTGTTTGCACACATAGGCTATGTTCACACATTTTCCTGCGGTTTTTGCAGTTTTTTTACTCTTGCAAATTACTTGTGACATATTTTCACAGTGCATATTTAAAGGGATCCTGTCGCCTCCAGAACACCACCTAAACTACCAAAAGATGTCCCTACAGCGTATTATCACTAATCTCACACTCCTTTTGTCTCCTAAAAGCATCCTGTGAAAGTGCATAAAAGCGTTTTAATATACACTCATTAGTGATTATAATTAGCAGGGGCCATATTGTTTAGCCCTTAGGGTGTGTGGTTTTGCAGGCTCCAGGATCCACCCTCTCTCTCTGTCACTCACAGAATAATTATTATTATTATTAGGTACCGTATATACTCGCGTATAAGCCGAGTTTTTCAGCCCAAAAATTGGGCTGAAAAGTCCCCTTCAGCTTATACGCGAGTCATACCAACGGCAGGACGCCCGCCCGCCACCCCCATCAGTATACAGGGCCCCCCTCCTTGCTCCGCAAACCTGTAAAGTAAAATCATTATACTTATCACTGTCCTGTCGCCGCCGTCCCCGCTGCTGCCATCGCGCTCCTCCGGCTTCATCCGTCTTCTTCCGGCTTCCTCTGGTCAGCGCAGGCAATGACGTCATTGTCTGTGCGCCAGAGGAGGAATCCGGAAGACGTTGGATGAAGACGGAGGAGCGCGATGGCAGCGGCAGGGACGGCGGCGACAGGACAGTGATAAGTATAATGATTTTACTTTACAGGTTTGCAGAGCAAGGGGGGGAGCCCTGGATACTGATGGGGGGGGCGCCTGTATACTAATGGGGGTGGCGGGCGGGCTGCTGCTGTATATACCACTGGGGCTGCTGTTTATACCTCTGGGGCTGCCGTATACTACCACTGGGGCTGCTATATACTACTACTGGGGCTGCTGTATATACCTCTGGGGCTGCTGTATACTACCACTGGGGCTGCTGTATATACCTCTGGGGCTGCTGTATACTACCACTGGGGCTGCTGTATATACCTCCGGGGCTGCTGTATATACCTCTGGGGCTGCTGTATACTACCACTGGGGCTGCTGTATATACCTCTGGGGCTGCTGTATACTACCACTGGGGCTGCTGTATATACCTCTGGGGCTGCTGTATATACCTCTGGGGCTGCTGTATACTACCACTGGGGCTGCTGTATACTACCACTGGGGCTGCTGTATACTACCTCTGGGGCTGCTGTATACTACCACTGGGGCTGCTGTATACTACCACTGGGGCTGCTGTATACTACCTCTGGGGCTGCTGTATACTACCACTGGGGCTGCTGTATACTACCACTGGGGCTGCTGTATATACCTCTGGGGCTGCTGTATATACCTCTGGGGCTGTTGTATACTACCACTGGGGCTGCTGTATATGCCTCTGGGGCTGCTGAATACTACCACTAGGGCTGCTGTATATACCTCTGGGACTGCTGTATACCACCACTGGGGAGGCCTGTATACCCCTGGGGGGCCTATATACCACACTGCTGGGGGCTGTATACCTGTGCTGGGGTCCACCCTCGGCTTATACACGAGTCAATAGGTTTTCCCAGATTTTGGGGGCAAAATTAGGGGGGTCAGCTTATACACGGGTCGGCTTATACACGAGTATATACGGTATTTATATAGCACTATTAGGATACATGGCGCTTTACATTTTCGAGGGTAGACAAGTACAAGTGGTCAAAGATGGCCACAAACGAAGACAAACGACGACAAATCCACAATTAGTCATACGGGTACAATAGGGCCGGGGATCCTGTCCGCGAGGGCTCACAGTCTAGAGGATGCAAATCATTAGTCCTGCCTTCAGCTCCACATCACAGCAGAAGCTGCACAGAGAGGCTGGATCATTCAGGCTGCAAAACAACACGTTCTAAGGGGTAAAGAATATAGCCCCTGCTAATTATAATCACTAATGAGTAAGTATTAAAACGTTTTTGTGCACTTTCAAAGGATGCTTTTAGGAGACAAAAGGAGTGTGAGATTAGTGATAGGATGCTGCAGGGACATGTTTTGGTAGCTTAGGAGGCGTTCTGGAGGTGACAGGATCCCTTTAATAAAGTTAGTTTTTGCTCCTACTGTAAAAAGCAACTTTTCATTTGAATTAAAAAAGCTTAGAAAAATGCATGAAGAAAACTTGACCTGTGAACATAGCCTAACTGTGATGGAGTGGCTCAGGTATTTCAATATGTATATTTTCGTTTGTCCAGGCATTATAGTAATTCAGGGCTGAGTTTATGATCACAAATTCCCATTTGGTAATGAGGTTCTACAAATATTAAGAAATTAATCAACACTGAATCTTAGTGTTTCATAAGTGAATATTATTTTAATATAGTATCGACAAAGAGTGGTGTGAAAAAGGTATTGAAAACATCACCAATTTTCCAAGTAAATATATTTCTAAAGTTGCTATTGCTGGTTTGTAAGGCCTTTTTGAGCAGCTGCTCTCCTAATCCGATGAACTTGCCTGGCCGAAACCTTCCTCATTCTGCCTTTATCTGCACTAAGAGGTCTGTGCTCAGAATCAGCCACAAATCTCTTCACAGTACGATGATCACATTTATGTTTAGTGCAATATCTAATGTTTTCATCCCTTGTCCAAGGCATTGCACTATTTCTTGCTTTTCAATAGCAGAGAGATCCTTTTTCTTTCCCATGTTACTTGAAAACTGTGGCCTGCTTAATATTGTGGAACACCCAGTTTTCCTTTTATTCGGCTCACCTACCAAACTAATTATCACAGGTATCTGAGATTGATTTCAGTGATCCAAAGAACCCCAAGACCCAATACCATGAATGGGTTTCATTCACAAAAAAAAAACTCTATGACACTTAAAACCAATTTGCATAATAGTTTGGAACATGGTGTAACCTTTTAGAGAGGCTGTCTGGCATATAACAGATTTGTAAAAAGGAGCCCAGGATAAAATACCCTCTAGAAAATACCTACAGAAACGTTCCCTTGTCACATATTACTGGTGTCCACTGTTTCGGTGCTCCTTCGACCTCTTGTTTATGTTGGTTGCTTTAAATTGTTATATCCTCCAATAAAAATATACTTAGGGACTGTTTTTTGTCCGTCTTCATTGGACATCAGTGGCTGCTGAGGAAGGACACAATGACATAACATGATGTCACATGGAGGCCGCAGGATAACCGAGGAGTGAGTAAACTGGCGATGTCAAGCAAAGGAAGGTTTCTGAAAGTCATCATATAAAGGCTTGACAAATATTTTAAAAAAAATAATAATAATACCCAGAACATATCAGCTTGGAATTGTTTTTAAGCTGGTTGCAAATAGTGACATATCTCTCTAATGTCTGTACATAGGGAGCACCCTGTCAATCAACAAGAGCAAGGCGGAGAGAAGCTGGCTGCAGACTGTATCAGACTAATCAGGTCTTTTCCTGTAGCCCCGGCCGCCTCTTCAAGCTATATTTCTTTTTAAGACACCACATCATTTCAGAGTAACATATATACCTTGCCAGTAGTTGTGCAGCCAGCTATCTCATTCATGTTGCCTGTGGTTTGGGCACCATTGATTTAATAACAGGTTCCCTTTAATTGAGTACAGATAAAAGCTGCTCCGTCATTTTTCAGTCAGCAGTGTTCCTCGTCAATAAGAACGTATACCTCTATTTTGGATATTTTTTTTTATAATTATTTCTAAATCTCCTATTTAATCCGCTCAAATGAAATGGATAAAGTTCTAAAATGTTGTAGAACCCCTTTAATCACACCCCAAAATGAACACAGACCGCACACAACACCCTGTAAAATGATACCAGAACACCTAAATGAAGATATATAGACCCCAGCTCAGCTCTTTGCACATGAAGCCCAAGTATACTACTAGTACATCTCAATGAATTAGAATATAATCAAAAATCAATATCATATTGCCATGTTTCTGGGCGTTTCTGGGAGCCCTGAAACACGATGACTAATAAATCAGTATTATACTCGCCCTTTGAGGTCTTGTGGAATATGGCAGTGCGGTTTTTAATGCTTCCTCCTCCCTACTTTTCTGAAATAATCATTTTTTAATTGGCTGTAAGCCATAATCATCAACATTAACATAAATAAACACATGAAATCGATCACTCTGTGTGTAATGACTCTATATAATATATGTGTTTCACTTTATGTATTGAATTACTGAAATAAATTAACTTTTTGATGATATTCTGATTCATTGAGATGGACTTGTATATCCTGGTTCACCAGTGATGAAGGCAGCCTATTCTAGGTTTCCCCCATAGTTCTGATGCACAAGGTCTAGAGTACTACAGTCAAGAATGAAGTTTGGGGAAACCTTCTCTCTCGGCAGAGATTCCAACTCCAACAGGGAAGCATAAGCCATCTCTTCCAGAGTATGGACATCTCTTAAGGCACTGTTACACGGGGCAACATCTCCGGTAAGATCGCCGGCAACTCAGGGGCGTGGCCAAGTTGCGGCAATATCGCTGGTGAGTTGCCCCATGTAACAGGGTGATTTCAATGGCGATAGTTGCTTCAGCTGTGTTTTTGTCACAGTTTATTGTATATTTTCTTGCAGCCTACTGTTTTGGCTGGTACTGTTCATTTCCAGAAATGTATGGGCATTATTTTTCCAATGTAATGACAATGATTTGTGTTAAAAATGTCAAAAATCAACATTTTGTCAATCTGTTCTCAATGCTGGACCCAGGAAAGATGAGTAAAGATCAATTTAAGAAACTAAAACCTTGTAAAATGAATTGGAAGAACATGTTATAGGCAACCAAAATATGGACAGACATGAGATTCATACAGAGACGTAGCTTGAACTTTTTGGTTTCCTCTCCAAAATCCATTGTCTGCCATCCATGGTACTGGTGTCTTATGTGACATAGAGGCCTTTCATCCATGCATCCATTCACAATTACAAGCCATGTATTTGTAGGACAAAACACATGAGCCTTTACCGAAACTGTGACTTTTCTCTCTATATAATGTGCAGTAACTCCCATTAAGTGTTGTTCATCTACTCATCTCCCATTTTAACCAGTTTCTATATTTTACGTTAACATTATTTTAATGGTTCATATAATTTTGTTTCTCGATTTTATTCACATCCTCCTGTCATGTTTTTTTCTTTGTTTGTCTCCTCATCTTCACATCCATCACCATTAGTAACTAAGAGGCGCAAGGCTCATCTACGGCGCTTGGACCGGCGTTGGACGCTGGGCGGCATTGTCAACAGGCAACAAAGCCGAGGTGAATGGAACATTTTAGAGTATGCTGGATGTGCTTGTATATATTTACACCATCAGCTGTTTCTCAGGGGCCGCTCAATCACGTGCATGTTGATGCTGTTTCTATTCTTGACCAGAACTAACCATTTTTGCATCCCACCATGTCAACCGCTTCCTCATGTCTTATTGCTGTACTCTTCAGCATATGATTTTCTTATGGACTCAAGAATATTAACATCTTATAAAGTGATTGTATACTGCTAGGATATTATCCAACAGAAAAACTTGGAAGGGAATGCAGATCCTCTAGATCAGGGGTGAGGAACTCCAGTCCTCGAGGGCCGCCAACAAGTCACGTTTTCAGGATTCCCATAGTATTGCACAGGTGACAATTGAATCACCTGCACTGATGATGATTTCAACCCCAGTGTAATGCTTAGGAAATCCTGAAAACCTGCACTGTTTGTGGCCCTTGAGGAATGGAGTTCCCCACCCCTGCTCTAGATCATAACTTTATACCATCACTTTAAAAGATAGGGAAAACGTCACATTATTCAATGTCTAAAGCATATGTCTACAGCGTGATATTGTATTAATTATATATATGTCAATCCTGGCTTAAATCCTATAGTATATTGAGGTGTCACAATCATAAGTCTGCAGGCTTCAGAGCTAAAATCCTAAAGCATTCCCAATTGATTTAAAGGATTTGTCCTTGGCCAGCCCCTTCTCAATCCATATCTTTCCCCCTTTTAAAATGACACTTAAAGTACCGTTACACGGTACAATATCATGACCGATATCGCTCAAACGTCACAGGTTTGGAGTCGTTCAAGCGACATCGTTACTACTTCGTTGCTTGTGACACCGAGATTCAATTACGATAAATCGTTGGATCGTTGATCGCAGATTTGAGAACATGTTCTCAAATCAAACAATCCATGATCAGCCAACCTGCTGCATTGTTCTATGTGACACCACAATAACGATGTTGTTAACGACTTCGCCTATTCACAACAGTGAACAAGTATCGTTCGCTGGGTTGTGCGAACGATAGCTGCTCGCTGGATCGTTGGTGCGTCATGCACGATATCTAGGCGTGTGACATCTTACCAATGATCACTAAATGATGTCCTAATGACCGTGCGCCCCCAAGATCATTAGTGATATCGTTTCAACATTGAAGCGTGTAATAGTACCTTTTATACTCACCTCGATAGCCAGTGCCATTACAGCAGTGTTTGCACCGTTTCTCTTGGAATCATGTAACAATCTTAGGTCCCACGAGTCCTGCGACCAATTAGTGTCTGCTTCACTCTTCCCTGTGTACCAAACTAGTACACACACACACCCAGCTTTGCAACACCAAACAGGTAACCTTCTAGCTCTCTGGCACACAGAGGGTAACACAGCTTAGGTCTACTTTTCCTCTTCAATGTTTGGGTACATTTAGAGCAGCAAAAAATAAACTTATTGCCTGGATTCAAAGTTTAGCATTATACATGTCAGTCTCAATGAAAGGGTGTAGTGGAATAAGGGGCACATGATTCTTTAAGAGGCACATGCCACTAAATGAATCAGGGATCTCTTAAAAGGGCAGTGTTACTGCATGTGCATCACCAAAAATCAGTGAATAGAGTAACATTTCTGGCATAAGGTATGCCACAACTGATCATAAGTTAGATGGTCGAGTGTTGCTACATCCCCTGTCCTGCCCCAACCTGGCCCACTTTGGCAAAGGTGGAAAAACGTGGCATGAAACCCGCAGATTTTGAGCACCCTGCTGTAGGACCAGTATACAATAGTTGACACCACTTGACCCTGAGACTAGAACCTCCTAATGAAGTAGCACTTTGCTTGACTTTTGCAACTTTTTAAGGTATTTTTTGCTGGAATTCTGAATAAACACCGTCATGAATCGGGGGCCATTAAATGTTAATATACAAAAGGTACAGTGCTTACAAAAATGACAGGTGGATGGAATAACAAAGAAATATAAAGCAACTGCAGGCCTCCAGCGAATTCAGGCAGGGCAGGTAAGTATAAACCCAGACGTCTTCTTTATTTTATTGATTGAAACATGGAGATGCAGGCGGTGGGTACCCCAGAGGGAAGGATAGGTGATCCCACACGCTTCAACTTAAAAAGACTTAATCATCAATCCATGATTAAGACATGTTAAGTGAAACATTGTGGGATCATCTCTCCTTCCCACTGGGGTACCCACCGCCTGCATCTCCATGTTTCAATCAATAAAATAAAGACTTCTGGTTTTATACTTACCTGCTCTGCCAGATTTTGCTAGAGAACTTCAGTTGCTTTTGGACTTCTATCCTCCATGACCGGGGCTGCTATGTCCGATAGTGTCTACCAAGGACACTTAGGGGTGAGCTGAATCTCCTCTACTATACACACAAAACAGTACAAAAATAAAAGGGATACATAAAGAAAGCTGGACTGATAAGATTGGTGAGCGATAACAGATCTACAATATTCATTGTTTCTTCTGGGTCTGACATTGGCCACTTGTGGATGAGATATATGAAAAGACTTCAGTCAAGACCCTAAAATATTTTGCTATCCTGCAAGTTTGTTAGCAGATGAAATGGCAAACACAGGCTGTGATCAAATGCAAGATCAGATTCTGTCCAGTTATTACTGCTGAGTATTCTAACATTGAGAAGTAACTGACGTTTTATTTTAGAAATCACTAGTACACAGGAAAATAAGAAATGTTGTAATATATCCTATCAAAGACCTCATGACATATGCGCTTTGCAGCTTGTTGTATATAGGACAATGTAGGAGCAGGCCCATCAGGGGGCAATACTTATCCTTGTCCATCTCTGAAAGTGTCTACAGCAAACGACCCATCAAGGCCCAACTGCAACTTAGGCTGCTTTCACATAACGATTTTCGGTCATCCGATTGCATCCGTTTCAAAACGGATACAATCGGATCCGAAATCGGACCCCATGTTCCCCTATGGGAATCGGATGGGATCGGATGTGCCACTATTAGCATCCGATTTTGGCACCATCCGATCCCATCCGATGTAATCACGGGCACAAAATCGTAGCCTGCTACGATTTTGTGTTCGTGACTCACATCGGACAGCCTCGGATCACTGCTGATCCGAGGCTGTCCGAGGGCCCACAACATGGGAGCCTATGGACATTGGATCCGAGCTCACCTCGGATCCGATGTCTGCTCCGTATCCCCTGTCTTTTCCTGCTCTGCTCCTCCATCTTCTGCCCTCTCCTATTCTATATGCTGTCCCCCCGCTATTCTGTTTTGTGTCCCCCGCTTCTATATCCTCATCTATCCCTATCCTGTCCCCTGTCCTCTTCCCTGTCCTCTCCCTGTGTGTAAAAAAATAAAAAAACCTCCTCCGGGAGCATACATCACCTGTCACCGGCTCCAACGCTGCACACGATCAGGGCAGAAGAGCCTGTGATGATGTAAGAGACCCGGTCAGCTGACCGGGTCATGTGACTCTGACATCATCACAGGTCCTTCAGTCTTGATGGTGCTGCAGCATTGGAGCCGGTGACAGGTGATGTATCCTCCGGCAGGAGGTTTTTTTATTTTTTTACACACAGGGAGAGGACAGGGGACAGGATAGGGATAGAGGAGGATAGAATAGCGGGGGCACAGCAAAGAATAGCGGGGGGACAGAGTAGCATAGGAGAGGGAAGGAGATGGAGGAGGCAGGAGTAGGGAGAGACAGGGGACCGCAGGATCCACACGGATCCTGCAGATCAGATGGCTATTTGCCATCCGATTGCAGGGATCCGTATGGATCCGTGCCTGTCCGTGGGGTCCCCCTTCAAAGTCGGATCCCACGTACAGGCACAAAATCGTAGTGTGAAACCAGCCTTACTCAACTTTAAAGCGATTGTTCCAAGTTTGGAAGTTATTCCTTATCCTAAAGATAGGAGATATCTTCCTGACTTCTGGAGGTCCGCCCAAGATCTCGAGATATTCAAACACAACACTGGTTATCCCAAAGATCAGTGTTTCTCAACTCCAGTCCTCTAGGCCCACCAACAGTACAGGTTTTCAGGGTTTCCTTAGCAATGCACAGGTGACCCCTGTGCAATGCTAAGGAAATCCTGAAAACATGCACTGATGGTGGCTGTTGAGGACAGGGGTGCACCGAGCCCCACCGCCGCCTGAGCCGCGGCACTTATTACGGGGGGGGGGGTGCTATTGAAGCCTGGGGCTGCCGCCCCTTCTACTGTGACCGGGTCGCCACTGCCGCCTGAGCCGCGGCAGTGATTGCTGCCCGCGGCCGTGAGTACCGGGGGGGGGGGGGGTGCTACTGATGCCTGGGGCCCCTGCCGCCCCTTCTGTGCCTCTACCCCGGCGTACCCCGGCGGTCGCCGCTTACCTCCGGTGCTCGGGGTGAGCGGCCGGCGCCATGACAGGGGGAGGCTGTTTGCATTGAGGCGCTGCCCCCTTCTGCACAGCCGCTCCCCCTGCCGGCTGCCGCCTGAATGACAGGGCTCACACTGTCCAATGGACGGTGCGGCCCTGGTTGAGGACTGGAGTTGACGAACACTGCCATAGAAAATGAAAGGAGTAGATATCTGCATGCATGTCCTTTGCTTCATCAAGATAGGATATTTAGAGCCCCGTTTATTGATTCAATATGAGATCCTTTGGTCAGAACCCCAGAGATTGACAGGTTATCTCTTATCTTATGGAGCATAACTTGCTCAACCTATTTAAAGGATTGGCTTCTTACAATGTAATTCCAAACACCACAGAGAACCTATAAAGGTCTTGTAGAGTCCATGCTTCAATCAACATGAGATGTGTTGGTGTGACGACTAATGATCCACTCAATAGTAGGCAGGTGATTTTAACATTATGACTTTTTGGTGAATTTGTTAATAAATAGTTATATATGACTGAATATTCCAACAAGTATCGTGCAAACTGTAAAATATACATGAAACCATCACGAAGTGCTAAGGAACACATAAGGTTCCTATATGGATAATGAGCTCCAGGCTCTCTACGGTTTCCTCCTTTACACCCACATCCCAGTCATAGCAAACACACAGTTTCCTGATTAACAATTCATCACTCCCCTTTGTTTTTTTTTTTAAATAAGAGCAATAAAAATATGCATAAAACCGCAGTCTCCATCAGTATAGAAATTCCGCTCCCTCTGGGAAAGGCTTTTCCCAGTGCAGAGCGTCGAGCAGGATAAGGGATATGAAGACTCGGAGAGATTGTTGACTGATGGAAAATATTTGAGAATCAAGTCTAGCTGCGGTCTCGGGCGCAACACAAGTTTTCTGTTAATTTGTTAATAATATTCAATATCGGGCTAAATTCTAGTTGGCTTTCAGCTCCATCTGTATACTTTTATTAGGGACGTTCAGAAATGTAAAATAATAATGACATTGGAAAGTCTTAATATCAAATCTTATTTACCTTTTACTGGCCCTTGATTTGCGGACAAATATGTATTTTATACTCAGACATATTGATGATTTACGCAATCATCTTCTTGTCTTATTAATATTTTGAGGCCTTTATGGCAACTCTTCACTCAGGGACAAAAAAAAGTTGGCTATACATTTTTCATGTGTAGACACCCTACCTGGTGTCTGCTATCTGCCTTCGAAGCCTCCTCCACTCAGATCGGTATTTTATTTCTTCCTATTTTGTCAATGGCCACCATAGTGGACCAGAGAGAGCAGTGGTAAGTCTCAACTAGACTTCCCTTGTTTTATTCCACAACTCAGGAAGGGCAGAGATGGTACTTCCTATAGCACTGCAACGCCTTTCTTAGAATCAGCAGGAAAGGAACACCGATATGAGCGGTAGAGGCTCTGGAAGGCAAACAGAACAATCTAGGTAGGTTAATATACATGAGTCAAGTGTCAGCATTACAGTACCTTGTGGCCACTGTAGGATATGTTATAGTGAATGACTTTAATTCACATAAATTTCCAATGAAGTAACAGTTGGCTTTGCCACAGTGAGAAACGTGATTACTTTGCAGATCTCCACTCACTTTCGAAGGGAAGGAGGTCCTGAGTGTGGCCCCCTGAGAACACCCATATGGCTATTACGGTAAAGAAGGTCTCTTTAATACTTGATCACCGGTTATCATGCTGGGGCAGTCTACAGTAGCTGACACCACTTGACCCTGAGACTGTAAAACCCTTAATAAAGTTGCGCTTGGGCTAAGAAGGTTGTATTTGAGGTTGAATCTCCAGTTATAACTGAGCTTCCAAATGTGCTTAAATATAGCAGATGGTTCTCCCTCGACATCTTTTCCTTCCCCAATTGGTTAAACTGGCTTACACTCGTGGGTTAACTCAGACCACTGTGTGGAACATAATAGTGTTCCTTGATTTTTAGAGTCCATAATTATAATCATTTGGAAATTCCATGCTATATTCTCAATACACCATAAAAATAGCCGTAAAAAGAATGAGAATGCAAAGCCAATTTCATAAGAGCCTAAGTGTTTCCTAATGATGGAGACCACATTGTGTTTGTTTATATACAGTTTCTTTGTTTACCTCCTTGGCTTTCATGATTTTTTTAATGGGTTTTTATGCAGATGTAAGCAAAAGAATAATTTTTAATAAATGATGTGCTTCCCAACAATGAATAACAACCATGGAATATGTTTGCCACATGCTGAACCTTCCAAGTATGTCCTTGATGCTGTTCCACACCAGTAATTATTGCATATTCTGTGGTCGTTCTATCACGAGTCGCCAGTCCAGTCTTGCCATCCGTATTTCACAGAAACTTCTATTGCTCTTGAGCACATTACTGAGAATGTACCCAATGCTGGAGCTATGGAAATAAGATTGTATAATGTAATCGCTGGATTATACAAATTACAGCCATATGTGTGTTGCACGTTGGTGAATAAACACATGCTTGACGTAAACCAACAGCATCACTTTGTTAAATGGAATTTCTCAGATTAGAATTTAGGGTTTTCTATCTTTCGACAAACAGTACCCCTCCTTTCCGTGGGCTGCGTCTTGTATTACAGCTCAAACTCATTTTATAAAAGGCGTGTCTACTACTAGGACAACCCTTTTTTGCATTCACATGTTTCTGTCATGTAAAAGAGCCTGTACTCACCTCCCGTGCTGGCACCATTCTAACGGTGTCTGTAATTGCAGTTCTGGGGCGCACGTGACATTGTGACGTCAAGCGAACCCTGCAACCAATTGCTGCCGACTTCCTTTTCCCCACCTTTGGACTCACGAGAGCCCCTGAACTGTGATTACCAACACCATTGGAATGGTGCCAACACGGGTGTTGGGTACAGGGCCTCTTATGTTACCTGGTGGAGACATGAGGAATCAAAAGGGTTGTCCTAGTAATGGATAACCCTTTAATGTGTATACAGGCTCATTACACGGCATTTGCTATGTTTTTTGATTTTTCGGGTTCAATGGTAATCAGATCCCTGCTTCATGGTCAATATTTCCTTAACCTCTTAGTGACGGCCCACTGTAAATAAAACGGCGGCATTACAGAGTCCTTATTCTGTTCTGACGTGAAAATAAGTCAGAACAGAAAAAACCCTGTAGCGCCCCCCAGTGTCGGAAAATCTCCAGGGTATCAGCTACTGGGGGTATCTGAGACCCTGCAGATCATGAATCGGGCCGATTTTTACCAGTAACGGCCATGTGATCACAGTTATACACCGTTGATCACATAAACATACATTGAATTGCCGGTAAAATAACTATTTCTCTGTCATGCCACAGGATCACACCTGTTGCATGACAGAGAAATATCTGTCCCTGTCCCCCAGTACCGGTACACAGCCCCCGGTATCGGTACTCAGCCCCCACCCCCTCCCCTTTTCCTAAAATGGCGCCGCAGCGCGCCAATAGCAGCGCTGGCAGCCGCCTGCAGCCCCCTGCTGTGTATTCCTCTCTAATGTGACATGTCACATCAGAGAGGAACAGCCCCCGAGTCCCCTTAGTCCCCCCAGCTCCGGTCCGCACGCGCACCCCCCTCCATCGTCGTCATCATCTCCCTCCCATCTGACAGCTCAGAAAGCTCATCCTTTATTTACTGTATATTGAAGTATTAATCTACATAGTAATCCTGACTGTGGTGATAATGAGACTGTTGAAACGTGTTCTGTTCAGAAGAAGGTATGAGTCTAGTATAAGGCCTAGTAACCTGTGTGAAAATTACAAGAGTTCAGATTTTTTTAGTAATATGAGGCGATATAAAGAATTGAAAAATGCATTATAAAATAAATGTCCCATAAAAATCTCCTTTAAACAATAGGTAATTTTTTGGATGACACATTTCCTTTAAAGGTGTCTTCTCATACATTTAAATTGATGAGGTTCACACCCGGGGCACCCCAACTGATAAGTTGTTTTCGCCGATGATAGCTGCTGGATGTGAACAATGTATGAACAAAACACAGTTGTATATTAGGCAAAACTTCCTTATACTCACTTACTGTATTTCCACACAAATAACTGGACCAGAATGGTGACCGGTCTGCAAGCCATGTCCTATGAGGAACGGTTACAGGATTTGAGAATGTGTAGCTTGCAAAAAAGAAGACTGAAAGGATACTTAATAGCTGCGTACAAATATCCCAGGGGCTGTCACACTGTAGAGGGCTCAGCTTTATTCACATTTGCGCAATGAAAGACTAGAAGCAATGGGATGAAACTGAATGGGAGGAGACACAGATTAGATATTAGAAAAAACGTTTTGACAGTAAAGGTACCTTTACACGCCACCACTGCGTGGTAGCAACTGGCCTGGCAATAGGGATTTTTGTGTCTGCTGCCTTGAAATTGCTACGAAGTTGCGGCGTGTAATTTGGGAAAGTGATCGGGTTTCTCGCAGTTGCTTTGGATACCTGTTTCCGAGCCATTTTCTGAAATCCAAGGCAACACAAAGGGACTATTGTCATGGTAGTGGCGTGTAAATGGGGGATAGGGATGGAATCAGCGTCACCTAGTGATTTCCCAGGGACGTGACACAGCCTCATGGATACCGCGCCCCATCAGCGATCATTGGTGGGGGCTACTGTGTTATTATTGGCTGTCTCTTTACAGGGCGCCATATTTAAAGAGCTGTCCATTTACACTACACAATTGCAATGGTGTCATGCATTAGCCAGCCTTCCTGCGCAGGCTGGCCAAACATGACGCTATTGCGTTGTCCAATCAGCGTGTTAGCATCACGGAATACACAACTTTGTCACGCCTATGTTCTTGCGGCGCTAAAGATGTACGCCCATATTCCTTTGTGGATAGCGGCGTGTGAAGCGGCGACGGTATTCAACAGCAAGTTATTCGCAGGATCTGTAGGAACTTCCGGGGAACCACGATACCTTGAGTTGACAACGCAATGGCAGTGTGTACATGCGGCATCGGCGATCGTTGGCAACCGTTAAAAACGTGCACGTACGGTTGATACCGGTTGCCAGTGATAGTGGTGGCGTGTATAGGTACCTTAAGGGTGATCAATGAGTGGAACAGGCAGCCACGAGAGGTGGTGAGTTCTCCTACCATGGAAGCCTTCACACAGAGGCTGGACAGACATTTGTCTGGGATGATTTAGTGAATCCTGCTTTGAGCAGGGGGTGGAGCAAATGACCCAGGAGGTCCCTTCCAACTCTACCATTCCAAATTTACTTTCTTGCTTTGAAACAAAAAAAACTAAGCTCAGTCTAAGCACTATAATTCCCATCTTTGAAATATGGGCTTTTACTTTTGTGACTATTTTGTCACGTGAAAGTCTTGAGTTCCAGCCAGTCCATTACATCAGTGCTCCATTCCTTGTACGGTTCACCGGACCTGCAATAGCCAAATACAGTTTGTTCTATGCACTGGCATAGCATAAACATTTCAAAGTCATATTCAACCACAGGGACATTTTGAACTTCTAAACAACTCTAGACACTAAGAACATCCAACAAATAATTTATAAAGGAGGAATATACAATATTTTAACTGTTTTCCTACTACAGTGGTCACAGATACAGACTTCAAGCACCAATCCAGAATTAAATTTTTTTCAGCACTGGAGTGGAAAGGGAACTTGTCATCCAAAATCAGGTTCCTAACCTCTTAATACCTGTCCCTGCAGCCTTACAGTACTATCTAAAACATCCCTATCTGAACTTTTATAGTAATATAGGAGTAGAATAAACTAGTTTGCCAACTTACAAAATCCAGGACAGTGGGGCGTTCCTCGCGGCGTCTGTGTGTTTTTGCCGCAACTGCCACATTTTTCAAAAAACCCCAGTGTGAAAGGACCCTTAGGGCAGTTACCGCATAACAGCCGCACTTGTGGTTCACTTGCGGCAAGCCCCATGCAATGTCTTTGGGGCTTGCGGTAAGTGTGCGGCAAGTGTGGCTTCAGCACTTGCAGCAGATGCGGCCGTGAGAAAAACGCGTTTATTATTTTTAACCCCTGCCTTACTTAATTTTACATACATTGCGGAAGTAAAATTAGATGGTTAGGAGCAGTTTTACTGTACTGAGCATGCTCAGTACAGTAAAATTGGGTCCGAGGACACATCAGATGTGTCCATAGGGCCATTATGTTAAAAACATCGGACCGAATCGGATGTGCACTAAATGGCATCCGATTTGGTCCAATTCGATTTTGTCCGATTTTATTTTCGATGCAAAAATCGGAGCACGCTCCCATTTTTGCACCGATAAAAAAATCAGACAAAATCGGATTGGACCAAATCAGATGCCATTTAGTGCACATCCGATTCGGTCCGATGCATAGGGCTGCATGGGGGCCAAAATCGTTGCGATGCTGTCCGATTTTTATCGGACAGCATCGGAAAACAGAAAATCGTAGTGTGAAAGTAGCCTAATTTGTCGGCCTATAAGCACAGAACGATCTGTTACTGATCGTTATGTGTATAAGCAGGCTATTAACCCCTTCAGGACCCAGCCTATTTTGACCCTAAAGACCTTGGCATTTTTTGCAATTCTGACCAGTGTCCCTTTATGAGGTTATAACTCGGGAACGCTTCAACCGATCCTAGCGATTCTGAGATTGTTTTTTCGTGACACATTGGGCTTCATGCTAGTATTAAATTTAAGTCGATAATTTTTGTGTTTATTTGTGAAAAAATCAAAAATATGGCAAAAATTTTGAAAATTTCACAATTTTCACATTTTTTTTTTTTTTTTCTGATAAACCAGAGAGATATGTGACAGAAAAAAGTTATTAAATAATATTTCCCACATGTCTACTTCACATCAGCACAATTTTGGAAAAAAAAAAATTTTTTGGTAGGACGTTATAAGGGTTCAAAGTTCATGAGCAATTTTTCATTTTTCAACCAAAATTTACAAAACCATTTTTTTTAGTGACCACATCCCATTTGAAGTCCTTTTGAGGGGTGTACATGACAGAAAACACCCAAAAGTGACACCATTCCAAAAACTGTACCCCTCAAGCTACTCAAAACTATATCCAAAAAGATGATTAACCCTTCCGGTGCTTCACAGGACCTAAGGCAAAGTGGAAACAAAAAATGGATATTTTAATTATTTTCTCAAAAATGTTCTTTTAGCCTCAATTCTTTCATTTTCACATGGGCAACGGGGTAAAATGGATCTTAAAATGTGTTGTGCAAATTCTCCCGAGTACACCGATACCTCATATATGGTCATAAACCACTGTTTGGGTGCACGGCAGGGCTCAGAAGGGAAGGAGCGCAATTTGAATTTTGGAGCTAATTTTACATCCAAAAAGTGAAATGGCGCTCCTTCCCTTCTGAGCCCTGCTGTGTGCCCAAACAGTGGTTTATGACCACATATAAGGTATCGGTGTACTCAGGAGAAATTGCCCAACAAATTTTAGGATGAATTTTATGCTGTTGCCATGTGAAAACGAAAAAATTTAGGCTAAAAAAATTTTTTGTGAAAAAAAAAAGTACTATTTCATTTTCACAGATCAATTTGTAAAGCACCTGGGGGTTCAATATGCTCACTACCCATCTAGATATGTTCCCTGGGGGGTCTAGTTTCCAAAATGGGGTCACTTGTGGGGGAGCTCTAATGTTTTGGCACACAGGGGCTCTCCAAAAGCGACATGGTGTCCGCTAACAATTTGAATAAAAATCAGCTCAAATTGTTAGCGGACACCATGTTGCGTTTGGTGAGCCCCTGTGTGCCTAAACATTGGAGCTCCCCCACAAGTGACCCCATTTTGGAAACTAGACCCCCCAGGGAACGTATCTAGATGCATAGTGAGTACTTTGAACCCCCAGGTGCTTCACAAATTCATCCATAAAAATGAAAAAGCACTTTTTTTTTCCACAAAAATTTATTTTTTCATTATTATGGACCAATTTGTGAAGCACCTGGGGGTTCAAAGTGCTCACTATGCAGCTACATATGTTCCCTGGGGGTCTAGTTTCCAAAATGGCGTCACTTGTGGGGAGCTCCAATGTGGAGACGCACAGGGGCTCTCCAAACACGACATGGTGTCCGCTAACAATTTGAATGCAAAATGAGCTCAAATTGTTAGCGGACACCATGTTGCGTTTGGTGAGCCCCTGTGTGCCTAAACATTGGGGCTCCCCCACAAGTGACCCCATTTTGGAAACTAGACCCCCCAGGGAACGTATCTAGATGCATAGTGAGCACTTTAAAGCCCCAGGTGCTTCACAAATTCATCCATAAAAATGAAAAAGCACTTTCTTTTCCACAAAAATTTTCTTTCTTCATTATTATGGACCAATTTGTGAAGCACCTGGGGGTTCAAAGTGCTCACTATGCAGCTAGATATATTCCTTGGGGGGTCTAGTTTCCAAAATGGGGTCACTTGTGGAGGAGCTCCAATGTGGAGACGCACAGGGGCTCTCCAAACACGACATGGTGTCCGCTAACAATTTGAATGCAAAATGAGCTCAAATTGTTAGCGGACACCATGTCACGTTTGGTGAGCCCCTGTGTGCCTAAACATTGGGGCTCCCCCACAAGTGACCCCATTTTGGAAACTAGACCCCCCAGGGAACGTATCTAGATGCATAGTGAGCACTTTGAACCCCCAGGTGCTTCACAAATTTATCTGTAAAAATGAAAAAGTACTTGTTTTCCCGCAAAAAAATTTTTTTTCCATTAATTTGTGAAGCACCTGGGGGGTCAATATGCTCACTATCCATCTAGATAAGTTCCCTGGGGGGTCTAGTTTCCAAAATGGGGTCACTTGTGGGGGAGCTCTAATGCTCTAATGTTTAGGCACACAGGGGCTCTCCATATGCGACATGGTGTCCGCTAACAATTGGAATTGTTAGCGGACACCATATTGCGTATGGAGAGCGTCTGTGTGACTAAACATTAGAGCTCCCCCACAAGTGACCCCATTTTGTAAACTAGACCCCCCAAGGAATGTATCTAGATGCATAGTGTGCACTTTGAACCTCCAGGTGCTTCACAAATTGATCTGTAAAAATGAAAAAATAATTTTTTTGTGGAAAAAAAGTACTTTTTTATTTTTATGGATCAATTTGTGAAGCACTTGGGGGTTCAAAGTGCTCACTATGCATCTAGATACGTTCCTTGGGGGGTCTAGTTTCCAAAATGGGGTCACTTGTGGGGGAGCTCCAATGTGTAGACACACAGGGGCTCTCCATACGCAACCTGGTGTTTGCCAACAATTGGAATTGTTAGCGGACACCAGGTCGCGTATGGAGAGCCCCTGTGTGCCTAAACATTGGAGCTCCCCCCCAAGTGACCCCATTTTGGAAACTAGACCCCCCAGGGAACATATCTAGATGCACAGTGAGCACTTTGAACCACCATGTGCTTCACAAATTGAGACGTATTAATGAATAAAGAAACTTTTTGTGAAAAAACATACTAGTCTAGTAGTTGCAATTCGCAGCATAGGGGACCCATGGGGCTCTGCCATATTTTTGGTCCAGCCAGGTACAACTTGGCAGCTACGGACTGCCACCCACCCCCAGCTGCCTCGTCATACCTGGCTGGAACCAAAAATACAGCGAAGCCCATTTTTTTTAAATTTCTAGAACTAATTCTAGAAAAAAAATTACGTGGGGCTCCGCCATATTTTTGGTCCAGCCAGGTACAACTAGGCAGCTGGGGGCTGGAATCCTCAGCATAGAGAGGCCCAAGCGTTCTGGGCCCCCCATGCTGCGAATTGCAGCCCGCAGCCGCCCCAGAAAATGGCGCATTCATTGAAGCGCCATTTTCTGGCGCTGTACCCACGCTCTTCCAGTTGCCCTGGTGCCGGTGGCTAACTGGGTAATAAAGGGGTTAATGCCACCTTTTTATTGGCAGCTGGCACTAAGCCCGAGATTCATAATATAGGGCCAATGTTAGACCCGCCATTAGGAATCTCTGGTAAACAGAAAATACACACAGAGAAAAATCTTTTTATTTGAAAAAAAAACAGACACAATTCGGACTCCATCTTTATTATAAAAAGATCCGACGTAGTCCACAACGAAGGTCCCACGACGCTCGATCGCTCCGACGTAGTCCACAACGAAGGTCCCACGACGCTCGATCACCTTTGCTTTCAGATCGCTACTCTGGAGCCCGATCCGCCAGCATGGTGATCGAGCTGCAGAAAGTGATCTGACACCCCGGGCGCAGTGACCCATTATGTGCATCACTGCGCCTGGGCTGCCAGATCACTTTCCGCAGCTCGATCCCCATGCATGGGGATCGAGCTGCGGAAAGCGATCTGGCAGCACAGGCGCATTGACCCACTATGTGCATCACTGCGTCCGGGCTGTCAGATTGCTTTCTGCAGCTCGATGCCCATGCAGGGAGATCAGGCTGCAGAGCAGCGATCTAAGAGCCTGGGCGCAGTGACCCACTATGTGCATCACTGCGCCTGGGCTGCCAGATCGCTTTCCGCAGCTCGATCCCCATGCATGGGGATCGAGCTGCGGAAAGCGATCTGGCAGCACAGGCGCATTGACCCACTATGTGCATCACTGCGTCCGGGCTGTCAGAATGCTTTCTGCAGCTCGATGCCCATGCAGGGAGATCGGGCTGCAGAGCAGCGATCTAAGAGCCTGGGCGCAGTGACCCACTATGTGCATCACTGCGCCTGGGCTGCCAGATCGCTTTCCGCAGCTCGATCCCCATGCATGGGGATCGAGCTGCGGAAAGCGATCTGGCAGCACAGGCGCATTGACCCACTATGTGCATCACTGCGTCCGGGCTGTCAGATTGCTTTCTGCAGCTCGATGCCCATGCAGGGAGATCGGGCTGCAGAGCAGCGATCTAAGAGCCTGGGCGCAGTGACCCACTATGTGCATCACTGCGCCCTAGCTGTTAGATAGCTTCCTGCAGCTCGATCCCCATGCATGGGGATCGAGCTGCGGAAAGCGATCTGGCAGCCCAGGCGCAGTGATGCACATAGTGGGTCACTGCGCCCGGGGTGTCAGATCACTTTCTGCAGCTAGATCCTCAGAATCCAGCTGTAGAAAGTGATCTGACAGATCCAGTACAGTGATCCACAGTGATCACATAATGGTCACTGTGGATCACTGTGCTGGATCTGTCAGATCACTTCCTACAGCTGGATCCTCAGGATCTAGCTGTAGAAGTCATCTGACAGCTCCAGCACAGAGCTGTCAGATGCGAGCGGCCGGAGAGAAGAGGAGGAGGAGCGGGACGCAGCCGTGCAGCAGGATGGAGCGCGATCGCCGGAGGGGTGAGTGGGAGAGGCGATCGCCGCTCCGGTGATCGGGGGGGGGGGGGGGCAGGCAGGGGGAAGAGGGGGGGGTGACAGGAGATGGGGGGCACTTACAGGAAGCGGGGGCAGTGAGGAGGAGGCGGGCGGCAGGAAGAGGAAGCCCGCGGCAGGGACAGGAAGCGGGCGCAGGGACAGGAAGCGGGGGGGGGGGGTAAGAAAGATGAAGAGGGGGCAGAATAGAGAGGTGGGGGACAGGGGGGCACTTAGAGTATGACACGGGAGAAGATCGGAGGGTAGGGAGAGCAGGGGCAGGCAGGGAAGCATGACAGGCGCGGTGATTTTCACTTTCACTTTTGAGTGCCAATCACCGCGCCTGTAGCCGGGGGGGTGGGGGTGGGGGCAAATCGACCCCCCATGGGGTGTTGTACAACACCCCATGTACCTGCAGGCTGAGTGACAGGTCAGTGAGACCCTCACTCGGCCTGCAGGAGCCCGATCAATCCATGGCCCACCCCCTGGGCCAAGGGTCGGGAACGAACTTGTTTCCATGGCCCAAACGGTGGGCCAAAGGTCGGGAAGGGGTTAAATGACCTCCGATCAGCAGATCAGTCACCCAGCTCTAGTTAAGGTCTCAAGGCCGCTTTACACGTTGCGATATCGGCGTCCAATTTCAATGAAAAGTCACATGGTTTGATCGTTGGAGCCGATATCGTTCCTGCGTTGTATGGTGTGAACGTCCAATACGATGCAGGAACGATGTCAATGCGATATCGGGGATTGAATGAGCATGCTAATCAATGCTCCAATTATTGAATGGAGATTGGAGCCGGATCGTGCTGTGTGACAGCCCAACTCCGATGTGAAGTTCAACGTCACCCATTCACTCCCATGTTAAATGGTCGTTCCTGGGTTGGTGGGCGTAGACATCGTACGGACGTTGGATCCTGAAATCGCAACGTGTAAACCTCTGATGCGATGCGGCAGAAACGTGCACTAAATGCGCGCTCCCGCGCCATTGAATTGCGATATCGAAACGATATTGCAACGTGTAAAGCGGCCTATAGAGATAGTTTAATATGACAATGTAGTCGGACACAGTGTTCTCCCCACACATTTTGGCCAGATTGGTTGGGGTATTGATGTGTCTATCACCACCTTATGTATAGCAGGAATCCCAAACAATTCTATATCTATATTTTTCTTTGCTTTTTAACCTTTTTGCACAGTTTTGTCACATTTTGTCACATTTGCTTTTCTGCTTCCGTGGCTCTGATCTACCCTCGCTCTGCACTCCTGCTGTTCTATTGCTTATGCTGTATTGGATAAATTCAAATAGTTTACATGTACTCTGTGTAAATACTTTTAGTTTCTGCTTACTCTTTATTAAGATAACATGCAACAAGTAAACATAAGTAAAGCCATCCCGGGAAGAAAATACAGGGTCACCTAAAAAGCATCCTGTTTAATGTGCTGTTCCTTTAAATGTAGCTCAAATGCAGTTATCATAGGGGTTATTAAAGGGGTATCCCCATCTCCAAGATTTTATCCTAATGTGTATTAGGTGCAATAATAATAAAATGAGTAAATATCTCCAATTATAAATGTAGTATAGGTCTCATGATTAGCTATGTGCAGGGCATTACAGCGCTTAGGTATCCATGGTTACAGCCACACGTATAGGGACAGTTAGTTATTTGCTAGTGGTCATAACCATGGATACCTAAGCCGCTGTAATGCCCTGCACATAGCTTATCAGGAGAACTATACTACATTTAGCATTATTATTATTATTACACCTACTACATATTGGGATAGGATCTTGGAGATTGGAATACCCCTTTAATGTAAAGGATAAACTAGATGTAGATAATGGGATGCTAGAGATCATTGATTAGAGGATATAGGTTAGGTGATGGAGAATCTGGATTGTTATGGATTAAAAAGCCTAAAGAGTAACTGAAGTTATATCACTTTATTATAGTTCAGTGCCCATTTATAGAGGATGTCTGGGAGTTCTCCATAAACAAATTGTGCCTAAGAGCAAACAGGCAGTTAGCTGGCACCTACCCGCCTGTTGTGCTCGGCACCGTTCACCGCTAACACAGAGCGGTCTGAGACTGCTCCTGTCGACGATTTTGCCACTTCTGCTCATGTCACGTCAGCAGAGGGGGAGGTATTCCCCTCTGTCGGCGAGTGTCAGAGCCGACATCACATTGATTGACTGTCAATCAGCATGAGACCGGCTGTCCTGCCCCTTCCACAGAGCAGAGCGTAAAATTCGCCTCTCCTGTTCCACTCTGCTCTCTTTACCTTGCCATGCTGTTCCCGGCAGGAGTGGTCTGTGCCCCCTCTGTGCTGGGGGTGAACGGAGGTGACTGGTGCCGGACACAACTGGTGGGTAGGTGGCAGCTACCTGCCTGTTAGTGCTTAGGTACATTTTTGTAATACAAAAATCCCAAATAACCCCTTTAAGTGCAAGCAGATCACTGGGAATATTTGATCCTGAGATCCCCTCCGATTATAGCACCTGCCTTCCTGAGAAGTGTGTAGTTCTGGTACGAAGAGCACACACATCCTGCCTGAGTGCACACGGAGAAGAGTAAAGTGGATAAAATGTTTAGGCGATATAGTCCATGCTTCCTATTGGGTCTGCACCCCTCCTCTGAAATCTGAGTCTTGAGACCCCCACCGATTGCTCAATAAAAACACTGAGGACCAAAAGGTGCACAGCTCAGGTGACAGGAATGTTTAGCTCCTGTCTGAGTGAGGAGTATGGATTAAATTGAAAGCACAGACTTCTTTGCCCATAGTTAATGGCCTATACTTTCTATCATTACCTCACCACACTATTTCAGCGCACTATATATTTATTTAATATAGATGCTTGGAAATAGACCTTTTTCTTTTACTATTCAGTCAAAGCATAATTTGGAAATTATGTTTGTATATGGCTGACAACAGATTATTGCCAGCCTAAAATGCATTATAACAGAAGGGATGTTTTTCTTCTGGAGCTACACAAGCCCATTCATTGTGTTTGACGTTATATTTTAACTTTAGTGTCCCATAGTGATGGTGAAATCCTTTGTCTGGATGATCTAAAGTACAATTGTTCTCCTAAAATATGGCCAGTTTTAATGTCAAACAATGAGAAATTTCACCTGTCTTGAAAGTCTCATGGACATAGTCATGTCTTTTGCCTATCTGGACGACTGAACCCTTTTTTTTAGTATTCCAATAGAGTCGTATAAAATGCTTCACTTGTTGTCTTTAACTATCATATGTCTCTATGAGTTCACATAAGGTGATCTTTCATCTCAAATATGTTTATAGGCAGAAACCTGTATGATATAGGCAGAAACCTGTATGATATGTTGCATTAAATCTTAATAAAATGTTGTCTACTTCAAATAATCCTGTTCTGTTCACTAACAACAACCTTATCACAGGGCGTCCCTCTGAATGACCCCTGGTGATCATTTCTAATATGGGGGACAATTTGGCAGTAAGTGTTGGGATCCTCTACACTGCCTCCACAGGAGAAATGGAGCATTACATAGTTCCTATTGAAGTAAATAGGCTCTCCATGTAGTACATGAATTTACAAGGTCCTCCAGGGAGACAAATACTCTTTAAAGTTGCTCTACACTCAGGTCTATAGATCATCTTGAACTTGATTGTTACGTTTACAGAACATAAAGACTATTTTCGTCATATTACACAATAGTTAGCCCGACTGTTCTCTTACCTTAAACTTGTTACTAATCTGATTTTCCTTGTCATTAGAGGAAAAATATGTCACCGTACAACCGTACAAAAGCCAAGGAAAAGACGAGATTGGATTTGAGAAAGGCGTCACAGTGGAGGTGATCCAAAAGAACCTGGAGGGCTGGTGGTACATAAGGTAAGAGAGGTCATTGCTAAACCAGGAAAGGAAAATGACTCCCGTGCTAAAGAAATTGACAATTGTGTATCTGTTGGAATTGAGCGTCTGCAATTCATTATCCTCCCCCTCTTAACTTTTTACAAGACACAAGTCTTCTCTACAGCAGAGTGCTAATTTCCTAGTTTACAATATCTGGTTGTGTATATTGTAAATCCATGACTATGGGGGGGGGGGGAGTTAGTGAACCAAAACATAGCAGAAAATAGAAAGGCCAAGTGCATATTAGGAGAGAAAACATTTATGGAAGACTGGTGCGGATTGTAAAACTTTACATGGTGAATCCGAGAAGATGTTTGTAGAACCTGAAATCCTCCTGCCCTAGCATTGTGTATATAAATGCTGCAATACCCTGCTCCAGAGGATCAGGAAATGGTAATTGTGTGCCTACGTCAGGATTTTGTCTTTCCTCCAGCAGTATACAGATTATATCTACACAGTTTGTGTATAAAATAGATTATGTTAATTTGCTTTTCCATATACAGTACAAGGACTGAAGCTAAATGAATCTGTCATCAAGTTTGGGTTGCTTAATCTGAGAGCAGCAGAATGTAGAGGTGGAGATCATGATTCCATGGATGTACCACTTAATAGGCTGCTTGCTGTAGCTGTGATACAATCACTGTTTTATCAGCAGGAGATTATTACTGGAGGACTAGTAACCTGCTGCTAGGTAGTCCTCCATATCCCTGAACCCTGTATAACCCCCTCCCCACCGTCGCTATCTGCATTTGCTGTACATGAACAGACAGCTGCCAATCAGTGATGTGGGTGGGCTATAGATAGCTCAACATTCAGAGGACTGGTAGATATGCGTCAGATAAAACACTGATTGTATCAAAACTACAGTAAGTGACACATTGATCGAATTGGGGTCTATGCCCCCACATTACATTGGTCTCAGGTGGAGTAGCTATAATAGATTTTCCAATGATCCAAGATTTCTTTTGGTTTTGGATGTATCCAGAATAATCTCAAACCCAAAAGTTAGTCCTATAAATGTTAGTTTCCTCAATTGCAACTTATCACATCTACACAGATGATAGGTGATAAGTCGCTGACCTCTGGGTTCCTCACCTATTCACTATAGTGCTGTTAGCACTGGCTTACCTCTGCTAGATCCATACACTTTGAACAGTGCCTATGTGCATATTGTTGACCACCACTGCATTGAAACAGAGGGGTCAGGATTTTTATTCTTGTGGTTGGTAGAGGTCAAGTTGTAGGACTTCCAAGGGTCACAGATTTAGCACTTGTCCTGTTGTGATTGAGGAACAAACACCTTAAGCAACACCTTTGGAAGCAGTAAAGGCTGCTTAAATGGCATTTCTCATTTAGTTTGTGGTCCCGGGTTCCTGCTTGCAGCAGGACGATGTGTCTGTGATTATTGACAGTTTAGACCAGCAGCATGTTTGCATTGCTGGCAGGGACTCTGTGCTCTCCAATGTAGGTAGCCAAAGCAGCTTTGCCTGTGAAGCTTTAAGGTACCTTTACACGACGCAATTTTTGGCGGCGATAGGAGACAATCTAACGTGCGTGTGCACATTTTCCATGGTTGCCTCAGATCGCCGAAGGCGCTTTTACACACCGCAATTTCGCCCTCAACCTAAGGCAACGTGTCGCCCCGGAAGTTCCCACACCAACAGCGGGAAACATCCGGTAGACTCCCGTCGCTGCTTCACACGCCGCAATCCCCAAAGGAATGTGGGCGTACATGTTCAGTGCGGGGAAAACATAGGCGTGCCAAATTGTTTTACACCGCGCCCCAAACATGCTCATTGGACAACACAATAGCGTCATGATTGGGCAGCCTGCGCTGGAAGGCTGGCTAATACATGACACCATTGCCATTGTGTGGTGGTGAATGGACAGCTCTTCAAACATGGAGCGGTGTCAAGTGACAGCCAATGGAAACACAGTAGCCACCACCAATCATTGCTGACGGGGCGCGGTCTCCAGCACGCTGTGGCACGCCTACGGGAAATCAATAGGTGACGCAGATTCAATGCCAAAAGTCGGGAATCTCACCTTCATGATTGCCTTTGATTTTGGAGCAGTGCTGTGAAAACGAAACCAGGCACCACCTTTTTTATCGCCGCCAAATTCCCCAATTACACGCCGCAATTGCGAGGCAATTTCACGGCGATGGTATCCGGGCAACACATTGCCGGTCAGATTCCTCACCGTGGTTGCAGCGTGTAAGAGTACCTTTAGAGGAGTGCAGGGACACTGTAGGTGGCTGGATCCAGTAAACTGTTTGGCTTCAGGGCAACACAGGGTAAGTGCCTATGATCTGGAGACATTGCATTCTGGACGCAGTGTGTTTTCTCTTGCACAGATGCTAGTGTCCTATGTGGGAGAATAATAATAATAATTTTTATTTATATGGCACCAACATATTAAGCAGCACTTTACAATACAGTGTTTCACATACAAACGGTCATAGGTAACAATAAAGAAAATACAATACATTAAGTAATTAGAGAATCAGTGTAAAAAATACAATACACTAAGCAGAGAATCAATGTAAAACGTACAATAAATAAAGCAGAGAAACAATGAAAAAATACAGTACAGTATTAGATACAATACAATAAGCATAGAATCAATGTAAAAAGTACAATGCAATAATTAAAGCAAAAATAAAGGTGACCCTGCTTAAAAGAGCTTACAATCTATAACGAGATAGGGGTTAAACAAAGTACAGGGGCTTATTACATTGATGGTCCAGGCATCTTGTGGAAGTGGGTAGTAGAAATTAAGTTACATGAATGGTCACCAGACAATCTGTGTGGAGCTTTTTGGTTTGGTGGAGTTTGAAGGAGAGTTATGTCCTGAATGGGCTATGTACAGTATAAAGGACTTCTATTTGGGAGCATGATAGGCCACTTTAAAAAGATGCGTTTTTAGGGAGTGTCTAAAGCTAGGAAAGTTGTGGATAGTCCTAATTTCTTGGGGTAGAACATTCCAGAGAATTGGTGCAGCTCAGATGAAGTCTTGGAGCCGGGAGTGGGAAGTTCGGATTAGTGCAGTTGTTAGTTGAAGGTCATTTGTAGAACGTAAAGAATGGGTGGGGTGATAGACAGAAATGAGGGAGGTGATGTAGGGGGGTGCTGCACTGTAAAGAGCTTTGTGGGTGAGAACAAGCAATTTGAATTTGATCCTATAGTGTACGGGCAGCCAGTGCAATGAGTGGCACAGAGCAGAGGCTTCTGAGAAACGATTGGCCAGATGGGTGATCCTGGCTGCTGCATTAAGGATGGAATGGAGAGGGGAAAGTCTATTGAGGGGGAGGCCAATTAATAGAGAATTGCAGTAGTCAAGGCGGGAATGGATTAAGGCCACGGTGAGGGTTTTTGTTGTTTCCATGGTGAGAAAGGGGCGGACTCTAGAGATATTCTTCAGTTGCAAGCAACAAGAACGGACGAGAGATTGTATATAGGAGGTTTAAAAGAGCACAGTCTGAATGGCAAAAATGAAAACCCATAGACTTAGTTGGGGATGTCATTTGAGTGATCCGTTTTCTACAGTGCACTTCAAAAAAATGGATCAAAAAACCCACACGAATGTCTCCTTACAGGCTTTATAGCAAAGAGCTTGCCTAGGAAATACGTCACCTCTAATAGAGTATAGAAGTGGCGGGTAAGCTTGGAAACAAAATGTAAGACTAGGGTCACACTTGGAAGTGTAATTGCGGTTACTGCATCCAGATCCGGATGCGGTAAGCGCAATTGCCTTCAGACACATTTTGTTCACAAAATGTGTCCGGCAAACCGCAATGCGGTAACCGGTTTGTTCAGGATTTGTAATCCAGAGAAATACGGTAACCCTATGCTTTGTTCATCCCTTTTGTTCATCCCTGCTGTTGTTATCAATAGATGTGGGCAACATGTCTCTAGGGGGTGCCCACACTCCCTAGAGACATGCTGTCCAGTTACTATAATGGGCTCCTATGGGCTGCAGTTTTTGATCCAGTTTTGAGCACATTTACTGCTCAAAACCGGATCAGGATCCGCAGTGCCATGCCGCAAATGTGACCCTAACCTAAGACTACAGAATTAAAAATCTGATAGAGTTTCTAAAAGAGATACCGTATATACTCGCGTATAAGCCGAGTTTTTCAGCCCAAAAATTGGGCTGAAAAGTCCCCCCCTCGGCTTATACGCGAGTCACTGTATACTGTATACACTGTATACAGTGTATACAGTATACAGGCCCGCCCCCATCAGTATACAGGGCCCCCCCTTGGTGCACAAACCTGTAAAGGAAGAGATTAGTATACTTATCACTGTCCCGCTGCCGCTGTCCCGCCGCCGTCATCGCGCTCCTCCGTCTTCATCCGTCTTCTTCCGGCTTCCTCCGGTCGGCGCAGGCAATGACATCATTGTCTGCACGCCAGAGGAAGCCGGAAGACGCTGGATGAAGACAGAGGAGCGCGATGACGGCAGCGGGACAGCGGCAGCGGGACAGTGATGAGTATACTAATCTCTTCCTTTACAGGATTGTGCACCAAGGGGGGCCCTGTATACTGATGGGGGGCTGTATACACCTCTGGGGCTGCTGTATACTACCTCTGGGGCTGCTGTATACACTACTGGGGCTGCTGTATACTACCTCTGGGGCTGCTGTATACACCACTGGGGCTGCTGTATACACCACTGGGGCTGCTGTATACTACCACTGGGGCTGCTGTATATACCTCTGGGGCTGTATATACCTCTGGGGCTGCTGTATACTACCACTGGGGCTGCTGTATACTACCTATGGGGCTGCTGTATACTACCTCTGGGGCTGCTGTATACTACCTCTGGGGCTGCTGTATACTACCACTGGGGCTGCTGTATACTACCACTGGGGCTGCTGTATACTACCACTGGGGCTGCTGTATGCTACCACTGGGGCTGTATATACCTCTGGGGCTGCTGTATACTACCTCTGGGGCTGCTGTATACTACCACTGGGGCTGCTGTATATACCTCTGGGGCTGCTGTATACTAACCACTGGGGCTGCTGCTGTATATACCACTGGGGCTGCTGCTGTATACTACCACTGGGGCTGCTGTATATACCTCTGGGGCTGCTGTATACCACACTGCTGGGGGCTGTATACCTGTGCTGGGGTCCACCCTCGGCTTATACACGAGTCAATAGGTTTTCCCAGGTTTTGGGGGCAAAAGTAGGGGGGTCGGCTTATACATGGGTCGGCTTATACACGAGTATATACGGTAAATTGCCAAGTTGGTTGTTTGTACAAACATTTTGCAATTTCTAACTTTATGATGTTGAGAGATCCCTTTTAACTTCTTCTGTACCACTTAGGACTCAAAAAGTTACGTTATTTTAAACTTGGATACAATGTTAACAGTGTCCAAAAAGCCAAAGAACATGCTAGGCCATGATTTCTCTTTTGTAGTACTTGCTACACCGTTGTATTATCTATTAAGCCTTACATGCTTTAAGAGGATTGCACAGGATTAGAGAAAAATGTTTGATTTTCACTTTTGCCCCACATGTCCACAATTTATGTTTGGCTTTGTATCCAAGCCGTATCTACTTCAATTGAGCTAAACTGCACTAAAATAATTTGTGTATATGTAATCCTGTACAAAGCCTGTAGGTCAGTAGTC
Source organism: Allobates femoralis (assembly GCA_033576535.1). Classification (NCBI taxonomy): domain Eukaryota; kingdom Metazoa; phylum Chordata; class Amphibia; order Anura; family Aromobatidae; genus Allobates; species Allobates femoralis. Next base: position 78,255,742 of record JARQOC010000006.1, on the reverse strand, counting down.
TCTAGGCTACTTTGTCCCTTTTCATTACACACAATTTTCAGTGGCTGCTCATATGGGGAAGGGAAACACTTAGGCTGGAAACACACTGTCCGAGAGGCATGCAAGTTACTCGCACGAGTCTTGCATGACTCACCCGGTCCGTCTTCCCCCTCTCAGGTCCGAAGCACATCAGCTGCGTGTGTGTTTCTATGCAGCTCCATTCTCCCGTCCAGAGAGGAGGAGGCCGGACCAGGTGAATCATGCAAGACTCATGCGAGTAGCTCGCATGCCTCTCGGACCGTGTGTTTCCAGCTATTCACAAAGATGATATTATGTTTTTCAGTTATAACATTTTGTTATAGTTTTAATTTGCTCACTGTCGGCTTTTATTTGAAACTCTAGCATGAGGATTAATCTGCATTCAGGATCAACATGATTTGCAGTGAGATGCCACATTAAAATGTTCACTACATTGCCTTGGTGGGTAAAAAGTTTTGCTTAGGCTGGGGTCACATTTGGAAGGCGCAATCCGGTAACCACATCCATTACCGGATCCGGTATTACCGTGTGCCGTCACATTTGACATCACATTGCAGTTCTGGATCCAGTAATGGATCCAGATCTGCAATGAAAAAACATTGTGGCACCAAAAACCGGATCCATTCCTGGAAGGTACGTTCATGTACCTTGCGGTACCGGATCCAGTTGCCATATGCGGCCATTATAAAAAAAATGGATCCGGTTTTACAAGTGCTCTGAAAAATGCAGCCTGCGTGATTTTTACCGCAGGCTGCAAAACCGGATGAGGTTGCACTAAATGCAATCCGGTGTTTCTATTGCAGCCTATGGCTGCGGATTCGGATCCGTTTTTGACCATTTTTAATGGTCAATTCTGGATTCAGATTTGAAAAAAACAACCGCAAATGTGACCCTAGCCTTACTAGAGATGAAGAAATAGATCTGCTGCAAATTGATTTTGAGTTGATTTCCATGAAATTTGTACCATTCCACACATTGCTGAATATGCATCACCTAGAGGGAAGACTTGTATGACTTCAGGGATCTCTGGTTTGGCTTTCCCGTAATGCTGTTATTACATCACAGGGCTTAGAACTGCCAATCAGGGGGCTATCATAGGCACTATAAAATATGAGAAAGAGGGATTAGTGGCCATTCATAATTCTAATTCATACATTCAAGTGATGGGGAGGTGCAGGACCTGCAGAGGCAGTGTGACTGTGAATTTATTGATCAATGAATACCTTAAAAACACACAGTCCTTTTTTGTTTTTCATTCTTCACCTACTACAAACAAGGAGGGCAGTTTAAGTCTAATCAGTCCTACTTGTCCTACTGAAGAAAAATACTGAAACCAAGGCTTGTTTACCTGTGAACATGAGCTTTCTTTCTTTCTATGAAGTACAAAAATCTGGGGTGGAAAAGCCCAATAGGGTCTTGCCTAACCACAATAAAGGAAATAATGTGGCGTGTTCGCTCACCTTTTTTGGTTTTGTCTCACACAAGCTAGAATGAAACCTCCGAGATAGATCCAGCTGCTGCAGAAACCACGGATCTAAGATCAGCGGGTGTTGTGCAGGAACTCCAGAGTAATGTGGTTACCTCTGCACTGCTGGATGGATAGTGAAGGAGCCAATATACTGGATGCGGTCATGACGGCAGTTTTATTTCTAGATTCTGGTGGTTTCCTGAGGAAGACGTTTGTTCACTTCAAAACATGTAGAGATAAATACGCCTGCATAACCATATCCAGTATATTGGCTCCTTCACTATCCATCCTGTAGCGCACAGGTATCCACATGACTCTGGAGTTCCTTGCCTATGAGACAGACAAGCCATAAGTGACATCTTTTTTGCATTTGTTTTGCATTTCCCTTTGTAAAGATTTTCTTTTTTTTAATAAAGACAAATGAAAATTTCCAACAATTCATAAAACTTAAATAGAACATCTACTTGACAGTCCAACATTACTCATCTATTCTGGTCAGTTAAAGGCTTAGCAGTTATGGTGATTTATGAAGACTCGATTAGCTAGAAACTAAATATTTGGGAAATAAATTGCCAAGCCTGTTGAATTTGAATGTTATCAGATTTGATCATCTTCATTGCATACAATTACCAGTAGTATTTTTAAATCCTATCGTTACATCCTTCATTGACCCTGGTTATTGAACAAATTCAAGTACCGTATATACTCGTGTATAAGCCGACCCGTGTATAAGCCGACCCCCCTACTTTTGCCCCCAAAACCTGGGAAAATCTATTGACTCGTGTATAAGCCGAGGGTGGACCCCAGCACAGGTATACAGCCCCCAGCAGTGTGGTATACAGCAGCCCCAGAAGTATATACAGCAGCCCCAGTGGTAGTATACAGGCAGTCCCAGTAGTATATACAGCCCCAGTGGTAGTATACAGCAGCCCCAGTAGTATATACAGCCCCAGTGGTAGTATACAGGCAGCCCCAGTAGTATATACAGCCCCAGTGGTAGTATACAGGCAGCCCCAGTAGTATATACAGCCCCAGTGGTAGTATACAGGCAGCCCCAGTAGTATATACAGCCCCAGTGGTAGTATACAGGCAGCCCCAGTAGTATATACAGCCCCAGTGGTAGTATACACGCAGCCCCAGTAGTATATACAGCCCCAGTGGTAGTATACAGGCAGCCCCAGTAGTATATACAGCCCCAGTGGTAGTATACAGGCAGCCCCAGTAGTATATACAGCCCCAGTGGTAGTATACAGGCAGCCCCAGTAGTATATACAGCCCCAGTGGTAGTATACAGGCAGCCCCAGTAGTATATACAGCCCCAGTGGTAGTATACAGGCAGCCCCAGTAGTCTATACAGCCCCGGTGGTAGTATACAGGGCCCCAGCAGGGCCCCCCTCAAAGTTTGGCGCCCCCACCTAACATGATGGCCCCCCCCGCATGCAGCGCTGCGCACATACATTACCAGGATATCAGCTGTCACCCTCCGGTGGCGGATTGCGGCTCCGGGCTCCATCTTCCTCTGTTTCCTCCTGCTTTGTGGCCGCCAGGCTCATCGCGATGACGTCATCGCGACGCCGGCCGGTCACGTGACAAGCAGGAAGACACAGAGGAAGATGGAGCCCGGAGCCGCGATCCGCCACCGGAGGGTGACAGCTGATATCCTGGTAATGTATATGCGCAGCGCTGCATGCGGGGGGGGCCATCATGTGAGGTGGGGGCACCAAACTTTGAGGGGGTCCCTTATGACTCGCGTATAAGCCGAGGGGGGGACTTTTCAGCCCAATTTTTGGGCTGAAAAACTCGGCTTATACGCAAGTATATACGGTATTTTAAACCCAAATAGCTGCAACTAAAGTGCATTACCTATGAATCTTTTCTTTTTTACATACAGAAAAATCAACCCTATTTAAAGAGGACTTGTCACCCCCCCCCCAAAGATTTCAATCTAAAGGTAGCACTGAATGTAGCATGCATGCTGCATTCAGGCGAGGGGTCCCCCAAGTGTTTCTGATGTCTAAATCATGAAATACAGCCTTTTAAAATGTGTACAACTGAGTCAGGAGGGCATTACCAGATCCACTTGAGTCAGGTCCTTCCTGGGGCTATTCCTGCCCCCTGCTTTTCTGTTCCTCCCTCCTCCCTGTCCTGGCCGCCTCCTTGATGGCCTGTCAGCTCTCCTCGCTCTGCGCCTGGGTCTCCTTGTGCTATCACAAGCAGGCGCAGAGCGAGTTGTTCCTATTGTCATCCCCTCGCCCTGCTCCCGCCTCCCACCCTGTCAGCAGCAATTCATCCCACCCTGCTCAGTGTTATGCTGTATACACTGAGCAGGGCGGGATTCTGGCGCCGGCGCAGAGCGAGGAGAGCTGACAGGCCATCAAGGAGGCGGCCAGGACAGGGAGGAGGGAGGAACATAGAAGCAGGGGGCAGGAATAGCCCCCGGGAAGGACCTGACTCATGTGGATCTGGTAATGCCCTCCTGACTAAGTTGTACACATTTTAATAGGCTGTATTTAATGATTCAGACATCAGAAACACTTGGGGACCCCTTGCCTGAATGCAGCATACATGCCACATTCAGTGCTACCTTTAGATTGAAATCTTTGGAGGGGTGACAGGTCCTCTTTAATCTTTTACACAATGACCTTATAATAGCAAACGTCTTTCCCAGATCCTTGAGGGGTTGACAGCTGACATTCTCAATGATCCTTTAATACAATCAGGTCTTACTTTCAGAGCCTAGATAGTGAATAAAAGTTAGGCCCGATTCTGAATGTTTTTCATCTGTGTGCTGGATCCGTTTGTCATCCATTTTTGGTCTGTGTGTCTGTTTTTGTCATTGATATGTCATCCCCTTTTTTCTTGAATGCAAAAAAAAAAAACTCTGCCTATTAAATATCAAAAAATGGAGAGCGCTTGGATGATACACGACTGGCATCTGAATGCTGTCTGTCTTTGATGGAACCATTCACTCTTGCTGGGCGATTTTTATTTGCTTTTGGGAACCGCTAATAGATTATAATGGGTACATGTGCTAGATATGAAGACAATGGGTTGAATCTATACATGAAATATGGACATCTGAATGAGGTCTTGTTGAAGCATTTTGCAGTAGGTTTGACACTACTCCAAAGTACTTTTAAGGGTATTTCCAGGATTTTGCAAAAAAAAAAAAAAAAGGTGCCTAAGGGTGCTTTCACATCTGCGTTTTTCGTAATTCGCGGCAGATGCGGTGAAAAAACCGCATCTGCCGCGTTTGCCGCATAACGGTTCCACTTGCGGCACGGTTGCGGTTTTTTCCATAGGAAGTATAGGGGGACTTGCGGCAGATGCGGCAAGTGCGGTATTGCACTTGCGGCAGGTGCGGCAGAGAAAAAAACCGCGGCTTACTGCGGTTTTTTTCGCTGCCGCACCTGCCGCAAGTGCAATACCGCACTTGCCGCATCTGCCGCAAGTCCCCCTATACTTCCTATGGAAAAAACCGCAACCGTGCCGCAAGTGGAACCGTTATGCGGCAAACGCGGCAGATGCGGTTTTTTCACCGCATCTGCCGCGAATTACGAAAAACGCAGATGTGAAAGGGCCCTGCCACTAACAAGCAGGTAGTTGCCACCTACCTGCTGTTGTGTTCGGCGACTTTCTTGGCCGTCATGGAGCTGTCACAGACCACTCCCGCCAGCAATTCTACAACTTCCACTGACATAACGTCAATATAAAGGAGGGGTCTCTGCTCTGTTGACAGGCATCACAGCGGATATGATGCTTATTGAGAGCAGTCCCTCCCAGTTAGGTAGCTTGGAGCCAGCTGTCAATCAGCATGACATAGGATGTGCCCCCCATTGTACAGAGCACAGCACAAAATAAACCTCTGCTCTGTTGATGAAGCCTTTGTATCGCCGGCAGGACCGACATGTGACCTCTCTGTGCCAGAGGTCAACGGCACCAACCACAACAGGCAGGTAGGTGGCAACTACTTGCTTGTTACTTCTTGGGTGTATATATATATATATATATATATATATATATATATATATATTTATTTAAATTCCGGATATACCATTTAACACCACTCCCTTAAAGGTACTGTCACACGAGGCAATTTTGCTAGCAATTTCACTGGCAATTTGCTGGTTGCAGTGAAATCATGGACACATTGTTCTATCTTGTTGCCATGTACAAATGTAACAATGTGTCCATGATTTCACTGCAACCAGCAAATTGCCAGTGAAATTGCTAGCAATATTTCCTCGTGTGACGGTACCTTTATGGTCAGGATCACATGAGCAGATGGGTTTGCGAGTAGAAACTCTTCAGTGTAGCAAAATACGTAAGATTCTACTAAGGGCCACGTCACACGCATCAATTTAGTGAACAATATCGTTTAAGTGACCTGCTTTTTTGATTGCTTAAGCGATATCGTTTGTGCGTCGCAGTGTGTAATCAAACGATTTTTCAAAGAAAAATCGTTTGATTGCTGATTTGTGAACATGTTCGCAAATTTGTCGTTGGTCGGCCGGTGGACATGCAGCACCGCTGCGTGTGACACCAGCAGAGCAACAATGAACGAGCTCCCAGCACCTCGCAGCCTATGCTGGGAGCTCGTATCCATGGTAAACATCGGGTTACTAAGTGCCGCGCTGCGCCTAGTAACCCAATGTTCACCATGGTTACCAGCGCTCTCGCTGGTCCACATCGCTGGTGAGTCTGCCTGTGTGACAGCTCACCAACGATGTGAACGATATTGTTAGCGAGCGCGCGTGCATGTGATCACTAACAATATCGTTCTGAAAATTGAACCGTGTGACGTGGCCCTTACTCGCCCTCTACTAAATCAACAGCAAGAAAATTTGCACTCTCAACCTGATTCTGAATCACTTTAATTTACATGTGGAAATTCCTTATTTTTGCATATTTGATATAAGATAAAGCATGCATGAAAGAAGTCAGGCGGCACTCACCAGTTTCTTTGAAGTGTAGTTTTAATCCTTTATGGGGTTACATGTCCAATGAAGCGCATACAACGTGAAACAGCCGACTGACGTCCGACTCTGCACCTCCCTTCCCTCCCCACACATGTAACCCCATAAGAGATTAAAACTACACTTCAAAGAAACCGATGAGTGCCGCCTGATTTCTTTCATGCACCCTTTGAACTCTAAGGGTATGTGCCCGCAGGAAGGTTTAACGTCGGTTTAGCAGCGAAAACCGCCGGCGGTTTAGCATAGGTTTTATTTAAATTTATGTAAATCCTAAGCAGCGTTAGGACTTACAAGTAACCCTATGTAATTTAGAAACCGCTGTGCACACATAGTCGGTTTATGTGAGCGGATCTGCCCGCGGTTGAGCGGTTTCCCAGCGGTTTAGCAGCATACAGCATGTCAATTCTTCTCAGCGGTTTTTGATCGGTTCCATGAACAAAATCCTCCATAGAAAACCGCCGGAAAAAACGACTGAAAACCGCTGTGCACACGCTGAAAAAAACCGCCGGAAAACAGCTGGAGACTTCAGAGCTCAGAACTGATAATTTCCAGCGGTTTACTGACGGTTTGAACGCCACTAAACCTTCCTGTGGGCACATACCCTTATACTTAGGCTGAGCAACACCGGAGCAATACCGGAGTGCACCTGCTAAGTCCTCACAGAGGAGCTGAATTGCCTGGTTGGAGCCTGTGCCCCGGTTTTCACTCTGTATGATATAAGATAAACCTTTAACATTTATTTTCTATTTGTATTTTATATTGTTTAAAGCCCCCGTCACACTAATCGAGATTGCTAGCGAGATCGCTGCTGAGTCACAAGTTTTGTGACGCAACAGTGAACTCAGCAGCGATCTCGCTATGTGTGACATGTAGCAGCGATCAGGCCCCTCCTGTGAGATCGCTGATCGTTACAACCCGTTCTGGACCATTTTATGGTCATTGCGCTCCCGCTGGGCAGCGTGCATCGGTGTGTTTAACAGGGACAAAAACCAACGATCTCAATACTACGCCCAAGGGAGACAGGGTCCCAACGACCGCTGTATTGTTGCTGGTGAGATCTAACTGTTTTACATCTCACCAGCGATAACGTAGTGATGCTCCAGCGATCCCTACCAGGTCGGATCGTTGTCGGGATCGCTGGTTCGTCGCCAAGTGTGATGGGGCCTTTATACTATAAAGTTACTTAGATGTAATACTTCTATCTGCAGCAATATTGATGCTTTTTATTGTATTATTTGTTTATTAAGGATTCTGGTCATTTAATTCCAGCATATCGTAGTTATCTTCTTCCTATTTTTTTGCCCAGTTGTAATATTCAGGTAATGTGGTAATCCACCTTAAGTATTATAAGTAAATCCTCCTTAAATATGTATCATGCTAACATTCCTGCACGTGTTGATCCTCATTTCCTGCCTCTTTCGCCTTGTATCCCTCTGGATTTATTCCCAAGCTGGAGAGCAGATGTTGGAAACTGGTCTTCCCAGACACACTTACACTCTTTATTTTCGGCCGTTCTTTTGATTCTCGTTAATCGGAATAATATTGCCATTAACAAATCACACACATGCTGGTTTACAGTCCTTAATTCTTTTTCCACTCCAGAATCACACAAAGTACAAGGACTTTGTCGTAAGTCGTTTTTCAGTTTTCTAATTGAAAATGTATTTCATGTATTTTAGGTACCAAGGTATAGAGGGCTGGGCTCCCGCATCCTACCTAAAGAAGGCCAAAGATGACCTACCAAGTCGAAAGAAAAATCTTGCCGGGCCAGTGGAGATCATAGGAAATATCATGGAAATAAGTAATCTCCTAAACAAGAAATCCAATGAAAAGGAAGGCCAGGCCTGGAATGAAGCTGAAGAGCCTCATATTAGCAAGAAAGAAATCAGTCTGCCAATTCTCTGTAATGACTCCAATGGTAACTCAATGATGACATCTGACAAACCAACACCCAAAGTCACCCCAGGGTCTCCAGCTGTGGCAAGAATTGCTCCCCAAAGATCTGAAATTAGTAAGTGGAAATGCCCTCAATGTCATAATACTCTTTTGTGTGCATAAAATTTAATCTTAATTAGCAATGGCGAACCCTAACTGTAAAGTATCGAACACCTAGTACAGAGGTTCCCAACTCCAGTCCTCAAGGCACACCAACAGTGCAGGTTTTCAGGGTTTCCTTAGTATTGCACAGGTGATAATTGAATCACCTGCACTGGGGATGATTCCAATTTCTAAGGAAATCCTGAAAACCTGCACTGTTGGTGTGCCTTGAGGACTGGAGTTGGGAACCTCTGACCTAGTAGTTGTGCACGGACCTCAAACATAGACTTCTCTGAGAAGTCCATGTTATGGTTCTGGTTTGGCTAGGGGGGCTGTAAAAATAAACAAACTTGGTCATTAAAGCTGTGGTCACACTTGCTTCCAGGTCCGCTCATTAATATTCACTGCACTGATTACAAATGCAATCACAGATGCCCACTCTCTGTAACAGCATCTGTGATTGGCTGTTGCAGTCAGACTGCGCTCCACAATCTGTACCAGTGTCTGTGATTGGTTGCCATGATATTAGTCTATAGTAACAACCTGCCATCATATTTGTGTCAAAATAAATAAATGAAAAAATATTGCATAAGGGTCCCCTGTATTTTTAATTCTTAGTGCAGCTAAAGCAGACAGCTGCAGCCCCCAGATGTGCACTTTATATTGGCTGAGTATCAAATATGGGGAACCCACATGGCATGGAATCCCCCCAACTTAATACTCAGGCAAAATAAAGCAAATGGCTGGGGTTGGTATTCTCACCCTGGGAAGACACATAGTCATTTGACTTCCCCAGGTAAGAAGTGCCAAGTCCTTGTGCTTTACACAGCTCTTCCCAATTGCCCTGGTGTGGTGGCAATTGGGGTAATAAAGGGGGTTAATGACAACTGAGAATTGACAGCTGTCAACAAGACCTGGATTAGTGGCGTTCAGGGCTTTATGAGACATTACCAATCCTGTGAGTATATAGTTAAAAAAATCAGACACAGAGAAAAATCCTTTATTTGAAATAAAACTCAGACAACCCTCTTTTACCGATTTATTAACCCCAAATATACCCAGCTCCATCAGTAAATCCACATCGGTCCAGCAAAGGTTCCGCCTCTGCTACATCGCAGTGAGCAGTAATCTTCTTTTTTTCCTGCAGTTTTGCTACTTTTTTTGTAGCAGTTTTTGTTGCATGTTTCGTATTTGAATTCGTGAGACAAAGTTTGTGTGATTCAATAATTCCTCTTTTTCATGTAACAATGCAAACAAAAAGCTCTTCTAAAAGATGCAAGAAAGATTGATGCATCCACAAGATGCCAAAGAAAAAAGCAATTGTTTTTTATTTCATGATGATGGGCACTATCAGATGTTTTACTTTATACTACTTTTATTGAGTTTACAGCATCATCATGGCTGTTTCGCTAATCTCTATTTGTGTTCCTTTTGTTATCTATGTATCTAGTTTCTTTATATTCATTGATCGTATAACTTTCCTTTGTAATTGGCAGGTTCTCCAAACCTGAGAATGAAACCACCGCCCCGGAGAGAATCCAGTCTGGTTCGTTCTACACTTTTTCTTGGGAATATGATCACTTTATTTGCTCTAATTGACTAAATTGGATTGACATCAGTATACGTAATTTAAATAATGCAAAGACTCATTCCAGGGTTATAGTAAGTGATGTGCTCATAAGCACTGCTAGTCATGTTAAAAAGCCTGTGAAGCACAATAGACCAGTCTGAGCCAAGTCTGGAAGCAATTTATTGAAGTTTAGAGTGTGATTGTTAGTGAGCAGCACAATGGGATGTCCACAAACAATGCACATAGTTTATATGTAACAAGTACCATATGCAAACATATTGCATAGATGGGTAATGCTATTGGCCTCCATGATGGAAGATTTGATGGGGTTGATAGCGCTTGCAATGGCAGCTATCATATATTAATAATAAAGATTTTGAATTGTCAATATTGATTTAAAGGGGTTCCCTGTCTTGTGTATTTATGGCACAGCTACAGCGTCTACCAAAAGTAACTTGACATTTTTAGGTTACAACCTCTGAAACGCCCATTTGTCTGAAAAACAGGGCTCTTTTCTCCCAGAAAATCGGCCTCCGCAGCCAACCACAGCTTTTTTTGTTGCTCCACTTCAATAAACTTAAATAGAAAAAATCACTTCCATCTTGTCTACCTGCAAAGGTTGGGGAGACCTACATTCTGGCTGGTTTCACACTAGCGTTTGTGTCTGAATGCAGAGGGAATGCAGACACAAATGCAGTGCAAACACTGCCATACTGATGTGAACGCAGCGGAGAATCTCCACATGCATTCAGAGTATGATGCCTGGCCAGCCAATCAGCTGTCTCGGCGGCCGGGAGGAGGAGATCAGGGGCGGAGATCCTCCTCCTCCCGGCCGCCGTTGATCTCTCGCCGGTGTCGGCACGGAGAAACAGCTGATCTTACAGCTATTTAAATCTCCCGCGCCGACATTTCCTCTTCGGTGTCAGCGCGGGAGATTTAAACAGCTGTCAGATCAGCTGTTTCTCCCTGCCGGGAGAAACCGCTGATCTGACAGCTGTTTAAATCTCCCGAGCCGACATCACCTATTCGGTGTCGGCATGGTAAATTTAAACAGCTGTCATATGAGCTGTTTCTTCATGTCTCCCAATCCGACACTGCCGGGAGATTAGCGATGCCCATCCCCGGGAGGTCAGTGGCTGCTCCAGATGATCTCCCGGTGGCCACCACTGATCTCCCGGGGGCCACCGCTGATCTCCTGGGAGATCAGCGGCGGCCATCGGGAGAGATTTCAATGTGATCCGCATTGTTCTCCTGCGGTTGTCCTGCGGAGGACACTGTCGATCCATTGAGATCCATGCATATTTTGTGCTCTTGTGGTCGCTTGCTGATAAAACAAACACCCGCAAATGCACAAAAAATGCAACTTGGTGCGTTCGGAGGGCGCACAAATTATGAGAATCCAAATGCAACTGAACGCAGCCAAACGTAGCTACTATGCGTTCCCATGTTAAACATAGGAACGCAATGTGCATGCGTTTGGCTGCGCTCAGTACGCTGCGTCCACTGCGTTCAAATACGCAAATGTGAAACTTCCCTAAGTGGCAATTCTAGAGGTAGCGTTCCAAACCTTAGCTTTCAATAATTTATAGCATATCCTGTGGATATGATCAAAATAAGCATTTAGGGGACATATAGTCTTTCAAACAATCATGGTTCCAGCAGTAGGACCTCCACCCGACCGACATTTATTGCATATCCTGTTGATCTGTTTATAGGGGATCTATCACCGCATTTCACAATGCAAACTTCATGAAGAAATAAATCTATTATCCCTTATGACTTGCTTTGTAAATCTATGTCAGAATACCTGTATGTTCCATATTGAAAGTTTAAAATCAGTCTCCTTCTACCTAGCCTGATTGACTGCTCCTCTTAGCCACACTGACATATATTGATAAAGTAATGAAACCAGCCTCATTAAAGGCCCGTCACACACTACTATATCGTTAACGATATCATTGCAATGTCACCGGTTTTGTGACGTTGCAGCGACATCGAAACAACATTGTTGCGTGTGAAATGTATCAACGACCAATGATAATTTCGTTGATCGTTGATCATGCAAGAATGGCCAGGACCATTATTTTATCGTTGGTCTGCCGCTGGGTGGCCAGCATCGGCATGTGTGACAGCGAGAGACCATCTATAAACGATCAATCGATCAGCTAATGATGTCCCAGCGACCCGATCGTTGGTCGGATCGCTGAGACATCGTATGGTGTAAGTCTTAAAGGGATCCTGTCACCCCCAAAACACCTGTAAACCTATTAAAACCTGTCCCTAGAGCATATTAACACTATCCCTACACTCTTTTTACCTCCTAAATGCAGTAAGTGACATTGAATAAAAACGTTTTATAAGTACCTGATTACTGATGATAATGAGTGACTATCTATTCATAGTCACTCATCCAGGCTGCCCCTCTGCTTCATATCACGCCTGAATAGGCGTGATCTACAGCCCACATTCAAATTGCCGCCTCCCTGCTGTGCCCTGTCTCGTCCGAGGCTGCAGTGTGGCTGGTGACGCGATCCGCGTCATTCCCGGCGCCTGGTGACGTATTTAGACCGGCGCCGCGCTGTCAGCTTCAAAATGCGCATGCAAAGCGTGCGCATTTTGAAGCTGACAGCGCGGCGCCAGTCTAAATACGTCACCAGGCGCCGGGAATGACGCGGATCGCGTCACCAGCCACACTGCAGCCTCGGACGAGACAGGGCACAGCAGGGAGGCGGCAATTTGAATGTGGGCTGTAGATCACGCCTATTCAGGCGTGATATGAAGCAGAGGGGCAGCCTGGATGAGTGACTATGAATAGATAGTCACTCATTATCATCAGTAATCAGGTACTTATAAAACGTTTTTATTCAATGTCACTTACTGCATTTAGGAGGTAAAAAGAGTGTAGGGATAGTGTTAATATGCTCTAGGGACAGGTTTTAATAGGTTTACAGGTGTTTTGGGGTAGACAGGATCCCTTTAAGTCTAAGATATACAGGGGCATCTCAATGAATTAGAATATCATCAAAAAGTTTATTTATTTCAGTAATTCAATATATAAAGTGAAAGGTATATAATATATAGAGTCATTGCAAACAGAATTATCCATTTCAAGTGTTTATTTATGTTAATGTTGATGATTATGGCTTACAGCCAATGAAAACCCAAAGGTCTTTTCCTCAGAAAATTAAGGTAGGGAGGATGAAGGGTCAGAGATAAAATATTACTTAAATAGTCAATGTGTTTCATGGCTTCCTGGAACATGGTAATATGATATTTATTCGTCCTGAGGAAGGGGCCAGGGAGCCCTGAAGCACATTGACTAATAAATCAATATTAAATTCAGCCTTTCATGTCTCATGGAATAAAGCAGCGCGGTTTGTAACCATGCATCCTCCCTACTTTAGTTTTCTGAGATAAAGACCTTTGTGTTTTCATTGGCTGTAAACTATAATCATCAACATTAACATAAATAAAAAATAAACACTTGAAATATATCACTCTGTTTGTAATGACTCTATATAATGTGTTTCACTTTTTGTATTGCATTACTGTAAAAAATTAACTTTTTGATACCCTAATTCATTGAGATGCACCTGTATGTATATTTGAACACATTACTAATCTTATAGGATATAATTCTAAAGATGCTACTGACATGAATTTCTTAACAGATGTCGGTAGCAACTCATCCAATGCACAGAGTCAAATAAATCAAACCATAGATGTCCATACATTTAGTGATGTCTAATAAGGATAAATGACACAGGAAAAAAGTATTAAACACATGAGGTAAGAGAGGTGAAAAAAGGCCATGTAAAGTCATGACTTCAGCTGAAATCTATCAGTAATTAGAAAGCCATCCTGACACTTAGTGAAAAATAATATCAGCTAGTTCAACTAATGGTCTATAAAAGCGTGTCTCATTACCAAGGTGCCACACAAGAAACATCTCATAATGGGTAAAACCAGTGAGCTGTCTCAACACCTTCCCAATTGTATTGTTGCAAAACATACTGATGGCATTGGTTACAGAAGAATTTCTAAATTACTGAGGGTTCCAGTGAGCACTGCTGGGGTCATAATACGGAAGTGGAAAGAACATGATTTCATCATAAACTGGCAATGACCAGATGCTCCCCGCAAGATTTTAGACAGAGAAGTATAAAGAATTAACAGAAGAGTTGTCCAAGAGCCACGAACCACCTGGGCCATGCTCCATGGCCTGTATGTATGCTCACCACAAAAGACTATATTGCTGAACAAGAAGCATCTTCAAGCGCATTTACAGTTTGCTCAACAACATTTAGACAAGCCTGTGAAATACTGGGAGAATATAGTCTGGTCAGATGGGAGCAAAATTGAACTCTTTGAATGCCATAATACAATCCACATTTGGAGGCCAAAAGACACTGAAGGTAACCCGCCAAACTAACAACTGTGAAGGTTGGAGGTGGGAATGTCATGATGTGGGGCTGTTTTTCAGCATACAGCACTGGCAAACGTCACGTACTTAAAGGTAGGATGATTGGTCAAATGTACCGAGACATACTAGAAATATCTGCTGCCATCTACCAGGATGATGAACATAAAGCTGTTAGTATAGCCCAGCCAATTGAAAATTTATAGAAGGAACTAAAGTTCATAGTTCATGAAAATCCACCAGACCTTTCAGAATTTGATGAGTGTTTGTGTGGAAGAATGGTCTAAAATCACACCTGAGCAATGTATGCAAGCAGTTTCTACATACAGGAGGCGTCTTGAAGCTGCATCACCAACAAAGGCTTTTGTATAAAGTATCAAATACATTTTAGTAAGCGTGTTCAATATTTTTTCCCTGGCTCATTTCTCATTATTACACATCACTACATTTATGGACATCTATAGTTAGATTTCTTTTGTCTGTGTGGATTGGATGGTACTGACATCTGGTTAAAAATTTATGTCAATAGCACCTTAAATATATTTACTTGGAAAATTGTTGATGTGTGCAATACTTATTTCACCAACATTATATATGCCTAGAATGCTTTTCTACATTTATCTGTTAATTTCTCTTCTTTAATACATTTGACATGTTCTAATATTTGCTGTTATCTTTACATTTTTCTATATGTGACTCACAGTTGTGAAATATGTGTCATTGCTCATTACATCTCCAAGACTAGGCATTGGCTGTGTATGATCATGGATGAAAAACAAACCTTTTGAAACTATATCCATGTCAATTTATGTTCTCCAGGGATTTCAGTTGCCAAAGCCTCCCGAGCCTCCGTCCGTTGAAGTGGAGTATTACACCATTGCAGAGTTCCAGTCTTGCATATCTGATGGGATAAGTTTCCGAGGAGGTCAAAAGGCTGATGTAAGCAAAGCCTTGTGTTCTTTGAAGCGTATGTTGTAGCGCATAACCCGATATATTGTAAAGTCATGACCTGAAATATGTCTACATACCTTCATGCAATATTCTGGAGAACGAAGTCCTGCAGGAGTGACATAGGAAAGAGCCTACTAGTATAATGTACATTACATATCACCATGTAATCAACCAATAACAATCTTATATATTCCATTACTCTAGTGTAGTTCAGTCTTAATGTAATAATACAGCTATACACATAAGGCACTTTTATTGTTTGTCAACTTAAATGATGTTTTAATGGTCATTTATAAGCAGACACAAATGTCTTGTTGACTGTGTGATGTGTTGAGTCCATTAATGTGCCTTATCCTTATACTATTTATTTTACTGGTCCCATAAATGTAGAAAACATCTACCTATTGCATTAACTTAATGGCACTACAATAAAAACCAACAGATGTGTCTGTCTGATGGATGCCTGAATGCACATCCATCACTCATAGGCATAGGTATGTGCCATATCCACTTTTACTGACTAGTTTTTAGTGCTATATTGGATTGTTCATGCATTTGTCCTATGATAAAAGTAGATTTTAATCAATCGATCTTGGAATAATAATACGTTCCACAATTGGATGTGTTAAAAAAGGTTTCCGTGCTCAGATAATCTTAGTAACATGCCCCTGCAATGTACTTTTGTTTGCTGTGTTCGACTATCCAGAGTTTCTCAAGTTCATGGTCGGCACATACCTCATCTCCTGGCCAGGGAAGGAAGAATAAGTCATTTATGATAAGTGGCTATATAGACGAAGCAGGCTTAAAGGGTACCTGTCAGCTACTTTATGCCCCAAAGCCTATTACTATCTGTCCCTGCAGCTTAATTGTACTATTCCGAGCATCCCTGTCTGAGCTAATACTGTACTGTAATAGCGGAGAAAAATCATTTAGTAACTTACTATTCCTAATTGTAAATAGGCTCTGTCTAGACGATTTGGCTGTTCTTCCTGCAGCCATGTCCCCTCCTGCATCCCCTGGTGATCACGCCCCAGTGGGTGTGATAACCTAACTTACAAGCACACTCCCCATCTGAATGGATGGTCGCATCATTTCTAGTCCTGTGCATTGTGGGGGGGGGGGGGGGGTACATTGGGTGTACTTGTTTGGCTCCAGAGCATGCACACTGCACATTCTGAAGCCAGACAAGTACACCCAATATACCCTCACAATGCACAGGACCGGAAATGATGCAACCATCCAGTAAGGAGTACATCCAATTCAGATGGGAAGCGCTTGTAAATTAGGCTATCAAGCCCACCGGGGCATGATAACCAGGGAACGCAGGAGGGGACATGGCCGCAGGCAGAACAGCCAAGTCATCTAGATGGAGCCTATTTACAATCAGCAATTGTAAGTTACTAAATGATATTTCTCTGCTATTACAGTACAGTATTAGCTCAGACAGGGATGACTACAATAGTACTAGGAATCTGCAGAGACAGATAGTCATAGGTTTGGGGGCATATGGCTGTTAGATTTCCTTTAAACTTTCTCAGGTAACACATTTTCCTGGCTGTTTTATCACAGGAGCCTGAATGTTTCTTCTGCATCTCCACAACTCCATTATTATTATTTATTTATTTATATAGCGCCATTAGGTTACATGGTGCTTTACATGAGGAAAGTGCAGACGAAGACAGAAGTACAATAAATGTGGACAATCAGGTCATACAGGTACAAGAGGGAAGAGAATCCTGTCCGCGAGGGCTCACAGTCTATGAGGGGTGGGTGGGGATACAGTAGGAGGCGGAATTGGCGGTCACGGGGTGGTGGACCGGGTCTCATTGCAGGTTGTAGGCTTGGAGGTGGGTCTTCAGGTTTCTTTTGAAGGTTCCCAGAGTAGGAGAGTGTCTGATGTGTTGGGGAAGAGAGTTCCAGAGTATGGCGGATGCACGGGAGAAATCTTGTATGCGGTTATGAGAAGGGGAGATGAGAGGGGAGTAGAGGAGAAGTTCTTTGGAGGATCACAGGTTGCGTGAGGGTAGGTATCGGGAGACCTAGTCAGAGATGTATGGAGGGGACAGGTTGTGGATGGCCTTGTATGTCACAGTTAATGTTTTATGAATATGCAAATAGAGTCTGTGGAGCCTCAGTCAGGAGTCTCAAACACAGGACACAGGAGATCAGTGAATGCTTCATTATGGTTACTGTTTTAAACTGGGTTCTCTGGGAAGCGGGGAGCCAGAGAAGGGCTTGGCAGAGGGGGGAGACATAGGAGTAGTGGGAGGACAGTAGGAAATGTATTACCTGAGAAAGTTTAAAGGGAATCTATCAGCCATTTTATGCCCTCAAACCTATGACTATCTGTCTCTGCAGATTCCTAGTACTATTCTAAGCATCCCTGTCTGAGCTAATACTGTACTGTAATAGCAGAGAAATATCATTTAGTAACTTACAATTGCTGATTGTAATTAGGCTCCATCTAGATGACTTGGCTGTTGGGCAGCAGAGTTTAGGAGAGATTGGAGAGGTGCAAGGGAGATAGCAAGGAGGCCAATGAGCAGGAGGCTGCAGTAGTCGAGGCGGGAGATGATAAGAGCATGAATAAGTGTTTTAGCGGTTTCATGGTCAAGGAAAGTGCGAATCCGTGAAATGTTTTTGAGCTGTAGTCAGCAGAACGTGGCGAGGACCTCAATGTGGAGCTTGAAGGAGTGGGAGGAGTCAAGGCTTACCCCGAGGCATTTGGCTTGGGGGACTGGGGAGAGTGAGCAGTCGTTGACGAGGATGGTTAGGTCGTGTAGTGGAGGAGAGTTGCTTGGGGGAAGATGATGAACTCAGTCTTGTCCATGTTCAGTTTAAGGAAGCGAGCAGAGAAGAAGGATGAGATGGCTGGCAGGCATTGGGGAATTTTCGACAGTAGGGAGGTGATGTTGGGTCCAACCCCATGAGGTCATCTTAAATCAATTCAGTGATGAATGGGCTCCAGATATATATATATTCCTTACATAACTTGATTTCTGATGAGTTCACAGGACTGGTGACTCAGTAGAAACATTTACTCCTCTGTTAAAACTAATAGGCAGGTAAATATGTTCACCCCACACAAACAGTGGTGGCCCCCAGTTGTTTCGTCTGTATAGTAACTTTTTCATAATGCTTACTTCCCTAACCAAGTATTTGCCGACAGTGAACTGGAGCAACACTGCACGTTTCGACACAGCAAATAAAAGAACTTATCAAGGGACACATTTAAAAGATTATTGTAGCGTAGGAAAACAATTTTTAACACATCCAATTGTGGAGCTTAATATTATTCCAAGATCTATTAATTAAAGTGTACTTTGTTTTTGGGACAATTCCTTTGGGTGGCTTCATCTCTATACAGCATTCAGCCTCCAGTGGTTGACATGAGCTGTGTAAAAATTTTTTATTTACAACTACAAATTTTCCTTTGTACGGACCTAACAAAGATTTGAGCCGTTTATACTACATAACTAAACATGTCATTAATATAACTCATGCAAGACAATTATAGATGCAATTGGAATTATATATATTATTTTCTTATGATAATATTTAGTTAATACAATTATTTGGTTTCAAATAACTACGACAATATGTAAAAATTAGGCAGCTGTAATACAAAAGTTAAAACTAATTATTTTATTCTCTTACAGGTCATTGAAAAGAACTCTGGTGGATGGTGGTATGTACAGATTGGAGAAAAGGAAGGATGGGCTCCGTGTTCATATATTGATAAAAGAAAGAAACCAAACCTAAGTCGAAGGACAAGCACATTAACAAGACCAAAGGTCCCCCCTCCTGCACCACCTACAAAACCTAAGGATGTAGAAGAAATATCAGTCACTCGTCATAGCTGCTCTGTAGAATCCAAAGAGTCACCAGCAAAGCAAATTTATGAGGAGCCAGAGTATGATGTTCCAGCTTTTGGCTATGATCCAGAAACTGATATGAATGATTCTTTTTCTCAGAGCAGCTTTGCTGATGAAATAGTAGAAAGTATGTTCAAACCATCCAAGCCTTCTCCTGTTTCTTCTCTTCAAAGAGCAACATTTCAAGTGGGAGAGTCTTGTGAAGATGTCAACAATGAGGAGGAGACTATCTATGAAAATGATGGTTTCCGACCATACGTGGATGACATGGCATCAAACAAAGAGTCGAGCAGAGAGTCAAGTGGAGATTCTGATTCATTGAAAAGCTCGTCATTGGTGCCAAGAAACTCTCCATCAGGGACCCCTTGTAAACCACCACTTTTAAAATATAAAACAGAAAGAAATGTGCAGCCAGAAATCACTAAAAATGTTTCCTTCTCATCAAATGAAGAGAAAAAGCCCAGGTCAGTGTCTGATGTTGGCTCATGGTCAGTGTCAAAGGTTGGAGCAAAAAAGGATTCTGAACAAAAACATGGAGTCATTCCTTCAACCAGAGCAAAACCAACAGTTAGACCCAAACCTTTCATAAGTAAGACCGATTCTCAAAGCCAGGATAAAATGGACATTAGCACTTTACGAAGACAGCTAAGGCCAACAGGACAGCTACGAAGTGGGCTTAAAGGTTCTAAAAGTGAAGAATCAGAAAGTCTTCCAAAGAGTGCATCAGAGGATATTGAAAGTCAACCAAGAAGAAGTTCAGTAGATAATCCTTCAAGTTCTCCACAGTCATTCATATGTCCAAGTAACAAAGACAAATCTGAGGAGAGTAATGAGAAAATATTTTGCACTGCCTCAAGCTCCTATCAAAAAGTTATGGATACAGAAATTAGCTTTCCAGCAGGGGCAAAAGTAGAAATCTTAGAGAAACAAGACAGTGGTTGGTGGTATATTAGATACAAAGATTCAGAAGGTTGGGCACCATCGCATTACTTAGAGCAAGTGGATAATATGCAACAGGAAACCTCAACGCCTGAGCATGATGCTACTAAATGTAAAAAGAATGAAAATAAGTCAAACAGTCTAGAAAAGATAGAAAAAAGAGTGCAAGCATTAAATACAATTAACCAAAGCAAAAGAACAACACCACCAGTTCCCTCAAGACCACCTGGAGGATTTTCAAAACCTACAGGACCAAGTAGCAGTGTTGTGAAGTTAAGAAATGGAGTAAAACAAATTGCGGTAAGACCCCAGTCTGTATTTGTTTCCCCTCCACCCAAGGAAAACAACATTGCTTGCCATTTGCGTAGAAATGAATCACTTTCTGCTACCGATCATTTGAGGTCTGTCCGAAGAAATTCCTCCTTTAACACTGTCCGCTCTCAGTTAAACGAGTCAAGATTCAAACCTGCTGATAAAACAGAAGTGGACACAACCCAAGTGGAAACATCTTTAAGATCACCTCAAAGAAATGGAATCCCAGTATCTACCGTTCGACCAAAACCCATCGAGAAATCCCAGTTTATACACAACAACCTTAAAGACATGTACATCTCCATTGCTGACTATGATGGAGATGATGAAACCGTTGGATTTCAAGAAGGGGTTTCTATGGAAGTGTTGGAGAAAAACCCTAACGGTTGGTGGTATTGCCATATTCTCGACAGTGCAAAACCATTCAAAGGATGGGTACCTTCAAATTATTTAGAGAAAAAGAACTGATAGTCCTTTACATGGAAATAATGAGTTATCATAGATGCTCTTGAGATATTTTCTTAATTTAAACATTAGACTGAGCGTACATGTACTTGGAAAGCCAGCAATATGATCTCCATGATGTAAAATCAAGTTGGGGGAGTTATCTTTCTATTTCTATAAAACAGATATTGAAAAAAAAATTGAATTAATCCTTGTGAATAATGTTTGGAAATAACGCAGGGTATAACATTGTATTATGATCATCAAGCAGTTAAAATGAAAACCATATTTTTGTGCCTTCACTTCATTATCTGGAACACTAGAAATGTCCCAAAAATCTAGGGAACTCCTCCTGGCACGGTCTGCAGAATGCTATGTCTGTGCTGCTTTTCCCTGACCTCTCGTTTTATTGCCAACAAGAATAGACACTATTTCGTGTCTGGAAAAAAATAATGTAACTCCAACAAGGAATGTTAGACGTTGTAATTAAACGTTTCTATCCAGTTTTCGACTTTATATCCCAAGTTCTAATTTGTGGTGATTTTTGGCTTTTCCATGTTTCTTTGTCTGTGTTCAAAGTCGTAAGATGCAGAAAACCAAACACAACTTTTTTTTTTGTTAGTTGACCATTTATGTAGTAGTTACACTACTTCACTTAACTTTTAATACTTTTGATGAGATTGAGAAGTATTTGGTATGCACGATCCTTGGGAGTGATACGAGTTCCAACTATACCTGAATCGCGTAAGCAAAACTATTTGACCTTATGGCTTAGAGGGACCCTACACTTAGTCAAAACAGCATGGCTGTTGTATCGAAATACAAAAATGCTCACGAGTCTATCTGCAACCTTGTTAATGAGATGATACTACCATAGCTGTGTTTCATAAGATCAACACTCCAGTGACAGTTTTTATTGCAGTTCTATTTTAGGAAGTTAAAAAGATTGGTCAGGTCAAGAAAGATCGATCTACTTTTTTTTTTTCCAAAATAGTGCCACCCTCACCCATGTCTATTTTGCAAACCATCCCAAATCGAGTGAAAGGGATTAAACTGCAATACGTTTTCCGGCACATGGACAAATGTGGTGCTGTTTTTAGAAAAAAACCTGTTCTTTCTGGAGGTTTTTTTTTTAGAATCCCAGACAACCCTTTCAATGCACTGGATATACTCTGTTCATTTAGACTTATTTACAAGAAGGTATTCAGCCCCTTTAAATGGTTACTAACCTTAAAAAGCAATTAAATGTTACATGTTGGTTATTATTGTATATATGTAAAATAAAGTGTATGGGATAGGGATACAAATTCTCATTTAGTGAAGATGTGCTCTTTAAAAATCCCATTGAAAGGTATCGCAATGCGCCAATGTTGCATTTCAAGTTCTCGTCGGAAACTATTTGGTCTTTAAATGTAGTGATTCATTTTTGTGCCGTGTTATGAAGTTTATTGGCCCTTTAAGTGAGGTATATTTGGTGCTTCTTCCGGCATGTATATAATGTATACACTAATGTGCCCTCTTCTGAACACTATTCGGATACCTATCAGTCTGATGTGAGATTCGCCATTTGTCCTCAGACGCATTGTTTACATTACAATTGATTCACTCTCGGCAATTTGTATATATTGTCTGTTTTAATAATTATTTTTAAATCAGTTTGTTTTAATTATGTTAAAGTCAGAATAACGTTACTAAGACGTGGTAAAGTAAAATAAAAAGCAGAACAATGCAAGGAAAATACTTAGATGGAAGACTTGTAGAGGGTGGGCAACCCTGTGTAATGTTGCCACTAGGGATGAGCGAATCAGACTTTACAAAAATATTCAGTGTTCGGGTTCGGAGTTCAGGTGCTTTACGTATGCAAACTACTGGAGCGAGCATCGCTGTGCTAAGGTACACTCAGTGCTGGGCCCAGTGCAAGCCGCTTGCAGTGATTAAATGGCTCGTACTGCAGATAAAATCAACGTTATTGGTTGTAGAGTGTTCCAAAAAAAGAAATGTACAAAACCCCACCCTTCCTCCCCTGGAAGTGCTTTGCTTATGGCAGGCTGAATGTGGGCGAAGAGCCAAAAAGCCCAATCAGTGACTTCCAATGAGTTTTGGGTCAAATCTGAGTCCGGAACAGAAGTTTATAAAAAGTCTGACACAACCTGCAGAACCTCGATTTCCATGGGTCCGCTCATCTCTGGTTACCATCATTCCACATACATAGGACAGTCCCAAATCGGACTTACGATTGTGGTTTAATATGTAGGAACATCATGGGGGGAGAGCAATTGGCTGTGCTCGAGATAAAGATCCGTGTTCGTCTCTGACACATACTCCAGAGTCAAAAAGCACAGCCATTTTATCTTAGTGTGCACTTGAAAGTACATGCATTATTGCAAGTATCATATGTGTTCTAATATTGTATTTATGTGTATATTTTCTGTGCTGTGCTTAAAAGAGGAATGAATTCCTTTGTGGAATTTTCGGTCATGGGATTCTGGGATTTTTGTTAACCCCCTTTTTTGTGTTTTGATCAGTCACCTATTGTATCATATACTGTGCACAGTAATGTATCATCTGTGATACTTGGACTAGTGTAGCTCATGTGTACTACTACCGGTCCTGCATCGGAGGAGGTCTCTAGTATATGGTAATCCTATGGAATAATTGAACACTTGTAAGCCATTTTTTGTAAGATTTGTAGCCATATGAAAATGTGTAGTTATATATAGAAAAATATATTTAGTTATATAGGGAAAAAAAATTAGGAGCCCAGAGAAGGTACTGTACCTTTTAATTTAAAGGGGGCTTCCATCTCCAATATAGTGAAACAACATTTCTCAGAAACATATCACGACAGTCAATCAGAATCAAAACTATATTGGCAAGATGAAATGTGTCCTTCGGGATAGGGTTGATATACGAGGTCCACTTTTTGCCAATTGATCACCGAATGTTTTGCTTACTGTTAGAAATTTCAGGAGGAGGTATTTCCCTTTAAACAATAACTAGGTTAGAAAATGTCCAGATTATGACATTATCCATCTTCTACCATAAACTGCCTAACTGGTATTACAGATTTGAAGTTTCGATTTTTTTTTTTTACTAGAAACTCTATATAGTTCTGCTGGACAGTATTACATAGAATATACATAGATTACCTGCTTGACTGCAGTACTAATAATAGCAATGATTTTAGTGGTTATAGTAATATTATAACGATGATTATGTTTTATCAATAAGGATAAAGAAGTGGTTCATTATTGATGCACTTTAACCATAATGCATTTTACATTCTGGTGCATAATAAAAAAATAAGTGCAGGCTATACAGCGCATTAATTTTATATATAAGAGGTTATTTATGATTATTTATGGATATTCACTGCTGTTCAGTCATTATTAGTAGTGATTTCTATGGCTTTACTAATTAGATTGATATTACAAGGTCAGGGGTATGGTGTACCGCTTTAAAGTTTTCCCCATTTTCAATGATGGCCGCCCTGTCATTTTCATGTACTTGAAATACCGATATTTTCTTCAAGTGCCATATATCAAATACATATATTGTACTGGAGAGAACTTGCTTACTTTCACCCACTAATTAGAGTAACTGCCCGTTGGGAAAAGTCAGAATATTTTATCGGTGGGAATCCAGGTGCTAAGACCATTACAAATTGATAAAATGGGCAGGCAGAAGGAAGCGGGTGGAGAAGACTGAAGATGGGCTCCATAGTCTTGGCGAGTCTTCCCTTCTGTCGTGGCTTGAAAGATTGTTTTGAAAGCGTAGTATAACTTAATCACATAGTAATTTTCAATTATATTGGGCTGCTCCATAGAAATGATCAGAGACATCAACATTTCCCGTCTTGAAACACAAACTTTATCTGCAAGTGTTGTACATAGAAAAAGGGGGACCCCTATTACAAAAGTTGAAATGGGCTGAAATTATGGTACTGGGCTTTGCGATCCAAGAAACAAAATGTCTGGGATTTGCTTCCTTTCCACATACTCTCTTGACCCGTGTATATAAGAAAAAACTAAATCTTCAGCTCACCTGTGTCTTGCTGTTTGGTCTCTTGATCCTTGGCCAATTCCTCATCAGTTCCTTGATAAATAATGTTTTCTTCTTTAAAGTGGTTTTCCATTTTTGGCACAAAAGTCTATGAATCCTCACCACTTGCACACAGCATGCACTGTCAGAATTCTCTGAGGCTGGTAGTGGGCAGTCATGTGACCACAATTATGTGATATGCATATTCCCATCTACTTTCCAACTATACAAGTGAATCTAGCAAAGCTGCACGTATTTAGTTGGTATGTGCCTGCCTGGAGAGTCGTGACCACACAAACCAGGAGTCACACAGAGTGACTGCAGACTATCGTTCCAAACCTGGACAATTCCTTTAGGGAAAATGGATGGAAAATGCTGTAAAATAACAAATGAAGGAGGTACTCACTGTCCTCAGGGCCAGTGCCAATTATCCTCCACTACTTGGGTCTCTTTGTATTGGCCAAAACTGTGACATCACGTCAACAAAGTGCTTAACTGCTGGAGCCAACCACTGAGCTTGGTAGAGACGCTGAGCTCAGTAACTCTTTACAGTGCAGATGAGTGCTGTCAATGTGACGTCAACACTACGGCCAAAACACCAAGTTCTGATCATTGGTGGGAAACGAGTGCTCAACCCAGCAAGGTGAGTCGAGCACTTGCAGACCGCTTTTTGAAAGTGGAAAAAAAATTTTAATTATGCAATATTTCTGGAGAGAGGAGTCTCGAACATGATACTGCCGAACAGCAAATGAAATAGGACCAACCAGGGCATAGTCTTGTTTCATCACGGCCCAATAATTAACTACATGGTTGGTACCTATGGTATGTACTTTTGCAGCAGAAAAGATTTGAATGCTCTCATATAGATCCCATATAGAAATTTAAATAAATATTACAAACTTTAAGTCTTAGGCTACAAATTGACATCCAAAGCCTCCAATGCCCCAGTCGCAGCAGACGATGGCGCCTTTATGGAAAGACAACCAAGAAATGGTCTTATAACATGATTCTTTTACACCAGGACTTTATTATATATTTGTTATTGGCACTTGACTTTACTTTTCATGAACTCAAAATGAAATTCAGCTACGCTGTGCTTGGCCATCAAATAAATGCAGGGTGTAAAATATTTTACACACAACAACTAATACAACTTTGACACCCATGTACCCCAAACTAGTTAAGATATTACAAAATTTGAAGTTCTAGATATTAGATTTTTTTGTTCATGATAAAACTTTGCAAATGTGATATCCTGATAGTAGAATATATCTGTAGGATCAGGACCATATTGTCATCAGATTCAGCAAGCCAAATATATTAGGTTAGGGGATATTAGATTTAGTAAATAAAAATGGGCTTATATGGCTTAATATATTGAAATACATTGAATTTTTTTCTCTAATGAAGAAGAGATTCTAGCTTGGGTACAGTTATGTCCAGACTGATTGGAGGAAGCCCTCTAGTGGTTGCTTTCTTGCATTCAAAACCAAAATAAGTAACTTTTTGCTGTATACTGCATCTTAATTAATTATGAACACTTCTGAGTTTGTTATTGATGGTTATATAATGCCTGATATAGCTTTTCATTTCCATAGGAGGTATATAGATTTTTTTTCAACTTTAATTCTGCATGTTGTAGTAACAGATGACATTTTCTTCATGTAAGAGTTGGGTTACTGTTTATTTATGCATTTTTAATGCATTTGTGATGACACAATAAATTAGGGATACATATAAGTCAAGATCATATAAGTTTCATTCAGTTAAATTTGTCTTGTGAATTAAATGGCACAAGATTTTTTGGACTTCAGTATTGTTTGCATGTGATAATGATGTAATGGCCATGGATTGGACTAGATTGTTCTATTTTCCTTAGAATATTTACTGGATAGTTTCTTAGATTAGCAGCAATTGAGCATTGAAGACTATTTACCATGACTTTGCTTATATACATTAACATCATCTTGGAGATTAAATTTCCAAAGGCCTCCAAAATTGACCTAGAATAAGGATAATAAATATGGCCATAGGCATTAGGGAACCTATAGACAATAAAACCTCAAAGTAATTGGCAAATTTTAACCATAATAAACATTCATTGGCTGGCTCGGTAAAGTGAGTGATCAATCATTTCGACCGGTAAACAACCAAGGAAAGTTCATAATCAAGCAAAATACCTGTCAGGCATGTTGGATTATCTCAAACGATCAGCAATGGCTAAATCATTGGCTTTAAAGAAAATCCAACCTGAGCTGACAGAATCGGTGATGTGTTTGGGAGCCGTCAAAAAACAATCATTCGGTTGGCCATATTCATCTAATTTTTGTCAGGGTTCGCCAACTCACTGATATGGATGGAAATATCCAGAATTTTTGCCGACGCCAAATGTTGAGCATTAAGAGTCATTGGATATAAACATGACTGATCTTATTGTTCTCAGCTATCTTAGGCCTTCAACAAAGATATCTGGCAGCTGCTTTCTTCTCTCTTCACATCAGCTCAACTTAGCTTTTAAATTTATAGTTGTATCAGGAGAGAGATGGCTAACAAACTACCAGTAATAGAAGAAATAGACCGGCACTCCAATGTTAATGAAGACTAGACTTTTAATTCAATCAAGTCAATACGTGGCAATAGGAATCACAATGTATTGCTTTTTGGCTTAGGCCTAACCCTTTTTCAAACAAGACGTAAGCCGAAAACGCGTAATATCGTGACTCCTATTACCATGGATGGGTTTGACTGAATAAAGAATCTATTCTTCATAAAGATTGTCATGCTGGTCTATTTCTCCTGTGGATGCCTACCCTACACCTGAGCACCATGAATTCCTGGATGCCGCCTGGAATTTTCAGCACTTCAAAAACTACCAGTGTCGTCTATAAACCTGTGGCCATCTGTTGTAATTCAATGATTCTTCATTTCATTCTCTTTATAAATTAAAAAAAAACACTAAAAAAAAAAACAACTATCTTAGTGGTCCCATATACGTAGATTAAGGCCACAGGCCGAATAGTAACCTGACTCTTACTATATGCTTTCATATATTTCATGTAGATTATTAGAAGGACGACGGCATTTATATAACCTTTGAAATCACTTTTTGCAATTGTAGAGCTGCATATTTTTTTAGTAAATTGTATATTTATATATCTTATGCTTTAATAAAAAAAAAGTATATAAAGTAGGATATGGCTTTAATGATATATAACACAAGGGAATTTGCAGGGCTTGTATTAGCCATGTATGTATCTTTAATTAGTAATCAGTATTTCATTCTAGTTAGCCATTGTTAACACTATAAGTTCTGTATTATTTGATCTATTTTTTTTGTTAAATCAGTGTTTGAAATTCTCTCAGCTAAGACAAAAAAAAAATCCTGATAAAGGATATGTGCAATATATTAATATATCAGATAGGAGTACAGGCTTCTCATCCAGGACCTTTGTTGTTGTTGAGGTTTTTGATGAAAGAAGAATTAACAGATCATCTGTAATAAACCCCTATCCAAAGAATGACTCCTGTGTCAAGACATCACTTCCTGTCACTTGCTTTGGCCATCAGTCTGATCGTTTAGATTCTGGGCCTCATAATGACGAGTCAGAATCTAGGTTTTTCTACATAGTTAGGAAAATAAGGAAAGCTGATTTGATACTAAGAGATTTATTTTGCTATATTTTATATTACTGAGATGTCAAAGTTTGAGACAGGAAGTATTGTTATTGGAAAATGTGTATAGGGACCTTTTTTGAAGGGGTTGTCCAGTTTAATAAGAAAAGTGCAAACTCGGATGTTTGGATTGTGGCAGTGTGCGACGTGCACACTGTCACGATTCCCCTGTATGCCCGCTAGGCACTTACATACTCGCAGTCACATACCAACTAGTATCACATAGCTTTAGTCATTAGTATAGAATTGAGAGAAGCTGGATGAGGATGGCACATGACCACAAGTATGCAGATCTCATTCCTGTAGACTTGAAACTGCCGTCTTGCATATAGGGAAATTGTAACAGTGTGCACATTGCACGCTGACTTGATTTGGGAGTCTTCAGTCACATAGGGAGACTACGCAAATCTTAGACCGGACAACCCTTTTAAAGATTGCCTATAATGTCGAATTCAACACAGGGCAGCTATATGGGGCATGTAGAAAGTCTGGTAATTCTTCTTTTAGCAGAGGATGTGCTCTTGGAGGATATTTACCCAAAGTACACTCCAAAGAGCATGCTCACTGCTTTATCAACATACCTCTTGGAGTGGTGTGCACAGTGTGAAATTACCATTGAAACCATGCACTCAGGAAACTGTGAGCCAGACCAGTGCATAGAACCCAGGTAGGTTTAGGTGCTTAAAGTCATGGAAGAGACTATTTGCATTGTATTTAGCCCCATCTTTGAAGAGGGGATCACAATGCACGGTGAGGTCTTCCAGTCGGTACTGTGTAAGTTATATTGGCTACTAAGTAAATAAATACTAATTTTGAGGTAGTTTCAGGAAAGCTGACTTTTTTTTTTTTTTGTCTTTTTTTTTTTTTTACAAAGTATTTGCAGCGTTGCTACCTCAATTCAGGAAAACGCTTTGCATGGATACAAAATGAAATCTCACAATATGAAATTAGAGCATTATATTTATCAATTGGAGTTTTGCTGCTAGCACTTTTTTTTTTTTACATTTAACGAGGGATATTTCAATGCAATTTTTTATGGCAATACTCAGTTTTTTTCCACGCAATAAACTGATTAAAGGTCAGGCAGCTGATGTTATTTTTGTATATTGGTTGGTTATATTGAGAACATGGTTATGCATTCATTATCCCTCTTAAAGACAGTCTATATATTAGTTGATTTTTATTTGGCTGTTATATTAATAGCCATTTCGTGGTATAACTTTTTTGTATACATTTTTTTAGCAGCACCAACTCATTTTTTATTGTAAAAATATAATTTTTTTTTTCTTTTATAT
Organism: Allobates femoralis; assembly: GCA_033576535.1. NCBI lineage: Eukaryota > Metazoa > Chordata > Amphibia > Anura > Aromobatidae > Allobates > Allobates femoralis. The sequence continues at coordinate 78,225,724 of JARQOC010000006.1, read as the reverse complement.
ATTTGTACATTATAGAGTATTTCACCTTCTTGGTTACTTTTTTACCTGGCGGGAGATATAGAATCACCCTTCATCTCTGTTTTACAATTTATCCCTTTTTTGTTTTTTCTTTTTTAAGATCTTGCACCGGGCTGGTCCCAAATAATATTGTGTATTAATATCATATGTGCAATCCAGTTAAGCAGGTTTTAATTTGAGTGCAGTTAATATTAGATTTTATTATTAGCTTCACACTGGTTTTAACAAATCTATCTTCAGCTTCAGCCACCACTGTCCTGAGTTGAGCTTCCTGTTGGTTCCGAGCAGCAGTCATAACTATTTGTACCTTCTTATAAGATCAGATGTTAATAGATCTTAATTTGTTTAAAATTCTAAATTATGCGTAGATTTAGTTATAACTGCGGCAATGGAAATGCTAGTATAAATGGGTCTGATAACCTTCTAAAACTGCAAAAGATTTTGAGCGCCTCAATGAAAGAATTGCCAAACTCAACCAAAACCAAGGGTTAACTGGAAGACAAGTAATTGAATAACTTTAAAAAAAATTATCAAAAACTAACTGGTATACACATATCAGGAGCATATTTAAAGAGAACTTTATTAAAAGTGGGAGTGCGGTAATTACTTAGTCTTTAATGACCAACTTGAGTTGAGTCCTTTAATTGAATAATCCACTTTTTATTTGTCGTGAATCCTGCTTCATGTAAGTAGTAATTATACAATATATAAGTGCATCCTCCCAATCTTTTTGCTTTCGTTGGTTTTAATCCTTCCAACTGTTTTGTTCAGAAGAGTATTTCTAAGATGGAGGGAAAAACATTAGAATGAACCTTACCGTGGATGATATTGTACTTGTTTATTGGGTCATATGTCAAAATGTGATATGGAGGTTAAAGAGTTTACGAAACTTTTGACGTGTCGTAAGGACATGTCAAATGCTTTGAACAGAGCAGTCTAGGCCGAAGGGCTCAAGTGGGAATTGTCTCTAAACATAACTTCCTTTTGCACCAGCCGTTGGTCTCTGAGGAGAGCTGTCCTTAGTTCATCACCTCTGCCTCTTCGTTTTAGTGGTTGTTGGGTAATCGCAACACCCGTACACCGACTAATCAAAATTTCCACACGTCTCCATGACATGTCAGAAGTTTGTACAACCTTCTTAACAGTTTTTAAAAATGTTATTGCATTTAAATGAAGGGGTTGTCTAAAATTGGAGAAAAGGGTCTACTTTTTCTAAAAAAAATGTAAAAATATTCTATAGTACTGGAGGACTACCACATGAACAAGAAAGCCTAGGTCTAAATGAAGCATTATATTAATTAGATGGATAAGTGATAAGATTCTATGTCTTTAGTTAGGGGTAACAAATACCTGTGAAGATCACAAGTACACTGGTTCCAAAGATACACTATTTTACCTTTTCCCTAAACTAATCTTACAATATGTGTTTTGATATCTCTTACAATTTTATTTTTCTCATCTTATTTCATTATATATTATTTTGGCTTGTGGTGCACGGGCTCTAACTAGTTATCTGTTTCAGAAAATCTTCAATTCCTTAATTTTAAATAAATTCTTTAAACAAAGAGTTTACAGATATGTTATATCCTTGAAGAGAACCTGTCGGGTCTTCTGTGCCCCCATAACCACTAACAGTTGTGGGCACGTATCAAAGTTACCTGCCTAACAGTCCCTTCATGTCTTTGCGCACATAAACAGATCTTTAGCAAAAGTATTTCTAAAGTCCATTTATGACATGCAAATTAGGGCTATGACTAGTCGAGGGGGCGTTAGGTCCCCGGACTAGTCGGCATGATAACATGCTTTGCAGCACACAGCATCAACACTAGCGCTATACAAAGCCGCATGTGCTGTCAGCTCTTTTAAATATTTATTGCCATTCTGTAAATTTACAAGATTTTTTGAAAGATTATATGATTTCTGACATAATGAAGGCATCTTGTGATAGTATCTCTAGTAAGTGTGATTCATGGAAAAATAAGAGCTCCCCAATTGTAGGCAGTCAATCGTGAAAGAGTAAGAGCTAGGTAAGATGATTTCCTTTTCCTAAATATGGTGATATTATAATATTTTACCCCAAAAGGAGAGGACTACTGGAGAGTTTCTGAAAAGATGAAGAATGTTGAGTTGCCGGTCAGTAAAGTTTCTGTACGTGAAAGTGTATTGCTGAGAGTTTGGTTCTGGGGAGCGTTACGTTGAGTGTAAAACAGGACATTTGAGAAGAAGGGGCAGGGAAAAGTTGTTTGTGAAAGATTCTGAAGGAACTTGAAAAGAAAAGTCAAAGTTAGAAATGTGTGTATTAAATTGTGGGTGATTTTTTTTTTTAGATACTAGTTTACCAAAAAACTCTCTCAATTTTTCGACAGAAGGAGTAAACTGTTATATACACTATGATGCACCTAAGCTTTGACGAATTCACGTCTGCTGAGCAATTGCATTTCTAGTTGTTCTTATAAAAATATTTTTCCAAGGCAGTAGGTGAAATGTTAGGTTCTGTTTACTCCTCGGAATGAAATCTGACATGTATTTCTGAGTCCAATGTCTTTGGACATAGCAAAGGATTTCCTTCACATGCACAAATGAACCTGAGTACATTTGCATTAGAGTTGACCAAAATGTCATTCAAAGAGACTAATTCTCAGGGTTTCTAATGGGAAAAAGTGACAGAGTTCATATCTATAGCCATTTTTTTTAATCACCTAACTTGAAACATGCACAAAAATTTTCTGTTGCATATGAACGGGATGCAGATCCTCTAGTCACATGAATAGGATGTGAATTTCTCTTGCATGCCTACCTTGATGAACATAACGTTTAGGGTTTATCCGGGACGAGTAAAGCATTTAAGAATATTTTTCTCTTAGATATCAATATAGTACTCTAGTCAACATAGATAGACCAAGGATGATTGTCACTTCTGTAATTTTAGATTTCCGATTTCCTACATTTTTTTAGATAATACTTTTCTTGATAATATACTAGTGTGAGACCCATATGTGTACTCACCTATTTTTATTCTAATTTTGTTTATTTTATTAAGTATAGTTATATATTTTTTTTCTTTTTTGCAATGTGTCTACACAATGTGTGATAACCTTCAGCTTGAATATTAGAACTATTAATAAAGAAAAGTAACTTTTTTCTTTGGTGTGTTATAAAAGACAACCCTAGGAAGGGCCTTCTTATCGCATAGATATTTGACCCAATCTGATGTATTTTTGGTTTTAGACGCTCTACATGAACAAGTCATTTTTTAGTATTTATTGTGTATTTAGAGACCTAGGTAAGAATGAAGTAAATAGTTTGGAGATTTCATGGAGTTCTCCGTTTAGGACAATGATTTTCTAAGAGTAGATATTCAATGATAAACTCACCGTGGTTAACTAAAACCACAAATAAGTGAGTGCAATCTTGTGAAACAAACCAGAATCAAGTTTTAAATTGTACAAGTGAAAAATGAGGCAATACATCATTTTCCATTGGTTGTTTGTTGTAATGCATCATCCAGAGCAAGAGATATTGTGCTGCCTTGAATGGGAAGCCTCTTCTCTTTGGTTATCTAATAGGGTTTTCCAAAAGTTTAGCTTACATCTCATATACAAAGTACATTAGATGTGCTATTGGTCAGATGTACTGTAAAAAGTTTAAAACTACCCAGACAACCAATCATATCACTTCTTTCATTGTTGATATAGCGCTAACCAAGCCATAGCTTCATATCTCTTTTGAGTCTTTATTTTTTACCAGGAGATATTTGGTTCTTGCATTTTTAATTTTGTATTTCTCTTAAAATATATTCTGATCATCTCCCAACTTAAATAAACTTTGGACCAAAGTGATGCTAATTATCTTATGTATTGTTATTTATGTCTACATGGAAGCAGCTTATCATATATGTAATTTCCGGCAAAGAGAAAGTAAAATCAAAGCTCTAGATAGGCATGTATGTATTGTTACTTTATGGTAATAAAGTGCCGTGCCAAAAGTGGTCAGTGTAAACCCTACGAAATTGACACTTGGAAACTGTAAGATAGGATTTGTCTGTTTTATGTCTTTTATGTTTACATTTCATCTTATATTTCTCTCGAAAAATAAAAATGGATTTTTTTCTTTTTTTTTGCAAACATGTTTGTTTTTTGTGTGTATTTCTTAACCTTGTTCTATAGATGGATGGAGTAATTGAAGGGCATTTCCTTTTCATTCCTAATTACAGTTTGACAACACATCTTTGAAATTATCATTTTAATTGATTGTAGTATTTTTCCCACTATTGTTAATTGAGCATCCACTTGCCCAGAAGAGGGACTATAATTTGCTTGGGTCATTAGATTTCCTTTCATGCACCAGTTAGGCTAGGGTCACACTGGGGAGCCTACATCCAGTAACTAGATGCATTACTGGATCCAGTTTTTTTCCTTGTCTGTTTGGAGGCATTTTTACCGGATCAGGTACCTGATGGTAACTATGTGTACCATCAGGTACTGGATCAGGTTCCCATAGGGTCCCATGTTAAAAAACTGATCAAGTTTTGCTAAAAGGCCAAAAAATGTTGCAGACCCTATTAAAACGTAATTTCTCAAAAACTGGATCCAGTAGACAGATTGCACTTTGGCAAACAATTGTTAGCATTGGAGTCTATGGGTCAGGTACCTGATCAGGTTTTCAGGATGAAAAACTGGATCCAGTAACTGGATTGCAATCGCAAGTGTGACCCTAGCCTTAGTTATAACTGGTAACACCCGGCCATTTGTAATTCTTCATCCCCATTACTTTCATGAAAAAATACAGAGCTTTTTTTCCTTCTTACCCATTGCTCATATATTGAATATTTCTAAGGTGGAGCACGTTTCATAATCTTTAAACTAATGGTGATGAGGATTGAAACCTCTACAACTCTTTTACATTGAAAGGGAACCTGCCAGGTCCCTAATGGTCTCCAACCTAGCATCAGTGACATATGTTCCCCAAAATTCCTTACCTAACCAGCCCTTTCTAATGCATTTTACTAAAATCAATGTTTATAAAAAGCATTTACAAGCTATGCATTCCCTATGCTAATTAGGCCTCTGATGACAATTGGGCGTCGTTTCTTTAGACTGGTCTGCCACTATCCCTGTTATCATGCCCATGTGGATGTGATAACAAGATTTTCATGGGATGGTGTCACTGCAGCTCCTAGAAATATTGGTATATGTGCACATCATTTTGGCAGTGTTAGTGCCTCTGAAGCTGGGTGTACGTGCCCCGGGTTCAGATTGGCGCACTGTACATGATCGGAAGTGCAGAAGCTATTAGGGTACCGTCACACGAGGCCATATCGGCGGCAATTTTATAGGCGATGCAGGGGCGTGGCCTATCACCGCTGACATGGCCTGTGCGTTGCCTAATGTAAATAGGCAATGGCGACGCCTTTGAGTGGTCGCCTGGTTTCTCAGCAGTGCTCTGAAACCTGGCCAGGGGAGATGTGCACACATCGCCCCATGTAACAGGGGTACGGCGATCTTACAGGCTATGGGAGCCCTAAGCTCCCATTTTGCAGAATCGCCACTGGGGTTTTTGGACACCCCAGCGGCGATGGCGCCTGTAAGATCGCCGGTGCGTCGCCGGAAGTATCGCCGCATGTAAACATGCGATGGCAATGCTGGAGGGGCGCCAAAAATGTGCATGCTCCCGCTCGTCGACGCCGATATCTCCGGCTACGTCACCTCGTGTGACGGTACCCTTAATCCGATCATGCACAGTGTGCCTCCCTGAAGTGGGGAAGCGTAAACTCGCTTCAAAGACGCACTAACGCTGTCAAAACAAGGTGAACACATACGAAATTTTATTTCTAGGAGCTGTAGTGACACCATCCCATGAAAACGAGGTGTGCACATGCACAATATTTCCAGGAGCTGCAATGATGCCAGGTCTTGGAAATCATGTTATCACATCCACAGGGGCGTGATAACAGGGAAAATTGCAGACTAGTCTGGGGAAACCATGCCCCTTTGACTAGTCAAAAGGCTTTTAAACATTGATTTTAGTAAATAGCATTAGACAGGGCTGGTTAGGCAGGGAACTTTGGGGTACACATGTCACTGGTACTAGGTTGGAGGGCATAAGGAACCTGACAAATTATATTATTTGGCCCTTTGATAATATAAATACTATACATTGGAAAGTTTGATATGTATTTATATTTATAAAACATCTAATCTTCATTCCTTTCATACAGACAACCCCTTTATGTCTGATTAATGGTAAAAGTTTAGTGGTATACTTCAGTATTAAGTATAGAAAGCTCAACCGAGGTGCTGTTCAGAGTAATCCACAACTCAACAGACGGTTTGACATAAACTCCTAGATGAGGAAATCCATTGTTAAATTCTAGAGGTTAATGTTCAGTTGCGTAGATCCTTCCTATGACTGATCTGCCTGAAAGCCTGAGAAGAGCCTGATATAGTGCCCTGACCAGTACTAATCACCTCCCACTTATCTTTGATCAGCAGTGAATTGCTCATAATGTTAAACACGTCTTTCAAGAATTGACCTTGTTCCCACTGCCTTTAGAATTGATCTGATATAAAATATGTTCTTTGATCTCCAATTAAAAATGGTCTCCCACTCTTTTCCTGCTATTCCCACACAGTGCTGTGACTTCACTTGGATTTCTTGCACATAACAACTTCTACCCACATAGACAATGCTAAATTTGGTGTTAATGTTTATCTTACTCTAGACAAGGAAATTTGGATATTTGCTCCTACAGTTGTGATCAACTTTAATACCAACCATAAATATTAAGCACACCAGTAAAATATAATTTGAAATAAAGTATTTTAGTTGAACTGCTGGTATAGATATATATAAAATTGTAAATTGAAAGAGGTAAAAACATATGCGCAAATACCCAGTTGTAAGTGCACCAAGGTCCTTTCACTTTAGCGGTTTACACTGATGTACAGCAGATCTGGCAGGTGGCGTCTGCATCCAATGATCACAAGCTCCATACATTGTATATGGGGCTTGCCAGTCCAGTGCGGAAAGTGCGGTTTTGCCGGATGTGGCAGGTCCTACACCTGCGGCCGCGAAAAAAAAAACGCCGCTTGCAGCGTTTTTTTTTCGCGGCCACAAGTGCCGGTATCTGCTTGCAGCACCAGACCGCAATGACATGGGGCTTGCCGGATCCGGGCCGCAAATCAGCTGTTAGGCAGCAGATGTGGCGCCACCTGCCAGCGTAAACCGCTGATGTGCAAGGAGCCTAACTAAAGACGTTTCCACTACTAATGTGACCAATCTATTTTGTTCTAACCTTCCTAACACACTTTCCCTAATTCTTCTGATATCTACGTGCTCTTGTAAGCATATCTCTCTGAGGCTCGTACGTACCTTTATTGTTGTATATTTAATCCGTTCTGGATTTGGACAACTGAGTTAGGTATTGGGAAGTGTTAGAAATAGGACAAATAAAAAGGGGGTCACATTAGTGGTGGAAAACCTCTTTAATTGTATAATACATGTAAATAGCATAGGGTACTTAGGTGACACATATTTTGATCAAAAGAGTGTAAAAGCCATCCAACCGTGACAAAGATGGTTCCTAACTCTGTATCGCACCTCATTACAACCAGGCCTCAAAATAGACCTGACTGTTTCACACCTGCCAGTGGAAAGTTATAAGACAAGATGCACAGCCCAAAATCGTGAGCCACGCACCTATATGTAGAAAGTACAAGAAATTACAGCAAAACTGAAAAATGACCAGCACACGTATTTGTACAAGTGTAATGTGTAGGTGCGCATGCACACTGTGGCTATTAACGATAAAACCTAGGAAGCACCCGTGGAAAATGATCCGTAACCAAATCACAAATCAGAAGTAGAGGCATAGACTAGCAAAGGAACTACGTGATGCTCAACTTGTAAAGATGAAATAGAGGGAGGCTGAGCTCACCGTTAGTACTCAGAAGTAAAACGAAGCAGTCTAGAGTAAGATGACTTCAGCACACAAATATAAATGAGAATTGCAAAAAGTAGCGTTTTATCTACGACAAATGTCAGAGTAATCAATAAAATACATGATACAGAGAAATAACATTCAATTACTAGAATTTTTTTCATAAATACAAATAATAAAAACACTAACAATTCATTTTTGCCATTTAACCATAATGAACCCTGTGCTCTTAGTTGAATGATCAACCGAGCTTCCTTTCTTAATAATAAATTATGAAGATCACCGCCCTGTGGAGGTAAAGTTACTCTGTCAATCCCTTCAACACTTTTGGATTAGATCCTAATCACGAACATGTTTGATAAATGAGCTGAACAATATGGCCGCCTTAGCTGGGAGGATGTGCTGCCCTGCACTCCTCTGCACCTCTGAACATCCATGGCCCCAGCTTATCCATCAGAGCTGTGACCCCCGTCAGCATCCCACTTACCCGACCATCGGTATGGTTGATGCGAGGAGAGCCTCCATCTACATGGAGTGCCGACTGCAAAGGACTACCTCAGGCCTCGACACCAGCATTGGTGAGAGCCCCACTGCGGCTGCTCTCCCACCCAGAGCAGGGTCCCCCGTCGCACTGCAGGCAGGTGACCACCAAGCCTGGGGACCCCTGCTTCCACCGCTGCAACCGAGATCCGGGGCTAGGCCAAAGCTGCAGCCCCCAGCTGTGGGCTCCCTGAGCTCCCAAAGCCCCGCCCCCACCCCACCAAAGCCGGCAGTGCGGCTCATCAAGAGCTGCAGCGTACGCCATCCCAGCTGCCACCGGGAGGAAGGAGTTATAGGCCACAACAACCCAGGTTCCGGTGCAGGCCATAAGCCATGGCCTCTACCTGCGGTCTGTCGGAGCTCCACAAGCCCTGCACCCACCAAAGCCAGCAGAGCGGCTCCTGCCATCCACAGCTGGCGCTGGGAGAAGGGTGGCTGAGCAATCCACCGCTCACACTGGCTGAGGCGCCTAGGCCCACTACACAGGCCGACAGGTGCGGCTACTCCTTTCTAGCTCCACGGATCCCCTCAGCCCCGCCCCCACCAGTACTGATCTGCAGCCACTTTACATTAGCGGTGGAGGGGAACAAGCTAGGAAGAGAGCCCTGACACACACCTGTCACCACCTCAGGCATAAGGTACAAGCCACTGCACCACCTCCAACCGTGGCCCTCTCTTCTACAGCCCCAGGGAAAGCTTCCGGTACTCTGCCCCATCCCCAACCTCCTCCAGCTGCACAAGCCACCTGCAAGCATCCTCCACACCCCCTGCACATCTTCACACTGCCTTTGACCCCCCCCCTCTGACTGCACCTCTTCCTTGCCTGCATCTCATCCTGGCTGCTTTGCATCCCTGGCTGCATCTCATCCCTGGCTGCATCTCATCACTGGCTACATCTCATCCCTGGTGACACTCACCTGCTCACCCTGGCTGCATTTCTCCCCTACGGACAACACCCTGGTATGACGTCATCAACCTGCATCTCATCCCTGGTTGTATCTCATCCCTACGGCCGGGACCCTGATACGAAATAATCAACCTGCATCTCATCCCTACAGCCAGCACTCTGGTACAGCCTCATTGACCTGCATCTCATTCCCTGGCTGCATCTCATCCCTGGCTGCTACCTCATCCTTGACTGCATCTCACCCCCACCTGACCTCACCCCTGGCTATACCTCATCCCTGGATGCATCCCACCCCTGCTGGACCTCTCCCCTGGCTACTTCTCATCCCCAGCTACACCTCACCCCTGGCTGCATCAAATCCCTGACCGCTTCTCATCCCTGGCTCCACCCCATCCCTGGCTCCATCCTATGTCCCCCACGCTACATCTCTTCTCACTCTCCTGCATCAACATCTATTGCTCACAACGTTTCCTGTTCTTTTCACTCTCACTCCCATACTACTTCACTTCCTACTAACCCTTGTTATCCCCTTCCCAGCAATGAAGTAGTGCTCTCTCCCTCCATCCTACTCAGTCATCTCTCCTCCTCCTCCAAAGTATTTCTTCACATGCAGTCCCATGTATCCAAACACGCACGCCTACGTCGTGCACTCTCCTGCTCTCACCTCATAACCATCTCACTGCTTTTCTTACTCGCTGGTGACATATCCCCAAATCTTGGTCCCCCGTCTCATTACCGCAATAACCTCTCACTGACATCCACTCCCCAACACAAACACTCGCAACATCCACAACCTTACACCCATTCCTCCAGCACCTGTTGCCCCAGTCCCTCTACCCGGAGCACTATGGAATGCTCGCTCAGTTTGCAGCAAACTCCTTTTCATCCACGACACCTTCATCACTAACAAACTTTCATTACTGGGCATCACTGAAACCTGGCTCACCCCCTCTGACACAGCCTCCCCCACTGCACTCTCCTACGGTGGACTCACCCTCTTCCACACCCCTCGCGCAAATGACAAGCATGGCAGAGGAGTCATCCTGCTCCTGTCCGACAGGTGCTCCTTTACCCCAATTACATTAACACCGTCTGCCAACCTCCCCTCTTTCAAAGTTCTCTCCGTCCGCATCTTCTCCCCTGCAACCTTCAGCTGGCCTTATATACCGGCCCCTTGTTCTACTCCCACTTTTCTTGACCACTTCAACACCTGGCTTCTCCACTTCCTCTCTTCCGACATCCCCTCCATCATCATGGGTGACTTCAACATCCCCATTGATACCTACCACCCTGCTACTTCTAGACTCCTATCACTGGCCATCTTCTTTGGGTTTTGCCAATGGTCCTCCTCTCCCACTCATAAGGATGGCCATATGCTTGACCTTATCATCATCCGCCTCAATTCCCTCGCCGACCTCACAAACTCTGCCCTCCCTCTATCCGACCACAACTTGCTGACTTTCTCCTCCTTCTCCCCTCCTGCCACACTCCCCCTCTCCGGAAACTCTCTCATCCCTGCAGAAACCTTAAACTTATTGACTAACACTCATTCTTTGAGTCCCTTCTCCCTCTCACAGACTTAGCCTCCTCACCTGATGCTGACTCTGCTGTCACCCTCTACAACACCACAATAACTACAGCTCTCGACCTCGCTGCCCCCCTCACTTACAAGAAAACCCACACACACATGCAACCCTCGCTCACCACCCTCACTAAAGCGTTTCGTCGAGCGTCCAGGGCGGCCGAGTGGAGAAGGAAGAAATCCCATTCCGCTGCACACTTGTCATGCAGGGGGGGCCGGAGTACCCAGAAGTAGGACGGAGCTGTAACCACAGCAGCAGCACTTCCACACAGCAAGGCAGTCGTAACATTACCCCCCTCTTCATGAGAGGCCACCGGACTCTAAGCCAGACATGTCCGGCAATGGTATGAACCTCCTGAGCGACGACCTATGGAAGATATTACAGGTAAAAAGCGCTGGGGGGGATGGCTAGCTGGAACAACACAGGGTTGCAAACGGCCACAATTTTAAATGGACCAATTACTCCAGTAGTAGGAGCTCCAGCCGCACACTTCCACCTTACATGTTTTGACAGCACCCACACATAGTAACTCACACTCAGGACTGGACCTGACTATTTTTTGCCATTCACGCGGTCACAAAACAAAGGTTCACTCTCAGGGGGCAAACGACAGAGACAGTATGGACAGATCCTAATGAAGTGATCAGGTTGACCACAAAAGAAACAAGACTACCCAACCTGATGATCTGCAGATGGGTTAGTACAAGACTCCGCAGTCCCCAACTGCTTAGGAATATTAGAACCCACACGTGTAACTTCCACAGCAGGGTTGGTCACCGGGGGCAGGGTCGGATCTAGTCTCTCTCTTAGGCGTCTGTGCAAACTAATAGCAAGCGCCATTGCAGCCTCCAGCGTCTCTGGAGAAGCGTACTGAATTATTGTGTCCTGTAACCGATCTGACAACCCCAGACAGAACTGACTCCTTAGAGCAAGGTCGTTCCATTGAGTGTCAGTGGCCTACCTCCTGAACTCAGAGCAATACTCCTCGACCGGTCGTGCTCCCTGCCTGAGCTTATGTAGTTTAGACTCAGCAAGGGAGACAGCATCAGGGTCGCCATACACTAGGGCAAGCGCTGCAAAAAACTCATCCACCGACCGCATAGATGGAGAATCGGTTGGCAAAGAGAAGGCCCAGGCCTGGGGATCTCGTATAGGGAAAGGAGAGAATAATCCCCACGTGCTGTTCCTCGCTCCCCGAAGAACGAGGACGCAGCCTGAAATATAATTTGCAGGCTTCTCTAAAAACAAAAAAAATAATCTCTCCCTCCTGAAAATTGGTCAGTAAGGGGGTTTTTGGGTTCTGGTATAGCCAGCGTGTGAACTGCAACCAGATACCCAACCACTTCTCGAAGCTGATGCACCACCTGGTTTCGCAGCATAGACACCTCCTGAGAGAGTTCCTCCACCAGGTGTGCAAAAGGTGTACATAGCAGCTTCGGGGAAACAATAGTGGATTGCTGATTATGTCACGCAGGGGAGGGCCGGGGTACCCAGAAGTAGGACAGAGCCGGGCATAGGAAGTCAGGGGAGCCTGCTCAGGCCCTGATACTGGGGTCCCTGACTCGCCCTGTACTCAGAGGTACCTCTGAAGGTGAGGAGGTCCGAGCTGCCAGTCTAAGACTCTAAAACTCCTGAGAAGCCCTAAGCATAGGCCCCTACCTCCACCCACAGACCACAGGAACCCAGCAGCTTCCAATGGAGAAAGAAACGGCAGCTTCAGATCAGCGTCTGCTCACAACAGGTCACAGTCCAGAAGTGAACTGAATCCGCAACATCTGGTCGATGTGATCTGACCCATTTATGGCCGAGGGGTGGGAAGCAACCAGCCAGGCATGCCCCTCAGCTCACCTAAGCATGAGTCTTATTCATCACACACACCTGCACTCTCAGCACCCGCTCATTAGGTTCCTCTATCCACACTGAGAGCAGGTAAAAAAAGGCTTCATTTAAACCACAGCAGCAGCACTTCCATACAGCAAGGCAGTCAATACGTAACAGTACTTCACTATGTATAAACAGTCCCTCTCTACCTTCAAGTCTGCACTCGCTGACGCAAAACAAGCCTACTTCTCATCTCTAATAACCGCCCTGTCCCACAACCCCAAACAGCTATTCAACACTTTCAACTCCCTACTCTGTCCCCTGCACCTCCTCCCTCTCCCCTCATCTCTAACGACTTCACTTCATTCTTCAAACAGAAGATCGACAAAATCAGAGAAAGCTTTTGTCACCCCTTGTCCCCCCCGGCCCTCCCCCATCACCGCTTAGCCCCCCCTCTCGTGCCCTATGTACCTGCTCCCCTCCCACCTTATCCGAATCTCACCACTGTCCTCATTCCTGCCCTAACCCACCTCTTCAACCTATTACTACTGGTGTCTTCCCATCATCCTTCAAACATGCCTTGATCACACCCATCCTTATAAAATCCTCCCTCGATCCAGCATCTGTTTCCAAGTATTGCCCCATATCCCTTCTCCCCTTTGCCTCAAAACTACTTGAACAACACATCCATTCTGAACTGTCCTCCCACCTCTCCTCCTGTTCCCTTTTTGACCACCTACAATCCGGCTTCTGTCCCCATCTTTCCACTGAAACAGCCATAACGAAAGTCAACACTGATCTACTGACCACCAAGAGCAAGTGCCACTACTCCGTCCTCCTCCTCCTCGACCTATCTGTCGCGTTTGACACCGTTGACCACTCCCTCTTACTTCAGATTCTGGAATCCCTCAGCATCCCTGACCTAGCCCTCTCCTGGATCTCCTATCTAACTGACTGGAACTTCACCGTCACCCACTCCCATACCTTCTCTTCGCCCTACCCCCTACCTGTCGGTGTCCCCCAAGGCTTGGTTCTGGGACCCCTACTTTTCTCCATTTACACCCTCGGCTTCAGACAACTCATCGAATCACACGGCCTCCTGTATCATCTCTACGCCGACGACACCCAGATCTATCTATCTGGACCTGAGATCACCTCCATTCTATCCAAAATTCCGCATTGCCTGTCTAACATCTCCTCCATCTTTTCCTGCTCAATTCCTCAAACTGAACATTGACAAAACCAAGCTCATCATTGTCCCTCCAAATTGCTCTCCCCCTCTATCAGACATATCCATCAAAGTCAATGATTGCTCACTCTTCCCAGTCCCCCATGCCAAGTGTCTCGGGGTAACCCTCGACTCCTCCCTCTCCTTCAAACCTCACATCCAAGCCCTCGACACCTCCTGCCACCTCCAGCTCAAAAATATTTCCCAAATCTGCTCTTTCCTTGACCTTGACACAGCTAAACGACTTGAAAGGAACAGCACCACATACCAACGGGATCCTTTGCAGTTTCTTTTTTCCAGCACCCCAGTGCAAGCGACGTTTCAGACTATGTCCTTTATCAAGCAACAACATACACATAAATAATTCGCTTTATATAGTATAACAGTCCTCCCCTCAAATACATTCCACCAATCATGTGATATTCAAAACAATTAACATTATATATTAATATACCTAAGGATAAAATACCCTATCTTAACATCATCCTCCTAATCACATACCGATGCTTAAGATGTCCATGATCCATATATAAATATTCCAGGCAATGTCCGTTTTATGGCATAATACTATAGTTCCCATAGTCCCTTCCTTGTTATGTCACTAGCCAATCCGGGCCGGCGTCAGATGGGTTACCATAGTGATAATCCTCTGACGTATCCTCCAATATCACCCCCTCCGCTCCTCATCCAATAGGGGACAGGTTACACTGCGCGTGCGCCGTATCATAAGCGCTGGTTGGTCAAAAAGTCTCTTTCTATTGCGCATGCCCCGGCATCTCAATTGTGCTAATCCAGCATGCACACTTCCTTCCGGGCTTGTCGTCCATCACTTTAGCAGTTCCCTTCCTTCTAGAATGCATCAATCAAATAACACCCCTGGAAACACAGCATTGTCTATATCAGTTCCCTTTACACCCATATCTATTACTGCTCTTGTATGCAAATATAAATCAACTAACATTAACCTATTTGATCTGTTCAGCCTTACTCAGCTCACTCTATTAACTGTGTTCTTCACTCCAGCCCCTTCCATGATTCCTCATTGGAGCCTCTGGTCAATTTTAACCCATTCAATACAGTAAACAGCGTAGCTAGAGTATATGCTGCAGATTAGGGTGTAAAAGGAACCGATTTCCCATATCATCGGGCTCAGCATCCCATGAGAACCTATATAATGATCAAATTCAACATAATTAACCCCTAGGCACAAAAATGTCACATGTCATAGGAGTTACATACATATCACCCCATAAGCATACATTACCCGTCCTTAGTCCAATTCATATGCTATATATCAATCAGATCTTAGTATAAGCCATCGGTTAATGCAATGGATCTAGGGTAAATTAAAAACACTATTAAAAACTAATTGTACAAGAGAATGCAGTAAATAGGATATAGATACATCATTTAAGGAGACATCCCCTTTGATCGTACTCTAGGTTTAAACCCTTGGGATATAGTGTATCCAACTCAAATATCCACTTAAGTTCTTTCCTCTTCAGTAGTGCCACCCTATCACCACCTCTCTCAATGGGGAACGTCATCAATAATTCTATACTTCAATTGGTTTACACTATGTCCAGCCTCCACAAAATGTCTAGGAACCGGAGCTCCACCATCCCATTTCTTAAGTGCTCTTATGTTTGCTGATCCGTGCTTTAGCTTCCATCATGGTCTCCCCAATGTTGTCAATCTACGGTTGGAGGAAATGTGTAAGAGGTTCCTTGAGAGGGGATATTTGAAGAATAACCTCATGGATTTTAAAAGACATGCAATATCTTTGAATCGGGACGAATTACTAACAGGTAGGGCCCCTTTACACGCGCTACATTTCTTGGGTGGCTACAGGTAACTTACTGGTTGCAGTGAAATCATGGAGACAAGGTTCTATCTTGTTGCTGTGTACAAATGGAATAATCTCTCCATGATTTCACTGCAACCAGTAAGTTACCTGTAGCCACCCAAGAAATGTAGCGCGTGTAAAGGGGCCCGTAGGGATAAATCTATCAAGGAG
The DNA here is from genome assembly GCA_033576535.1 of Allobates femoralis. Lineage (NCBI taxonomy): Eukaryota > Metazoa > Chordata > Amphibia > Anura > Aromobatidae > Allobates > Allobates femoralis. The sequence continues at coordinate 78,209,671 of JARQOC010000006.1, read as the reverse complement.
AATCGGATACCTTTGGTTGACAATGTTGTCAATCTACGGTTGGAGGAAATGTGTAGGAGGTTCCTTGAGAGGGGATATTCGAAGAATAACCTCATGGATTTTAAAAGACGTGCAATATCTTTGAATCGGGACGAATTACTAACAGGTAGGGATAAATCCATCAAGAAGAATCGGATACCTTTGGTTACCACATACAATGGGATGAGTGGTAGAATCTCAGGCATTATTAAAAGACATTGGCCTCTTCTAAGTAAGGGCCATACGGGATTAAGGAGTTTACATCACCACCTCTTTTCTCATGTAGGAGGGGACGGAATCTCCGTGATAATTTGGTAAAATCGGATATTGGGAGCTCAAAAAAGGGATTTACAACTGACCCTTAGCAAACCCAGTTTTGGAAATTTCCCCTGCTTGGGATGTGCAAGCTGTGGGAATATGGTCAGGGGCCGGGAGCTCCACCATCCATATTCCGGGAAGAGATATATCATTCGAAAAAGATACACGTGTAAGAGTAGTTATGTGATATATGCTATCAGCTGTCCTTGTGGTCTCCTCTATGTTGGTTCCTCTGCCCTCACTCTATCCCTCGCCTTGCCTCCGACTCTCACTCTCGGTTCCTTATTCTGGCTAGGCTGTCCTCTGGTACGGGCCTAGCATGGCTCCGCTACATGGTTGTCTTCACAGTACGGCACAGACTAACTAACTCTGCCCCAGCACCTGTATTTATAGGGGATCTTGCCTAGGGCAGCAAGTGGAACTCCCCCTACAGGCCTGCGGTGGAAGGTGTTGTGTGTGTAAGGCACCTGACATGGAAATCCCTCCATGCACTAGTTGTTCCTGTGGCTTCCTGTAACGCAGGGTGCCACAATAGACACTCTGGGATTCTGGACAGGAGAGAGGTGACGGCAGGCCAGAGAGGTAGATCTGAGTGTCATCAGTATACAAGTGATACTGGAAGCCATGGGACTTTATGAGTTGTCCCAGACCAAGGGTATAGATTGAAAATAGGAGGGGCCCCAGGACAGAGCCTTGAGGGACCCCAACAGAGAGGGGATGGGGCGAGGAGATCTCGTAGGAGTGGGAGACACTAAATGTGCGGTTGGAAAGGTAGGTGGAGATCCAGGAGAGGGCAAGGTCAGTGATACCAATGGAAGAAAGGATCTGTAATAGGAGGCAGTGGTCGACTGAGTCGAATGCAGAGGACAGGTCAAGAAGGAGGAGGATGGAGAAGTGTCTGTTAGCTTTGGCTGTAAGTCATTAGTAATTTTGGTCAGGGCAGTTTCAGTGGAGTGGTGAGGGCGAAAGCTGGATTGAAGGTCATCAAAGAGAGAGTTGGATGAGAGGTGGGATGAGAGTACAGTGTGGACATGTTTTCGAGGAGTTTGGAAGCAACCGGGAGCAGCGATATGAGCCGGTAGCTGGATGTAGAAGCAGGGTCAAGGGATGGCTTCTTTAAGATAGGTGTAATTGTTGCATGTTTGAAAGCAGAAGGAAAGGTACCGAGGTTAATGATAGGTTGAAGAGGTGGGTTAGGGCTGGGATAAGCGTGGTGGTGAGGTTGGGGAGAAAGTGGGATGGAATGGGGTCCAGTGCACAAGTGGTGAGGTGCGATCTGGAGAGGAGGTGTGCAAGTTCTTCTTCAGTGATTGAGGGGAGGAGGGTTAGTGGGGGAGGGGAGTGGTCTGATATACATAGGGGTTGTGATGGTTGGGTAGCAAAGACTTGTCTGATCTGATCGATCTTGTTGGTGAAGTGTGTTGCAAAGTCTTCTGCAGAGATACGAGAAGTAGGAGGGGGCAGTGGGGGGCGGAGGAAGGAGTTAAATGTGTTGAATAACTGCCTGGGGTTGTGGGACAAAGAGGATATGAGGATAATGAGTAGCTCTGTTTCGTGGTGGTGAGTGCTGACTTAAATTTGAGAAGTGCCTGTTTGACTGCTGTGTAGTGTTCATGCGAGTGACATTATTATAGGATGGGACCAGGATGGAGGACATTATTACAGGATGGAGGACATTATTACTGGATGGAGGACATTATTACTGGATGAAGGATGTTATTATAGGATGGGGCCAGGATGGAGGACATTATTACAGAATTGAGGGCATTATTATAGGATGGAGCCAGGATGGATGACATTATTACAGGATGGATGACATTATTATAGGATGAGGCCAGGTTGGAGGACATTATTATAGGATAGGACCAGGATGGAGGACATTATTACAGAATTGAGGGCATTATTATAGGATGGAGCCAGGATGGATGACATTATTACAGGATGGAGGACATTATTATAGGATGAGGCCAGGTTGGAGGACATTATTATAGGATGGGGCCAGGATGCAGGACATTTTTACAGGATGGAGGAAATTATTATAGGATGGGGACAGGATGCAGGATATTATTACAGGATTGAGGACAGTATTACAGTATGGAGGACATTATTATAGGATGGGACCAGAATGGGAGACATGATTACCAAAGGCAAACACGGGTTCCATCAGATTCTTGTTATGCTACATTGGTTTCATTGGGTTGTGGGCAGGGCTCTGTGTGACCAGTTAGGTTCTTCCACACAAAACGTCCACAACCACATCTTTGTGGACCTCGCTTTGTGCACTGGCGCACAGTAATGGGGAAACAGGAAATGGCCTTCCCCTAACTGTTCCCACAAAGTTGGAAACTCCAGTTGTCAAATACATCTTGACATGTTGAGCCATTCAATGCAATGTCTAGTACTGCATTAAAAGCTATAGACCCCCAAATAACATAAAATAAAACATATACTCACCCACCCCAGACTGGCATTGTTCTGCTACCGTGAAGGCTGCGGCCCTTATGTGGCAATAATGTCACCTGAACACCAGGACACGTAGTGCCAACATCAAGCAGCGCTGGACGGGGAGGTTAGTATAATTTATTTTTATTTTATTTGTAATTTAAGAAGAGGTTGTCCTCACACTCCCTGTCTATAGTTTTCCCCTTATAACTTTATATTGCAGACAGTAAGTAGTATCTATGATACATAAGAGTTTTAAAGTCTGTCAATACGAAATAATCACTGCCGCTGTGAATTGCAGCATTTTGCCAGCAGAGGTCGCACTTTCCTTACAAACACAATGATTTTTACACCAGGGAGAAATATTGATTTCTTATTGGGAATATACACACTATCTATATATGTTATTATGTTTAAAATCCCTGATGCAAATTAAATCAAATTAATACAGCGTTATCTAATCCTATTTAAAATGTGTTGCCTTCTACCAAAAATTATCAGTGGTTTAAATGGTTTGTCCAGCGCTGACGTTTCTAATGATCCATTTTTGGGTAGATCGGATGTTTTCATCGCCCGTTATTGCATTTTATTTCAATGTTGTGGCGACCAAAAAAACTCCATAAGATTGGTGTTTGGCCTCTTTTTCCATTTTGCTGTATGATAGAACTCTCTGGTTTAAGAGCATAAAAATTCAAAGTTTGAAAATTGCAAAACTTTCACATTTTTTTGTAAACTTTTTGATATTTTCGTATATAAATGTAAACCATATCGCCCAAACTTTATCACTAACGCGAAGTCCAATATGTCACAAAAAACATTCTTAGAATCACCGGGATTATATTGAAGCGTTCCAGAGTTATAACCCCATAAAGTGACACTGGTCAGAAAGAAAACAAATTAGCCTGGTCAGGAAGATGAAAATAGGCTCAGGGGTGAAGGGGTTAACTAACGTGATGTAATTTTTTTACTTTGTCTTCCCACAAATAATTACAAAATTTCTATGTTAGATCATGCAAAAAAAACATCAAATTTTCAATTGCAATCAGTTATGAAAAGTTTACCTGTCTGGATATTACTGTTCTGGCGTCCTTTGGGCACAGACAGAAGATCCTAAGGTCCCAAGAGCTCATTATAGTGTCCAATTCCAGCTGCTTTAAATGAAGAAATGGACCCCCTTACCTCTTGGGCCCTGTGCACAGGTTACACCAATGCTATTGATGGGGCCAGAGCTAAGGGGGTACTCGGACACCGGGGCTGCTGAATAGGAAGTCACGGGTGGTCTGGATCCCGGTTCCGTGCCCTGGTGATCATTTGAAGTAGATGTTGATGATGGGGAAGAAGGGGGGTATTTACAGGGGATCGTGACGCCACCTGTAGTTCCCAGTAAAAGGGTACCAGCGCTGCAAGCCGGCCGCTGAGGTGATGGTGGGTGCAGCAGAGTGTGGAGCAGCTCCCTACAGGTGGAGCTATTACCTCAGGGCAGCGGTGCTAGAAATGTGGATGAGGGAAGTTGTAGTGCTGAATAGTATTGCAGTTCTTACCCCTCTGCTGAGCTGCTGATGGTGCTGAGCCCTCCGGGCACCGGCGGAAAGAATAACGGAAACCAATTCAAGTTTAACTCCACTTTACTGGGTTGGCAGATGGCAAACGATCCACAGTACAGTTTGGTTTGCAGGGTGATGTTGCCAGCTCATGGTCCCCCTTATGGAGTCTCTAGATGTCCTCTGTCTTGGTCTTCCAGGGTCTCCTTCCTTCCTCACTTCTACCACCCTCGCAGAGCTCTCCCGCCAGTCCCTTGATCTCCAACGGTGGGGCACGGGTATCCTTTCCCGGATTTAAGAGGAGACCAGACACTCCCCTGACGTCGGTACTCGGGCCGTTACTCCTGCGGTCCTGGATCTAGTGTGGTCCTGAGGGGCGAGGTACTTTGTGGCGCTGTCAGCAACCCGGTTTCTATGGGCCTGCAGCTCGTCAGTCTGCGGTCAGGGCTAAACTACTGGCCGCCTCGGCTTCCTGCGTTGCCAGTGTTCCCCTCAATGCAACCAGCCGGCTCCAACCAGTCCTGGTCTGTTGCCTGCTGTCCTGGGCCCCCTCTTGAAGATGGGGCTCCCTCCTGTCAGCCTTCCTGGGACTTATTAAATTACCGGCCCCCCTATTCTAAGTGGTGTGGTCCTAAGTGGGTGTAAGTACAGACTCCATAAGGTTTAACCCTGAACTGACAACTTTACAAGGAAAAGAAAACACATTATAATCACAGTGTAATACTTCCCTGTGGCGCCTAGCCACAGGAGCGCCACACACCCCCTTGGTGAAACACACCCGTCCGTGGGTGGTAAACCAAACCTAGAATAAAATACCATTTTCTACACATAACAATGAACAGTTCAGGCATCTCTGCTTAGGAGGTTTTAAGCTATATCAAATTGTGGGGTCTTGGTTTGTCTTTTGGTCCAAAACACGTAAGCTTGTGAGCCCCTACACGGCTCCCCACGGATCACAAGTCCTATCCACTAAATTTTTATCTCAAGTGAGCAAAGGACAAAATAGAAAATAAATTCTTACCACAGCAGATTCTGGTCAGACGACCATTGCACTCAGTGCTGTATGCAGCTCTGCCCAGGTTTTAACTGAAGGCTTTGTGAATGCAAGATACCAGCCCCAATCACTAACGACCTCCATTCACACAGAGGGAGTGACTACTGGTTGTCCTGCACACACAATGGGCTCCATATAGGGCGCAGTTCACACAGGCCTGCACAGTGTATGCCCAGCCTCTTACATTAACCCCCATCTCAGTAGGCGGGCTGTTACGGCATTCAACACCGTTACCTGCGCCAGAACGCACGCACCCATACGGCCAGCTGCACACAGCAACAAAAAGAGTGCAAGAAAAACCAAAAATGACAGAAAACTGACATTATGGAAATTTAGTTAGTTTTAAGCTATATCAAATTGTGGGGTCTTGGTTTGTCTTTTGGTCCAAAACACGTAAGCTTGTGAGCCCCTACACGGCTCCCACGGATCACAAGTCCTATCCACTAAATTTTTATCTCAAGTGAGCAAAGGACAAAATAGAAAATAAATTCTTACCACAGCAGATTCTGGTCAGACGACCATTGCACTCAGTGCTGTATGCAGCTCTGCCCAGGTTTTAACTGAAGGCTTTGTGAATGCAAGATACCAGCCCCAATCACTAACGACCTCCATTCACACAGAGGGAGTGACTACTGGTTGTCCTGCACACACAATGGGCTCCATATAGGGCGCAGTTCACACAGGCCTGCACAGTGTATGCCCAGCCTCTTACATTAACCCCCATCTCAGTAGGCGGGCTGTTACGGCATTCCCCATTGTGTGTGCAGGACAACCAGTAGTCACTCCCTCTGTGTGAATGGAGGTCGTTAGTGATTGGGGCTGGTATCTTGCATTCACAAAGCCTTCAGTTAAAACCTGGGCAGAGCTGCATACAGCACTGAGTGCAATGGTCGTCTGACCAGAATCTGCTGTGGTAAGAATCTCTGCTTAGGAGGCCTGGCTTTACTTAGACCACCCCCAGGCACTTTCTTTTCCTAACTTGATGTGCATGTGGGCTAATGCAGTTCCTCCACCCTTAGTTCACTACCATGAATAACATATCTACATTTTTACCATGCATTCAACAATAAGATTACTTTTGGTTCTTCCCTTGTGGGAGGCGCACTGCTTTTAATGTTGCATTAAATAGTGACTATATTCTAGTCCTTACTGGCCCAACTGGGACCAGGTAACAAGTCTCTTGATTACTATCCATCAAGTGCTGCATAGAAAACATATAAGGCAATGCAAAAACACGCATTTAAAGGCACAGTTTTCATTTTTCAGCAGTGCAATAAAGTTCACTTAAAGGCACAGTTTTCATTTTTCAAACAGTGCAATACCGGGTTAAACTCCTTACTGCTCAAGCTTGCTGACCCGGCTTGCGAACCACCCGCGGGGACCTGCGTGGCGCTCGTAAGTGATCACATCCCATTGGTACAGGTCCCGGTCCGGGTGGCCCTGGGGGACTGCAGATAGTCACTCTCTTCTCTCCAGCCACTGCTACTGATGCGGGGCCCGGCCTCCTCCGTACTACAGATGGCTCCTACCTCCTCCAGATTTTCCTTTTCCTCCCCGACACTGACCTGGCCGCTTTCACTTGCACTCGGCTCCTCCTCTGTCAGCTTGGGCTCTTTCGGGAACTGGATGAAGTCCTCTGCCTCAGTAGTATCCTCCTCTCTGGGCTCCACAAGGGGTGCGTAAACACGTCCCTGTGAATCAGCAGCTGAGACTGCCATTGCCTCACAGCCGGTTACAGGTAACGGGTCCAGAGCCTGACCAGGTAACTCGAGTCTGCTCTCGGCCGCACCCTACTCAGTTCTTGTAGACCCGAACCGGTATGGGCTGGTGCTTGACCCGCCCCCTTCGTTGATTGAGAGCAAGGGGGTGGGGAGACTTTTTGGCGCCTCTTGGATGGCCCATGTATGCTGAGGGGCCGAGGCACGCCCCTGGGCTAGCACATAGTCTCTTACATTTGTGAGCCCGCCATTGCTCTCTTCACTCCTCAGCAGAATGAAGGGCGGGGCTTATCTTCACGCTCTTTTCCTCACTATGGCGCAGTTGTAATTCCTGAGGTGATGTAATGGTGGCCACACAAACAGTCAATATTAAAGTCTTTTGGGCGCACTTTACCTGGTTGCACCAGGCTGGTTCTATCCTGTTCGTGATGCCAGAAAATGATGGGGCCAGGGCTAAGGGGGTACTCGGACACCAACATGCCCACCCCAGTCTCCAGCATGCTCACCCCAATCTCCGGCAAGTCTGCTACAGTCTCCAGCATGCCCGCTCCATTTCCAATAAGACCACCTCCATCTTCATACTCCTTCACCGTGCCCATGCTTTCACTTAAGCGATCCTCTCTGCTTCACTGCCGCAGGCAACCCCTCTTTATAAAATGACCACTCTGTGTCAGTCATGTGGTGTGTGTGCAGTCATCTCTTTCACAGAGGGGACAGCTGTGGCAAGGATGCAGAGAGGATTTATATGCTTTTGTGTTCTATTCTATGCACACAGAAAATTAGATCTTGGGGGCCAGGAAGGAAGGCGTCATTTAAAAAGATAGAAGGGGGTTGTAAGATAAAGGGTGGTAGGAGAAAAGGGGGAAGATGAGGGGGAGCCATATAAAAGGGAAGGCGGGAAAGAGGGGACATCATGCCGGATGTACAGATATTATTTCATATTTTATATGCCTTTGTGTTCTATTCTATGCATACAGCTGATTAAACTAAAGAGGGATTTGGGCCAGGAAGGAAAGCATCATTTAAAAAGAAAGAAGGGGGTTGTAAGATAAAGGGTGGGAGGAGAAAAGGTGGGAGATGAGGGGAAGACATATATAAGGGAAGGCGGGAAAGAGGGGATATCAAAGGGATTTCACAAAGGACTAGTGAGACCCCCTACCACATTATCTTACCAGGATACATGTGCTGTGGGGAAGACTTCTGGCGGCTGCAGGGTCTCGTGGAGCGGTCTGGGTGGTCCAGCAGGTAGCCGGCCTGCTGGAAGGAGCAGGGATTGAGCCCAGTGTAGAGGGGCCTTCCCACTGCCGATGGAGAGCATGGCCCCTGGAGAGGCTCAGCCCAGATACCACCCCTCGGGCAAGGTGCAGGCTCCGGAACCCCACCAGGGAACCTCCGGAAGGAATTCGGGCAGCCGACCCGCGGCTGAGGGAGGCAGCGGGCTGCAATGCTCACCTGTGGAGCGGTCCTGGTTCTCCAGATGTCGGGGAGATGCATCTGGAGCGGTGGGTCCTGGTGGCGATGTCCTAGTCGAATGGTCCACTGGGAGAGGAAGACGCGGTGTCACGACGGCGGGCTCAAGCGGCATTGGTCAGGTCGCCAGGCCTGCTCAGTGAGGTACCTTTGGTGCTGGTGTGGCACGTCCTAGCAGAGATGCTCCTGTCCCAGGACCTGGTGGGAGAGAAGGAGCAGATTCCGGCATGGTGGAGAGGAGCTGCAATGCCCAGGCGCCAGACCCGCCCAGAGAGGGACATCCAGGAAAGGCATGGTGAGCTCTGGCACTGAGGTGCTGGTGTGGCACTGTGCGGTATAGGTATCCACATAACCACCAGGTGCACAGAGGGATTTCAACATCAGGTACCCTACACATGCAACACCTTTCACCCCAGACTTGAAGGGGGAGCTCTACTTGCCACCATCAGGCAAGGTCCCCTATGAATTCAGGCCCGGGGGAGGAGTTAGGCAGTGTGTAGTTCCAGAGAGGACTGTGAACAGTTCAGTGAAGCAGCACTTAGGAAGACAACCTGGTGAATGGAGCCGCGCTAGGCCTGTACCAGAGGAAGCCTTGCCAGTGCAGGGCCCGAGAGTGAAGGCAGGAGGCAAGGTGAGGAGCAGACTGGGGGCAGAGGAGCCATAACGGTTTACCCCAGGAAGCAACCCATACACCGGAGTCCAAGTCTGCAAGGGTCAGACAGACCAGCAGAGAAACCACCTGAGAACCAGGAGACTTTAGGCTTCTGCGGACACTTGTAGCACAGCACTGAAGAGAGCCAGGAACTGCAGAAGAGAAGTGGTGCCCACTAAAAGGATTTCACAGCCTGCCAGACAAGTGAAGAGCACAGGAGAGGTCAGGCCAGGGTTTCAGACAGGTCAGGACCTAGACAAACTAACAGGGAGAAGGAGGCCTCAAGACTCACCAGATGTGGAGATCCTGAAGTGCTTCCTGACTACCCGGACTGTACCCTGGACAGTGCCTGCTTTATTACCAGTATAAGGTACGGAAATAGATCCAGTGTGTGTCAGTTCTTCCAGCCTCTGACCCTGTCCAACCCAGAGACTATACCTGCAGAGCCACCTACCTGTGTGAAATCTCAATCCTTCCACACTGCCCCGGTGACACAGCTACACCTATGGGAATCATTATCATCTGGCTGCCCATCCATCATCCCCGGAGGTCTGCAGCAGCGCCGGTGCCATCACCAGACACCGTAGGTGCCATCACAATACTTTATTTTATTTCTCCCCTTTTTATTTTTACACATTTTTAGTGACCAACAGGGCCATGGGCCGGGCAAGACACCCGTGACATCCCCACTGCAGACGCCCATGTTCCGAGTACTCCACGGTCTTGAGGTGGGTCACTGGCTGCTAGGCCCACTCAGCGCAGCAGATCTGGGCCCTAGATCATGGCAGGAGGCCACAGGAGAACTGGCGGTGCGGCCTCCAAGCCACATGGAGCAGCCAGGGAGAATGGAGGTCAGGCGCCTGGGGAAACTGAAGAGAGTGACTGCAGTGTAGAGCAGGGAAACAGCACGGGGGTGACCGGAAGAGGTACTACAGGCTGCAGGGGTTATGACCGGGGATAGATTGACCAGGAACAAGTCGGGCGGCCAGCTGTTCGCCTTGGATTGAACGCCCCCCACAATCCATCCTCCCTCAGTTGGGGTTGAGGGCCTCCAGTTGGTGATTGTAGGATGGTGAGAACAAGCGGGATTGGCGGCTGGCAGGTTCCCAGTGACCGTGCAGCCTGCTGAGTATGGGTCTATGTCTTGTTTGTCCCAAATTAGTGGTGTGTGCACCCCAGGGTCAATGTGCCACAGTGTCATCACTGTCCTCGGGTAGTGAAGTCACTAGAGAGCAACAAAGGTTATTCTCATCAGGCAACACACACACAACACCAACACCTCCAGGCTAGAAGGGGGAGACCAAGCCCGGGTTCAGGGTGAGCTTCCCTATATATTTTTGTCTGGAGAGAAGCAAGTTAGTTTAGTCCCTGAGAGGGCTGGGAAGAGTTCAGTTCCTAGGAGGACTGTGAAGAGGACCTGAGTGTAAAAGAGCAGTGCTAAGTTCATCTCATCTCATCTCAGAGTCCACTGACAAGGTCCAGGCCTAAGGCTAGGTCTGAGGAAAGGAGAGGAAGGAACACATCTGGGAGGCTGAGCAGCTCTGTGCTCTCCCCAGAGGAAAAGCACATAGAATGGACACCGGAGTCCGAGACTGTGCAGGGTCACACATCCCGGCAGTCAACACTGTGGGGATTCCAAATTCTCCAGCTACACTGTACCAGAGACAAGCAACGCATAAACTCCACTAACACTGACACCCAGGAGCATGGGAGAGAAAGTGAAGGACTCGAGTTGCCTGTTATACTGGAACCCCGCAGGAAGAGACAGGGATGGCAGCCTACCTTAAGCAACTGAAAGAGGCAAAGTACAAGTGCAGTAAGGGAGCCAAAGACCCGGCCGGGTAAGAATAACCCCAAGTTGCTCTCAAGACTCTGTGGACAGCTTTTAGCATCTGCTCCAGTAAAGGACTGAGAAAACTACAAAACAGTGAGTCTGCCTGTTACTTGTGCCCGTCGCCCTGCACCCTGTACATAGACATTACACTGCCCAGGGAATTGGCTTTACCCATGGAGAGCTGTTCCATCCCCAGCTGCCATCCCTCATCCCCAGAGGTTCTGCAGCAGTGGTGGTCCCCACTGACCACATCCCACAGGTGGCGTCACAACAAATCCCCTGTAAATACCCCCCTTTTCCAACTGAGCCCAGGCCACGGGACCGGGTCAAGACCACCGTGATCCCCAAGAGACAGCATCGGCCTGGTTCCTGAGAATCCCACGGTCTGGGGGCCCATCAAGTGTTATGGGTGAGAATCGGTAGGCAGGAAGTAGGTCTCAGGGGGTCTTCGGAGAGAGCATTGGAGGGTGGAGAGTTGCAGGAAGTATTGGGGTGTATTCGTGAAATTTTGATGGGCAGAATGAGGTGTGTGAGTGCTGTTTCACCTGCGGCGGCATGGCTGGCGTGGCAGGATTGTGGAGGTAATGGCGAGTTAGAAGGTGTGACTGTAGTGGAGGAGGGGATGAGTGGAGTGTCAGTGTTGGCACAAACTGAGAAGGTAATAGGGGATGCCATTAAGTTGGATGATAGGGCCCGCAGTGAGGTGTACATCTGTTTTTAAGGAACGGTTTGGGGCGCATTTAAAAAAAAGAGGTGAAAGAGAAAATATGGAAGGATGAGTTTGTCGACATTTTCTCATTGCTTCTGTGGAGCCCACTGGGACGGGGTACTCTGTGCCAGACCGGGGTGCTGCTGGGGATATCACGGCAGTCTTGGTCCTGGACCGTGTCCCGGGTTCTGCAAGTAAATGGGGGGATATTTACAGGGGAGTTTGTCATGACGCCACCCACGGGTTGTGGTCAGGGTGACCATCGCTGCTGCAGAACCTCCGGGGATGATGTTTGGCAGCTGGAGATGGAACGGCTCTCCGCAGATAGAGCCTGGTTCCCCGGGGCAGTGATAGTTAAAGTCTATGATGGATGCTATAGATGTTGCAGGACAGGGATGATAGTGGAGACGGTGGCTGCTTGTGAGGGAAATTAGGGCTCGAGTACAAGGATCACACACACTCACGGTTCTGAAGTTTTCCAAGTCTTTAGTGCAGATGTTCTTTAGCAGAGAACTGTCCACGGAGTCTGTACCGGGGCCGGGTTGCTCCCACCCTGTCTGGGTCCTCAGTTTCCCACTGGTGCGCTGTGTGTGTGACCCTGCTGCTGCTTTAGCTGAGCTGTTGGCACTGTCTCTCCTCACAGGTACCCCCTTTGCTAGGCAACTTGAGTCTTTCCGTGTGCTTCTGACCTCCGTTATGATGAACAATTCAGGCAGGGGAGGGCAGTATGGCCTAGCATGAATTAGGACCAGAAGGACATTGGGCTATGGTTAAAGGTAGGGGTGGCCCATAGGTATAGCCAGTCTTTTCTTGGGGGAGAGAGTGGGTGCAATCAGTCAAGAAGCAGTGGGGGAAGTAGTACAGGGCTGCGGGCTGCGGTGCAAGGAGCATGTTGGAATTGTAACAAAGGACAGTGTACATTTTTATTGTCGGATGTCAGTTCAAGCATGTCTACTCTTATTGTGGGGGAGTCTCACATGGGGCAGTTAAGTGTTTCAAGAAAGAAAAAGGAAAAGGTAGAGTGGGCAGTCGAAAAGGGGTGCAGTGCGGCTGCACATGATGACTCCCTTTCTAAATAGGTTCCCTAGCAGACAAAAAGCGGGGGTTTTGTCAGAAGGTTTTCGTGTTGGTTTTAGGATTCCCCTTCCTAGGCATCAGGTTAATTTTTTGACAAAAAAATCTTAGATCGGCATTGCTTTATCCGGAAGTGGTTGGGGAAAAGATTAGAAAAGAAGTTCAGTTGGGGCGTATGGCTGGCCCTTTTGATGTCCCGCCGGTTGCGGGTTTGCTGGTTTCCCTTTTGGGGTAGTGGCCAAAAAGGAGCCAAATAAACTTCGGCTCATACAGTACATCCCTTGTCGTACCTATGGGATTTATCTGTGAATGATGGAATAGATCCGGAATTGTTTTCGGTGGCTTACACGTCTTTTGATAAGGCGGTGAGGTGGGTGCGGCAGTATTTTCGCGGGGCAATTTTGGCCAAGAAAGATATCAAGGCAGCCTTCAGGCTGCTAACGGTGCATGCGGACAGTGTTAGTTTGTTAGGTTGTTACTGGGAGTTTTTTTTTTCTTGGATAGATGTCAATGGGTTGTGCGATTTCTTGTTACCTTTTTGAAATGTTTAGCTCTTTTTGGAGTGGGTGGCTAGAAATTTTGCTGGCATTCAGTCGGTTATCCATTACCTGGACAATTTCTTGTTCTCGGGACCCCCTGATTCTGTTATCTGTAGTGGTACCTTTACACGCCGCAACCTCGGGAGACATTTGTGGCGGCGATTTTTCTCACTGGAATGATCTCCGCCAAATTGCCTCCCAATTGCGGCGTGTAATTGGGGAATTTGGCGGCGATACGTCACCTCACCACGGTCGCCTGGTTTTGGAGCAGTGCTCGCCACCAAATTCCCCAACTACACGCCGCAATTGGGAGGCAATTTGGCGGCGATCATTCCAGCGAGAAATATCACCACCACAAATGTCTCCCGCGGTTGCTGTGTGTAAAGGTACCTTAATGGTACCTTTACACGCCGCCACAACAGGATGGATACCAACGGCAACTTGACGTGCACGAGCACGGCCGAACGGTTACCAACGGGAACCGCACCCTCTATACACGCCGCCACAAGGTGCGCTACGCTACGCTACATCTACAGCTACATACATCGCCGGGTGTCGCAAGTAGCCGTCTGTAGCTCAGCGTACCAGCTTTACACACAGCCACCACAGAGTGATCTGGGAGCAACAAAGGCAGGACGTAAAACAAATAGGCGTGCCACAGACCTGTACGCCGCGCCCAAACCACAACCATTGGCCAACACTACGGAGTTGTGATTGGGCACGACGGAAAGGGCGGATGGCCGAGACGTGCCGTACTAGTGAACGGAGTGTGGCACGGAATAAGCGCTTGTGACATGGCGGAGCCTGGCGAATGCATCCAAATCGATGGTAATGGGTCACGCTAGAGCGGTGGCCAGTCACATATCCCGTGTGTATTAAAGTAGCGGTCCGGGGCTATGTGTGCGTAGTACAAGTGTTTGCCGTGTCACGCACGATCAGCGCTTGTGACAGCCGCGTGTGCAGATTGAACTGAGGTGCGTTTGTGTGCCACACATTAGCGTCTTACAAAAGACAGTATGTGCGTTTTCTGTCAAAAATCTGTGACAACTGTGGCGAAGTATGTGTATGTATACAGGCTGAATGGGGTTTAATATATGTGCTGACAGATGTGAATGTAGTGGAACAGCTTCCAAGGCACCAAGTCAAAGATCTGTGTGACAGTGTATTAGCAAACACCTGACAAGAATATGTCCTGCATCAATGTGCTGTGTGCAGGGGACCCTCTGCCTACAACAAAATAAAGGATCATGTACGCACAATGGCCACAAACACTGTTGGTCAAAAGACTTTCAGAAAAACATGGCTACCCACACATATTGTGTGCACAATCCCAGCCAATAGGTGGCTATGACATCCCAGGCCCCCACCCAACCCTGCATCACATTGCCCTCCTCCACCAAGTAATCAGGCTCACACAGATGATGTTGGATCCAACAGAAAAAGGTTTAATATATTGCATGAATCTTGACCTTGTCTTGTGCAAACAAAATATACATGAAGTAAAAACATTGTAGAATTCAAGAGCAGGTGACATTAATCAGGCAAATTCAATGGATAAGCAAATCACCACACATTGCAAACTGTGCATGGAAAAAATACTAAAATAACCTAAACTAACTAACTAAATAACTACATAATGAAAACTCATGCACATAATGCAAACAAAGAGAATGGAAAAGGTCAACCAAACATTAAAGGGGTGCAGCTAACCTGCTGTCACCTCCATTGAAAACACAAAAAGCAACTCCCAGAGCCAGCCACATTATATGGCCTGGTCCTGCCAGCTCACTGCACCAGACCCATTGAAGTAGGAGCAGTAAGCTTCTCTACTGTCCCTGGCCTCCTGCCGAGTGCGGCCATGGCTCTGCGGCTGGAGTGGCACAATCACATGGGCCTCATCACGCCAAGACCCTGGACGGAGCTCCCCTGTTGTAGCGTCTGGATTATCTACATAACCTCCTGGCGTGTATGATGCCCTATCCCTACGACGCAGGAAGTTATGTAGCACACAGCAGGCCACCACTACCGCCTCAATAGACTCCGGTTTCATATGTATAGGTGTATGAAAAATCCGGAATCTATTGGCCATTATCCCAAACGCATTTTCAACTACACGGCGGGCCCGGGATAGCCGGTAGTTGAAAATGCGTTTCTCAGAAGTAAGGGCCCTCTGGGGATATGGCCGCAGTAGGTGTTCCTGAAGTGGGAATGCTTCATCCGCCACAAACGCAAAGTTGAGATGTTCGGTCGTGTGCTCATTTGAGGGTAAGTTTAGCCCACCATTCCCTAGTAGTGTTGCCAAGGAGCTTAGGGCAAACACCCCCCCATCTGAGTTGCGACCAGGCATTCCAACATCCACGTAGAGGAACTCATAGTTGGCATCTACTACAGCCATGAGGATTATACTACAATACCCTTTGTAATTGTAATACAAAGAGCCAGAGTGGGCAGGTTTGGTAATCCTCACGTGCTTACCATCCAATGCCCCGCCACAGTTGGGGAAGTTCCACCGGGTTTCAAACCCTTGGGCCACTTCCAGCCATTCTGCAGCGGTTAATGGCATTTTCATGTAGGCTGGCTGCAGAGCTCTCCAGATGGCCCAACACGTTTCAGGGATCAGGCGGCTCAGCAGGGGCAGGGAGACACGTGACACGTATGTGAGGGATGTCATGGACTGCCCTGTAGCCAGGAACCGCAAAGTGATCGCCAACCGCTCAGCAGCTGATACTGCTGGCCGCATTATAGTGTCCTGACGCGCTATCATTGGCCCTACACGCTCCAATAGGAAGGTGAAACAGTCCTCGGGCATACGGAGATAGTTTCGGTAATCATCAGGACTGTTAAGCTCCAGCTCCCGCAACAGCTGCATGTGGCCCCGGGTTTCCCGCCTCAGAAGCCAATCACGGGTCCACATCCGCCGCTGTCTGCGCCTCATCAACCTTTCATACCGATCCTGATACCACATTTGCTCTTCCACCAACGCAAGAGCCACGATAACATTGCGGTCATGGATATTCTGCATCCTCAATATCAGCACCTGTAGATGTGAAAGCACAACATGAGTACATAGACCAAAATGTGTGCAAGTCAGCAGGTTCAGCAACCCACACCTCTTTTCCATTACACACTATAGCCAAGAGGATGGGATCTCTCGTGTGGGCCCAAAACACAACCCGGAAGCAAGGACGGCAAACACCCAGTAGTCACCCCAAACAACATGGCACACGGCGATTGAGAGTGGCCTCCTCTACATCAACGTCAATGGGAGCTCCCAAAATTCACACATCTGCACCTAGGTGAGTTAGAAAGGGACATGTGTCACCAATAATGTTGGTCAAACAGGTCCCATAATCCATTACACAGCCCATAATGTCAATTGATTACAGTAAAAATGAGAAGAATAACGAATGTGACGTACCCCGATATGGAAGGTTGAGGAAGGCTACATGAACCAAACCACATTGCACATGACTGCGGATGGTTACCCATGGTGTAATTGGTTTTTGAAGGTGTCATTTTAAATACACATGTATGCCATGTCTGGCGCCCAACACCTCAAAGCCCTGTGTCATCCCATTCCCGTTGAACACAGTCTCCATTGGCCACAACCAGTATGCAGAAATCGATCCAGTCGACATGAGTGACACAGTTCCGTCTACAGTCATGCATCCATTCTCCTGTATGTTGTCTGCAAACAAACACAGCAATGTATCTCAACAAAAGTGTCAAGGCCCACACAAAATGCCGTATCCTAACCCACACACTACACTATATGTCGTCCCCAAAAATACAAACCCCTATATCGGCCGCTACACCAGTCTCCGGCGCTCTCCAAGAACATCAACATATGCACCCCACCCTGCGCCAATTCCATGTGTGTCCACAAAAACTTACCTAATGGGTCTGGCCAGCAAGCGTAATGTTTGGCGGGATGGGCAACTTTTAAAGGGCCGGCAACCTATCACGATTCTGCGATCTCCACCAATTAGCGGAAGGCAAATCCGCACCCAGGTGCCCCTTCAGGATGTGCATTATTGTGTCCGCTGTGATTGGTGTCCCGGACTATAAAGGCAGGTCAATGGCCACTGCTCCGTGTCCAGACGTCGATGTGCATTGAGCTACTGGTGTCCTGTTTGACTTCTGTTGCTCTGACGGTAAGCCTCTTTAGCGGTTTGTAAGAAAATGTAATGAACGCAGCTGGTTCTGGCACAGGCAGCTTAGGCGATGTGTGTATGGCCATGTTTGAAGCGGCATGCAAATATTGAACACGTAATATTAAATATGTGAACCTTATTCTGTGTCGCCCAGTAGCCAGGTAGTGCCTCTACTTATATAGTGTAAGTATGTATTGCACCTTCTGCTTTTTGGCAATGGTAAAAGAGCACGCTGTTATTTCTTTGGCTGGTACTTCACATCAACATTTCAGGGGTGGTAGAATTGTGGCGGACATTCCAGGGATGTTGGGTACATGTGTTAAAATGGGACTTCCACGTCTGGAGGAACACCTACATGATCATCTGGGTGCACATTACATGTAGTATGTGCAGTGTTGCCACACACCCAGCCCGCCTTTCTCATATAGTGACCCCTTACCATTGTGGACACTGGCCAGGTACTAGTTAGCACACAACGTGTTAGGTCACATGTTGCCCTCTACAGGTATGTACGCACACACCGTGTCAAGGTGTGTTGCAATAGGTACATTGGGGACTTAAATCATGTTTGAAACATCTGTAGGTGGACACCGATATCCGGTGCTTGAGATTGGCTGCATACATGTGTTTGAGTTAGTAGCGGTCTGAGATTGAGAAAATGGCACACTCATGGCCAGTTTCACTCCACAAAATAGCTGCATAGATGATCACTGTAGAAAGTTAATGATGATGTGTATGATTGTGGCAAGTTTTTAAATGTCGGTATGCCTTGTGTTGTGACTGTGTTCTTTTTGTTTTAATTTTTCATCGGCAGATGCCGAGGGGTACTGTGGAATTGGAATCCCAGCTTCTCACGGAGTATCAGCGGCACGAATGTTTGTGGCGCAGCTCGCTGCCCGAATATAAAAATCGGGCAGCGAGGGCCGAGGCCTACAGGAGTCTTGTGGCTCTGGCAAATCGCTTGGAGCCAAGGGTAGGCAAGACGTGGGACCAGCCTATGGTGGCACTTAAGATCAAGAACATGAGGTCGGCGTTCATGCGGGCTCACATTCAGTACCAGCGTCGTCGCTCAGGGGCTGGAGCAGAGGAGGTACCATCACCTACCCTATGGTACTATCCCCTCTTCACCTTCATCCTGGGCGAGGTTCGCCCGCATCGAACGACCACCAACTGCCCCGTTGCTGCGTCCCATGTAGGCCCGGCTGCATCACCACCTGCGCCACAGGAGGTGGGTAATTGTGTGACAGTGGTGGGCCACAATGGTTCCTTCACATGTGTGTTTCGATAAATCCTTCACACCAAATGTGTTGCCATATTTACCTCCTTGCTGCGGCACACCTTGGGGTGTCAATCTATCTGCCCTCCTTCCATGACTTACCAGACTTTTCTATTCTATGCTTCCAGCCGTATTGCAATGTTGCTTCTTCAACAACATCTTGGTATGTTTAGGTTAGTTATTTAAGGGTTTCAAGATAGCAGGTGGTTTGTTCTCAAACAGCCACATAGTACCATGTAGTAAATGGTGCTGTCTCACATGTGTGTTGGCTTTGTTGCCAGTGGGTTAAAGGTAATTGAGTGAGGGGTGGATTCTCACCATAAAGGAGTCCTAATGGGAAGGTGCCCAATATGTGTCATTGGCCAGCACAGCCCCCAGTATCAAGGTGTTGTGGTGACATGTCCTAATATTGGATTACGGCTACGTGACAAACAACTAATTATGTATTTAGCTGAGCTCCTGGAATGGTCGAGGTGAGTGTACAGGAGAACCACTGGTGTTGGGGTCTTGAACCTTATTTGCTTTACTGTGTTATTCCTCATTTTCCATTCTGGTAGTTGGGCTTGCTGTGTGTGGGAGTGGTATATAGAGTCCTGTTGTGAATGTATACAGTTGATATTGCCTCCACTAATGGTTTTTTTTTTTTATTTTTTCCCCACCCACAGGCCCCAGAAGAGGACGGCTCCATTGCCGAGGATTCTGTTGCTGATGATGCTCAGCCCATGACATCTGGGGCTGAGCAGGAGGGCGCGGCGAGTGATGTGGGTCCAGGCCCAGGTCCCAGCTCCGGGATCCGTCGCCGCCGACGTCCTGCACCACCTGAGACGGAGCTGGCGACCTGGGCCCGACGCGTGTTGTTGGATGAACAACGGACCCACATTGACCCCGACGCCCTCTGCATGAGCAACAGAATGCGAGGGATGGAGCCGCTCCAGAAGAAGATCCTTCTGAGGGTGTTCCACAATGCCGCTGATGCTGCCGAGGATGGGGCCCTTCAATGGGGCTGCCACGTCCCCTCCCCCATGCAACACACCTTGTGGCCCCTTTCACCAGCTGCCCCATCTCGGCCCGTGAGAAGACCGGCCCCGCCACAGTCACCCCATCCCCCCTCAACACATCGTCGTTCAACCAGACGTTCTGGGGCAGGTCGGGGCTGCCCTCAGAGGAGGGGGATGCGGCATTGTCAGAGCCGACTGAAGAGGAGTAATTTGGACACTAGTAGCCAATGCACAGAATTGGCAGTCTGGACTTTATAATTTCAGGAATTTGGTTTTATATGTATATTTTGTTTATTGATTTTTTGGCAAAATTAGTGGTTTTTTTAAAAATTTTTTTTCCACTTAAATTCTATTATTTGTAATTTATTTTAAATTCCAGGCTGGAATAAATATTATTTATTAACACAATTGTGTATTCATTTCAGAATAAGGATTGTGTGGGTTTTTGGGGTGAATGGAATTGTGGCCAATAATAGGTTTCCCCAAGCCACACAATATGGGCCAGTGCTCGCTCAGCAGGATCACCATCGGTTCATTTGGAATGTCTTAGCACATTCACAAAGGGATGTTGTGATGTGCCTCACATAGTTAGGTTATGGTGAGGTTTGGTCACCAAATATTAGTAAGGTCACATGAAGGAGCGTATAACAAAGTTAGAACAGCATTTTATTGTAAACATACATGTGTCACAGACATTTGCCATCATACAAGGAAGGCTTAGGCCAGATGGGGCTAGCCAGTCCACACTTGTGATGGTCCCAATGTGGGACAGTATAGGGATTGTAGGCCAGATGGGGCTAGCCAGTCCACACTTGTGATGGTCCCAATGTGGGACAGTATAGGGATTGTAGGCCAGATGGGGCTAGCCAGTCCACACTTGTGATGGTCCCAATGTGGGACAGTATAGGGATTGTAGGCCAGATGGGGCTAGCCAGTCCACACTTGTGATGGTCCCAATGTGGGACACTATAAGAAAAGAGCCCAACGGGGGCAAAAAAAAAATAAAAACAATATTTTCACTTTTGCAAGGCAACAAGGCAACGTGTGAAAATTTTAGGGTCCAACAAGGACAACTGTTTGTGGGGCCATGTTTGGCCAGGATACAATGCATCCCTCAAATTCATGGGTGTGAACCATGGTGTGGGTGTAGGTCCGCCAGCATTTGAGCCAGGCGCCCAAGGTCCTGCAGGCCACGCTGTAGAGCCGTGGTCAAACGGGCCACAAATGCCTGATGGGCCTGGATGAATTCCTCCATGGTAGGGGCACCTGTATTGGGAGTAAACACAAACTTTAGTACACAGTCGTCACTGCTGATGGTTAGTCATGACTGGCCGCAACCATCCACTTACCCTGTTCCTCCAAATCCAGTTCACCATCAGACGGGGAGGGAGATGGGGTCAAGCTCCATCCATATGAGCCCGCACGTTCACCATCTGGAAAAAGGGAGAACCAACATGGTTTACTTAGTTTACATAAATTGTTTGGCCCCAGATGAAATTGAAGCAACAGTGTGCAGGGTGTGTGTGGCAACATAACACACTTACCACCATAGTCACTGTGTGGGGACATGGTCACCCCAGGACTCGCCACTGAGCTGGAGACAGTGGGAGCTGGTGTTACTCCCGGGCTGGGGCTCCGTGGCCACATTATGTGGTTCAGGGGTAACAGTGGTCCTGGGCTACGGGGCAAAGACTCCTCTGGGCCGCCAGGTACTTGCTGCTCCTCGCCCTCCTGTGGGGAGTTGATGTGTTCCTCCAGCAGCCAGGCAGATGGGGACAGCTGGTCACACTCCAGCGGGCTGCCAGGTGCGGACTGGTCCTCCACGTCCTCTGTCCCGGTGGTTGACGGGACGTCTGGCTCCTGAGGCCCGGGGGAAGGTGTTGCCCCTGGGGACAAGGGTGCCACTTGAGGCTGATGTGGTGGGGTTCTTGATGGGCCACCTGGGGGTGGGGCATGGGGCCCTTCTTCTGATGAGGATTCAGCATCTAGTTTGAAATTTGAACATAAAAGACGTAATAAGATCATGCCTACACATTGTTTGTCCTACAAAGAGCTTGTGTGGGTATTTATTTGACGGCTATGGCTGGGGTCACACACACACAGATATGTGGCCAGATATTGTTGACAGATCTCTGGTTGCAGTGAAAGCATGGACACATTGTTCCATTTTGAGGCTGTCTCCAAATGTCAACATGTGACCATGATTTGACTGCAAACAGAGATGTGCAAACAATATGTGGGCAGATATCTGTGTGTGTGACCCCAGCCTTACTTAGCATCAACCAGGTGATGCTGGATGCATACACTCATGTTGTATGCATGTACTGTGCGTGTGAGCCATTTTTAGGGCTGACTGGATGAGCACAACACTGTGAAGATGTGTTTGATTGTGTAGGCCACACTGTCCCTTGTCATATGTTTCCATCATTTTTTGTGTATTGTGGGACATGCACATGTGGCGGTGTGTGTTTTGGGGCAACAATTACTCACCACGCAGCCTGCCAATCCTGGCACGGATGTCCAGTATGCGACCTGGGCATTTGTGCTTCAAGTCAGCGATCTTTTTTTGGATCGCTTTTACTGTCCTCTGTACCCCCAGTTTGCAGAGCAGGGCCCGCTGGATCCGCCGCACGGTGCACCGATTGCGCAGCCTGGGGTGGCGGTGGTGATGGTGGCCCCAATAGTCCCGACGGTCACAATGATCAATGAGGATGATCAGCTCCGCCATCCCCCATGTTGCGGCGCGGTGCACGGCTGCCATGACTGCTATGGTGTGTGCAGAGGCGGGGCTGGCACCTTGCAGGCAGAGTGAAAATGAAACCAACGTCATGACGTCATTACGACCGCTGTGGGGGTGACGCACCTTTATAAGTAGGCCAACACGCAGATTCGGCCGACACACTTATGCGGCCCCTACTGCAGCAGACCCACAGTGCAGTCCGTACAACACGGCTCTGATCTGTCTACTGGGTAATCTCCTCCGATGTGGTATGGGATTGTGTGCATCTGTGTGCGCGCTGCGCGCACTGCCAGACCCGGAACACTTCTACGGCAGCTGCTGTGCAATAAGCCAGAGCGGTACGTAACACACACTTGTGCGCTGTGTCCCGCATTATTCGTTTTCATGTTGATATGATGTGCACACTGTATGTAGATCATGGGCCATTTATGATTTTACGTTCAAGTGTGTGTCCGCGTAATTGTACTACTATCTGATCGTGCATACGGCGCGTATGTGTAGTGCTGAAGGGACAGCTCATCCAAGATGGAGGGCTGTGAGGCAAGGGCCAATCGTAACGCAGCATCTTCCACCAATGATCGCTGAAGGGGCGCGGTATCACGCAGCATGGGTGACGCCTTAGCCACATTGCAGCTACATCGCCGGGTGTCCAGAGTTCCCTTCTGTAGCTTCTTTACACGCCGATACAGCTCGCTACAATCGGCGATGTTGCCATATGTTTATGGGCAGTGCACGGATACAGAGGTATCTGTAGCCGGCTGTGTCGTCCCGTCTTCAGACGCCGCTACTACGGGCGATATTGGCTCGACAAGCTACATTTGTAGCCTGTAGCGGGTTGTATCCATCCTGTTGTGGCGGCGTGTAAAGGTACCATAAGAGTTTACTGCAGACAATGGTGGAGATGGCAAAGTTGTTTGGAGCACCTCTAGCGGTTGACAAGATGGAGGGTCCGGGAACGAGTTGAGTTTTTTGGGTATAGAGATAGACTTGTTAGCGATGGAATGTCGGCTGCCCAAGGAAAAAGTGGTGGCGCTAAGAAAGGAATTGCATAGGGCGCAAGGTTTGCATAAAGTCAAGTTTGGGGTCTTACAATCACTGTTGGGTAAGCTGAACCTTGCGTGCCGCATTATGCTGATGAGTAGAATTTTTTTGCAGGAGATTGGCAGCAGCGATGGAAGACGTGCAGGTTCCTCATCATTTTGTTCAACTGAAGCAGGAGCATATGGACATTTTGGCATTTTGGGGGCCGTTTCTCAACGAATATGATGGATGATCGTTAGTGCAGCTTGAGGCACAATCAAACGTTGATCTGGAAATTTATATGGATGTGGCAGGTGGAGCCGGGTTTGATGTGTACTGTAAAGGGCAGTGGTGCGCCGAGAGTTGGACAGATTCTTGAAAGGAGACAGGCTTGGTAAGGAATTTGATTTTCTTTAGATTGTTCCCCATTGTTGTGGCAGTGTCCATTTGTAGTGAAGAGTTTAGGGACTGTAAGATCAGGTTTCATTGTGACAACGTGGGAGTGGTTGCTGTGATTAGCAACCTGATGGCATCATCTCTGCCGGTTGTTAAGTTGACGAAGGAGCTGGTTTTGTGGTGCTTGGAATTGAACACAACCATTGTGGCAGTGCACATCCCTGGGGTAGTGAAAAATACTATTGCTGACGCCTTGTCTCGTTTCCAGTGGGATCATTTTTGGGAATTGGTCCCAGGAGCTCAGGATGTGGGGCTGGAATGCCCGTCACACCTTTGGAGGCTGATTCGAGTGGAGTGAGTCATTTGATCCGGGACTCTGTTATGGCCCGGACTTGGAAAACTTATCATGTGGAGTGCGATGTGTGGACACGGTTGTGGGGATGATAATGGGAGATAGAGATAGGATGTTAGCTGTTTTTTTTTTTTTGTTAATGAGGGGGCTAAATGGGGTGGTCGGTGGCAAGAATGAATGTTATTATGGCAACATTGGCTTTTGGTTTTCAAATACAGGGCTTCAAAGATGTAAAGATTTTCACGTGCATCAGGCATTGAAAGGGTTTCAGTGGCGTAAGCAGAGAGTTGATGTGCAAAGGGCGGTGTCATTTGGGGCTTTGCAACAGTTGGGAGAGCGTTTAGTGGTTATCTGTACGACAGCGTGGGAGAAGGCACTGTTTAGGTTGGCTTTTTCTTTGGATTTTTTGGGAGGGCACTGAGAGTAGGGGAGTTGGTGTCACCCAGTAAGGTCAAGGAAGAGGGATTGGGTTGGGATGACATATTTTGTTTGGACAGTAGGTTGGAATTCTGGATTCAGCAATCAGATCAACAAGGCAGGCGGAAATGGGTAGTGCTGTGGCAGGTGAAGTGCTCTGGGATGTGCCCAGTCCGCTGCTTTGGGGAGTGTAGGATGGTGGTCAGACAGTGGGCAGGCCCGCTCTTGCAGCATCAAGAGAGGACTTTTCTGTCGAAATGTCAATTCATGGCAGTTATGCGCAAGGGTCTTCAGGGAGTGGGGTTTAACCCTTCAGATTTTGCGGTGCACTCTTTTAGGATAGGTGCTGTGACAGAGGCAGCGGAGTGAGGTTTGAGGGCAGAAGAGATACAGAGGATTGGGAGGTAGTCATCTTGAAGGTACAAGCTGTGTATTGGTAAGTAATTTAATTGGTTGGTCATTTTTCTCTGGCATTGTTAGTTATCTGTTTTTCTTGTGTTGCATGATTTGTTACAGGAGGCTAGCTGCCTTTGGCATGGATTTTCGGGCACTCCTATGTGCATTGTGGGGTACAGAGTGCTGACATGCGACCTGATGGGAGACAGTTAGGCTTCGATAGAAAGAGGTCAGATGGCTTGGCTTCAGATGTATGGTGTGGATCAGCGTGTTAGCAGAGTTTCAAAAAGCGGCCCACTTGGATAGGTCACTGGATGTTTTGGTGTACATCTTGGGGCAATGATTTAGGTGCCAGACCAGTTTGAGAGTTGATACAGGACATTTGTTTTGACTTGTTGCGTTTATGGAGAATTGCACCCAACATGGTGGTGGTTTGGTCTGAGATGGTTCCGAGGAAACAGTAGCGACATGCAAGGTCAAGTAAGGGTATTAACAGGTCGAGGGTAAAGTTGAACCAGGCTATCTCAGGGTTTGTGGTGAGGAATGAGGGGGTCAGCGTAAGACATTACGATTTGGAGGGTGGGACAGGTAATTTTTGATTGCAGGATGGGGTGCATTTGAATGCTTTTGGCATTGATTTGTCAAGGGTCATGGGAGTTGGTGAGGGGAGCACGCATCTAAGGAGTCAGGATGCAATCGCTGTGGCGGAAGGATGAGGGATCCTTGGAGTTGGTGGAATTGGTTTTGGGAGGGGGGAAATCAGGTGTACCATTCCCCCCTTGATGGAAGTGAAATAATGATCTGGCATTCTGGCTCTGGACGGGGGTGGACCCCAGGAGCCTGGTGGTTGCCACTAGAAGTGGCTTGCTGCCCTTGAAGCTGGGTAGCATGGCTGGGGGGTAACTTGATGTTGTTTGAAAAGGAATTGAAGTGCCAGATCTTTTAGCTTCGATGAACTCCCTCCTTATTGAGTGAATTAAGTTAATGGTTATGGTTTATGTTGTTTATTTAAATAAATGGCCGCTGTGGCCATATTATCCAACTGCTAAAAGTCTTGTGTGGTTAATGGGGGGAACAGGAAAAAAAGAAAGAAATGGGAACAAGGTCTGGTTGGGGAGAATAAGATACTGAATGAGCTGGACCATGCCCTGTCAAGAGATATAAAAAAGAGAAATCTGTAGAGTTGACCATAGTGAAATTGAGCAATTCGAATTCTGAACTAGAGCTGCCTTCAGACTTGCAGATGCCTCCGCAGCGTTTTGCAGAGGCATCTGCAAGCATCTGCATGCAGACCGCGGCCCCTATGTTTATAATGGAGCGCACGGCGGTCTGCAGATGCTTGCAGACCGCCGTGCGCTCTCATTGCCCGCCATTAGTGATCTGTGCACAAGCGGATGCCTGCGCACAAATCACACACTCTCGCCCGCACCAGGGACGCAACATCTCGCGTCCCTGGTGCGGGCGAGAGAGTGTGATTTGTGCGCAGGCATCCGCCTGCGCACAGATCACTGATGGCGGGCAATGAGAGCGCACGGCGGTCTGCAAGCATCTGCAGACCGCTGTGCGCTCCATTATAATCATAGGGGCCGCGGTCTGCATGCAGATGCTTGCAGATGCCTCTGCAAAACGCTGCGGAGGCATCTGCAAGTCTGCAGGCAGCCTAAAAGCCGATGCTATTCTTTCCTTTGTATTGATTTGTATTTCTGTTTATATGTACGATGTGGAGCACTATAAGAGTGGGTCTCTGAGCATTCTATGTTATTGATTACTGCCTTTGGTCATTATTACTAGATAGCATGACATGGTATTTAGCGGTAGCATAAGGCTTAGAACGGTCCAAAACTCATTTCCGCTGTCCTACAATCACTGGTGCTGTCTGAAATTATGTACTGTGAAGTAATGGAATAAATTACATTTCTAATTGCAGCCTAATAACATGAGTGCTGGGAGTTCACTTCTATTGATTCTACAGAACAGCTATTACAATCCATTGGTGAAGTTAATAGTGAGTAATGGAAAACTAATGGAAAAGTGTTCTTACAGTGGATCAAAACTTGCAATGTGTCAGGTGGCTGCATAGTCCATACTAACTCCTGTTCACAAAAGTGACTACAAAAAGCAGGTGGACATCAGAATTGACCCATAAACTAATAGAAGAATGCAGGGCTGTGGAGTTGGTAATCCAAACATCCAACTCTGACTCCACCAAAATGGACATAAACTCCGACTCCAACTCCACGGCTGTGAAATCAGTAAGCCAAACATCTGACTCCGACTCCTCAATTTCCCTGAATCCAACTCCGACTCCATCAAAATGGACACTGACTCCACGACTCTGACTCCACAGCCCTGGAATAAAGAAGCAATGTGATCTACTGGGCAATGTTTTTTTTTAATGAAAAGCTTGGGTTTTAGCATTCATGTATGTTACCCATATATAATGTTGATTCAACCTCAAAATCTGGATCTCAATTCAATCAATCATCTGTGGAATTTGATCGAAACCAAATCCATGATGACCTCACCTTTCAACTTGCAGCACTTAAAAGGATTGTCCAATGCCATTCTCTTTCATATTGGAGGTGGACGGGGCTGCTGATATTATAACCCTACACAACTGCCACAACCCATGCACAATACGTATTAATCATGCAGCGGTCTCGGCAGGTGTGTGGTATTATAACATCATCAGCATCATTGAACTCTCGAAGTGAGTGTCAGCAAATAACACCTATATAGAATCTTCTATAAAGGCCTTAAGACCACGTCACACGTAACGATACCGTTGCCGATATCGTTCAAAAGTCACATGTTCTGTGACGTTTGAACGATGTCAAAACGACATCATTGCGTGTGACACTACAAATGATGAACAGTCGGGAGATCGTTCATCGTTTGATTTGAGGACAGGACCTCAAATCTATCATTGGTTCCCCGGTGGACACGCAGCATCGCTGCGTGTGACACCGGGAGATGACCAAAGGCTGCTCCCAGCACCTTTCTGCAAGTGCTGGGAGCTGGTCTCCAAGGTAAACTGCGGGTAACTAGGCAGCGCGCACTGCCTAGATACACCATGTATACCTTGGTTACTAGCCTTCTCCGCTCACCGGCTGGTATAGTTGCTTAGTTACCCGCTGTGTACCTTGGATACCATCCGGTGAGCGGAGAAGGCTGGTAACCAAGGTATACATCGGGTATCTAGGCAGCGCGCGCTGCCTAGATACCATTAGTTTACCTTGGAGACCAGCCTGCTCCCTCTTACCGCAGCCTGGCAGCGGGAGCAAGACATCGTGGAAACGATATTTAAATCATTTCCACGATGTCTCTGGTCCGTTGATCGCTGGTGAGTCTGCCTGTATGACAGCTCACCAGCGATCTGAACGATTTTGTTAGCGATCACACGTGCATGTGATCGCTAACAAAATCGTTCATCAAATTGATGCGTGTGACGGCACCTTTAGGTTACTGTCACACTTGGCGATGTTCCAGTGATTCCGAGAACGATACGACCTGGTAAGGATTGCTGCAACGTCGCTATGTGGTCGCTGGTGAGATGCCAAACAGTCAGATCTACTCAACAACGCAGCAATGATACGGCGACCCGTATAACGACCTCGGCGGTCGTTGGGACCCTGTCACACAGCAGCTAGTCTGACGACTCAGACCTACGTGGCTGAGTTCTGAGTCGCCAACGAGGTCGTTGTTAAGGCGTCAAACACACCGCATGCTGGCAAGCGGGAACCCGACGATCAAAAAATGGTGCAGGTCATTCCGACATGATCGGTGATGTCACAGCAGGGGCCTGGTCGCTGCTGCATGTCAAACATAGCTAGACCGCTGGCGAGGTCGCTGTTGCGTCACAAAACCTGTGACGCAACAGCGATCTCCCTATGTGTACCGGGGCCTTTAGTGCCAGATACCATAAGATATCGCCACAGGTTAGGGTACTTTACAGCCCAATGAGAGGTCTCCACAATGTTAAGCAGATGGTTTAATTTTATGAGTTATCGGTGTGTGCAATATGTAGGCTAGGACTGGCCCACCGGTGAGCTGGAGAATCCCCCGGTGGGCCCTCATGCAGGAGAAGAGCCCCCCACACTCCCATTTAAGCAGTGCTTGAAATAGTACACTTGATTCACTACAAACAAAGCAGCAACTCAATTCATTACCCAGTTTATTATTATAAAGAAGAAAAGTTCCTTTATGAATGAGGGTAATGTAATATTTATAGGTAGGTGAACAGTGGAACCCCAGAGTCAATGTTAGTAGTGGGTCCTTGGCACCTTGGTCGAACACTGGCAATCTACTGTATATAGAATGAGCGATGGGTTTGTATGTTTTTTTCTTTCTTTCCATTTTCTTTTTATCATTGCTCAGCTATTAATTTTATTACATAACTTATACTAAGGCAGCATTGATCAGAAAAAAACCTTTCAGAATGCCAGTTTTCCTCCATTTTAGCTTTTTCACTGATTGCTGCACTGAGCTTGGCAGCTTGTAATTGCTGTGTGTAGGAGTAGACAGCGAGGATTGAAAGCTTCTCTTTCCGCCCACCCTCTCTTTAGAGTCGCTCAACAAATTTAACTGAATGTATTTTGTGAATGCAGCGAAACAATGAGAAATCACTTAGGTAATAATCCTCTCTCCTCGTCGTGGAAGCCTCGGGTCTGCTTTTCTGCAGTCACGTCTTCTTCACACGTCACGTGAGGAATGGCGTCAATGACAGTTCACATGACACATTGCATTCACTGAAGTCACATCTGGTTTTTCAGTGTTTGTGTGTAAAAATTGTGCAATTTTCAAAATATTGGGTTTCCAAAAGTCATGAGCTTTAGCCGTGATACGTGAAGATGCTGGCACATACTATTTGATATTGTATAATTTCAGAAAATTGTGGCAATAAGGCTGGTTTCACACAGAGCAAACCACCTCCCTGCAATTGTAAAACCTTATTCAACCGGATGCTCTTGCACCAGTATTATTACAGATCCGGCTGACGGATCCGGCGATACTGAAGCAGTATTATACAGTTGCATCAGGTTGTGTAAGTTTATTTGATGGATCCGGTGAAAAATGACATTTTTGGAACGCCACCTACTGAGTGTGGCCTGTTCCACACCTCTGCGCCTGGCCACATCACCTGCGCCAGCCTGGTCATGCTGGTGCAGGCGCAGAGGTGATTTGGGGCACTGTGGGGCCGCGTTTACAGCTTTTGTAAATGCATACCTAGTGCCCCCAGTTATAACCTATGGCCGAGCACAGCCGAGTGCATGCTCTTTATAATGAGAATCGCAAGTGAAAGTGGCAGAGCGCATGGCGCATGCGCCTGTCACTTAGCACCTGGAAATGCCCAATAGGGCAGTTCTGGGAGCGTTTTGTACTTTCACTTGTGATTCTCACTGTACAGAGCGCGCGCTCAGCTGTGCTTGGCCATAGGCTATAATGGGGTCACTGAGCGCAAATGCAGGGCATCTATGCACACCCCTGTGCTAGGCTGCCCAAGCCGTTAAATGCACCTGCGCTTGCATTTGCGCTGGCGCAGGACAGCCTAGTGCAGTGAGAGCATAGATGTGAAAACACCCTGTGTCATATAATACTGCTCAGTTAAAAAACCCAGATCCAGGTGGAATGGTATGAGCCTACGTCCCCATGAAGAGTCAATGGGGGAGAAAACGCATGTGGTTGCATATGGAGTCAGACAGATTCACCTGGGTTAAAAAAAAACAGTAGTGTGAAATCAGCCTAACTCATTGTGGCTGCAAAGTGGGAACCCAACCTTATAAAGTTATGCTTGCCTGTTTTTATATATTTTCTCTTCAAGAAATAATTATTTGCGATCCCATTTTGCAATGTCTGTATATTATTTTGCGACTTCCCTACCCAGGATCAAACCATGCTCCGTGCACGGTCAGACACATCCATTACACAGTACATAGCTGGGACACATACAGTGGGTACCGAAAGTATTCGGACCCCTTTAAATTTTTCACTCTTTGTATCATTGCAGCCATTTGGTAAATTCAAAAAAGTTCATTATTTTTCTCAATAATGTACACTCTGCACCCCTTCTTGACAGAGATAAAAAACAGAAATGGTTTTTCTGGTGTGTTTTGTTAAGTCCATACAGAATGGTTTCAATGGGAAAAGTGGATAAAAAAATTGCAGCAATAATTGACATGCTCCTATTTTTTGAGGATCACTTTTCAAGGGAAAAAAAACATATCAGATCTTAAATGCCCACACTGAACAGCTAAATTTGAAAATCCATTGACTTTGCTGGGATTCCATTTGAGTGATGGATCACACACAGGGTCACACATATCATCCGTTTTTGGCTTAAATCCATTTTTGGGATCATTTTGGTCACTTTTTTTTCAAAGTCCAAAAACGCATATGTGTTAACTCATGAGTGTGTGCGTTTTTCAAAAATGCATGCGTTTTTGTGCAGCATCACAAAAAACGCTGCTAGCAGCGGTTTTGGCTAGAGTCACACATGCCCAGGAGCTTTTTTAAGCTCTTAGAAATCCGGATCTGTTTTTCTAAGGGTGCCAATAGTGTCCCCTGAGGTCAAGGACGTTTTTGGGAATTTTTTGGACTTAGTCATTTTTTCTCAAAAAATGCATGCAAAAACGCTTGGTGCCTATATGTGTCATGCGTTAAGGCATGCGTCTCCCATAGGGCCCCATGTAAAAAAAAGCATGCATTTTTTTTGCTGCACCCAAAAACGCTGTTAGCAGTGTTTTTGGGATGCTGCACAAAAACACATGCGTCTTTGAAAAACGCACACACACATGCGTTAACGCATATGCTTTTTTGTACTTTGAAAAAGAAATGTCCAAAATGTTCCCAAAAACGGATTTAAGCCAAAAACAGATGGTATGTGTGACCCTGGCCTTTGTGTGCATTAAAAAAACAAATGGTACGTATAAGCACCATGCGTTAACGCATGCGTTTTTGGTGAAAAAATGACTAAGTCCAAAAACATCCAAAAAACATCCAGGACCTCAGGGGGCACTATTGGCACCCTAAATAAAATCCGCTTTCCTAGGGGCTTAAAAAAGCGGATTGACATATGTGACCCTGACCATTCACTGCATTTTCACTGCAAAAACGGATCCCAAAAAAGGATCAAAAATGCACAATGTGAACATATCCTAGGTGTCCTGCTTTATTCCCGATTTTGCTTCCTTTTGCAGCCCCCTAGCCCTTACTACCACCATTTTAGAAGCACAAAAATTCGATTCCACATAGACTTACATAAAGTTTGTGGTCGGGCCTCAAGTTTGGATCAAGTCTAGTCCTGAACCAGACTTATTAAAGTCCGACCAGTAGAACATCTGCGGGTTTTTCCATCTCTGTAAAGGCCCCGTCACACACTACGATATCATTAATGATAGCGTTGAAACGTCACAGGTTTTCAGTCATTCAAACAACGTCGTAACGACGTCGTTCTGTGTGACATGTACATCCGATCAACGATTATCAACCAGATTGTTCATCGGAGGTTTGTGAACCGGACCTTAAGTCAAACGATGAGCGTTCGTTCAACCTGCAGCATGGGTGTGCGTGACACCTTGATAATGATGTCGTTAATGACCTCGACTATTGAGAACTGAAGGACGTAGGCGAGCTAACGACCGCAAGTATCGTTTGCTTGTAACGGAATCGATGCTGCGTCGTTAATGATATCTATACATGTGACATTTCACTAGCGATCATTGAACGTTTAAGTGATCTAGGTCAAGTCTGATCGTTGATCGGATCGTTCGACCATTGAAGCGTGAGACGGGGCCTTAATGTGCCATTCCCATGTCTGTGATTTTTTTGTTGACCAATCAGTTCATTCAAAAATTGCAGATACATGTCTAATTTTGATCTTGGGGCCGGATTAAAATTGGCAATGCAAGTCTATGGGTCTGTAAAAAAATTAGACTGCACTCTTCTGTTTTTCATGGACTGAAGCTGATTTCACACTAACGTTCTTGTAATTTGCATAGATATCTGTCCAAAAACGCACATGCGTTTTGCATGCATTTTTACATGCGTTTTTACATGTGTTCCCATTTAAATCAATGGAAACAAAAACGCAAGCATTTTGCATGCGTTTTTAGCGGTAAAAACGCCTAGAAAAGCAAATTTAGCAAAACGCACACCAACCTTAGATGTGAAAACACCCTCAATCTTCTTTGGTCAGGGGCTCAATGCTGGATCTCGCCTCATGGGGTAAGGATCATTCTAAGGAAGATCAGGAATCAGTCCAGAGCTACAGGAAAGGACTTGCTCAATGACATGAAGAGTGATGGAACCACAGTCTGCTGCAGGGATGAGCAAAGTGTTAAATGTTATTAAAACATGAAATATTAATGGTTGCTGTGGGCAACATGTCTCTAGGGGGTGCCCACCCTCCCTAGAGACATGCTGTCCACTCCTGTCAGTATGTCAGGGGTTAATAAGCCCTTTACAGTATAGCCGGCTATTGTCGGCTTTATACAAACTTCTGAATGAAGCCGCGGCTCCTCACAGTAGAGGACATACTGTATGTAATGTATGTATAGTATCAGCTGCTACCGCATTGCGGTTGGCAGAATTTCTACGGAAACTGCAGCCTGCATGATTTTTACCGCAGGCTGCAGATCCGGAGCTGGTAACCGGATTGCATGTAGAGCAATCCGGTTACCATAATGGGCTCCTATGGGAAGCGGTTCCTGATCCGGTTTTGAGCTTTTGGACAGCTCAAAACCGGATCAGGATTTCAAAATATTGCCGCAAAGGTCCCCCTGCCCACTCTGGCATGTCCAGACTCATTTAATGTTCACAAATGACCATCTGGATGATCTACAGGAGGCATGGAAAAAAGTAATGTGAGCAGATAAGACCAAAATAAAACTTTTTGGTATCAACTCCACTTTGTTTTTCTGCAAAGGGGGCAGGATGACTGTATCATATTGAAAGGAGGATGTATGGGGTCATTTATCGTGATATTTTTGACAACATCCTCCTTCACTCAGTAAGAGCACATAGCCTTAACCCTAGAACGCATACCCATAGAAATCTACACATTCACGCACCTGGGGCCTTTTAGGCCCGTTTTCAATTATCATGGAATAACTAAAAAAAAATACTTTTCAAAGTTTATTGCAAAGTAAGGATGCATTCCCACTAGCGCTGGAGTCCGCCAGGACGGGATTCCGTAATGGATCTGACCTCCTGGTGACCCCAACTAAGGCTGGCGGAATGACTGTGCCATTGTAATTTTAGATGTCAGTAAACTAAAAAGAAAAAAAAAAAGATTAAAATCAGGCTTGTGCACTGTAAACAGTATGTGATAAGACTCTTTGTTAGGGTCCCAGCACACCAAGCGATAAAAAGCAGGTAAAGTGCAGCCCCCCTCCTCTTACCTCCAACAGATCACTTTCTTGTAGTGCAGTAGAAGCCTCTGGTTTTGGAGCTCAGAAAGTTTCTATTTCCAGACAAAAGAAAGCTGACTTCTTCCTCCAAAGCTCCAGCAATTACGACAAAAAGACCTGTGATGAGGTCAGAGACACATGACTTTGTGAGGGAGCCTCCCTTCCAAGATCACATGACCATGTTGTCATGCAGAATCCACACTCTTCCCAGAGTCATAAAAGTTCTTCACCAGCAACAATACAGACAAAAAGACTGAATATCACATGTAAACCTAGTACGGGCCCCCAGGTGCATGAATATGGGGTAGTCCCAAAAAAAGGTTGTTATACTGAAATGTCTGTAACATAAAAATATATGAATAACTGGAAATTACTAACAACTATATACCTGAGGATTACCTAGATTTTCAAAATTCAAACTAAAGTACTTTTACAGAAAATAGAAAACAAGTAACCTGGCGGGCCTGTGAGGCCCCAGGTATGCGTTCTAGGGTTAAGAAACATTTCAAGACCTGAACCCAATAGAAAATCTTTTGAGGCAGCTAAAACTCAATGTTTCCCAGCGACAGCCCCACAACCTGAATGCTCTGTAGATCTGTATGGAGGAGTGAGCCTGAATCTCAGCTGCAGTGTGTGCAAATACAAGAAATACAGGAAAGGTCTGACTTCTGTAATTGCAATAAAGGTTTCTGAACCAAATGTTAAGTTCTGTTTTACTATTGTATCAAATACTTATTTCATGCAGTAAAATGAAAATGTATTATGTAAAAATCATACAGTGTGATTTTCTAGATTATTTTAGATTCTGTCTCTCACAGTTGAAGTGCACCTACGATAAAACTTACAGACCTCTCCACTCTTTGTAAAATCGTCAGTGTATCAAATCCTTATTTTCCCCATTGTACCGAGTGCCACCTTGCAAAGTAACAATGGTCTGAATTTTCCTTATAAAGTGATAATGACCCACCCCAGGGCTGTGGGGTACCTAGTCCCGGGCGTTTGGTTTCACTGGAATGTCACTGGGGCCTGTTGCCTGGTCCCGTGGTCCTGGTGGTCGCTAAAAAAGGGGAAAAAGTAAAAATATTAATAAAATAAAAATAGTTTGTGATGCCACTTACGGTTTCAGGTAATGTTACCGGCGCTGCAGGACAGACCTCTGGGGTGATGGTGGAGCAGCAAGATGGAGCCGGATCCCCGAG
This sequence comes from Allobates femoralis, assembly GCA_033576535.1. Taxonomy (NCBI): domain Eukaryota; kingdom Metazoa; phylum Chordata; class Amphibia; order Anura; family Aromobatidae; genus Allobates; species Allobates femoralis. The sequence goes on along the minus strand of JARQOC010000006.1, from coordinate 78,173,947 downwards.
GCAGTTGTAGATGATGGGTTCTAAGACAGGTTATGCTGGGAGCAGGATCAAGGGCCGCAAAAACAGGCACACACACACAAGGTTGTTCTTTCCGTACCTTTACTGATGTTGTAGTTCAAGGTTACATCCAAGGTACAGTTCAGGTGGTCGGGTGGCAGTTCAGGATTTCCACACCTGATGAGTGGTGAGGCCTCCCTTTTATGGTGAGTGTGCTCTAGTCCTGGCATGTCTGAAACCTAGCCCTGACATCTCCTGTGTCTCTCACATGTTTAGCAGGCGATGAGAGCCTTGCTGCTGGGCACCGCTATCTCCACTGCGGTCCCTGGCTCTGCTGGTGGCTGTGCTACAAATGCTGCGCCAGGAGACTGAAGTCTCCTTGGCCCTCCGGTCTTCTCTGCTGGGCTGACTGTACCCGTACAGACTCATACTCCGGCATCCGGGTTGCCTCTTTCTCTCCTTTGGGGTGAACCCAACTGGTCCCTCTTCCTCTCTCTGGTGCACCTTGCCTCCGACCATCACTCTTGGGTCCCTTACACTGGCTAGGCTTCCCTCTGGTACGGGCCTAGCATGGCTCCATTCACCAGGATGTCTTCATAGTCCTCTCTGGAACTGCACTGCCTAACTCCGCCTCCAAACCTGAATTTTTAGGGGACCTTGCCTGAAGTCGGCAAGTAGAGCTCACCCTTCAGGTCTGGGGTGGAAGGTGTTGCATGCAAGTTTACCTGATGTGGAAATCCCTCCCTGCTCCAGGTGTTCCTGTAGCAACAATACCATAGGGGTGCCACAATAATGCCTCTAAAAGCTTACATTACAAATAATAATGCCCCCGATTGCCCTCCTCAACAAATAGCAATGCACCCTGTGGACGCTGGTACAGTGGAGCATAGGTGACAAGTAGGAACGGCACTGATGATCTAAAATCAAGCAGCAGCTGTGAAGTTAAGGCTGCTACAGAGAAAAGAAGTATCCAGCAGTGATCCAGGGATGCTGGGATGTGTGTATGTTGCAGGGGCTGGCTGGCCCAGGGGGCAGGGGAGCTTATGCTCCGTAGGCCAGTGGTCAAGCAGCAGTTTCCGGTATGCCCAGCCTTTTGTCACATTGGTCTTTGTGGCCCCTGAAGCTTCCTGTCTTGATGCAGTGACGAGTGGGTGTGTGGCACCCCACTGGTCGGAGCGCCACTAAGGGGTACTGCACCCAGACCAGCGTGTGTGGTATCCCTGTGGTCAGTGAATGGGGAGGTTAATATGTGGCTTATTCCTCGCATCCACACACATACCCTTAGCTCAGGGGACTACAGGGTTAAATCCTTTACTAGGATACCCAGCCCCGGTGGGAGGAGTTCAGGGCAAGAAGTGTGAGGGCGGGAGGAAGTTAGAGACAGAGAACATCTGAGGGACAGACAGGAAAGGAGCATTCCAGGAGAGCAGCAGTTTTGGGAACAGAGGAGCCGGTGATAGGTTCTCCCAGATGGCTTACCGGGCACCGGAGCCCACAGACTGCTGGAGTGCTACAAGCACAGCAGATAATCCGGATTACCGTGGAGTCTTCAAGTCTCCCGGGCACCAGTGCAGTCAACATTAAGAGAGCCAGGCACCGCATGACGACAGATAGCGGCAAGCCATTAGAGGGTTACCCGACGACAGCAAAGGTGAGAGAGCACAGGAGGCCAGGCTGGATTTCAGATCAGCCAGGCTTCACACCAACCTGGAAGAGCAGTAAAAGAGGGACATCTAACAAAGCCACATGGAAACACCCCGTTCACTTGCCACTACCTAGGCCAGCTGCCTATGCTTACAGACTGTGTTGTACTGTGAACTGTGCTTTTTACCTGAACTGTTGCAGTAAAATACCCAGGAGAGTGACTTTGTCTCAGTGTGCCTCTTTCCCATCGCTGCACTGCACTTCTTCCTTTCACAGCCTGTTCCAGACCAACAGCAACGCTGCCCCGGAGGTCCAGCTCCACCTGTAGGGAGCTTTGCCATCCCTGCCGCAATACCATCGCCCTCCGGAGGACTGTGGCGGCGCTGATAACCCATGACCAGGTACTACAGGTGGCATCACGTGACAATAACTCTTATCCCGTGTACATAACCCCTTATTGAAGTGTCACCCACGCCACGGGCTCAGGCGCTGCCACCCGTGACATCCTCGTGAAAACCCCTCCGAGCCTGATACCCGAGTACACCCCCCGGGCCTGGGGTTCAACAGCTGCAGCTGGTATGCCCACATCTCATGGGCCACGGCTGTGTGTTTGCCCCCCCAGGTCTAACAAAATTTTCCAGCCTGCCCCTGGTGTGTTGTGTTTTGTGTGTGTGTGTGTATCTTCTCTGGCTGCGAAGAAGTAGTACCAGAAAAGGACTGGAGTGGTTGCTCCTAAACTGTGAAGCTTCATAGACCAGCCAGCCCAGGAAAGTGCCTGCCCAGGAGAGGACAAGAGTCAGGACAGTTTTAAAGTAACTTGTAATGAGGAGAAATAAGGCTAGGGTCACATTTGCGGTTGCAAATGCAGATCCTGATCCGGTTTTGAGCTGTAAAAAATGCTCAAAACCGGATCAGGATCCGCAGCCCATAGGAGCCCATTATAAAACCGGATTGCATTACATGCAATCCGGTTACCGCTTCCGGATTTGCAGCCTGCGGGAAAATTCCTGCATGCTGCAGTTTTCGGAGTGGTTTGCAAACCGCAGCAGGCTTGCTATAATGGGCACCTATGGGAGCCCATCCGGCTACCACAAGGCACATGTGAATGCCTGCGGTAGCCGGCTGCTTTGTTCATCCCTGATGCTGCAGGGATGAACAAAGGGTTAATGTTATTAATAGATGTGGACAACATGTCTGTAGGGAGTGCCCACCCTTCCTACAGACATGTTCCCCACATAGTTCAGCATGTGAAGGGTTAATGTCTATATTTACAGTATTGCCGACTTTTGACAGCTTTTTGTAATTGAAGAGACAGGCTGCGTTCGTAAACACCAGGTACAGGGCAGCATCCTCAATGAGGAGCTGTACCTGGTGCTTACGCCATTTGCGTAAAGTATATCCTGCGGTCCCTGGTGCTGAAAACTTTTACAGTAGTTCTATGGCAGTGCGGTGGCCATAGAACTACTATAAAAGTTTTCAGCACCAGGGGCAGCAGCTTATACTGTACGCAAATGATGTAAGCACCAGGTACAGCTCCTCATTGAGGATGCTGCCCTGTACCTGGTACTTACGAACATTACGTACTGTACTCCAGCACAGCCAGGAGCCGCCGCCTATCTTTTCAATTACAAAAAGCCGACAAAAGCCGTCAATACTGTAAATATAGATGTTAACCCTTCACATGCCTAACTATGTGAGGAACATCTCACTAATAACATTAACCCTCTTTCATCCCTGCGGCAGCAGGGATGAACAAAGCAGCCGGCATCCGGATTGCACATTATGAGCAATCCGGTTACCGGATGCGGCTTAAAGGGATCCTGTCACCCCCAAAACACCTCTAAACCTATTAAAAGCTGTCCCTAGTGCATATTAACACTTTCCCTACACTCCTTTTAGATCCTAAATGCACCTAGTCAAAGTGAATAAAAACGTTTTATAAGTACCTCATTATTGATGATAATGAGTGACTATGCTATTCATAGTCACTCATCCAGACTGCCCCTCTTCTTCATATCACGCCTGAATAGGTGTGATCTACAGCCCAGATTCAAATTCGCGCCTCCCTGCACGCTTTCCCGCTGTGCCCTGTGTCGTCTGAGGCTGCAGTGTGGCTAGCTGACGCGATCCGCGTCATTCCCGGCGCCGGGTGACGTATTTACACCCGCGCCGCGCTGTCAGCTTCAAAATGCTCACTGCGCATGCGCATTGCGCATTTTGAAGCTGCCAGCTCGGCGCGCATGCGCAGTGCGCATTTTGAAGCTGACAGCGCGGCGCGGGTGTAAATACGTCACCCGGCGCCGGGAATGACGCGGATCGCGTCAGCCAGCCACACTGCAGCCTCAGACGACACAGGGCACAGCGGGGAAGCGTGCAGGGAGGCGCGAATTTGAATCTGGGCTGTAGATCACGCCTATTCAGGCGTGATATGAAGAAGAGGGGCAGTCTGGATGAGTGACTATGAATAGCATAGTCACTCATTATCATCAGTAATGAGGTACTTATAAAACGTTTTTATTCACTTTGACTAGGTGCATTTAGGAGCTAAAAGGAGTGTAGGGAAAGTGTTAATATGCTCTAGGGACAGCTTTTAATAGGTTTAGAGGTGTTTTGGGGGTGACAGGATCCCTTTAAGGGACACATTTTTAATGCAAAATGTGTCTGAATGAACATGTGATTACCGGATGCGGTAACCGCATTTTCATTACTAAATGTGACCCACCTCACTGCAGAAAAAGGTACAGTGTGCTGCTCTGTGTACATACACTGTGTAAGGAGAAGTGACTCTGTTTGAAGATAATATACAGTTGTGGCCAAAAGTATTGACAACCCTGCAATTCTGTCTGATAATACTCCGTTTCTTCCTGAAAATGATTGCAATCACAAAATGATATGGAAATTGGTAATTATTAAGGCAGTTATCATTTTTCAACATTTAAAAAGCCATGCACTTGATATCTTATCACAAAGACTCTAATAAAATAATACATTATGCAAGAAAAGCTACCTACAGTCATGGCCAAAAGTATTGACACCCCTGCAATTCTGTCAGATAATACTCAGTTTCTTCCTGAAAATGATTGCAATCACAAATTCTTTGGTACCATTATCTTCATTTAATTTGTCTTAAATGAAAAAACACAAAAGAGAATGAAGCAAAAAGCAAAACATTGATCATTTCACACAAAACTCCAAAAATGGGCCAGACAAAAGTATTGACACCCTCAGCCTAATACTTTAGCCAAAATAACTGCGATCAACCGCCTCCGGTAGCCATCAATGAGTTTCTTACAATGCTCTGCTGGAATTTTAGACCATTCTTCTTTGGCAAACTGCTCCAGGTCCCTGATATTTGAAGGGTGCCTTCTCTAAACTGCCATTTTTAGATCTCTCCACAGGTGTTCTATGGGATTCAGGTCTGGACTCATTGCTGGCCACCTTAGAAGTCTCCAGGGCTTTCTCTCAAACCATTTTCTAGTGCTTTTTGAAGTGTGTTTTGGGTCATTGTCCTGCTGGAAGACCCATGACCTCTGAAGGAGACCCCGCTTTCTCACACTGGGCCCTATATTATGCTGCAAAAATTTTTGGTAGTCTTCAGACTTCACAATGCCATGCACACGGTCAAGCAGTCCAGTGTCAGAGGCAGCAAAGCAACCCCAAAACATCAGGGAACCTCCGCCATGTTTGACTGTAGGGATCGTGTTCTTTTCTTTGAATGCCTCTTTTTTTCTCCTGTAAACTCTATGTTGATGCCTTTGCCCAAAAAGCTCTACTTTTGTCTCATCTGACCAGAGAACATTCTTCCAAAATGTTTTAGGCTTTCTCAGGTAAGTTTTGGCAAACTCCAGCCTGGCTTTTTTATGTCTCGGGGTAAGAAGTGGCGTCTTCCTGGGTATCCTACCTTACAGTCCCTTTTCATTCAGACACCGACGGATAGTACGGGTTGGCACTGTTGTACCCTCGGACTGCAGGGCAGCTTGAACTTGTTTGGATGTTAGTCGAGGTTCTTTACCACCATCCGCACAATCTTGCTTTGAAATCTCTTGTCAATTTTTCTTTTCTGTCCACATCTAGGGAGGTTAGCCACAGTGCCATGGGCTTTACACTTCTTGATGACACTGCGCACGGTAGACACAGGAATATTCAGGTCTTTGGAGATGGACTTGTAGCCTTGAGATTGCTCATGCTTCCTCACAATTTGGTTTCTCAAGTCCTCAGACAGTTCTTTGGTCTTCTTTCTTTTCTCCATGCTCAATTTGGTACACACAAGGACACAGGACAGAGGTTGAGTCAACTTTAATCCATGTCAACTGGCTGCAAGTGTCATTTAGTTATTGCCAAGACCTGTTAGGTGCCAGAGGTAAGTTACAGGTGCTGTTAATTACACAAATTAGAGAAGCATCACATGATTTTTCTAACACAGTGCCAATACTTTTGTCCACCCCCTTTTTTATGTTTGGATGTGGAATTACATCCAATTTGGCTTCAGGACAATTCTTTTTGTGTTTTTTCATTGAAGACAAATTAAATGAAGATAATAATACCAAAGAATTTGTGATTGCAATCATTTTCAGGAAGAAACTAAGTATTATCTGACAGAATTGCAGGGGTGTCAATACTTTTGGCTACAACTGTATATTATGTGAAAAGACTTTAATGCATGTTATTCTAGAGGCCTTATGTGAAGAAAAGAATCGTTATTAAATCATCATCTACCACTACCTGCAGCTGTGTTTAATAGCAGTGTGCTTGCTGTAATTGTTACATCCCCTCATGTATTGACGATCTATGTTAGGCCGGGGTCCCACTTGCGAAAGGCTTGCGCAGGTCTCAAATGGCTTACTTAATATGGCCGCTGGCTCTCCGGACAGGAGCAGGTCAGCTGCATGTATTTTTATGCAGCTGACATGCTCCTGTCCGGAGAGCGGGTGGCCGTGCTGGGTGATGTGATACAAGACTCACGGGACTGTCTCGCATGTCTCTTGCAAGTGACACCCTAGCCTTAAGGACATCCTGAGTTAATCCTTCAGAATCCAAAGACCTCCTGTTGACTTTGCCCAACCTTCGTTTACAGATTGGTGGCACCCACATGGCCCACCCCTGAGCAGCCAGTTGGGAGAGGGCCTGCGAGAGACACTTGTCACAAGCCACTGGTTGGGGAGCCCTGATCTAGTAGATGCACTCAACCTAAGATCTACCTATGTAATAATAATAAAAAATCGCAGAAACTTAACTTATTGAAATCATTTTTATTCACAATCACATTTTCATCTAGAACCATACAATGAATTTTAATTCTTAAACAAAACCCACAAAAATAGTAATAAATAGATGGAACAAAGTAAAAAGACATTCATATACATTTATTCAACAGGAACAGAAAGAAGGGTTGGGGGGATTATCTGGGATTATGGCTATAATCTGTACGCTTTAATTACATCACAGAACAGAATGTCCAGTCCACACAGTAAAAGAAATCTGAACACTGGATAGCGACTAAAGATTGGTCCACGATTAGAAACAATATCGCAACGTATTTACATGAAATGATCGGATGTGTTATCCTTAAATCAAAGCATCCTCTGATGTGTCCTCTACGACAGCTCATCCTATAGACTTGTTATACCCTCCGCCGCCCCCTCCCTCCACTGCGGAGATTAGGTCGCTGACCAGACTGTGCTGGATTTCATTAATGCCTCTCCGTGATAAAGTTCCACCACAAAGTCACATGTTGGCATAATGCACCTTCACCTTGTATTCATTCAGCACATTGTGTGATTACTCTGCTCCATCTTAATGACATGTAAGAGTCCAGGTGGACCCAGATCTGAGAATGGCACAAGCCTGATAATAACACTGGGTCAGCTATGGAAGCGTAACAAGAAAGGGTTAATGAGGGCATCAAAAACACAGAATTCCTGATACTGGCAAATAAAATATGTTGTTCTTCGCTCTGTTTTTTGGATGTTTTCCACGTCTTTGTGATGTCATCTCCCTACCCCGTCATTTTTATAGCGCTCTGGATTTCTGCTTGTTTCAGCAGCGATTTGTGACTTTATTGACTTTTTATGCTATTTTCCCATATTTACTGTCCACAGTTGCGATCATGCACTGATATTTCACCACCGCAGCCTGATGAAGCTGTGAGGTTTCCATTGTTTCCAAGCATAGATCACATGGTTTACGGGTAAAACAGCCGTATTCCTGCAGGAGTGTGATTGTGCAGGGAAACAGTGGAAAGACCGTGGCAGAACAGGGCTCCCGAGAACCCCCCAAGAAGGCAAATTATTAAAAGCAATAGGTATCTTAAAATGAATCTGTCAGCAGGTTTTTGCTACCTCATCTGAAAGCAGCATGATATAGGCAAAGAGACCCTGAATCCAACGATGAACACTAAAGGCCCCGTTACACCTAACGATGACCCAGCGATCCGACCAACGATGTGGATCCCTGGGACATCGTTATCTGATCGCTGGTGAGCTGTCACACAGACAGACTCGCCATCGATCAGGACCAACGAGAACACTGGTATCCAGGGTAAACATCAGGTAACTAAGCAGAGCGCGGCACTTAGTTACCCGCTGTTTACCCTGGTTACCTGCTCCCAGCGCTTGCTGTGCGGCGCTGGGAGCTCGTTCATTGTTGGTCTCCTGCTGTCACACGCGCCGATGCTGGCCGCCCAGCAGGAGACCAACGATACATTTATGGTCCAGGTCATTAAGGGAGTCACTTGTTGCCCCCAGACACCCAGGTTGCAGCCTCCAATTGGTATAGATATTATGAATTTGTGCTTATGGGTCATGCCTTAGTTGAGGAGTAGGCTCTATTGTTGTTGTTCTAGTACCAGCAAGTGACAAGATGTAAGCTTATTATATACAACAAGTGATTCCCTCAACTGACCTCTGTCCCAACACACCACTTTGGACGTGATCTATTTACATAATAAGTGCAGCCAGTGTCACGGGACCTACTTGGTTTGAATAGTTTTTATCCTTGTGTGTTGTTTTGCCTTGCTTTTTGATATAATAAAATGTACATATCTTACTACAGGGTGTGCATAATTGTGTCTGCATGAGCTTTTCACATTAAGTGATGCTACACGTCATGCGGTATTTTGCACCCCTCTAACTTCAGAGCTATGCATCACCAATTTTTCTTAATATTTACCAACGATCAATGATGAACAACCTCATTGTTGGTCGTTGGTAAATGTCACATGCAACGATGTCTTTTTGACATCGCTGCAACGTCACCAAACTGGTGACGTTCCAACAATATCGTTAACGATATCATAGCATGTAGCGGGGCCTTTAGAGTACTGGGTGCAATGGTTCTGACACAAAGTTTTTAAATTTAGTAATGTAGCAGAGCTGCAAACCAGTCTCTCTATGTACATTGTCTATAAACAGTAAGATGCTAATCACAGCATGGGACATGCCGGACTAGCTGAACTATAGCTAACCACGTCCAGCAATGATAATCTCCTGAAGCTAAAACAAACATTACAGGTATACCCCACCACATATTGTATTAAGAGATGCATTGCTGAAATCTGCAACATTCGTTCTTCAGATTAAGTAGCAAAAACCTGCTGACAGATTCCCTTTAATTCATGGAATCCTCTTATCATATTGGGGCATCAATGATTTACAGACAGCAGCCGGGAATTAAGAAGATCTACAGCTGCTAAATTGCTCTATAATGTAAGTGATTGTAGTTGCATTGTTTGTGATGAGCAAGTGACCACGGCCATGACACCGGAGTCACAAAGAATCCAATTAATTCAGACTTTTGCTGACTCATCCAACCTGATTCACTTAAATTATGATACAGTGTAGCAGCAGTATAGTGCAATCTATGATTGTAGAATGTGTCACGGCCAAAGTCACTGCAAAGCCCCAGCCTCAAAGTGGTTTCCAGGACCTAAAAAATGATCACCTATCGATAGGATGTCATCAATAAGATCAACGTAAAATGAAGCATTGTATGGGGCAGAACACAGCAGCGCCACATAAGGCTCGGTGGTCACTGCCAGGTACTGCACCTCATCTCCTATATGGATAGATCATCAATTGTTTAGTCATGGACAGCACAGTATTTTCAATATTGAGCGCCTTTTTACATATAAATCCATATAGCTATTATATTTATAAGGCTGGGCACCTTTAAGTATCTGGTTTTATTTATTGCCTTATTACACTTATTTTTTTAGATTTTTGCAAACAGCATTAATGTAGACAGATGGTTCGCTGACAGTTATCTGAGCTCCTATACTGTAATGTTAGCTGCACTCTGGGAGTTCTTATATTTCACATGTCTGTACATCGTTTGGAATATGGACAACAACTAAAAAACTCAACAAATTAGTCTCTATGCAAGTAAGGATTATTGAGAGATGTCAGCTCTGAAGTCTGCAGAATTGTGAGTGCAGCTTTCATTCATTATGCATTCAGTAACCCAATAGGAGAATAAGGGTAGTCACACTAGAGTACGGAAATGGATGCGATATGTTAATCTCAGGGTCTGCTGCAAGTGTTATGCAACTGAATCCAATCCTGCGATCATAGCTGCGGAGGATAGGAAGAGATTAATCTCTCCATCTTCTCTATTGCCGGCCTTGGCATATATTGCACTGCACTCAGATATCCTCTGAGTACAGTGTAATGTTTCACTTGCGCCTGTCGACTTATATGGGCGCATTTGATCTGAGACTCACAGACGATCACAGCATGCTGACATTGTTTCCTTAGTCCGATTTAGGGCTAAGGAAAAAATGGTGACTGATTGTCTAACATGGGGCCGAATGCTATGCGAGATTTTGTTGTCTTGTATTCGTGCGAGTCACATGCCGGTGTGACTCTACCCTAATATAATTTACATCTATATGTAAAGTGGTGTTTAAAGGTGAACCTACACCTTAAAGGGGTTGTCTATAAAAAATCCAAGGAATGTTAAAAGCTTAAAAAAATAATCAATACTCACTTGTTTAATCCTCTGTGGTCCCTATAGGTTTTTGTTTCTTTTCCTGGCAGCCAATCACTGGCTGAAGCCTACTTAGACCAGGACAGTGATTGGTGCTCATGTTCATCATTACTGCAGGGAATCAAACAAAAACTAATGAAGACCACAGGGAACTGAACAGGTGAGAAGTCAGACTTTTTTTTTTATCATTATTATTTTATTGGATTTCATAATGAATTCCAAATTTTGGAAAACCACGGACGTCCCCTTTAAGCTTCTATTACAATATTTATAATTTGTCTATTTTGTAAGTACAAATATAGCAAAGTACAATTCTTCACCAATGAAACGACAGAAGATTGGAATAGAACAAAGTTCTACAATGTGGAAAGTTTTCTTTTTATCTAATTAATAATCCAAATGTGTGATTATTTCTGCAGCACCAAGACCTAGAAAAAACACATTGAATAAAAAAGAGGCGTTTTCCTATGATCATATTCTGCATCATCTTGTGTCATTTCACATGGTTCTTAACATGACAATGGAACTCCAAGCGTCTCCTGCGTCACAGATGTCACTTGCTCCTATCCTGAATATTTATGTAGCCGTAAGCGTACATCCACGCGCACACGTAAGTGTGATTACAATGAGATGAATTTGATTAGAACCGTAATAATAATTCAATAAATCAAGTGAATTACGTCAGTCTGTTTCCTACCCTTTCTGACTTGTTACTAGTTCTGACGTACAACTGACTGATCAGAAAGCCAACCTCGAAATGACGCTTGTACCTTTCCGTGATCTCCTATTTGTTCTTAAAGGGAATCTGTCACCAGGTTTTTGATATGTAATTGGAGAACAGTATAATGTAGGAATAAAGACCCTGATTCTAGCTATGTGTTACTTAAGCCCCCGTCACACATAGCGAGATCGCTGTTGTGGCACAGGTTTTGTGACGCAACAGCAACCTCGTCAGCGATCTCGCCATTTTTAACATGTAGCAGCAACCAGGGCCCTGCTGTGACATCGCCGATCATGTCGGCATTGCCTGGACCATTTTCTGATCGTTAGGCTCCCACTGGCCAGCATGCATCGGTGTGTTTGACGCCTTAACAACGACCTCATTGGCGACTCAGAACTCATCCATGTAGGTCTGAGTGGTCAGACTAGCTGCTGTGTGACAGGGTCCCAACGACCGCCGAGGTCGTTATACGGGTCGCCATATCGTTGCTGCAATGTTGAGTAGATCTGATTGTTTGACATCTCACCAGCGACTACGTAGCGACATTCCAGCGATCCTTACCAGGCCGTATCGTTGTCAGGGTCGCTGGAACGTCGCCAAGTGTGACGGGACCCTTACTGGGTTGCTTAATGTAGTTTTGATGAACTCACAGTTTAATCATCAGGAGACTATCATTAGAGGACTACTTTGCCAGCAGTAGTCAACTATATTTATAACCTCTGTATAACAACACCCCCACCACTGAATGGCAGCTTTCTGTGTTCACTGTATATGGGCAGAAAGCTGCCAATTAGTGGTGTGGGCGGGGTTATAGAGCTCCAAATTTAAAGGGAATCTGTCAGGTCACAAATCCATATGTAACTGCTATCATTTTCTAATTCCTTTCTCTATGCTCTCTCTATTGATGTATTTCTTTTATTTATATTTCTCTCCTATCCTCTGTAAGCTTCAAATAATGAGATTCAATCCATCAGTCAATCACAGTAAGTGATCACTTAGTTCTCTGCTGTTCCCTCCCCATAGGATGAATATGCATGTCACATACTAACATTACATTACTGCACAGGACATCAGTCAGGGGGAAGGAGGGTGTATCCCCGTCTCTGCTCTCTGTGTGTGCAGCCAGGAAAGAGGTCAAATACAACACAGAAACTGTCACAGCAGGGATAACTGCTTATAAAAACAAATGGAGTCTATATGAGGCAGATCTGTAAGGGTACCATCACATGTAGCGATGCTACAGCGATCCTGACAGTGATACGACCTGGCCAGGATAGCTGGAGCGTTGCTACATGGTCGCTCGAATGATACGGAGGTCGTTGGGAATGTGTCACTCTCGGGCGTAGTATTGAGATCGCTGGTCGTTGTCCCTGTCAAACACAGTGATGCACGCTGCCCAGCAGGAGCGCACTGAGCAAAAAATGATCCAGAACAGTTTGTAACACCAGTTTGTAACGATCAGCGACCTCACAGCAGGGGCCTGATCGCTGTGAAGCATCAAACGTAATGAGATCGCTGGTGAGGTCGCTGTTACATCACAAAACCTGTGACGTATCAGCAATCTCGCTAGCGATCTCGCTATGTGTGACAAGGGCTTAATAGCTCTCTCCCTCTATGTCCTCAACAGCACAGAAGCTACTGAAACCTGATACTGCACTGTCTGAGAGCAAAGGGAGAAGGGAGGAGAGAGCTGCTAGGAGGGAGTGACAGTTTATACAGCAGCGGGACTATTCCTATTTGCTTATAATGGAGAGGACTAATCCAGGAGCTCACTGTAGGGTCTGACAATGGTGATAACAGAAACTACAAACGGTACGGTAATGATTTGATATGTTTTTTAAAAGGTCTGCCCAGGCCCTTATTCAAGGGTAATATTAGTATCATACTGAAAAATGACCTGACAGTGTCCCTTTAACTAATTGTAAAATCTGCAGCAGAGCAAACACTGATTTTCTGAAAAAGATGACAAGCAGCTCAATAAGTGACACATCACTGGAATCATGGTCTCTGTCTCTACATTTTGCTGCTCTCACATGGAATATCAAATACCTGGTGAGGTAACAGATTCAGTGTAACAGTAAATCTATAACAAAGTGGTTCTGTCCTGATATCAGAGACTCATGCACACAAGCATATTGTGGCTTTGAAAAACCTGCGTATTATGTGGACCTACTGTCTAGGACAGTTCATATTACATCCTATGGACCCTACTGTATCTTCATATGACTCCTGCCTATGCTGGAGCTATTCCCCTCTTGCCCATGGCTCCATAATATGGAGCTCCTCACAGCTGGAGATGAGTGAACCTTTCGACGATCGGATTTGGAAGGTGCCACTAAACGTTTTGGCGCAGTGATCATGACCCTGAACCTCAATGGAAGTCATTGATTGGCAGTTCAGCTCTCTGCAAACATACTGCCAGCTGTAAGTAAAACATTTCAAGGGGTAATAGGGTAGGGTTTTTTTATTTTCCAATAAATTTTGGACCCACCCTATACCCAGTGGAGCGGGTCAAACACTGCACGTGGCTCACACCGGGTGGAGCACCAACTCTACCTGCTCCAATGATTTGCAAACGTAAAGCACCCCAACTCTGATCCCAAACTGGTTTCCTCAACACCGAAAAAGTTTGGTGACTCGAACCGAACCCTAAAAGCTTCGCTCATCTCTACTCGCATCTTTCATGTGCGCGAGACCTAAAACCAGCACTTATAACGATCTTCGCGCACATTACTTCCGGAAGTACAGCATGAGCCTATATAGTTTCCATGTCAAAAAGTTATATTAAATAAACCTATATATATATATAAAAAAAAAAACTTTCATGAGTGATTGTTTGCAAAAATAAAAAAAATAAAATGACCACACAGATCATAACAACAGATTTGGGGACTGTGCAAATAACAAAAATAACTCAATGTTCAATTAAATAAAAAATAAATCCAAACATTATTGTATAAATGACACAGTGTCATAGCTGGACAAAAAAATATTCATAATAATAGGCAGATGGGTTTCTGGTGTGACTTTAAGGGTAATTTAAACCACAAAGTGAACAGCATTTTTGTCTCCTAATCCGCTGTTTAGCTGTGTAGCCAAATGCAATGTTTATCAGTGATCATTACCCATGGGGTGAGCTAATTCCTATAATGTGGATCATTGATTATCACCAATAAGACACATCAATAATGTCAATAGTGACAACACTATATCTGTCAATCATACATTTAAAGAGAACCATCAGCACATTTTTCCTATACAGTCATAGCCTTTTTTTAGTGATCCAATGTGCCAGACAAGAGAAATCTAGTGTAGAAACCATATGCAGATCAGGTTGAAAGTGCACTGGGAGTGTCTGTGCACTTGAAAGAAGCAGTGTGGTTCATCGACACGCCCACATGCACTTTCAGTCTGATTTGCATATGGTTTTCATATGAGATTTCTCATGTCTAGCACATTGGATCTCTGTTGAAAAAAGAAAGGATCATTTTCACTGTGTAAAAATAAAGCCAAACCACTACTCCTATATGTAAAAATTACAGCCAGATTTCTTTTAGGTTATGTTCCCACGATGAGCTTTGGTGAGTTTTTGATGTGCAAAATGTCTGCACTTATTATGTGAATTTTTTCATTGCACTTTTTTACATGCATTTTTGGTACTGCCGTTTTTGTCTCACGCTTTAAATAAAGCTGCTGTGTTTTTGATACTTCCTGTTATTTGGTTTTGACAAAGCTTTATTGATACAGTCGCATGCTGACTACATGCGTCTTCGGTGCGTTTCCACAGCTGAAATGCACTAAAAACACATATGATATGTTTACTTTACGATTTTCCCCATCTAACGCAATTCTAATAGCTGATAACTTACAATTTGGGAATAACCCTTTAAACAATTGTTTGTTGCCTGATCACACAAAATGGCAGTCTTTATGGCCTTCAGACAGCAAGTACAGATGGTCTCTGTGCATTTCTTGTGACTTGGCTCTTAGCCCATGAGGCTATAGGTACCGTTACACGCTTCAATGTCGTTAAGATATCACCAGCAATCTCGTGGGAGCGCGGTCAGAGGAACGCCCCTCTGACAAGAATTTTGTAAGTTTCCTAACTACATTATTGTACTCGTAGATTAGTAAAAAAAGGTGAGACAGGGATATGTTAGAATGTATTGTAAGGCTGCAGGGACAGGTATTAATAGGTTAGAAAGGTTATTTGGGGTAACAGGTTCCCTTTAACTAATTGCTCTCATTTCAAATTATTCTTCATCATATTACTGCAATCTAGTAGATATAAAGTCCTTCATGTTCAGTTGAGCCGAGCTTGAGATATCATCAGATACTGACATATTCCCCGGGAAAGAGTATTCAAGGCGCCAATCAGGCATTTTTTATGAAACCTTCGACCAGACCAGCAGCTTTTTTTATAACATGTTCTTATATTAAAAAGTCTCTTCAGTAGTAAAAATGAGAGATTAAAATAATGGAAGTGATTGTCTGTTGAAGTCAATGAGTACAGGAGCTGTTTTATCTCCTTGAGACAGTGAGATAAGTAACGCTCGGGGGGGATTTGAGGTCGGCGGAGAAGATATTTCAATGTGTCTTTGGTCTAAACGTTTGGATCTCCTTGTAGTGAATTAAAAACAGCACATTCATATCTTGCTTCTCTGAATGAATTTCTGAAAATAATAGTAAGTGATGTCTGGGGTTAAATAAAGCCTTTGCTTAAAAGCATTCTGCGATGAAAACAGGCATAAAACGCATAACATTGGCTTTCTGCTCAAGGCTATCGGCAAAACGTCCAATTTAGAGAACAAGTAAATCCACAGATTGAAATAAAAAATAGTTTTTGAACAAAAAAATAAAAATCAGCATCCTTGAATTGTCTAGTAAAAACGATTACGTGTACCAGAGTCACAGCCGTCTGTGATGACGTCTTATTGCTGTATCACGCTCAATGATTCCTTTTATTCACATACAATTATCAGAACTCTAATGTTCCCTATTAGAAAAAAGGTTTCACAAAGTTTGATATCCGAATGAAAGTGTATAAAATATATATTTTTTGTATTTCTAAAACTTTTATGGCTCCTTTCATCCTACCAATTTTAAAATCAGGGTATATAACCTCACACATGAATGAAACCACATGAAGAGTCAAGAGAACTGGTACAATAGGGGGGAAGGAATTTACCACTGCAATATTGCCACCTATATGGCAGATACACCAATGGCGTGAGAGCCAAATTTATAAAACAACTATATATGACACTCAAGTCAAGGAAAGCAGACGAGGCATCATTGTCGACTGTCTTACAACAAATTTACTAAGTTTTGCCATCCTTTTTATAAAAATAAGATTCAGTAAACAGCATAGGGTGAACCCATGTCAAGGAATATGGCACATGCCACAATGCTTTATGTGCCAACAATCTTAGTAAATAAGCCCCAATGCACCTTCCTTGGTCCTCACAAAGGACATTCACTCCAGAAAAGCCTTAAACAACAATTATCCGATTGCCGGAAAATGACCAATTACCGAGATCACTAAAACTATTTGAATGGTTAAAGAGGTCCTCTCACCAGAATTACCCTGTCTACTATCTTGCCATATATATGTATACAGTATATGTTTTTACTATATGGATGATGAGAACATTATGTAAATGATCCAACTTCTCCCATGTGTTGGACCTAAACGTCCGGGGAAGAAGCTCTCGGCATGCTCTGCATTTTTGCTTATCCCTCAGCCAGCATACATTGTAAAGCCATAGAATCGAATGACTAAATGAGCTGTGTTTAGACCCTATATGCAGCAGTAAATGGTTTATTTTTTAAGTGGTCTCGAATATTTTTCAAAAAAATCAGGTAGGGTCATGCTGGTAATAGGACCTCTTAAAAAATATTCCTAAAAAATGAAAACAGCCTGACCAAAACAATGCACCAACAGAATACAGTCGACCCCTATGAGAAAGGTGAAGGGAGCAGAAAATACTGATGAGTTAACCAGTCACAAAACCATCATACATGAAACAGTAGCAGTCTAGTATTATGAATACACACAGACAAGGCTTGTATAGCCTGTTTGACTGGCGTCCTATACAGATGTGATGAACAGTGTCTGGCTTTCAGCTTATTGGTGATGCCCATACCATTATATCAGGTGGGCTGCCATATTAATGCATCCCACAAGGGCGGGCACATCAATTCACCCAATCAACACTAAAGGATCCAGCTGTATCCTGCATAAAAATGATGAAAAAGATGTATAAAATACATAAGGTACTGGTCAATATTTTGGCCAAAATACGAAAGCTCGCAACTCTCAGTGTCAAGAGTCCTCATTGTCTTGTGATTCCCTACATTAAACTAAAAAACGGCTCACCGAAAAGAGCACTTACATTCAAAAAACAGAGGACCTTATTAGCTGAAGGGAGCAGTATTCATCACATCATTGCATCAAACAACATTGACATCACAAGGGCAAGTGTTAAGGCCGTCACTACTAGATGCGAGAATTTCAACTGCTTTCAATATGCATGTGATGGACTTATGTTATGATATAATTTAATGCTTAATTAACTTTTAGGTTAATTTACTTAGCTATAACAACTCAGAATTGGTAAAAGGGTTGCACACTACTTTAAAACACATTCTAAATGGGCCCAGGCTGGTGAGAAAATCGTAAAACATATCAACGTATTGGGTTGGTTGTGGCTCCTCTGTATTCTGCACTATGTCCTCCAATAGTCTCCTGCCTTCTTTTTTTGCCAGGGGGTGTCACATTTGACCTTAATGGCTGTAGCCTTTATATTCTGTTCAGACTGGAAAAAAGCAATCTGTCATCCAGCTTCATTGAAAAGTGAGGCTGCAGTTGATCGGCAGGTGTTGATCAGCTCCAGTGGTCAGTAGAAGACTAGTGGTGGTCACAATGTGTACAGAGGAATGGTGGTAGTCTGGTAGGTGCACATCATTTTTTTTCATTTTACCACCACCATCCTTGGCCCATTTCGGGAATAATGTCAGCAAGATTTTGCTACTTCATCTAAAAGCAACACAATGTAGGCAAAGAGATTCTGAATCCAATGGGGTATCACATAGATTACTGGGTGAAGCCGTTCTCACACAATCAAAGAATTTAGTTTCAGGACCACAGCAGAGTTGATATAGCTGATCTCCCCCCCCCCCTTCCCCGACACACGAGGCTTTCTATAGAGATTGTGCATTGATTTTGAGGTGTCAATCACAGCAGGGGGCATGTCAGACTGTCCTGGGCATGACATTGTAGTCTTGTAATGATAATCAAGGGGTAATAAACCCATTACTTTAATGAAACAATAGCACACACACAGATAAGAGAGGCACAGTTAATTTTGTTTTTTCACCCTTACAGCATGCTGTACTCAGATTACACAGCAAAATCCTGCTGACAGATTCCCTTTAAAAATGCGATTGAAAGAGGCAGACCACCCCATCATATGCAGTGCTAACTCAAAAATGACTTATTTACCTAATCACATATACGCTGATCTTTGGCTCAATGTATATATATGGCCCATAATAAATAACTGTTCCATGATCATGTCATAACATAATACTAAAATTAAAAGATTAGATTATTAAAAAATGTGTTCAGGTCAACCACATTGGAAATGAGAAATATGAAAGCAGTCACTAAATGTTCCATATACCATCCTAACACAGCAAGTACAAACAGAATCATTACAGCAAAATGATTTGGTCAATGCAATTTTTGGGGGGAGGGAAAAGCACCTTCTGTTTATGTTTTTTTTCCTTTTTCTTCTTTCATTGGTTGCTCAGTTGTCTATGTTAGCAAAGATTTATCATCAGCACTTTGGGAATTATGAAGTTGAGTTACTTGCAAGATATGGGGCAAAAAACATAGTTAGTCAAGATCACCCAAATGTTCATCTACTTTTACTGTCTATGAAAATGGCTATTACAAGTTACATGAGCAGCACAATACACATCGTCATGGACCAAAACGATCACGTCTTTAATCTAAATATGTACCTGTTACTAATTTCTGTTGACATAAAAAACATTGGTAAACCCACTATGGCTCAAATCTTTCTATAAGTGGTACTTTGCAATGACGAAAAAGTTTCCAACATCTACACCTACACACCACGAAAAGGTTAACGTCTCTTCGGAGAAACTTTTGACAAGGTCTGGTGTTCTTAGCAACTATTGCTTAATATTCTTGCTGATAACATTTGGCCTCCAACAGGATTTCCAACTTTTTTTTTTCCAATAAGATTGCCAGATCTAATTTCAGATGATTACAAAAAAAAAAATCCCAAAGCTCCAGTGATCCCTATTAAAACCTCCATACAAAGTTTTCAAAAGCATGATGGATGATCACAAGACTATGCTTCCCTGATATCTTGTTTTCCAGAATCGCTGACTTCAGAGTTGAAATATTATAGACACTGTCAGATTTTAAGTGTCTCGGAATTTTTCAAGAAAAAAATTGAAAAAGGTCGCCTTGGATTTAACCTAGCTTCTTCTTTGTCCTAACTGCTGCGATATGTCTTGATGATGTCTTTGATGAGACGTCTGCAGATCGGACAACAGGCATTGTTCATCTTCTTGAGTTTCAGGCCACATGTGTAGCACAAACACATATGTCCACAGGAGTAGATGACCGTGTCCACCAGGTTCTCATAACAGATGGTACACTCATCGCTCCAGGATCCTGAGACAGATGGTGAGATCGGGGACTCGGGCATGCTCACAGGGGAGTTTGGAGCCGTTCCTGTATTGGAATGTTGGAGAGAAACATGGAGGTTACTATTGTATTCGCTAGTGCATTTACAGAGTATATTATTGAACACTGCAGAATACGCAGGACTAGATCAACCTCGTGTATTCAAAGATACAAAATATACAGTATATCTAAACTATAACATTAATTATCACATCATAATAGCCTAATTTTAAATTATCCATTGAAATAGAGGAAAACTAAATAGCGGCACTCACAATTTCCCATAAAACGTTGACTTTATTAAAGTTCTATCAAAAAGACATGTAGGGACGGAAGATCACAGAGCGGTATAGTGAGGACAACATCTGTTTTGTGCAGACACCATACAGCATGGACCTGTAGAAGTGCAGGTGTTTGCACAAAACGGCTGTTGTCCTCACTATACTGCTCTGTGATCGTCCGTCCCTGCATGACTTTTTAATAGAACTTGTTGTGATTTTATGGCAAATGGTGAGTGCTGCTTTTTAGTTTTCCTCTATTTCAGTGGACGGTATACCTGTATCTAAAGCGAGCACCTGATTTTTGCCTTAATTGTTAGCCCTGTCTCAGTCCATGCCCAGTTTTAAAGTGGTGTGGAACATTTTTTCTGATTTTCCACCTATAACACCCATATTTTTTTTCCAGCTGGAGAAAATAAAATTAAAAATATTTATAAATTAAAACAGTTTTCTCATCCAATAAAGTAAAAGCAAATGATTAGGATTTGTCATCATTTCATGCTAATTGGTGGCCCAACATTGATCCTCTTAATGAAGGGGATGTAGGAATTATTTAGCATTACAGCCCCTTAAAAGTTTTTCCCTGCACAGCTTCATTTAAAGAGATCTGGCACGCACAAATTGAGGTCTCAGCTCAATGACGTCTTCATGGGGCCAAAATCTCAATTTGCACATGTGCCGCTTCTGATGCCATTTTATTAAGGACCAGAAGGCCAGTTGTGGAGTCAAAGTGCATACACGTTGCCCAAGCCAATGATCGCAGGAGTGCAACATTTCAAAGAGGAGGCAGGTCACTGAATAATCAGTGACAAACAGGAAGCAAGCGATGGGCAGAGGAGCAGAAGAAGACCCTACCCCTAGTCCTGCCCCTTTACACAGAAATATTAGAAAAAAAACTTGATTAAACAAGAACCACAGGTTGAATTCCTTGACCTTAAAGTATTAATTTATTCATTATAAAATAGCAATTATGGCAATGCCTTTACTTTATATTGATACATCCTGCTGACAGGTTCACTTTAAACTAATGGAGCCAGTTGCACAGATAAGTGACTGAATCAAAATAATTGGTGGTCCAAGAGGTCGATACCCGACTGCTCATAAAGTGATGCTGAATCCTTCCAATCTGTTCTAACTTTTCAAGATGGGTATACCACATTGAAGATTTATACTGTATCTAGAGTGGGTAGATTATAACTAGGCAAGACCATATGTGAGAAGGTATTGATATAAAGTTGGCCTGGTGTAGAAAAAAATCCATGGTTTCAATTCATCAAAGTGTTTATACCAGATTTCTGGTGTAAATCATTTTGAAACGTTGGTAAATTTTTGTACAACACAAAACACAAGTTATACTATGAGCCCTTTCATAAGCTCCCCCTAAATGACCCATAATGTCCCAATTTGCTCCATAATGTCCATCATTGCCCCATAAAGTCCCCCATTGTCCCGTAATGTCTGTTGAAAAGTAATATCAATATCCCCCACAGACCCCTCATGTAAAATTATTTAGTCCGCCACGTCCTCCCCACCTCTGCAGCCGCGGCTCTGGCAGCAGTGTGATGATGCTGCATGGGTCCTCAGTCCTGGTGCTGTACTGTTCAAATATATTTGCATTTGAAAGATGCAAAGACATTTAATATACGTAGAAGGGAAGCAGGGTCTCTAGGCTCCTGTGGACTGCAAGTTGTGAAGGCCTAGGACCCCCTCAATGTTAAGGACCTTTTGTGACATTGTGGTCACATGACCATGATGTAACCAAAGGTCCTTCTGCAATCTTATCCTAGGAAACTATAGTGATAATACAGAACTTGTATTATTACTGCAGTTTGTGTTTGAAACATTGGGGGCCTCTAAGTAGGCGGGGCCTGTATGATTGCCCTGTGTGCCCACCCCCAACACTAGCCCTGGCACTGGGCATATGTGGTCACCCACAGACCCCGCTGATTGGCTCCTCCTCTCTGAGTGCCCGCTCTTACACAAACTTTCTGACAATATATAATATTTACTACAATGAGGAGCCTATGGTGCACTGAGAAATGTTTCCTCTTTTCGGTGCCTGAACTCTTCATTTTTCAGGAATCTCCTGCAAGTTTTTTTAGTGTCAGCAAGCTTGATTATATATCATATTAAAAGTATGATTATATGTGAAGATCATTCAGTTAGCGATATCTTTAGCACATAACGTCTAACACTAGAATTTCTACTAATACTAGTGTGAGGACCCGCACTCACCATTGATAGAGTTGCACAGGGTTCCTGGGCCGCTCATGTTGAGCACAGAGTCGGAGATGCCACTGCACAGAGCTGTTGGGCTGTTTGGTATTGATGTTGGAGAACTTGGAGTAGAGGGGTCTCTGAGATCAGTGGCTAGTGTGGACCCTGTAATGGAAGGCAGTAGGATTATTATTTAATATAGTTTTATTTTTAAGCAGAGGTCTACAGATATGCCATAGATAGCTCTGACGGGAATATGAAAAACCATACTGGGAACAAATTGGCTAAAGGGAACAAAAGCAGAAATATAACAAAAATAATTACGGCACTACGGCAAACAGTCGCTGGTCAGGGGCCTCAAATGTAAGGCAAAGAAACAATAGTTGCGCCACACTGTGTATAATGGTGAGAAGGGTGGGTGACAAATTCCCCTGCTCACCTGATTCTGTTGTGCCGACCGCACAACAGGTTGAAGAGCTACGAAGGGCTGCTGGTGCTCACGTCGGCTCAGAGCTCATTGTGGTTCAAGTGAACCGCCGGTGTCCGGTGCACGTGACCGCTGTGGGAGGGTATTGATGTCGGGTCTGTGATTTCCTAGTGCCGAGCTGCAGTTAATCACGCTTCCCAGCAGGGGAGAATTGTGTGACCGAAAATAAAGGTGATATAGGTTCAGCGCTCAGGCAAGGAACAGGGCTCTGTTATAGCATAAATTACCTTTAGGTTTTATTGAATCGGTGTGAGAATCCAGTATCCACAACGCGTTTCGACGCAACAGGCGTCAAGTGACTTGATAAAGACGCCTGTTGCGTCGAAACGCGTTGTGGATACTGGATTCTCACACCGATTCAATAAAACCTAAAGGTAATTTATGCTATAACAGAGCCCTGTTCCTTGCCTGAGCGCTGAACCTATATCACCTTTATTTTCGGTCAAATGTAAGGCAGGAAGCCACTCACGGCCCTTTATGCACATTAGATAGTTGTATTTGGCTGACAGCTGTCTCTCCCGACTACTCCATAAACAGGTACAGTCAGCTCAACTGAAAGCTTCTTGTGTTGTCTATGAAAAAGCCAAGACAAAACTACTCTGGTAGTGGCTTATCTACAGGGAGAACAAAAAGATCAAAAGTGCCAATTCTTCTGTTCTCAGATATAACCTGTTGGAAAAGAGTCACAAAGATGTCATACCCTTTAGACTGTCGGCTCGTACTAATTTGTTTTTGGGGCCTTAAGACCAGTGATTGAGGCCAGTTACAACTCTACAATTTTGCCATAAGGGGGTTCTTTGGGAATAGTAAAAAGTAAATAACTAAATGAAATATCATTAAAAAATAAATTTCTAAATACAATTATTTAACAAATCACAATTGTTTTGTCTTGGGAGGTAATAACTATCAAATTAAAGTTGCCGCTGTCCATTTACCTGACAGGAACCTGTCCTTCATACGTAGAAAGATGTGCTACACTAATACAACTGGATATGCCAGGGATGCTGGGTTAAGAAGCGTCCGCTCACACTACTGTCAACCTTGTCTTTCTGATCTAACACTAGAGATATTAGGGGTGCTGAGGTAAGAAGCTGCATACACTGCTGTCTATCTGATGTAATACTAGAGAAACCAGGGGTTCTGAAGTGAGAAGAGTCCACTCACACTACTGCACTATAAGAAGGAGAGAAAGCACAATAGGGTCTTATTCTTGTAAAACTTATGACATGCAACGTTTGACGCTGCTCACCTTGGGCGGTTGTGTGACCCACAACTGGTATGACGGTATGATATCGCTGCCGCAGGATCCACACTCCTCTAGGTAGAAGTGGTGCTGAAGATGAGATCAAGATAAAGGACAGGGTTTCCTGGATCCGCGCTGCACATACGATTAAATGACTACAGTTGTTGGGGAATGATATGAGGAAGGAGCGGGGATATAACTCCGAAATGTGTTTGAATAAAGCCATCATTCCTTGACAACTGTGGTCATTTCATCATATGTGCAGCGTGGATCCAGGAAACATTGTCCTTTATCTTGATCTCACACTACTATCCTTCCTGTCTATTTGATCTAATACTTTATATAAGAGGGGTGCTGAGGAAAGAAGAAGCTGCTCACACTACTGTTTATCTGATCTAATACTAGAGATACCAGGTGTGCTGGGTAAGAAGAGGCTGCTCACACTACTGTTTATCTGATCTAATACTGGAGATACCAGGGATGATGAGGTAAGAAGTGGCTGCTCACACTGCTGCCTATCTGTTCTAATACTGTAGATAGCAGCGGGTGCTGAGGTAAGAAGAGGCTTTTCACACTGTTGTCTATGTGGTCTAACACTGGAGACACCAGGAGTGCTCAGGTAAAAAGAACCTGCTCACACTACTGTCTTCTAATACAACAATATAACCATCTCCATGTCACAGCAGAGGAACTTCTACTGCACATGCTCACAGGCATCTGCCCTAACATCCCAGGACAGGTTTCTGTTATTGTAACAAGACGAAGGGCTCAATTTAATTCTAAGTTGATTACCTTGTTAGACAACACAATTGTGATTTGCTAATTAAATATGTTTAGGAATTTATTAATAATGATATTTCCTTTAGTTATTTATTTTTTTCTATTCCCGGATAGTCACTTCAAAATGAAAACAACTTCAAGTCAAAATTCAAATTTTTTAAATTGATTGTACAACTTGAAGTCTATTGTGGTACTTCTATATAAGCCTCTACAAAAAAAATTGTTAATGTCAGCTAAGGCATGGTACAATTCCTATTCTATAACACTGGAGATAATTATGGGGTTTGGACAAGCAGATCATGTATGCAATTATCAGCTAATATATCATCTGTCAGGTATATACACTAAAACATGAAGTATTCATCAATACATTGCCATGGTCAGATGATCACATGTACAATTAATACGATATGTCAACATCCCGCTGCAACGGGCCGCAGCATCTACAGCAAGTCCTACCATACTTCATGTGAAAAGGCGTCTTTGTGAATAATCCCCAGAGGCAATTCATCCAATGGAGATCCATCCAGGACTGAGGGATTGTATGAGATGAGACTACACAGACAGGGCCTGCTATATCCTATAATCAATTATTGAAGCGGGTGATAGACTACATGAAAGTAACAACTAGTGCTCCCTAATGGCCCGTGACAAGCACTTTCATCATCTGACTACAACTAGAATACCTCAGGGACACCAGGCAGATGTCGCCACCCGCCATTATGGTTTGCATTTTATGTATAAGGAAACCAAGTACCAAGTTTTATATTTTTCTTGACATAGGGCAGGAGTAATGAAAAAATATGCAGGTGCAGTGATCGAGTTGTCTGGGAGGCATCATATCGTCTCGGTGGTAATAATCCCCGAAACTACCATGATGGTGGAGCTGCTATCCCGGAGAGCGCGGCCTGGTGCTTTCTCATATACTCTATGTTCCACGCTCAATTATTTTTATTCACTGAACACCGCTGCCTAAGATTCCTCCTTTATTATTACCAGCCGCTAATTCCTTTGACAGACACTCTAAATAATAAATAAGATGGCATCTGCATTATTAAAATGCTGCAGAGATGTCCCACATTACTCTGCTGCTTGTTGCCGATTATCATGGTTTTGTCTTTACTTACTGACTTATTATCTCATAACTTCTAATGACTACACTGTCACAAAAAGGAGCTGCATAAAAAAGATTGCTAGTGCAAAATAGTTTCTCATTTTCTCATTCCAAAAGCGCCGCCATCAGGTGGAGATATAGCAAGTGTTATTGACCCTATCCAGGGTATATAAAAACATAAAGGGCCCCACTTCTGACACAGAGAACTGCTTTATGTGCTATACTTTTATTAAGGGGCATAGACACCTTCAGGGCCATTTTTTGGTTAAATCAGATGAATTTATTTTGAGCTAAAAATCCTTTTTTGAAATTGGGTTTCTCATAGAATGGTAGAGTTGGCAGGGACCTCCTGGGTCATCTGCTCCAACCCCCTGCTCAAAGCAGGATTCACTAAATCATCCCAGACAGATGTCTGTCCAGCCTCTGAAGACTTGTAGTGATGAGCGAGTAGTAAGATATTCGGGTTCGGATAGCTCTAACCCAATACTTTGAACGAGTAATGAATCCAATGCAAGCCAATGGGGAACTCACTCAAATCCGAATACTGAAACATTTCAAAGTATTTGGTTAGAGCTATCCGAACTTGATTATCTTACTGCTTGCTCATCACTAAAGACTTCCTTTGAAGGAGAACTCACCACCTCTGGTGGCCGCCTGTTCCACTGTCAGAAAGTTTTTTCTAATCTCTATTCTGAAAAAGTGCAAAAGTGCAAAAACAATTGTTCATGGAAGGGGTTAAAGTTTAAAAACTGCTGAAAATAGCTGATCATTGTATTCCATTGTCTCAATCAGCTCTATAGACCTTGAATTTGGCCACATTGAGTATTTGGTGAGTTTTTACCTCAGGATTTGTAGTCAAAACCAGGAGTGGAGCAATCAGAGGAAAAGTCTAATAGAAACACATCACTTCTGGATTTTTTACCTTTACTTGGTTTTGACTTACAAATACTGAGGTAAAAAACTCATCAAATACTCAATGTGTGAACGTGGACTTTTCTTGTTTCTCTTTTCAGAAAGTGCAGTCCTGTCCAAACAGAGATTTCTTCAGTGTTACATGCTCCTCCAGTGCTCAGATAGCTTCTCAACCACTTGGAGACCCTTTCCACATCCCGCGTCCAGGCTTCCTGCTTGTCAAGGAGCGGCATGCTCCTGAACATTGATTTTGAGAATAAACCTTTACATTTTAGATTTAGTAAAGCTAGGCCAGACAGAAGATTTATCACATAAGATAATGATGTATGGCAAATTCAGTGCATCTTGCCAGACATGCATGCTAGATAATTTTCCTTTCTTTATACCACCTTGTGGTTGACTTAGTTTATACCAATATTTAGTTGCAAACTATTGGCAAAGATTGGCACTTTAAAGCCAAAACTACGAGCTAATCATGACACTATGTTGTGAGAAAAAGGAGATATCCGCTGCAACACTGACACTAAATATGCACAATTGATGAGTGCAATGAGCGGCCGAGCTGCACAGCTAATACAGGTATAATGATAAAATGTATTATAGCAATCACTGCTCTAGAATATAATGCAAATAGGAAGACTTAGCTTCAGCAGTGGCCACTGCGGAGTGCCCGGTGACCGATGCCAAGGTGCTTCCGTCTCACCGGGTCCTAACACGATGACTAACAGAGTTGTGCAATGTGAATGGGTTTATATAGTATGCCATTATTTTTAATTGAAACAAGAAAAGTATGTGTTGGACTTCAACAAGATGGAGACCTCAGCTGGCCCCTGGGCGGGGAAAGGGGGAAAGAGGAGGGAGCTCAGTAAAAAAAAAATACTTAAATTATTAGTATGAATTTTTTTTTTGACTGAGCTCCCTCCTCTCTCCCCCTTTCCCCGCCCAGGGGCCAGCTGAGGTCTCCATCTTGTTGGAGTCCAACACATACTTTTCTTGTTTCAATTAAAAATAAGGGCATATAAACCCATTCACATTGCACAACTCTGTTAGTCATAGTGTTAGGATCCGGTGAGACGGAAGCACCTTAGTGTCGGTCACCGGGCATTCCGTAGTGGCCACTGCTGCAGCTAAGTCTTCCTATTTGCATTATATCTAGAGCAGTGATTGCTATAATACATTTTGTCATTATACCTGTATTAGCTGTGCAGCTCGGCCACTCATTGCACTCGTCAAATGTGCATATTTAGTGTCAGTGTTGCAGCGGATATCTCCTTTTTCTCATTAGTATGTTTTTTTTTCTGTTTGCACCTGCACTCTGAGGTTGTTGCCAGTCATTCATACTATGTGAGGCACATAATAAATCAGGTGCAAGCCATACAGTGGGTATGGAAAGAATTCAGACCTCTTTAAATTTTTCACTCTTTGTTTCATTGCAGCCATTTGGTAAATTCAAAAAAGTTCATTTTTTTCTCATTAATGTGCAATCTGCACCCCTTCTTGACTGAAAAAAACAAATGTAGAAATTTTTGAAAATTTATTAAAAAAGAAAAACTGAAATATAACATGGTCGTAAGTATTCAGACCCTTTGCTCAGACACTCATATTTAAGTAACTTGCTGTCTATTTTCTTGTGATTCTACTTGAGATGGTTCTACTCCTTCATTGGTGTAAAGCTGTGTTTAATTAAACTAATAGGACTTGATTTGGAAAGGCACACACCTGTCTATATAAGACCTCACAGCTCACAGTGTATCTCAGACCAAATGAGAATCATGAGGTCAAAGGAACTGCCCAAGGAGCTCAGAGACAGAATTGCAGCAAGGAACAGATCTGGCCAAAGTTACAAAAGAATTTCTACAGTACTCAAGGTTCCTAAGAGCACAGTGGCCTCCATAATCCTTAAATGGAAGAAATTTGGGACCACCAGAAGTCTTCCTAGACCTGTCTGTCCTGCCAAACTGAGCAATTATGGGAGAAGAGCCTTGGTGAGAGAAGTAAAGAATAACCCCAAGTTCACTGTGGCTGAGCTCCATAGATGCAGCAGGGAGATGGGAGAAAGTTCCACAAAGTCAACTATCACTGCAGCCCTTAACCCGTCGAGCCTTTATGGCAGAGTGGCCCGATGAAAGCCTCTCATCAGTGCAAGACATATGAAAGCCCGCATAGACTTTGCAAAAAACACTTGAAGGACTCCCAGACTATGAGAAATAAGATTCTCTGGTCTGATGAGATGAAGATAGAGCTTTTTGGTGATAATTCTAAGCGGTATGTGTGGAGAAAACCAGGCACTGCTCATCACCTGCCCAATACAATCCCAACATTGTGAAACATGGAGTTGGCAGCATCATGCTATGGGGGTGTTTTTCTACTGCAGGGACAGGATGACTGGTTGCAATTGAATGAAGCATGAATGCGGCCAAGTACAGAGATATCCCGGATGTAAACCTCTTCCAGAGTGCTCTGGACCTCAGACTTGGCTGAAGGTTCACCTTCCAACAAGACAATGACCCTAAGCACACAGCTAACATAACAAAGGAGTGGTGTCAGAACAACTCTGTGACCATTCTTGAGTCTGACTGGCCCACCCAGAGCCCTAACCTAAACCAAATTGAGCATCTCTGGAAAAACCTGAAAATAGCTGTCCACCAATGTTCACCATCCAACCTGAAGAACAGGAGAGTATCTGCAAGGAAGAATGGCATAGGATCCCCAAATACAAAAACTTGTTTCATCATTCCCAAGAAGACTCATGGCTGTACTAGCTCAAAAGGTGCTTCTACTCAATACTGACTAAAGGGTCTGAATACCATATATACTCGTGTATAAGCCGACCTGTGTATAAGCCGACCCCCCTACTTTTGCCCCAAAAATCTGGAAAAACCTATTGACTCGTGTATAAGCCGAGGGTGGACGCCAGCACAGGTATACAGCCCCCAGCAGTGTGGTATACAGGCCCCCCCCCCAGTGGTATACAGGCCTCCCCAGTGGTAGTATACAGCAGCCCCAGTGGTAGTATACAGCAGCCTCAGCAGCCCCAGTGGTAGTATATAGCATCCCGAGCAGCCCCAGTGGTAGTATATAGCAGCCCCAGCAGCCCCAGTGGTAGTATATAGCAGCCCAGTGGTAGTATACAGCAGCCCCAGTGGTAGTATATAGCATCCCCAGCAGCCCCAGTGGTAGTATATAGCATCCCCAGCAGCCCCAGTGGTAGTATATAGCATCCCCAGCAGCCCCAGTGGTAGTATATAGCAGCCCAGCAGCCCCAGTGGTAGTATACAGCAGCCCCAGTGGTAGTATATAGCAGCCCCAGCAGCCCCAGTGGTAGTATACAGCAGCCCCAGTGGTAGTATATAGCAGCCCCAGCAGCCCCAGTGGTAGTATATAGCAGCCCCAGCAGCCCCAGTGGTAGTATATAGCAGCCCCAGTGGTAGTATACAGCAGCCCCAGTGGTAGTATATAGCATCCCCAGCAGCCCCAGTGGTAGTATATAGCATCCCCCGCAGCCCCAGTGGTAGTATACAGCAGCCCCAGTGGTAGTATATAGCAGCCCCAGTGGTAGTACACAGCAGCCCCAGCAGCCCCAGTGGTAGTATATAGCAGCCCCAGCAGCCCCAGTGGTAGTATATAGCAGCTCCAGCAGCCCCAGTGGTAGTATACAGCAGCCCCAGCAGCCCCAGTGGTAGTATATAGCAGCCCCAGCAGCCCCAGTGGTAGTATATAGCAGCCCCAGCAGCCCAAGTGGTAGTATACAGCAGCCCCAGCAGCCCCAGTGGTAGTATACAGCAGCCCCAGCAGCCCCAGTGGTAGTATATAGCAGCCCCAGCGGTAGTATATAGCAGCCCCAGCGGTAGTATACAGCAGCCCCAGTAATCCAGGGCCCCCCAGCCTTGCTCCGGTAACCTGTAAAGTAAAATATAGTTATCACTGTCCCGCTGCTGTCCGCGCCCGCCCGCTGCTGACACCGCGATCCTCCATTTTCATGCGTCTTCTTCCGACTTCCTGTGTTCGGCGCCGGCAACGACGTCATTGCCTGCGACGAACACAGGAAACCGGAAGAAGACGCATGAAGATGGAGGATCGCGGTGTCAGCAGCGGGCGGGCGCGGACGGCAGCGGGACAGTGATAACTATATTTTACTTTACAGGTTACCGGAGCAAGGCTGGGGGGGGCCTGGATTACTGGGGCTGCTGGGGCTGCTGGGGCTGCCGGGACTGCCGTATTGACTCGCGTATAAGCCGAGGGGGGTACTTTTCAGCCCAATCTTTGGGCTGAAAAACTCGGCTTATACGCGAGTATATACGGTACTTATAATTTATGACCATATGAAATTTCAATATTTCTTTTTTAATTAATTTGCAAAAATGTCTACATTTCATTTTTTTTTTCAGTCAAGGTGGGATGCAGAGTGTACATTAATGAGGAAAAAAATGAACTTTTTAGAAATTATCAAATGTCTGCAATGAAACAAAGTGAAAAATTGAAAGGATACCTTCCTTACCCACTGTATATGCAAGTTGTGCCCATTTAGATAGAATTCAAGTTTCTTTAGTAAATCTCATCCTACATGGTTCCTTTACCAAGATCAATGGAAGCCGATTTTATTGAGTAATGGTAGTTTTCTATTTTTTACGTAATTAAATATTGAAAATTATGCTCATCCCATTTGTCTTAATTTGAGATCTTGAAAACAATGTATGACTTGTGTGGAAGGGAAAAGTTCCAAACTACAGAAACTAAAAGGATCTTGAGAAGACTCAAAAAATGTATTTTTTTTACCATTTAACAAGGAATAATATGTGATGTCAGACAAATACACATCCGTAGTACATTCTGTGAAGCTCAATCTTCTAATTTAAAAAGTTCCAAAGTAAATTTCTTACCCAATATACGTATCTGCATGATGGCTCCATGTAGACCAAAGAACATCCACAAAGGCTGTGAACAGTCCACGCAGACTTGCATTCCAGTACTGACACCATTATGACTCAAATGTAGTTCACCTTCTGTGTTTATCACAAACCCCAAGATGTCCCCACTCTGAAGAGGAACCAGCACCCGACAGACAGCCCAGAACTCCTTTCTGTCGACCAAAGACTCTGGATTATATGGAAGGTCACTCGGTCTCAGTGTGCTGGGATCACAAGATGTCACGCCATAAGATAGACTACCGGACCTTGACGAATTTGATTTGTTTATCTTAACAAAGATGGTTTCATTAATTCTAAGCGATCTGTTGGTGAATACTAAAGTCCGTTCTTCTCGGGCATGCTCCAACCTGGCCACAGTTTGGTCATCTAAAGTCTTGATATGGGCCCCTCGGAGCTGATGAAACCGGAGATCACTCTCCAACTGTGATGGAAGTAAATGGGAATGTTGTGAGTTGAGAGAATTCTGTGGAATTGGACACATTGCCGTCATGGACTGAAAGTTTTCTTCCTGCAAATTCAGGTCACATAAGCTGACGGACAAGCGAGTGTCTTCTGTCTCTCTTCGTAGGGATGGCCGGGGAATGGCAGTGAAAGATCTCGGCCGTACGCAGTCCGGTGGGATGATCTCACTATCTGTAGATACAAGGAAAGATTTAGAATTAGCATATATGTTGATTACGAAAGTGCTCAAAGATTTGTACTAAATATGAATCTCTACAAATTTACCTCTGACACAATGACTAAGTTAAAGGAGAATTCATACGTGAGTCCATTTACACGGGATGATAGTTTGCTGAAAAAACTGTCCATACGGACGCTGGTTCCTATTATTACCACACTGTGCAAAATTGTTCAATGAGCAAAAAGCATTGTTGTTGGCTGCATATTCTCTTGTCCTTGTGTTCTACCAACAATAATGAAATTGTACAAACAACCATACATTATCCACATATACGCCGTACTCTATAAGGATTTTCCAACATTTACTTTAGGCACAATTCTATCAAAGCATGCAGGACATCATAATAAAAAAATTCTTATTGCAAAGTATATCAGGTAATGACACATACTGGTTTTGCCACTGTTTTGGGTGAACCTGCTTGTTAGAAGTATGTAAGGAGCTTTCCAGGAGCACGTGCAGAAAATAGATCAACAGTAAAGTGTGAAATTGGCCTAAGTGTTTTTTTGTCATCAGACTCTTAAGGCCCTGTTTCACACTTCAATGGTCGAACGATTCGATCAACGATCTGACTTGACCTAGATCGCTTGAACGTCGTTCAATGATCGCTAGTGAAGTGTCACATGTATAGATATCGTTAACGACGCAGCAACAATTCAGCGACAAGTAAACGGTAAGTGCGGTCGTTAGATCGCTTATGCCCTTCACTTAGGCGAGGTCGTTAACGACATCGTTATAGAGGTGTCACACACACCCATGCTGCAGGTTGAACGAACACTCATCATTTGGTTTAAGGTCCGGTTCACAAACTTCCGATGAACAATCTGCCCGATTATCATTGATCGGATGTACATGTCACTTTACGACGTCTTTTGAACGACTGAAAACCCGTGACGTTTCAACGATATCGTAGTGTGAGACGGGGCCTTTACAGTGAAGATTTGTGCACATAACCAGTTTTCTCATACGAGAGCTGTCCTTGGTTTTCATGGATAGAACTAGTACCTATGATATTCTAAGTGGCTGTGCATACGTCCGTTGTTTTTCCTTGAACTGAGTGGTCTGCGTAAAAAATTGGAGACATGTCTGATTTTGATGAGAGGGATCGGATCAAAATCAGCAATGAAAGTCTATGGGTTCGTGCAAAAAAAAATTGGACTGCACTCAGATGACATCCGAGTGTGGACCGATTTTCATGGATTAACAGTTGGAGAAACTTTATTTTTCTGTCTCCACCTATGTAAAAAACTGATGTCACTCTGTTCAAAGTCTGATCAGAATAATCTGTCATTTTTTCTCGTGTGTGGAGAAATCAGTTGAGTGAAACTACCCTAAGTATTATAGATAAGTCATCTCATATAGTTCCCTGCATTGTACAGTCACCTGTATGGTGAGGCAATGGGGTAAGATTCTGCCAGAAACAATTTTAAGAGCTTTGACTGTAAATCGAAATGATTTAATTCCAGATTAGAAGAAGATAAGTAACGCAAATATGCCCCCCCACCAACAAAACACAACACATCTGTGTCTTCCACTACATACTGATAAGGGATGAGCAGATTGCAGGACAGTTTATTGATTTATATACTGTACATCTATTGTGTTTAGGAACTTTTCCCATTACATAACTGATACAACAAGGTTATTCTAAATGCTGAATTTTCAAATTCATATCACAAGGAACATACAGGGTTACATTATTAACTGGGAAAGAAAAACTGGGAAATCAGTCAAATGAAATTGGAAACTAGAAGCTGGCCTATTATAACAAGATGCTCTCCAGATAAGAACCAGGTATGTTACATGCTCAATTAAATGTCGTCTGCTTAATGTGGAACTGAACATGAGCCTTGCAGTTTGGATATAAGAATGTTCCTAGAATGTAATCTTAAATCTCACAACGTTCTGTTTTATGAGTGCCTGGCAGACTTCGCACTCTGTCCCCGGGATCTCCTCCTTGATAAATTTTAAACTTGAAGACCTCACATTTTTACTGATGAATAAGCAGTAAAGTGACTATAATATAAACATAAGAGAAAACGGAGAGTGTCCAGATGGTGAACTACAACATACATCATGTTGGCACATTGGCTTAGTGGTTAGCACTGCAGCCATGCAGTGCTGGGGTCCTGGGTTCAAATCCCATCCAGGACAATATCTGCAAGGAGTTTGTATGTTCTCCCTGTGTTTGCATGGGTCTCATCCCACACTCCAAAGACATACTGATAGGATGTTTAGATTGCGTGCCCCAATGGCTACAGTGTTGCAAAAGTATGTAAAGTGCTATTATTATTACTAGAGCGCCATTTATTCCATGGCACTTTACATGTGAAAAGGGCATAAATAGACAAGTACAAATACATGAACAATATAAGGCACACAAGGTACAGAAGGAGAGAGGACCCTGCCCGCGAGGGCTCACAGTCTACAAGGCATGAGTGAGGAGGATACAATAAGAGAGGGTAGAGCAGGTCATGCGGTGGTTTGGTTAGCTGAAGCTCACTGTAGGTTGTAGGCTTGTCGGAAAAGGTGGGTCTCCAGGTTCCTTTTGAAGGTGTCCACGGTGGGTGAGAGTCTGATGTGTTGGGGCAGAGAGTTCCAGAGTATAGCAGATGCACGGGAGAAATCTTGTATGCAGTTGTGGGAAGAAAAGATAAGAGGGGAGTAAGGAGGAAATCTTGAGAGGATCTAAGGTTGCCTGAGGGTAGCTATTGGGATACCATGTCACAGATGTACAGAGGAGATAGATTGTGGAGGCTTTGTATGTCATAGATAGGGTTTTGAACCTCGGCCTCTGAGAAATGGGGAGCCAGTGAAGGTCTTGGCAGAGAGGAGAGACTGGGGAATTGCAGGGAGACAGGTGGATTAGTTGGGCAGCAGAGTTTAGGAGGATAGATTGGAGTGGTGCAAGAGTGCTAGAGGGGAGGCCAGAGAGCAGGAGATTACAATTATCGAGGTGAGAGATGATGAGGACATGTACAAGTGTTTTTACAATATCTTGGTGAAGGAATGTACAGATCCGGGAAATATTTTTGAATTGGAGTTGGCAGGAAGTGGCAAGGGCTTGGATATGTGGCTTGAAAGAGAGGGCAGAGTCAAGTATCACCCCGAGGCACCGAACATTCAGGACTGGGGCGAATGAGCAGCTATTGACTTTCATATATGGGTCTGGTGGAGGGTACAGTGAGTCGGGGGAAGATGATGAATTCTGTTTAGTTCATGTTCAGTTTTAGAAATCGAGCAGAAAAGAAGGATGAAATAGCGGACAGACATTGTGTAATTTTGGTTAGTAAGGAGGTGATGTCAGTTCCAGAGAGATAGATCTGTGTATCATCAACGTAGAGATGGTACTGAAAGCCGTGGGACTCTAGGAGCTCCCAAGCCAAGGGTGTAGCTGGAGAAAAGTAGGGGTCCAAGAACCAAGCCTTGGAGGACACCGACAGATAGATGATAAGGTGAGGAGGTGGTGTGGGAGAGAGAGACACTGAATGTCCGGTCTGTTAGATATGAAGAGGTCCAGGAGAGGGCCAAGTCTGTGACACCGAGATTCGAGGATCTGTAACAGGAGGGAAAGGCAGAGGACGGTTCTAGGAGGAGGAGGACAGAGTAGTGTCGCTTGTTCTTGGCAATTAGTAGGTCATTGGTAACTTTAGAGCAGTTTCAGTAGAGTGATACGGTCGGAAGCCAGATTGTAAGCGGTCAAAGAGTGAGCAGGAGGAGAGGTGGGAGGACAGTTCAAGATGGACATGCTGTTCCAGTAGTTTAGAGGCAAAGGGGAGAAGTGATATGAAGCAATAGCTAGAAACAGAGGATAGGATGAGGGAGAGCTTTTTGAGGATGGGTGTGATCAAGGCATGTTTGAAGGATGAGGGGAAAACGGCAGTAGTTAGTGTTAAGTTAGATGGGTTGGAGTTATGAAATGAGTAGCGTTGAATAAATATTCTAAACATTGTATTATTTATAGGAGCCTCCAACATGGATTACAAGAGGCTGTCAACTTCTGGAAAGCAAAAGTTTACCTAAAGTGGAAAATGTAGACTCCACCTTTGCAGTGGAGTAACCTGAAGCCCATGAGCGCCAATGCAAAAGCTGAAACGAGGCATCCCAATTATTGCAAGTCTTTAATAGCACTGATCTTTTCATATAGGCCAAAAGGACTTTTGAAGCCCCCTAGGCTCCAGGGCTCAGGTGCAATTGCAACCCCTGCACCTATTGTACTTACACCCCTGCACATATGGCTAGGGCAGAGAGGATGCCATGTGATTACAACTCAGCATCCAAATTCAAGTAGCCATAGACATCAGATAGTTGTTGGCAAACCCTTGTTCAGCCTAGAAGTATCTCTTATACCTTCACCACATTATGCACACTCCACCAAACATGCATGTACTCCATATACGGAAAGTGGTAAGCCAACATCAGACATCTCTGAAGGCTGCTTATTCCCCAAACAACAAAAAGATCAGGCATTGAAACTCAACATGTCTGGTCATTTTTTCCCCTATGTCATATCTGTCTGGAGATTAAACAGGTTTCGCCAACTTTAACTCCTTAGCACAAATGGACATACCTGTATGCCTGTGCTTGTGTCCGCAAATGTGGAGGGAGTCATGAGAGGTGCCTGCTCCACACACAGAAGCTAAGAATCTGTTATACAGCCAATACCTATCTGTAACAGCAGCGACCAGAATTAGCTCTGATGACAATCATTGACCAAAACCGCCAGCTGATCATGCAAAAAAAACAAGCCCTCACACAGCTCCACTGCCAGAAAAATAAGTCGTTTTGGGCTTCAGAAATAATTTATTTGTACAAAACCTTGACTTTTTGTAAGCCAATAAAAAGAACCATGTTGTCAAGTCATTTTTACCCAACAATGCACACAGTAAAAACAAAAGCCCCAAAAACTATGTTGGTATTGTATTATTTTTATTAATTCTTTACATTTTGCATTTTGCAACCCCTTCATTTTTAAGTACAATATATTGTAAAATGAAATATGTCACTCAAAACTACAACTGATTCCACAAAAAAAAAACTTACCACCATATTTAGATGGTTTCTCGTGATCTGTGGAGGTTGCAAAGGCCAGAGGTCCCCAATGATCAGTGAACAGAAAAAATAGAGGCAAGCACACATAGAGTGAGTGATACGGAATTGGGTAGAGGATGTTAGGGGAGGTGAGCGGGTTGCTCACCTGACCACATTATGTACCACCCCATTATATGCTCATTAAGAATGCTGCAGTCATGTCCACAGATAGAAGAAAATCTTCATCTGCAAATATAGTGAGGAATATAAGAGGATGGATGTTTCTATGGCTCTGGTTGACCAGGCTACTGCCACTTTTCCGAAACATCTATCTTCTTTTATTCCTCAATATGTTTTATTTGTGGGATAAGATCCTCAATCCTGCAAGATTTGGTGCTCCTTTTACGCAATTATTAGGAAAGAGACAGCCTGTACTAGGCCATAATGAAGGGTTGATTACTAATGTAAACTTTTGATATTTAAAGGGACTATCCAGTCAACTAAAATGAACTTAAAATGTTTCTATGGTCAGGACTAGAGTATAGTTGTTAGGCTGGAATCACACTGTCCATGTGACATGCGAGGCAGTTGGATGAGCCTCGGATCAGTCATCTGGAATGGCCTCTCCCTGTCAGGACGGGAGCATCACCTGCTTGTATTTCTATGCAGCTCCACACTCTCCGTCCAGAAAAGTGGAGGCTGTTCAGGGTTAATGATCCGACACTCGTCCGAGAGACTCATATCATACGGACAGTGTGATTCCAGTCTCATTGTTACAAATTCTTCTCTGATATCTGATCGCGACCCCTGAATAAATTATCTCTTTCTTCACTAACATGTCGATACGTCTGCCAGTCACAAGGTTTACCCTGCTGCTATCACCAAACCTTTAGACAGAATATAATTTTTTGCTCGTTATCTAGTAGCTCTAGTAGCTCTTTAAATTTACTATACGACCCCTTTAACTACATGCTACATTTTATGACCCTAATTTATCAGACATCTACGTCTGTTCTTTAAATGGCTTCCAAGTTGAAGCATTAACAGACAACGACTGGCATCTTGTTAATGTGTTTACTAGCTAGAATGAATGCAAAATCTACACATGGCATCTATAAAAAGATCTCAGTCAGAGGCCATTTAACTCCATTTAATCATGCACTGTCTTCAAAGCTGAATAAAGAGGCTATTTATTACATGGAGCCGATCCATGGAACTATATTACTCTAAGCTGCTTCTATTCTTACCCATGAAATGTCAGACACCACGGGAAAGATCAGCACCAGAAATAAGAAACGTATTTCTATGTTCATTCTCTCACTAGGAGAAAGGTTCTTCATTGTATGGACAATGGGAAAAGCTCATTGGCTAAATCCGATTCATAAAAGATCTGTAAAAGATGTTGGATCTGTCATATAAGTCCCATGTTTTGTCAACAAAAATATATTGCAATATATCTGAAGACACATACATATCTGTGAATCTGTGTCATTATCAGCCTGACGAAGGGGCCATAGTGTCCCGAAAGCTTAGGTATCAACCACTGAGGACTCTCAGATTGCAATATATTTTTCTATCTACTGGCTAACACGGTATAAACATTCTTTATCCTATGTTTTATCAATGCCTTCAATACTTGAAATGCTCTAATTTTTTAGACACTGAGCAAGGGCATAATGATCGCAGCCCACTTTATCTGGGTGCACATTCAGGTGAAGCGTATTGCAGCGCAGAGATGCGTAGGGTCCATGCATCGCAATACATGCAGCTGACCAATTAGAGCATTATGGTAGACAGAATATACAGCTTTTTTTCAACTCTACCCACATGTATTCAATTGGGTTGAGGTCTGGGAACTGTGGGGACCAATCCAGTACCTCTACTTCATTGTCACTAAACCATTTCTTAGCCAATCTCGACGTATGCTTTGGGTCGTTGCCCTGCTTGAACACTATGTCAACCATTTCATACCCATCTAGCTTGAAACAACAAGAAAAATTTGTTTCAGCTCACCTGTATCAGACTGCCTGGTCCTGGTTCTCATGAGTCGTGGTGCTCGGAAAGGAGGAAATCCCCGTCTGGGTGACATATAACACTTGTAGACTTTCTATGACTAAGGATCCACTGATCCAAAACGCATAAGCCTGTCTACACTTTTATCTGCACGATATTGTCATGATTTTAAATATTTTTTCACAATAAAGGCATTTTTTTTAAAGGGAGGATTCCAACAACGGGTTGCTGGATAACCCTTTTTTCTACAAGTGCCATACATCTCGAGTGTATATAGTAACTCGTCTTGTAGGATACTCACTGTGATGGTGTGATATGGTGGGTTGTATTTTACTGCATTTTACAAGTCTGGTTACTATACTGTGTATTCAGCCCTTGCACCCCTTCATGTGTACTGATTACACTCCTGAGTGTCTGATAATTGAATTACTGTGGACATGTCCTTACTTGATCATTCTAATCCTCTGTCTGTAAATGTGTGTATTCACCCCCCCTTTCCCCCTGGAGTGTGTCAATAGACCTCCTTTGGATATGGGAGGGAGTTGGGGGAGGAGAGGGAGCAAGATTTCAGTCTTTCTGTAGACAGGCAGTGTGTTTTCAGTCTTTGTGTGTGTGGGATGCCGAGTTGAGACCAGCTCCACAAAGGGATTTAGAGAAACCTGTATTACCCGGACATACAAAATATTGCTGGATTGTTTTATGGATTTTTTTTATATTTTTCAAGCAATAAATGTTATTAGGCTGTTCATACATCTCTCGCTCTGTTGATTGTGGGATACCAGAGAAGGACCCTGTACCACTCACATATAGCACAGCATTGAATTGGTCCTGGTAAATTCCTTCAAGTTCTAGTTCCACTAGCCTCTTTTCCCCTTGTTTCTATCAGTCCCATTTGCATCCATCAGGGCCTAGTCTATTGACTTTTGTTAATTGCTCCAAATCACCTGTTTCCAATCTTCTAATGTCCACTATTTATACTCTTTTCCAAACTCGAGCCGACACACCTTATGACAATATAGAAGTCGAGACTTTTTCACATTTTTTAAGGCCATCATTTCAGAAGTGTGAAGCATATGTCACAAAGTGGTTCCATGGATGTCATTTCATTACTATGAAGCATATGACCCGCCTCCACTAACGCTTTTGTTGCACCACAACTGATAGATCTTGTGATGAGTTGACTTGTTAATCCGATATTTTGTCTGGACATTCAACTCTTCGGTTTTAAATGGATGGACACACTTCATTTTGTATTCTTCCAACTGTCGTGGCACTCACAAGATGCAGTTTGCCAATTTTGGCCCAAGAGATCACTATCAACGAGCTGGATGACGCTGCTTCTCTTTTCTTGGGAAATCTTCTTCATGGCTGTTCCTTAATTCAAACCAGTACCCTTCCACATGGGAGTTAACATAATAAAACTCTTAGCTATTAGGGAATGTGAAAACAGGTTGTAATTTGTAGAATACTAGAAGAAAATATTTTTCAAACATCAGGAGCAAAAGAGTAACAATGAAATGACATGACAAGAATCTGTAAAACTATATCATATGCTAAAGAGCTACGAGTCAAATTTATGTATGAGATGGCCAAGATTATTGTCTATAAAATGAAGGCAGTCTCATGCTCAGAGCTGTATCGGATGGTAAGACAAAAGTTTAAACCATTGTTATCCTTTTGCTCACCAGTGTATAATGCACCCCTTATAGTTCTCCATATTGTAAAATGAACACCCCATAGTCCTTCATATAACATAATGCACCCCCATAGTACTCCATATTGTATGAGGCACACTGCATAGTCCACCATATCATATAATGCATACCCCATAATCCTCTATATAATGCACCCCATAGTCCTCCATATTGTATGATGCACACCCCATAGTCATCCATATAGTATCATGGCCTTCAGTGTACTGATTGATTTATAAAAAAAAGAAAGTGCTCCCCCGGCCATCATCCTCCTGCTGCTCTGGTCTCCATGGTTAGAGGTCTGCAGCTCTGCCCATCTTGGCACAGATGATGCACTGCAGAGATGTCATTGCATCTGTTACGCTGAGGCAATGGACCTCGAGGGAGAATGATGGAGGAGGGAGCATCAGTGGAGTGCTCTTTCCGCCATCATTGCTTTCAACTATATCTGAGATGCTGATATAGTTGAACAGATATGGAGCGGGAGTCCGGTACAGGACTCCCTTGACTCAATGGCCCCATAGCAGCCACGTGGTCTTCTGCTATTGGCGGTGCACCACTTGAATTCTTAATATTATGTAACAAATAGTCTGATTCAGTGCACGAATTGTGTGCACATATAATGTTATAGGCAGTTGGAGCTGTGTGCAATTACACTTATCCATCCTTTTTATATCATTTTATTGCTACTGATAAGCCCAGTCATTAATAGTGTCAAGGAGACCTGCTTACACAAGAAAGAAAACTATTAGAAAATGAAATGTGTGTCTTTGCAGATAATCCACGTAATACAAATGATTTTCTTTTCATTGGAAACATCTGTTCTTCACACCAGCGTCCACAATTACAAATAAAGAGAATGCAATGCTTTAAATGAGAAGACAAAGGCTCGGGAGCCGAGGGTCAGGCCAGCGAGATAAACAAGTACCTTTTGTTGGCATTTAAGTGGTTTCTAAGAGACAGGCTCCCGCCACCTTTGTCACTGTGAAACACACTCTTGGACGGCTGTTTCCATGGCTATGCACGTACATGATGAGATTGAGATTTTCATCCCTCCCAACCAGAGCCTTAAATTTTCCATCGCCGTTCTCTGAAGCCACGTGCTCGACTGCGTGAAAAGAGTCTCTAACGTCCACGCCTGCAGCATCTGCCGTCCTTGGCTCACAGGTGCAAACTGGATTTCACATACTGTTTACTTATCAATCTCTTTGGGTTTTATGTTTTTGGCACAACACAAAATATATTACCAAAAAAAAGCACACAATGGCATTCATGTCATCAACAGGACTAGGGGACTGATGCCAAACTGAAGAGCCTGGTGACGCATGAAAAGGGGATCATCATACATATCATATCGCGATATTCTTCTATTACAGTGGGTTCCTTGTAAGGTTTAGGGGTTCAACAGAAAGACAGAACCATTTTACAGTAGGGATAGCCAATTTATGTAAATATGGTATGTCGGAAAACATATGCAGGTAACAAATCTGTACTTCACCAGTTCACACATGACACATCTTTGAGGAAGGTGTGCTCACACCAAGTCTTTTTGGTAAGTTTTTGGAGCACAATTCCTCTAAAATCCTCATAAAAAACTGTGGATTTGCCATAGAAATAAATTGAAGTTGAGTTTCTAAGAGTTTTTAAACCAGTTTTTTAGAAGGGGATTGGAAAGTCTTAGCTCCAAAACATCTGAAAACAGTCAGTGTGAGGACCTCCTTGGAG
The DNA here is from genome assembly GCA_033576535.1 of Allobates femoralis. Classification (NCBI taxonomy): domain Eukaryota; kingdom Metazoa; phylum Chordata; class Amphibia; order Anura; family Aromobatidae; genus Allobates; species Allobates femoralis. Next base: position 78,130,777 of record JARQOC010000006.1, on the reverse strand, counting down.
TACGTGAACACCACGCCTTTTTCAGGCAGATTCCATTAGCAACCTGTCCGAAATAGAGCAAAAGTGCCCCATAAAATGCACATAATATATAGCAATGTCAAAACAACAGCATTGTGCACATGTTCCATCCTATGCCACTTCTTTACCGCTTTAGTATTTGCAAACCCTGAACTGCTTAAAATAATTAGCATGCTCATTCTACGGACGGTTTCAGCTTTGAAGCGACCCACTCTCTGTACAACAATATAAAGTTGTGCGGTGTAGGAAACAACCAAGAAATTCCTGCTGCCGTGTTACCGAAGCAAATTCACCTTGAAAAACTGGCTGCTCCGGGGTCTAACAGACGCCATATGCACGAACACTAATGGTTCCCTCAAGGTATAAAAAAAATAATGGATATCTCTCACCCTGTTTACTTTATACCTTACTTTAAATTGTTTGAATTAATTCAAACTTATTATAAATTGATAACACACAAAACAAATTCAGATTCTAAGGAGTGGTATATAGCTATACGATGGCACCCGTAAGAAAACAATATATATTTTTGGGATATATTAACTATTTAATACAAATTTCATACAAAGAAGTATAAGCATTGATTCCAAGCAGGAGCATTATCAAACAAAACTGTCATCTGTAAACAGCACATGGGTATGGCTACAGTCAGAACAGGTTTGACCTAGGATGATCCTATTGACTGTTGTAAAAATCATCAAAAAATTAAATGGATTAATTGCACAAGGTGTCAAGAAAACTTCTGAACCATAAGTTTTTTCAAATAAATTGGACCCACATTAATCACATATTGATGACCTACCTTACGGATAAGGTCGGCTTCACACGGCGGTGTGATCAGGTTCAGGGCTGTCCGATGTGATTCGGACAGCGCCGGACCCAATTTGCAAACAGAACTGGAGGGCAAATATGTCCTACAGTCCAATTTGCAGCCGGAGTCCTCAATTGCAGCCGCAGCTTCTGCAATTTCAAGCTCCCCGCTAGCCTCGGTCCTGAAATCTGTGCAGAGGGACAACCGGTGGTGCTGAAGTTTAGCAGCGCTCACTGCTAAACTTCAGCTGCCGGTGTCTGGTGTCTGGATCCTCCCAGATCTGGGCAATCCGGCACCACAGACTCCCATGTTTTGTGTCCGGGAGGAATATCCGTATTCACCCGGATCCTCCCGAAAATATGGAAATCAGATGGCAGACAGCTGCCATCAGCCTCCATTCGCGTCTATAGGGCTGCATAACAGCAAAATCGGGTCTGGGGCTGTCTGGTATACACCAAACAGGCCCGGACCTGATTCTACTGTGGTGTGAAGCCGGCCTAAGTCATTGAATACAATCACTGGTATTAACACCACTCCATCCTCAGTGATGGAGATATAACCATCAGTGGTGAGATAGAAGGCCTCCCACAGGTAGATATGTAGGTTTTAAATTAAAAAGAGTAATGCAATAAAATGTGTTTCAGCCATAAAATTTCTTCAGGTACATATAAATGTAATTAAAAACCTACTTCTTATTTATCTTATTTGCATCTCAACACTAATGGTTATATCTTCATCATTGAGGACGAAGTAGCACTAATACCAATGATCATATTCCATTTCTCCTCTGCTTGGATCCATCTGGAGGATTTCATCACAAAACACCGGGCCGTGTGCCACCTCTCTACCGAGTGTTTGGGGACGTTGTTACGATATGCCCTGTTAGGTGAGTGTAATGTCATTCATCATTCTTACTGTTAATATTTTATTGCTACGCTCAGATAGCGCTGCACCTTTCTCCCTGTCTTTACAGAGATTTTCCAGCACCAAACCTATCCCCTCTAACTGGCAGTAGCATCCTATCTATCCTATCTTCAGCTTCCTATATTCCCCCTAGCATTTGAGAATCCAGATCTGTTCTTCTTTGAAGCACTACTCACCAAACTCATCATCTGGAGGCCTAGGTGTTTGTTAGACCTGGTGGATAATGCACAAAGCTGATCGCAAAAACCACTAACCGCACATCAGGGGTCCGCAAGCCACAGGTTGGGGAATACTGAAACTACATATACATGAGTGACCACCTTTGGTCATGTAAGGGGCAGTAGAAAATTGAATGCAGAGAAATTCACCGCTTCAAGAATCAAGAGCTTCACATTCAGTCCACCCCCTCCTCAAGACTGGCGTGAAAAACACTGGTTTCGACGAGAAAGGTTTACCATTAATGCAAATTATTACTTATCCACAGAAAGGGGGTCCCAAAAAGTCTAAGAGTGGGGCTTGTGAACACAATGTTTATAACACAGTCCATATTTGTTGTGTTTTGCTGAGTATTATGATGTTCAATGATCCAATATGTAACTGCACAGAAAACTGATAATTGTATGGTTAAGGAAAAGGGGAGACACAATTTGCTTATCTGCCTTAGGGTGCCTTGCTCCAACTCTGTAACCACATAGAGTATCAGTACACTCAGTTCCACCTACTTTATAAGGCACTTAAATTAAAATTCTATGCTGTGAAGTTACCCAGATCAATACAATCTGCTTGGATATAGTTTACCGCCAGCAAATATATTGTAAGAATCCTCTATATAAACAGCCGTCCCGGAAAGATTCTTCTTGTATTTGTGAGCATTGGACTGAGTAATGACATCATTATTCATATGCAGAAGGAATAAAGCTACCATGTCTAGTCCAGATACAGAGTGCTTACTGTGGAATATCAACCTCAATGCTTATATCGCCATTGTTACTACAGAAATCTAAAGGTGATGACTGGAATAAGATATGAAGTGATAATACTCAGGGATCCTGAGCTTGGGAGAAAGGAAAAACCAAGTTCAGGTGTTGGACTGCCGGAGAGCTGATATTGCTGAACCATTATAATTAACACATCAAAAACTGCTTTAACCCATTTATGAGTGGAGATAGTTTTTTACATGTATTCATAAAAACCAGTCCTATGATAAACATTATTTTTGGGATGTAATAAAAAGACCATTAATGGTGGTTCCAATCTATGCAACCAAATGTTTCCTTTACAACAAATTTGCAATAGGTATCACTATCCAGTGGCATAACCTAAAGCTTATGGGCCCGATGTGAAAGCTCCACTGGGGCCCCCATTTATTGCTAATCTTTAATAGTAGTAGTCTTTTTCTATAGGACAGAGGACTTTTGGGGCCCCCTAGGCTCCAGGGCCCAAGTGCGATTGCATCCCTTGCACATGTTGTAGTTACCCCCCCTGCACCTATTATAGTTATGCCCCTGTCAGTATCATTTTGTTTCTTTAGCTCCTAAGCTGACAACTGTGTAGTCTGACTCTGAGGTCCCTTTAGTTCTTTCTTACTTTCTACCCTTCGGAGGTTACCAAAAAGTAGGAGACATAAAGCAATCAATCATCCCATTCCCATAACCCAATAAATTCATGAAATCAGACTAAACTTTCCCGCTGGTCATAAGACAAATACTATTTTCTTCAGTTAATAATGTCCTGTTGTGAAATAGAAATGTGATTCCTGAGATAGTAGAAAGATTTTAGTATATCATTTATCTAAGCAAATAGAACTAAATGTAATTTTTAATAACATGATTTACAGCAAGGAAAGTCTTGGATTATAATGCTGTTCACATAAAACAGATTGTAAATGTGATCTGATTTCCAATAAATGGTTGGGTTGAGCACTTTATGCCATTTCACTAGACAGATTGCTGTATTATGGCCAAAATTGGAATGTGTTCCCATCATGACTGTGATTCCAAGACATAGTTCTAGTAAGGCTGGAGTCACAATGTGCGAGAGACTCTTGTGAGTTTCGCATGAATCACCCGACACGGCCACCGGCTCTCCAGACTGGAGCGTGCGTCTCCATAGTTATATATGCAGCTGCACGCTCTTGTCTGGAGAGCCAGCAGCCGTGCCGGGTGATGGATGTGAAACTCACCTGTCTCTCGCCTAGTGTGACTCCAGCATACAAACAAATTACTGATTACCAATTATTGTCAACAATGCCACACACTGAAAACTAAGACTAACCTGGGAAAATTATGAATAAATATAATAGGGGGCCTTCGTTTCTAGAACCACTTCTTATTAAGATCTAAAGGCCAGATCAAGGTCTGTGAAGATGACTACACCAAACATTGTTTGGCCCCACCCTAACTTTTAACAAACTTGTGAAAGCCAGGTTACAACTGAAAGATGAAAATGATACAGTACCAAAAAGTATCCACAATTGCCAACACAATGCCCAAATAATGGAGCTATAAAATTTCTAATAAGGACCAAGTGATGTAATTTATGACGCTTGGGCTTTAACTATACAGTAAGATAGTGTAAATTGATGGCATGGGGTTAAAGCGCCTGGTTCAACCTAGTAGGAGCAGGTTGGATCCCTGACTGGAAACACAATTGGAGACCCAAGGAAACAGACAGAAGGGGTTTATTACCACTTCTGTCTTCGATTTTGCTCAATGAACACTATCTAGTATACAGAATCACTGCTGATGCTTCTGTGGATCAACGATCATGTCTGCTAAGCGTAGTAAGGTAACTAAGTTAAAGCAGACCCAGATGAGCTCCGCCAGTGACTTCTGTCAATGTAGTGGGCTGTTTTTACCTGTAACCGAGTCTCTTACAGATTACAATGAAACCTTCCATTATAGTGAGAAATCAAAATGTGTAAAAAATTAAATACGGTAGATAATAAAGGTAAGAACTCCCCACTGAAAAAAGGAAAAAAAAAAACAATTGAGTTTTTTAATATGAAACACTTTTTTTAGTACATACACTCATGGCCAAAAGTGTTGGCACCTTGAAATTATTCTAGAAAATGAAGTATTTCTCATAGAAAATTATTGCAATTACACGTTTGGTTATACACGTTACTTCCTTTGTGTTTATTGAAGCAACACAAAAAAAAAGAGGGAAAAAGGCAAATTGGACATAATTTCACACATAACTTCCAAAATAGTCTGTACAAAATAGTTGGCACATTTAACTTAATATTAAGTTGCAAACCATTTGGAATAAAATAACTGCAATCTATCGCTTTCTATCACCAGCTTCTTACACCTCCCAGCTGGAATTGTGGATTCTTCTTTTGTAAACTGCTCCAAGTCTCTCATATTTGATGCATCTTCTCCCAACAGATGATCAATGGGATTTAGATCCGGACTCATTGCTGCTATGTCAGAACTCTACATTGCGTTGTTTCCATCCATTTCTGGGGGTTTCTTGAAGTATGTTTGGGGTCATTGTTCTGCTGGAAGACCCATGTGGACACAAACCCGGCTTCCTGACACTGGGCACTGCATTGCAACTCAAAATCCTTTTGTAATCTTCAGATTTCATGATGTCTTGTACAAAGTCAAGGCGCCCAGTGCCAAAGGCAGCAAAACAACCATAAAATATCTTTGAACCGTGACATTTTGTGACTGTAGGTCCTGTGTTCTTTTGTTTGTAGGTCTCAATCCATTTTCAGTAAACAGTAGAATGATGCGCTTTACTAAAAAGCTCTATCTTGGTTTCATTTGTCCATAAGATGCTTTCCCAGAAGGATTTTGGCATATATCTTGGCAAACTGAACTCTAGCATTTTTATGTCTCTTTGTCAGTGGTGGAGTCCTCCTGTGTCTCCTCCATAGCGTTTCATTTAATTAAAATGTGAATGGATACTTTGTGCTGACACTGATGCACCCTGACCCTGCAGGACAGCTTTTATTTCTTTGAATCTTGATTGGGGCTGCTTATCCACATCAAGGGGTGCAACCTTTTAAGGGGTCACAGATCTTAATAATACCGTTCCCTAAATAGTTATGCACCTTCAGATTAGGCATTATAATTTTAGCCTTAAAGTGCCCACATGACAGTACAGTACAATCTGTGGCACTATACTATGTGGTATGAGGGTGTGTTATGCCATGTGCCACGCCTTGTAGTCACAAGGTAATGTATACTGTAACCATATACCATGTGGTGCAGCAATAATATTCTGAATCAATAAAATATGGAATTCTCCACAATAATTTGAATTGTTTAGTCAACACTGAAAATATTTTATGTTCCCCATGATGTTTCAATCTTCTGACCTGCAGCCTGGTTTGGACAGTCGTTTAGGTGAATGTTGATAGTACACAAAGGTATAAGAAAATCAAGTGAAGGAAAAAAACAAGCCAATATCATAAAAAGATGAGACTGTGGATGATGTATTCTGCTGTAGGCTGAGTTTGCTGAATAAATTTGTTATTATAGGCTTACTACACCCATTGAAAACAATGAAGACAATTTGTTCAAGTTCATCAGGTAAATATTGGATTAATAATGAAGTTTAATCTAACAATAAATGGGATAGAAAGTCACGAATCCCATCCTGCAAGTAAACATCTCATCTTTGGGAAAACTATGATTGTAGCATGTCATATACCGTAGTTATTGTGAAATGCAATGTGAGGGGTCCGGGCATCTCATGGAGACAGCCCCTATTTACCTGCCGGCTTAAGAAACGAGACGTGGACAGCTGCCAACGCCATTGGGAGAAGAGGTTGGGTAACGAGGCTGAAAATATTATATTATTTATAACACTTGCTGCCTATTTGAATAAATGGTTAATGAAGTAATACAATAATGGGCCCGGTCTCCCTGAGCGAGTGCCATTACTTGTTGGAGGATCTGTGCTCTAGTTCCCCTCCCCAGACATTCAAATGCCATTTTGGGAATGTAAACTTGTGTATTTTAGAAGATCTATTTATTAAGCAATTGCTAGGGTAGAAAAGGCTTCTTATACAGAACCAGCTCGTTATGACTGCAGTTCTTTTTCAAATTAAACAAAAATGGAATCAAAAGGTTTTTCCAGCATTATAATATTACTATCAATATCAGATAGGTGGGGGCCCGACAACCTGCACCCCCACAGATCAGCTGTCACTACCTCCAGTATGCAGATTAACAGCTGATCAGTGGGGTGCTGGGTGTCACATTGGGATAAGTCATCAATATCGGTGAAGTGGAAACCTTTCAACTTGAAAAATAAGGAATCACTTCCTATTCAGACATTAGTCCTTACTTCACTGTTTGTTATGTGAACTACACGCCCTACGTTACAGAGTATAATGAGCATGTGCAAGACATGGAGAATATAGCAAGCCCATTTTTTATGGAAACTTTAATTTAAATGGGTATTATGACTGCAGCAGGGGCGGACCTACCGTGGTGCAGCTGGTTCAGCCGGCTAGGGGGCCCCTCCAGCCTGCTGGGGGGCCCCAGCCGACCCCCATAATCCGATGTCAGAGGAGAGGAAGGGCACCCCCGCTCCTCACCGACGTCCGCCAGAACCCCCCCCTCCACGCTCCATGGCTGCACCAGGGCCCCCTGGACTGGTCCGCCCCTGGACTGCAGGACTTTAGGATTTTAGGATAGGCCTCCAATATCAGATATGTCGGGATCCAACACCTGGCACCACAACTGATCAGCTGTTTCATTCCTTGACACCGTCCAGAGGAAAATAGTCTACGACATGCAACATAGCATGAGGTAGCAGTCGTGGGCAAGGAATTTGTCTCATGCCCCGGAGCAAGATATGAAGTTGGAGTTCCTGGCTGGGAGCACTGACCAGCTCCACTGGGGCGCTACATCCTCACAGGCCGCACAATGTCAATCACTCTGGCAGGCCAGAACCATATCTAGTGCAGTTTAATTAGAGCAACTACCATTCAAAAATAAACTCTTTACTGAATGAGAACTTGGTAGGAATTATTAGCGGGTGCATAGCCTCACTAATGCCTCCTTTACAACATGGATCACCCTCACACACATTCTCTTCACTTCTTCAAACACAATCTCCTCTCCAAGTCCGCCTGTCATGGCCCCATTGTTTCCCAGCCACTTCACCACAACCCAGCCCAGCACCACTGACTAATCAGTAATGGTACCTTTACACGCCGCTACAGAAGGTTACAAACAACCGGGTGTCTCACGTGCACGAGCACGTTTCAACGGTTCCTAACGGTAGCTGATACCGCCTTTACACGCCGCTACAAGGTGCTCTACAGAAGATTTTTTCTATCCCTAGAGGCACCGACGGGTGCCGGAGGTTACCTTCTGTAGAGCACCTTACCTCATTTACACGCCGCTACCACAAGGTAATATGGGAGGACCTGGGGCAGCAGGGACAACACATAGGCGTGCCAGAGTTGTGGATTACGAGATGCTCGTACGGTCATTGGACAAAGCAATAGCATCATGATTGGCCAGCCAGCGCAGGGAGGCTGGCTAATGCATGATGCTATTGCAATTGTGTAGTGTGACTGGTCAGCTCCTTAAATATGACGCCCTATGCAGCGACAACCAATCGTAACGCAGGAGCTTCCACCAATAATCGCTGAAGGGGGGCGGTATCCCGGAGGCTCTGTCACGCCCCAGGGAGTTCACTAGGTGTCGCAAAAACCTTCCTGTTCCTCGATTACACGCTGCTACCATCGGGTTGAAACCAACCTGGTTTTGAGCACTGCTGAAAAACAGGTGTCGACAGTGACCGGTGGCAACAACCTGATTTGCACGCCGCTATCTCGCTGTGTTTTGACGGTACAAGATACAATTGTCTCCGACACCCGGTGGTTTCTAACCTTCCGTAGCGGCGTGTAAAGGTACCATAAGAGTCCCATTCTCAACCTGCGGCTTGGTATCTTCCCCCTTCCAAAGTAGCTAGTTTGCCAATATTGTGAGATCTAGTCTCTCCACCTGTGATGCGTTAGGAATTTCCATCATCTCACAATCCACTCCATCGTGACCCACCATCCCTTCAAGCCACAAACTCAGGGTTGCATTGCCAGGCGTCCCATCCCATGAGCTGTCTCCAGTTAGCCACTCAGTCAGTTCTCTTTCCTTCTCTAAGGACCATGCCATGTACTTTCCCAGTCTCCCCTCATGTCAGGGACACCCAAGCCATGCGGCTCTGCTCATTAGTCAGACCCTTGGCCTGCTTTCACTACATGCTGAGTCTTATCTGTTATCCTGAGAGGAAACTGTTCTTGTCCCTTCAATTAACCCATCCCACTATGGGTTAGTCGCAAACATCAACTCTGACTCTACGTACTGTCAACAAAATACCAAATAATAATGTATGTAACAATACAAATTATACATCATAACAGTACTCATGTTTTCAAGGGGGAATGTGGCAGTAAGTCCATCTTCGTTGAGGTACAGGAACATCACAGCTCCATTCATTGTAAGCTGCGATTCTTCTAAGGGCTTGCTCATAAGGGCGTAAAACACAAATGGTGGCTACCCAATGTATCATTGGATGTCCTTCAGACCAATGTTGTTTCATGGGACAGTGCAATGAGCGTATTTTTTTTCATGCCAATTTGGCAGCATATATCAACTCACGCACACCCATTCAAGTTTATGAGTGCATGTGAAACATTGGACTGCACTTGGATGTCATCTGAGTGCAGCCCAATATACACCAACATAGACAATGGAGAAGATTGAGAAATTAAGCTCTCCAACTATTCTGCACCTGTGATCCGATTCTCCCATGAGATCACTTTAAATGACACTCAGCTCAAACTCATAATTGGTCCATTCTCTCGCATGTGAGAACATACGCTCAGGTGACCCCTGGCCTAAGTACAAGTCTTCAAGACCGGACAAGTAGTACAGATAATGAATTCAACTGTTAACCACGTAGGACCATTAATAAGCCTTGGATTCTTCAATTATAGGATGACGGTGAAATTTTTTAGACGTTCCAAACAATCACAAGGAGAACGAGCAACATTAAATGTCTATGTACTTAGTGGTGCGAATCAACAGTATCTACAGCTATACTTCATCATAGCGAGGACTGGATAAACTGTATCTTATTATATTTATTACACCCAATGAAGCTGATATACTTAAAAAAAAAGAAATTCATGGCACAATGCTAGTAATATCTTTCTGCACGTTTTTAAACCTGATATTACGATAAACATTATGTTGGAGATGAGGAAAATTATATTTTCTTCTATATTTTCAGCCAATTTATACTGATTTTCAAAGCAAGTACTCCGGCCTCATCAGGTTTATTTAGAATTCTTTTTTCTGGTGTGGTCTGTAAAATTTGATGATAGATCACTTTTAAGTAATTGGAATTTCTATGTTTTATATGTTCAGTCTCGTCTGGAAAGGCGACTTGAAGCTAGCATCTAGAAGCGCTGGTGCACATTGTTCTGGAGAATTGGGTGATGACGTGTATTTCTACATTTGTTCTTTTTGATATTACAGCTTTGAAATGTCCAGCTTGTTCCAGCACAAAATATATGCATCCTGACCTTCCAGGCGGGAGCCTTGCTGCCAGCTGTAGACTCTTATTTAAAAGCCAATTCATGTCTAATTTGCCAGTAAGACTCCAATTTGTGACTCGCTGCCATCGCTCCTGACAACAAGAAGGTTAAGGAGCCAGCTCACGTCTGACTTGGCAGTAAAACAGCAGTTCAATCAAATAGAAGCCTGTATTTTCATGCACTGTTTGCTTAAAGATGAAGTCACAGCTACAGGGGGAAAAAAAACACTCATTTTCCCTGACAATCTTGCTGTATAGAGAATGATTTACGGAATGTAACCAATTCTTTACCTGTACATCAGCGCCCAAATAGGGATAGCAGTGATAACACGCCACTGGCATGCAGAATATATAACACGCTGATTTTCTCATCTAATTTATAGACTACTTATATTTTGTCAGAAGAAATTAATACCGTAAATCAATAAGGAAAGGAATTTTTGTTATTTTACTGTCATTTCCTCTTTTCATCCTTTTTTTTGCAGGACAGGTTGTAATCTATAATGGTATCATTTTTGGGAACATACTTATTTGTTAACTCTTTCTTTAGGTGATTTAAAAAAAAAAAAGCAACTCTGCCATAATTTTGTACAGTGCGGAGACCGTACGGTACTCGGAACCGGGCCCTCCCAATGTCGTTGGGGGCTTCAGGAGGTCATGGTGGCGTGACCCAGTCCGTGATCCCTTCGTCGGGCGATCAGTTAAAAGTGAGATGTTTGAAAAAGGGAGCAAAATAAAAATAAAAGCCAATATAAAAGAGTTGTTGTGACGCCACCTGTGGAATGCGGCCGGTACACCCGCTGCTGCAGTTGGGACCTCTGGGGATGATGGGAGTAGCAGTGAGGATGGTTCAGCTCTCCACGGGAAGAGAGCCTGGAAGCAAGTTCAGGTTTTACACACCTGGCAAGTTTGAAGGCCTCCCTACTGCGCTACTTCCAGAGGGCCCTGGCTGCTTGAAGATGTGCTGTGACCCTCTCCTCACTTGTCTGTCTTGACCGTATGACAGGCAGCTTGAGCCCTTTTTGTGTTACTCTCCTTTTACAGCGTCTCCCTGAGCTCTTTGATGCGGCTGTGTCTCCTGGTCTTATTGGTGGGCGAGCAACTTGGAATTACCCGCCCTCCAGTGTTGGTTGCTGGGCATAAAGTCCCTTGCGACCTCGGACTCTGGTGTCCATTCTACGCTTGGTGCTGAGGCGAGCTGGCTCTGTTCCACTCCCCACACCTACTACTCCACTTCCTCAGACCCTTACCGCAGGTCTCTCACACTGGCTAGTCAGTTTCCTCGGACTGGCCTGGCACAGCTCCCAACCGTAGAATCTCTTCTACAGTCCTCCTAGGAACTGAACTGCCTAACCCCGTCCCCAGACCAGAATTTATAGGGGACCTGCCCTGAACTCAGGTTTTAAGCTCCCCCTTCTGACCTAGAGTTGGGAAGGTGTTGTATGTGTGTTTTACCTAAGGTGGGTACATTCCCTTGCTTCCAAGCTTAGTATTGTGGCAACCGGACCCTGGGGTGCCACATTTACAGTGAAACATTAATGACACCCTTATTCTTTGGTGCGAGTACAATTATAGCAATACTAAATATGAAGATTTTTAAAATGTTCTACTTTTGAGCAATAAATATACTTGATAGGAGCAAAATCAATGCAAATAGAATTTGTGTTGAATTGTTGGGAATTTGCTGAATTTACGTTTGATAAGCGAGAATCGCCAAAACTGTCCACCAGCACTTTATATCTGGCTGTTCAAGTTGGGCAGAGAAGATAGCTGCAGAAGGGGTACCAGCCCCAATTCAGTTTGGAAACTTCAGGACCAACCATGAATCTGTAGGATGCTGGGTTTCAGGTACAGTGAGTAACTTATTGGACCCTCCCAAGGCTCCAGGGTCTATATAGGGTTAGAGGACAAGCAATACTGTCGCTCACAGAGCAGCTGCCTGCCTGCAGGGACCGGCAACCAGAGGACACTTACGAAAGAACAGGAGTAACAAGTGTTACAGAGAGAAGAGGCAGCAAGGAAGGCCAAATACCCTGTGTTTCGGCAAAGTAGACTATGAATACTTCTGGGCTGGCCAGACTGTAATCTTGTACCTCGGTTGGGTTGTAACTGCACTGAATCTCCAGTAAATGGTAAGAACCACAAGAACTTTGTGTGTCATCTAGTCCTTCCTGCGCCTCTGTGCTCCAACCTGCATGGTTGTCACCTTGCACTCCAACCCATATCATCTTCTCAACTCTACACTTACTACTACTCCTAGGGGTCCGCTCCTGCTGAGGGGAGTACTCCATCTAGCTGCAACATCATCTATCCCCTGGAACTATGACCTGCAGCGCTGGTCATCCTTGAACAGAAACCTCAACTGGTATCACTACAAACCATAAACTCTAATCTCCTGTAAATACTCCCTTAACAATATCCGGTTGAGGCCACGGCTTCTGAGGTTGGCACCGTGATTAAGAAACTGTTGCCGCGGATAGTGCCAGTACCCTGGCCTTGTGACCGCTGCAATAGCTTCTCTTTAAAGAAAATATTACTTTTGTAATCATATTGTTTGCCCCTAAAATATATTTGGCAAAACTCATTTAAGGTCTTTGGGAGTTTCCTATTGTATTTAGTTTATGGCCGGCAACCAGCACCATAAAAAAATCTTGGCACAATCGCCTTCGTCTGCAAAAGTCCTAATTGTCTTTTGTGAGGAGCGGGCGGCGCTGCCCCTGTAATTCGGATTTTCACTGCTCAGGGACTAAAGCAGGTGTTCTCAGTGAATAGCGTCATGAGACGCAGACAACAAAGGACTGTATCTATCTGAGCAACAAAAAATTCAATTAATTCTGGATGTGAGAGATGCCGTGATGTGAAGTACAAAATAAATCATTGCTCAAAGTGATTTTTTTTACTTTAACCCGTTATTAAGTGGACTGTTTCCATTTTCCGAGCTTTGAGCTGAGGATTTCTAATGATTTATTGTGTCCAAAAATTATATAGATGATAAGGCTAAAAATTATCCTATTTTTAATTATAAAATCAAGGCTAATATTAACAACTATTCAACAAAACGACTCCTGTTGAGAACAATTTTGTGGGGTGTTATAGATACCAGGATGAAGCAGAGCTGCTCCATTATTAAAATTTGGACACATCTTTTCCTTTCCTTCTAAAGAAAACACTAAATATGTATTTTTCTACCTGGTCTAAATTTCCTCCTGAATCTGCTAAAGCCCCATTTTTTCATTTATGACTATCTGGTCTTTTTAGACAACTGGGTGTGTCCCTGACTCTCCTCTATGGAAGTCTTCATAAAGCTCACATCCATTTGGCTAAAGAGACTAGATTTGCATAAAAGGAGGAGGGGGCCATATATCAAGACTGGAGAGGTGTAGAAACATAATAAAAATAGTGCCTGATTTCTAAGAATAGTGGCATTTACAGCAGGTAAAACAAAAAATATTCACAGCAAGTGACGTGTCTCCTTCAATGGGAACCTATTCTTTCACACAAATACATGTTCTAGCAATCGTCATCCTCCGCAACCTGTTGAAACTGATTTTGGTATACATAGGGTTAAAATCTAATATTTCCAAGACCTGTCAATTTCTTTCATTTGCAGAAGCACCAGTTAGTATTCAGCATATTTCCTGCCCATAGTCAAACCATTAGGCTCGAGAAATACTTGCAAATGTGACTCTTGGGTCTTCAACCACTTGGTGCATACCTGACATTGCCTATATGACCTCAACTACTGCTTATACCACACGTTTTAGGGTATATAACTGGACCTTAATGCAAATAGTTTGTGTTCTACTGGAATAAGAAACTATCAGATTTATATGTAAGGCTGGTTTCACATTAGTGTTCGGAACGCAGCGTAACAAAACGCAGCCAAACGCATGCGCACTGCGTTCCTATGTTTAACATGGGAACGCATAGTAGCTGCGTTCGGTTGCATTTGGATGCGCAGAATTTGTGCGCCCTCTGAACGCAGCCTGTTGCATTTTTTGTGCGTTCACGGGCCCTTGTTTTATCAGAAAGCGACCGCAAGTGCACAAACAATGCAAGGATCTCAAATGTATCCGCAGTGTCCTCCGCATGAAAGCGCAGGAAAACGCTGCGGATCTCATTGAAATCTGCTCCGGTGGCCAATCAGCGATCTCGGCGGCAGCCGGGAGGCGGAGATCAGCGGCAGAGATGTCCGCCTCCCGGCCGCTGCCGGGGTCGCTGATTGGCTGGCCGGGTACCATACTGATGTGAACGCATGCGGAGAACCTCCGCTGCATTCACACCAGTAATGGCAGCGTTTGCACTGCGTTTCTGTATGTATGCCCTCCGCATGCAGACACAAACACAAATTTGAAACCAGCCTAAGATCCCGATCAATTCACTTTTTTTTTATTTCTATAATGTACTGTGTAATCTGGGAAAAGACCCAAAGTACATGTGATATGTGTCTCTAGGGCTTCATGAGTCTAACAGAAGCCAAAAAAAAGTGTGCTTTTGTCTGATCAGTTTCCATTAGTGTATAACAAAAAAACAAAAGGGGGAGACCAGCAGCAGTACGGGGGTGACAACGGGCGGTAGGTGAGTACCATATATATACTATTTCTATTAGCGCTGATATTCTAAAAAAGATTTTATCAGAGGGGAACATGTAAGATGATACACACAGCTCAATTCACAGACAGCATGTATCAGCTACTAACTGCACAGTGGCATAATCTGACGCTCATTGGCCCCAGTGAGAAAGATCCAATAGGGCCCCCAATTATTGCAAATCTTTAATAGCAATAGCCTTTTTCTATAGGCTAAAGGGACTTTTGAGGCCCCCTACACTCCAGGGCCTGGGTGTGATTGCAACCCCTGCATCTGTTGTAGTTATACCCCTGTAGCTGCATCATTTCAACCATACATGTTTAACTCTGAAATGCTTTTAGGGAAAAAATAGTTTAAGAACAACCAGGGACTGAGTTACACGGAAGACTAATTGGACATGCAGGTCCCTGGCAGCTTCTCCCCACTCGTTGCCCTTGAATGATCTCTCTCCCTTTATAGGCAGAGACCTGTCACACCAGGGTAGTGGGTGGGAAGAGGTTACCGGGGACCCGCCTGTCAGGCTATTCTCCCGTGTACATTAGCAGCTAATAAGCTCTATTTTCTCTGAAGCGCTCCTGCGTTTCAGATTCAAACATACATAGATGAACTCATACAACTAGTGTCTGAAACCTGCGGTCTGTGGCTTGGGCAGAATGTTCAACTCTCTGGTATTATTATTTATTTTAACATGGGCCTATTGGTATTGGACAGCATTGTGTCATATCTCAGGCTTCAATGAAACATCTGCTGATATTTATTATTTATATTGGTATATCAGAAAAAACAAAGGAGATCAGCAGCAGTACAGAGGGGCGGTGGCGGCCGGTAGGTGAGTATATGTATTGTTTCTATTAGCACTGCTATTCTTAATAAGGTTTTAGCAGAGGGTGACCCCTTTATAGGGGTATGAGTGGACTACCACTTCAGTTTTAGTAAGACGTCGTACACAATGAGAATGTTATAGTATTTAATCCCTCATTGCTTACTATAATATTATTAAACCAGACGGTTGAATACAACTGAAGATGGAGAATATTATGAGCTAATCCAATGTAATCTTCAATACAAAAGATGTAAGTTTACTTTTTAAGAGAGTTATTTGCTGAAGATTACCTTTATGAAAGTGAGACGGATACACTTTGTTTGTTTTATGAATCAGAGATTTTCCTATAAATTGTGACCTTAGACTACTTAATGAGATTGAGAGCTCTCCTCCATCTATAGGATCTACCCAGGGGCGTAACTACCGGCATAGCAGACGTAGCAGTCGCTTTGGGGCCCGGCCCTTGTGGGGGGCCCGGACCCAGCGCCGCTACGCTGCTATCCGGTCAGCTACAGGCCCCCCCCAGTAGGTATATACAGGCCCCCCACTCCTCTGCTGCACACGTCACCTGTAAAGGAATACATCATACTTACTTATCTCTGCCGGCTGCTGCCGCCGCTCTGCACCGCGCTCCGTCTTCATCCAGCTTCTTCCTGGTTGTGACGTCATTGCCTGCACCCGGCGGTCACAACCAGGAAGAAGCTGGATGAAGACGGAGCGCGGTGCAGAGCGGCGACAGCGGCAGCCGGCAGAGATAAGTAAGTATGATGTATTCCTTTACAGGTGACGTGTGCAGCAGAGGAGGAGTGGGGGGGGCCTGTATATACCTACTGGGGCCTGTATATACACACTGGGGGCCTGTATATTCCCACTGGGGCCTGTATATACACACTGGGGGCCTGTATATTCCCACTGGGGGCCTGCATATACCTACTGGGGCCTGTATATACACACTGGGGGCCTGTATATTCCCACTGGGGCCTGTATATACACACTGGGGGCCTGTATATACCTACTGGGGCCTGTATATACACACTGGGGGCCTGTATATTCCCACTGGGGCCTGTATATACACACTGGGGGCCTGTATATTCCCACTGGGGGCCTGTATATACCTACTGGGGCCTGTATATACACACTGGGGGCCTGTATATTCCCACTGGGGGCCTGTATATTCCCACTGGGGGCCTGTATATTCCCACTGGGGCCTGTATATTCCCACTGGGGCCTGTATATTCCCACTGGGGGCTTTTATATTCCCACTGGGGGCTGTATATACCCACTGGGGCCTGTATATACCCACTGGGGGCCTGTATATACCCACTGGGGGCCTGTATATACCCACTGGGGCCCTGTATATACCCACTGGGGGCCTGTATATACCCACTGGGGGCCTGTATATTCCCACTGGGGCCTGTATATACCCACTGGGGGCCTGTATATACTCACTGGGGCCCTGTATATACCCACTGGGGAGGCTGCTGTATACCACGGGGCTGCTGTATATACTGCTGGGGCCTGTATATACCACTGGGGAGGTTGCTGTATACCACTGGGGCTGCTGTATATACCACTGGGGAGGTTGCTGTATACCACTGGGGCTGCTGTATATACCACTGGGGAGGCTGCTGTATACCACTGGGGCTGCTGTATATACCACTGGGGAGGCTGGTGTATACCACTGGGGCTACTGTATATACTGCTGGGGCCTGTATATACCACTGGGGAGGCTGCTGTATACCACTGGGGCTACTGTATATACTGCTGGGGCCTGTATATACCACTGGGGAGGCTGCTGTATACTACCACTGGAGAGGCTGCTGTATACCACTGGGGCTGCTGTATATACCACTGGGGAGGCTGCTGTATACCACTGGGGCTACTGTATATACTGCTGGGGCCTGTATATACCACTGGGGAGGCTGCTGTATACCACTGGGGCTACTGTATATACTGCTGGGGCCTGTATATACCACTGGGGAGGCTGCTGTATACTACCACTGGAGAGGCTGCTGTATACCACTTTGCTGGGGCTGTATACCTATGCTGGGGTCCACCCTCGGCTTATACACGAGTCAATAGGTTTTCCCAGGTTTTGGGGGCAAAAGTAGGGGGGTCGGCTTATACACGAGTATATACGGTAAACTGGGTGGCGTCAGCCTGTTAACACTGATTCGGTAAGGGGGTGTGTCTTGAAGGGGGCGTGTCATTGGGGGCGTGTCTTGGAGGGGGCCCCGTTCAAAAGTTTGCTATGGGGCCCTGCCAGTTCTAGTTACGCCCCTGGATCTACTGTATTTGTATGTGACACATCTTGGAGATCAGAGTATGAAGAATAACACAATGGAAGAGCTCTCACCCTCCATGACTATTCCTATGTCCAGTGATATATGGAGCTCTCTAATTCAGATGCCTTAATTAAGACAAGTGGCATTTCCTAGAGATTTGTATCACACGTTGTATATGCCATGTTACATATATCATGTAACAAAAATCTGTGATATACCTTATCTTCAAATATAGATGTTTTCCCAACAGGGGAGTAAGTAAAATAGGTGCAGGGTTTGGAATCGCACCCCGGGCCAAAAGTCCCTTTGGCCTATAGAAAAAGACTAATGCTATTAAAGATTTGCAATAATTGGGGGCCCCGTTGAAGCTTTTGCATTGGGGCCCATGAGCTTTAACTTACGCCACCGTTTTCCGATACATGAAATGACGATATAACGCACAACTCAAGATTATAGCAAACAGTGTAACATCTACAGTAAAAAGATAGATTGCTTTCAGTGGGAAAAACAAAATAATACTAAATAAACAGTAAATAAAACTCAACTGTTCTTACCTAGTAACTCCACACCTCGTGTCAACCCATAAACGTCGATCAGAGCCCAGAGTGGTTCTGTGGTCCTTACTCCACTGAAGAACAGCATTGCACCTGAATCATTCACCCTGTAAAATACTCGGCCTTTTTTATCCACCCAAAAAGCTATAATGTTTCCTTCGTTTGCAAATTCTTCTGGCAATGCCTTGGCCCAGAATCCGCTCTGAGACACGAGGTCAGGACAAGCATATTTTGGTAATGTGTCAGGGTTAATCCGTGAAGGATCTTTGGATGTAAACCCGAGTCTGAGCGCCCCGCTCCAGCAACATTGCTTCTTCGTGATCTACAAAAGACACAAGGACAATAATAAGCATTTTTAAAACTTTGCATTTTGTCGATGTTTTCATATCTCTGAAGAATCTTACGCAATAATACTAATAATCTTTAAAGGGGAACTCCGGGGAGAGAAAACTTCATGATGAAGCAAAGCCGTACACTGCAGTTCAATAAAATCATACCTGCTCCTCAGCTCTCACCCTTCCCTCAGGGGTCAGAGAAAATCAGATTCATGGTGCTGGTAAGAGCAGGAGGTGTGTCAGGGACGTGGACCCTGCAGGCTCCAGGACCTTCCATCATTCCCACTCCCGTCACACTTCTGTATGGGCAGGGGACGTGGCCACCGACCCCATGCTCCCACTACGATCCTTCCCTGATATATATCCTATGTAATGTAACAGCTGTGATCTTTTGCTGTACAATGTATGATGGTGCGTAATGTGTACTGTCATGTATGAGGCTAGGAGCAAAGGCAGAGCACTGCACTGATTGATTCTGCATTGCCATGGTCTCCCCTCCCTATAGCAACTTGGTAGATTCCCACTATGGATCTTCACTGTCTCCTTAATCACAAGAAAGCATCCAGACGTCTGTGCAGCATCTGTTACACATGGTATAAACAGGATCCTTTATTATTCTCTATTCCTTATACTGTGGACCAAACATATGGGCTTAAAAATATCTATGTATGTATCTGTTATCAATCGCTCACATGTCTGTGTATTTATCTATCTACTATCTATAAATCTGTCTATCATATATCTTATGCATTCATCCATCCGTCTATCCACTCATCCATCCATAACTCTATCTGTCATCTATCTATCCTATGTATTCATCCATCCATTTATATTTACATCTCTATCTATCTATCTGTCTGTCTGTCTGTCTGTCTGTCTGTCTGTCTATCTATCTATCTATCTATCTATCTATCTGGTTTATATGAATCCCATTTTGGACAAACTAAAACGGAACTCTTGAGTTCAATACAGAAACCGTATGAACAGGGCTAAAGGGTATGCTTGTAGGTTCATATCTGCAAGGAAAAAATAAGCATGATGTCCGTGACTATGGCATTGTTCACACACAATTTGCGTTTTTTTTTAGCACTCCTAAAACCACATGCATTTTTTTAGGAGTGCTAAAAAATGTCTCTTGTGTGTCTGAAAGGAAATTTAGCCTTTTTGGACTTTCCTCAAAAACGCAGGCAAAAATGCAAGCGTTAACGCAGGGTGCATAAATGTGCCTTTTAAAAACGCATGCGTTTCCCATAGGGCCCCATGTTATAGAAACGCATGTGCGTTTTCCCAAAAACGCATGTGTTTTTTTAACATGGGCCCTATGGGAAACGCATGCGTTAACGCAGGGCACATATAGGCACTTGCGTTAACGCATGTGTTTCTCATAGTGGCCCATGTTAAAAAAACGCATGCGTTTTTTAGAAACCACCCCTGCGTTTTTTTCCAGCACCCAAAAACGCTGCATGCAGCGTTTTTTGGACTGGAGGAAAAAAACGCAAATGGAGCTGAAAAACGCATGTACACTCAAATGTACCCTGCGTTAACGCACCTGGTTTTTTTTTAACAGCCCAAAAACGCAGGGATGGGCAAAAAAACGCATGTGTGTGAACATGGCCATTGTAGGACTCTCAATCACTATCCTGGTAGTGTGAAATGCAGCATTTTTGCATTTTTTCTGTTGCATAACTACATGGATAAATTGCCACAAACTGAAGCTTGTGAACCAGCATATTTGTAGAGAATGTTGCAATTTATTACACGAGGACCTGAGGTGTCACATAGCCTAAAACTGCCTGGGAGAACACAAACAGAAGGTACCTTCACAGGGATTGATAAACCGAATAAACCATAATACTGTAGATATATTCCGAGATTTAGATTGATATAAGAAAGTCTATAATTGGGAACATTAAAATAAGATTTTTTTACCTTTTAATAGATATTACTTGATAATACAGGTGTGTACTATAACTTGTGTGTACATATACCGTGTGTAACAGATGCTTCACAGACGTCTTGGATGCTTTCCTGTGACCGAGGACAGTGACAATCCATAGTGGGAATCTACCAAGCTGCTATGGGGGAGGGGAGACGATGGCAATGCTGAATCAATCAATGCAGTGCTTTGCCCCTGCTCCCAGCCTCATACATGACAGTACACATTATGTACCATCATATCATTGCACAGCAGAGCATCACAGCGAGTATTTATATATTCTTGGTGCTGTTTGAAGCAAAAACAACCCTGTTACATTACATAGGATGTATATCAGGGGCAGGATTGTAGTTTGACCATGGGGCCAGTGGCCACGCCCCTGCCATGCCACTTACCCATAGAGAATTGTGAGGGGACAGAAATGTAGGAAGATCCCCCGGAACACCTCCTGCTCTCACCAGCACCATGCAGCTGATTTTCTTGGACCCCTGAGAGAGTATTGAGAGCAAAAGAGCAGGTATGATTTTATTGATTTATAAGCAATCCTAGAACTGTAGTGTCCGGCTCTGCTTCATCATGTAAGAGGGCAGGGACAGTGCCCTAGGAGAATTAGGTGTCTGATGGGACATTAAACAAAGAAGCATAATAAGGTTACAGTAGATAATATTACACCAGGAATGGGGACATTAATACTGGAAGAGGACTGGATGGTGACATTGTGCCAGGTGGAGGACATTATACCCAGAAGTGTCCCAGGAGGAGGGACATTATACCAGGAAGGGTTTCAGGATGGGGGATATTATACTATCATAGGAAGGGGCCAGGATGGGGGATATTTTACTAGGAAGGGACAAGGATAGATACATTATTATGGGAAGGGGTCCAGGATTTTGGTTGGACAATATTACTGGAAGGGGCCCAGAATGGGGACAATTCTTACTGGAAGTGGCACAGGATGGGGAACTATTACCAGAAGGGCCCCTGGATAGAGGACATCATACCAGGAAGGGTTTCATGATGGGTAACATTATAGCAGGAAGGGAGCCAGGATGGTGGATATTATACAAGGAAGGGGCCAGGATGGTACACATAATACAAGGAAGGGGCCAGGATGGAGACATTTTTACGGGAAGGGATCAAAATGTGAGACATTATACCAGGAAGGGGCCCAGGATATTGGTTGGACATTATTATTAGAAGGAGCTCAGAATAGGGAACATTCTTAATGGAAGGGGCGCAGGATGTTGCACATTATCACTGCAAGGAGTCCAAAGTGGGGAACATTATACCAATAAGGGGTCCAAGATAGGAGCCATTATTATATCATACACATATGTCTTTATAGAATTTTGAATGCTACAAGGCCCCATACATCTGACCACCATGCAGATGGGGCCCATTGGACTCTATTTGCCCTGCTGCTCACTATCCAGGGAATAACACTTGATCTTTACATGTAACAATGACTGGATTGAATTGTCAGCGATCATCTTGGGTCTGGCTCTTGAAGTATCTCCTCTAACACACAGCCTGACTTCCTGGTGATTCACATTTACCATAATTGACAGTAAGGAAATATATGATCAGAAAAGGGTACACAAAGCTGTTACTATGCATCCTTCATGGTGTGTTCTGGTATG
The DNA here is from genome assembly GCA_033576535.1 of Allobates femoralis. NCBI lineage: Eukaryota > Metazoa > Chordata > Amphibia > Anura > Aromobatidae > Allobates > Allobates femoralis. Next base: position 78,108,296 of record JARQOC010000006.1, on the reverse strand, counting down.
ACTAATGTACATAACCCACAACCTCATTTATAGGACCGTCACTTGACAGCATTATCACTGAATGGATCTTTCATTGCTATAGAAAGAAGATCTCGTTTGTCATGCATGCTATGAAAATTAGGATCCACCCCTCCCCCCAAAATTGTCCTCTGTCTCTAAAGTTAATTTTAGGATAGCCCTCTACAAGTCACAATCCTACAACAATATTCCAATGAAGCAAATATCCTACCAGACCTGCTGCATTATACCATTATGCAATATAAATATAATTTTGTAATCCAAATTGGTCCAAAATTCAGCATTGATTATTTCTAATTTTATTTTTTATAGTGTCCTGACTCACATGGTCTTACTGCCAACCACAAGGTACAACTGCTTGGGATGCAAATAAAACTCTAATATGTCCAGGTACTGTCTTCATTATTTGTCTCTATAATTGCCATCCACTATTTATCAGCATTTGCCTAGCACTATATGTGCTGGAACTTATGGGACTTGCTCCACTTCACATGATTCTTTGCTTTTCTTATTGTCTAATGAACTCGCCATACCTGAATTTCCTAATTTTTACACCTGTAAGTAGTTTGATAGATCACAGAGTACAGTAACAAAAGCTTTCACCCAGTTCTGTAAACCGTCCCAGCACTTCTACTGGCAGAGATGGATTACCCTTCACAACAGGCAGCGGAAGTACGTAATTTGTCAGCAGGTTTTTGTTATTTAATCTGGGAGCAGCATAATATTGGGGCAGATTCAAGCAATGTGTCACTTACTAGGCCAGCGAGAAGGATGGGGTCCCGCAGGAGGTCTGTGGCGGGACCTGAGATACAAGAAAGGCGTGTCACCGTCCTATCTGGCACAACTTCAGAGAAGGAGTGCAACAGTGTGGAGACCTCCGATGCGGACTGTGAGAAAGAACGGCCGGGGAACAGTTTGCTGATGGAAACCTTCTGATACTGGCTGGAGTGTCCGGAGGTTAGGATGAGGTTATGCAGCATCCTGGGACCTGCCAGTCTTGGAGCCCAAAGACATGGAGCTAGATGGAGATGAGTCAGGGTCTGCATAGGAGGCAGGCTCGATCACGTCGGAGTGTCTAACGGGGCCCAAGAGAGTTGAGTGTGAGCGGCAGCATACTAAGGCCACGTAGAGGACTTTAATTAGATGAGCGCTCAAGAAGGGGAAAGGCAGTGCACTGTGTAAATATTGTTTTGGTTCAAGTGATCAGTGATGTAAGATTGTATACATGAGAAAACCACGTGTCACGGGCACGGTACAACCCCGGGTAGGTCCTGTATCTGATAAGGGAGGGAGTAGCATAGTTTAGTTGTTGTCCTCCTTTCCGTGAAGCTGGCACTTGGGGTTTCTCAGGTTGTATCAATTGTAGGTTGGGGTTTGTGACTGTTGTGGCCCATATTTTGCTGAGGAATGAAGTACTGTTATCTCTTTGCAAGCTATAAAAGAAGTTGGTTTTTTATCATATTGTGGTTGGAGTCCTTCATGGCAGCGCCATATCTCACACTCACGTATGATTGGTGTTCCAGTCGATACATCAATACTAGGGATTTAGAGACCAGGAGAAAGAGCTATGGACCTACAAACAGTTGTGTTATAGGGTGGATATTGACTTTGAAAAGTCCTATTGTAATTCCTCCATAACACAAGGTCCTATATATTGGGCTTTAACAGCATTGACACAATCATACTCTGTGCACATCTCAGTAAGGATATATGGTATAACAGTCTATGCTTTCCCTGAAATAACCAGATATTTTTAATAAAATCTCTTTCTACAAAATGTCATTTTTTTTTTTGTTTTAAAAATGGTCCAAACATCTAAAAAGTCAATGGCTAGTCTATTTTGATTGTCAAATACCATAAGATATCACGTATAACAATACGGAGACACCATCAACTTTTGATATGTGGTTTGTTTTTGTAGGATACTCGGCCAAGACAAAGAGTGTGCATGTAATTGGACTTGACAGACTGTAGCCACAATCATCACGGCCGGTCCAAATATGCTTGTTCGATCCGTATCCTTTCATTCAATGTAAATGAAGGAAGCCAGGCGTGAAGATTCTGAGCCGTGAGCCATCTCTGAGTGCGGTTTCTCTCACAAAAGAAATTGTGTACACGATCTTCCCCTCACTTGCAGAATCTAAACGGTAAAGGCCAGATGTGTTTTCCAACTTCATGCCAATTTAGCAAAGAAAATTAACATATCCCGAACAAGAATGACAAGCGAAACATGCCAGAATGATTTTTTTGCCACAAATGTTAATTGACTTGAAGGTTCTGTATTGGCTTGACCTTATGTCATTGCTAGATGAGGTGGAAAGGTGCATGACGGTCAGATTAGGGGAAGTGATTCTTGGTACATTTCTTCATACTTTCTTAATACTGTGGAAATGTGGTATATCCACATAGCCAAATAACCTGCCTCCAAGTCCCATAATTGTGGAAATTCTAAATGATTTATAATGGACTTCACGTGACTTTAAGTTGCAAATGTTAGAAAAAGTTTCAAAAGTGGAGACAAAAGTGGTCAGGCTTTATACTCATATAAAGGGAGACACTGCTAAACGTATTTCTCAAAAGTGCAAGTTATTCCCAAGTTCCCAACTTGCTGTTCCTGGGAGTCTGACGGCTGGGATTTCCAATGATCGTGGTTTTTAAGGTTGAAGGTAGATACAAGTCTATTGAGTTCAACCTGTAGCCAAACCCCAGACCTCACAGACCCAAAACTTTGTGTTTTCAGGATTTCCTTAGTATTGAACAGGTGTTGGAATCATTATCAAGGCATCACCCGTGCAATACTAAGGAAATCCTGAAAACACGACCTGTTGGGGGCCGTGAGGACTGGAGTTTGGAATCGCTGCTGTAACTTATCATTTTGATCATAAGGAAGAGAAAAAATCCATGAGGCAGAAGCTAATTACCCCATATTAGGGGACAAAATTCCTTCTCGACTCCACACATGGCAACCAGACTAGTTCCCTGGATCAACACTTCTTTTTGTACTGATAACCTATAAAAATGGACCCAGAGAGAAGGGCATTGGAACCCGGAGAATGGGGCTGTGTAGAGGTCGATATCTATGGGAATGATGGATAAAGCAAGAGTATAGTGCTTGGCTATATCCGGAAGTCCCATCAACATGGGTTGGAACAGAGGCTCAGGATGCATACTCCTGCTTACAATCAAGACTGGGCCCTTTAGAGCCCCGTTCTTTGGGTTCTGGATCCATGCACCTGGATCCTTTCTTTTTTTAAAGCCCTGCATGCAAAGCTTTATTGTTTCCATTCTAAAAAACAGAACCCAGACAGATTCCATGATCAGTGGAGACCCTTTGCTTCTGCTTGTGTGGCGCCCCATGATGTAGGTACCACAAAAGGGGTACTACACCCATAAAAGCGGTGTAGTCACCCCACTGCAAGTGGAACTATGGCCAGTAGGTGGAACCCTAGAGTTAACACCCACACACTAGATCAGTAGGTGGGAGGGACCCCGGGAGGGTATATAGTGACCCCTAGGGGGAACCAGTTAGTAGTAGGAGTAGTAGGAGGAGTAGGAGAGAGAGAGTTGGCCTGGAGGGCGCAGGAGGGTCCCCCTCAGCTGAGGGGCCCTGGAGAAAAGTACAGATCCCAGATAGAGGAAGGCAATAGTGGAAGGAACTCGGAGGCCGGAGTTCACTCTAGTGGGGAATAGAGTAACCGAGAGTTTGCCCCAGGAAGAGAACCGGGTACCGGAGCCCGCACCTGTGAGTTCTTTAAGGCTCACAGACAATCCGAAGAACAGGGGTATCTTTATGTACGCCTCTGACTCCCAAGATCCCAGAAAGAGGGGAGCCAGGAGTAGCAGGACACTGCAAGGAGCCCAAAAGAAGGTCCACCCGACGGGTACAAGGGAGGGGAGAACAAGGAACAGTAGGAGGTCGGACTTGTCTATATAAAGTCAGACTTCACCGCCACTGGGAGGCAAGGAAGAAAGGAACAGGAATGGCACACAGTGAGGCAACCATCTACAAACCAGACATTCCACTTGCAGCGCCCGTAGCATTTGTCATTATAACATCCACTACACTGAAAGACTGTGATGATGATTGAAAGTTTTCCAGTAAAGTACCCGGTGAAGTGAGTTATCGCCTCTGCTGCATTCTTTCCTACATAAACTGTCCCTTTACCGAAACGCTGCACCGGTGGTCCAGTCCCGCCTGCGGGGTACTACACCATCATTGCCGCAATACCAACGACCACCGGGGGACTGTAGCGGCGCTGGTGAGCATCACCAGATACTGCAGGTGGCATCACGAAACAAACTTGTATATACTTTATTTAACCCCTTTTTCATTGACCACCAGGGCCACAGCCTCGGGCAGCCACCCGTGACACCCCAGACTGAGCCTGAGAGCTGAGTGCCCTGCCCTGGGTGAGTCATTTGCATTACTGATGCAATGGGTCACTCATTGTTCATAAAATGGCATAGAGAAATGGAATGTGAACAGAACCTTAGATGGATGCAAAATGATGAGAAGTGACAACACACAATACATTAGACTATGACATATAGAACTTTTCAGTATACTGTACCTCAATTAGGGATTGCTTAAAGGGAACCTGTCAGGTGGTTTATGCCTCTCCAGCTATCACTGTCTGTAGCTGCAACTTTATAATACCAGTCTAATCAACTCTGTCTGAGCTCATAGTGTAATGTGAAAGGAGAAAGAAAAGCATTTATACACTTACATTTCAGTCCCCACCTTGGAGGAGGGGGACTGTCTAGCAGGATAATAGTTAACTCACTTTTAACTTGGATGGCTAAAGGACCTGTGTGATGTAACGATAATGTGACCATAGTGGGCGGAGCTAAGTCAGCAAACATATAATGTTCTATGAGAACTTAGCTCCGCCTATTGTAGTCACATGGTTGTGACATCACATCAGGTCTCCTAACATGTTGTAGGACAAGGCTGAAATGTTAACTATTAACCTGCCAAACAGTCCCCGTCCTCCAAGCTGGGGACTGACTGCCTCATTACATAAGGAAATGTAAGTGTATAAATGCTTTTTTTCACCTTTCACATTACACTATGAGCTCAGACAGGGAAGATTAGACTGGTATTACAAAAGCTACAGGTACAGACAGCGATAACTGGAGGGGCATAAACAGTCTGACAGGTTCCCTTTAAAGGGGACTAAATAAGTTTTCTTAATAAGAACATGTATCACCTATCCACAGAATTGGTGATTAATGTATACGGTGGACCCAAACCAATCACTAGAACCGATTGCAATTAAAATAATTCACCAGCATGGAGGAACAAAAGACTCAGAAACTTCGATTACAGATCTGCATTGCGCCTCTAAGGGTACCTTTACACGCGGGAACTTTTCTAGGAATTTCACTGGCAACTTACTAGTTGCAGTGAAATCATGGAGACTTTGTTCTATCTTGTTGCTGTGTACAAATGGAATAATGTTACCATGATTTCACTGCAGCCAGTAAGTTACCTGTGAAATTCCTAGAAAAGTTGCCGCGTGTAAAGGTACCTTAAGGCCATAGACATACTGAGCGAGAGACATGCGAGATACTCGCATGAATCTCACATAACTCACCCGGAACGGGCGCAGGCTCTCTGGATTGGAACACGTCAGTGTTTGTTTTTCTATGCAGCTCCACGTTCCTATCCAGAGAGTCGGCGGCCGTTCCAGGTGAGTCATGTGGGACTCGTGTGAGTATCTCGCTCAGTGTGTCTATGGCCTAAAAGAAAATCCCTCTATAATATGTGAAGTCCCTGGAACTACAGTATATGTATTGGTGTCATATTGTGAGCCCATAATAGAAAGAGAGAAAGCAATACAGAAATAGGCGCACATCTATAATTGCACAAATGATATTTTATTGACACAGTAAAGCTCCAAAATAAAAAAAAAAATACTATTTAAAGCATAATCTCCCCGTCAGAATCAGATATACTAGACCAATATACATTTATGAAAAGCTAGGCACTTAAACAGTAAAAAATGTATACAATGTCTCAAATATGCATGTGAATAAATATAAATAGGTGAGGATACATGAAATTATGCTAGATAATCAATCAATAATCAATATTGATGTCCCAAACAAGGACCCAATAGAGAACAAGGTGAATTAAATATCCACAATATATATCACATAAATGTATAAATGCAGGTCTGACAGTCCTTATGTTTAGGCCTCCATAGACATTCAGTTCTGAGATCAATGAGTAAGGAGTCAAATGCTAACATGTCCAAGGTAATGAGGATATAATAAAGTGTAAATATCAATAACAAATATTATAATAAGATATACAGGTATATGAGACCATAAACATAGACAACACAGTATAGAATAAATCACAAACAAGAGTATGGAACACAACACCTGAAGTGCTTCAGTGTGGAGAGACCACACGCGTTTCACTGCAAGAAAAACAGCTTCCTCAGGGGGAGCACCTATTACTGTATTGCTTTCACTCTATTTCTTATCCAAATGTAACTGTATCCTTACAGTGATAGCATCCTATCTTTTATTCATATTTATTGTGCATCTTTATTATTTATTGTATTGTGAGCCCATTGAAATACAGACTCCTGTATCTATTGGCTTTACTGTCTATTACTACTCCTGTACCCTCTGAGTCATTGTGTAAACTGAGAAATGTACTCAGACATTTTTCTCAACTTTCACATAACCCTGTTACCATCATATGTAGGATTTAGTCAAGTCAAGGACTCTTCAAATTCTCCACATTTTCTTTTGGTGATTGCACTAAGTAGTTTGTGCAGAATATGGTCCATTTTAATACTGAGGTTAAGGTTGGGAGGCAGGATGGACCTCTGGAGGTGGACTACTAATAGGGGGCATACCGACCGCTTAGAAATGGAGGCTCTACAGCCTGGGTGATGACTGCAATTTCAATAACTTCCATTCCCCTCTTATTTCCTCTTACCACCATTGCTTATAAGATTTCTCCTGTGCATCCCCCATACTCTGGAACTCCCTGCCCCAACACATCAGGCACTCAACAACTGTGAGCCCTCGTGGCAGGGTCCTCACCCCTCAGCTACTGTATCCTTCCTCACCCATCCCTTGCAGACGTCTGAGCCCTCATGGCAGGGTTCTCTTTCCTCACCTACTGTATTCTCCCCCATCCCTTGTAGACTGAGCCCTCACGGGCAGGGTCCTTTCTCCTCACCCACTGTATCCTCACCCATCCTTTGTAGATTGTGAGCCCTCACGGGCAGGGTCCTCTCGCCTCACCCACTGTATCCTCACCCATCCCTTGTAGACTGTGAGCCCTCACGGGCGGGTCCTCTCGCCTCACCCACTGTATCCTCACCCATCCCTTGTAGACTGTGAGCCCTCACGGGAAGGGTTCTCTCTTTCTCCTATTGTATTCTCACCCATCCCTTGTAGACTGAGCCCTCACAGGCAAGGTCCTCTCTCATTCTGTACCTGTCTGTGCCTTGTATTATTCATGATTATTGTACTTGTCTACATATTTCCCTATTGACATGTAAAGTGCCCTGTATTAAATGGCATTATAATAATAATAAATAATAAAAACCTTAGATGGCAGCTGTTCTCACAAATATGTAAAAAGAAAAACATCATGGTACACTGTCATGTGACATATTTTAACACAATTTTGCTATGACTAGAAAGTGCTAGAAATAATTCAATGGAAAGAGAAACACGTCTGGTCAGAGGAATAAGTTGCTATACATGGCAGTGTATTGTGAGGCTTCACAATCTCTAGGTCCCTATTGGACGTCTCACAGCTGGATCACTGCTCTAGAGGATCACTTGGGAGAGGACGGAGGAATGAGCGGGATTGTTGGGTTACAAATTTCAGTTTGGTACTAATATCCTGACAAATCCTGTCGCCTCTAACGTTGTCCCTGATATAAGAGACCAAAAGGGTCACTTCTGCTCCATCTGCACTTGTACATTTAGTAAAGGCCATAATATACATCAAGCAGCAGGATTTTCACTTTATTCCTTCATTTTAGCTCGGTCATTGTATTAGCAGTGTTCTTCTTCACCAGAGCAGGTTGTTGAGTCTGCACTTTCACACTATCACATCTTACCTCAAGGCAGATTAATGTGTCTTAGGCGGCCGTCACACTCATCAATATCGTGAGTGATATCGTTAGCGATCACGTGCACGCGCGATCGCTAACGATATCGCTCACATCGCTGGTGAGCTGTCACACAGACAGACTCACCAGCGATGTGGGCCAGCGAGATCGCTGGTAACTATGGTAAACAGGGCCGGGACGACCACTAGGCGAACCTAGGCGGTCGCCTAGGGCGCCATCTTGGGCAGGGCGCATTCCCGCCTGACCGGAGTCCGGTCACCGCCGCCCGGCCCTGGAGTTGCGGGGAGAAGCTGCGGCAAGGAGCGGTGGGCGCCGCCATGTTCTTTGTAGCTGACGCCCACTAACAGTACAGCCGGTCAATAGAGGTTGAGACCTCTACACAATGGCCGCGGTCTCCAATTAGCCGCGGCCATTTTGTTGAAGTCTCAGCTTTCACCGACCGGCTGTACTGTTAGTGGGCGCCGGCCACAAAGAACATGGCGGCGCCCACCGCTAGCTGCCGCAGGCCCGCAGCTATTCCTCGGCTCGCAGGCAGCGTCCTGCTGATGTGCGCCCTCCGGGCTCCGGCACCCCTGCTCCGCATCCACAGCTTCCCCCAATGGTAAGGTATGCTGGAGGCTGTGGGGGAGACAGGGGGGCTGTGGGGGAGACAGGAGGCTGTGGGTGAGACAGGGAGGCTGTGGGTGAGACAGGGGGGCTGTGGGGGAGACTGTGGGGAGACAGGGGGGCTGTGGGTGAGACAGGGGGGCTGTGGGGGAGACTGTGGGGAGACAGGGGGGCTGTGGGGGAGACAGGGGGGCTGTGGGGGAGACAGGGAGGCTGTGGGGGAGACAGGGAGGCTGTGGGGGAGACAGGGGGCTGTGGGGGAGACAGGGGGACTGTGGGGGAGACAGGGAGGCTGTGGGGGAGACTGTGGGGGAGACAGGGGGGCTGTGGGGGAGACAGGGAGGCTGTGGGGGAGACAGGGAGGCTGTGGGGGAGACAGGGGGGCTGTGGGGGAGACAGGGGGGCTATGAGGGAGACCGGGGGGCTGTGGGGGAGACGGGGGGCTGTGGGGGAGACGGGGGCTGTGGGGGAGACAGGGGGGCTATGAGGGAGACAGGGGGGCTGTGGGGGAGACGGGGGGCTGTGGGGGAGACGGGGGCTGTGGTGGAGACAGGGATGCAGTCAGGATGGAGGGATGCAGTCAGGATGGAGGGAGGCTGTTGGTATGGAGTCAGGATGGAGGCTGTTGGTATGGAGGAAGGATGGAGAGAGGCTGTCAGGATGGAATAGGCTATTGGGATAGAGGGAGGCTGTCAGGATGGAGGACCGCTGTTGGGATGGAGGAAGTATGGAGGGAGGCTGTCGGGATGGAAGGAGGGAGGCCGTCAGGATGGAGGGAGGCTGTCGGGATGGAGGAACGCTGTTGGGATGGAGGAAGTATGGAGGGAGGCGGTCAGGATGGAGGGACATTGTTGGGATGGAGAGAGGCTATCGCGATGAAGTGAGGCTGTTGGGATGGAGGAAGGATGAAGTGAGGCTGTCGGGATGGAGGGAGGCTGTCGGAATAAAGGGAAGCTGTTGGGATGTTGTCTATATGGCTGGCAGCCATCTCTATTGCGTACGGCCAGCAGTAGTCTCTATCGTGTATTCTCTATTGCGTATGGCCAGCAGCAGTTTCTATTGTGTATTCTCTATTGTATGTATAGCCAGCAGCATTCTCCATTGTGTATACGGTCCGCAGCTATCTCTATTGTGTATACAGGTAGCAGCTGTCTCTATTCTGTATTCTCTATTGTATATACAGCTATTGTGTTTAGATTTATAGAAAAGAAGTTGCAACACACAATCAGCGGTGTTTATTCACTCTTTGTGGGGTGGCGCTTCAACAGGCATATAGTCAACAGGCATATGGTGGACTATATGCCTGTTGAAGCGCCACTTGCGGTGTGAAACGGCCATTGCCTTTGAGAACCCCCCCGTCCTCCCACCCGCACCATGTAAGACCACACGAAGAGGGAATAAACACCGTTGATCTTACGATGTTGCAACTTCATTTCTATAACGCTAACCGGAAGTGATGAACCGCTAACTGGAAGTGTGGACTGGGTTGTTTGAGTGCTCAGCAGGCTGAATGCCGGAGCGCTGGTGATCAGGAAAGGGGCACCCTGAAGCGATCTGCAAGCTGCAGCTCTCCAGAAACACCGTGGACAGATTGGTGCTGGCACCAAGAATCGTCAGAACCGTGACTGATACAGCTATTGTGTATTCAGCCCACAGCAGTCTCAAGTGTGTGTGTGTGTGTAATATATAATAGAGAGTGTAAAAAAAGGAAAAACAGCACAAAAAATAGAAAAAAGTGGACTTTATTGCCCAATGCGTGGCCACGGGGGGCGCCGTTTGCCTTACCTGCCTAGGGCACCAAAATGCCTTGTCCCGCCACTGATGGTAAACATCGGGTTACTAGGCGCCGCGCGGCGCTTAGTAGCCCGACGTTTACCATAGATACCATCTCCCAGCATAGGCTGTGCCGCTGGGAGATCGTTCATCGTGGTGTCACACACCACGATGAGGCAGATTGATCAATCGTTTATCGCTTGATATGAGCTCCGGCTCTCATATCTGCGATGTCACGATCAAGCGATTTTACATTGTAAAATCGCTTGATCGCACGTAGCGATGCACAAACGATATTGCTTAAGCGATCAAAAAGCAGATCACTTAAACGATATCGTTCGCAATATTGAACCGTGTGACGGCCGCCTTAACAACACTTCTAGAATAATAGAAGTTCTTTCATCGGTGAAAGTTTCCAAAACTACACAATGTGCACAGTCTTATCCATGGTTATATGATGGCTTCATAATAGATTGATAGGATAATTAATAACAGTCGTAGGAACAACACTACAGAATACAATTTAGTGCACTATGCTACAGCAGCCAGTCAGACATTTCGATTACATACAATAGCTTGTTTCCTGTAATTAAGCCAATGAGAATGTAGCATACCTTAAGCCGCACTTGTTCATGTATGACTATCGGTCTGTTGCTGAAGGTGATGGCGTTGCAGAAACTGGCCTGCCTCTTTACTGCTTTCTGTGTGGTATCCATCATGATCTGGGATCCCTTGGCATGGGGATGGAAAAGGAGAGGACTGATGACTAATCCGCCACATTGTGGCATGGGCATGCAGTGCTTCTGCTTGTGATGACATCGATGAGAGGAGGTTGGAAATGTCCCACCTATAGAATCTAAAAAGAAAATGGGTTTGAGAAGGAGAACAATGTCTCAAAGATTCAGCACATTTAATTTAAAGAATTTTTTGCAAAAAGTAACTTATACCCTAGTGTATCCTCACCCATACCTTGTAGACTGTGAGCCCCATGTGTAGCAGTTTGATCCCCAGCAATTCCATCTTTCTCCATCATATATCAGAACAATCTTTTCCAGCAGCATGCTTCAAAGTGAAACTAAAACTTAACTTCCCACTTCCTCCTTCTCCTTACCCATGATACACCAGACCTAGTTTTCTTAAAGAGGCAGATCTAATTATTGTACATTACATCCCCCTTTTTTTTCTTTCTTTTTTTTTTTTTTTTTTATAACTTAGAAGAAATACACTGACAATGTAACAATGTGAAAATGTCCAATAAATATATATGTCGGTTTTGGCCTATTTAGTCTATTCAAATCAGGCACCGAAGGAAAACAGAACATAAACAGACAACAACAAAAAAAAAAACACAACAACCAAAAAGAACTCTGTATGTTTTTCGTTCTTTTCTCTTTTACACTTCTTCAATAAGCCGCGATGGAGCCCTCCTTTCTCATGTTGGATAGCGTCTGGGCTCAGTGAGTGTGTCCATTATTGAAGAATTGTTCACTTCCGGGTGATCCTCTCCACCATCGAGTACCAAGTCTTCCACCAGAGGAAGATCATTATCATCATTTTGCGGTATGATTTTAAAAAGTGATGAATTTCGAGTTATGACGTGTCCATTTCGCTCAGCCGTGACCATGCTGCCTTTCTTATCAGTAACATTGTATTGTGCAGGATTATAAGTAGCTGAGGTCTTGTTGGTTGGTTTTTGACGCACGAAGACAACATCCCCTTTTTTGATGGCACTTGGCTGTGCCCTTCGCCTACTGTCTGCATAACGTTTCATAGCTTGTTTGCTAGAAGAGTCTGCTGATCGCACAGAAGAGTCACTTGGTAAGGGATGACTGGTCACGTCAAGGATACGTATGCGCTGAGTTCTGTTGAACATTAGATGAGCTGGAGCAGCATTAGTAGAAGAATGTGGCGTATTACGATAATTGCGCATGAATTTGTATAATGACTGTTTCAGCGGGGTGTGCTCCAGACTCGCTGCCTTGACTCTTTTCCCCATAGTGCGCATGAAACTTTCTACTATACCATTGGCTTGCGGCCAGCAAGGTGTGATTTTCCTGTGACTGAACCCCAAGTATTCAGAAAATTGTGTAAACACATGTCCATTGAACGGAGGTCCATTGTCTGTTTTAACCACTCTTGGGATGCCATATGCAGAGAATATGTCATCCAGTTCTGGTATGACACTAGTAGCAGATGTTGAAGATATGAAAGAAATGACAGGGATCTAGAATATTCATCAATTGTTACTAGAATGTACTGGCCATTGGGTAATGGTCCATATATGTTGACTGCCACTTCCTCCCAGACAGGAGTGGGTAGCGGAGACATTTGCAGTGGTTCTAAGTTTGATGATGGAGTAATGAATTGACAGGTGGAGCAATGTCTAATCTTCTCTTCCACCAATTCATCCATGTTTGGGAACCACACTTTTTCTCTAAGTAATTTTTTAGTACCAACAATTCCCAGATGACCTTCATGTGCGATCTGTATTACTAACTTGCGCAAAGTCTTAGGTACAACCAGTTTGGTACCTCGAAGAATGAGGTGTTCTTCAGTGACTGATAATTCATCCCGTACACTTGAGAATAGTTTTAATTCCTTCAGATCAATCTCAGACTCGGGAAATTTTTCTTTTTGAATTTCATGCCACCTTCGATTTTGTATGATTTCTATTAAAGCACATAGCGTTTTGTCACTCGTTGTTGCATTCACAAAGTGATCAATGGAGAGTGCTTTAGGCACTGCATGAGCTGTAATGAAGCATATGTATTCTTCAATGGAGGAACACTCAGGTGAGGCATCATTCATAGGATGTCTTGAAAGATAGTCAGCCGGATTGCTGAATTTTCCAGGTTTGTGAATCATTTTGTAGTTATAGTCCTGTAGACGTAGATCCCATCTTTCAATGTGTGCAGGCATTTTAGCTCTGGGATTTCCAAAGATCGTAAGGAGTGCTTGATGGTCGGTGACGATGGTGAAGGGAGCTCCATAGAGAAATAAGTGAAAGTGTTCACATCCCCAGACAACTGCCAAGCTTTCTTTTTCAGGTTGTGAATATTTCTTTTCAGTGCTTGTTAAAGGGATCCTGTCACCCCCAAAACACCTCAAAACCTATTAAAAGCTGTCCCTACAGCATAGTAACACTTACCCTACACTCCTTTTATCTCCTAAATGCACCAAGTGAAATAGAAGATAAATGTTATTATAGTACCTCATTATGGATGATAATGAGTGACTATGCTATTCATAGTCACCCTGGCAGGCGCTCCCTCTTCATGTTATCACGCGGGTCTTGAAGCCAACAGCGGCGCGGGTGTAAATTCGTCACCCGGCGCCAGAAATGACTCCCTCTTCATGTTATCACGCTTCCATAGGCGTGATCTTGTAATCTGATTAAAATGTGCGCCTTCCCGCCGCTCTGTGGTGTCTCGGCCGGCCTGTAGTGGGGCTGGGTGACGCGATACGCGTCATTTCCGGCGCCGGGTGACGTATACACCCGCGCCGCTCTGTTAGCTTCAAAACGAGCACTGCGCATGCGCAGTGCGGGTCTTGAAGCCAACAGCGGCGCGGGTGTAAATACCTATGGAGGCGTGATAACATGAAGAGGGAGCGCCTGCCAGGGTGACTATGAATAGCATAGTCACTCATTATCATCCCTAATGAGGTACTATAATAACATTTTTCTTCTATTTCACTTGGTGCATTTAGGAGATAAAAGGAGTGTAGGGTAAGTGTTACTATGCTGTAGGGACAGCTTTTAATAGGTTTTGAGGTGTTTTGGGGGTGACAGGATCCCTTTAAACTTTTACATGCATAAGAAATGATGTGAGGATCTTGATTATTATCCTTATACTGTGCTGAGGTAGCACCCAGCCCCACGGGACTGGCGTCCACAATTAATTTGGTTCGAAGTACTGGATCAAAATAAGCCATGGTAGTGGTTGAGCAAAGTTCATTTTTAATTGCTTCAAAAGAGGTCTGACAGTCTTGGGACCATTGAAAAACACAATTTTGCTTTGTAAGTTCTCTTAATGGACTGCTGATAGTTGAAAAATGTGGAATATATCTAGCACAGTAGCTTGCCATTCCAAGAAAAGAGCGTATTTCACTGGCAGTTTGTGGAATTGAGGCTGTTTTGATGGATTCTACTTTCTTAGGATCAGGTTGTATTCCTTTTGCTGAGAAGATGTGACCATAGAACTCTAATGAACTTCTATCAAATTCGTACTTTTCTTTGTTTAAAGTGAGTCCAGCAGAGAGCAGGCATTCAAAGATGTTGCATAGAGCATGATTATGTTCAGCTTGAGTTTTACCAAACACCAGTATGTCATCACTGTAATTAAAGGCATTTGGAACGTGTTGAATGACGCTCCTTATCGCATCCTGAAAAATTTCTGCTGCTGAGCAAACTCCCAAAGTCAATCTTTTATATCTTCTGAGGCCCACATGTGTGGAAAATGTTGTTAAGTATCTGGATTCTGGACTCAGGCTGTGGTCACAGTACCATTTTTCACATGCGTTTTTGGAGACCTGCGTTTTCAAAAACGCATGTAAAAAACGCACCCATAGGCCCCCATGTTAAAAAACGTATGCCTAAATAGCCAAAAAGCATGTGTGACTGTCCCATGCGTTTTTGGAGCATATCCAAAAACGCATGCGTTTTTTAATAAGGGGCCTTATGGGAAACGCATGCAAAAACGCATGTACAATTAGTGCCATTCAAAAACGCATGCGTTTCCCATAGGAGCCCATGTTAAAAAAACGCATGCGTTTCCGGAAACGCATGCGTTTTTTTAACATGGGCTCCTATGGGAAACGCATGCGTTTTTGAATGGCACTAAAAGGTACTAATTATACATGCGTTTTTGCATGCGTTTCCCATAGGAACCCATGTTATAAAAACGCATGCGTTTTCTACAAAAACGTATGCGTTTTTCAAAACGCTCCAAAAAATACTACAAGCACTATTTTTAGGTGCAGATTCAAAAACGCACCCAAAAACGCAGGGAGCCATCACACAACTTACAAAACTCATGCTGACATGAAAAAATGCATGAGTTTTGTAACATCACTAAAAAAAATGCATGGCAACTGTGACCACAGCCTCAGTTCTAATTGGTGATAGCCTTTATTGTGGTCGAGCTTTGAAAAGACGGTCACTCCATTTAATAAATGAATGATGTCATCAATGGTGGGTGAGATATGTCTTTCTCTCTGGATAGCGGTGTTGGGTAGGCGCATGTCAACACACAGTCTCACCTGATCTGGGGTCTTTGGTTTTGGAACTACCACAAGTGGAGAGACCCACGGAGTGGGACCAGTAACAGTTTCAATGACGTCCTCATCCATGAGGATTTGAAGTTCTTTTTCTATCTTCTTTCTCAGGTGAAAAGGAATGTGTCTATGTGGTTGGGTTACCGGACGAACTCTGTTGTCCAATATGAAGATGTACTTGAGAGTCCTTTAATTTCCCCAAACCACTAAATAAGGAGAGAAAACTATTTACCATGGCCTGTACATCCATATCTGCTGGGTCAGTTATGGCATGAGTAATCTGGATGAGACCTAGCTTCAATGCAGTGTGATAGCTGAGAAGACAGCCTCCCGATCCTTGTAATGTGTGAAAAGTGGTTTTATGCCTGTTTTCTTTATAGCTGATTTCTGTGTCAAATTGTCCTCTTGTAGCTAGAGGTATAGTAGATCCATATGGGAAGATTTTTGTGTTTACTTGCTGTAAAACTGGCTTAATTTTTCAATTGTTCATATGCAGTGCTGTCTATAATATCCACTGAAGCACCCGTATCTATTGTAAAGGTGATATCGGTGTTGCAGATTGGGAGTGTGATGCAGGGAGACTGCACGGAGCCAGTGGCAGAAGTGGTGAACACGTAGTTTTCCACCCCAGACATTTCTTCTGTGTCCTGATTTACCATTTTTATATTTTCAGGCTTTGTCAGAGGCAGAGAAGACTTGTACTGTGCTGACATGCAGACAGCTGCAAAATGATTCCCTTTTCCACATTTACTGCATGTCTGTCCTATAGCTGGACATTTGTTCAGGTGGTGAGGGAAATCCTGTCCACATCTATAGCATTTCCTCTGTTTCGGGGATTGCTTGTCTTGTGTACTTTTATGCTTGAGATTATGCACATGTAAATGATCCCCACTCTCCATTGCAGTAGCCTGATGATCTGCTGTTTCTATAGCACGGGCAATTTTGAGTAAATCATGTAGAGAGAGATCCTGCTGCAGAGCTTTGCGCCTTATGTTATTGGATGAGCAGGGGACAATTATTTGAGTTAGAATTTCATCATCTACATCTGTGAAGGCACATCCATGTGCCAGCTCTCTCAGCCGGGTGACATAGGTGTCTATGGATTCTTCTGGGAGCTGCTTAGCAATTCTGAATTTGCATCTTTCATATCTGATATTTTGTTTGGGATTGAAGTAGTCAGTGAGAGCTTTGGTGCAAATGCTGTATGTGTCTGTCTCGGCTGCAGGTAATGTGCTGTATACATCATAGACTCCTGAACCTGCACAATGTAAGAGCACAGCCTTAGACAATGAAAGGAGAACAGGTAGAGCATGAGCATATCCTCTTCATTCAAGTTGGGTCTGTGCTGAGGCCAATTCCTAGGTTGCAAACTCCAATTCTTATGGTGGGTTTACACGCCGCGATATCGGTGTCCAACTCCGATCCAACTCCGACAAAAAGTCACGTGGTTCGGGAGTTGGAGCCGATATCGTTCCTGCATCGTACTGTTTGAAGGTACAATACGATGCAGGAACGATGGTAATCCGATATCGAGGCTCGAATGAGCGTGCTATTCAACCGCCCGATATCGGATGCCTGTTGGAGCCGGATCGTTGCGTGTAAACATCCAACTACGATGTGTACTCGCACCTCACCAATTAACTCCCATGTTAAATGGTCGTTACTGGGTTGTTGGGCGTACACATTGTAGGGACGTTGTTTCCCGATATCGCAACGTGTAAACCGCCGATGCGATATCCGGAAAAGCGCACAAAAAATGCGCGCTCCCGCGCCGTTGTATAGCGATATCGCCCCGATATCGCGGCGTGTAAACCCACCATTAGGATTGTGGGATGACCCAGTGATTCGACGCCCAGGGATCAGTAAATTTATCCAAAGAATAGGGGATGAAGTTATGATTTTGGGAATAACTCTTTAAGGACACATATATCTACAATTAATGGTGTACACAAAAGATAGGGGAATTGATAGCATAGATCAAAATGCAAATCTCATTTATGGCAAAGCTGCTGTTCTTTTAATTGAAGTGGTGGTTCGAAACCATGCGCAGTGCGCATTTTGAAGCCGAAAGCGCGGCGCCGGTGTAAATACGTCACCCGGCGCCGGGTATGACGCGGATCGCGTCACCCGGCCACACTGCAGCCTCGGACGACACAGGGCACAGCAGGGAGGCGCGATTTTGAATCTGGGCACTAGATCACGCCTATTCAGGCGTGATATGAAGCAGAGGGGCAGTCTTGATGAGTGACTATGAATAGATAGTCACTCATTATCATCAGTAATCAGGTACTTATAAAACGTTTTTCTTCAATGTCACTTAATGCTTTTAGGAGGTAAAAAGAGTGTAGGGATAGTGTTAATATGCTCTAGGGACAGGTTTTAATAGGTTTACAGGTGTTTTGGGGGTGACAGGATCCCTTTAAAGGGGTTGTCTGGTTTAAAATGATAATTCTGCTGTCACTCTGTGTGACTACTGACTTATCAATCCTCCCAGCGCCGCACTGTGGATTCACCATTTTGTAAGCTGGGAACGGACCGCAATTATGCGATATGCATGTTCCCAGCAAAACAAGACTAGTGGACATGGCTTCACTCAATGCAAGTGTATGGAGTGCACGTTTCAAACTAGTGGGCGTAGTTGTATTGGGACGAAGTGTCTAAGGATCCGTGCTGCTGAATGAATGAAACTGAAACACTGGTTTCAACGGGTGTTCTTTAGTCCTACGCGTTTTGGAGTGTTAACATGCTCCTTCCTCGGGAACAAACAGGGAATAGTAACAAAAAAATCTGTATATAAGGAAGTTTTTGCTACCATTCACTGTTTTCCCTGAGGTAGGAGCATGGTAACATTCCGAAACGCGTAGGAATAAGTTGAAACAGTTTCTTGGTTTCATTCATTTAGCAGCGCGGATCCTGAGACACTTTGTCTCAATACAACTATTGTTCGCCACGTCGATCGTAGATATGTAGGTCCTGCAGCAGCTGTATCCAGGTGCGCATACTTGTTGTGTGTAACACAACTTTTCCAGGTGAGCAGCTTTCAATAAGGTTCTTGCCGATATCTGTAAGGAGATAAGACCCTCTTTGCGCATTGTCTCACCCCCTATAGACTAGTGGGCGTGACCTTGTAGTTGGACCGTCCATGCTCTATACGATTGTATTGAGCGAGTCTGCACCCACCAGAAGTGGACTCCACTGCTGCACTGGCCAGGAACATGCATTTTGCATAACTATAGTCCATTCCTAGTTTAAAAACAGCAAATCATCGCAGCACACAGTGTGGGAACTGAGAGGATTGATAAGTCTGTGGTCACATAGAGTGACTGAACAATTATCATTTTAGACCAGACAACCCCTTTAAGGTGAACATTACTTTAGGAAATGCTCCTTCTTTAGAGAAGGGGTAAGGATTCTATCAGGTGCCACATGCAATCTCTCTTTTTTCCCCCTCTATATCAATATCTGAAGCAAGAAAACAACTCCCTGAACATATGAACGGCAGCACATTGGTTGTAAATGATTAGGAGGAGGGTTTCAAGCATTTTTAAGAGATTTTTAGATGTATTTTGGAGCAGACCCACTCCAAAAAACTCTTTAAAATACTCAGTATGCACAAAGCCTTAACCAGATTGTAAGGTTCATTTATCCCATAGATGGTGCACCAGCTGTACATTTTTATACAATTATCTAAATATAGTGAATCTGTTATAACAGATATTTTTTCCCCAGACTAGCTGCTATTACTAGTGCTCATACACTCTGATTCTTCACTATAGCTTTTCCATCCGAGTAGGTTATCCAGTCACATATTGATCAATGGGACTCTGCTTTGGTTCTCTAAGTATTGCGTTGTACTGCAACTGCCTCCCACTGTGCAAAAAACAGCAATTCTGTCTCATTTAATTCAAGGAGACCCATGCTGCAAACAATTGCTCATGACCACTGCTGTACAAGAGAAAACACAAAAAGACTTCCGTTCCTAGATCCTTCCTTCTCCAGATCAGCGGGGGTTGCCAATGTCACACTCAGGGGCGTAACTACAATAGGTGTAGGGGTTGCAATCGCACCCGGGCCCTGCAGCCTAGGGGGGCCTTTTTGCCTATAGAAAAAGACTACTGCTATTAAAGATTTGCAATAATTGAGGGCCCCGTTGGAGCCTTTGCATCGGGGCCCCTGGACTTGAAGTTACGACACTGGTCACACTCCTACCAATTAGTATTTTGTAGCACACCCTAAAAATATATCTAAAAAAAATAGATCTAAAATTAGATGATTGGAACACACCTTAAATTTTTGTAATACATGATCTTAGGCAGTGGCGTAAATTGATGCTTATTGGCCCCAATGCAAAAGCTCAAAAGCCCCTAATTATTGGAAATCTTTAATATCATTGGAATTTTGATACAGGCCAAAGGGCATTCTGGGGCCCCCTAGGCTCTGGGGCCCGGGTTCAATTGCAACCCCTGCACCTATTATAATTATACCCATAATCTTAGGCATTATATACTGATATGGCATAAAGTCAGCTAATTATAACATGCAAAGCAAATATTGCTTGAAATGTGAAATCAATCTATAAACTATCTGGTAAGATGTCAGAGAATGACCACAGCTATGCATGACCTATTGAAGGCTGAGTACACCTTCTCTAGGAGTTTTTGAATTCTTCATTTGATTCCTAAATACAAATTGGTTTGCATACAGACTATCAGTATGGTATCAGATACAGCTATACTACAATATACCTCCATCCAGGGTAGAAAGAAATGTCAAATGGTTGTGATCTGGGGGCTGGCTAAGAGGTTTGATCAAATGTTGCAGCCGTGCACCACATAATTTATTCCTCTTTCTGTTCTTCCAAAGAAAAGCTGCTTTCACATCGCGATTGTTTCCTGTCTGTGGAGATCCTACTTTTTGCAGGACCCCACGTACAGGAAAGTACCGTATCGAATGTGTGGCCATGGATGTCAATTCTGTGTCCGGGTCCGTGAGTTTCACAGAAGGGCACTTTCACTTTCGCAATGTATAATATACATTGCGGAAGTGAAACAACGGTTAAAAATAAAAGAATAAGACAGTCACCTCTCCGCGATGTTCGGTATCTACCAGAGCTGAAGGACGTGGGAATCAGCTGACTGGGTTGCTCCGCCCCTTCCCGGTCAGCTGATTCATCCCATGACCGCACAGCTGATTGGTTTAAATTCTCCCGCTCGCCGATCGGTACATTGCGAAAGTGAAAGTGCCCTTCTGTGTCCGGATCCATGAAAGTCATGGACCCGGACACAGAATTGGCATCCGTGGCCACACATCCACTGCGGTCCTTTCCTGTCCATGGGGTCCTGCAAAAAGTAGGATCCCCACGGACAGCAAAAAGTAGATAAAAGTGATTGGCCCAGTGAAATGTTTTACGCCTTTATGTATTCTCAGGATATGTTTCTTGTTACTATTAATGGGCTATTGCATGACGTCAAAGCTTCTTTACTCCACATACAGATGATCTGCATTTTTTTGCTAAGTCAAAGCCTATTAAACGTGCAGCACGCAAGAATGGCAAGAACTGCTTCTGATGATAATGATTTAGACATAAAGTAGGCATAGAGTTAAACCTCTAAATCACTCTAAATTGACTGCGCACCTGGCTATAGTTCTCCCACTGTGCGTAGAATAAGTTGTTAGGCAGCACGTTGTGCTCACATATTTCATCCAGATGGAAGAGTTATTGAGCCATATGTATCCAGGGAGGAAAGGCAGAGTCTTTTGTAGGTTAAATGATTTTGATAGAGCACCAGCATGATATCCCTATCTAACATGAGGTCTGGTAAAACCTCAACTGTGTTACAGGTGATCTTAAACCTGTTTAAATACTTAAATACACTATATAGTTTGGTCCTTTTACCAGGGTATAACTACAATAGGTGAGGTGTTGCAATTGCCCCCCGATCATGGAGCCAAGGGGGCCCCAAAAGTCCCTTGGGACTATAGATAAAAAGACTATTGCTATTAAAAATGTACATTAATTGGGGGCCCCTTTGGAGTTTTTGCTTTGGGACACATGAACTTCAGGTTATGCCTATGCCTTTTGCTGATGATTTGCCATGGATTATACCCTGAACCTATGGGTTTAAAAAATTAAATAAATAGTGAATATCCTTGCCACTTCCCCTTCTCACAGTGTTAGGGTGGAGCGTTTTTGATGCATGACAGTGATGCGAGTGCTGTGTGGTTTTTGCATGAGTGTGGTGCAAGTGTGGTGCGTGTGGGTGTGTGCATGGCTGTATCCATGTGAGTGTGCTGCGAGTGTCTGTGTTTGGTGCGAGTGAGTGTGCTGCTGTCCGCTGTCCTGAAGCTTGCTCTGCAGGATTCCTCAGCATGCTGAGTAATCCCGCCGAGCAAACTTTAGCCCCGCCGACAGTATTCACGGACATATCCAAACACCACTGCTGTCAAAGAAGTAATGTTTGAAATTGCTGGGTTGCCGACACAGCCACCAATCAGCTTTCACCGTTGTGACAGCAGCGGTGAAAGCCGATTGGTTAAATCAGCTGGTAAATGCTTTCCATGGTGCTGAAGTTAAAACTTCAGCACCATGGAAAGCAAAGACTTTCAAACAGCAGTGTTGTTTGAAATTTACGTTAAATGCTTTCAATGGTGCAGAAGTGTTAGCGGCTGGAGAAATCCAGTCTCTAACACTTCAGCACCATGGAGAGCATTTACCACAAATTTCAAACACCGCTGCTGTTTGAAAGTCTGTGCTTTTCATGGTGCTGATGTTTTAACTTCAGCACCATGAAAAGCATTTACCAGCTGATTTAAACAATTGGCTTTCACCCAGCAATTTCAAACATCACTTCTTTGACAGCAGTGGTGTTTGAATATGTCAATATGTCTGTGAATACTGTCGGTGGGGCTGAAGTTTGCTCGGTGGGATTACTCAGCATGCTGAGGAATCTTGCCGAGCAAACTTGAGGACCGCGGACAGCAACACACTCACTCGCACCAAACACACACACTCGCAGCACACTCACATGGATACAGCCATGCACACACACCCACCATGGAAAGCATTTACTGGCCGATTCAACCAATCGGCTTTCACCGCTGCTGTCACAGTGGTGAAAGCTGATTGGTGGCTGTGTCGGCAACAGAGCAATTTCAAACACCGCTGCTTTGACAGCAGCGTTTTTTGAAGATATTATAAGTATGCACACATGTGCGACTATCGCACAGTGTGCTGTGTGGGTGCAAGATTTTCTCGCACCCATATACTTACAATGGCCACTCGCGCGAGGAAATCGCGTTCAATCGCAGCATGCGAATTAAGTGCATTGCAAACACACTAATATGACCAGTATCATTTACTAATACTGGTCCGAATGCAATGTGAGTTTTTCTCGCATTGCACTCGTGCAAGTCACATGCCCGTGTGCCTCCACCCTTAGAGATAGCAGGGAGGATGGAGCGATACACTGATATGCAGTGGAGAGGGGAGAAAGGACAAAAAAAAGGCTATACACAATGAGGAAAGCATGAGAGAGGAAACAGGTGACATATTGGAACAAGTTAGGATAGCAGCTCTCTAGATATACTAGAATATATTACCAGGAGACACAGAGGTCTGAACATGAATGAAGGAATGAAGATTGCACACTAAAACTTAACTGAATATTCCCATCTCTAAGATCCTATTTCAATATGTAGTGGGTGTAATAATAATAATAATAATAATAATAATAAAAATAATAACAACTTTAGCATATACCCTCGATAAAAAATGTAGTATAGTTTTCCTCATCATCCGTGTCTCCTAACACATGTGCAGGGCATTATAGTAGCTTAGGTATCCATGGTTACGACCACTCATATAGCGAGAGTTAGTTGCTAGTGGTCGTAACCATGGATACCTAGTGTAATACCCTGCACATCAGGTAAATGATATGGCTAATCTGGAGAACTATACAACATTTCAAATTGGAGGTATTTGCTAATATTATTATCATTACACCTACTACATAGTGGGAGATGGGAATACCCTTTTAATTCAATTTTAGATATTAAGGGGTAACTTCTAATATATGTATACATCAGTTTTTCCAAGTCAAAGATGTCTGTAACCATGAAAATCAATTTTCCCAAACATTTTACACCTAGCATGGGAGGAGATTGGGTAAAATCTCATCCACTTTTCTGTTTATATTTAACTTCACCCATGTATCTTTATAGAACACTCTAACATATTATTGCAATAGAGTAATCTACAATTATTAATTCATTTTTATAGTATTTACAGAGCTTAAAGGAACAAGTTCATCATGGTCACTCAGGAGAGATCAGATTAGTGACGGTGATACTGAAGATTGGCTACTGTTGTGTTCACTGGCATGGAAACTGACCAGTAGAACCAGCCGGACAGAAGTAAAAGTATGATGTGTCTGTATACACTGAGACACTGAGCAATGAAAGAAGGTAGGATCTGCAATGCTTTGCACACTCTTGGCATTCTCTTGATGAGCTTCAAGAGGTAGTCACCGGAAATGGTTTTCACTTCACAGGTGTGCCCTGTCAGGTTTAATAAGTGGGATTTCTTGCCTTATAAATGGGGTTGGGACCATCAGTTGTGTTGTGCAGAAGTCTGGTGGATACACAGCTGATAGTCCTACTGAATAGACTGTTAGCTGCTTTTTTCTTGCCATAATACAAATTCTAAGTAAAGAAAAATGAGTGGCCATCATTACTTTAAGAAATTAAGGTCAGTCAGTCCGAAAAATTGGGAAAACTTTGAAAGTGTCTCCAAGTGCAGTTGCAAAAACCATAAAGCGTTACAAAGAAACTGGCTCACATGAGGACCGCCCCAGGAAAGGAAGACCAAGAGTAACCTCTGCTGCGGAGGATAAGTTCATCTGAGTCACCAGCATCAGAAATCGCAGGTTAACAGCAGCTCAGATTAGAGACCAGGTCAATGCCACACAGAGTTTTAGCAGCAGACACATCTCTACAACAGTTGTTAAGAGGAGACTTTGTGCAGCAGGCCTTCATGGTAAAATAGCTGCTAGGAAACCACTGGTAAGACAGGCAACAAGCAGAAGAGACTTGTTTGGGCTAAAGAACACAAGGAATGGACATTAGACCAGTAGAAATCTGTGCTTTGGATTTATGAGTCCAAATTTGAGATTTTTGGTTCCAACCACTGTGTCTTTGTGCGACGCAGAAAAGGTGAACGGATGGACTCTACATGCCTGGTTCCCACCGTGAAGCATGGAGGAGGAGGTGTGATGGTGTGGGGGTGCTTTACTGGTGACACTGTTGGGGATTTATTCAAAATTGAAGGCATACTGAACCAGCATGGCTACCACATCATCTTGCAGCGGCATGCTACTCCACTATTCCATCCAGTTTGCATTTAGTTGGTCTATCATTTATTTTTCAACAGGACAATGACCCCAAACACACCTCCAGGCTGTGTAAGGGCTATTGACCAAGAAGGAGAGTGATGGGGTGCTACGCCAGATGACCTGGCCTCCACACTCACCAGACCTGAACCCAATCAGATGATTTGGGTGAGCTGGACTGCAGAGTGAAGGCAAAAGGGCCAACAAGTGCTAAGCATCTCTGGGAACTCCTTCAAGATTGTTGGAAGTCTCCATTTCCGGTGACTACCTCTGAAGCTCATCAAGAGAATGCCAAGAGTGTGCCAAGCAGTAATCAAAGCAAAAGGTGGCTACTTTGAAGAACCTAGAATATAAGACATATTTTCCGTTGTTTCACACTTTTTTGTTAAGTATATAATTCCACATGTGTTAATTCATAGTTTTGATGCCTTCAGTGTGAATCTACAATTTTCATAGTCATGAATGAGAAGGTGTGTCCAAAACTTTGGTCTGTACTGTATTTAGTATTGTGAGTAGAGATGAGAGGACTTGTGGAAGCTCGGGTTCTGGGGGTTCCGACAGACTTTAGATAAAGTTCTGTTCTGGACCTGAATCTCATTGGAAGTCACTGATTGGGCAGTTCTGCTCTCCATCCACATTCATCCAGTCTTTAGCAAAGCTCTTCCATGGATGGAGATTTTGTCATTATTTTTTTGAGTACAACCTACATCCGATAAAGCTAATTTTACACGGCAAGCGGTTTGCACTGGGCCAAGCACTGAGTGTACCCGAGCACCGAGTGTACCCAAACACTGAGAGTACCCAAGCATGGCAATGCTCGCTTCTGTAGTTTGCGTATGTAAAGCACTTGAACACTGAACACTGACATTTTCTGTAAAGTGTGTATTCAGTATGAACTCCGAACCTCAGAGGTTGTTTTTCTCTAATCCCTTATTGTGGGTTATCCTTGTTTTCCATTTTATATCAGAGGAGCTATCTCCGCACCACTAAAATTGCAAGTCACAGAGAGAATAGAAAAAGATGGAAAATGAATCTCCTGTGCTGCACTCTGAAAGAATGACAGGAAGATGCCTTCTCTTCCTCCGAATATGTTGTGTCCAGGTTTCCCCATCCGCACGCTCCTCACTATATAAATATTTCCTACACACGCTCCTCATCTGCCTTCTGTAGTGAAACATTCTGCCATTTGTAACAATAGACATGTGACAATGCGTTTCATCACAAAGCCAATAGTAAGATATATAAATGAATGTTGTGTCTTAGGTGTTCCACAATTGTAAAACTGTCCAGTCGAAGATATTCTTTGATATATATTTACAAAAATTATTTTCCTCCCATTATCCCCCACAAACTGTTTCTTTACAGTATTTTCAGGGATTCCATGTTGTTCCCTCACCACTTGACCCTTAGGGCTCGGACACACTAACTAATTAACTAATTAACTAATGTCCGAGAGCACATTTCCGAGTCTCATACGCTTTTTCTGCATCCGATTCTCGGATTGCGAGTCAATCGCAACATGCTGCGATTCTATGTGAGTCACGGATGAGACTCACCAATGCAAGTCTATGGGTCAGACAAAAATCACGGACCGCAGTTGGATTACTGTCGGACCACACTCGGACCTTCCAACTCTGATCAGAGTTTTCACAGCTGAAACAATTGCCAAGCTGACAAAAGTCGTCCGACTCCCGGATCCGTGAATCAGACAGTTTTTTCAGTCGGATGTGTATCCATACCTTTAGAGTAATTTCCACCTACACCTGTATAACGTGTCCAATATATCTGTACCCCAGCCTTATCTACATCATGTGAGCAATGACCTTACATACATTGGGGCAGTGCTATTACAATATGGAAGGAGGAGGAGATCTGTCCATCAAGCGCCTAGAGGACACATTCCTGTCTTTGGACTTTTCTCTCTTTGCTGCAGTGTAATAGAAAAAACAAAGACATGAGCCGAAGTTTAAGATTGAGGTACAACTTGCGGTAGGATGGCTTTATGTTATTTTTTATAAAAAAATAATGTGAATTAATTACCCTATGTTATTTATATGCACTGTTTCTTTTAACCTAATTTTTACAGCAGGGCTTATGCTTATCTTATGCTCTGTAGTAACATATGGAAGTGAAACATGGATGATAAAGAAACAAGACAGAAGAAAAATCAACGCCTTTGAAATGTGGTGCTGGAGAAGGACGTTATCAATACCATGGATGGCAAAAAGAACAAATAAATCCATTTTGGAACAAATCAAGCCAGATATATCACTTGAAGTAACGATCACCAAGCTACACACGTGGTCAAAATTGTTGGTAGCCCTCGTTTAATGAAAGTAAAACCCACAAGGGTCACAGAAATAACTTGAATTTGACAAAAGTAATAATAAATAAAAAATCTATGAAAATGAACAAATGAAAGTCAGACATTGCTGTTCACCCCTACTGCAATAAGAAATAATAAATAGGCTTATTTTAGGTTTTGTCTAAAAAAATGGCCACAGCATAAACATACCTCTACACAATGCTCCTCACCTTACACTCCGACTTATGTCTTTGTTTTTTCCTTTTATTTTTGTGCTGTGTATAAATAATGGCATGGTCCCCCTCTATTTGAGCCGGATATTTCATTTATGTAACTTTGGGTGTCCGTGTAGTCAGGCCCTGGTCCTTCTCTGCTCCATCTATAGTGCAGGTCATTTAACATAAGGTGAGGTTTTAATATTAAGGACTGTCCCGATTGCGGTACACCTTGTCATGGTGGGATGGCTTCACGCTGTTTTTAAAGGGAACCTGTCACCTAATTTTAAGCCCCTACACTATCTCTAGCTGTCCCTACACCTTCCTAGCAGCTCCCTATCTCTCCCTTTCTTATCTAAAGTCTCCCTATGAAAGAAGTGTAAAATAAGATAAAACTTACTGCAGTCCCCGTAGTTAGGGGACTGGGTAGGCGTGGCCACGCTTTCACAGCACTCCTCCATGCTGTAATGCACGCCCCGCTGGGCGGCATTATTCAGGGCCCTCTCTGCCCCCATGTCTTTGCAATCTGCCGCCATGTTTGTAGTTCTAAGCACCGGCCGGACGTCACTGCCGGCGCGGTGCATTATGGGGCCGGTCACGTGATCGGCCCTAGTGCATTATGGGGCCGATCACGTGACCGGCCCAGCTTCAGTAAGCGCATTGCGCATGCACGGAGCCGGGCCGATCACGTGATCGGCCCCATAATGCACTAGGGCCGATCACGTGACCGGCCCCATAATGCACCGCGCCGGAAGTGACGTCCGGCCGGTGCTTAGAACTACAAACATGGCGGCAGATTACAAAGACATGGGGGCAGAGAGGGCCCTGAATAATGCCGCCCAGCGGGGCGTGCATTACAGCATGGAGGAGTGCGGTGAAAGCGTGGCCACGCCTACCCAGTCCCCTAACTACGGGGACTGCAGTAAGTTTTATCTTATTTTACACTTCTTTCATAGGGAGACTTTAGATAAGAAAGGGAGAGATAGGGAGCTGCTAGGAAGGTGTAGGGACAGCTAGAGATAGTGTAGGGGCTTAAAATTAGGTGACAGGTTCCCTTTAAGTGAAAAAAAAAGTGTTTACTAAGTAGCCTAAGTTATTTATATGCACTATTGCTTTTTACTTATTTTTTGGAGTCGGGTATATGCTTATTGTGTTTTTATTTTGGGTTTTGCAGCTTGTCTAGAGTAAAACGCAGGTCTCTGTAATGAAGGACCTTACTGAGATTTCATGCTGTGCATGGTTTGAATAGCATAAATCCTAATCACAGGTTCCTTTTTATTAGATCTCTATTTGAACGCTGTTTGGCGTGGTATTTGACAGTGTGTACAGTGATTTTACCCTATAAGATACAAGAAAGCAAAATAAAAGATCGTCAATATACTCTATAGGAGTACGCCTACTTTCACACCTCATTTTATTACTTTTAAATCTGGCACAGACCTGTTAAGAAAATGGATCTCTAACTGGACAAACACGGACTGGACCGTATGGTGCCGTTCTGTTTTTTTTTTTAATCGATTTGGCAAATGGATCTGGTGTCATCTGGCTCAGTCATTGTCTGGGACTCCTACGCGTTTTTTCCCTATTATTTATTTATTTTACATACATATGACAGCAGGTTTGTTACCATACACTAATTTATATGACAGTCAAGCACAGACACCGATACAGATTATGGGGGCGCAGTCTGAGTGCAACAGCCAATCATAGATGGTGTTACAAAGAGTGAGATCTGTGATTGGCTGTTGCAGTTCAGTGCAGTGAATATTCATGAAGCTTAATCCCTTCATGACCAGGGAATTTTTCATTTTCGTTTTTTGCTCCCCTGCTTCCAAGAGCCATAACTTTTTTATTTTTCCGTCAATATAGACATATGACATAGTAACATAGTAACATAGTTTTTAAGGTTGAAGGAAGACTTTAAGTCCATCTAGTTCAACCCATAGCCTAACATGTTGATCCAGAGGAAGGCAAAAAAAAACCATGTGGCAACACTAAGCTCCACATTGGGGAAAAAAATTCCTTCCTGACTCCACATATGGCAATCAGACTAACTCCCTGGATCAACGCCCTATCAAAGAATCTAGTATGTATAACTGATAATATTATAGTTTTCAAGAAAGGCATCCAGGCCCTTCTTAAATGTTAGTAGTGACTCACTCATTACAACATCATGTGGCAGAGAGTAAGTATGTAAGTATGAAAGCTCTTCTTTTACAGGTGTGCAGCGGCAGCAACGGGGGGCCTGTATATAGCACAGGGGGGAGGGCGGCTGTATACTACCACAGGGGCCTGTATATGCCACAGGGGGAGGGCTGCTGTATACTACCACAGGGGGCCTGTATATACCACAGGGGGGAGGGCTGTTGTATACTACCACAGGGGGCCTGTATATTCCACAGGGGGGAGGGCTGCTGTATACTACCACAGGGGGACCTGTATATACCACAGGGGGGGAGGGCTGCTGTATACTACCACAGGGGGGCCTGTATATACCACAGGGAGGGGACTGCTGTATACTACCACAGGGGGAGACTGCTGTATACTGCCACAGGGGAGACTGCTGTATACTACCACTGCGGAGGCTGCTGTATACTACCAATGGGGAGACTGCTGTATACTACCACTGGGGAGACTGCTGTATACTACCACTGCGGAGGCTGCTGTATACTACCAATGGGGAGGCCTGTATACCACTGGGGAGGCCTGTATACCTGTGCTGGGGTCCACCCTCGGCTTATACACGAGTCAATAGGTTTTCCCAGGTTTTGGGGGCAAAAGTAGGGGGGTCGACTTATACACGGGTCGGCTTATACACGAGTATATACGGTACTCCAGATTTCACGGCTATAGGACCTGCAGTGATGTGTATCCGGTTTCTCTGACCACGTGACAGGTATCCAGAAGTGCCGGTTAGAAGCGGTGGCTTTTAGCATTCCCCTGTGCCTTCCAGCTGCCCTCATCTTCCAAGCTCAAACTGGGGTTGTGCAGGGGTGCACAACCCCATTAGGTGAGTGGTCACTTGGTCCTAATACTTTTATATTCCATTGGACCACCAGGTTCTTCTCAAATTGTGCTCCTTGTTCTTTTGTCTTTCAAAGGGACTTTTAGGGCCTCCTAGTTTCCAGGGCCCGGGTACGATTGCAACCCCTGCACCTATTGTAGTTATGCCCTTGCCTGAATCTATCAGACATTTATAGAATATTTTGCCAATATTTAATAAGTATCCAAGATGGAAATTCCTGTTTCATAAGAATAGAAAACTAATGTATTAGAGAATTCAATCAAGGACTTTTCCATTCTAAACCTTCTTCACATGTATCTTATCACATCATTCACTGGTAAATGAAGTTATGATCACAATGACTTATTTCCATAACAAAACAAAGCGTAAGGAAAGAAAATGTCCTGACCTTGCTGATAAAATAGAATTATTCTAAATACAATAACCAGCTATTATGTTGGATTGAACAGGGCAGAATCAATTTAGTGAATTCATGTAATAAACAACATTTACATACAGGTAAGGATGGGTGCACATAGCGGGGTCACGGCTCCGTAACCCCACATTGTCAATGGCGCATTTATATGTTTCTCCACATTCTGACACGGTCTTCACTGTCAATTTATTTGTGCGTTTCCAGGAAGGATCACAAAAGGAGAAACATAATACAGTTCTTGGAAAAGAGTCTTCAGAATTGTTATTTTATGGGAAGTACAAGTATTTAATAACAGGAGAAATTATAGGTCCCTTTTAAAATATTAAAAACATGTATGAAAATATCGTTCAACAGGGTTTTGTGGGAATACGTTTCTTCAGCCGATCGGTTCTTCTAGGATAAAGTAGTTAAAAGAAAACCGGTCCCCCCCCACCCCTAGGTCCAGGGCTGCCACTCCACCGCTGTCCAGACATTTTGATGAGTTGCAGTGGTAATGTCACGACCACAGCACAGGAGACCGCTGCTGCTAATCACTGATGAAGATTGTCACAAACTGCTGAGACCAGTGATTGGCTGCAGGGGTTCTGAGCGCCGTAGACATGATGTCACTGCTGCAGGCGATAATCAGAGAGCAGAGTATCAGTATTTTTATGGCAAACCAGAAGGGTCCAAAACAAAGAGCCGATGTCAATCTTTCAATGATAGTTTTCCTCTATAAGGGCAGAAACACACTATGCAAGATGCATGCAAGATACTTGCATGACTCACCAAAACAACCCCTGTCTCTCTGGACGGTAGTGTTCACCTGCATCGATATACAAGCAGCTGACGCGCTCCCATTCAGAGAGGCGGAGGCCGTCCTGGGTGACTCATGCGGGTATCTTGCATGCAGCTCGCATAGTGTTTCTGCCCTAAATTGCCTTCCTGGTTTTGGCATTAAAACACTGATGCAAAATACTGACCAAACATGTGAAAAAGCCCCATGACAGTGTTGGACCCTGGGGGGGTGAGTTACTGCTCATTTTATTATTTTTATCTATAATAGGCTCACAGGCTAAATAAACTTATTCCTGGAAAACGCCTTGAAAGATAAAAGATATATGACTATCATGCTGGCCAGAGTCCAGTTCTATGCCCTCCCGCTGATCAGCTGTTTGAAGCAGCTGCTGCAGATTTCCAATGCTCTTCTTACCTGCCTAGTTGCAGCTCTGCTGGGTATAGCAACATTATCCCTTGCACTTCAGGGGGATAACTCAGCAATATCCTGCAATGTTACAACTAAAGCTGACTTCACATGTCCAGTAATCATCCGTTAGAACAGATCCAGCGGCTACGTGGCAAAGAGCGTTGTGCAAACATAACTATTTTTTTGCATTAACTTCATGGAAAACAGATCTGTTCATTGATCGCTGTTTATCTTCTAATTTCAAACTGATCCAGAAAGCAAAAAATGGATCCTTTACCATTTATAAATAATGGATGTCTAAATAGCGATCAGTTAACAGATCCATTTTTCATGAACATCCACATTATAAAAAATGAATCCTGTAAAAGTTTTTTTTTTAAATGGACAAGAAAGTTGTGTTTACATAGCTGGATCCCTTCTAATGGCTGATTACTGGACAGGTGAACTTAGCAGTGTGCAGATAAACAAAGAACTGAAACAGTGCAGAGCAGTGGCACAGGACCGTGCCTCCTTTGCTTAACCTTCCTAGCGGTATTCCCGAGCCTGACTCGGGGTTAACATTCACTGCCAGAAGCGGTAACCCCGAGTCAAGCTCGGGCTTACCCGCGGTCGCAGTAGATGCGGTGAAAAAACCGCGATTGCCGCATAGCCGCCGCACTTGCGGCGCGGTTGCGGTAATCGCCATAGTAAGTATAGGGGGACTTGCGGCAGGTGCGGCAAGTGCGGTTTTGCACTTGCGGCAGGTGCGGCCGCGAAATAACCGCACTTGCCGCACCTGCCGCACTTGCCGCACCTGCCGCAAGTCCCCCTATACTTACTATGGCGATTACCGCAACCGCGGCTATGCGGCAATCGCGGCAAGTGCGGCAGATGCGGTTTTTTCACCGCATCTGCCGCTTGACTCGGGGTTACCGCTTCTGGCAGTGAATGTTAACCCCGAGTCAGGCTCGGGAATACCGCTAGGAAGGCTAGAGTCTTCTTTGATCAGGTAATTACTAAGAATTGCAGGCCTACTGTACATAACACCAAATTTCCATGCCAAAAAATGGTACCGCTTTTAGCACAGAATCATACCGCCAGGGAGGTTAAAGCACCACTCCAGTATTCTTTTTATTGCACCCCTGGAGTGGCGCTTTAAGTCTAATTCCCCTCCCCTGTATTATGCTCATCTTCTGGTGGCTTCACCTTTATCCAGCGTTGCTCCGGCCAGTAACTGGCGATTTGTGACCATCTTGCAGCTCCAATTTTTTATACAGCACAGTGGAGATCACAACTCACTTCCTTTCTATGAGGGCCTTGTTATGGCTCTCATAGAGGCACTAGTGCATCTCAATGAATTAGAATATCATCAAAAAAATCAACGTAATATTTCCATGTTTAAGGGCGTTTTTGGAATTCCTGAAACGCATTGACTAATAAATTAATATTATATTCACCGTTTGATGTATCGTTGAATACGGCTGTGTGATGTTTAACCCTTCATCCTCCCTACTTTAATTTTCTGAGATAATGACCTCTGGGTTCTTATTGGCTGTAAGCCATAATCATCAACATTGACAGAAATAAACACTTGAAATAGATCACTCTGTAATGACTCTATATAATATATGCATTTCACTTTATGTATTGAATTACTGAAACTTTTGGATGATACTCTAATTCATTGAGATGCACTAGTACATTCGAGCTTGTGACATAACTTCTGACTTCCGGACAGTCAGAGGTCACAGGCACCAGATGGGACCAGAGTGGCGTTGGTGAAGGGTAAAGCCGCCAGAGGGGGAGTATATGACCAAGGTCAGGGGATTTACATTTACAGGGAAGCAAACACCAGGATTTAACCACCTGTTAATCAAGGCAGCAGGTGATTGATGGGTGCAGCTTGACATCAATAATTCTTTTTTATTCCTCCCCTGTGGACTTGTCTTTCTGCTGTAAGCTGAATACCCTTCCTCTCATCCAAACTCATCCGAGGGGGGGGCACAGGGAGGTTAAATCATGGTAGATGGTTCCCTTTAAAGAGCTATTCCAGTGCTAAAAAACACTAAAACCTCCGGAGTGGTGCTTTAAGAGTTCGAGTCCCACGATTATGATATTCAAAGTTTATCCAATGACAGGTCATCAATTTTCTGATCCTGGAAAACTAAGTCGGATAAGCAGCATCAAAATATATTAGATACAATTTAGTTTATTAAAAACGAGGTGAAGCCAGGGTTGAATCGCACACATTGAGCGGTGGATGTCTCTGTACTGTGACTGGTCATTAGGGCTACACTCCCATAACAAGCCTTGTGTGTACATGATATACTGTAACAGATATGACTGCACAGCAGTAACTAATACAGACCACATTGTACATCAGAATATTTGCTTTATAAACAGTGATGGAAGTATCAGGACGTATTTGTGTATCCTGTCTACAGCCGAACGCCGGCGTTTCCTTCTTTCTCTATGTTCCTTCTGTCGACATCCTTGACTTGTTTATCAATGCATGCTTCATGTAAAACATCACATGTTCCTAATAACTTCATGAAAGATAACGTCACTGGCCAAGAACAAAGAAGGGAAGTCATTGATTGTAAAACATCTCCAGTGATGTCACCGGGGGGTTTTGAGCAATGACCGATGTAGTGGAGCCCTCGGAGCTGAATGACCGATTCGGAGAAATGACAAGATCCTGACGATGGATGGAGGAGAGTGTGGATGGTCCTCATGACTCAAGTGGGGTTGTAGAAGCATAAAATGAATGTGTTGGCTTTTGTGCTCGCAGCGCTCAGTTCTCACAGATGATAACATACTTTACTGGGCGAGGGGGCTGCACAGGCAAATCGATGGATCTAATAACCAGGGTCCGTGTGAGATATTCCAGACAAGAGTGAGTTCTAAGAGTGCAGTTTGTGTATCCCATACTCATAGGTCAACGGATAAATTACAATTTATAGGGTTTATCAATTATTATTTAAAACTCAACACCACATATCAAATAAAGTGTATTTGCAATAAAAAGTTATTAAAATAGTGTCTGGTTTTGCATATACAGTACATGTTCATCTGTAGAAGTGAATGACACAATGCAGTTTGGTCTGTGGCTGGAGTGCTACAGTAGTGGACGCAGGACCTCAGTAGGTTTGCGCTCTGACCTTCCCCCTCAATGCCATGTATTCATCCCCCATGTATCAGACACTGTATGATTCCAGCAAGGTATCTTTGACTCTGAAACGCTGCGGTGTTTCAGAGGAAAACATGATTTAAGAGCCAGAATGGACCGAGATGCATGGAAGATTAGCCGGGCAGGCAGGTCCCTGGTGGATTCTCCCTGTCTTCTTATGAGGAATGACATTTCTCAAATGATATGTGCATGTAGGGAGAGATCAGTCACTTTTGGCCAGGAGCAGCTATCTTTTATATCATTGTCTCTGAAATGCCACAGCTTTTCAAAGTTAATCAGCATCTGATTTGTGATGCTTGTGGATCACGCAACATGTATCAGCTGTCAGGATCTCTTCAAGGGATTCCAACCCTTAAATCCACTGTAGATCATGTGCTCTAAAGCATTTCTGGTTGTCATTTGGCTACAAAGTGGTGCAGTGCTGATGTTCTGATCACATAGATGCTCATGCTACCATTACCAATGCGGACAGTTATTGGCTGCAGCAGTCACATGTGCATTGTTGGCACGTCATCATTGCACTAAATATTACTTATTTTGATATTTTATTAGCATTGCTTATTGGGATTTTTTTTTTTTTATTGTGAACCAACTTGACTTTTGTTTCAAGGAAGCATCCAAATTTTGTATAGAAGACAGACGAGTGATTGTATAGTTACAGTCTTCTCTATGCCGCCGGATGCTCACCAAGGTGTAACTTAGTTACTAGTTGTATGTTCATAAACACCAGACCTAACCTTTCACGTATTACATTGATTATGTCGGTTTTATTACGGCATGAGCGGAATGTGTACATATTATTACCATAACTTCAGACAGTGACTCTTAGCCATGTGCACTTAACATATAACATCTGTTCATTTAATAGTTCTGTCCCTCATTCCTCCGTTACTTGACTATGGTGCCCAAAACAGATAGTAATCAACCAGTCCCTGGAGATCTCCTGCACTCTACAGCTCTTGACTGCTCAGGAAAATGTATGGGTCCAGACCAGTGTGTATATAATATAGGGGTAAATAGATATATCACTGTCACATATGGAACCAACTAATGAATAGCT
Organism: Allobates femoralis; assembly: GCA_033576535.1. Classification (NCBI taxonomy): domain Eukaryota; kingdom Metazoa; phylum Chordata; class Amphibia; order Anura; family Aromobatidae; genus Allobates; species Allobates femoralis. Next base: position 78,071,753 of record JARQOC010000006.1, on the reverse strand, counting down.
GTGCTGATCATAATCAAAATATAATTAAAATCACATTACAGAGAAACAACTTGTAGAAGAGTTTGCAAATTTAGCCAAATAAAGCGGTTCTTTAGCATGAGACCCTAGGTAATCAGATAATTATCAGCAAGGAAATATAGGAGTCTGTAATTTTCCTGCAGCACCACCTCATGAGAAATTGTGTATTACAGCACTAGTGCACATTCACTTCAAAGGAAAAATGGAGCCCTAAGAGCCATGGGAAGAGTGACCCATGATTCAGCTTTGGAAGGCAAGGAGGGGTTAAAAGTGCAGTGGTTAGTGGGATAGTGGGTAGAGGACAAAAAGTTTAAGGGTGGTTTTAGGGGTGGGTAGTCAGCAGTTAGTAGGGAATATATAAGGTGAGGTGATAGGGAAGGTCTGCATCTGGCACATAAGCACCACTGACCGAGGTCCCACTCTGCCTTCCTCGTGAGCGTTTGGAAATCGGTGATTGGGTCATTTCGGAAAGCGGTGGAGAGGGGGTTATTGGAGTTGGTGGCAAAATTGTGGTTGAGAAATTGCACATCTGGTGGATGGCAAGCTCCCATTTTTGGTTTCGAATTTGAGTAGATGGATTTTGGGCTCTTCAAAGTGGGGCCCTGAGAGTCGGTGATGTTGGCCAATGGTTTTACGTCAATAGTGGTGCCCCGAGCCTGTGGTTTCGGCTGAGGATAATGCTGGATAATCTTCATTTATAGAGTGGCTTCTGCCAGCTCCAAGAACCTCCTCACCTTCATTCTAAAGTTATTGTATGTTATGTTATAATAAAGGCTGATTTGGCCAAATTAATACAAAAATGGTGGTTGGTCTGTTTGTGAGAAGGGATCCGGGAGCAATCGGTTTTCGGTAAAGAGAAGCCTCTACAATACTGCAGTCTTGGGTTGTCTGTGTGGTGCTGGACATGACAGGTCATCCAGAGGAAGAGAATCACTTTGTAGCCGCTCGTCGTTCACACAGGGAACGTTGTGCTCCTCATTCTTGTGACTTTCAACAATAATACATATTGTATATATAAATAATTGATAGGTAAAGAATGCTGTATATGGCACTACCCTTTTAATAAATGATATAACGACTAAAAAGTACTTGAGGAGATTTAAGTAATTTAGTCAATTTGCTATTAAAGCAGAATTTAGACATTAATTAGAATGAAAAAAGATGTCCAGAAAATATGATAAGGAGGGAAAATGAAGAAAAGGATCTTTTCTGACCTGTCATCCCGTTAGTCTACGCTTATTTTTTTTACATTTAGTCTTCAGTTTTATGAATTTACTATTTATACACTTGTACATAAAATAATGAATGGAGGGAATATACAGTATAATCAGGAAATTACATATTATGAATATCAGGTTTAAATTAGAAACATATTTTTAGACTTTTTGGTGTTTTTTAAAAATATATTTTAGTGAATATCCACATAAAAGTGCGTTAAACATGTCTTTCAATGTACATTTCACTAGAGCAGATGAGAAAAACAACACGGTCTTAAGCCCCCGTCACACTAAGCGAGATCGCTGCTAAGTCACAAGTTTGGTGACGGAACAGCGACCTCGCCAGCGATCTCGCTATGTGTGACACTTAGCAGCGACCAGGCCCCTGCTGTGAGATCGCTGGTCGTGTAGGAGTCGCCTGGACCATTTTTTGATCGTTGGGCTCCCACTGGACAGCATGCATCAGTGTGTTTGACAGAGACAACAACCAACGACCTCAATACTACTGGTCTGAGAAACAGGGTCCCAACGACCTCCGTATCATTCCAGATCGTTGGTGCGTCGCTGGTGAGATCTGACTGTTTGACATCTCACCAGTGATCCCAACAGCGACGCACCAGCGATCCCTACCACGTTGTATCACTGTCGGTATCACTGGTGCATCGCCAAGTGTGACTTTACCCTTAGCGTCTTATCCAGTGGCGTAACTTCAGGCCCAGGGACCCCGATGCGAGGGCTCCAACAGGGCCCCCAATTATTGCAAATCTTTAATAGTATTAGTCTTTTTCTATAGGCCAAAGGGACTTTTGGGGCCCCCCTAGGCCGCAAGGCCCGGGTGCTATCGCAACACCTGCACCTATTGTAGTTACGCCCCTGAACTTATCTATGGAGACAATACATCTTTTAAGGCATTGATTTGCTAACCTGGGAGAGTTGTGTGAGAAACAACCACTATCTAGCATCAAAAAACAGCTTCAGAAATTGGAATGAAGAGGGTTAAATGCGTTGAACAATATTGCATATCCAGGATTTAGCAATGTGATTGTCTTGATGCAGGGGTGTTCCATTCTGAAATACGTTAAATGAAATTACATATCCAGGATTCTGTACTTATCTTTATTCAATGGCAATGTGCTTTAACCCTCCCCATTCCAACTACTAGAGCAGATGGAATAGACAGCTACATCATGTTTACTGCAGCTCACTTGTCAACTTTGCTGTACAGACAGGGACAGATTAGCAGAGGACAGTGATTTTCTGACTGCTCTTGTGCAATGCTGAAGGTTCTACATTAGGATGGACGTATCTCTGTATCTTTCCTCCTCTCCTTGGTCTCTCGAGAAAGAGACATCATTCAATCAATAGAGAAAAATTCACTTACTGGAGAATAAAATAAATTAAAACAATCAAGAAACCTTAATTTTAAAGGTCCATGTATAGCGCATAAGAAAATGTTAACAATGGGAAGAAAAGTCTATTTAGCTTTCAGCTGAAAACTATAGGTTTGTAGATAAATAATACCAACTTCCACAAGGTTAACTATACATTACAGTGTTCATGTCCTCACAGTACTTTACATACCTTTAGCAGATATGTCAATACAGAATAACAGCAATAGTAAAAAATCAATAAAGAAATTTACTAAAAACATAGTCACTTAGATAAAGGCATAATTTACAACCAGGGGTACCTGGGGGAATATGTGATAGATTGAATACATATAAACCAGGACACAGGCAGAGAATAATTCACTAGGACAAACCAGAGGGCTTTCAATGCAAGTGAAACATACAACATTCACAGACCTAGACGTCATAAATTAGGATTTAGGCTTATGAGAAACATTGTCGTCTATCTGGCTTAAAAGGATAGCTTATATTTAAACCACCATCTTAGGGCCCTTTCACATCAGCGTTTTTTGAAATTTGCGGCAGATGCGGTGAAAAAACCGCATCTGCCGCAATTACCGCATACCGGCTGCACTTGCGGCGCGGTTGCGGTAAACGCCATGCAAAGTATAGGCGTACTTGCGGCAGGTGCGGCAAGTGCGGTTTTGCACTTGCGGGAGGTGCGGCCGCGAAAAAAACCGCGGCTGACCGCGTTTTTTTTCGTGGCCGCACCTGCCGCAAGTGCAAAACCGCACTTGCCGCACCTGCCGCAAGTACGCCTATACTTTGCATGGCGTTTACCGCAACCGCGCCGCAAGTGCAGCCGGTATGCGGTAATTGCGGCAGATGCGGTTTTTTCACCGCATCTGCCGCAAATTTCAAAAAACGCTGATGTGAAAGGGCCCTTAAATGGGTTACCCAGAACTTTGAATTGATGATCTACCCTTAGCCTAGATCTTCAGTGTTGGATAGTGTGGTGGGACATTTGGCAACTCCACAGATCAACTTTTCTCAGCGCTGACAGCATCCAGAAGTGATCAGTTGCGGAGATGAACTACACAGTTCCATCAACTGTTCAGTGGCTGCAGAGGGGAACTGCAGATCGGATAGGGGTGGATGTGCAGTACCGGCCATGGCTACCATACAGTTGATAGAACTGTGTAGAATAGCTCCACAATTTATTACTTCTGGCCACTGCCGGCACTGAGAACAGTTGGTCGATCTGATATTGATGACCTATCCTAAGGATACTCCAAAGATATAAAGTCCTAGACAACCCTTTAATCCAATAATCCCATTTTAAGCATGTATTGAATAAGGGCTCCGCTTTCATCAGCGTCATTGTGTTGTATCCCAATCTGAAAACTGAAAGTAGCCCTATACGGTGAATGGGAGCAAAACTGAAAGAAAACACTAAACATTAAAAGGGTGGAAGAGTCATCTTAAAGGGTTATTCCCTTCTCTGCCTTCCATGAAATACAGGGTTAACTGCTTCAAGATCCAAACCACCAGAGGCCACATTACAAAGCAGAGTGAAGCTGCGCTGTTTGGTTATTCCCCATAGAATTTAATAGGAGTTATGAAAACAACATAGCTCAGTCAGTTAGGCTGTATCTACAACTTGGAAGTTATGTCAATAGTATAGATCACCTTATTATAGTGTTTCCATAAGCCCCAATACTTTCCAATACAGCTATGCAGACAGTGTCACACAGCTGCCCGCCTGTTTCATAACCCTGCCTCTGGTTACCCTAGAAGACGTTATTCCCCCTTGGCCAAGAATGGCAAAGATGGGATATCCCTTTAAAGGGGGGTCACAAAACTAGAGAAATGGGAAAGATTTTTTATTTATAAACAGCGACATTCTAGGGATATGTCTGGTGGGAGGTCATTCTCATCTGAGGGTCATATCTGGTATTGAAGCCTAGGTACTGTTTATCTGATGACGTACCTATGTGATACATTATCCGGTAAGTGATCGACCAGTGGGACCCCTGTGAATAGCGAGAGGAGGGGATCCTTATCTCTTACTAGCAAGACAGCTTTGTGGCAACAGCTAAGGATAAGTGATGAGCGAATACAGCTGGATCTTCTGAAAAAAATGCTTATTTCCCATTGACTTCCAAGCCTGTCCAAGCATCTGACTGCTCATTTCAAATACTACCACCCGAGCATGGTAGTGCTCACTCTGCACTACTAAGGATACATACTGCAATGCAGTGGCATAACTTGCAGCTCATGGGCCCCAGATGCAAAAGCTCCAACGGGGCCCCCAATTATTGCACATCTTTAATAGCATTAGTCTTTGACTATAGACCAAAGAGATTTTTGGGGCCACCTAGTTTCCAGGGCCCAGGTGCGATTGCAACCGCCTCACCTATTGTAGTTACGCCCCTGCTGCAACGGGAAGATGCTAGCTTGCCCGCTTCAACTCCTATAAAAGGATACTTCTAACGATGATGATTTTTTCATGTCTTGCAGGAATGTTAAATCTGACAGCTGCAGACTTGGGTGGCGCTGGTGCAAATGAAACCATATCAAGGGAACAGTGTCACTGAGGAATCGTGTCCTGTAGGAAGGGCTTCAGGCTTCATACACTTCTCACTGATCTCTTATCACTACCTCTTTTTAGGTGCTCTTCATATAAAGGCCACCATACACAAAGTCCACCCAACCCGCAGATATAGAAAGATATTGGCCGCCAGCCCAATGTGTATGAGGATCCTTGACATATAATATTGTAATCTAGCATGTCCAAATTTAGACTGTCGATCCTTTTGTTGTCTAAGAGATGAACCACAGCTAGAGATGTCTGACAGCGGCTGTCTGATAGACAATACAGGAATGCATGGGAAAGTTGGGTGAGATAGCTACTGGCAGAATGATTGGATGAACCAGAAAGCTATCTAAAGTTTATGGGGGCCTAATACTTTATATGGATGTCCTGTGTCTGCCAGAATAGGAGCCATTACTGATTATCTCCTCTCCACAGGGGTCAATCACTTTAATGTGCCAATTATATGATGTTCTATGACCTTTTATTGGTAATACTAAAACCATACCAGTTTATGTAGATCATACCACTACTCTATCTCCACTTATACAATTCATCTACCAGTTAGGGGTCACTGACTGTGGTGATATATCTCTGTACTGGTTCTTAAAACACTGATAAAAAATAATGTTGAAAAACAAATAATTCAACACATGGAAAAAAAATAATCGCTAATTCAAGCATTTTACCGTAATGAAATACATTACAGTGGCTCATCTGTTTTACTGTAGAGCTGTATATTTGGAATAATGTAATGCATAACGTCAAGGCAGTTCTTGCATATCTGAGATGTTTTCCTCCTGTCCAAATACTTTCTTCAATCTGTTTTTGGACTTAGCCGAAACACAACTTTGCAATATCTGGTTCTTCGAATGATTGAAACTCCAAAACAAAGAGTATGTGCCATGTGTCTACTGAACACATGTATGGTAAATACTCGATCATCTTTTCCAAAACATCTCAATCTGGAGTTCCTGAACTATTAATCTGTGTGTCCCTTGCAATGTCACGTGGTCAATGGGTAAGGGACAATGTAAATAAACAAGAGAGGGCAGTATTTAGGAAACAAACTGAGATTATAAAATGGAAAAAGCTAAATAAAGTACAATATAAACACCCAAACAAAGCAATGGAAACAGTCAGACTTTGATGTCAAGGTTACTACAGTTACACAAAGTTTGTTGACTCTTTAGAACTGGTTCATTCACATTAGACGTCTGTTGACGAATGATTCTTCACCCTAACACTCTCTCTGACCCTCATGCACATGCATGCTCAGTTGACTGTACATGTATTCCCAGTAGGAAGGGGCTAGTAAATATCTTCATGTCTTCTATGGTATCTGCTTATGTCCCCAAGATCAATAGGATCGAGAAGTTGGATTTCAATTATATCCCATTGCATGGTTAGTCTTTCCAGTTGAATTAGATGGTTTGACCCAACTCTGGCCAGTGGTTCTGTTGAGGGTGAGATACCAAGGACCTCAACTATTTGCTTACCTTTGGTCAAATTAACTTAATCAAATGCATGCTCAAAGTAATGATATCAGACACAGAGTCAGATACAAAACTTCTATTGATGAGAAGGCACACAGAAGTGCTTTATTTCGGCAAAGCAAGCTCCGTTATAGAACACAAAGCAAGACGGCAACAAGGCGTTGCTCTATAGCATTCAAGCAATCATAGTAGAGTCCAAGTCCTCGCATAGATAAGGTCTTGCTTAGTTCTCTCTTTGTATGGTTCCGACTTCCTACCCAGACATCCTTCTTGCACCCAAGGTTGTTGTTGCGGATGCAGGTACCTCCTTGCTACACTACAGCTTTATTCACTATATAGCTGGTTATAACCAATTTACGCAGGGTATGAAGCAGAATATAGGTATAGATATCTGATACTATATGTATATATATATATATATATATATATATATATATATATATATATATATATATATCAAGGTTTCATAATACCGTATATACTCGTGTATAAGCCGACCCGTGTATAAGCCGACCCCCTACTTTTGCCCCCAAAACCTGGGAAAACCTATTGACTCGTGTATAAGACGAGGGTGGACTCCAGCACAGGTATACAGCCCCCAGCAGTGTGGTATACAGGCCCCCCAATGGTAGTATACAGCAGCCTCCCCAGTGGTAGTATACAGCAGCAGCCCCAGTGGTATATACAGCAGCAGCTCCAGTAGTTAGTATACAGCATCCCCAGAGGTATATACAGCCCCAGTGGTAGTATATAGCATCCCCAGAGGTATATACAGCCCCAGTGGTAGTATACAGCATCCCCAGAGGTAGTATACAGCAGCCCCAAAGGTATATACAGCAGCCCCAGTGGTAGTATACAGCAGCCCCAGTGGTAGTATACAGCAGCCCCAGTGGTAGTATACAGCAGCCCCAGAGGTAGTATACAGCAGCCTCAGAGGTATATACAGCCCCATTGGTAGTATACCTGCACCTTCAGCCCCATCCCCCAGCCCCCATCCGTCACTGTCCCCTCCTTCGAAGCCCACTCAGTCCGAATCTTCTCCCCCTGCAACCTCCAAATAGCCATCATCTACCGCCCCCCCGGACCCACCGCCTCCTTCCTTGACCACTTCACCACCTGGCTACTTCACTTCCTCTCCACTGACATCCCCTCCATCATCATGGGCGACTTCAATATCCCCATTGACACTCCCCGCCCAGCCGCCTCCAACCTTCTTTCCTTGACCACTTCCCTAGGGCTCTCCCAATGGTCCTCCTCTCCCACCCACGAACAAGGCCACACGCTTGACCTCATCTTTACCCGCCTTTGCTCCCTCTCTAACCTCACAACCTCAGTACTCACACTGTCCGACCACCATCTCTTGACCTTCTCCGCCCTCTCCTCCCCTGCCACACTACCCCCTCTCCGCAAACTTGATCACCCTCGCCGAAACCTAAAAGATCTTGATCTTCCTTTATTCTCTGAATCACTCCTCCCTCTCACCGACCTACTCTGCGCTGACGACATTGACATTGCCACCACCCTATACAACACCACCATAATGAACGCTCTCGACCTAGCCGCCCCCCTCACTCTCCATGCTCCACGCATTAACAGGCAACCCTGGCACACCACCCTCACTAAAAACCTGAGACGGGCGTCCAGAGTCGCCGAGAGGAGATGGAAAAAGTCTCACACCCCCGAGCACTTTGCTCTGTTCAAGCAATCCATCACTGACTTCAAGACGGCACTCGCTACAGCCAAGCAAGTGTTCTTCTCATCCCTTATAACCTCTCTGTCCCGCAACCCCAAACAGCTCTTCAAAACTTTCAACTCCTTACTTCGCCCACCTGCTCCTCCCCCTTCTCCCCTCATCTCTGCTGAAGACTTTGCGACCTTCTTCAAGGAGAAGATCGACAAGATCAGAAGCAGCTTCAGTCCACTATCCCCACAACTCCCCTTCCCACCTACACTGCCCTCCTCCTCCATCAGCCACTTCCCCCCCATAACTGAAGACCAACTTTCCTCCCTCCTGTCAAAATCACACCTCACCACCAGCGCCCACGACCCACTCCCATCCCACCTCATTCCCAACCACACCTCCATTTTCATCCCAGCCCTCACCCACCTCTTTAACCTTTCACTTCGCACTGGTACCTTCCCCTCGGCCTTCAAACACGCCCTAATCACGCCCATCCTAAAAAAACCCTCACTTGACCCTACCTCTGTCTCTAACTATCGCCCCATATCTCTTCTCCCATTCGCCTCTAAGCTACTTGAACAACACGTCCACTCCGAACTGTCCTCTCACCTCTCCTCGTGCTCCCACTTCGACCGCCTACAGTCCGGCTTTCGACCCCTCCATTCCACCGAAACAGCCCTGACCAAAGTCACCAACGACCTACTGACCGCCAAGAACAAACACCACTACTCCATCCTGCTACTCCTTGACCTGTCTGCCGCCTTCGACACGGTTGACCACTCCCTTCTTCTCCGGATCCTGGAATCCCTTGGCATCACCCACCTTGCCCTCTCCTGGATCTCCTCATACCTAGCAGATCGGACCTTCAGCGTCTCCCACTCCCACACCTCCTCCTCACCCTACCCCCTTTCTGTCGGAGTCCCCCAAGGTTCCGTCCTGGGACCCCTACTTTTCTCCATTTACACTCTCGGCCTAGGGCAACTCATCGAGTCCCATGGCCTCCAGTACCACCTCTACGCCGATGACACCCAAATCTACCTGTCCGGCCCTGACATCACCTCCCTACTCTCGAAAATCCCTCAATGCCTTTCCGCCATCTCATCCTTCTTCTCTGCTCGCTTCCTTAAACTCAACATGGACAAAACTGAATTCATAGTCTTCCCCCCAAGAAATTCCACCCCACCTCCCAACCTATCCATCTGCATCAACGACTGCGCCCTCTCCCCAGTCCCCCAAGCCAAGTGCCTCGGGGTAATCCTTGACTCCTCCCTATCCTTCAAACCCCACATCGAGGCCCTCACCACATCCCTCCGGCTCCAGCTCAAGAACATCTCACGGATCCGCTCCTTCCTCACCCACGACACCGCTAAAACACTCATCCATGCTCTTATCATCTCCCGCCTTGACTACTGCAACCTCCTTCTCAATGGCCTCCCGGCTAACTCCCTCACACCTCTCCAGTCTATCCTCAACTCCGCTGCCCGACTCATCTATATGTCCTCCCGCTACTCCCCTGTCTCCCCCCTCTGCCAAGCCCTTCACTGGCTCCCGTCTCCAAGAGATCCCAATTCAAAACACTAACCATGACCTACAAAGCCATACACAACCTGGCCCCACCATACATCTCCGACCTGGTCTCCCGATACCTACCCTCACGCAACCTCCGCTCCTCCCAAGAACTCCTCCTCTGCTCCCCCCTCATCACCTCTTCACACAACCGAGTCCAGGACTTCTCCCGGGCATCTGCCTTACTCTGGAACTCCCTACCCGAACACGTCAGACACTCTCCTACCCTGAGTAACTTCAAGTGTCACCTGAAGACTCACCTGTTCCGTCAAGCCTACAACCTGCCATGAGACCCAGGCGAACGCCCCATACATGACATTCCCCCATCCTACTGTATCCTTACCCACCCCTCATAGACTGTGAGCCCTCGTGGACAGGGTCCCTGCCCCTCCTGTACCTGTACGTCCTGATCGCCTAGATTTAGTGTACTTGTTCTTGTCTCCCTCATCCTCATGTAAAGCGCCATGGAACCCAATGGCGCTATATAAATAAATAATAATAATAATAATAATAAATAATACAGCAGCCCCAGAGGTATATATAGCCCCAGTGGTAGCATCCAGCAGCCCCAGAGGTATATACAGCCCCAGTGGTAGTATCCAGCAGCCCCAGAGGTATATACAGCCCCAGTGGTAGTATACAGCAGCCCCAGAAGTATATACAGCCCCAGTGGTAGTATACAGCAGCCCCAGAGGTATATACAGCCCCAGTGGTAGTATACAGCAGCCCCACAGGTATATACAGCCCCAGTGGTAGCATCCAGCAGCCCCAGAGGTATATACAGCCCCAGTGGTAGTATACAGCAGCCCCACAGGTATATACAGCCCCAGTGTAGTATACAGCAGCCCCACAGGTATATTCAGCCCCAGTGGTAGTATATACAGCCCCAGTGGTAGTAGATTGCAGCCCCAGCGGCAGTATATACAGCCCCAGTGGTATATACAGCCCCAGTGGTAGTATATACAGCCCCAGTGGTAGTATATACAGCCCCAGTGGTAGTATATACAGCCCCAGTGGTAGTATATACAGCCCCAGTGGTAGTATATACAGCCCCAGTGGTAGTAGATTGCAGCCCCAGCGGTAGTATACAGGGCCCCAGTAATCCAGGGCCCCCCAGCGTCTCTCCGGTCACCTGAAAAGCAAGCTATACTTATCAGTGTCCGCTGTCCGCGCCCGCTCGCCTCTGCCCGGTCTGCCGTCTGCGATCCTCCTTCTTCATGCGGCGTCTTCCGGTTTCCTGTGCTCGTCGCAGGGAATGACGTCATTCCCTGCGACGAGCACAGGAACCCGGAAGACGCCGCATGAAGATGGAGGATCGCAGACGGCAGACCGGGCAGAGGCGAGCGGGCGCGGACAGCGGACACTGATAAGTATAGCTTGCTTTTCAGGTGACCGGAGAGACGCTGGAGGGGGCCCTGGATTACTGGGGATGCGGGGGCTGCTGTATACCGATGTATACATCGGTATGTACCGATGTATACATCAGTATACAGCACTGACTCGCGTATAAGCCGAGGGGGGTACTTTTCAGCCCAATTTTTGGGCTGAAAAACTCGGCTTATACGCGAGTATATACGGTATGTTTTTCAGCAGATTTTAGAATGTTATCATTAACAGTTCGACCATGAAGAAAGCCAGGAGGAGGCAATGAAGCAGTACTCTACTGATGAAAGCAGACACCTTAAGCATGTGACCCTACATAACCATATGAGTTAATCGTGAGTGACACATGCCTGGTGTGACTAGACTGATTAAAATATCTGGCTAATAAAATTTGAAGAAAAAAATTCCTAATTTATGTCTGGGGAACTTGCTACCTACCTTATGGAGAGGAGTTTCCCTGCAACCCTTAGTCATATTAAAAGGCCTGTTAGAAAGTCGACTATGACTTTGAGGAGCTACCTATAGGTGGCGCTAGAGTTCATCCACTTTCTCCCTGAAGTGACAATTTGCTAATTTATGTCAAAATTTTTTCTAGTTTTCATTTCTTCCCCCTAAGTGAGTTTCCCTTTCTCTCACTACAATGGTAATGATTTTTTTTAACTGCTTATAGAGAAATCTGTACATCTAAATGAACAAATGAATGCATGTGGATCAACTCTCTAACAAAGTAATCTTGAGTAAATTAATCTTATGTCTGTATCCTGCCTGGAGAGAAATATTATGGACAAGTAGGACAACAATGAACAGTCCCCACCATCCTCGACCGTCCCCTAGATTAGAGCATAGTGGTGTACTAAGAATGTGGACAAAGTCTATTAAGGGTTAGGCAGTGTTTCTCAACTCCAGTCCTCAGGACCCACCAACAGGCCATGTTTTCAGGATTTCCTTAGCCTTGCACAGGTGATAGTTTAATCACCTGCACTGGGGATAGTTCAAACCCCTGTACAATACTAAGGAAATCCTGAAAACATGACGTGCTTGTGGGTCCTGAGGACTGGAGTTGAGAAAAACTGGGTTAGAGTATTCTCCTTAGAATCAATTTCTCTGGTGGGACCTTGACTAATATCCTGCACAGCACACTGGGTCTATGCACAAAAAAGTATACTCAACAAAATAAATCAATATATGATGACAGCTGCGATAATACAGCACGAGGAAAAGAAGATAAACAAAAGGAAAATGGACACAGGAGGGAAAAAAACTACAAACTCCTTCAATACAGCAAAACACTAGCGATTTGATTGTCACATCACTTCTGCTTCTTCCAAAATTATCAGCATAGAAAGGAAATCTATAACCAGCAACAAATGATAAGACAGGTGACATTTTATAGGGGATGGGAGTGGTCACAAAGAACTGCACCACATCTGAGACTAAAGACCACAAGAAACAGGCAGCAAGGTTAGAGTCTTTAACCATTGCAGCACCTCACAAATGCTCTTCGGGATGAATGGGAATGAATCCCCACAGACACCAAAAAGCCTTCCCAGAACAGTAGGAGCTGTTATTGCTGCCAAAAAAGACTAACTCTATATGAATGTCTATGGATTTAGATAGGAGGCCCTAAAAGCTCCTGTAGGTGTAATGTGGAGGGAGCACAAGACTTTGTTCATATGGTGTATGAATTACAGAGCACAATGGAGACCAATGGATTTGGCCACCCGCTTTGTAAAACTGATTGTAAATCCCGTAAAGCCATTACAGTGTGTAAAAGGCCACCAGTAAAATATAACATTTACCTTTAACTACATTGTGTTTATTCAATGAAAGGATTACAGTTTACCTTAAGCAACACCCTTAAGGAACACCCAAGACATGGAAGACAAATTGACCTCACAATGTTTTTACACTTACGGAGATCAGTTTACATCTCCATGACTTACGCTTGTAGAGAGCCTATGGCAGCTCAATGCCCCTCAGAAGACATTTATTGATGCTTTAATAATACATCTAACAGTAGAAGATATGGACAAGACATGAAACCTAAATATTCAGTATAAACTTATAGAATTAAATATGTATGCGTACTTAAACACATGAGGCATAACGGTGGGGTGGGGAATATTCTGAATGGTAGGACTATAATCTAATCCAATCTTAAAGGACAATCCCTTCTTATTCCCCATGTTTGGAAAGAAAAAAGCCTATACTTACCTCCTGTGCTAGCCTGGTTCCAGATGTGCCGGTGCTCACGTGAGGTTGTGATGTCACACAAGCCCCACACTTAATCACCACCAGGTTCTCCCTCCCGCCTTCAGACATATGAGCAATCAACATCAAGCCAACCACAGCTCTCACTTCCTGTTGATTACTCAGACATCTTAAGGTGGGAGAGAGAAGGCGGCGGTGATTGGGTGTGGGGCTTGCGTGATGTCACAATCTCACATGCAGGGGCGGAACTACACTGGTGCAGCTGGTGCATCTGCACCAGGGCCCCGACCGGCTGGGGGCCCCTTCAAGCCTGGAGGGGGGCCCCCAGCTGACCCCCGCAAGCCGCCGTCAAAGGAGAGGAGGGTCAGGCAAGGGAAGCAGAGAGCATCCTGCTTCCCCTGCCTGATCCCGCCCCTCCTCTTCTCTGCTCCTCTGGCCCCTAGCATACATCCGGCGCGGCTCCCAGGTAGGAGAGCATCGCGCCTGCGGCTCCCTAGCACCCACCCCCCCCCCCCCTTCCCGGGCCGCGCCGACAACCAGTAGCCCTGCCCCCCCCGGTCCTCTCCTGCACCAGGGCCCCCGGGGGTGACGGTCCACCCCTGCTCACATGAGTCCTGGAAATGTGAGTGCTGGCACTGCTGAGGCCAGACCATGGGAGGTGAGTATAAGCTTTTGTATTTAAATCGGGTTAAACACAGGGAATGAGAAGGGGTTGTCCTAGTAATGGATAACCCCTTTAAATGGTGCACATATTTAAAGAAGCTGTTGAGTCTAATACGGCAATAGGTGGAGTTTTAGAAGACAGGTGCAGCATGAGGCAAACCTTGCAGTCATGTAAAGCAGGATGGAATGAGATAGGAGTAGATAAAAATATGAATTGTAGTTTGGCATATAGAAAACACATACATGATACTGATATATGTAAATTAAAAGAATGGCAGCAGGTCTATAAGGCATGCGTCAGTAAGCGGAGGAGTTTAATCTATATCAGTATTTTTCTACCGCAGTCCTCAGTTACTCCTACTTATTACATTGCCCTTTCATCCGCAGTGACTGATTACAGTTACTAATCAGATAGCTTTGATACTTCATTCTACTTTGACTTTCTTCTGACAGTTTTTAATATTGTTTCCAAAATGAGCAGTTTCCATTTTTACACAATCAGCCCATCTCACCGCTATTGCACAACATTTGTTCTTGTTATACAAGACTTCCCTAAAATGTACAGACACTAGAAAGGGAGACTGAAAGACTTAAATACAATAATCCAATATATATATATATATACTGTATATATATGCAAATATATACACACACATATATATATGGTATATATATATGCATGTATATATACAGTATGTGTGTATATATACACGTAGAGCAAAAAGGTATAAACTCTATGTGAATATATACATCAGCATGGTATGTGGCCATGGGTACAAGGTGGCCACCACATATGTGACCATATACCAGTGCGTCTGCTCCATACATACGCTCCATACGAGGCCATGCCCACTAGTAGGGTTCTGGCTGGAAATATGCACATCGATATGTATAATTGTGGTTTGTTCCCTTATCGAGTGACTGCAGAATTATCATTTTAGACTGGACAACCCCTTTAAGGACAACAACACAATAAAGGGTTTGTATCAAGTATGGAAGTTATCCCGGGTACAAAGGATTAAAGACCTTTCAGCCATCAAGAAGATAGAAATAGCAGAAATAGCCACCTGAGTGGTGCAACCTGAGGAAGCCATGTCTGTTATCATCTCCTGACCAATGCTCTACTCTCATCCATGCTGCATCAACCCAAAAGTTCACACTTTTACAGGTACAAAGGCACTATAGATCCAACACTTTTATTTTTATAGTAGAAACTCTTTGAGACTAACCCAAAATTGCTTTAAAAACTGATATTCTAGAGGGGCTGGTCATCTCAATGAAGATGCCGAGGAGGCGTACAACAGACGGTGCTACTGATCACCCGGTCCAGGTCTGGGCGGTCTGCTCAGAAGGGTGGTGGTTTGGAGATGATAAAATGTATATAATTGTGATCTGCCTTCTGATATATCCTTGCACTGAATGCAATCTTTCTGCTCTCTGTCATGTCATATTTGCAATACACAGAAGGGAAATAAGCGGTGACACTTCACATGATCATCAATGATAATGGTCACTATGGAAACTGTAACACAGCTTCAGCTCCATTTACATTATACCCAGATTCCATTCATGACTGCACGACACACTGAAGGCTAACAATGGGCGTATGCCCCTGTAAATATAACGTTATTCACATAACATGTATACATGACCACAGAGCATGTGCATATAATAAAGAGACCAGGAATATATCCAATCCAATACTATGATCTCCAACTAGAGCATTATCCTTATTATAAACTCCAGCTATAGTTAGTGATTACATAAGATCTGCTAAAGCTTCTGCATTGCAGGTAGTTCCAGATCAACCCGGATTTACTTTAAGGTTTAGGAAAGGAATAACGTAAGAAAATAAAACAAAACAAAGACACAAAGCTTGGAATAAATATATTATTATATTTAATGGCCTGTTCTTCCTTGTATAGAAAGCTAACATTTAGCCAACTGGGCGTCGTCCTCAAAAGATGCTCAGAAAGAAGAGCTGAGGATCACGCCCACTTGGCTAAAGAGGTTAAATTGCCATAGAGGGAAATGGCTGTAAGATCTCAGGAAGAGAGAGGTGCAGTACTAAAAGAAAAACAAGGTCAGATTCAGGAGAACAGTGGAATTTACAACATTTAAAAAAGATACTTAAGTACGACAAGTGACAGATCCTTTTTAAGAAAACAGATCAAGTGAACCAAGGTTAGTTCAACATAGAACCAACAGTAGGAGATCCAGACATTGTGGTTGTAATACTAGGAGCGGACATATCCTTGGTGCTACCTGTCTAGCCGCACAGGAGCCCTGCAGGTAAAGGGGCCCATCTCTACCATCAAAGCAGGTAGAGTTATGCATTATGATGAGCTATTGAACTGCAAAGGCCCATATACTGTTCCTATTTCTGTCTGTTCCCATAAGCGTGTAATACCGTGGCTAAAATATGTCTATACTAAGCCCATGCGACAGATGACTTACTAATAAAATTTGCAGAACCTAGTAACATAAGCGCAGTTTTGCTTCCCCATTCTTTAGTTATTTTCTCTCTTCCTTTATTTTCACAGTTTAGTAAAATCTTCAGTCATTATCTTACAAAGTACAGGAGCGTACGGCATAGCTGAGCTGGAATGTTGACTTCTGGCTATGTTGCTCTTTGTGAAACCTGCTAGGCAAAACTTTGTTCTTTTTATGCAAAAGATTAAAGGAGAAAAATTAGAAAGGATGATGCGTGACACCCCATACTGGAAGTGTGTTAGATCCTTTGTTGTGGAGCAGTCGGGGGGTTGTGTCCATTAAGGACAGATCAGATGTATAGAAACATGTGCTTATATGTATATGTGAACATACATTGCCACCATAGGCAGATTTTAATGAGGTCAATCTGGGCTACCACCCGGGGCCCTGATTTGTCTTATTCCACCCCTGAGCGCCGCCATTATATGGCAATAAATGAACATGACTTCCTTCCAAAAAACAACACCACACCTGTTCCTAGGGTTTGTCTGATACTATCATTTATCTCCATTAAAGCGAACAGGTCTGAGCCACAATACCACACATAAGGAGCACAGAAGTCTCATTAATTTTGAAAGACTGCAGTAATATTATTCTGTTCTGTCACAATCCCTTCATATAGGGGGATAGCAGGCATGTCATTAAAGTGGTATTCTCAAATTTGGAAGCTGTCCACTATCAATGGGACAGTAGATCCTGATTACTGGGACCTCCACTGGGCCCAAGAAATAGGGTTATGAAGAGCTTTGAGTGTACGGAGTGGTGGTCGATCACTGCACCAGAGCACAGCGCTTGGCTGATCTTCATCTCTCCCATCAGAATTAATGAAGCCGTGTTTAAAATTGTTCACCAGGCGGAACTTTCAAAGTTGAGAATACTCTTTTAAAAGTGCTTTCACATCAGCGGTATTGCAATTTTGCGATAGATCCGGCAGATGTCACCGCACCCGCTGAATCTACCGCGTAGCGGCCGACTTGCGGCACCGATCTGGCAAGCCCCATTCATTCTCTATGGAGCTTGCGGTCGGGTGCGGCAAGTGCGGTATTGCCGAATCAGGCACCTGCGGTGCTTGCGGCAGTGCAAAACAACGCTGCTAGAATGTGTTTTTTTTGTGCTGCCGCAAGTGCCGGATCTGCTGGATTCAGCAATACCACACTTGCTGCACCCGACCGCAAGCCCCACAGAGAATGAATGGGGCTTGCCAGATCAATGCCGCAAGTCGGCCGTTACGCGGTAGAACCGGCAGGTGCGGAGACATCTGCCGGATCTACCGCAAAATTGCAATACCGCTGATGTGAAAGCACCCCAACATCAATTTCACCACAATTTAACCCCTTCTATCCCTTAATCTGGAGAAACCTGATAGGAGTCACAGCATAATAAACCTCTTGTCACCGCAGTCCGGGCACTTGTGTATCAGAACGACGTTATTCCAACCAAATCGAAATGTTTAAATTTTATGGTTGACTCTAGTGCATTTACCCAAAACTAATTCCAGGAGCTTCACTTATCTCTTTAGTTCTTGACCCAGGTTACCATTATTAAAAGGACTATATAAGCAGAATATTGCTATGAATATGAACAACACAATGTCATATTAATGAATTCGTCTGTAAAATCCGCCTCTGTTTTCTATCACGGCACGTCACAGAAGGTGAACATCAGTACAATATGTTGCAGGGATTATATTCGCTTTAGGTAATCAGGTCCTAGTGTGTTCTTAAGCCCGGATGACAGTTTTCTGTACAGGCCTCCTCACTGCACCAGGTTCATTAATAGAGCGCCAGCTGTCGCGGAGCGCCATGATTGCTCGGTGAGCGGCTTTATTGGACGTCATCACACATTCCCATGATGTGCCGTGTCTACACACAGGTACACAATCTGACAGTGATGCCTCTCTGGTGGGAAATTTGAGATTTGACACAACTTTTGTTAATTTTCATCACCATGGAGATTAGTTTCTTGTAAATCGTCTATTTTTTGTGTTTTTCATCTTTTCCTAATTGTCTCCCTGGTATTTTCCTTTACAGACTTAGATTGGAGTCACAACATCCATTATTACGCTTGCTTTTTTAACTATTACATGATTTTCAGAATAATGCAGCTACTCCTTTTCTATAAAAAATGATAGGAGTAGAATTTGTGAATTGTCTGTTGCCATAGCAACCATATGTTGCTGCATTCCGTGCACCACTCCGCTGTTCATGGTACTTGGTGCAACCCTCCATATGGTTGTAAAATATTAAGAAAATCAAAGCAACCAATCACAGAACAGCTTTTATTTTCCAGCAGCAGAATACAAAATGAAAGTTTCTTTGTGGTTGGTTGCTATGGACAATAAGGACAGTTTTACACTTAAACAGGTTTGCAAATATATAGAGCATTTCTATAACAATGTGACAGTTATTTTCATGACTGGGAGCTGTTCTGATGCTAAGGACCCCCCCACCACCACGCTAATATTAATGACCTACCTTAAGGTACCTTTACACGCCGCCACGGCAGGCTGGATACATCCTGCTACTTCACGTGCACGAGCACGCTCAAACGGTTACAAACGGTCAACGCACCCTCTTTACACGCCGCCACAAGGTGCGCTACGCCACGCTACATCTATAGCTAGCTACATCGCCGGGTGTCTCAAGTAGCCAGCTGTAGCTCATTTACACACCGCTATAACCAGCTACTATGGGCGGACCTGGTGCAGCAGGGCCAGCACATAGGCGTGCCACAATTGTGGATTACGAGCCGTCCGTACGCTGATAGGACGAAGCAATAACATTCTGATTGGGCAGGCAACGCAGGAGGCTGAGTAATACAGCACGCTCGAGCGATTGTGTAGTGTGACTCGTCAGCTCCTTAAATATGCCTCCCTATGCAGCGACTACCAATCGTCATGCAGCAGCTTCCACCAATGATCGCACATGGGGCGTGGTAACACGGAGCCAGGGTCACGCCTTAGCTACATTGCAGGCTGTCCCGAGTTCCCTTCCGTTGCTTCTTTACACGCCGATACAGCTCGCTACCATCGGCGATGTAGCCATCAGTTTTCGAGCAGAGCTAGGAAACAGATGTATCTGTTGCCGGCTGTAGCGTCACGTCTTCAGACGCCGCTACGACGGGCTACATTGGCGCTACAAGCTACATTTGTAGCCTGTAGCGGGATGTATCCAGCCTGCCGTGGCGGCGTGTAAAGGTACCTTTAAAGATAGGTTATCAAAACAATGTGAATGGACCACCCCTTCAGAAGGGGTTGTCTGGGATTAAAAAATTATATCAGATAGACAGGGTGGACAGTGCTGTGAGCAGACCCTTCTTATTTCAACAACAATAGAATATCCAGTACAGATCAGATGGACATTGTGGACAGCAGTGTGAGCAGCCTCTTCTTACATCAACATGCCTAGTAAGTCCAGTATAGATCAGATAGACAAAGTGGACAGCAGTATGAGCAGCCTCTTCTTACCTCAGCACTCCTAATATATACAGTATGAGATAAGCTAGATAGGGTGTACAGCAGTGTGGACAGCCTCTTCTTACCTCAGCACTCCTGATATATACAGTATGAGATAACCTAGATAGGGTGTACAGCAGTGTGGGCAGCCTCTTCTTACATCAGCACCTCTGGTATATCCAGTATTAGATATGATAAACAAAGTGAAAAATGGTATGAGCAACCTCTTCTTATGTTAGCTCCCCAGGTATATCCACTATTAGATCAGATAGACAAGGTGGACAGCAGTGTGAGCAGCCTCTTCTTAAATCGGCACCCCAAGTATATCCAGTATTGGATCAGATAGAGTAGTGTGAGCAGCCTCTTCTTATGTCAGCTCCCCAGGTATATCCAGTATTAGATCAGATAGACAAGGTGCACAGCAGTGTGAGCAGCCTCTTCTTACATCGGTTCCCCATGTACATTCAGTATTAGATCAGATAGAGTAGTGTGAGCTGCCTCTTCTTATGTCAGCACTCCAGGTATATCCATTATTAGATCAGATAGATACTTAGTATTTTTGGAGGTATAATCCACTTTTGATGTGTGACAGTTTTTGCAAAGTGTAAGATTGTATCAGAAATATGTAGCCATGATTATGATGTTTAGTACACAGCCAACACGGAAAGCAGGAGCAGTATACACTGTATTATTATGTGTGTTCCTGTGCAATGTAAATAATAAAGCGTCTCACTTTCGTAGGGTTAAGTGTCAATTTAACATTCCCTTCTGTTCTCTCTAATAAGTATTCATAATGAATGAGACGTCTCTGCTGTAACGAGGCACTTTGTACAATGTGCAGTAGAACTTTTACAGAATAAAAACTGACATTCAATCAGATTAAAAGCAGCTTGTAGAAAGATGATCCCCAGCCTCGTGCTGACGCCAAATTGTTGCCTTCACTGTCAGTAGATCTTATTACTTCATTAGAGCCGCACTAGGTGATCACTGAGTGACTGACCGAATAAGACCTTCATGTTTCCTTCAGCGGCACACCAACAATTCTACCCATTCTGTACACTTAATGCAAGAGCAAGACAATTGGGAAAAAACACTAAAACCTGATCCACCCACCATCTCATGCTCTGCCCTCCACCACCTACTGTCTCCACACCTGTCCCTTATAGACTGTGAGCCCACGTGGACAGGGTCCTCTGCCCTACTGTACCTTTACGACTTGATTGTCGTCATTTTATGTTCTTGTCCTTATTTGCCCTTCCACATGTAAAGCGCCATGGAATCTAATGGCACTATATAAATATAGAATAATAATAATAATAATAATAATAAGAAGAAGAAACACAGGAAAAATGAACATCAATATATCGTCATGTCTGAGGGCTAGGGACATAAATTGAAGCTTGTGGACTCCAATGTGAAATCTCCAAAAGGGCCCCCAACTGCCTTAATTAGTATTGGTCTTCTCATATGAGATAATGGCGTTACACGCTATGATGTCCCAGCGATCCGACCAACGATCAGATCGCTGGGACATCGCTAGCTGATCGGTATCTGATCGCTAGTGAGCTGTCACACAGGCAGACCCACCAGTGACTAGTGGACCAGTCACCAGGGACATTGTAGAAAAGAATAAAATATTCTTCACACGATGTCTAGCTCCCGCTGCCAGGCTGCGGTAAGTAGGAGCAGGCTGGAAACACGGTAAACAGCAGGTATCTAAACAGTGTGCAGCACCTAGTTACCCGATGTATACCCTGGTTTCCAGCCTTCTCCGCTTACAGGCTGGTATCCAAGGTACACAATGGGTAACTAGGGGCAGCGCTGTCCCTAGTTACCCACTGATCGTTCATCGTTGGTACCTGTCACACACAGCGAGATCGCTACGAGGTCTCTGCAACATCACAAAAACAGTGACGTTGCAACAATATCATTAGCAATATCGTTGTGTGTAACGGGCCCTTAAAGGGACCTGTTAGACCTTCATAGGCTCCAAGGCTTGGGTGCAACTTCAGCTTTCCATGCACATACTGATAGTTGATTGGTCAATCCCTGACATGGGTGTCTCCTGCCTCTGATGACATCATGTAACGAAGGAAAAAAGTATCAGTCATGTTAGGGCCCTTTCACATCAGCGTTTTTTTCAAATCGCGGCAGATGCGGTGAAAAAAACGCATCTTCCGCGATTACCGCATACCGGCTGCACTTGCGGCGCGGTTGCGGTAAACGCCATACAATGTATAGGCGGACTTGCGGCAGGTGCGGCAAGTGCGGTTTTGACACTTGCGGCAGGTGCGGCCGCGAAAAAAAACGCAGCTGACAGCATTTTATTTCGCGGCCGCACCTGCCGCAAGTCCGCCTATACATTGTATGGCGTTTACCGCAATCGCGCCGCAACCGTGCCGCAAGTGCAGCCGGTATGCGGTATTCGCGGCAGATGCGGTTTTTTCACCGCATCTGCCGCGATTTGAAAAAAACGCTGATGTGAAAGGGCCCTTAGAGCTCCACTCTTGTATTTGTTTTTTAGTTTGTTGAATCACTAATGTCTAGTCCCTGCCAATGGTACAATACTTACTAGCCACCATCTTCCTAGTGCCGCTCCACTTCCGTTACATCATCTTATGACTGTAACTCTTGATTGGCCAGAAGTCACAGCTATCGGTCACAAGCTCTCAATGTAAATCTCTAATAGCCTCATTCTGGCTCTCATAGACTTACATTGAGAAGAGACTTCCGGTCCAACCAGCAAACAATGGAGCGATTCGGCTAGTCACAACAAGACCGGAGCGGCACCAAGAACAGGAGAAGATGACGACTGGTAAGTACCGTATTTTTCGCATTATAAGACGCACTTTTGTTCCCCAAACTTTTGGGGGAAAGTGGGGGGTGCGTCTTATAATGCGAAAGAATACATATGTGGTGGGGGGGGGGCTGTGGAGCGGTGTCCGAGGGCTCTCAGGAGGCTGTAGGAGGCTGCAGCAGTGGCCCCGTGGTCACGTGGGGCCGCTCATTATCTCCTGTAATATGCACTGCTTCCCGCTGTCAATCACCAGCGGGAGCAGCCCATATTACAGGAGCGGGACCGCAGCCCAGCAGCTGCGGTCCCGTGTGGATAGTCAGTGCTTTCCACGCAATGAAAGCGTGGAAAGCACTGACTATCCCTGGGAGCACGATCATACTCACCGCTCTCCTCGCTCGCTGCTGTCACCGCCATCCCCGTTGTCTTTGTGATGTCATCACCTGCGCGCTGCTCACAGTACCCGGATGCCGCCACAGCACAGAGAGCGGGGATAGCGCGGACGGCGAGGGAGCGAGGAGAGGGGTGAGTATGATATGGTTTATTATTTTAAACGTGTGCCAGCCCTGCATGGGGGACAGTGTGCCAGCCCTGCATGGGGGACAGTGTGCCAGCCCTGCATGGGGGACAGTGTGCCAGCCCTGCATGGGGGACAGTGTGCCAGCCCTGCATGGGGGACAGTGTGCCAGCCCTGCATGGGGGACAGTGTGCCAGCCCTGCATGGGGGACAGTGTGCTAGCCCTGCATGGGGGACAGTGTGCCAGCCCTGCATGGGGGACAGTGTGCCAGCCCTGCATGGGGGACAGTGTGCCAGCCCTGCATGGGGGACAGTGTGCTAGCCCTGCATGGGGGACAGTGTGCCAGCCCTGCATGGGGGACAGTGTGCCAGCCCTGCATGGGGGACAGTGTGCCAGCCCTGCATGGGGGACAGTGTGCCAGCCCTGCATGGGGGACAGTGTGCCAGCCCTGCATGGGGGACAGTGTGCCAGCCCTGCGTGGGGGACAGTGTGCCAGCCTTACGTGGGGGACAGTGTGCCAGCCTTACGTGGGGGACAGTGTGCCAGCCTTACATGGGGACAGTGTGCCAAAATGAAGGCTATGTGGGGGATCTATATACCAGGTTATATATATAAAGACGGACACTGGCATTATGAGGTGAACCCCATTTAACATTAAAAATTATTTTTTCCTCTTTTCCTTCATCAAATGTGGGGGTGCGTCTTATAATCCGGTGCGTCTTATAAAGCGAAAAATACGGTATTTTACTACAGGCAGGAAACATATAGTAGTGATACCACTCGGGTGGTATATTAAAAAAAATGCCGCAACAGCATCTCTGCACCATTCACACCCACCTGAACTGAGCCTACTTGTGTACAAGGATTAGGAGAGGTAGAAAAAGAATAGAATTCAGTAATCTAAATCACGTAATTTGACAATATAAGTACAAGATTGAGACCATCCACGAGACATTGCTACATAAAGCTACTACACTTTCACAACAGTGTCACAACTATTAGAGAGACTACAGCAGGTGACGCAAGGAGAAGAGGCTTATGTTCCAAAATATTACCCCAATTTTAATTATTGAAGTGACAATGACAAACACAAAACACAAGACAATCATTTCCACTGTTTGTGTATACTTGCGGCGGGATCTCACTGCACGTCTACAAGTCAGAAACCAGAGCGATCTGCCTCGTCCAGGTCAATGGAAGATGTGATCTTGTTTCGTAACATATGGTGACAGTAAACATCGGCCGATTCTCAGATCTATAGCTGCTTTATTCCAGACTTCTGAAAGTAGCTAAAGAGTACAGGACCCAGACTAATTTAATATCCACCACCGATATAGAACAAAAGTGCTGACATTACAGAACATGCGCAAGAAATGGTATAACATTCATGAGAAATAACCAGAATAACCTGGAAGATTTTCAAAGATCTACAGATTATGGGGAAATATTTGCTCCCTCAGGGTCCCACAGTCAGGATCACCACCGATCACAAGAATGGGGGTCCTGTGTTCTCTGGTTAAGTGAAGTACCTGAGTAAGCACTAGAGTACAGCGCGCGGGTATCTTCTGGTCTATACACCGATTATTGGGTAACAAAGACATGAATCTACTCCTCTCAAACAGAGTTCAAATAGGGTTTCCAAACAATGGAATCCCCATTTATCACAACAGATTATATATTTGGGCTCAACCCTTTAAGGGCTTATGCACACAACCATAATAAGACCCAATGCAGCTTCCAACTAGTGCGGACCCAAATACTAAAGCTACAGAGGTGCACGAGACCCTACAACCCTCTGTATGCAGCCAGGGGGTGGGGGGGTGCCAGAAGTCGTATGAATGTAACAGAAGCAATATATTGTGGTATAGAAGATAGACCGATCTTAAAATAGTTTTTTTCCCCAAATCTACAGTTTTCTCTCTATTATTTCATTCTTCCTTCTTTGTATTGTATAGCTCCCCATGGTCAGGTGGCTGTAGTCTGAGCATCTGTCCATCTCTTCCCTCATTCACACTGTTGTCACTGATGCAAGGTAAGGTTATAATACTGAAGAAGGACCACCCCGATAGGTACACCTTGTCACGATGGGATGGCTTTTACACTTTTTGATCAAACATTGTTAACCAAGTACCCTATGTCATTTAAATGTACTAATATAATTTACTTGTTTACTTTATTATGGGGTATATGCAGTGCTTTTTTTGTGCGGTATGTGCCAGTACGGCGTACCGGAAAATCTGAAGAGCGCTGAAGGCCGCCGCCGGCGGTAATCATGGGGCAGGCAGGGGTGCAGGGTGGATCTCAGGCGGTGGTGGATCTGAGGTGGCTCAGGCGCACTATATGCAGGGGGGCGGCAGTGTGGCCGGGGGCGGAGCTATATGGGGGACTGCTGTTTGCCGCCACCCACTGCATGCTACCCGCTGCTTGGTGCCTCAAAGGTAATCCGTGCACAGGATCTCCGGCCGCTCCGACAGCCCCCGGCTCCTCAATCTCGGGCGCCGGCTGATAGAACCCCGCCCCCCTCGCTCCTCAACTCAACGCCGGCTGATAGCATCCCCACCCCCGTACCAGCAAATATTTTTTTTGCAAAAAAAGCACTGGGTATATGCTCCTTTTGGGTTTTTCTTTTGGGCTTTGTATGTGAAATGGCCATGTTGTGACCGTGATCCTATTACATATGTACCAACATATGCTCCAGCTCATATTTTAATTCTTCTTTGTACTAAGTAATATCTACTACTAACCTCTGTCAACCTCAGATCTGGACCCAATTTTCTTGCGTTTTGCTTTAATACTATGATATCCTAGGTGCGTTGATATTCTTTTCTGTAAGAACCATCCCTATAAGAGACCACCGTTTACTGTAATTTTGGATAGTCATTTCAGATAGGTTTTATTGTATTTCTACTAGAGAAGGTGCAGATGAATTTGAAGGACCTAATTCATTGGATATATGAGAACCGCGTCCATTGGACAGAAGCCCTGTGAGGCAGTTTTACCTCGAGACATCCATATATACTTTTTGGATTAGCCGGCCAGACACACAGTCAAATGTGGACGTCAATGCAACAGTGACATCAATCCAGACCTGCGAATCAAAAGATGGAGTACGGGGGATGCCATTAAGAAAGAGATTGTTGCAGAGCTCTCATCTATTGGCCACAAATTACAGATATAATCACTGGACTGAGTCCTACGAATCGACTTGCACCATCTAAATGTCTACATCATACATGGCGAATCATCACATTGCATGTTTGACAGGAAGACCATAAAAGCTCCTGAGATGGCCACATCATTGGCTGCTTGATGTTTAGCGGTCTCGACGATCTGATGTGGTAAACTGAAGGCTGTGAGACATCATTTTCTGTAATTTTATTCTGGGCTGATAAGATAATTACAATAAAACCAGTAAATTGAGCCAATAGCAAGTAAGCCTTAAAGGGGTTGTTTTACTACTTGTTGGACAACCTCTTCTCATTCTACATGTTTGGGCCTATTAAAATAAAAAAGCCTTTCACCCCTTCCCATGATCTGATGTTCCAGAGGTGCTGGCACTCACATTTCCAGGCTCACGTAAGGTTGTGACATCATGCAAGTACCCGTGTCCAATCACCACCGGCTTATATCTTCCCGCCATCGGACGTATGAGTAAGCTCTTACTTTCTGTTGATCACTCATATGTGAGAGAGGCTGGCGGTAATTGGGTGCAGGGCTCGGGTGATGTCACAACCTCACGTGAGCCCCGGGATGTGAGTATAAGCTTTATTTTAATAGGGCCAAACATGTGGAATGAGAAGGGGTTGTCCAAGTAGTGGAAGAAAACAGGTCAAATCTTGAAAGCCACCATGAAAGAAAGGGTCAAAGCTTGAAAGGCAACCTGAACCACAATGAAAGGCTCAAGAGACACCAAGCCCTGCAATCTCCATTATTCTAGTTACCTCTTGTACCAAATCAGATAGAACCATAGCTATCAGCATACAAGCTGCATAAAGTACATGGCAACATCTCAAGTATTGTGAAAAATATCTTTGGCAAATGCTGAAATCTCTGCATTGTCTGTGCTCCACATCCGCAAGTTGTTTTACTATCTAACGAACAAGTCTTCATTGAAAGTCTAAGGACAAAGACAATTTTATTACAGATATGTGAGAACTATTAGATTTCATCAGCTATCGCACAACAGACTCTTTATGGACGTCTGCAATGAAAAATGGGATGCAGCTTTATGGCCGATTCCAACACTATTATATAACAGTACCTTATTATGAGCGCTGCTTCCTCGTCTGTGTGATTAACCATTTCAAGGCTAAACTTTGACGTCAGTCACAGGGTTAAAGCAATCTGGTGATGTTGAATGCTGCTTTGCCTCTATATTCCAGCTAGCACAAAGCCCCGGAGGAGATTTGCACATTTTAATCATTAATCTCTGCACGTCCCTACACAGGGTCCTCTCTCTCTCTCTTTTCTTCCCACATGAGACATGCATGTGATGGCCGCACTCTCGGCCTAGGGAAACCTCTCCCAGATCTGACTGCTGTCTATACACGCATGTATGTACAGTATGTGTGCTGAGGACAGATGATTCATCCGGGACATGGAAGAAAATGGTTCTAAGAATATGGATTTACATCACATAGTCAATAAAATGGCAGAAAAACATTTAATTCTCTCTGTCACTGGGTGGTAGATAGAAGATGGATCTATGTAAATTATTGTATTTAGGTCACATATAGAAATCCATTGCAAACATACAGTCCATGGCCCAAAAACATGAGCCTGTGCAATGAAATGAGAGTTATTCCTGATCTGGATAGCCTGGATGTTTAACATATCTTAACCATATGACTAAACTGCAATAAAAGCCCCATGCAGAGGAGTAACCTGAAGCTCCTGGGCCCCAATGCAAAGTCTTACAAGGTGCCATGTATTATACTGGTGTTTTGCTATGTGACCTTTGGGCTTCTGAGACACCAGGGCTCTTGCTACCTCCATAATCTTCTCTATATAATGGAATTGTGGATATTTAAATTCACTATAGTTTTCCAGACATCTTGTCCACACAGTCTTTGCTTTTTTACGACCACAAGCTATCATTAATGGCTGTTTTTAAAGGGGTCTTCCAAGGATCACATTATTGATGGTCTTTCTGACTTGACACCCGTTGCCTGTTAAAGAGACCTGTGAACTCCCAATATATGAAAATATTTTGTTTCTAGATGTTGTTAAATGTTGGGTTGTCTTTCCTTTTCTTCTGGGTCCTTCCATTTAAAGATATGACAGGTCATCATGGAAACATTGACCAAGAAGACAGGGTCATCATGGAGACATTAACTAAGAAGACAGGTCCTCATGGAGACATTAACTAAGAAGACAGGGTCATCATGGAGACATTAACTAGAAGACAGGGTCATCATTGAGACATTGACCAAGAAGACAGGGTCATCATTGAGACATTAACTAAGAAGACAGGGTCATCATTGAGATATTAACTAAGAAGACAGGGTCATCATTGAGACATTGACCAAGAAGACAGGGTCATCATGGAGACACTGACCAAGAAGACAGGGTCATCATTGAGACATTAACTAAGAAGACAGAGTCATCATTGAAACATTAATAGAAGACAGGGTCATCATGGAGACATTAACTAAGAAGACAGGGTCATCATTGAGATATTAACTAAGAAGACAGGGTCATCATGGAGACATTGACCAAGAAGACAGGGTCATCATGGAGACATTAACTAAGAAGACAGGGTCATCATTGAGATATTAACTAAGAAGACAGGATCATCATGGAGACATTGACAAGAAGACAGGGTCATCATGGACACACTGACCAAGAAGACAGGGTCATCATGGAGACATTGACCAAGAAGACAGGGTCATCATGGAGACATTGACCAAGAAGGCGGGTCATCATGGAGACATTGACCAAGAAGACAGGGTCATCATGGAGACATTGACAAGAAGACAGGGTCATCATGGAGACATTGACCAAGAAGACAGGGTCTCATTGAGATATTAACTAAGAAGACAGGGTCATCATTGAGACATTGACCAAGAAGACAGGGTCTCATTGCATTTAAGAAGACAGTCACATTGAAACTAAGAAGACAGGGTCATCATGAGACATACTAGAAGACGGGTCATCATGAGACTTAATAAGAAGACAGGGTCATCATGGAGACATTAACTAAGAAGACAGGGTCATCATGAGATATTAACTAAGAAGACAGGGTCATCATTGGAGACATTGACAAGAAGACAGGTCATCATGGAGACATTACAAGAAGACGGCATCATGAGACATAAGAGACAGGGTCATCATTGAGATATTAACTAAGAAGACAGGGTCATCATGGAGACATTGACCAAGAAGACAGGGTCATCATGGAGACATGACCAAGAAGACAGGGTCATCATGGAGACATTGACCAAGAAGACAGGGTCATCAGGGATTGCAGAAGACAGGTCATCTGGAGACATTGACCAAGAAGACAGGGTCATCATGGAGACATTGACCAAGAAGACAGGGTCATCATGGAGACATTGACCAAGAAGACAGGGTCATCATGGAGACATTGACCAAGAAGACAGGGTCATCATGGAGACATTGACAAGAAGGACAGGGTAT
This sequence comes from Allobates femoralis, assembly GCA_033576535.1. Taxonomy (NCBI): domain Eukaryota; kingdom Metazoa; phylum Chordata; class Amphibia; order Anura; family Aromobatidae; genus Allobates; species Allobates femoralis. The sequence continues at coordinate 78,041,678 of JARQOC010000006.1, read as the reverse complement.
CATGGAGACATTGACCAAGAAGACAGGGTCATCATGGAGACATTGACAAGAAGACAGGGTCATCATGGAGACATTGACCAAGAAGACAGGGTCATCATGGACACATTGACCAAGAAGACAGGGTCATCATGGAACATTGACCAAGAAGACAGGGTCATCATGGAGACATTGACAAGAAGACAGGGTCATCATGGAGACATTGACCAAGAAGACAGGGTCATATGGAACATTGACCAAAAGACAGGGTCATCATGGAGACATTGACCAAGAAGACAGGGTCATCATGGAGACATTGACCAAGAAGACAGGGTCATCATGGAGACATTGACCAAGAAGACAGGGTCATCATGGAGACATTGACCAAGAAGACAGGGTCATCATGGAGACATTGACCAAGAAGACAGGGTCATCATGGAGACATTGACCAAGAAGACAGGGTCATCATGGAGACATTGACCAAGAAGACAGGGTCATCATGGAACATTGACAAGAAGACAGGGTCATATGGAACATTGACCAAGAAGACAGGGTCATATGGAACATTGACCAAAAGACAGGTCATCATGGAAATTGAACCAAGAAGACAATCATGGCAATTGCAGAAAGGTCTATAAAAGAAGCAAAGATGAGTGTTCCCAGCGATAGACGAAACACAAAAAAATGTCAAAACACCAGGATTTTTTTTTGACAAATTTATGGCAAGTATGGCAAGTGATTGGTCCTTTTTTAAAAGGCTCACAGCCTCTTCCATATTTACATTGCTTTGTGTATCTACATTTACTACCTGTTGTGCTAGGTATCATAACGTGTTTCCAATGAAGTAGTGAAAGGGATGATGCTGCTATTACGTAGCTGGCTTGCAGGTAGACATTGCAAGTCAAACACAAGGAGATTGTAGCATTCTCATGAGCATCACAAACAGCTGATTGACGAAGGAGTGTGCCCCACTGACTGGATATTGATGGCCTGACCTAATATCATGAAACCTACTATAAACTATCAACACCCCCTTAATAAATGTTGGATGGCCTTACATTATTAGGGGAAATCAAGAAGGATAGTCTCTAATGTGGTTATTTCTATTCGGAGTACAGGTCCAAAGCAGGGAGCTGGAATACCTCCTTTTACTCTTACAAAGTATATATTAGGAGATAGTTGCAATTGTGTAATGATATATTCTGAATACTTGGCAAATGGTTGTGTGTATAGTGTTCGTTTATAGTGAACTACATCATTTACCAATGAATTGACCACAGAATGCCTCAAAATGACCCTCCAACCCTACCAAAATACTGAATACAAGTCACTAATATTGCTAGAGCTCTTCTAAAACTGACCCAAGAACAACCAAAGCATACATAAGCAGCACGGTTCATTTATAAAGTATTATTACATTGTGGATAGAGGTAAAATATAATTTTTAGTATTACAAAACCATAATATTATATTTAAAGTGAAAATGGATTCTGTTCAACTAGATTATTGCTTAATGTTATGTTCTTACCACTCATGGAAAAAAAGGCACAAAATGACTATCTGACTTCCAGAAATAAGATGACTTCTCATTTTCTTTAAAATTTTCCAGGAAAACTCAAGATACATAGAAACATACACACACAAAACAAAATTTAATACATACATCATAGCTATATAGCGATGGGGAGCTGAGAGGACCATGGGACACAACTAATGGGTGAAAACTATATACACAAGGCTCCTGCTCCACTTTTCGAACACGTCTCAGTATTGGAAAAAGTTTACACAGTCATCCTCCAGGCCTTATATTTTAATACTGGCCCACACGGACTAATACAATAGGCTGGTGCCCCACTGGATGTCAGGGCAATAGATAAATTGGGCATGTTGACTTTCAATGCTCATAGAGGAGAGAAGATGTCCCCAGGAGAGGCTGAAGAATGGAGTACTCACCTTTCCCCATGGGAAAACACATGTCTGCTCAGTCATACATATCAGGGAGTCGAGATGTTTAAGTGCTTTATGGCAGCTTTCTATGGTGGATCTTTAACTTTTCCCCCATTGTGATTATCTGAAGGTTTCAGCAGATAAACTTCCACAATATTATATTATTATATTTGACTATATCCATTTTGCATGTATATTGTGCTTTGACCTGAAAGTGGAACTTGCAGATGAGTAATAATGGCTTCCGGTTATTTCGTTTTAACTGTTTATTTGCCAAATACAGTGCAAAATCATCACACAGAACATGCATAATTGCCTATCAAATGGTCAGGGCCTGGCCCCAGCAAACCATACTGTCCTAATATACATCAATCTACTCAGAGATGGAATTATTTGCACAGAAATCATGATCTATTCTATGCACCAATTAATTACATAATTAAAGATGAATTAAATGTACTCTAAATTACTGAAAAAATATTTAAAAAATGCTGTAAAATTGTAAAAAATTAATAAACGTGATTCCATATAAAAGTCAGTATTATTATTTTTCTTTTAGATTATGTATTTCTTATATAGCACCAATATATTCCGCAGCATTTTACAGATATTATGAGACACCCTGAATTTAGAAGACACATTTTTAGTATATCATCCACCTTGGATTGTGCAATGACCAAAGGAAAATTACTTTTTATCAAAAATGCTCATTACAGTAGATAGTAAATGCTTCTATATGTTCTACACATGTTTGACTACTGGGAAAAATCAATTATTTAAGGCACTTAATGGTGACATGCAGCAATACAGGCAGAGCAGGGACAGGCACATACATGACCCAGGTAACAGAATACTGTAATAATGTGCAACAAAGGACATAAGAAGGAACAATGTATCCTGCAATAATATATCCTGCATCAATATATCCTTCAATGAAATATCCTGCAATAATGTATCCTGCAACAATGTATCCTGCAATAATATATCCTGCAATAATGTATCCTTGCAATAATATATCCAGCAACAATGTATCCTCAATATGTATCCTGCACATGATAGCCTGATCAATGTACCTGCAATAATATATCCTGCAACAATGTATGTTGCAAAAACTTATCATGCAACAATGTATCTTGCAACAATGTATCCTGTATGCCATTCCCTGCCCAGCTGTACAGAACAGGGGAGCCCTCACCTTTCCCATACACACATCATACACTGACAGGCAGTGATGTCCTCCCCAGTAGCTCCATGCAGTCAGTGCTTACCATACAGTGTGCTCCTGGTGACCTGTCCTCCCATAGTAGATGGATGAGGGTCTGCTGTCACATCACAGTGCAGGGCAGGGTCTGCTGACACACACAGCCTGGCTCATGGTGCACATGTACATACATCCAGCTGAGGGATCACTAGTAATACAGGCAGCGATGCTCCTTGGAGCTGACACCACTAGAGCCTCCTCTCCAGCAGCAATGTCAGGGAGATTTACATAAGAAGGAGGGACTGAGCTGCCTGAAATAGAGAGCCCAGGATCAGGGGAGGCAAGGGATCCCCCTGTCTGTGCTCCTGCCCTGCAATATATCAGAGGAATACAATATCTGCAGAGCTGGGGCTGCTACAGAGCCTGTATAATTATACAGGTATATACATGCTGCTACAGAGCCTGTAATATTATACAGGTATATATTGCTGCTACAGAGCCTGTGATAATTATACAGGTATATACTGTGCTGCTACAGAGCCTGTAATATTATACAGGTATATACTGTGCTGCTACAGAGCCTGTATAATTATACAGGTATATACTGTGCTGCTACAGAGCCTGTCATAATTATACAGGTATATAATGTGCTGCTACAGAGCCTGTCATAATTATACAGGTATATAATGTGCTGTTACAGAGCCTGTGATAATTATACAGGTATATATGTGCTGCTACAGAGCCTGTCATAATTATACAGGTATATAATGTGCTGCTACAGAGCCTGTCATAATTATACAGGTATATACAGTGCTGCTACAGAGCCTGTCATAATTATACAGGTATATATGTGCTGCTACAGAGCCTGTATAATTTATACAGGTATATAATGTGCTGCTACAGAGCCTGTAATAATTATACAGGTATATAAGTGCTGCTACAGAGCCTGTATATATTATACAGGTATATACTGTGCTGCTACAGAGCCTGTCATAATTATACAGGTATATAATGTGCTGCTACAGAGCCTGTCATAATTATACAGGTATATACGTGCTGCTACAGAGCCTGTGATAATTATACAGGTATATACTGTGCTGCTACAGAGCCTGTGATAATTATACAGGTATATAATGTGCTGCTACAGAGCCTGTATAATTATACAGGTATATAATGTGCTGCTACAGAGCCTGTCATAATTATACAGGTATATAATGTGCTGCTACAGAGCTGCACTATAATACAAGGTTATACTGTGCTGCTACATGAGTGTATTATACAGGTATATACTGTGCTGCTACAGAGCCTGTCATAATTATACAGGTATATACTGTGCTGCTACAGAGCCTGTCATAATTATACAGGTATATATGTGCTGCTACAGAGCCTGTAATGATTATACAGGTATATAAGTGCTGCTACAGAGCCTGTCATAATTATACAGGTATATACTGTGCTGCTACAGAGCCTGTCATAATTATACAGGTATATACTGTGCTGCTACAGAGCCTGTTAATTATACAGGTATATAATGTGCTGCTACAGAGCCTGTCATAATTATACAGGTATATAATGTGCTGCTACAGAGCCTGTCATAATTATACAGGTATATAATGTGCTGCTACAGAGCCTGTCATAATTATACAGGTATATACTGTGCTGCTACAGAGCCTGTCATAATTATACAGGTATATACTGTGCTGCTACAGAGCCTGTCATAATTATACAGGTATATACAGTGCTGCTACAGAGCCTGTAATGATTATACAGGTATATACAGTGCTGCTACAGAGCCTGTAATGATTATACAGGTATATACAGTGCTGCTACAGAGCCTGTAATGATTATACAGGTATATACTGTGCTGCTACAGAGCCTGTCATAATTATACAGGTATATACTGTGCTGCTATAGTGTCTGTAATACAGGTATATAGTATACTGCTATAGTGTCTGTAATACAGGTATATACTGTGATGCTATAGTGCACTATAATACAGGTGTATACTGTGCTGCTATAGTGTCTGTAATATAGGTATATTCTGTGCTGCTATAGTGTCTGTAATACAGGTATATACTGTGCTGCTATAGTGCACTATAATACAGGTATATACTGTGCTGCTATAGTGTCTGAAGTACAGGTATACAGTTGGGGCCAAAAGTATTGACACCCCTGCAATTCTGTCAGATAATACTCAGTTTCTTCCTGAAAATGATTGCAATCACAAATTCTTTGATATTATTATCTTCATTTAATTTGTCTTCAATGAAAAAACACAAAAAGAATGAAGCAAAAAGCAAAACATTAATCATTTCACACAAAACTCCAAAAATGGGCCAGACAAAAGTATTGATACCCCTGCAATTCTGTCAGATAATCCTCAGTTTCTTCCTGAAAATGATTGCAATCACAAATTCTTTGGTATTATTATCTTCATTTAATTTGTCTTCAATGAAAAAAACACAAAAATAATTATCCTAAAGCCAAATTGGATATAATTCCACACGAAACATAAAAAAGGGGGTGGACAAAAGTATTGGCACTGTTAGAAAAATCATGTGATGCTTCTCTAATTTGTGTAATTCACAGCACCTGTAACTTACCTGTGGCACCTAACAGGTATTGGCAATAACTAAATCACACTTGCAGCCAGTTGACATGAATTAAAGTTGACTCAACCTCTGTCCTGTGTCCTTGTGTGTACCACATTGAGCATGGAGAAAAGAAAGAAGACCAAAGAACTGTCTGAGGACTTGAGAAACCAAATTGTGAGGAAGCATGAGCAATCTCAAGGCTACAAGTCCATCTCCAAAGACCTGAATGTTCCTGTGTCTACTGTGCGCAGTGTCATCAAGAAGTTTAAAGCCCATGGCACTGTGGCTAACCTCCCTAGATGTGGATGGAAAAGAATAATTGACGAGAGCTTTCAATGCAAGATTGTGCGGATGGTGGATAAAGAACCTCGACTAACATCCAAACAAGTTCAAGCTGCCCTGCAGTCCAAGGGTACAACAGTGTAAACCCGTACTATCCGTCGGCGTCTGAATGAAAAGGGACTGTATGGTAGGATACCCAGGAAGACCCCACTTCTTACCCCGAGACATAGAAAAGCCAGGCTGGAGTTTGCCAAAACTTACCTGAGAAAGCCTAAAATGTTTTGGAAGAATGTTCTCTGGTCAGATGAGACAAAAGTAGAGCTTTTTGGGCAAAGGCATCAACATAAAGTTTACAGGAGAAAAAAAGAGGCATTCAAAGAAAAGAGCACAGTCCCTACAGTCAAACATAGCGGAGGTTCCCTGATGTTTTGGGGTTGCTTTGCTGCCTGTGGCACTGAACTGCTTGACCGTGTGCATGGCATTATGAACAAATTTTGCAGCATAATGCAGGGCCCAGTGTGAGAAAGCTGGGTCTCCCTCAGAGGTCATGGGTCTTCCAGCAGGAAAATGACCCAAAACACACTTCAAAAAGCACTAGAAAATGGTTTGAGAGAAAGCACTGGAGACTTCTAAGGTGGCCAGCAATGAGTCCAGACCTAAATCCCATAGAACACCTGTGGAGAGATCTAAAAATGGCAGTTTGGAGAAGTCACCCTTCAAATATCAGGGACCTGGAGCAGTTTGTCAAAGAAAAATGGTCTAAAATTCCAGCAGAGCATTGTAAGAAACTCATTGATGGTTACCGGAAGCGGTTGATCGCAGTTATTTTGGCTAAAGGTTGTGCAACCAAGTGTTAGGCTGAGGGTGCCAATACTTTTGTCCGGCCCATTTTTTGAGTTTTGTGTGAAATTATCAATGTTTTGCTTTTTGCTTCAGTCTCTTTTGTGTTTTTTCATTGAAGACAAATTAAATGAAGATAATAATACCAAAGAATTTGTGCTTGCAATCATTTTCAGGAAGAAACTGAGTATTATCTGACAGAATCTGCAGGGGTGTTAATACTTTTGGCCACTATATATATATATATATATATATATATATATATATATATATATATATATATATATATACTGTACTCTACTGCTATAGTGTACTGAAATATGAAATTACCGTGCTGCAATATTCTATATTGCCCTGTAATCAATTGTAGGTGTAGACTCTTACATTGCTGTCATGTTCTGTTTAATGTACTATACTACTATATGCATGGAAGGGTGTATAATGCTATAATGTACAAGGTCTAACACCAGTGCATTGTTGCACTCATACTGTACAATATGTTTCTTCAGTGGTAAGATAGATAGATAGATAGATAGATAGATAGATAGATAGATAGATAGATAGATAGATAGATAGATAGATAGATTAGATAGATAATTTCATGGTCCATGACAGTACATACATATATATAGAATATATATGCTATTTATGTATAGTGAATTTATGTACTATATTGTTATGTATACAGTAGTATCTAACTTACCAGGCTCCCCTTACGGTGAGCACGTAATGCTGCCGTACATGTCACAATGTACATATGGTATCATGCAGTCAAAAAACCCAACCTTTTAATACCCTATAAGTGAATCATAGTTCTTTTTTTAAGGCCGGCTTCACACCACGTTTTTTTCGGGTCCGGGGCTGTCCGGTGTGAACGGATGCCTATGGTGACGGATGCTTATGGTGCTGGATGGGGCCGGATGCCACCCGGTTTTGTCCCTGTCTGGCAGCATGAGGCTACGTTCAATTTTTGTCCAGGACAAAAAAAAATTACAGCTTGCAGGATTTTTATGTCCCGGGCAAAAATCTGACAAAATCGGATCCTGCTAGCATCTCCTGGATCTGGTGCAGATTAGCACCCCCTGACATGGGAGTCTGTGGGCGCCAGATATGCCAGACGCCGGGTGCTGAAGTTCACCTGGAGCAATGCCGGCTGAAATTTCAGAACCCTGCTGAAATTTCTAGTTCCCCACTAGACGCGATTTTCAAATTTCAGGACTTTGGACAGCTGTAACAGTCGCACACTGCCTATTCTGGCAGAAAACAGGACTGGAGGGCATAGTAACACGCCGGTTCTGTTCTGTCCGGAGCTGTCAGGCTGTGTCTGGTGCACCCAGCAAAACACAGGACACAGCCTAACAGCAGCAAACCAAGGTGTGAAGCCGGCCTAAGAATTGTTAAACTTCATTCAACTAATATTTACTTACTACAACTATTAGTCCAATATATATATATTTCCAACATTATATATATATATATATATTTCCAAAGTGTTGAAGGAAAAAAGCAGACGGCACTCACTGGGTAGATTGTAAGTTCTTTTATTCGTGCAGCCCTGCACACATTGATGCGGGTAGATCACAGCGGGGAGAGGGAGTGGGGAGTCGGCAGACGATGGCTCACCGATTTACCGCTTCAACGGGTCCATAGATGTATATATATATATCAGTATTGCAGTTGTATACAGTGATAATCACTCCAGTGCTTTGGAAACATAAAGCATCCGAACTCTGAACCCAAACAGGTCTGCTCAACACCGGAGAGTTCGGCAACCCAGACCGAACCGAACCTTAAAAAGCCAGAGATGCCCCATATATATCAGATAGTTTACTGGTCCTGCTGAAATCAGATGGTTCAGCTAACTTATATCTGATGTGTATGGGGGCATTAACAACTGACTGTGAACCTTTTCTATCTTTTTGTCTTCTTTTCCTTCATTGTGCAAGGCAATGAGCTCTTCTATTAAGTTTTTGGATCTTCTTTAACAATCCAAGACTTTTAGTAAAGTGGAGGTCATTTCCCATGAGGATCGGGCAAGGATTCTTCAGGAACATTCCCAGAAGCTGTTGTCTGGCTATGCAACAGGTCATAACAGCCAAAGTGTGCTCTACTCAATACTTAAGATAATTGTCATGAAAGGGGTCAAATAATGTTAAGACTCAAGTAGTAAGTAAAACAGATATTTTGTGCTGAGTTTGGAGACACCTCTTCATAAATTAGTTGTGTGGAGCTGTTATTGTTCTTATTTGACTGCTTTATTACAAACAGTAGAAAGTTTGCATGTTTTCCTGATACACCTGATTGCAGTAGGGTGAATAATGTGATTAAAACTTTATTTATGAACTCTTTATAGCAACAAGAAGCCTATATGTGGCGCCCCACTGGTCAGTGCGCCACAGTAGGGGTACTGCACCCATAACGGAGTGTGCAGTATTCCTGTCATTGGGGAGTGTAAAGTTAACCTGAGGCTCTTATCCCAGCATCCCTACACCTAACATAGGGGACCAATTGGCCACCCGTTACCAGGGTAACCGGTCCCGGGGGGAGGAGCATTAGGGTAGAAGGAGCGGGAAAAGCACACAGACAGATCTAGTGTAGTCTGAGGGATGAAGCAAGGAACAAGTCCTAGAGGGACACCACAGGGAGGGCACCCAAAAAGGAGCGGTGACCCAGACGGAAGGAGGAGACCCAGTGCCGGACCTTATCCATGGTCTGAGGGAATCCTGGTCCAGAACGTGGTACTGGCTCCAAGTCACGGTGCAGGCGAGTCTTACTCTGAGCCGTCAGTACAGGTGGGTCGCAGGTTTGCTCAGCAGCCCCGACCTCGTACAGAACATGCAGCCCCACTTGGAGCACTAAATCGGGTTGAGCCCCTTAGAGAAGAAGGGTAATCTCATAGCACCCAATGGGCCTGGTAGATAAGTGGGTTGTGCAGGACAGCGCAAGGATAGTGAGGAGGCACAAGAAAGACAGCAAGGGACAATGAAAGTAACTGAAGGAACACTCTGGGAGCCTCAAAGAGACTTTATCTTCTCCAGTGACTACCCGGCTACCTACCCACTAAAGACTTAAAGACTGTGTAACTGTAACCTGAGTACCATCTTAACCCGTGACAAGTAAACACCCATGCCGAGGAAGTACAACTCAAGTGTCTCATTTCCACTAGGCTGCAGAGCAGCTACGCTGACTATATCCAGCACTGTGACAACAAGGGCTTCCCGAACCTGCCCCAGGGACCCTGCTCCCCCTGCAGGGAGCATTAACAACTGGCTGCAATACCATCGTCCCGATGGACTGACAGCGGCGCTGGTGAGATCACCAGAAACTGCAGGTGGCGTCACAAGACTTTTATCATTTAACCCATTATTCAGCTGACCACCAGGGCTATGGGCCTGGGCACCAGCCACCGAGACTGCACCCCCATATCAATGCCCGGGTAACGAGTTCCCATAGACCCCTGGGCAGGTCATATACATGATGACTCCTCTAGTTTACAGATAGCAGCACATGCAATTAACAAGGGGAATGAAGGAAAATGGGTTCTCTACCCACTACTTAGTGGGCGTAGATGATGGCACCAGCTCTCCTTCATGTGGGAATAGATCACTAAATAGGTATGACTGCTGACTAATTTTACAGTATTATCAGAGTACCCAGTGCACTTCATTAACTTTGTTTATTCAGTGTTGGATTTTTCCAACCTTACATACAGTTTACTGAAATGACTTCTCCGTATCACTACAACATAACCGCCCCAAGCTACTTATTCACCAGACATCCTGTTTGATCCTTCTCACCGCATTATCACTGGAAAGAGACCTTTCTTGAAAAGCAAATAACACTTGATCAACTTTCTATGACGTGCGGCGATGAATGAACAAACCTGTAGAACCAGGACATATAAGATAGATGAAGTATTCTCACCGGGGCTAAGGGAACAGGTATATCGGACAAGGAATATTCTACTGGGTCAATTCAGGATTGGGTAACCGTCTGTCAAGCAAGTCTGCCAGATTTACGGCCATTCTTTACCCAGATTGATGGAAATATCCTCAATGCCCATATGCCCAGTTGTGATGGACTCAGTCACATATTGTAATAATATTTAATTATTCATTTATATAGCACTACATGCATCAATAACACTGTCCCTATTGAGGCTCACAGTCTATCAGTATGTCTTTGAAATGTGGGAGGAGCAATAACCCAAAACATCGAATCTACAAATTGAGATTTTGGTTTGCCTTTATCCTAAGTCATTTGGTAAGGCTGTTAAAAGGTCCATATTTACTTTTAGGATTGTTCTTTCCAATAGGTGGTACTAGAGTTCGAGTCCTCTTTGAAGGGGTAGTTTGCATATTTAATTTCCCAGAGGAGCATGCAAGGCATTTAAAGGGATATTCCCATCTCCAAGATCCTATCCCAATATGTAGTAGGTATAATAATAATACTAGCAAATCCCTCCAATCAGACATGTAATATAGTTTTCCTGATATCGCCTGATGTTCGTCATGTACAGCACATTGCAGGATCTTAGATATCCATAATTACGGCCACAAGCAACTAACTGACTTTCCCTATATGCGTGGCCATAACCATGGATATCTAAGGTCCTTCAGTGCTCATGAGGAAAAGGCATAGCTTATCAGGAGAACCATACTACATTTCTAATTAGAGGTATTTGCTAATATTATTATTATTACACCTACTACACATTGGGATAGGATCTTGGAGATAGGAATACCCCTTTAAGTCTCCTCATAATGACATGTCAGACCTGGCATGTTGTCACTCTCTATAAGGAGAAACTTTATCCTTTAGATCTCCATTTCTAAAAAGGGACAGAGAATCGAAATTACAAAATGGATGTGTGACCAGAGCCTAAGGCCAGCTTCACACCAAGGTTTGTTCCTGTCTGTGGGGACCTAGTTTTTTGCAGGACCACACGGACACGAACGGATGTGTAACTCCTGATACCATTTTTGTGTTCTGATTCAGGATTTTGAGGGAGCCGAGCCTGCAAAGTGCAGGCAAGTATGTCAGGGCTGTACTTTTGTTTTCGCAGTGTATGTACATACACTGCGAAAGCGAAATAAAAGAAGGCAATGGTATTAAAGATAAATAAATACTCACCTCTCCGCAGAATGTCCCAGGATGCAAGGTGTCCACGTCCGATCACTGCAGGACCTGAATCAGCTGACCGGGCGGCAACCTGATCAGCTGATGCGTCATCTGACAGCATCAGCTGATCGGTTTAAGTTACCACCGATCAGTTCTGGCAGGTGGTTTAATCCGATTAGCTGATGCTGTCAGGTGACAAATCAGCTGATGGGGTTGCCGCCTGGTCAGCTGATTCAGGTCCTTGCAGTGATCAGACGTCTACCTGGGACATCAACTAAAAAGAAAGAAACAGGTAGGTATTGCTGTCAAGTCTTCTTTTTATTCCGCCACCTAACGTGCACCCCAACTAAGGGTAATTACAAGAACCCGATTTTAACCATAGGGTGCAGTGAATCAGTTCTATCAATTCTATATCGTCTTCCTGGACAGTCTGCGGATAAGTACTTTTTTTTTTTTTAATACCATTGCTTTCTTTTATTTTGCTTTAGCAGTGTATGTAGATACACTGCTAAAGCGTAACTACCACATCACACGGGAACAGAGCAGTGCAGCAGTGTTCTGATCATGCTCAGCACACTAAAACTGGGTCCGGGAAGCGATCCTGTTGTTTCCCGGATCCGGCACTATAGCCTCCCATGTTAAGTGCTCCAGACTGCACCGGATTTGTTTCTGTCCATAAACAGTGCAGTCTACGATTTTGGGGCCAGAAAAAAACAGGACAGAAACGAATTCCGGACTGAATTCCCTAAAACAGATGGCAATTTATGACCAATCCAGCACCATAGGGATACATGGGAGGTAAAAACAGATCCTGTACTGTCCTTTTCAAAACGGACAGAACAGGATGCCAAAAAACGCAGTGTGAAGCCAGCCGAAGACAAATTTAACTATACAACAGCTTGACTTATGTCACTTAATCATTCAATATTTTAGTAATTAGGCTTGTCAATGTTTCCAATATGTATCAGCTTTGAGAATGTACTGTTGCCTATCAGGGTATATGTCGTGTATCGCAGGAGGAGGCAGCTATATCAGGGCATTGTGCTCTGAGGCATTGCCAAGTGACATACGCCACGTCATATAGTTATAACCTGAAATTGATTGTTGTGCTGCATCAGTTGGGAAAAGAGGAAGTCGGATTGAGGAACTCCATAATGACTGTGTACAGACTGTAGATAGCGGCGGCTCTCCTGCCCCGGACACATGTCATGTGTTTATGGTCAGATTTTTACAATGTTTCCACAATACTGTGTAAAAGGAGAGCAGACTTTGTTCCAGCAATAAAGTAACACTATGGATGTATGTACTTATAATATAGACTGTTCCTAGGAGACAACTGGAGGCTTTTGGACATTTCCCAGTACTAATTATGACTGATCCTGGTAATTGATTAACTTGAATCTTACTATCAGGTACAACCAATGTGTATGATGAACGAGTCAGGACCCACAGGATAAAGTATTAATGTATAAGCGTATAATTCCTCGGACTGGGCCTGAGGTATACATATACTATATATAAATGGCACGTTGTCATGGAAAAGCTTGAAATCAACCTCCAGCAAGCACCGCCATTCAATTTGCTAAACCAAAGACATTTAATACATTTGTCCCTTTAAGCTAAACTCCATAAAAAAAGACCTTCAGAAGTTTTAAAAGAAAAGAATTGCAGTTTTGCACCATTTTTTGCATCCCTTAGCATCCTCATTTTTCAGGATCTGGGGTTGTGTGATGGCTTATTTTTTGTGCCTTTAACTGACATTTCTGATGATACCATTTTTGGGTAGATTTGTTGTTTTGATTGCCTATTATGGCATTTTATTGCAATGTTGTGGCATTGCATTTTTTTTATAGTTGTATTTTCAATGGGGTAAAAATGTGAACTTTTTCATATTTTTTAAAAACTTTTATTTATTTCTTCTTTATTTTACACTGGCCCCTAGAGGGCAACAGTGTGCACACTGCGATCACATGTCCTGTGTACTGATGAGCTGCAGCCCTTCAGTACACAGGGAAAGTGATCACTGTCTGTAGATACCGGCCCTCGCCAGGCATCCATAGGAAGTGAATCAGGACTGCTTCCGGGGTATCTCAGGACCCCGGGCTGTCCATGTAATAGATCAAGGTCCCGTAATCACAGATCTGATCGCCGCTGTTAGCTACACATCTCAGCTGATGAGATCATCTGCAGGGGATGATGCAAGCTCACAGCGTAAGCTCACATCAAAGGGTTGCACATGTGCGTCATAGGTCGTGAAGTGATTAATAGCTGCTGAATATGAATAGAACACAGGTGACAAGTGGGAAAGAAAAATCATCCCACTTTTGTGGATGAAAATCGGACTACTCTTTTATACGGTCGTGTGAGATCCTGCAGAGATCCGATGGCAAAAAAGTTCTGCAAACACAAACACAACTTTTTTGTCCATTTTTAAATATCTGATTTAAGCTCGATTCGTTTTTTTAAACATTTGTGTGTCTGGAAAATGGATCCATTCACAGATGGCTAATAGTTAGCCAATAGCCATCTGTTTCTCTTTGTGGAAGATGTGTTTTTTGGTTACTGGATAAGTTACCAATGAAAGATGAATAGCAATCAGTTAACAGATCTGTTTTTCATAGACTCCAATGTTAAAACAGATCCAGCAAAAATCTATTTTTTCCAAACAGACAAAAAAAGCTTTGTTTGGCCAACTTTTTTACCAAAGGATTGCTGCTGGATACGTTCTAATGAACGATTAGTGGACATGTAAACTGAGCCCTATAAGAAATGAGCTGTATCTTTCACTACACACTAGAGTGCAGGTGTTCTCCCCAACCCATAAATGTGCACTATGTGTGGCATCTTTATGTTATCTCTATACCTGATCTATGGATTCTGTTTGATTTCCTTTCTGAGAAGTAGTTATCAGTGTACAGTTGACAGGTGCATTGCAGGTGGTTTAGTGATCATTCACACCTGGGTGGGCCATTGTCTGTTCAGCAATCTGCAGCACAATGTCTGTCTATGTAAATTATGTTGGTCTGTTCACACAGTAATTATATGGTGGACTATCCATTACAAAGGCCAAATAGTCTATCCTGCAGAAATCAGCAGGACATCATTGGGGAATTAGTGAAGCAGGTCACCAGCCACACACCAGATATGAGTAAAGGCCGGGCTACACGTAGCGATATCGGTAACGATATCGCTGCAATGTCACTGGGTTTGTGACGTTGCAGCAACCTCGCCAGCGAAGTCGCTGCGTTTGACATGCCGCAGCAACCAGAGATGGGCTCGCTGATCGCTGGTCCCTGCAGAATGGCCAGGACCATTTTTTGATTGCTGGTCTCCCACTACCCCGCATGCATCGGCATATATGACAGGGGCAATGACCAATGATCCCCATGCTGTGCCCGAGACACCCAACAGATCCCTGCGACCGTCGGGTGTCGGCACATCGCTGGGGAATCGCTGGTAAGTCTGCCTGTGTTGCATCTCACCAGCAATCACATACCAATGTTCCAGCAATCCCAGTCCGGTCGGATAGTTGATCGGGTCGCTGGAGCATTGGTATGTGTAATGCTGCTTTCACACTGCGTATTTCTTGGATCCGTGACTGTCCATTGGGCCATGGATCGGATTTGGTATAATTGCCATCCGATTTTGCCGGGTCCAATTTGTGTCCGATTTTTTTGCTGTACCCAAAATCGGAGACTGCTCCGATTTTGGGCATAGTGGACCAAATCAGACTGAATTGGCCGAATTGGATCCGACCCGATCCGCAGCTGTTAACATGGGGGCCCATGGAGCATGGGTCCGAGGAAACAGCTGATTGTTCCTTGGACCCGATTTTAGTGCACTAACACTGCTCCTTACCATCGAATTTCACTTCTGCAATGTATATACATATAAGAAAAGAAGTGATGATCCAGCTCCCGATGAATAATGCTCAAATAAAGATTTATTTATCTGTCAAAATTTCCAGTTGTCAATACAGGCTTGAAAAAGGACCTTGGTCCTAAACATGTCGTCTTGCGATGCTCCCTGTATATTAAATATCCATGTACTATGAGCACTAACACCGCCTGTGTTGACAACTGGAAATTTTGAAAGATAAATAAATCTTTATTTGAGCATTATTCATCGGGGGCTGGATCATCACTTCTTTTCTCACATTTCCACGTGCGCTGCCAGGATGCAGGTCCTTGCATACCGAACATTCGAGGGGTGAGCTGATTGCCTTTAACTTTATTAATGTATATACATATATTGTGGAAGTGAAATTTAGTAAAAGCAAGGGTTAAAAAGAAAAAAATTATATTCTCACCTTTCCAGCGAACCCCCGATGCCTCCAGCAAGCTCCGGATGCTTAGAGGACCTGCGGTTACGTCACAACCCGATCAGCTGATCGGGTCCAATGACTGGTTACCGCGGTAACTGCGGTCATGTGACCCGATGACGCTGCCGGGTTGTGATGTAACTGACTCACCGTAGCCGGGGGTACACGTAGCGGGCGTTGCTTCTCCTCTGTCACGGAACCGCGCCTGCGGTAGTGTAGGCCCGGTGGTCCAGATCAATAGGGGAATGGCGGAACAGTAGGGGTGATTTGTCTTCGTGACGCCACCTGCGGGTGTTCTGGTAACCTTACCAGCGCTGTTCGGGTCTCCGGGGGATGGTAAACAGCGAGATGGAACGCTCCCCACAGGATGAGCGGGAATCCCCGGAGCCGGGAGCTGCGCAAGATGTTGTGAGGCAGCTGCGGGATGCTGCGCGCTGAATCCAGGAATAATGCACAACCACACCAAGTCTCTTTTAGGTACCTTTACTGGTTGGTAGTCAGGTACACTCGGACCGGGATAGTGAAGTTGGCACTTATGGAGTTTCACAGCAAGCAGTGTTAGGCTTCCTTTCTCTACTTCTGGTGCTAAGGTCGGGTGGATGTGGAATCCTTCCGGACCGGGCAGTTTGTTCAATGGAACAGATTTCACCTGGTTGTCAGCACTGAGGGCACTGTAAAAGGGTGATGATAATTCTACCTTCTTCCCTGGGCTCTCTCTGGTAGGTGCGGCAGGTGAACAGGGGGCTAGACTCCCTGTGTAGTATGCTGGTTCTCTGTGATGGCTTTGTAGCTTCCACAGCTTCGGTTCCAGTAACCGGATGATTTGGAAAGAGTTGGATTAACTCTGTATTCCTGAGAGGTGATCTCCTTCTTCCTATTATCCCAATTGCAGGGATCTCCACTGGCTAACAGGCTAGCAGGGCCTAGTGTGTTCCTCATAGGGTGTAGGTTTCACACAGGCAGGCAGCTCTTGTAGCGTCTACCACACTCTGAAGTTTCTCCCTCCAAGACTCTTTTTATAGGGGGAACTGGCTCAAGTGACCAGTGGTAGCTCCCCCTAGAGGCTCGGGGTGAAACCAGGTGTTCTAAGTGTTGTTTGTGTTGTGGTTTTGCTGTGCTGTTACTTACTCCATTGTACCTAAGGATTTCTGTGGTGCCCAACAGGTGCCAGGGTGCCACATTCCCCCTTAGTTAACCTCAGTTCTCCCGGCTGAGCAAAAAGTCATTTTTACAACTTAACACTAAGCATTTTATAAACATTCAATTTACAAGTCTTAAAGAAAACACAAAAATCACTGAAAAGGAAGTGAAAAATGTGGAAAAAGGTGAAAAGCAGTCCGTACGGCACTAGTCCATCTGCCGCAGGCTGGAAAAAGGTAAAGTTAGTGGTCACACAAGTCCTGTGACAATTGTTCAAAGTTTGTGAAAAGGAAAAAGGTAAAGTCCAGGGATACATGGTAAACTTTATACATTCCCTACGGGTGTCTCTGCTTGGGAGGCCGGTACTAACCTTCTATACCTTACCAGGCGCTTTCT
This sequence comes from Allobates femoralis, assembly GCA_033576535.1. Classification (NCBI taxonomy): domain Eukaryota; kingdom Metazoa; phylum Chordata; class Amphibia; order Anura; family Aromobatidae; genus Allobates; species Allobates femoralis. The sequence continues at coordinate 78,023,860 of JARQOC010000006.1, read as the reverse complement.
GTCCCCAACTTAGTATACTTGGGACATAGCCCAGTTCCTCCACCCTTCTGTACACTACTTTTTACAGGTTTTTGAAAACTGGTTAATATTTACAACACTTACAGGTTACATTTTCCACTACATTTTAAACCCATTCTCCAAGCTTGTGTGGGGGTTGGCCTAATGTACTACGTGTGGATCTGCGTAGTGTGGGTGTTTCCAAAGCTGTTTGTGTAGTGTACGAAGTGGTTGGTACTTCTCTATGTCTGCTTTGTGTAAGACCATAGTAAGTGCGGAGTCTATCAACTGGACTGACCTCTGTAGGTAGTTGATTAGGAATGGCTTCTCTTACTGTGGGACTAGCAGGCTGACCGATTACAGGAATCTCTGGTTCCATGATAACAGGCTGCAATTCTTGCACTTGGACTTCTTCTTGTTGACTTGTGGAATTGGATTTGGCTTTGGCTGATCTTCTGTAGGCTGGTAAAAGTGCATAACTGGTATGAGGAATGCATCACCTATTTGTGGCCAATCAGCTGGTAAGTATCCAATTTCTGTAAGGACTAGATTTTCTTTGGTTTCTTCATCTTGAGTTACAGTAGGGTAACTGGTTGCTTGTGGTATTAACTGTGGCGGACATTTCTTTAAATGATCCCTTGAGACAGTCGCAATAGTATTCCCATTGTCTTTGCTAATAACACAAGTTTTTGAGTTATCAAAGTGTGACGGCATAACGGTGTAGGGTATGGATTCCCAACTGTTATCCAATTTGTTAGTTTTTCTTTTTCTTTTCAGCACTACATCACCTATAGCTAGCGGTTCAGCTGAGGCGTGCTTGTTAAAGTCTTTCTCTTGCTTGGTTCTACTGATTTCAAGGTTCCTTTCAACACTCTCCTGTACTTTCTTGTACTTTTCTTGGCGTTGGCTGACCCAGTCTTCATCAGAAGAGTCTTCTGTGGGTTCAACGGTTCCCATCTGCAAATCAATAGGCAGTTTACCTGGTCTTGCTCTCATCAAGTAAGCAGGTGTGTAATTTGTCGAACTGACAGGTATGTGGTTGTAGATGTCCACGAGATCTGGAAGTTTCTCTGGCCATTGATTTTTCTCTTCAACTGGTAAGGTTTTGAGCATGTCAATGACTATGTGGTTCATCTTCTCACATAAACCGTTCGTCTGAGGATGATAAGGTGTTGTGCGGATTTTCTTACACCCATACAGCCCTAAGAATTCTTGGAAAAGAGCTGATTCGAAGGCTGGCCCTTGGTCAGTTAAGACCTGGTCTGGATACCCATGGGGGCGACAGAAGTAACTCTGGAACGCTTTGGCTGCTACCTCAGCAGTTAAGTCCTTAACTGGAACGACTACCAGGAATCTTGAGTAGTGATCAATGATGGTGAGAGCGTAGGTGTACCCGGTTCGACTTGGGGTAAGCTTCACATGGTCGAGAGCAACTATTTCAAGAGGTTTGGTGGTAACAATTGGTTGCAACGGAGCTTTCTGAGTTAAGTGGTCTTTTCTTCGAAGGTGACATGGTCCACAGTTTTTACACCATTTGTCAATGGAGCCTCGCATCCCGACCCAGTAGAACCGATCCTTCAGGAGTCTCTCCAGCTTCTTCCATCCAAAGTGTCCGGCATCGTCATGGTATGCTTCAAGGATCATTTGGACTTCAGTCTTGGGAACTACAATCTGCCAGATTAGTTCATGGGTTCTCGGATTGAGGTATCTTCTGCATAGTTTACCTTGGTAGACGAACAACCTTCCTTTCTCCTTCCACAGGCGTTTAGCAGTTGGTGAGGCATCAGAGTCCATGTTGGTGTGTTCTTGAGTGATCAGATCCCTTACCAGGCTGACATCTGGGTCGTTGGCTTGAGCCTCCTTCCAGTCATGGTGAGGTAACGGGTTCACGGTCCTCTCTACACGTGTCTGGTTTCTCTGATGACATGTTGCTGTACCGGAACGGTGGAAAGCAGGTAGTTCAATCTCTTCTAGGTCATCTATGTCTTCTCCCTCTTCAGGAAGATGGGGCATTCGGGACAGGGCATCAGCGTTGCCGTTCTTGTGACCTGCCCGGTACTTTACAGTGAAGTCGTAGTTAGCGAGTCTTGCTACCCAACGCTGTTCTAGGGCTCCCAGCTTTGCAGTCTCCAAGTGTGTTAGAGGATTGTTGTCTGTGAAAGCTGTGAACGGGGCGGATGCCAGGTAATGCTTGAAACGCTCTGTGATCGCCCAGACCAGGGCCAGGAACTCCAGCTTGAAGGAGCTGTAGTTTTCCGGGTTCCTTTCGGTGGGACGGAGCTTTCTGCTGGCGTAGGCTATCACCTTTTCCTTGCCCTGCTGACGTTGAGATAGGACTGCTCCTAAACCTTCATTACTTGCGTCAGTGTACAACAGAAACGGTAGATTGTAGTCAGGGTAGGCTAGGATCTCTTCTCCAGTTAAAGCATCCTTTAACGTTTGGAAGGACTTGTCCTGCTCTGGGCCCCAGTGGAACGGGGGTCCCTGATCTTGCCGTTTTTGGATTGACCTACTAAGAGATCTTGCATGGGGGGAGCTATCTTGGTATAGCCTTTGATGAATCGTCGGTAGTACCCGACCAGTCCTAGAAATTGACGTACCTCTTTGTGGTTGATGGGTGCTGGCCAGTCCTTGATGACGGTGACCTTATCCGGATCCGGTGCTACGCCTTCGGCGCTGACCACATGTCCTAGGTATTGGACCTTGGGTTTCAGCAGGTGGAACTTGGACGGTTTCAGTTTCATCCCGTACTTGGACAGTGACTCAAACACTTCACTCAGGTGTTGGAGGTGATCTTCATAGGTCTGAGAGTAGACAATGACATCATCAAGGTATAACAAGACAGTCTCAAAGTTCTTGTGGCCCAAACAACACTCCATAAGTCTCTGAAATGTGCCTGGGGCATTGCACAAACCGAATGGCATACTGTTGAATTCGCATAAGCCCATGGGAGTCGTGAAGGCTGTCTTCTCACGATCCTCCTCTGCAACGGCAACCTGCCAGTACCCACTAGTAAGATCTAATGTGGAGAAGTAGTTGGCAGATTTGAGTGCAGCTAGTGACTCTTCTATGCGTGGTAACGGGTATGCATCCTTGTGTGTGACTTTGTTGATTTGCCTATAATCTACACACATCCTCATACTACCATCTTTCTTTTTGACCAGGACTAGTGGTGCGGCCCAGGGACTACAGCTATCCCTAATGACTCCTGCATTTTTCATGTCCTGAAGCATCTCTTTTGCTTTTTGGTAGTGAGTGGGTGGTATAGGCCTGTACCTTTCTTTGATAGGTGCATGGTTGTTTGTGGGGATATGATGTTGTACCCCTTTAATCCTCCCAAAGTCAAGTGGGTGCTTGCTGAACACTTGCTCATACTCCCGAACCACCCGGTATACTCCATTTTTCTGGTGAGAGGGTGTATTGTCAGTTCCTACACTGAGGTCTTGACACCATTTCTCTAACTGATCTTTGGAGTGAGGGGGTTCATCAGTGACTATTTGGTTTGAGGATTTTACATCAATCACAGCATCATCTTTTACTTGGTACAATTTAGCAACAGTTGCATATCTAGGTAGTCTGACTTCGTCATCACCATAATTCAATATGCGTACGGGGACTCTCCCCTTTCTTACATCAACCAACCCTCTGGCTGTCAAGAGCGTAGGACTACTGTCGGACATTACAGGTTCCACTACAGCTTGGTAGTCCTGCCCTCTGAGGCCTATGGCTGCTCGACACCAGATCATCATTTCACTTCTGGGTGGTACCACAATTGGAATGGGATCTGTGACTCTTACTCTGCCAATCTCACCATTTGACAAGGTTACCTGTTGTTGATACACCAGAGCTCTGATCTGCTTTTGGATAGCCCTCTTTTCTCTGGGTTTACCGGCTTCAGCACTCTGTTGGAGTAAAAACAACACTTCATCGAGACATTTGATCATGACATTGGTACCCAATATGACATATGGGTCCTTGTGGTTAGGCTTATCCTGGACCACTAAGATACCCTGGTTTTTCAACTGCACCCTCCCCACCTTTACTGTAGCTTCCCACTGTCCCTCTATGGTAACCGGAATACCATTAGTGGCTTCAAGGTTCATCTCAGGGTTAGGGGGTTCTAGCTTAACATTGGGCCAGAACTGCTTGTAAAGGGTACTGGGGATGGATGTCACCTGGGATCCAGTGTCTATCAAGGCGGATATAGCGATGCCATCAATGACGATTGGTAAGTATGGACAGTCTCCCACATACTTGTGTTCCCAGCTGGACGTAGGGCCTGGACAGTCTACTCCTGGGGTTGGCCCTTCTCGCCCAGGGGTCGCTTGTTTAAAGGACGGGATTGCAGGTTGCGTCCTCCTAAGTCGTTCTGCTGACTGTTGCGGCGTCTGTCAGGACTGCGGCGGTCTGCAGGTTTTCCTCGCGACGGCTGTGTCTTTCTCCTCATCCAGGGAACGTCATCCGGGCTGTCGGCGAGTTGAATCTTGTCCGATGGCCTTGCATCTGTCTTGGGTCTTCTCCCAGCTTGTAGCTTGGCCACGTCTTTCATCAGCTGCTCGACATTAGCACACAGTTGTTCAAACCGGTCAGGTGTTACAGTCTGTGCACTGGATTGAATCGCAGGGATTGGAGATGCTGCTGCCGGCACGGAAGGGGTGTCAGTGTACTGCTGCTGCTGTGAAGCGGGATCAGGTACTTCAGCGAGTCGTTGTCCCCAGACTGTTAAATCTCTCAAGGTATCAAACTCCGCGCCTGGGTTTTGTATGGACCACCAGCTTGCTTGCTTCCTATCCTCAGATAGTTTAAGGCCCACAATAAATTGTCCAATTAACGCTTTGTTCTCATCTCGAGCACTATCGGGATCGACTTGTTTTAACAGTCTGTATGCTTCTTGCAAGCGCAGTGAATAATCAAGGACAGTTTCTTGTGCCCCTTGGTTACAACGATAGAATGACAGTCTTAATCCAGCCTCGGTATGGCACTCAAAGACCCGGGTTAATCTAGCGAATATCTGCTCCACAGATTCCTGAACTTCTATAGGCCAGCTGCGGCTCTGCAGTTCAGCTGCACCGGTTAACTGTCCCATAATAACTGAAGCTCTTTGCTTACCGGTCATCGGGTACAGGTCCAGGGCTTGGCATATCTTCCGCTGGAAGTTCTCCAAGGTACTGGGTACGCCGCTGTACTTGGGTAACCAGGTCGCACTAGGAACGTAGGGTAGAGACATCGGCATAATCGGAGCGGGTTGTGGTAGCATACCGCCGACTTGTTGCTGTCCATCAAGAGGTATGTTTTGAGGTACCGCTTGGTCTTGCGGGAGTACCGCGTGATCGGGAGCCGGGTTACTCATGGTCGCTCCCCCTTAGTTAAGCGTAGCCTTTCCCTCGGTTGCAAACGGAAGTGTCGGCCTCGCGGTGAGGAGTGAGGCACCACGGGAGTTTCCGGTTCCTGCTGCATACAGGGGAAGTCGTCAGAGCGTGGGGGCGGGGTCAATCTTCGCGCCCTCTGTACAGTCGCGCCCCTTCTTTTCCCGCCTTTTCGCGCAGCAATGGCGGACCAAATGTACAGTTCGATATTTACAGTCAATAAATAGCACACAATACCCGTGATAACGGGCCTGCTCGTATCCTGTTCGTGACGCCAAATTCTGACTCACCGTAGCCGGGGGTACACGTAGCGGGCGTTGCTTCTCCTCTGTCACGGAACCGCGCCTGCGGTAGTGTAGGCCCGGTGGTCCAGATCAATAGGGGAATGGCGGAACAGTAGGGGTGATTTGTCTTCGTGACGCCACCTGCGGGTGTTCTGGTAACCTTACCAGCGCTGTTCGGGTCTCCGGGGGATGGTAAACAGCGAGATGGAACGCTCCCCACAGGATGAGCGGGAATCCCCGGAGCCGGGAGCTGCGCAAGATGTTGTGAGGCAGCTGCGGGATGCTGCGCGCTGAATCCAGGAATAATGCACAACCACACCAAGTCTCTTTTAGGTACCTTTACTGGTTGGTAGTCAGGTACACTCGGACCGGGATAGTGAAGTTGGCACTTATGGAGTTTCACAGCAAGCAGTGTTAGGCTTCCTTTCTCTACTTCTGGTGCTAAGGTCGGGTGGATGTGGAATCCTTCCGGACCGGGCAGTTTGTTCAATGGAACAGATTTCACCTGGTTGTCAGCACTGAGGGCACTGTAAAAGGGTGATGATAATTCTACCTTCTTCCCTGGGCTCTCGCTGGTAGGTGCGGCAGGTGAACAGGGGGCTAGACTCCCTGTGTAGTATGCTGGTTCTCTGTGATGGCTTTGTAGCTTCCACAGCTTCGGTTCCAGTAACCGGATGATTTGGAAAGAGTTGGATTAACTCTGTATTCCTGAGAGGTGATCTCCTTCTTCCTATTATCCCAATTGCAGGGATCTCCACTGGCTAACAGGCTAGCAGGGCCTAGTGTGTTCCTCATAGGGTGGAGGTTTCACACAGGCAGGCAGCTCTTGTAGCGTCTACCACACTCTGAAGTTTCTCCCTCCAAGACTCTTTTTATAGGGGGAACTGGCTCAAGTGACCAGTGGTAGCTCCCCCTAGAGGCTCGGGGTGAAACCAGGTGTTCTAAGTGTTGTTTGTGTTGTGGTTTTGCTGTGCTGTTACTTACTCCATTGTACCTAAGGATTTCTGTGGTGCCCAACAGGTGCCAGGGTGCCACATTACCGCAGGTCCTCTAAGCATCCGGAGCTTGCTGGAGCTGTCGGGGGATCGCTGGAAAGGTGAGAATATATATATATTTTTTTTAACCCTTGCTTTTACTAAATGCCATTTCCGCAATGTATGTACATACATTGCGGTGCCCCGCTGCCTCCTGTCATCTCTTTCTGTGTCCAGATTCGTGATAATCAAGGCCCCGGACACAGAAAATTGTCACCTCCTGTGGTGCCCATTCCTGTCCGTGGTGTCCTACAAAAAGTTAGATCCCACAGACAGGAAAAAATACGCTATGTGAAACCAGCCTAACCTGGCCTTAAGGTATATGAATCCAATAACATGAACCTGTTCAGTGTCTGATGATGAAGTCTGGGACCACTGATATTTGAATTCTTAGGGTATGTGCTCACGATCCAGAGTTGCGGCATCTTGGATGCAGTGCCTCCGAACCTGTGGGACCTGCAGGTGCATGCAGGGTGCCCGTGGGTGCATGCAGGGTGCCCGCAACTGCCCTGAACTCACCATGTGTGGTAGGTTCAGGGCGGTTTCTCCCTGTGTGCAGCCGGTGGTGACTGCTTCCGACTCCACAGCATGAAATTAACCTGCTGTGGAGATGCAGAAGTCCAGCAAACTGCACTGCACCTGAAAAGACGCTTCAGTGGGGAGAAGCACAGTGAAGATAGGATTTCTTAAAATCCCATCCACCATGCTGCTACTGTACAACGCAGCGATTTGGATGCAGTGCAAACACACTGCGTCCAAAACGCTGCAATTCCTTATCGAGAGCACACAGCCTTATGGAAGGGATGTCATCATTTATCAAGAATGTAACAGGACTGGCAACAGCGCCTGGCAAATCTGGTCAAATTCAGGGGTCCACAGGGACCAGGTTTCAACTTGTGACAACCGCTCTATATGTATATACAACAGATACTGAGCGGGCCCAGAAGCCGACACCCGTGTCCAGACTTGGGCAAACGGAACAAGCTCCAATTGCAGAAATTGTAACAACAACCCATTAATCCACATATTATCACTGCCATGGCGTCTGGATGGCCTCCCCAATGCATCTGTGTCAGGGCAGCTGCGAGTGCAGAGGAGCTGGCCGCGGTGCTGAAATTTCAGCCGTGGAGCTCTCCAGGTGCTGAAATTCAGCAGTGGCTGCTTTTAATAGCCGCGCTCTTTCAGCACCAGGCGTCCGGGACTTGGCACGATTTTCTGCTGCGATCCGGCGCCCATTGACTCCTATGCTATTGGCGCCGGATCCGGTTTTGCCCGATTTTTGTAACGGACACATAAAATGCTGCAGACTCCCGTTTTGTGTCCGATGCAAAAATGAGACAAAACCGGATCCTCCCAGAGAAGCCCCAAACTGGATGGCAAATAACAGCCATCCAGCCCCATAGTGATACATGGGGGGCAAATTCGGATCACACCAGACAGCCCCGGACCCGAAAAACAGTGGAGTGAAGCCGACCTTAGAATTGATCCTGCAGAGATCCATTGGGAAAAAAGCTGTGCGACCACATCTTTTTGGTCCATTGCTAAATAACTGATTTTTGCAGGATACATTTTTTTACATTGGAGTCTATGGAGAACGGATTCATTATTGATTGCTATTTGATCTATTTTTCATTCATTTGCATCGGATACATTTTTTGCTTAAAGCATCTGTTACAAATGGAAGATAAATGGCCATTCACCAATGGATCCATTCTCCATAGATTCCAATATTAAAAAAAAAAACATCCTACACAACTTTTTTGCCAACAGATCTTTGCTCGATCTGTTCTAACGAATGATTAGTGGACATGTGAACCCAGCCTTAGGCCCCTTCACACCACGTTTTTTGCCTGTCCTTGTGGATCCTTAATTTGAAGAACAAGATGGACAGGCACAGATTTGTGCAAACGGATGTCACTTATGCTCCAGGATCCTTTTTTCTGACGGATCTGTTTTTTATAGAAAAGCATTAGCAATTGCTACAGACATAGGACATAATGGTAATGTGCAGTCAAGAGAGAGAAAGAGCGGATCTGAGAAATGCTCCTTTCTTTTCCCGGATCCGTCTCCATTGACCCCCATGTTATGCAAAGCCAACTGCGCCGCCGCCGGATTCATTTCTGTCCACTGCGCCAAGAAATGGCGCAATCTCCAATTGTGGGTACAGGAAAAAAACAGGAAACAAACTGATCCCTGACTGAATTGGCATAATTAGATGGCCATATAGGACCAACACATCCCCATAAGGATACATGGGAGGCCAAAACTGATCGCTGCCTATCCATTTCAAAACGGATACACACGAATCCCCAAAAACGTGGTGTGAAACCAGCCTCAGTCACATCATTTACAGTCTGCTCAAATCTCATGGTGGCAAGAGCTGCACAGGCACAGCAGGCTAGGGGATGGTGTCAGCCATGTCAATATAGGCCGGAGAGGTGGCAATTGTGGGGACAAAGGAGAAACCGAGCACTGACCAGCAAAACCCATTGGTCTGGACTGCGCTGCTCATGTGTCCATAAAGGCGGCTTCACACCGGTGTGAACCGGACAGCCCAGGATCCGATTTCGGCCGCATAGTATTCCTATTGGGCCGGATGGCAGCTGTTTGCCATCAGGTTTCCATGTGTCTGGGAGGATTCGGGAGAATTCAGATTTTTGTCCAGGACACAAAATCGCAGCTTGCTGCAATTATCTGTCCGGGGCAAAAATCTGCACAAATTGGATCCTCCTGAATCCTCTCGCATCCAGCACCCCCTAACATGGGAGTCTATGGCGCCGGATCACACCATATCCGGCATAAAATCGGTCCGGCTCCCGGACGCCGTGCGCTGAGGCTCAGCGCCGGCCAGCGCTAAACTTCAGCGCCATGGAGAGCTCCCACTGACATTTCAGGACTGAGGCCAGCTCCTGCTAGCCGCGATTTTTGAAATTTCATCAGGGACAGCTCCTGAAACCTGCGATCTGCCGATTCCGGCAGAGTCCAGGACCCGAGGGATAATTGCCCTCTGGTTATGTTATATCCAGGGTTGTCAGGTTCTTTCCGATGCATCCAGCAAAACACCAGACAGAACCAGATAGATGAAAACCATGGTGTGAAGCCAGTGTGGCGCCCCGCAACGAGTGCGTCACAGGAGGGTATTGCAGCCATAAATGCAGCAGCAATATTCTCTGACCCAGCGGTTATGCTGTTAACTCAGAGATCCATACTCTGCATGCCTCACTTAGCATAGAGGACCAATCAAGGTCCTGGTGGGCGGAGTGCAAGGGTAGTGTGTAGTCGAAGTTTAAGTTTAGCCTAGAACAGTTGGAGTTCGAGGGCTGAAGGAGTAACAGCAACCTAGAAGACCCTCTGCAGAATCCCAGCTCTGCAAGCTAGGAGAGGGGGCTCGCACAGTCCCGTGCGGCCCCCTGGCCACCTTCTACCGGCCATCTCCCTACCAATTACGGGCATCATTATGCGGGCTCAAAACCACCCAGCGCCCTTATGCAGCCGGTTTGCTGGTACCGAAGCTAGCAGCAGTTCAGCTCTGCTATGCGAACCAGAAGAGTGGAGGAGCAGCTCTACAGGAGCACCCCACCATCGCCAAATCCAGTCGTCTAACCAGCGGTGTACCCACCAAGGGACCCAAGGCTCCCCAAAGCATCCGGAACGTATACCCCGGATAGGGCATTCAAGCAGCCTCCCTGTACCCGACCTGCAGGGGCGTAACTACCGGCATAGCAGACGTAGCGGTCGCTTTGGGGCACGGTTCTTGTGGGGGCCCGGACCCAGCGCCGCTACGCTGCTATGCCGGTCAGCTACCTTGTGTGGCCGTCAGGTGGGGGGCTGAGAGGTCACCTGGGGGGGCCCTGAGCTCCCGGGGGGCCCTGCTAGCTGTGTCTCCAGCCGCCCCAGCCGCGATAGCGCCAAGGCTGAGGGAGGACTGCTGGAAGTGACACTGACTTCCTGCTGCCGCTCAGCAGTGCCCGCCCCTTCACCGCTCTACCGCCGGGGGGCAGAGCAGGTATTCGTGCGGCCGGCAACCAACCTCCCTCCCTGAGAGATCACCTGGGGGGGCCCGAGCTCCCCGGGGGCCCTGCTGCCTGTGTCTCCAGCCGCCGCGACCGCCGGGAGGCAGAGCAGGTAATCGTGTGGCTGGCAACCCCCCCCCTGAGAGGTCACCTGGGGGGGCCCTGAACTCCCCGGAGGGCCCTGCTGCCTGTGTCTCCAGCCTCCCCGACCGCGACCGCCAGGAGGCAGAGCAGGTAATCATGCGGCCGGCATAACACCACTCCATCCCCCCCGGTCCTCACCTAGGGGCCCCTGAGCGAATCTTGCTCTGGGGCCCGCAAGACAGTAGTTACGCCACTGCCGACCTGATATTCCTGGGCGACAACGGCAACCTACTTAGTTAGAATGGAGGAACACCGCGGATCTCTGAGGGACACCTATCACTGCTGAGTCCACCCGGTCTGCTATCTACAAACTGTATGCCATGTACTGCTTGCTGGTTACAGTAAAGAACCCGTTACAGAGACTTACAGTGTCCGTGCTTCCTTATCACTATGTCTGTCTGCACACAAGGTAACCGCAGCTGCCGCACAACATCTTAAGCAGCTCCAGCCTCCGGGGATCACCGCTCAGCCTGTGGGGAGCGTTCCATCTTGCTGCATTCCATCCCCCGGAGGCCCCGCAGCATCGGTAAAGTTACCGAAACACTCATAGGTGGCGTCACGAAACAATTAACCCCTTAATCTGTTCCCTCAAGACGTCTTCTCTTCTTTTTGATCTGCACTCAACCAGGCCCCACTACCGGCAGGCGCGGTCCACCCGTGACAAGGAGGAAGGAGCTACTGCCTGTCTAAACCGGAGTCCCGGCCACGGTGAGTCACCAGCCTAAGACAGCACTTCCTGTCTTGTGTTAAACTCCCTATCCATATCAATTCAATAAGGTTTACTGCCAGCTGCGGGATCTATAGCTTCCAAAGTAACAATTTTAATGCAATCTTCCATACACCCACACTTTTTTCCTTTCCTTTCATATGGCAATTCTGCATAAATTGACTGTGAATTGCTCTTACAGCAATGCCAGTGACGGCCGTGCCATCTGCCCCATAGACTGAACACATCTTGTCTTTCTCTATTATCAGAATTGCTTCACTTATAAATGGCCGTTTTCTGATGATAGACGTGTATTATAGACTTGGCTTCTACGGTAGAAGTCGGTTCACCAAAGGTAAAATCTGACACAACGTTGAAAAATGAGAGATGAAATTCTACCTTGGTAGAAACGGTGAGTCATCTTCCGAAGAACAATGGATTTCACCTAAAATCAGACATTCTGCAATATTGACTCCAATGTGAGATGAAATCACAGCCTAGAAATCCCCCGGGTTAACTCCTTATGCCTTGTTGACATATGGAAGGAAATGCAGAAATAGAAATGTAATTAAATATTTATTAAAACAAATGAGGTGTTCTGGTTCCTATCATTACTTGGTAATAATCGCTCTGCTTACAGGGGAAAACAGCAGAACTCCATCATGCAGCTTATTATACAGCTGATAATTCTTCCCCCAAGTGAAATGTGTTGGTGTTTGTTGCTATTGTATTGTTTGTAATGTTACCAAATACTGTATATATGTGTCTGATTAAATGGCAGGATATTTAATAGGAATATGTCAATATACTACTGTATATAGCTTGAGGGCTACTGTACGATAATCATTTGATCCATGATCCATCCTGAAGGGCCATTATAGAGGAACTACACATTAATAATAAAAAATCTAACATGTAAAAATGAAAACAATACGGCCATCATAACAGCTAGGAAGTCAGCGAGATGTATGGTGACTGATCTCTGAAAGAAAGGACGGCTAGTGATAGAGGAATAAGGGCTCCAATAATTATTATGGGGTCTGCTTGGTGTCAGTGTTTTAGAACCATGAAACCAGGCCACAGCCTCTATATTATATACATGCAGCCCACCCAGCAGCTTCTATAACTATATATGCAGTCCACAACCTCTATCTAATATATAAAGCTGAGTGTGTGTATGTATCATAGCTCCGACTAATCCACATAGCCATGCCCACTCCACAAAGCTGAGTGTATGTGGCACAGCCCCACCCACTTCACATAGCCATGCCCACTTTGCATCCTGCATACCCCCACCTTCTCAACATAGCCCCACCCCCAGGACTATATGGAGGGGTGGTGTTATGAAGGGGTGGGGCTACTAGGAGAGGACAGGGTTATGACACATATATGGGTAATATTGCCATATGTGGGCGATATTGTTATATATGAGCATTCTGACCATATTTGGACAGTACGCCAGGGTAACACCAGGCTCTACAGCTAGTATTATACATACAGCCCGCTGCCTCTATATTATTTATGCGGCCAGTATGTGTTAAAGGGGCCCACTAAGACTCTTTCGTCCGAGGCCCAAAAAAACCTGGAGCCAGCCTTTCCAGATTGGTACCCAGCAGACATGTGAACAGAGCCTTAGGCTAGCGTCACACTCGCGTCAGCGCTTACGGCTGATGCAAGCACTAAAAACTTAGAAATGTTCCCTGCAGCGCATAACGTTAACACTATGCGCTGTCAAAGAACGCTGCCCCATAGAAACCCTCTGTTTACCTTAGCAGCGGCCACACAGGGAGTGCGCTTTAGCTGAGCGCACAGGAAACCCTGTCTGCAGCATCTTCCTGTGCACTGTGATGAAGCGCACTCCCTGTGTGGCCGCTGCTAAGGTAAACAAGTGTGACCCTAGCCTTAGACAGTATGCACAAAACTGAGGTAAGGGTAGAGGACCCTGCCCACAAGGGATCACAGTCTACAAGGGATGGGTGAGAATACAGTAGGTGAGGAGAGAGGACCCTGCCCGTGAGGGCTCACAGTCTTCAAGGGATGGGTGAGGATACAGTAGGTGAGGAGATAGGACCCTTCCCGCGAGGGCTCACAGTCTACAAGGGATGGGTGAGGATACAGTAGGTGAGAGAGGATCCTGCCCGCGATGGCTCACAGTCTATGTGGTTCCCTCTAAGGTCTCAGTCGTTGGACAGAAGGTAACGGTTTGCCAAATGACCATATACCTGCAGCTTTTCTCTGTCTTTCCTATTTCAGAAGACAACAGAAAACACAATATCCCCTAGAATACAATCTTCAGTGAATAAAGACGCTATGGAGTGAACATGGCACATGTATTATCTCAAATACAGCTGGTGCAATTTCAACACGGGGACAATAAAAAAGACAGCTTTAGTACGGGTGCAGTCAGTTCATTATGTCCTGCCGTGTTTAATATGGGGTAACATTACATGAATACAGAGGTCTAAACACAATGTGACTGGGACATGGGATCACCCAAGTGTATATATATAAATATTACCACATTCACTATTACCTATTTATAGGAAACAAGCTGTAATTTACACAAAGCAAACATAGATGCAATAGAAAACGAAGGCGTGGAGGAGGAACGGTGAAAAGTAAACACCACCGTTTTATTTCTAGATTCCAGATTGAGCTTTGTAATGTATGTGAGGATGAATGGGAACATAATGACCCTAATAGGAGAACTCAACACAACACATACAAAATAATGATTATACCATAGAGAAAGCTCTGTCTAATATGAGATGGTCAGTGTTAGTGGGTGTCGGTAAAACAGTGGGTGTCAGTACCATCAGTGGGTGTCAGTAACACCAGTGGGTGTCAGTACCATCAGTGGGTGTCAGTAACATCAGTGGGTGTCAGTAACACCAGTAGGTGTCAGTACCATCAGTGGGTGTCAGTAACATCAGTGGGTGTCAGTACCATCAGTGGGTGTCAGTAACACCAGTGGGTGTCAGTACCATCAGTGGGTGTCAGTAACATCAGTGGGTGTCAGTAACACCAGTAGGTGTCAGTACCATCAGTGGGTGTCAGTAACATCAGTGTGTGTCAGTAACATCAGTGGGTGTCAGTAACATCAGTGGGTGTCAGTACCATCATTGGGTGTCAGTAACATCAGTGGGTGTCAGTACCATCAGTGGGTGTCAGTGTAAGCATTTATTTGGATAATGACTTTCAACCAGCTGATTTATAAAATCAACCAAAAATGTAAAATCCACCCCCACCTGAGCTGTCCAAGATATGGTAATATAGTGGGGCCGTTACCCCAACTTTTCTTTATGTACATTTGTATTTCTTTATACTTGTACAGAGATTCTCATCACTACTTCCAAATCATTTAGATAAAAGTTAGCTTAGTCTGTTATTTAAAGGGAACCTGCAACCAGGGATTTCCCATCTAAAGTACAACCAGCATTTTCCAGCCCTGTATTACAGCATTCTGGTATGATCTAAATATTTCCACAATCTGTTCTGCAATACACAAAAAAGCCCTTTTATTATACTTACAGACTGCGCATTCTAGTCTGACGGGCATCTCAGGTCTGGATGCAGTGCCTCCTCTCTTCTTGCGAATGCCAGCGCACTTCAATACTTTGTGCTGCCCTCAGTGGGGCAGAGAGAGGTGCCCCTGCACAGGATCGCAGTAGGGTACCCTGTGTGGATGATATGGAACATGCAGCAAGGAAGGAGGATGGCAAGAAGAGAGATGGCACTGGATTAAAACCAGAGATGCCCATAGGATTGGACTGTTTTTGTGTCTTGCAGAACGAATTGGGGACATATACAACATTCTAGTATGCTGTCATAGAGGATTTGATAGATGCTGGCCCTACTCTATATGGGGAAAATCTGGTGATAGTTTCCCTTTAAGAATCTGTTTGTTGGGCAGCATAAACTGATATCCATATTTAATCTGTTTTGTGTTATAATCCAACTCTAATCCTTGTAAAACAATGTAGTGGTTAAAAATACTTAGAGGGGTTATCTGGGAATCTCTTTTCTTTTCTTATGGGGCTAAGCACTTATCGGCAAGTAGTTGCTCACTATCTTTCTGTTTTGCCATGTGATGATCACTCCTGGCTCATAGCCATCACGGACCACTCCTGCCAGTGATTCTCCATCATTCCAGGACAGAGCAGTTCCATCTCTTCCGCTCTGCTCTGTTGATTGGGCTTCATTGTTGTCGGCATGTTGATTGTTAGACGACTTCCTGCTGTTTTAGGCTGAGTTCACTGTCATCATCAATCACTATGACGTTTGCAGTGATACCCTGTGAACAGAGTAGACTGAAATAGAAAAATCTGCACTGTCTATCTGACATCACAGAATGTGTGAGAATCACCTGCCAGAGCGGTCCTTGATTGCTGTGGGCCGAGAGAATTTGCCCCCCGATAGCAACCACCTACCAATAAGTGTTTAGTCCCTAAGGAAAAAAAAAAATGTTTATTTATTTATTCATTTTTGCTATCTACCATAAGGTTCCTGAAAGATGGGACTTTTTATTAATTTCTAATGGTCTTCACCAAGGGTGCGTGGTTCACTGGACTACCTAGGTGCATGTCTTTAGGCTGCTCTGAATAATTACCCTGTGAGCCACACCATCTTGATAAAGACCAAAAACATAACACTAATCAGAAAGGCCCATATGTCTGGAACTGTATGAAGGTTTTAAATTAAGAATATGCATGATTCTGGGAAGCACCATGAATAAAATAAAAGCAAAAACTTTTGATGTGGTGCCCCTGATGGTCCAGAGAAGTACCACACCTTATCCAGAGCTGTGGTACCTGGTAAAGAGGGGATACTACCCAGTACCCACACACCACATGCACCAATAGCCACTCCAGACCAGAAAGGTGGGGGACTGATCAACCCCCATTCCTGGCCAGAGATGGGACTGGAAGAGGGTGGCTGCTGCATCTCCAGGAGCAGCAGCAGAGCCACGTCAGTCACTGTAAATGTGGCCGTGAGCGTGAGGAGCAGGGCCGGAGGGAGAGAGCCAGCACAAGAGAGATGACCCAGAAAAGGTACTTTTACACCTGCCACGGGGTACCTGTTCTGTTCCCACTTAAAGGCGATAAAGGCATGCTGGTTGTATAATGGGGTGAGAGTTCTTTCTTACCTTTGTACTTCCAATAAGAGGGGCAGACAGGACCCGGAGCAGCGTCTCAGTTAAGCGTACACACGTTAGGATGAAAACAATGCTGGTTTATTCCATAGATGAATGATCCAAAACATGGCATTGAAATCTTGTATGAAGCTTGTCTCTGCAGTCACTACTTGTGGGTCAAAAACTTTGCTTCTCCAGCTCTATGAGAATGGAACTCTCTCCAGTAGAAAATGTCTCCTAATGACTGGGCAACACAGGAAGAGACAAACAGCACGTGCAGGAGCCACACCCCCATAGGCTGGACAAGGAAATGCAGAAAGAATTGAAAGGTCTAGCCAGCAGGTGGCAGCAGAGACAAGCGTCAAATTTAATCAGATTAAACTATAAAACAGGATTGAAACAGCACACTCCCCGTCTGGAATTCACTTTGGGGATTCCACTATTAGTCCATAACAATACCTAAAACGAAGGGCATGTTAAATACAACAATTCAAATTCAAAAACCAAAAATGAGAAGAAAAACGGCTAAAGTTCAGGTCCGGAAGCGTTCATCCCGTAGTGGCGCTCTCTGCGGGCAACAGCAGAATGAGTTCGTGGATCGGCCTTGCAAAGGTCTTCATCTCACCATTCCTGAAGACCCTTAGCTCCACCTTCCGCACATTGCCGTCCTGGCTAGGTAGTGTCTTAATAACAAGTCCCAGAGGCCAGTCAGTTCTTTGAGTGGTCTGATCTTTCATAAGGACCAGGTCTCCTCCCTTGATATTTGGCTTGGGATGTCGCCACTTCCTTCTTCCTTGAAGAACGGTGAGGTATTCCTTTCTCCATCGATTCCAGAAGTAGTCGGCCAAATATTGGACTCGTTTCCAGTGTCTTTGGTAGGTGTTGGCGTGAGTGAAGTTTCCGCTGGGAATTACCGCGTTGTCAATTTTTTGAGTAAGAAGGATGGTGGGAGTCAGCATGGTTGGTACCTTTGGATCCATTGTCACCGGCACGAGGGGTCTCAAATTGATGATGGCTGAGACTTCGGCTAAAAGAGTGACTAGAGTCTCGTGCGTGAGTCTTGAGGAGTTAACGTCCTTCAGCATGGAGTTCAGGATGTTGCGTGAGATCCCGATCATCCTCTCCCAGGAGCCTCCCATGTGAGAACTGTGAGGAGAATTGAAGATCCAGGTGCAACCCTTGTCTGCTAGCTGGTCTTGGATTGGCTTGGTGTCGATGTTCAGCTCTCTACATGCACCGACGAAGTTGCTGCCACGGTCGGACCTCAGCTGCTTTACTGGTCCTCTAATGGCAAAGAACCTCCTTAAGGCATTGATCAGGCAGGAAGTATCCATGGATTCTAACACCTCAATGTGAACGGCTCGAACACTCATGCAGGTGAATAGCACAGCCCACCGCTTATTGTCTGCTCGGCTGCTACGCGTTCTGCGTGAGGATACCATCCATGGTCCGAACACGTCTAGGCCCACGTAGGTGAAAGGTGGTTCCATAGAAAGTCTGTCTGCAGGCAGATCAGCCATTTGTTGGCACAGTTGCCTTCCTCTCGTTTTGCGACAATGCACACAATCATGGATTATTTGTGCTACACGTCTCTTCATTCCAATGATCCAAAGGCCTGCCGACCGTACGGCGCCCTCTGTGATCTGCCTGCCTTGGTGTTCAGTCCTTTCATGGTGATGTCGGATCAGCAAGACTGTAACGTGGTGTTTGTTGGGAATGATGAGAGGATTTTGTTCTGCGACTCCGAAACGAGCCTGATTTAAACGACCGCCGACTCTAAGTAAGCCAAAACTGTCCATAATCGGGTTTAGATTGGCGAGAGGGCTTCTTAGTGGAATCTGCTGTTTGTTGTGTAAACAGTTCCATTCGGTGGCGAATTCGCTCTGTTGGAGGTGGCGTATTATGAGGGACTCACCATGGGAGATGTCCTCAGCAGAAAGGGGTTTGTGGCACACATGCCAGCGATGACAGTCTCTGTTTTTTAGGTCTGTACGATAGCATCTGGCGATGTGCACTAACCTGGCGACAGTCCGGACGAGTCTTGTCCAGCTGGAGAAACGTTCAAAACGTTGGCAGCCGAGGTTGGAAGCTTCCTCTGCACTGGTGGCCAGGGTGTTGACTTCAGTTCGGACATCTGGATCGTTATCTGGATCTAGGATGCTGAAGTTTTCCTGGACAGCTTCCTCCGACTGTCTCAGCAGGAACTCTGGACCTTGGGTCCTTTTGAGCAAATCAATGGCTGCTTCCTCGGTGGGTAGTGATTTGAGCCCGTCATCTACGTAAAAGTCTTTTTCAACAAAGTCTCTCGCGTCTGTGCCATACTCGGACTCTCCCTCTGACGCGGTTCTTCGGAGACCATAGGTTGCGTGAAAGACTGATCTTCCTAAGTTGTCGGTACGCAGGGAAGAAGCGACGTCGGGTAGCTGTATTGAGTCTGGGGGCTTCTTCACTTCATGGTGATGAGGACATGGTCTTAGGCAGGTTGTGCGCCCATCTCCATGCACGTAGGTCCTGAAGGAGTCGATTTCTGATCGATCAACACACACATTTCCTATGACTACCCATCCCAAGTCCAGTCTCTGGGCGTATGGTGCATAGTCGGGTCCGTTGCACTGTTGTCGCACCTTGTGTACCCTCAGGTTGTCTCTGCCGAGCAGGAGTAGAATCTCGGCGTTGTTGTCTATAGGTGGGATAACGCTCGCGAGGTGTTTCAGGTGTGGTTGATGAAGTGCAGCTTCTGGGGTAGGAATTTCACTCCTGTGGCTGGGTATTTGGTCACATTCAACGAGCGTTGGTAGAGGTATTTCAGTCTTCCCATTGATAGGAGAAGCAATGAATCCCCGGGCTCTTCTGCCGTTAGTCTCTATGCGGCCTGAGCAGGTGTTCAAGGTGTAGGGTTCTGATGGTCCACTAATTCCGAAGGCTTCAAAGAATTTGGTTCCTGCCAGGGACCGGTTGCTTTGGTCGTCTATGATGGCATACACCTTCATTGCCTTTTCTGGGCGTCCCTCGGGATAAACCTTGATGAGGCATATTCGGGCACAACATTTCTCCATTCGGCCCTCTCCACATACCTCTGAGCATGAGCAGGAAACAGTTGTGGCGGCGTCAGTCTGATTCTGTGGCTCCCCGCCATGACTTGGAGCGGGAGCGGTGGTGACTGTAGCCGGTGTGTCTCTAGCTAGCCGAGTAGGATGCATGGCTGAAATGTGCTTTTCGCTGTGGCACTCCCCACACTTGACTGTGGATTTACAGTCCTTGGCCATGTGCTCAAGTGATGCGCAGCATTTGAAGCAAATCCCAAGCTCAGTGAGGATCTCCTTGCGCTCCTGTAAGGTTTTGGATCTAAACCCCTTGCACTTGGTCAGTGAGTGTGGTTTTTTATGAATGGGACATTCACGATTGAAAGACTTATCTCGTGGTGAGACAGTGTTCTGTTCGTCTGTGGGCGTTGCGGGTGATGGTAGCTCAGTCTTTCTAACACTCACGGCTCTCTTAGTGTCTCTGGGTTTTTGTGTAGCACTTTCATACCTTGATGCTGGAGTTGCTGCAGCTGCCGAAGTGTTGGATTCTAGGAAGTCGAGGCTGGGGTCATTCCTCATCTGGGCCTGCTCGTCAATGAATCTGCAGAAGTGGATAAATGGGGGAAAGGTGACATCGTTCACTCTTTTGTACCTTGAGACTGACGTTGCCCATTTCTCCTGCAGACTGTATGGCAGCTTCACCACGATTGGGTTTACTCCATGGGCTGAATCCAGATAGCACAGCCCGGACAGACGAGGGTCTCTTTTGGCGAGCTCCAGCTCCATGAGCAGATCACTTAGGTCTTGAAGCTTGTGGACTTCTTTAAGGTTGATCTTTGGGAAATCCTGCAGTCTCTTGAATAGGGCTTTCTCTATTGCTTCCGCGCTGCCAAAGGTGCGTTCCAGCCTTTGCCATGCGGCGGCGAGACCTGCTTCTGCTTGTCCTACATAGACGGTTCTGAGGCTCTTGATACGGCTTGAAGAGCCTGGGCCCAACCACTTGATCAGGAGGTCGAGTTCCTGTTCTTCGGTTAGGTTGAGATTGACGATGGCTGCCTTGAAGGTTGCTTTCCAGGCCCTGTAGTTCTCTGCACGATCATCAAAATTCACAAGACTAGTACTGATTAGCTCTCTGCTCACCATGAACCTGGCAAACTCGGACATGTCCGACTTCTCACCACTTGTTGCCACGACGACTCGTGATGCCCCTGCGGCGTATGGGCCTCCTGGCGTGAATGTATGAGCTGTTTCCGGGTAGAATGATGCTGCTGCAGGGTTGAGCTGTGGTTTAGCCCTTGAAGAATCTGACGAATACCGCTTGAGCTGTGAGGGTGGGCCAGGAAACGCTGGGTTGCCATCTTGTGGTGGTGACTGTGTTTGAGAGGGTATCTCTCGGCGACTGTCGTTAATTAGCTCGAGCGCCTTCGAGGGTACTGGCACCTTTAGAAGTATGTTGGGGGTTTTGGTGTCGTTGACTTGGACGGTACTGTAAACCGGGGTCGCTACAGGTACCCGGTTTAGCACATAGTCTCTGGTGCGATCGACTGGATCATCCGTTTCCAGTGGTGGCGAGTTAGCTGGATCAAGACCTTGGATCAATGCCTGCTCGAGTAGTCTTACTTTAGCTAGCGCAACCTCCTCTTCCATCTGTGACCGAAGGATCTGTATTCGAGCCTCCGCTTCTGCTTCGGTCCTTTTTGCTTCCATCTCCGCTTCCGCCCTTTTAGCCCTGCTTCTGCCCTTTTTGCTTCCATCTCCGCTTCTGCCCTTTTTGCCTCTGCTTCTGCCCTTTTTGCTTCCACCTCTGCTTCTGCCCTTTTTGCCTCTGCCCTTGCTTCAGCCCTTTTTTCTTCTGCTTCTCTCTCAGTGAAAGAACGTCTCACCCTGGATTCCTCTGCTATTATGCGGGCCTCTAGTATCCTGTCGCTCATGGTTGAACTTCTTGAGGATGATGACCTGGATGCCCGAGAGGAACGTTTAGATGAGGTCGATCGGTGTGATCTGGTTTCTTGCAGGTGAGAGATACGGTGTTCGGCCTTGTTTATGGCGTGTCGGACCTTGGCATCTCTCCCTTTGTCCGTCTCTAGCGCCTTACTGAGGTCTGAAAGGGATTCATCAGAATTAAAGTCTTTTAGAAGGGCAATGTACCTTGTTGACAGTCTCTTGTATCCTTCATGAGCGGCGTTCAGCCGTTCCATAGCAGACTGTAAGCTTGCGGCGTCGCCTGACGAGGGTTCAAGTCTCGACATGTAAGAGGCGACGCGTTCCCACTGTTCTTCCAGGCGTTCACTTAGCTCATCTTTCATAGCGTGATAGTTTTCAATTGCCTTTACCGTTGGTTTGTAAGAACGTTTTGGTCGGGTAACTTGGTCTGCTTGAGACGTGGGGTCTGCCTCCTGGGCTTCATCGTGGACGGTATCAGGTTGTATTTGCTCTGTTTCAGCAGTGGGAGCCTGTCCGAGGTCCTTTTCAGCCATTTTGAATAAAGGTGTACTGTCTCTTTAAAAAACTCAACTTTTGAATAGGGGTCCGAAAATCGCTGTGCGGCTCTGCGGGAACTCCCGGATGGGATCCCCAAGGTGGCTTTGACGAAACTTGGGGTTCGCAGCTCGCCGATGTGCAGTAATGAGGTATAGTGTACTGCAGGCTTATGGAAGCGATGTGGCCAGAAGGAAACCGCAGGTGCATAAAAACAGTTCTTTATAACAGTACAGGCAGAGCTGATACAAGACGTGCCAGGTGGGAGAGCTTCCTCTAGGCTTGTCCAGACGTGCACTGCTGCAGGCAGACAGATACACAAGGCTTGTTGCTGGGCAGATTAATGCACAGAGGGACAGGGCACATGGAGATCTATAGCTGGATGTTGGGCTGTAAGGCAGTTTTCTAGCTGGTAGGAGCTTTCAACCATAGTTTTTGACTGTTCTGTTCCCACTTAAAGGCGATAAAGGCATGCTGGTTGTATAATGGGGTGAGAGTTCTTTCTTACCTTTGTACTTCCAATAAGAGGGGCAGACAGGACCCGGAGCAGCGTCTCAGTTAAGCGTACACACGTTAGGATGAAAACAATGCTGGTTTATTCCATAGATGAATGATCCAAAACATGGCATTGAAAAAGAGAATTTTGTTTACGTACCGTAAATTCTTTTTTCTTTAGTCATCAATGGGAGACCCAGACAATGGGGTTTAGGGCTCTGCCCTCCGGAGGTCACACTAGGTACTACAAGTTTGTAGACACCGCCTCCTCCGCTTATAAACCCCCACCGTAGGAGACATCCTCAGTTTAGTCCATAAGCTGCGAGGAGAAATTAAACCACACCCGAAACATCGGGAAGAATGCCGTGCACAGACGGTTCAACAACCCGGCAAACACTGTCTCAACAGAGAACAGAACAAGTGCAAAATATGCAACGGAACAACTGGGTGGGTGCTGGGTCTCCCATTGATGACTAAAGAAAAAAGAATTTACGGTACGTAAACAAAATTCTCTTTTTTCTGGTCGTCATAATGGGAGACCCAGACAATGGGGATGTCCTAAAGCAATACCCCAGGGCGGGAAGAGTTCCTCAACAAGACGGATAACACATGGTTCCCTCTAAAGGTGGGCAACCGCCGCCTGGAGAACCCGCCTGCCCAAACTCGCATCCGCAGAGGCATGGGCATGCACCATATAGTGCTTAGAGAAAGTGTGCAGGCTGGACCAAGTGGCCGCCTGACACACCTGTAGAGCAGAAGCTCGATGTCGCAAGGCCCAGGAGGCACCTACAGCTCTCGTAGAGTGTGCCTTCAAACCCACCGGGAGAGGCAAACCAGAAGACCGGTACGCCTCCTGAATGGGAGCCTTGATCCATCTGGCCAAGGTCGACTTCGAAGCCGCGGCCCCCTTACAGCGACCCATCGTGAGGACAAATAAGGAATCCGAACTCCTAAAGGAGGCGGTCCTGGACACATAAATGCGTACAGCTCTCACGAGATCCAGAGTATGGAGGTCGCGCTCAACCTGATGAACGGGAGCGGGGCAAAATGATGGGAGAACAATCTCCTGGTTTAGGTGAAACGTTGAAACCACCTTCGGCAGAAATTCAGGCCGTGGGCGCAACACCACCTTGTCTTGGTGAACCACCAGAAAGGGAGACTTGCACGAAAGTGCAGCCAATTCTGAGACCCGTCTCAGAGACGTAATCGCCACCAGAAAGACCACCTTCTGGGACAGACGAGAGAGAGAGACGTCTCTCAGTGGCTCAAACGGCGGTTTCTGCAGTGTCGCCAGGACCATGTTTAGGTCCCAAGGGTCCAGAGGTCGTCTATAGGGCGGAACCACCTGAGACACCCCCTGCAGAAATTGACGTACCTTCGGGAGGAGCGCCAAGCGCCTGTCAAACAACACTGAAAGTGCTGATACTTGACCTTTCAGAGAGCCAAGGGATAATCCCAACTCCAACCCCGACTGTAGGAAGGCCAACAATGTCGGGATAGACAAAGGCCACGGTGAGCGGCCACCAGAGGCACACCAGGTAAAAAAGATTTTCCACGTTCTGTGGTATATCTTCCTGGAAACAGGTTTCCTTGCCCGATTCATAGTGGCAACCACTGTAGGAGAGAAACCTCTGGATGTCAGCAGCCAGGCCTCAAGAGCCATGCAGTCAATCTGAGGGCCCTGGAATTGAGGTGGAAGAATGGGCCTTGCGCGAGTAGATCTGCGCGTTCTGGAAGAGCCCACCGGTGTCCGCCTGACAGTTGCCACAGGTCCGGGTACCAAGACCTCCTGGGCCAATCTGGAGCCACTAGAATGGCCACTCTGCATTCTGTCCTGATCTTCCACAGGACCCTGGGAATCAGAGCCAGAGGCGGAAACACATATGGCAGCTGAAAGCTGGACCAGCTCAGGATCAGGGCGTCCGCCCCCAGAGACTGGGGATCCCAAGATCTCGCCATGTATTGGGGCACCTGATGATTCAGCCGTGAGGCCATCAGATCCACGTCCGGAGTGCCCCATCTGCCGCAGATGTCCCGGAAGACGTCTGGATGTAGGGACCACTCTCCGGCGTCCATCCCCTGTCGGCTCAGATAGTCGGCCTCCCAGTTCTCGACCCCTGGGATGTGAACTGCGGAGATCAGGCAGCCGTTTTCCTCCACCCAGAGTAGAATGCGGTGGACTTCGGCGAGGGCCTGAGCACTTCTGGTCCCTCCCTGATGATTTATGTAGGCGACGGCCGTCGCATTGTCGGACTGTACCCGAATGGGCTGTCCTGACAGGAATTTCTGAAACGCCAGCAGCGCCAGATAGACCGCCTTGATCTCCAGCACGTTGATCTGCAACGCCGACTCCGACTGAGTCCAGAGGCCTTGAGCCCTGTGGTGCAAGAACACCGCACCCCAGCCCTTCAGACTGGCGTCGGTGGTCACCACTAACCATGACGGTTTTAGGAAGGACCGGCCCCGTGACAGGTGATGTGGCTGGAGCCACCACTGTAGAGAGTCCCTGGTTGGTTGTGACAGCGTCACCAGCCGATTCAGAGAGATCGTCCTCTTGTCCCATCTGCGAAGAATCTCCAGCTGGAGAGGACGGAGGCGAAACTGTGCGAACGGCACCGCCTCTATCGCCGCTACCATGCGACCCACCAGTCTCATCAATACCCGTAGGGATGACTGTGGCGACAGGAGGACATTCTGCACTCCTGATTGGATCGCAAGCTGCTTGGCTTGAGGTAGGGACACCAGGGCCGAGTCCGTGTGGAAGTCCATGCCCAGATATGTCAATGACTGGGTCGGAACCAGGGTCGACTTTTGAATGTTGATAAGCCACCCGAACCGTTCCAGAGACTTCATGGTCACCTCCAGGCTCACCCGACAAAGGTCTTCCGATGGCGCCCTGACCAACAGGTCGTCCAAATAGGGTATGACGGCGTGTCCCTGCGCATGCAGGAGAGCCATCATGGAGGCCATCACTTTTGTGAACACCCGTGGTGCCGAGGCTAGCCCGAATGGCAGTGCCACAAATTGGAAGTGCTCTTCCCCCACTGCGAATCTCAACCAGCGCTGATGAGCAGGTGCAATGGGGACGTGAAGGTAAGCGTCCCTGATATCGATGGACGCTAGGAAGTCTCCCTGTGACACAGCCGCGATCACTGAGCGCAGGGATTCCATGCGGAACTTCCGAACCAACACGTGACGGTTGAACAACTTGAGGTCCAAAACCGGGCGAAAAGAGCCGTCCTTCTTTGGGACAATAAAGAGGTTGGAGTAAAAACCCCTGAACCTCTCTTCCGTGGGCACAGGGACCACCACTCCGTCTCTGCAGAGCCCCTCCAACACCAGGTGAAAAGCCTGAGCCTTTTCTGGAGATGGAACCGACCGGTGGAATCGGGGTATTGGTTTTGACGTCAGCTCTATCCTGTAACCTCTTGAGACTACGTCTCGAACCCACTGATCTTGAATGTGAAGAAGCCACTTGTCCTGAAAGCGAGACAGGCGGCCCCCCACCTGTGGGGAGGCAGGATGAGAGAGCGAGTCATGTCGAGGCGGGCTTGGGGGTGACAGCCGCTGCCCCCGCCGGCTTCTTCTGACGACTCTTGGAACGCCACTGAGTAGCAGGCTTGCCCCCTCGGTCTGAGCGAGTGGACGTCGTTGATGACTGTGAACCGGAGCGAAAGGACCACTGCTTAGGGTTCCTTTTCACGGTGTACCGTGGCTTAGGCTTATTCTGCGGGATCTTAGACTCAGCAGAATCCTTTATCAATTTGTCCAGTTCGGTGCCAAAAAGCCTGTCACCAGCGAACGGAAGATTTTGTAAAATCTTCTTAGATGTGGCATCTGAGTCCCAAAGACGCAGCCACAACAGCCTGCGGATCGCAATTGCATTGGCCGAGGCCACAGCAGAGCGAGTGGCAGTTTCCAAAGATGCCGTCCTGGCGTAATCCGCATAAGCTCTTGCTCTGTCGGTAAGTGCCAGGACCTCTGGGCTGGACCTAGCTAGATCAGTGATACCATCCAAACAGATAGTAATCGCTTGTAGGGTCCAGACCGCGGCAAAATTAGGGGCAAACGAAGACCCCACAGCCTCATAGGAAGACTTGGCGAGTTGCTCGACCTGTCTATCAGTAGCATCCTTCAATGAGGAGCTATCAGAGGCAGAAAACAAGGAGCGCGCAGCAATCCTAGTCATGGAAGCATGCACCTTGGGAGACTGCGACCATTCCTGGAGCGCCTCCTGGGGAAAGGGAAAGCGATTGTCCTTAGTTTTACGGACATAACGCCGCCCAGGATGCAACCTGGGAGCTTTAATCACCCTTCCGAAATTAGTGTGGTCCATGAAGGAGCCACTCGGTCTAGCCTCTGGCCGCAGCCATTGATAGACCTCCTTGGGGTGTACAGTCACCTCCTCAGGAGGAGTGACAAGACGCAATGTCTCATTGATGGAGGACACCAGATCCTCCACCCCATCTGGAGGTTCAGACATAGACCCGAGAGTAGAACCCCCATCATCTTCCTCACCATCAGAGGAACGCTCCTCCTCAGAGAGAGTCTGGAGCTCAGGAGAAGCCTCACGAGCTCGCTTAGGGGGTCTTACAGCAGAAGTAAGAGACACCCGGGGTAACTAGGAGGAGTAGCTGGGTTCTCCAGTCTCCTATGCAGTGCCTCCAGGGTTTGCGACATGGAGGACATCTGGGACAGCAGAGATTCATTGATCTTATTCTGCGTTTCCCATGGCCTTGGGATCACCTGAACCTCAGGGTATAATCCCGGATTTGCAGACTCAGTAGTAGCAGACCGGGCCTCTGGGCGTCCGCAGTTATTGCAGGACCCCTCCACCAGTGTCCCGTTGCATGTAGTACAGGCAATGGTGACCACCGCCGCCTTAGCAGCATGCTTCCCAACTGAGGACATCTCCACAGTGAGGGGAATATAAGCCAAAGTTCACAAACAAACCGGGAATCCCGGTGGCTTACCGACCGCAGTAAAGCGGTAGGAGGAAGCGGTGGTGTGTGTGACCTCCGCGAGTTCCGGTCTCCCTTGTAAGTGCAGACACGCGCTGCCGCCAGATCCCAGCCGGGAAGTGAGGGAGAAGATGGCCGCCGACAGTGAAGACGTGGGCGGAGCCTGGAACACGCGGGAAGAACACACAACACGCCCAGCGGTGATGTCACCACCAGGGCTGCATCCTCCTCCTCCAGGCTGCCTCGGTAATGGAGGTGCCGGAGCCCGCAGCGCGGGAAAAGAGTGTGAAATATCACCACACACACACTCAGACTGCATGTACACACAAAACACCCGCAGTCTACAGCCTCAGCCCCTGTGAAACACAGGGCGGTCAGCCAGGGAGACCCCAGCACAGGGTCACCGCCAGAACCGCGGACCCGAGGGTAACCGCGCGGTCTGAGTGTCATGACACAACAGTGACAGACACTACCCCCAGGCACACAGGAGACACACCAGGTGCCTCAGTGCCGGTCCGGTCTGTAAGCACCTTTAGGGAGGCCTCGGACGGGGGTACAGCACCAGTCCGGAGTGTAAGCACCATTTAGGGAGGCCTCGGACTGGGCTGGCTCCGTCCGGTCTGTAAGCACCATTTAGGGAGGCCTCGGACGGAGCGGAGCTGTGCAAGGCTCCAGGCTCCCCCTTACCAGAGCCTCCATGGAGGGATGGAAAGGAAAGGAGCGCGACAGCGTACCGGGAGAACACTGAAGTGTCCAGGCTAAAAGCCCTCCGGTACCTCCACCAGCGTGTTCCGCAGAGGGTGAGCGGGGAGGCTGTCGGGGGTCCCGAGCGGGACCATTTTACCTTGTCTTCATACGCCATCACGTAAGCTGTGAGAATGCAGTGAAGTGCAAGCAAAGCGTGATCCTCCGAGCACACTAAGTTTAAAACTGAGGATGTCTCCTACGGTGGGGGTTTATAAGCGGAGGAGGCGGTGTCTACAAACTTGTAGTACCTAGTGTGACCTCCGGAGGGCAGAGCCCTAAACCCCATTGTCTGGGTCTCCCATTATGACGACCAGAAAATCTTGTATGAAGCTTGTCTCTGCAGTCACTACTTGTGGGTCAAAAACTTTGCTTCTCCAGCTCTATGAGAATGGAACTCTCTCCAGTAGAAAATGTCTCCTAATGACTGGGCAACACAGGAAGAGACAAACAGCACGTGCAGGAGCCACACCCCCATAGGCTGGACAAGAAAAGGCAGAAAGAATTGAAAGGTCTAGCCAGCAGGTGGCAGCAGAGACAAGCGTCAAATTTAATCAGATTAAACTATAAAACAGGATTGAAACAGCACAGTACCGCTCCACCTACGGGGAGCAACAACACCATCATCTGCCCCGGGGGTCTGAACTGCAGCGTAGCCCATCCTGGCCGAGCACCGTAGGTAATGTCACAAGATTTAACCCCAAAACCTCAATTTCCCGAACTTTTATTGAACCCGCCAGGGTCACGGAGCTGGGTCTCGCCCCCGTGATTCCCCAGCAGAACTGTAGCGCGGTTCCTAGTATCCCACGGCCCTGGAGGGGTGTGTCATCTTGGCATCACAAACAGGATCTACTGACCCGGTTTCACCGCGTCCCATGCGCCTTCAGAACTGTATTAAAATGACTGTGTTTTTTAAACCGGAGTAATGGCGGCCGCAATAAACTGAAACAATGTGCTGGTCGAGGGCGTGCCACAGTCCCCCATCATGGGCCAGGCCAGCCCAGAGCGGGAAAAATGACCTACATCTCCTTTGTATTTCGAGAGCTGGGAGGGTTGCCCAAAAGACTGGATTGCTCCACCCCCAGGTGTGGCCGATAGCAAAAGAGAAAGGATCCGCCCAGGAAAGAGAGAGGAGGAAGAAGAAAGTTCAGGCGGCGGTGGTGCAGCAGGGTGTGGCACGAGAGACGCGGTGTGGAATCCAGTCAGCGCCATGGCAAGCAGAGGTCAGCGCAGCCCAAAGCGTGGGGTGGAAGTGGAAGACTCCCCCAGATGATTGGAAGAGAACCTGAGTTGGCTGCCCGTGATGGACCCAGACTTTCTGGAAGAGGATGTGCGAGAGCTGGGCCACCAGCTCATGTGGACAAATATCGCAATAGTGGGGAAATGAGGCAGGCCCTACTACAAAAAGTGACTCTGCAATGGGCCGCCTCTCACCCAGCTTCCCCGACATCCAAGAAAAAGGCGGAGAAGAACCCAGTGCGGGGAAGGACAATGAAACACGTTCCAACGTTACCCTGGTAGCCGAAAGGAGCCTGTCGAACCCCCTCGTGCCTCAAAGCCTGGTTGGGAGCTACAGGGCCTGACCTTAGAGCAGACCCCAGTCACTGGGGAAGGACTGGCTGTACCGCTAACCCCAGAACCTCTGTCCTAAGACGTCCATGAAGAGCAGGTGGTGTTCTGTTTGGAGAATTGGAGCGGAGAGCTAATGGGGTTCCCTGGTGATGCGCGGGCAGGAGAGGCAACTATAGAAACCCTGAGCTAGGCAGAGCACGTCCGTCAGCGAGTCGCCAGGCGGGAGGCTGAGGAGGAAGAGCGGCGGACTCAGAAGAAGGCCTTAGAGCAGCGGAATATGACAGCAAAGGTGCAGGCCCATAAATTCCAGACTGCTGATAGAGGTCCGCAGAGACAGGGCACCGTAGTGACCTTTGACCTCCGGAGACGATGGGGGTTTATTAAAGAACCAGGTGTGGCCTCAGACCTCTTAGTGACCCGGCAGGACATGGAGGAGCACCTACCCAAAGGACACCCAGATAGGGATCTGCATCCAGGGATGTAGTCACTTTCGCCTGGCATGCCAGAGAGCGTGGGTGGTATGCCCTCAGAGTGAAGAGGGTATTAAAAGACTGAGTGTCCCTGAACCAGCCGCTGCAGTAAGAGACTCATCATCATCTGAGTCTGCAACAGCAAGATGAGAACCGCTAAAGATACAGGAGCAAAGCACACAGACACCCGTGGTAGGGTATCTTTGTCCTGTGTCACCAGGAAGAGCGCAAGTGGTGATGCCCAAAGAGCTGCCATGGAAGGGAGAGTAGTAAGAGATGGCAGAGTGTAGTGTAAATCGTTAACTTGCTTAGTATAAAAGTGTTGTGTGAGTGTTTGCTATATCAAGGACAAATAGATCATGGACAATGAGTGATCAGAACTGTA
The DNA here is from genome assembly GCA_033576535.1 of Allobates femoralis. Taxonomy (NCBI): domain Eukaryota; kingdom Metazoa; phylum Chordata; class Amphibia; order Anura; family Aromobatidae; genus Allobates; species Allobates femoralis. The sequence continues at coordinate 77,993,054 of JARQOC010000006.1, read as the reverse complement.
ATTATATATAGTTGGCACATTCTGGTTTGGTCCCTGTTGCTTTTAGAACTGATGTTTTAACAGTGAACTGTCGAGTGCACAATTAACCCATTGACCACAAAGAAAAACCCACTTGGTGTGACCAAAAATGTTGGTCCATCTTGTCCTGTAGCCCACCCATGACCTACGTTGGGGTTTTTTTGGAAGTGGGTCCCCCATGAAGCACTAAAACAGACAATGACAGAGACACATAGTGAGGGACGCTCGTCGAACTGACTTGTTGCACTCTCTTTATTACCAAGATTTGTATTTTTATATATTTTTCATATTATGTAATGTTCAAGTATCAGTGCCTCCCGGGAAGGGAAGAAGTTTTGTTAATGTTAATGCCAATTATAAAAAAAAAAATTCTTGCATGTTGTCACATCTTTTACCAGATCCAGACCGAGGACGTGCTCTTGTGGCGCCCCACATGGTCAGGCGTCACATGGGGTATTGCACCCGTAAAAGTGGTGTAATTTTCCCCAACTGCAAGTGGATACTAGGCTGGTGGGTGGGACCCATCCCTGCACTCCCACATTTGAATAGAAGTGGAAGATTACTCCTGGGAGAGAGATATATTCACCTCTAGGGGGAGTAGAGAGTCGGAACAGAGAGAGTGAGGAGAAAGGAGTTGGAGAGGAGTGGAGGAGGAGTGTGGAGCAAGGCGGAAGGTTGATGATGAGGGAAGATGAGAGAGGATGCTAGGTGGGTATCCTGAGAGAGGATGCCTGACACGTGAGTCTGGGCCCTAGAGAGAAAGGGTGAACCCCAGCATGGAGTGACCATACTCCAGAGAATTCCCCAGTCTACCACGGGAACACCGGACGCAAAGAAATGGCCAGAGTCTACCTCTGAAGTTGTCAACCGGCTGCTGCGGTCTTTTCACCAGCTGCGGCACCCTGCGACACGGAGCGGTCTGCCTGCTTCCTCACCACAAGGGAGGGGAGAACCAAGTCTACTTTTAAGGAGCCATTGGGTATAGACTCATTTTAGGCGGGGAAGAAAGGACACGGGTTCATCAACTAAGGCATACCACGGGTACCACCATACCACCTGGCATCCACTTGCAGCCACCCGTAGAGCTACCTATTTCTTTAACAACTGTTGCTGAACTGTGGACTTGTATGCTGATGACTGTTTACAGTAGATTTTGCCTCCGTGTCTTTTGCTGCAGAATTCAACCTGTTTGCTTACAGGAACGCTGCCCGGAGGACCAGCTCCACCTGTAGGGAGCTTTGCCATCCTTGCCGCGATACCATCGCCCTCCGAAGGACTGTGGTGGCGCTGGTGATCCCTCACCAGGTACTACAGGTGGCGTCACGTGACAATAACTCTTATCCCCTGTACATAACCCCTTATTGAAGTGTCACCCAGGCCACGGGCTCAGGCGCTGCCATCCGTGACATCCCCGTGAAAACCCCTCTGAGCCTGATACCTGAGTACCCCAGGGCCTGGCTTTCGACACTCTGTCTTACAAAGGGCCTATGTGGTGCCCCTGAGGGTCCAGTCACCACAGAGGTACTACACCTTAGCTAGAGGTGTGGTACTGTGGCACCCCATGGGTTAATGTGCCACAATAACATCACATGGGTTCCCTCCCCACAACACACTGACAAACACTAGCACCTCTGGGTCAGGAGGGGAGCACAACCTGCTCTCTTAAATACTCCAGCTCATGAGGAAGTAAGTTAGTTGAGTTCCTGGAGAACTAAGGGAGAGACTGCATGACAGAGAGAGGATGTGCTAAGCTTCTCTGCAGTCTGCTCACAGATTCCAGGCCTAGTGAGGGTCTGAGGAAAGGAGAACTACAAGAAGAGAGACACGTCTGGGAGCTTGAGAGCAACCATTACTCGCCCCAGAGAAGCGCACAGAACGGACACCGGATCCGGTACTGTGACTGACACTCAGCACGGTGAATCCAGGAGCAGTGGGGTTTCTAGATGCCCACAGTACCAGTGCAAAGCAACACGGCGGGGTCAGCACAGCACAGAGGACTCAAGTTGCCTAACCAAGTGGTACCAGCAGAACACAGAGAGAGAGAGTGAGGAGTCCCAGCAGCTCAGCTAGAAGCAACAGCTCAGGACACACACACAGTGCAGCACGAGGAAGCTGATGACCCGGACAGGGTGGGAAGAGAGCCTAGCCCCATTAAAGACTCCGTGGACTATAATCTGCAACAACATCTGCAGTAAAGCTTTGGAAAACAGCAAAACTGTGAGTCTGTGTATTGATTGCAACCTTTGCCCTATATCCAGCAGCAGAGAGATCCCACCTGCAGAGCTACAAGCCTGCCAGCTCTGCACACGGGTTAGGAGAAGCTGCAGCATCAGGAGAAAAGGAGAATTGCACCTTTTACTACAAAACGTGAGTGTGTGTTCTTTAAACCCATCTCCACTATCCATATCCATTATAGACTATACCATCACTGCCCCGGGAAATACAGTTCTACCCACTGGAACTATACCATCTATGCCCCTGAAGGTTCTGCAGCAGCGGCGGCCCCCTTACTGGCCGCATATAGTGGGTGGCGTCACGATAAACTATTCTTCCCTGTAAATACACCCTTTTATTTGCCAGGGCCCGGGACACGGTCCGGACCAGGACCACCCGTGACTTCCCCAATAGCAGACACGGTCCGGTACCGAGTACCCTCGTCCCAGTGGGCTCGACAGTGCCCCCAACCCCAGGTAAGTAGGGGACACTACCCGGTACTCACACACCACATGCACCACTAGGCATTCCAGACCAGAAAGGTAGGGGACTGATCAACCCCCAACCCTGGCCAGAGATAGGACTGGAAGAGGGTGATGGATAGAACTGTATGAAGAGGAGCCATTTAAAGGAAGTGACAGGTAGAGTGAGAGTTTAGAGAGGGGAACATCAGGAAGTGGGTAGTTAGTAAGTCGGAGAGTGAGAGGAGTAGTGGAAGGGGGCAGCAGGAGACCTGAGCTCCAGTGAGGGAGCGGAAAGAACTGAGACCAGGGGACTGGAGACAGAGTAGCTTCTCACAGGGAAGGAGCTAGGCAGGAGATCCAGAGCAGGAAGGGGTCCTAGAGGCACAGGAAGAGAGAAATCCACCCGTGGGGCTCGCATCCATTGCTGGTCAGAGGCAAGTGGAGGGACTAGGGCCACAGAGGGACACCGGGCCCAGACTAGTGGAGGAGACTTGAGGTCTCAGCTAGCCAACCAGAGGCTGCTGCATCTCCTGGAGCAGCAGCCAAAGCCACGTCAGTCACTGTAAAGGTGGCAGTATAGGGCCAAAGGGGACGGAGAGAGAACGTCGTCCACGAGGGTCCATGGCCACTGGCGCAGGACACTGAGCGTGAGGTGCAGGGCCAGAGGGAGAGAGCCAGCACAAGTGAAACAACCCAGAAAAGGTACACCGAACGGGGTGCCAGTGAAGTGTTTTCCAATCTACTTGGGAGTGACTGAATCCCCTGTACTTATGACACAGTACCCGGCTGGATGTGGCTGCTAAAGAACTGTGAGTAAACACGTGAAACTGCACCAGCTGTGTCCTCAAATTATTCAGGCACTCTCCGCCCTGCACTACAGCTCCATTACATTCTACACATAGACTTTTACACATGCTCTGGGGTACCCTCCACTCAGGGGGAGCAACAACATCTGGCTTCACCATCACATGCCCCAGAGGTCTGAACTGCAGCGTCGGTCTCGAAAGCTGATGTTTATTATCATCTTTTCAATTAATCATTAAAAGGTATCAACCACTGAGGACTCTGAGATTCTAATATTTTCCATAAAAATTAACACAGAATAAAAAGGCTCCCTTCTCTGGAATTGGAATCTGTCAGCAGATTTATGCTATTTAATCTCAATGCAGCATAATATAGCTCAAGGGAGCCTACTTCAAGTCTAGTGTCCCTTATTAGGCAGAGTGCTGAAGTTTCAATATAATCAGTGTTTTTTTAGCAGGAGATTTTCACTGCAGGACTAGGTGTCATGTGGAAGGCAGTCCTATTAATCTGCATAACTCCGACCCCCACTACTGATTAGCAGTTTATCCTCAATGCATAGTGTACAGGGAAAGCTGCCAGTCAGGGCTCTGGATGGGGTTACAGGCCAGAAGTATTAGCTTTTCTACATCTACATCAGACAGAAGAGGAATTTTATTAAAATTACCCCAAGCAGTCCAGTAAGTGATACATCACTGGGATCAGGGTCTATGTCTCCACATAATACTGCTATCAGATTGCATAGGGAAAACCTGCTGACCAGAGGCGTAATGTGCAGCTCAGGGGTCTCGATGCGAAAGTTCCAACGGGCCCCCAATTATTGCAATAGTCTTTTTCTATACGCCAAAGGGACTTTTGGGGCCCCCTAGGCTCCAGGGCCCGGGTGCGATTGCATCTCCTGTAGCTGTTGTACTTGCAGGGATTCCACGTCACATGTATGTCCAGAAGGAACAGAATGGACATACACAGACAGCGGAATTGAGCAGTGAAGGGACAGGAGTGGACGGTAATCAGTATTTTTTACTTTAATATTTTAGGTATTTTCAAGGTTTATTTTTTTTTATCTCTTAATGACTGGACAAATCCATTAAAACACCGACAATAAATATGTTACAGAATCCAAGTGTAAGAAATGTTTGCTTTATTCTTCATTCCCAGTCTGATATCTTGGCAAAAAAATGCAAAAATGATAAACAACCCCTTTAACTGGCACGAAAATAAATTCTTCTGTTACAAAACGTTAGAATTGTTATTGCCTCAAAATAAAAAAAACGGTAATTTAACCCAAATAAAGCAAAATAAGAGAAAACACGCAAATCATTAAATGGTGATAAATATTCTTCTCTGTTATTTCTATGGGAAGACGCTGCATTAATGAGGGCCGACTGACACCTTCATTTCTATGGAAATATATGACATTATCCCTCAGCTACAATAGCGGATATTAAACTGAAAGCATTAACAATGATTAAATGTCATTGCGGATGGCCGGAGAGCGGGAGCCGGCTAATTGCACAGAAAACACAACCTTCCCCGGTCAAGTGGCTCCGATTATAACATCCAACACAACAGTCGTGTTGCACAACTCTAAACATTGCGTTGCATTCTTGGTTTATGAATGCACAATGGGCCAGGATTGCTTAACACAATTATTTGGCCCCCGTACAACTTATTCAAGATCTGGCTCCGTAATAACTGTTCCTAGCAACGTAGGGGTTTACATAAAACGATGGCTGGTCATGCTACATGACAGCTGTTTTAAGCTGTGACCTCTCAACAATCCTCCCCTGGTATGTGATTGAAGGGGGTCTGTACTTCAGAAATCCCAAATATTTACACAACAATTTTCCTTGCCGGCCCCCTTTTAACAGTACATTGAGATGTAACAGTGCACAATGCCTCATTGGTTACGGGCTGTATCCATTGTTTACCCCCTGGCATCATACTTTCTATTATGAAGCACTTAAACTCTGGGATATTTTGGCCGTAATTACCTGTGCTCTCTAAAATCCCTAAATGTTATTCTGACATTGTATATACCAAGTATAGAAGGGGTTAAAAGCCGTGCTGTCGTACATATGGAACGACATCGATGAGTAAAATATAATATCGATATATTTATCGACGCGTTTCAAGGCCTCTTCCAGGACAAATCAATATTGAAGGGGCCAGGAGACCTTGAAACGCGTCGATATTATATTTTACTCATCAATGTCCTTCCATATGTACAACAGCTCAGCTTTTAACCCCTTTCTACACTTGGTCATTTCTATGGTTATGGGTCTGCAGCAGTCGTGATACGTCCGTACAGGGGGTGTGACTTTCACAATCGCACAAGGTGACCATTCATCGCCCATAAGGTTGCACATTGTAACCGGATAAGACCCTATTGCACTTTTTTATCCCTACAGCTTTCCTATATTCTGACATAGTAGTCACCATATATAATAGACTCAGGGTTTACCAGATTCAGGATGTGCTGCTCAATCCCTGTATCTAAATACCCTTATTGAAGCAGATTGGTTTATTGCACCCTGTGCTTATTGATGTAGGCAGCATGGTAGTTCTGTGGTTTGCTCTGATGTCTTTCAGCACTAGAGTCCTACCTGGGGAGTAATCACAAGGTGCAGGGTTGCAATCGCACCCGGGCCTTGGAGCCTAGTCTTTTTGGCCTATAGAAAAACACTAATGCTATTCAGGATTTGCAATAATTGGGGGCCCCGTTGGAGCTTTTGCATCGGGGTTCATGAGCTTAAAGTTATGCCACTGGTTCCTAGGTTGCATCCAATACTCCACAAACATACAAATAAGCTAAAAGACTTACCAAAATCTCAAAATATCTCCTATTTACAGTTTAGTGTAAAGTTGCTGACCACTGGAGGTCTGACCTCTGGGCATCCCTGCTATGGAAAGAGTGGGGCTTCAGAACCTCAAGAACAGGACGCCGCAGAACTTCATCTTGAATGGAGCGGGAGGTGCACATGCTCGGCCTCCTCTCCATTCGTCATATATGGCACTGCCTGAGAAAGCTGAATACAGGGTTTCGCTATTTCTGTCATCTCCAGTGTCTATATTTCCGTTCATCCTTCTTAAATTATATGAAGTTTCCCAATGTGATGGTTGAAAAACAGCCCCACAACATGGTGATTCCACCTAGAAACTTCACTGTTGGTATGGTGTTAAAGGCCTCCAAACAGTGTGTGAGATATGTCATCCAAACAGTTAAATATTGGTCCCATCTGAGCAGACTATATTATCTCAGTATGTCACAGTATTTGTTGTCGAACAAATTTTAAATGCCCTTGAACATGCTTATTGTTCAGCAATGGAGCGTGGTGAGCTTGCAAACAGGTCATGGAGTTTCATTGTAAGGCTATGTGCACACGGGGGGCGGGTTAGGGGCGGCGGCGGCTGGGCGGACCCGACAGGAAGCTCCGGAGCCGCCCACCGGCTTCCTGTCGGGTCCGTGCTGCGGAAGACGGTCGGGTGTGCGGCGGTGCACAGCGGGTTAGTGGCGTCGGTTCTGCAGCGGCTGGAAGCAGCACATGATTCTGCTTGCAGCCGCTGCAGAACCGGCCGGATTATAGGACATGCACATTCTTTGCTAACCCGCTGGGAACCCAGCGGGTTAGCAACGGATGAGCATGTGTAAACCGCCGCTGTGTGCACAGCGGGTGTCGGTTTACATAGGTTTCAATGTTAATCCAAACGCCGATTTGGATTAACATAAATTTACATGAAATTTATGTAAACCGACCGGCGGTTTACACACCTAATCCGGCCCTAACCCGACCAGTGTGCACATAGCCTAATAGGTAATGTACATACATTGAGTTTTGGTGAGTTTTTTACCTCAGTATTTATAACCAAAACCAGGAGTGGGTGATAAATACAGAAGTGATGATGTGTTTCTATTATACTTTCCCTCTCATTGTTCCACTCCTGGTTTTGACTACAAATCCTGAGATAAAAAACTCACCCAATACTCAATGTGTGCACGTGGCCTTACTTGTTTACTTTGAAATAATTTTAGCTGCTGATCCCATGTCTTTCTGTAGCTTGCCACAGGTGGGCCATGGCTCTTGGACAACGCTTAGGGTGCCGTTACACGGGGCAACGGGGCTGGATATGTCACCGGCGAATGGCGGGGGCCCGCACGCTATTGCCGCCCCTGCCAGCGTCGCCATCCCCCGTTTAGATGAGGTGACTCCACCAGCCCCGCGCCGGCGACCTGTCGGGCGGCATCGCTGCCGGGGTGTCTGATAACCCCGGCGGCGATGCAAGACAATGTGAGCCTATGGCTCCCATCGCCTGACAGGTCGCCGGCGCCCGGTTACATGGGGCGACGTGTGAAACCAGGCGACCGGCCGGGACCGGCGACATTGCCCCTTTACATGTGGCGACGTAGGGGCGATGACGTCGGCGATAGGCCACGCCCCCACATCGCCTCATGAATGGGCGGCGATATCGCCCCGTGTAACGGGGCCCTCAGGGCACCATCACATGTGGCGACGGTACTGCCGATTTGTTAGACAATGCAGGGGCGTGGCCTATCGGCACCGATATGTAATTAGGCGATGGCGACGCCTTTTACTGGTCGCCTGGTTTCAGAGCAGTGCTCTGAAGCCAGGCGGCCGATCTGGGGTGATGTGTACACATCGCCCCATGTAAACGGCCGCCGGTGACCTGACAGGCGATGTGAGCCATGGGCTCCCATCGTACTGCATTACCGCTGGGGTTTTGAGACACCCTGGCGGCGATGCCGCCTGTCAGTTCTCTGGTGCATCGCTGGAGGTGTCTCCCTGTGTAAATGGTGGGCGGCGATTTTGGCGGGGCGCCAAAAGCGTGCGCGTTCATGCCAGTCGCCGACGACATCTCCGGTGAGGTGGCACCATGTGATGGGCCCCTTAGGATAATTCTTTTCACTCTTTTGTCTGAAATCTTGCATGGAGCACCTGGTCGTGGTCGCTTTATGGTAAAATGTTTTTTTCTACTTATGGATTATGGCCCCAACAGTGCTCACTAAAGCCTATTTTTTGCAACAATTAGGCTGCGAAGGGCTTGAGACAGCTCACTGGTTTTACCCATCAGATGTTTCTTGTGTGGCACATTGGTAATCAGACACCTTTTTATAAGCCATCAGTTGAACCCGCTGATATTATTTTTTAATAAGTGGCAGTATTGCTTTCTAATACTGATAGATTTCAGTTGGTGTCATGACTTTCCATGGCTTTTTGCACCTCTCTTTCTACATATGTTTATCATTTGTTCTCTGTTTCATTTCTCATTATTACACATAACTTAATTTATGGACATCTATGGTTTGATTTATTTGCCTGTGTGGATTGGATGGGTTGTTACTGACATCTACACAACATTTCATGTCATTAGCACCTTTAAGAATATATTTATTTTGAAAATTGGTGACGTATTCAATATTTTTCTCACCCTCTGAAAGTCGTTGCCAGACTCCTTTTGTCAGTGCTTCTTTCTTCTTTACTCACACCAACTTCTGTGACCAACTTCTGAATAGATCTCTGGTTGCAGTGAAATCATGGACACATTGTTCTATCTTGTTGCTGTGTACAAATGGAACAATGTCTCCATGATTTCACTGCAACCAGTGAGTTGCATGCAATATATCTCTGTGTGTGACGGTACCCTAAAGCGGCCCTAAGAGAACACCAGGATCGCTTGGCTTAGACAAGCTTTCCTGTGTATAAAGGAGGTTGGAGAGATTCCTCCGGCAGTTATCTAATGTGTAAGGGGGTGCACAATAATAGGAAGGGTACAACATATTTCTGCTGCGCTTCCTTATCCAACTCCAGCATTGCATTATGATTCTATGATCTCGGGGCACTACCTTGTAACTGCTGTTTTTTTGCAAAAGCTACAATTACATAATTGCTTAGAAAAGAAATGAGCACAAACATTAGGGCCGCTTTACACACACCAACTTCTGTGACCAACTTCTGAACAGATCTCTGGTTGCAGTGAAATCATGGATACATTGCTCCATGTTGTACACGGCCACAAAATGGAGCAATGTGTCCATGATTTCACTGCAACCAGAGATCTGTTCAGAAGTTGGTCACAGAAGTTGGTGTGTGTAAAGTGGCCCTTATGACAAAACTACCCTAACTAAAAAACACAATTTAAAGCCATTTTATTTCTAATTCATTAATTAATATTGTTTATTGTTTAGGGTTAAGGTCATTGAACAGTGTCAACAAAGGACGCTTTCACATACGTGTTTTTTTTTTTTTTTAATCTGGCAGAGATCCATCTCTTTTTTTAACCCCTTAATGACGAAGAAATTTGTCATTTTTCATTTTCGTTTTTTCGCTCCTCGGCTTCCAAGAGCCATAACGTTTTTATTTTTCCGTCAATATAGACATATGACGGCTTGTTTTTTGCGGGACGAGTTGTACTTTCAGATGCAATAATTTGTTTTACCATATAATGTACAGGGAAATTGCAAAAAAATTCCAAGTGCAGTGAAATTGCAAAAAAAGTGCAATTACACGTTTGTTTTTTGGATTTTTTAGTCGCCGTGTTCACTATATGGTAAAACCGACGTGACGGTGCGATGCCTCGGGTCAGTACGAGTTTGTAGATACCAAACATGTATACCTTTATTGGTATCTAGATGGTGGAAAAAAATTCAAAATCATGAAAAAAAAAAACATTGCACTTTTTGCGCCATGTTCTGCGACCCGTAGCGTCCTCATTTTTCGGGATCTGGGGCTGGGTGACGGCTTATTTTTTGCGTATCGAGCTGACGTTTTTAATGATACCATACTTGGGTGGATGCGCCGTTTTGATCGCCCGTTATTGCATTTTTTAGCATTGTTGCAGCGACCAAAAAAACGTAATTTTGGCGTTTGAACCATTTTTTGCGCTACGCAGTTTACGGCTCTCATTATTTGATTATTTATATTGATAGATCGGGCGATTCTGAACGCGGCGATACCAAATATGTGTATTTTATTTAATTTTTTAATACTTTTATTGTGGATGGGAGAAAAGGGGGGTGATTTGAACTTTTATGTTTTTTTTTTTTTTTTCAACTTTGTAAAAACTTTATTTGTTTATTAATTCTTAATTTTACACAGCCCCTGTGAGAGGCACCCTGCTGCACAGTCCGATCGCTTCTGACACATACAGAGGAGCTGCAGCTCCTCTGTATGTGTCAGAATCGCGGACCTGTTGTGGTTGGCAGCCTCTGCCAACCACAAGCAGGAAATTCTCCATACAGGTTCCAGGGTCAAGCCAGGACCCTGGCCTGTGACATCAGCACGGGAGATCCCGCGATACTATCGCGAGATCTCCCCTGGAGCCCGGTAAGCGCGCGCTGCACGCTCCGGCTCCCTTAGATCCCGCTTTCAGAGATTGATGGCGGGATCTAAGGGGTTAAACAGCGCCGATCGGTGGCGGGACCGATTGGTGCTGTTTCTCCCACATCTCAGCTAGTGAGATCAGCTGAGATGTGGGAGGTTTGGAGTGAGCTCCACGCCGGAGCTCACTCCAAACACGGGGGTAACGACAGCCGACGTCTAGAGACGTAAGGCTGTCGTTAACAGGTTAAAACCAGAGTGCAAACTGGATCCGGTTTGTGTCTGATGATTTTCAATGGGCACTCCGGCAATTTTGTTTGTATCCGGTTGCATCTATTTGCTTCCGGATATAGCCAAAATCTTTTTTCTACCAAGCCCAAAAAACAGAACATGTAGCAATTTTTGGGCTCAGTAAAAAACAATTCCGATTTATAATATGTGTCAATGGTTGCCGGATCCAGTTTCACTGAATCATCCCTGATCCAGTAATGCTCAATCCGGTATGCCTACTCACCACGCATGGTAAGAGCACACATGTAAAGTTCGAGGTCCATAAAAACACCTGAGTGTTCAGGCATGGACCCCAAACAGGAACTTAACATGATTAAAGCATTATACTCACACTTCCAGGTCCCGCTCATTAGCATTATCTAATATTCCCTGGATTGGCTGCTGAACAGCCAATCACACACACCCAGTCTCTGTGACAACATCTGTGATTGGCTGTTGCACCCGTCCCACTGTGCCAGCAACCAATCACAGACGCAATGGGTGGGGCGCAACAGCCAATCACAGACGCTGTCACAGAGAAAGGGTGTCTGTGATTGGCTATTCAACAAGCAGTACAGAGTGGACCCGGAAGTGACCGCAGCGGCAAGACAGGTAAGTATAATGCTTTAATTATGTTTAGTCCCTGTTCGAGGTCCCTGCCTGAACACTCAGGTTCAGTACGGACCAAAAACAGATCCGGACAATATCAGATGGTTCCAAATGAATTGTACTGGTATTATAATGGAACTGGCATACGGATCTGGTATAATACTGGTATAGTTTCATCCGGTTTAAAGGCAAAAACGTGATCTGTCTGGATACGAAAAAACTGTATATGTGAAGGCACCCTAAATAGTCCAATGCAGACCAGTGTTGAGAATGGCACCTGGCTCAGCATTAATGAAGCCAGCTTTATGTCACCTCAGATGAGTCAAGATTTTTTTTAAAGATTTTTAGGAAAGTCGAATTCTCTTTCAAAATAAGAAATCTAACGGCATTTATCTGCCAGCTGTGAGGTCCCCAATGAAAGAGAGATAGTTTATCTGTTCAGGAAATGTCTACGTTGACAATGAACAGTGAGCTAATAGTTAAGTAGATTAAAATATATTAGACAGGCGTGGAATGTGCCAGCTGCTATACCACATGGGAGTGGGCACATTCTAGAATTCTATACATTGGAAGTTCTGAAACAAGTGGGAAGATTAAAGACATTACAGGGAAATAATATTAAGTTGTCTTTAGTGGGTATAATTCAAGGGAGCATCTGACTGACTACTATATGTTAAAGAGAAACCAAAAAATGAACTGGAATACAAGTATATACATGCAGTGTGCAGGTCCATGTTCCCATAGGCCACAAAACAGCAAAACCAAAAAAAGGAAACAAAAGTGAACAGATATTTGATGCTAGGACAGGACCGTCATGATGGGGTCACCTTGGCACGGTGGGATGGCTTTTACATTTTTTTCATCAAAATAATGTTACCAAGTGCCTTAGTTTCATGCACTATTGATATTTATTCATTTATTTATTTATTTACTTATCTCGTATCTGCTAATTTTTGTTTCTTTTCTTTGTTTTTGCTATACATTAAAGAATTGTGTAATCTTCATAAATGGGTAAAATGAACAAATTTGCATTTACCTGTTTTTAAAAACACTCTGTGTTCAATTAAACAAAGGGTTTTTAATATTATTGTTTCTTACTTGTAGGCTAGCTGACTGGCTGCCACTGCAATCTACCTCGTCCTCCAGTGGCCATTGTAGGCTAGAAAACCCCTAGCTGCACAACTATAAACACCACCTTGGACCTGCCTCACTAAAAGGCCATTGAAGGTTTTCTTTTACCTACTAAGAAACCTGGTGAAACTGCTATGCACAACTAACAAAGAGAGGGAAAGTGTGCAGAGATATACAGGAACCTAAGGTGAGGAAACCTAAAACACATGCTTTCATGGCTTCCAGTACCACCTGTACGCTGACGACACTCCGATCTATCTCTCTGGCCCAGATCTCAATTCTCTGCTGTCCAGAATCCCAGAATGTCTGTCAGCCATATTCTCCTTCTTCTCCTCTCGCTTCCTAAAACTCAACTAGACAAAACAGAACTCATCATCTTTCTTACATCGCATCTTTCATCTTCACCAGCTGATCTATCCATTATGGTAAATGGCATCATGCTCTCCCCACACCTCTAATTCAATACCTCGGAGTAACTCTCGACTCTGCCCTGTACTTCAAACCACACATCCAAACTCTCACCACCTCCAGTTGCCTCCAGGTCAAGAATATTTCTAGAATCCGTCCTTTCCTCAGCCCTCAATCTACTAAAATTCTTTTACATGCTCTCATCATCTCCCACTTCGACTACTGCAACCTCCTCCTCTGTGGCCTCCCTGCTAACACGCTTGCACCTCTCCAGTCTGTCCTCAACTCTGCTGCCTGACTAATCCACCTCTCTCCTTGCTACTGCCCTGTTTCTCCTCTCTGGAAATCTCTTCACTGGCTCCCAATTCCCCAACAAATCCAGTTCAAGCTACTAACGCTGACCTACAAAGCCATCCATAACCTGTCTCCTCCCTATATCTCTGAACTAATCTCCCACTATCTTCCCTCACGTAATCTTCAATCCTCCCAAGACCTCCTCCTCTCCTCCACACTTTTCCATTCCTCACACAGCCGCCTCCAAGATTTCTCCCAAAAATTCTACGCCCCAACAAGTCCGATTATCCACCATACTCGGATCCTTCAGACGGAACCTAAAAACCCTTCTCTTCAGGAAAGCTTACAGCCTGCAATGACCGAGCTGCCGCCCCACCGCCATCGGAGCTTCTGCATCCCTGACCTACTGTCTCCTGCCCAATATCCTGTAGAATGTAAGCCAGCAAGGGCAGGGTCCTCTCCCCTCTGTACCAGTCTGTCATTGTTAATTTGTTTACTGTAAACTATATCTATAATTTTGTATGTAACCCTACTCATGTACAGCACCATGGATTTAATGGTGCTATATAAATAATAATAATAATAATAATAATGCACAAAGGGGAAAAAAGAAGACTAATAAATGATACACAAATAACCTCTCACCAACGTACCAGAAGAGAAAGGAAAGGTGTTTGGAGGGTATAGAAAAAAAAACACAGCAGAAATACAATGGTTGCCTAGCAGGGAAAATCCCATCACTGAAGGTCTGGAATTCCTTAGCACTAATCCACCTAGACGTATTGCCAGCAAGAAAATGTAGTGAGTGAAGAATATATAATATATAAATAAACAAACATATATAAATATATATATATATATACTGGGATCATCTGAGTTCACACCTGAGGTGATTCAGGCATGACCTCAGATAATAACCTTTTTCATGGCCGGGTGTTAAGTCTGTGCCTGCTTGTCTCTGTGAGAAAATGTGTATCAGCTCGCAGGGATGTAGCAGAGCTTAAGAAGACACCCTGTGAATGTTTTTTTTTTGTTAATAAAGATGGAGTCGCTTAACATCTTCTGTTTTATTTCTATTAAAATACTTTCTTTATGTGTTTTCTTATGTTTGCTAGAAATTCATGGTGCCAACTCTAATATTGGCCTGACACCATAAATTTCAGGCTTAGTGCCAGCTGACAATACAGAGCTGGCATTAACCCATTCATTACCTATCGTGCCACTGCCACCAGGGCCACTGTAAGAGCCGGTTGAATGCGCCATTTACAGGGGTGGCTGCAGGCTGCAATTTATACTCTGGGGGCCTAGAACACTTGGGCCTTACCATGTTGAGAATCCAAGCCCCCAGCTGAATGGTTTTTCCTTGGGGGTGATCAAAAGTAGGGCATATCCCACGCATTTAAAAAAAAAAAAAATGACTTATTTAAGTAATTTAAAAAAATAATGGGCTTCCCTGTATTTTGATTGCCATCCAAGGTAAATCCAGGCAGCAAAAGGTTGCAGCCTGTAGCTGTCCGTTTTCTCCGTGCTAACAATCAAAAACACCGCTGAGCACTGAGAAAATTTTTGATAATTATTTGTACTATATATGTGAGGGACCCAACAGCCAATCACAGATGCTGTCACAGAGAATGGATGTCTGTGATTGGCTGCTGGAGTAACCTGAAACCAGCCCATACATTCTACCATACTAGAATGTATGGGCTAATTCCAGATTACTCCACCAATGCCCATTCTGTTTGATAGCATCTGTGATTGTTGGGTCCCTCTTCAGTGAATTTCTCGGAAGTTAATAAGTGTCCTTGGAAGAAGAAGCAGCAGGGCAGTGGGACGCATGACGGCAGGATGCCAGTAAGTATGATGATGATGTTTAAGCTTTATTTTATAGCCCCCCACCGTTATCCCATAACCTTAAAGTCCAAGTTCAGGATTCGGACTCAAGTTCGAGTCATGTTCCACCCTGAACTCAGACTTTAAAAAAAGTTAGAAGAAATGGAAGATCAGCGGGTTCCCCCTTAACTAGTTTTTAGGGTGTTTTACTGGTGTAATTGGTGAAAGGTCTCCTTTGAGTCAATTATAACGATGGGAGAACATCAATCTGTTTAGCGTTAACACAACCCTCCACCACACCTTCCCTGCCTTACCATGATGGCACTGTTTTCAGCAATAAGCAGTAGAGGACTAATTCAGACGGGGTCACATTTGGGCAAGCAATTGCGTTCACCGCATCCAGATCTGGATGCGTGAACGCAATTGCCTTCACACACATTTTTTTCCCAAAATGTGTGCTGTGCCCCAATGCGGTAACCAGATTGCTCCGGATGTGTAATCCTGAGCAATGTGGTTACCGTATACTTTGCTCATCCCTGCTGTCGCAGGGATAAGCAAAGTGTTAAATGTGTATAAAAACATTAATTATTAATATTAGCTGTGGGCAACATGTGTCTAGGGGGTGCCCTCCCCCCTTCCTAGAGACATGCTGTCCACTCCTCTCAGCATGTTAGGGGTTATTAAGGCATTTACAGTAAGCCGGCTATTGTCGGCTTTGTACTAATTTATTAATGAACGTATAGTATCAGCCGCTGTCCGAGGTCCTGTAGGCATTTACATTAGGTCTATGGGCAGCCACTGCCATAGACCTAATGTAAATGCCTACAGGACCCTGGCCAGCGGCAGATACTATGCAAACATTACGTACAGTATCTGCTCTACTGTCAGGGGAGCTGCGGCTTCATTCATGAATTAGTACAAAGCCAAACAATAGCCGGCTTACTGTAAATGGCTTATTAACCCCTAACATGGTGAGAGAAGTGGACAGCATGTCTCTGGGGGGTGGGCACCCCCTAGAAACATGTTGCCCACAGCTAATATTAATAATTAATGTTTTTATACACATTTAACACTCTGCTTATCACTGCTGCGATGAGCAAAGTATATGGTAACCGCATTGCTCAGGGTTACACATCCTGAGCAATCCGGTTACCGCCTTGCAATTGCCAGAAGCGCTCCGAAAACTCCAGCCTGCATGATTTTTAGCGCAGGCTGCAGATCCGGAGCCGGTAACCAGATTGCATGTAGAGCAATACGGTTACCATAATGGGCTCCTATGGGGAGCGTTTCCTGATCCGGTTTTGAGGTTTCTGAAAGTTCAAAACCGGATCAGTATTTAAAAACCCTGCCGCATGTGTGACCCCAACCTCAGACTCTACACAACGCTCTTCTTTCTGTGACAGCCAATTTGGGGATGAAGAAAACGTGGAGCTGACGTGACAGAGACACAGAGGACTTTTGGTTGGTGATTACACATTGGACATGTACAGTCACAATTAATCTGGGGGTGTAAATATGAAATAATTACATTTATTTACAAAGACATGTTTTCCAACAGGAAATTTGTTTTACTGGGGGGAGGCGAAGTCAAGATAACAGTTTTCTGTAGAATGATGGAAGATAATCCATATAATCCAAGACAGGCCTCCTCTGGAAGCTGAGCAACATTACACAATCTCAGCGATATATGTCCATAGATAATGAAAAGCAGGATGAATTACCCAGATGTAAGATTGTTGAGAGTCTGACAATTTACAATGTTATTTTACAATATTTATCAGGTTAGTGTGTACCTCCACCAGATCGCTATCTCATCTTTCTTCTTACAATTTATGTTAATGGCCTGTATTATGTGAATGTTCCTTGCAAAGAACGCTGCCATAAAACATTCTGAAAGAGGACAAGCATCTATTCATGAAGTAATTGGACTAGCTTCCTCCTAGCCATGTGTGAAAAATTACAGAGTAATACTATAATGTAAGTGTAAACATGCTGGATATACAATGGAGATTGGAACAATATGGATCTGATCCCACAAATGTGTATGTAGAGCGGGTGAGTGGCGTATGTGTACAGTATGACTTCAGTGCTCTGCGAGTACAAGAATTACTAATAACATGAGCAAACGAGGTTTCTGGCAAAAAATGTATCATCATAATCAAAGTAAATCTTTTTCCATAGAGCTATGTACAGTAGAACATTGTCTTGAATATTATTTTCTAACCTCTTCAACCATAAAGATGAAAAAATATCAATATTTAAAGGTTTTTTTTTTTCAATGCATTGTTGTTAAAGACGTAAGGAGAAGTCATCAATATCAGATTGGTGGGGCACCTCTACCTGACACCCCCATTGATCAAGTCTTATCACTTCTGACAGTGGTGGATGGAAGAAGTGTTGTGTTGCTGAACCCCACTGCTCCTCACAATGTTTAGTTGCTGCTGATGGCTCCCAAAGATCAACTTCATCCAAATGAATAGGAGTTGATGGGCAGTACCTGCGATCAGTCACTGAGCGGTGTGGTGGAGTGATGGTCTTCTTCTCCACGCACTGTTTAAATCCAGACATTGCTAGAGGTAATAGCTGTTAAATTGATGATTATACCCAGTGATGATCCACTCTAAAGCCCCGTCACACATGGTGAGATTGCTAGCGAAGTCGCTGTTGGTCACTGGTTTTGTGATGCAACAGTTACCTCACTTTTATTGTAAGCACTGTATCTTTCATATTAAAGCTTTAAACTTTAATAAGTCTGAACCTTGTATACTCTAAAGAATTCACAGCCCTAGAATGGTGTGATTTTGTTGATTGTCTGATAAGTCTTAGATTAGGGGAACTCATTGGCCCCCCAAATCCAGTGAGTGGTGGCAGCGTGTGTGAAGCGGGGTGCACGGTCTGACTGGGGGTGATTAATGCTCCCTTTCAGCATAGGACAGAGGTCGAGGGCTGAATTGAGTGAAAGGAGATAGATTAACCCTTGCAGGTGACACCCCAAGTCACGTGCTGGGAAGTGAGTACGTGACAAATTGATTAAAATAAACTTTGTTAGTGGGACAACCAACCATTTAAAGGGAACCCGTCATCATTTTTTTGGGTTCTAACTGAAAGCCGGCAGAGTTTGCATAGAGCTGACCGGGGCTGATCGCACTCTGGACCGCACAATTAGCATACAGCATGGGACAAGAATAAAACTGGTTTTCAGAGGTAGGCAGGGATATAAAGGGGTTACAGGAACCCCATTCACATTAAAGTTTAAGATGGTGGACAGGGTTTAGAACTCAAAAAACTGGTGATAGGTTCATTTTAATAATTCCTCACAACCAAGGTTCTCCGTTATTTTTGGCAGGAATATTGCCCTTGTCAGCAGTTTCCAGCTCCAGAGCATCCTTCTTGTGAATTGCTGCCAGATCAGGTCTATGTTCATGATGACACCATGGCAATGCTTTCATCAGGTTGAGGCTGGCCATAGCCTTGGATGAGATGGAACGCATTGTGATAATAGACCCCCATATGAAATTGTAATATCTCTGGTGGTCAGACTCTTGCTCAGACTTTACTTGTCCTCCATTCTTTGATGTTTGCTACAAAGAACGAATGATATTTGATCACTCCACACATGAAATGTTACTAATTATTTAAAAATGCAAATATATTCTCAGTAAAACGTGTGCATGTGTTATTTCTGAATCCAGCGTTGCATACAATACATGTCATTATTGCCAAGAGCATTCCAGTTGTTTATCTGGATTTCATTTGAATTCCTAATGGATATATCCTTAGCAGAACCCAACGTGGAATTTTATGAAAATCTGTCCGCGAGTGTAAGTAACGGTTCAGTGATTTGTCATCACTTGCTCCTGTTGAATAAATCCTGTAAGAGATGCTTTATCATTTATCATTGAGTGTCTGTAATCAAAGATATAGTGGATAAAAGACATCAGTAAAAGTACAGAATGAGTCACTTTCAGCGTAAAGGAAATGTGTCATCACAAAGTGACCTATTGATTAAACAAAGCGACTATATTGGAACTATATTGGAATGTACCCCTGAGGAAGGAGAACGGATTGCTCCGAAACGCGTAGGACATAAAACATGATTGCCTTCCGATTCCCTGTGGTCCTTGTTCGTTTGCAGCATAGCGTGATCATAGAAGCACCATCCTTTTGGATTAAAGTATAAATCATGGCCTCCTATGCACGTCAGCCATGAGTTGGCAATCATGGGAGTACTGCATTGACAGAGGTCATGCTCTTCAGCAGACCGCCTGATGCCATGGAACCCCATTGGCACCCCGGGAACGCATCATGGGGAAAACTGTTGAGCAGTTAGAACAGCTCAACTCCATCGATAGAGGCAGATTGTAGCTGAACAATGCAAACGAGATGGAATTGAGAGGAGGACCCGACATGCAGTATGACGTACCAGTATGATGTATGTCAGGAAGGAGTTAAATGCACATATCATGACCCATATTATACAAAAATCATGGAATCATAAGCCTTACAGTGGTTTGCAATTACCTTTTTTGTAGCAATCCCTTTTTCTCATCAGTCATCTCATTATAGGTAAGATTACAATGAAAGTTATTAGCTATACATACAGATAACACAGGATCCACTAATCAATATAGGTTAAGATCACAGCTCCCACATTTACAGAGTACATTGAGCACGTTCAGGACATGGAGAGCACAACAAGCCCCTTTTTTTCTCTTCCTACCAACAATGGGCAGCACTGGTGGACATTGAACAAAAGGCCCCTGTGCAAGAACAATATATGGGCCCTTTGCAGTTCAATTGCTCTTCGTAATACACAATTCTAAGGCTGGTTTCACACTACGATATTTGCATTTCCGATGCTGTCCGATAAAAATCGACAGCATCGGACCGATTTTGGACCACATGCAGCCCTATGGGCATCGGACCGAATCGGATGTGCACTAAATGGCATCCGATTTGGTCCGATCCGATTCTGTCCGATTTTTTTATCGCTGCAAAAATCGGAGCATGCTCCGATTTTTGCACCGAAAATAAAATCGGACAAAATCGGATCGGACCAAATCGGATGCCATTTAGAGCACATCCGATTTGGTCCGATGTTTTTAGCATGGGGCCCTATGGAGCAGGGTCCAATGAAACATGTAATGTGTCCTCGGACCCAATTTTACTGTACTGAGCATGCTCAGTACAGTAAAACGGTTCCTAAACATCTAATTTTACTTCTGTAATGTATATATATACCGTATATACTCGCGTATAAGCCGAGTTTTTCAGCCCAAAATTTGGGCTGAAAAGTCCCCCCTCGGCTTATACGCGAGTATATATGTATATACCGTATATACAGCAGTATATACCGTATATACAGCAGCAGCCCCGGAGGTATACAGGCCCCCCCATCAAGCTCCAGGGCCCCCCCCTTGCGCGGCAGCCTGTAAAGGAAAATCATACTTATCACTGTCTCGCGCTGTCCCGCCGCTTGCCGACACACGATCCCGGACTTCAATCCGCGTCTTCTGTGGTCGCGGGCAATGACGTCATTGCCCGCGACCACAGGAAGCCGGAAGCCGCGGATTGAAGCCCGGGATCGTGTGTTGGCAAGCGGCGGGACAGCGCGAGACAGTGATAAGTATGATTTTCCTTTACAGGTGTGCCGCGCAAGGGGGGGGGCCCTGGAGCTTGATGGGGGGGCCTGTATACCTCCGGGGCTGCTTCTGTATACAGCCCTGGGGCTGCTGCTGTATACAGCCCTGGGGCTGCTGCTGTATACAGCCCTGGGGCTGCTGCTGTATACAGCCCTGGGGCTGCTGCTGTATACAGCTTTGGGGCTGCTGCTGTATACACCCTGGGGCTGCTGCTGCTGTATACCCTGGGGCTGCTGTATACTACTAAGGGCTGCTTGTATACCTCTGGGGCTGCTGTATACTACCTAAGGGCTGCTGTATATACCTCTGGGGCTGTATATACCTCTGGGGCTGCTGTATACTACCTTTGGGGCTGCTGTATACTACCACTGGGGCTGCTGTATAGTACCACTGGGGCTGTATATACCTCTTGGGCTGCTGTATACTACCACTGGGGCTGCTGTATACTACCACTGGGGCTGCTGTATACTACCACTGGGGCTGTATATACCTCTGGGGCTGCTGTATACTACCACTGGGGCTGCTGTATACTACCACTGGGGCTGCTGTATAGTACCACTGGGGCTGTATATACCTCTGGGGCTGCTGTATACTACCACTGGGGCTGCTGTATACTACCACTGGGGCTGCTGTATAGTACCACTGGGGCTGTATATACCTCTGGGGCTGCTGTAGACTACCACTGGGGCTTTTGTATACTACCACTGGGGCTGTATATACCTCTGGGGCTGCTGTATACTACCACTGGGGCTGCTGTATACACCTCGGGGGCTGCTGTATACTAACCACTGGGGCTGCTGCTGTATATACCACTGGGGCTGCTGCTGTATACTACCACTGGGGCTGCTGTATATACCTCTGGGGCTGCTGTATACCACACTGCTGGGGGCTGTATACCTGTGCTGGGGTCCACCCTCGGCTTATACACGAGTCAATAGGTTTTCCCAGGTTTTGGGGGCAAAAGTAGGGGGGTCGGCTTATACACGGGTCGGCTTATACACGAGTATATACGGTACATTGCGGAAGTAAAATTAAGGGTTAAAAATAATAAACCATCTATTCTCACCTGTCCACGAGTCCCTCTGAGTCTCCAGCATCTCCTGCCTGTAGGACCTGCCATGATGTCAGAGTCACATGACCGGTTACCGCAGTAACCGGTCATGTGACTGTGACATCACGAGAGGTCCTAGGATCAGAAGAAGATAGCTGGAAGGGCCGCTGGACTCGTGGACAGGTGAGAATAAAATTTTTTTATTTTTTATTCCTGAGGAGAGGGGAAAGGAGGGGGAGTACTGGGGAACATGAGGGGGCCACACAGGGGACATGAGGGGGCCAGACAGGGGACATGAGGGGGAAAAAGAGGGTGAAACAGAAGGGAGAAGAGGGGGGAGCACTAGGGGAGATGAGGGGGACACAGGGGTGATGAGGGGGACACACAGGGGTGATGAGGGGGACACACAGGGGAGAACAGCTGTGACAGGTGACAGGAGGAGCCGGCAAACTGATCCTGCAGAATGTCGGATCGGATGCCTATTTGGCATCCGATTGCAAGGATCAGTTTAGATCCGATGCTGTCCGATTTATATCGGACAGCATCGGATTTGACAAAATCGTTATGTGAAAGCAGCCTGACTGTTTTGGAGCTGGACAGGACCCTGTTACCTCTTGGGCCCCTGAGTGGCTGAGCAGGTTGCTGTGGCGCCCCACAACGAGTGCGTCACAGGAGGGTATTTCAGTCATAAATGCAGCAGCAATATTCTCTGACCCAGCAGTCAAATGGTTAACTCAGAGATCCATACCCTGCATGCATCACCTAGTATAGAGGGCCAATCAATTTCCTGGTGGGCGGAGTGCAAGGGTAGTGTGTAGTAGAAGTTTAGTCCAGCTTAGAGAGTTAGTCTTGGGTCTGGAGAAGTAACAGCAACCTAGAAGACCTCTGCAGATTCCCAGTTCTGCAACCTAGGAGAGGGGGTTGCACAGTCTCATGCGACCCCCTGGCCACCCTCGCTGGCCGTCTCCTTACCAACTACGTAATGCAATAATAAATGTGGTATATAGAAATGAGCGCTAGGGATAATGGAACAAGCCGAACGCTTTTGTAGACATTACCTATTAGTTTATTACGATAAACACAGTACAGGTCCTTCTCCCACAACGCGTTTCGACGCTACATGCGTCTTCCTCAAGTGGATACTGGACCTCTATCAGACTTCCCTTATATCCTATCTCTGTACTAATCATTGTACATGGGGGTGTGTTTTTTTTTTTTTTTTTTTTTTTTTTTTCTCTTCCTACTCCTTCTCCTTCCACTCTCTTACCACTGATAGAGGTCCAGTATCCACTTGAGGAAGACGCATGTAGCGTCGAAACGCGTTGTGGGAGAAGGACCTGTACTGTGTTTATCGTAATAAACTAATAGGTAATGTCTACAAAAGCGTTCGGCTTGTTCCATTATCCCTAGCGCTCATTTCTATATACCACATTTATTATTGCATTACGTTCCTTTCTCCCTTCGGGGAGAGTGGTGCGAGCAGCTCTGGGAGAGGACCTTGCTGAAGAAAACAGAAACCTGGCCCTGCACGTGCACGTGACGGTGCACGTGTGAGAGAAGGAGCACAGACCTGGGTGCAAAGGGAAGACAGGCAATAGATGAAGACAGGGATCATGTATAAAAAAATCTCACCTACTTGCGGTTAATCTAGTTGTGCAGAGGGCACAACCAACTTAGGTGAGTGAAACGTACAGTGTAACGGGAATTTATACCCCTAAATTTGCAGTGTGGCGCAACCATCTATTTTGATTTTTTTTCCTTACCAACTACGGGCATCTTCATGCAGGTCCAAAACCATCCCGTGCCCATCTACAGCCGGTTTGCTGGTACCGAAGCTAGCAGCAGTTCAGCTCTGCTATGCGAACCAGAGGAGTGGAAGGACCGCTCTACAGGAGCACCCCACCAACGCCAAATCCAGTTGTCTAACCAGCAATGTACCCACCAAGGGACCCAAGGCTCCCCAAAATACCCGGAACTTATACCCGGATAGGGCATTCAAGCAGCCTCCCTGTACCCGATCTGGTATTCCTGGGCGACAACGGCAACCTACTTAGATAGAATGGAGGAACACCGCGGATCTCTGAGGGACACCTATCACTGCTGAGTCCACCCGGTCTGCTACCCACAAACTGTATACCATGTACTGCTTGCTGGTTACAGTAAAGAACCCGTTACAGAGACTTACAGTGTCTGTGCTTTCTTATGAACTGTCTGTCCGCACCATAAGGTAACCGCAGCTGCCGCACAACATCTTAAGCAGCTCCAGCCTCCGGGGATCATCGCTTAGCCTGTGGGGAGCGTTCCATCTTGCTGCATTCCATCCCCCGGAGGCCCCGCAGCGCCGGTAAACTTATCGGAACACTCATAGGTGGCGTCACGAAACAATTTAACCCCTAAATCTGTTCCCACAAGACGTTTTCAACTTTTTGATCTGCACTCAACCGGGCTCCACTACCGGCAGGCGCGGTCCACCCGTGACAAGGAGGAAGAAGCAAACGCCTGTCTAAACCGGAGTCCCGGCCACGGTGAGTCATTGCAGCAATAATATGTCTGCCCCTGATATTTAGCTTCATACACAGTAGATACCTGTCGTCTGAGTGCTCAGTCTGCATAGAGCTCCTGTGTTCTCTATGAGAGAGCTGCTGCCAGGGTCGGATTTCCCATAAGATCAACTTGGGCAATGGCCTATACAGATGATTTTTCTGCTTTCTAGTAAATGTGACCACTCAAGGGCTGGAGTTACATCTGTAATGTCTGTCATACTGCTGCAAATTCTGATCATATACATAAAAAGGCAGGAGAGCAGTAATCCTTTATCTCTGTGTGTGCTGTTGTAACGACCGGACACTGGCCGATGTGAGTGTAAGATACGGAGCTGCTATGAACGACTCTGACCACAATATGATAACAAACCAACCTCTTTTGTAACTTACAACAGATAACAGAATTTCACTTCCCAACAAAATATAGGCCACAACAGCCACAAACAATAGAATACAAATTATGCAGCCTGAGAGATCCCAAGTGCCAGTTTACCGGAAAGGAGCACTACTACCGTCAAGGCTATGCCACTCCCTCTCTTCTCTGGTACAGGGCCTACCTGGGGATCTACCGTGACCATGACATATGGTTTCCTCAGGTATATTATCTTACACCCACCTCCAACCTTAATTACAATAAATTCCGGGTACCCTGTTTTCCCCTTGATATATATATATCTTTACGCAATAATGCGAACCAAAACAATGTTCATAAAATGCACTGTCCTTCTGTGAGTGCTCAGAATGGACGCCCTGACTGAATATCTGACAAACAGTAAAACTGAACTTGTTATTTTCAGTTCAAGCCACTAGATTTTAAGTCAACTTTCCTAAGTCACCAAGCTCTCTGATACATTCAGGTGCAGGTGAGGCTTCAGAATCAGTCTCAATGCAGTAATGATCCACTGAGCTCTCCTATAGCATGACGTTCACCAGAGTTTCTATACACAGGAGCTCAAGCAGTCTCTCTATCAGCCCATTTGTAGTCTTTGCAAAAGGGATGTCCTTGGAAATGCTGCAAATTGTATCTGACTTTCCCTACCTGACTAAACAGTCGGTGACCAGTCACTCATTCAGGCTTACTCACAGAAAACATCTTCCTCTTTATCACACTATCCAGTTTGGGTCTCTCACAGCTCTCAGCACTTCTATGTCTCTCAGGCAGATCTGGTCTATTTCTCTCCCTGTATTCCCTCTGCTCTGTCCTTCTGCAGCTGCTTTGTGTGTGTCTTTTTAATTTCTCTTTCTCCACTTCCTGTCTCTATCAACAGATTCCGGTCTTTTTCAGTTTGGCATATCTTGATGCAACTATGTTATTGCAGCAGATTTGTATAAAATCAGAAACACTAGCAGATACCAACATACTACAGTGTGTAAGGGTGCTTTCACATCTGCGTTTTTCGTAATTCGCGGCAGATGCGGTGAAAAAACGCATCTGCCGCGTTTACCGCATAAACCGTTCCACTTGCGGCGCGGTTGCGGTTTTTTCTATGCAATGTATAGGGGGACTTGCGGCAGATGCGGCAAGTGCGGTTTTGCACTTGCGGCAGGTGCGGCAGCGAAAAAAACCGCGGTCAGCCGCGGTTTTTTTCGCTGCCGCACCTGCCGCAAGTGCAAAACCGCACTTGCCGCATCTGCGCAAGTCCCCCTAATACTTCCTATGGAAAAACCGCAACCGTGCGCAAGTGGAACGTTATGCGGCAACGCGGCAGATGCGGTTTTTTCACCGCATCTGCCGCGAATTACGAAAAACGCTGATGTGAAAGGGCCTAAGGAAAACATCATAGCAGCTAATTCCACTATCTCAGGGACAACTGAAAATTAGACTTCAACTTTGAATCTGAAAACTGGTGGAAAAAATGCAGGACACAAGTTATATAAAGTACAGAATAGTGTAATTCCGCATGTACACACACTTGACAGTTTATTGTATAAAAAAGTCACCTGAATTGCAGGTACTCCTGAATTCCTGGACCTCCTGAAGCCTTTAGAGAGGGTCTAAAAGCTATGAAACCTGACAAATCTAATATAAGTCATTGGTAATGATCGTAGAGCTTTTAAAAAGAAGCCATGATGTTGAAGAGATAGGGTACCTTTACACGCCGCTACAACATGGTAGAAACAACGGGTGCTTCACGTGCACGAGCACGCAGCAACGGTTAAACGGTACCCGCATCGCCTTTACACGCCGCTATAAGTTGCACTACAGAAGGTTGAATCTATCTCTGGATGCACGCCGGGTGCTAAAGTAACCTTCTGTAGAGGACCTTACTTCATTTACACGCCGTAACAGAAGGTAACATGGAGGACCTGGTGCAGCAGGGACAACACATAGGCGTGCCAGAATTGTGGATTACGAGAATTTTGTACGCTGATAGGACAAAGCAATAGCATCATGATTGGCAGCCATACATGACGCTCGAGCAAATGTGTAGTGTGACTGGTCAGCTCCTTAAATATGCCGCCTATGCAGCGACTACCAATCGTAATGCAGGAGCTTCCTCCAATGATCGCTGAAGGGGGTGTTTCCCGGAGCCTGTGTCACGCCCCAGGTAGATAGCAAGGTATTGAAACAACCCTCTTGTTCCTTATTTACACGCCGATACAGGCCGCTACCATCGGGTTGAAATCAACCTGTTTTAGAGCTCAGCTCTGAAACAGGTGCCGCAAGTGACAAGTGGAAACAACCGTCTTTACATGCCGCTACCTCGGGTTGATTTGGCGGTGCAAGATACATTTCTCTCATCTACCCGGTTGTTTCCACCCAGTTGTAGCGGCGTGTAAAGGTACCCTTATGTATAAAAAATGAGACAGCAACCTGGGGGTTCTTCAAAAAATTCCATCAGTAACTTTCCAAAAATGTGTTGTTTCGACTAAGTATGTTACATATGGAGGAAATGTATATTTTGTAAATTACTGATGAAATATACTGAAATATTTTGTTAAGAACTCATGGACTGCTGCTACATTTTTTAGGCTAATATGGTTTCTTGAGTTGTGTGAATTTTGCATCCAAGTGCTTGTAGGGTTGAGTAAGGGCCGCTTCACACGGACGGATCAGACCGGATCAGCACACAGGACTGGGGGGCTATTATGCCCTCTGGTCCTGTGTGCAGCGCACGCAGCAGCAGCCGCTGACAGGTCAGGACCGCGGTGCCCGCGGTTCTGACTTATAAGCAGCAGGAGCTGCGTGTGCTGCACACAGGACTGGAAGGCATTATAGCCCCCCAGTCCTGTGTGCTGATCCGGTCCGCGGCTGTCAGGGTCCTCCCGGACAGACCCGGACCTGATCAAGCCGCAGTGTGAAGTGGCCCTTAGTGAGCTGCAGATTTAGATGCATTTTTTTAATGAATGAAGAAGCAATGGCGGCTCCACTGCGTGCTTAGTATGGTTCCAGAGCTTGAGCTGCCTAACAAGGAATATTATAAGACAGTTGTGAGGATTTCTTAAAAATGTGTGTTATTTTAGTTCTTAGCCAATGTTTTGGATTCATCTCCGAAAAAAGGAGTTCTATGGACTCTTGCAAAACTGCCAACACTTTTAAAACATTGGGGAGGCTTTTGGATAAACAAAAGACCTCCTACACTTTCAGGGAATTAAACATATCCCTAAAAAGAGCATTTGTTTAAGGGTTTTTTGTATGTGTCATAGGGATCATCAGACCAAGACCTGGTGTCTAACCTCATTATTAGAAAACACAAAAAGGAGCATGTAAAGGACAAAGAGGGAGTGTGGCCCAAAAAGAGGATAGTTTGGGGAAATGTTTGCCCGCTGCACAGAGAATGCTTCCCTGAAAAACCTCACTAAAAAGTGCCAAAAAATGGACACTAGTGTTGAGGGGCTCAGAGTCTGTGTAGCTGGGTGCGGTAATGCATAATTACAGGCTAGACATCCTGATGGCTATTTTTTTCTCTGTTTTGGCTTGTTATACTGTGAAAGGTGTACAAGCAAAAGTGTTTTTTTTGTGCCAATCATTTAAGGCCAGTTTCACATCACGGCATGATCAGGTCCGGGGCTGTCCGATGTGAATCTGACAGCCCCGGGACCCGATTTTGCACTAATGCAGCCCTATGGGGCCAGATGGAGCCAGATGGCAGCTATTTGCCATCCGGTTTCCATCTGTCCGGAGGATCTGGGAGAATTTGGATTTTTCTCTTGGACACAAAAACATTGCTTGCAGCATTTTTGCGTACGGCGCAAAAATTGGACAGGATCGGATCCTCCTGGATCCTCCCAGATCTGGTGCAATCCTGTATCCCCTAACATGGGAGTCTATGCTGCTGAATCGCGCCGGATCCAACAAAAAATTGGATTCGGGAGCCGGACACCGGCGGCTGGAGTTTAGCAGCTAGCGCTGCTAAACTTCAGCACCAGGGGCTGTCCCCTGCAGAGATTTCAGGACCGCGGCTAGCTCCCGCTAGCCGTGAGTGTGAAATTTCTGCAGCTGCGACTGCGATCTCCCGAATCCGTCTGCAAACCGGATCGAGAGGGCATATTTGCCCTCCGGTTCTGTTTCAAAATCGGGTCCGGGGCTGTCCGGTTCACACTGGACAGCCCCGGACCTGATCTTACCATGGTGTGAAACCGGCCTAAGCCAGAGGATGTTGACCACAAGAACAATGCGTCTCTGAGTTGTCACACATTGGCCCAGTAGTATAATATTCCATGGGCACCTTAATATTCTAGCACTCCTATGTTGTAAGAAGGTCTACAACTGACAGCATCAAAAAATGTGTTGCCGGTGGTGACAACGCATGAAAATCCTTCCTGTACACTGTTTATAGAAATATGATTTCTCGGCTTCTGTTAGATAAATTGTATAAGGGAGCTTGAAAGAAGGATTAGAGCATTGCGTCTTTCTTTTGAAATGCAAAATTTCTTTTGATCTCCTGTTTAGCGAAAAGCAAATCCCTGAGCCAAGTAATGACAACATGCTGATAAAATCCATAAATGCACATAAAACGCTTTCTGGATTTCCACATTAGTGTCACTGTGACATTATTAATAAGGTACCGTTACGATGACCCCAGGTCTACAGTCTACAATACCTAGAATGCACCTAAATACAGTTAGCAATTAGTCAATACAGGCAAAAACCACTTAGAACTGTGGATTTCCAAAGAAGAAATTTGATGAAACAGCAATCAAGATTAGGCAGGTATGAATTAGTATTACCATGCAAAACTATACTCTGATTTGGTTTTTCATGACTCATTGGGGGTCATTTAAAAAACATTTTTGGCCGGAGGATTGAATCCGTGGATCTCATCCAAGTTTGGTACTTTTGAAAGAGAACAAATGATGAGAAACATACTGACATATCATTGTTCCTTCCAACCTCTGCCTTAAGAGTCGGGAGCTGGCAGGGTTGCAGACTCCAGGTTATGTAAATTTCAGCAGCTTGTTTTTATTGACCTTTTTTGTGACACCTTGGCGTCATTCCAAAGGAAATGATGTATTGGGGTAATTTCTTACACATTAGACTGACATGAAATTGCTCAATCTGCCCCTTTTTTTTTTAAACTGGTCTAGATTTATGACAAAAGAGAAAATAAGAGGTTTTAAAGCTCACCACTTTGCTTTCAATCCTCAATAAATCCAAGACATGGGTGCCAGAATGGCTGCCATGGGGGGCCAGTTATCCAAGGCAAAACAAAAAGTGATCAGCACAACCATCCAATGCAATGAATAAAAAGTAATAATTTATTAAAAAAATCATTAAACCTGAAAACATTGCTATAGTATATTGACCTGTTTAATTAAAGAACTATCTTTATCTATCAAAATCTTAAATCTTCACTCTTTCAAGCACCATTGTACCGTATTACTAATATTGTAATTTTATATCATTGATGAAAGTGATAAAAGTGCTAAATACCTCCTAACGGAGACCATGTAAGCTAGCGCTGAGTGATTCCCAAAAAATATATTTTTAAAAATGATCAATAAAAAATAATATTGTGGTACCGTGTTAGCCAAAAAATATCAATGTAAATACTTACCGTATATACTCGTGTATAAGCCGACCTGTGTATAAGCCGACCCCCTACTTTTGCCCCCAAAAACTGGGAAAACCTATTGACTCGCGTATAAGCCGAGGGTGGACAATGCAGCAGCTACCGGTACTGAAAAATTTAAAAAATGAAAATAGATACGAATAAAATGTTGAACTTGTATTTTAAATAGAAACAGTAAACTACCAATGCAGTAGACCACCGTCCTGTTATAAAGCCCCCATCACTGGTATATAGCCCATCATCCCTGTATATAGCAGCCATCACTGGTATATAGTGGCCATAACTAGTATACAGTTGCCGCCATCACTGATATACAGTCCCCAGCAATGGTATACAGGCCCTCATCAGTGGTATACAGTCCCAGCATGGTATACAGGCCCCTCATCAGTGATATACAGTCCCCAGCAGTGGTATACAGGCCCCTCATCAGTGGTATAAGGCCTCATCAGTGTATACGGCCCTCATCATGTATACATCCAGCAGTGGTATAAGCCCTCATCAGTATGTGGGTAGTCCAAAGAAACTTATGAGTGATACCTCTATTGGTTAACCTGAGAAATTATATTTGCTAGTTTTCACAGCTGAAAAGGCCGTCATCATAACCTTTTCAGTTCTGAAAGCTTGCAAATATAATTTCTCAGGTTAGCCAATAGAGGTATCACTCATAGAATAGATTTCTCATTTTTTGGGGACATAAGTATTTACATCAATTTTTTAAAAATGAGTAAATTATTGTTGTCTATATGTAATAAGTGTGTTTTTATCCCTACATTATCGGATAAGGTTCAATCATGTGACTATATCCATACTGGGTTGTCTGTATTTGCATCCCACTGAACTTTATATCACCAACACAAAGCTCCTTTGTGTAATGTCTGCTGATTGCCCTGTACAGATTATTTTCTACAAAAGATATCTCTGGGGATTTGTAATCTCCAGGATTTCAATTTAACAGTGAAAAAGTCATTAACAAACTCATTCATGCAAAATTGGTGAAGACCATGGAGTAGGTCAGTCTGTGGCTAGGAGCCGGTGTTGTGTAATTGGGTGCAGATACATCTATTGACTGATGGTGATATATTCCTAGCGGTAGATCACAGGGAACAACACACTCACAATTTCTTCAAGTCTAGGTTAATAGTTTCATTATAAATTCAGTTTACAGAGCAGTGAGCAATAATAGAAAATAATTTGCATATGGAAATAGACTCCATACAGCAATGATAAGGAACATTGCTCAGGAGCTCTGCACTTGGCCACTAAATTCATAGCTTGAAATTAAGGCTATGTGCCCACTGTGCCTTTCTGGTGATGCGTTTCTGCAGCAAAAACGCATCACCAACAGCTTTATCATTAAAGTCTATGTGTTTTTAAAAAAGCTGTGCCCACATGAGCGTTTTTGCTGCAGACAACGCATCGCTCAAAATGCCCATGTCAATTATTTGTGCGGTTTTGGGCTGCATTTTCCAAAAAAAGCATCACAAACGGATTGGTATTCACACAGTCAATTTGTAATGCTTACCCTCCAATTACCAACTTGGTAATTACTTACCCTCCCCGAGGATCCCACAGTGATCCCCGGCGATGTCTTCCTTCCATGCACCATCAAAACCTGCACAAAGTCACTTACAAGACCTGCCATGTGAGTCACATGGGGCCAGGTCCAGGAAGTACCGTACCTGCTGGTCTTGACGGTGCCCGGAAGGAATGCACACTGTGGGATCGACAGGGAGGGTAATAAAAGTGTTTGTGTCTCTGTCTGTCTGTCTGTCTATCTGTTTGTGCAGCGTCTTACCCACTGAAAAAATTTTGCACAATTGCAATACGTTGTGCTGCTTTTTGTTACACAGCTGCATTTGTGCACCTGAAAACGCAGCACAAAAAAAAGACCACAACGTCCATTGGCAAATAGCCCAAAGGGAGCCTGTCACATTGTACAATATGGTACTTATAGTCCGAGCTGTGGACAGCACAGTATAGAGAAGGAAAAGCTGGGCAGAATCATATACAGGTTTGGCAGAAAAGATTAGGAATAACTTGTATTTTTTCTTCGAAATCCTTAGTGTTTGTATGTAGGTATGTTGGTCAAGGGGGGGTTGGTGATCCTACTACACAGACAAGCAGGGAAGACTGTCAATGAGTAGGACCACCCACTAGACTTCAACACAAAGCCCAAGGATTTCAATGAATGCAATGGAAGGTTTAATGTATATCAGTCTGATTAGCTCTCTATAGCAGGGATCTCCAGGCCTCGAGGGCCGCAAACATGTCATGTTTTCAGGATTTCCTTAGTATTGGAATCATCACCTCTGCAGGTGATTTATCACATGTGCAATACTGAGGAAAACCTGAAAACCTGCACTGTTGGCGGCCCTCGAGGCCTGGAGGTAGAGACCCTGCTCTATATCATCCGGACTACAGATCCAAAACCATTTTCAACATGACAGGTTCCTGTTAAAAATGTGGAAATAAATGTTTGTCAGCACTTCCTAAAGTATAAATTGGTGCATACTAAACATGTGATAATGTTATGTTTTGTATGCACCAATTCAGGCTTTCAGATTAGGAATTGCCAACAAACATTTATTTCTAAATGATGGTGGCATACCCTTTGTCAGTGCACTCCTCCCAAGTTACTTTAAAGAGAACCTGTCACCTCGATCTACCCCTCTCTATCACTAGCTGTCCCTGTATCTTCCTAGATGATCTATAACCATCCCTGTCTCACTTAAAAGGGCCCTATAAAGGTTAAGAAAAAGATTTATTTACTTACGTGTAGTCTGTTCTGTAGTCTGTGGGGGCCGGGCTCCGGGGCTCCATTCCTCCTCCTCACTTGCTTGCAGCACGCCCTGGTGGGCGTCATTGTTCCATCCCTTGATCTCCTCCTCATTTGAAAATTCCCGCCTCTTCTGATGCATTCTGCACCGGCCGTAACGTCATATCCAGCCCGCTGCATTGTGGGGGCTGGTCATGTGGTACGGCCCGGGTCCGGCGCATGCGCAGTGCACATATTGAAGA
This sequence comes from Allobates femoralis, assembly GCA_033576535.1. NCBI lineage: Eukaryota > Metazoa > Chordata > Amphibia > Anura > Aromobatidae > Allobates > Allobates femoralis. The sequence continues at coordinate 77,959,410 of JARQOC010000006.1, read as the reverse complement.
TGAGCCGTACCATGTGATCAGCCCCCATAATGCATGGGGACGGATATGACGTTATAGACAGGGGCGGAACTACACTGGTGCAGCCGGTGCAGCTGCACCAGGGCCCCGACCGGTTAGGGGGCCCTTCAAGCCTGGAGGGGGCCCCCAGCCGACCCCACAAGCCGCGAGAGAGCGCGGCTCTCAGCGCGGCTCTCCCAGCCGACCCCCACAAGCCGCGGGAGAGCGCGGCTCTCAGCGCGGCTCTCCCAGCCGACCCCCACAAGCCGCGGGAGAGCGCGGCTCTCAGCGCGGCTCTCCCAGCCAACCCCCACAAGCCGCCGTCACCAGGCGGGAGAGCGCGGCAGGAGCAGGCGGGAGAGCGCGGCAGGAGCAGGCGGGAGAGCGCGGCAGGACCAGGCGGGAGAGAAGCAGCGGTTAGAGCGCACCAGCACCCCCCCCCCCCGTCCACACCTGCACCAGCGCCCCCGGGGGTGACGGTCTGCCCCTGGTTATAGATTTATAAAGTGTATATCTCAGCGCACTGGGGGACTAGAGACATGGGGGACCCCTTCCCTGAATGCATTTATATTGCCATGCACCGAGGGGGGGGGTGACAGGTCCTCTTTAAAAATATGAAAAGAGCAAAAACCCAAAAGTTCAAACCACCCCCCTTTTTCCACATTGAAAGTAAAACTATTAAAAAATAAAAAATATACACATATTTGGTATCCTCGCTTGATATATTAAAATATGAAATCAATTAATCAGATCTGTAAACTACATAATGGAAAAAAAGTCCAAATACCAAAATTACCGTATGTATTTTTGGTCACCACAACATTGCAAGAAAATACAATAACGGGCGATCAAAACATCACATCTACCCAAGAATGGTGTCATTAGAAACGTCAGCTCAAAATGCAAAAAATAAGTCATCACAGAGCCCCAGATCCTGAAAAATGAGGACGTTATGGGTCACGGAAAATGGACAAAAGTGCAATTCTTTTTTTTTTAAAATATCAGATTTTTTTCCACCACTTAGATAACAATAAAAGTATACATGTTTGGTATCTACGAACTTGTACCGACCCGAGTCATCATACCCACATGTCAGTTTACCATATAGTGAACAAGGTGAATAAAAAAACAAGAGAACAAACATGTAGTTGACTTTTTTTTGCAATTTCACCGCACTTAGAATTTTTTCCCATTTTCCTGTACACTATATGGTAAAATAAATTATTTCATCTGAAAGTACAACTAGTCCCACAAAAAACAAGTCCTCTCCTTATATGTCTATATTGATGGAAAAATAAAACAGTTAAGGCTCTTGAAGCAGGGGAGGGAAAAACAAAAACCTTAAAGTGGAAAATCGCCCGGGGTTGAAGGGGTTAAGATTGCTACTTCCAATAGGTGGTGCTTGAGTTCAAGTCCACTTCCTCTCTCATGAGGTAATTTATTTCCTTACACAGGATACTTTTCAAACCCCTTGAATCCAAAATGTAATCCACTGCAACATTTAACTAATGCAATGCCCAAGTTAGAGCAAATGAAACTGGCTTTGCTCCTCATAGACATATGCAGGAGATTATGCTATAAAGTAATCACATAAATACAAAGCAGAGGTTGTAGTAAAATACATTAAATTAACATTAGGCAGACTGGTGCCAAAAAAACAATCACTTGCGTCATTTATAGTAAATAACATAGAAATCTGCTCCAATTTCCGTCTGTCAAATAAAGTGCTTTTATTTCTGTAAGAATTTCAAACCATTCATTACATGTTTATGCATTATCTCCATGAACTTCCACTGAACTCTTCCTACAATTAGTGACTTGCCAGCTGTTAAACTACAACCCCCAGCATGCTCCATGGTGGGGGTCTCCAACCTGTAGCTCATGATCTGATTCAAAACAACAACCCCAGCATGCTCCATGGTGGGGTCTCCAACTTGTATCTCATCATCTAATTCAGATCTACAACCCCTAGCATGCTCCATGGTGGGGGTCTCCAACCTGTAGCTCATGATCTGATTCAAAACTACAACCCCTAGCATGCTCCATGGTGGGGGTCTCCAACCTGTAGCTCATCATCTGATTCAAAACTACAACCCCAGCATGCTCCATGGTGGGGTCTCCAACCTGTAGCTCATCATCTGATTCAAAACTACAACCCCAGCATGCTCCATACTATTGTATTGTATTGTAACTATAGTGCCCTTCTATGATGTCTTCCCTATGTCCAGGATGTCAGGATTTTTTAGCGCCTGGATTGGCCGGTTCATTAGTCATTTTTCAATTCTAGGGGTTCGTGTACACATGTACCTGTAAAGTGCAGGGTGGGCATACAGACCCTTGTTAGGCATTATAGGTATGGAGATATAATTCTACCCTAGAAGTAGTGCATTTATGAAGAATATCTCCATACATATTGTGTCCAGTGGACAGTGGCGTAACTTGAAGCTCATGGGCCCCGATGCAAAAGCTCTAACAAGGCCCCCAATTATTACAAATCTTTAATAGTATTAGTCTTTTTCTATAGGCTCCAGGCTCCGGTGTGATTGCGACCCCTGCACCTGTTGTAGTTATGTCCCTGGCAGGAGGACATCAGTATCTATGCGGACATCAGTGGCAGGAATCAGTGGTGTAACTTGAAGCTTATGGGCTCCAATGCAAAAGCTCCAACTGGACTATTAGCAATAGTCTTTTTCTATAGGCTAAAGGGACTTTTGGGGCCCCCCAGCCTCCAGGGCTCGGGAGCGATTTCAACCTCTGCACCTAGTGTAGTTACACCCCTGCGAGTGGAATATTTTACAATTTTTCTTTCACTTGGATTTGCACAGAATCTAACACTCCTGACTGTGTAATCACATTTGCTGTCTCACTGTCAAGTTATTGCAAAATGTGCATGATCACGGTAAAAAAAATGCTGTTATTCTATAATTGCTGATTTCCAAAATCCAATGTGTGTATACAGCGCTCCCAGTGTCTTCTATATGATGTATATAGAGCATTCTCAGTGTCTCCTATGTGATGTATATACAGCAGTCTCAGTGTCTCCTGTATGTTGTATATAAAGCAGTCTCAGTGTCTCCTATGTGATATATGTGGCTCCCCTGCAACCAGGTGGCCACAGGGTGAACTGCAGCTGGGATAGGCAGGACGGTCACTCGACACAAACACACACACACACTCCGACCCTGAGCTTAAGTCACTTCAAGTCAGGTAAGGGGTGGCGGGAGTAGCTACGTGTGGGTGGGAAGTAGAAAGAATCCAGAAAAAGGGGTGGGGGAACTGTAGTAAAACACAGGAACACCAAGTTGGAGAAAGGATTTCCCTGGAGGGCGAGGGAGAGGGAAGGATCCCCAAGCCAAGACACCCTTCAGCTAAGTCATTTAAGTAGAAAAGACAGAAACCATCCCGGCTGCAGTGAGAACCTAAGCCTGTGACTGCAGCATGAACCAGGTCCACTACAAGTGTTGTAAGAGAACTGTTAAATGCTGAGACTGAGACTGTGCTGTTGTGTTGGCAGTGGAGTAAAGAACCCGGTGAACCCAAGAACTGTGTTTGAGACTTATTGGTACTGAGACTCCAGCGGCTCGCATGCGGAGCTGCACACTCGTTCCCTGCCACAGGAGAAGCTGCGGGAAGAGAGAAATTGCAGTGTCCCGATAACCCATTACTCCTACATCTGCCCTATGGACATGGCCCTATCTGTGGAGGGCTCATCATTCTGGCTGCTACCTCCACCATCTTCCCCAGAGGTCTGACCGGCAGTGGTGGCCCATATTGGCCACGACCCACGGGTGGCGTCATGAATAACTTTTATATAAACTATAATTCATCCTTTTTCCGGGTCACGTCGCCGTGACATTTCCTTCTGCAACTGACATGAGGACCCGGTTCCGGGTACCCCTGCCCCGGGGTGCAACATATATATACAGCAGTCTCAGTGTCTCCTATATGATTTTTGTAGAGCAGTCTCAATGTCTCCTATGTGATGTATATTTCAGACCTCCCATTGCTTGAGTTCTATACATTATGCAAGCTCTGAGAAATTTCTCACTTTGTGGAAATAGCCACTGAAATATGCATTTGTGTTCAGAACAACTTATCATAGCAAAGAGTGGATTGCACTTCAGACTGATATAAAGCTAGATAAGCAGTTGCTAGTACCAACATCCTCGATGCCATCAAACATCACACGTTGTGTAAAAGAGAAACAGTTCCAGCCATTACATTATTGATGAGTTAATTCAATGTGTGGCCAAATACAGCAGGATCGTTTTTTAAATTTATGATTTTGTATGCCCCCAAATGATGTTTTAAAGGCAGATAAAAAAAAGCAACTATTCTACAGGCAAAATCAAAGTAGGGATAGGTTTATCTCTCCTAAAACTTGAAACAAAATTCCATTGTCTCTAAGAATGTCAGATAGACTTTGTAAATCTTTAATCTCTTAAACTGCTCAGGTTTCTTGTACTTTTCCACTACACCTGGACATAGGTTGTATGTTTTCTAAAAGCTGATGGTAAAGAACACAGACCAAAGCAGATTGGCTAAGCAGCAGAAGACCACCTCCAAGGTGTCAGGACTATATTAAGTTCATCCTTATAGGGAATCTGCCAGCAGGAATTTAGGCTCATATATGCTGATGTAGCTCTTTCAAAGTCAAGTCTAGCAATATTGATCAGTTTGTTCCCCATTCCAGGTAAATCAGTGTTTCAATTGATATGAAAATGCCTATGATAGAGCTGAAGCCGCTGTTGCTCCAACATTATTTAAAAATTTACAGTTTATATGAGGTGTGACCAGGGGCGGACCTACCGTGGTGCAGCTGGTTCAGCTGCACCAGGGCCCCGACCGGCTAGGGGGCCCCTCAAGCCTGCAGGGGGACGTCCAGCTGACCCCGTGACCCTGTGTCAGAGGAGAGGAGGTTAACTGAGGGAAGCTTCCTGCTTCCCTTGGCTGATCCCGCCTCTCCTTTCCTCTTCCGCCCCGGCTCCCAGGACTGCAATGTGCGGCTCGGCGCAGGTAGGAGCCGCATCACTTACAGCATTTTCCCCCCCCCGCTCCTCACCAGCAACTGCTGCACCAGGGCCCGCCAGGCTCAAGTTCCGCCACTGGGTGTGACTTGAGGTAATAGAGCTGTAGTCAAGCAGGAGGAGGCGGCGCTGGGTAGGGGATAGAGATGGATGAGTAAAGGCAGATGAAGGTATGAAAGAACACCACCACAGTGCTAAACCAAGTGGCTGCAAGTGAACATTGCCACCCAAGGTGTTAAGAATGTTTATATTGCAAGTTCATGCAGAAAGACTATTATGCACACCCAGATAATAAGGTGAATTCGTTTTATTGTATCAAAAAGGGCAGACAAAGACATGCAATTAAAAACAATTAAAACAAAGCAGGTCCCGTGAGCCAGGCTGCAGTGTGTTCATAATCAATAAAGTATAATCTGGTAACCTGGGCCAGAGGTCAAGTGAGGAAAACCAAAAATTCCACCTAATTAACCAAGCTATCAAATAAATAGGTCAAAGATTCTATACAGAAGGAGTTTACTGCATTAAATCTCCCATAAAATCACTGGTTATACATAGCACAATACAAATAAGTCAATTCCTCACAACAACGTGACCCATGATCAGTCATACAAGATATCCATACTTTCAATCAAGGGGCTGCAACCTGGGTGTCCAGGTGAAAGTGAAGAGAATGACAATAATAGGAACCAAAGAGTAATGTATCTGTCCCCTAGGGAGAAAATTGAAGGAGACACCAGTTCAGGTGACAGCTGTGACACAGTTAAGAGTTATAAAAGAAGAAGAAGGGGTGGAGCTGGCACCTCGACCTGAAGTGGCGTGGTCGTGGGGGCAACTGAGAAGCTTACAGCCATAGATCATGGAGAAGACCCTTGACCAAATTTGAGAGAAGACCCTTGACCAGATTCAACAGAAGACCATTGACCAGATTCAAGAGAAGACTTGTGACCAGATCCAAGAGAAGACTTGTGACCAGATCCAAGAGAAGACCCGTGAATAGAACCTGGGAAATGGCAATGACCAGATCTGAGGCGAAATGCAAGACCAGATCCTGGTGACGACCCATGAGCAGATCCAAGAGGAGATCAGCGACAAGATCATTGGGAAGACCCAAGAATGGATTCTGGAGAGGACCCAATCAACAGAGCCAAGAGGATGAGAGACGACCTGGCTGTAGCAGAGGATCGTCTGTGTGAGTTAATGCTTCCTGTCCAGAGGTGTGGTGCTAAGTATAGACTGGGGATGACGGTGGTCAGTGTGCTGAATGTGAGACGTTACCCACCAACTTGCCTAGTGGGTAGTGTCATTAACCTCTGTTAGGGCTTGTGTGCTGTTTCGTGCTGGTGATGATGACAGGTAGAGAAGTGACAGTGACACTTGCCTGGTTGGGAATTAGGAATAAGATGCTGATTGTGAATGGTAGAAAAGGAATAATTATGTATAAATAGTATTGTGTTTATATCGGGTATATCTGTATTGCTATATTCTTAATTATAACATGATCTGCTATATTGCCATCAACTGTGCTATTCTCTGACCTTGTTCCATAGGCTCCTTTTCTTTATTTGTGTAATAATCGTTATTGGTTCAATCACCACTGCCTCCTCATTGTCGGTGCTGTTGAGTCTTCGTAAATTTTTACAGTGGGACAGAGGGTTCGGATTTACAAATTGTTGTCCACCTCCAGCAATACCGTAGAAAAACAGAACAACATTTAGAAAGATGCTCCATAATAGTACAGTATATTTAATGGGGAATGTTAACATAAGCAAAGACATGTCAGAAGAGCTGACAGGTCATTTTTAAGAGGCTGGGGTGATGGCTCATGTTAATTACAGGTGAAAGGCTCCATTACAAACATTTGGACAATGCCAAAAATGTTGTGTAACCAATACCTCTTGAAGTGACTGCACCTTACTGCTCTGGTATTTGGGTTTGACAAAACATTTGGTTAGGTGCAGATTACATGCCTTTTTGATGCATTTCTGCCACTGAAATGCACTAACAACACATGCGCGTTTTTTTCCTGCAAATGTTTTTTCATCTAATACAAGTCTATGGGAAAAGTCTACCCTGAAAACTCAGTGTCCTCGCAAATGAAATCGACATGTGGCAGATTTGACAAAAGTACTGCGGGTGAATCTATGCACATTAAAAAAGAAGCTCAACGGGCATGAGATTTCTACAACCCCTGGCAAAAATTATGGAATCCCCTGGTTCGGAGGATGTCCATTCAGTTGTTTCATTTTGTAGAAAAAAAGCAGATCACAGACATGGCACAAAACTAAAGTCATTTCAAATGGCAACTCTCTGCCTTGAAGAAACACTAAAAGAAGTCTTGAAAAAAAAAATGTGCTAGCCTGTAACGGTTACTTTTGTAGACCAAGCCGGGGGAAAAATAATGGAATCGCTCAATTTTGAGGAAAAAATTATGGAATCATGACAAGCAAACAAACAAAACTACATTTAAATACATTACTAGTATTTTGTTGCACCACCTCTGGCTTTAATAACAGCTTGCAGTCTCTGAGGCATGGACTTAATGAGTGACAAACAGTACTCATCATCAATCTGGCTCCAACTTTCTCTGATTGCTGTTGCCAGATCAGCTTTGCAGGTTGGAGCCTTGTCATGTACCATTTTCTTCAACTTCCACCAAAGATTTTCAATTGGATTGAGATGTGGACTATTTGCAGGCCATGATATTGATCCTATGTGTCTTCTTTCAAGGAATGTTTTCACAGTTTTTGCTCATGGCAGGATGCATTATCATCTTGATAAATGATTTCATCATCCCCAAACATCCTTTCAATTGATGGGATAAGAAAAGTGTCCAAAATATCAATGTATCAATGTAAACGTGGGCATTTATTGAAGATGTAATGACAGCCATCTCCCCAGTGCCTTTACCTGACATGCAGCCCCATGTCATCAATGACTGTGGAAATTTGCATGTTCTGTTCAGGCAGTCACCTTTATAAATCTCTTTGGAACGACACCAAAGAAAAGTTCCAGCATCATCATCTTCCCCAATGCAGATTCACGATTCATCACTGAATATGACTTTTATCCAGTCATCCACAGTCCACGATTGCTTTCCCTTTGCCCATTGCAACCTTTTTTTTTCTGTTTAGGTGTTAATGATGACTTTTGTTTAGCTTTTCTGTATGTAAATCCCATTTCCTTTAGGCGGTTTCTTACAGTTCGGTCACAGACATTGACTCCAGTTTCCTCCCATTCGTTCCTCATTTGTTTTGTTGTGCATTTCCTGTTTTGGAGACATATTGCTTTAAGTTTCCGGTCTTGATGCTTTGATGTCTTCCTTGGTCTACCAGTATGTTTGTCTTTAACAACCTTCCCACGTTGTTTGTATTTACTCCAGGTTTTAGACAAAGCTGACTGTGAGCAACCAACATCTTTTGCAACATAGCGTGTTGATTTACCCTCTTTTAAGAGTTTGATAATCCTCTCCTTTGTTTCAATTGACATCGCTTGTGTTGGAGCCACGATTCATGTCAGTCCACTTGGTGCAACAGCTCTCCAAGGTGTGATCACTCCTTTTTAGATGCAGACTAACGAGCAGATCTTATTTGATGCAGGTGTTAGTTTTGTGAATGAAAATTTACAGGGTGATTCCATAATTTTTTCCTCAGAATTGAGTGATTCCATAATTGTTCCCCTCTGCTTGGTCCACAAAAGTAAATGCACATTTTTTTTTTCAAGATTTCTTTCAGTGTCTCTTCAAGGCAGAGAGTTTCCATTTGAAATGACTTTAGTTTTGTGCCATGTCTGTGATCTGCTTGTTTTCTACAAAATTAAACAACTGAATAGACATTCTCGGAGCCAGGGGATTCCATCATTTTTGCCAGGGGTTGTAGAAATCCAATTCACTTTTCTGGAACTGTAACACACAGTGAAAACAAAAAGCGTGAAAACTGCAACAAAAGCTCATCATGAGAACATAGCCTTAGGGTAGGGTCACATTGGAAATCTAAATTGCATTCACCGCATCCGGATCCGGATGCGGTGAATGCAATGCCGGTCACACACATTTTTTCTCAAAAATGTGTGCATAATACCGCACTGCGGTCACCGGATGGCTCAGGATGTGTAATCCTGAGCCATCCGGTAACTGCATAGGTTGCGGTTCCCGATCGGCAAAGTTAATAAAGATTTAATTTGAGTACAGAACTGACTGTTAGAGGTCTGTAGGGGGGCTTAGACCCCCCTACAGACCGGGCGGCCACTTCTATAGTGTTCTTCTCCAATTTTCCCTATGGCACGGGCTGATCTGAGCTCCGTGCATGTTATCAAAATATCCCCCCTCCCCCTATCACTATACAGGGGTGCATACACCCCTCTAGTACAGTACTGCTTTATTTATGTTATGAACACCAAGACTTGTCCCAATCGCAACATAAGTATATATTTACATGTTCCGTAGGCAGAGTCCACTGATGTCCATGGGCGGGGCTGTGTGCAGAAGCCTCCGCCCGCTCCTTCTTGATGCCCGCCCCCTCTGGCCGTAATCCAGTGTTGTGGGGGTGGCCGAGTCGTTAAAGGGGCGTGGCTAACCGCGGCACATGGCTTAGACCCCCCTACAGACCTCTAACAGTCAGTTCTGTACTCAAATTAAATCTTTATTAACTTTGCCGATCGGGAACCGCAACCTATGCAGTTACCGGATGGCTCAGGATTACACATCCTGAGCCATCCGGTGACCGCAGTGCGGTCCCAGAAACGCTGCGAAAACTGCTGCCTGCATGATTTTAAACGCAGGCAGCAGTGCCGGATTCGGCCACCGGATGGCTTGTGAAGCCATCCGGTGTTTTGCATTGGATCCTATGGGGAGCGTTTCCTGGTCCGGTTTTGAGCTTTTTGGAAGCTCAAAACCGGATCAGGATTTTGTTCCAAAAACGGAAATGTGACCCTGGCCTTAGACTCCTTTCAGAAATTTTTAAATTTCCATATATGTCAACCTCATAGGTCAAATTCGTGATGCCTTGTGACACGAATCACTACAATAATAACTAGTCCCAGAAGTGGAGAGATAAGACTACAATTACAGATAGTAATTATATTATAGTATTACTGGATAAGTAAAGAGAGGTCAAATGATCCAAGGTCAGGTCCAGAAAATTGTGCAGTACAACAAGGGGTAGTCAGAGCCAAAATCCAATTCACGAGCCAGGGTCAGGAAAACCAAAAAGACAAGACAGTTTACAGGGAGCAGGCAAAAGAGCAGTCAAGTCACAGGCAAATGGTTAAAGTCCAGGAAAAGAATAAAGTCAGGCTGGGTCTGGCACAGAGCACAGAGAAGTCAGTCTTAAGCCCCTTTCACATCAGCGTTTTGCGCTGATGCGGCAGTTGCGGTGATAAAAACGCAACTGCCGCGATTACCTCATAACGGCCGCACTTGCGGTTCACCTGCAGCAAGCCTCATACAATGTCTATGGGGCTTGCGGTAAGTGTGCGGCAGTGCCTGGTTTCGGCACTTGCGGCAGGTGCGGCCACAAAAAAAACGTGGCATACCGCTTTTTTTTTTGCGGCCGCACCTGTGGATGTCCGAGACCACAACTACACCGCACTTGCTGCACCTGCCGCAAGCCCCATAGACATTGCATGGGGCTTGCCGCAGGTGAACCGCAAGTGCAGCCGTTATGCGGTAACCGCGGCAGTTGCGTTTTTATCACCGCAACTGCCGCAATCAGCGTAAACGCTCATGTGAAAGCACCCTTACACAGGCAGCAAAAAGTGTACAATTGACACTGGATGGATGAGCTAGCATGCTTAAGTAGAGGACCAATCAAGGAAAGTGAAAACAGATGATTGCAGCACAGATACAGCACAACCAAAACAGACTGACAGCTTCCACACAGTAATAACATAGTAAACAAGGACAGTGTGGGGATCATGACATACACAATTTTGCTTTCTGGTTGTGATATACTTTATTTTGCCATTTTTCAAATTTTGTTCTCAAGATGCATTTTTTTCTCAGACAAAATCCATTTAGCTTAGCTTCAAAATGGACATTACCTTTATTCACTATTCCATGGCACATTTGCATCAATCTCAGAACATGGGTCTCCTATCTGGTGTAAAGGGCGACAAAGCTATGCATGGATTACCGCCGCTGCTATGGATGGTGAGGTAGCTATGAATATATGGCATCTCGAATCACATCTACAGGAATTCCTAGCACACTACATGTGGAATTCAAGTCAAAGATAATAGAGAGGTGAAGGAGCCATATGTGTGTAGATATCTCTACATTTATAGCTGCTATGGCACCAGGCCATAGGTAACCTCAGTTAATTCTACAGGTAGGCTTTCTGACGATGTGATGGCTGGAACTGCTTCTCTTTCATGCAGCATGTGATGTTAGGTGATATCGATAATGTTGCTACTAGCATCTGTATTCTGAACATAGATGCGTATTTCAGTGTGAAATTCCTCAGAGCTTACATGTTTATAGAATTCAAGCAATGGGAGGTCTGAAGTATACATCACATAGGAAACACTGAGACTGCTCTATATACATCATATAGGAGAAATTGAGACTGCCGTAGGTTTTCACAGAGGGTTACTGTGACCACATCTATCATATGTCTCTTCAGTAGTATCTGAAGGTTTGGATCAGGGAGGCAAAGGTCAACCTCAATAAATAGCATATTTTAAATTTAATAAGCAAATAATGTTGCCACTAAAATGAGATGGGGTTAAAAGGTGGAGATTGGAGTGATGTTGGAAGTTTTTTTCAATATAAAGTGAACTGCAGGTTTTCAGTTACTTTAGAAAATGAAATAAAATCAATTTGTCAGGCAGTACAGGGGCTAATATATTGAATCATCATACTATGTGGGGGCGCTCAAACTGCATGTGGAGGCTGTAGGGACACCATAAAGTGTGCGGGCCCGTATACTGATAGTGGAATCTGTTGGAGACATCTGATTGTGTTTTGGAGCCATCATACTGCATGTTTGGCCTGTAGAGGTCATTATATTGTGTATGGGGGCTGTGATACCGACTTGATATCTGATGGAGACATTATATTGTGTGTAGGAAGTTTAGAGGCATCATACTGTGGGAGGAGTTATACAGTCTTGGTGTTATTGTGACGGCATCATATTTTGCTGGAGGCACTGTGGTGTCATAATGTGTGAGGGAGGACTGTAAGGGAATTCATTGTGGGGGAGTCATGCAATATGGGGGCATATTTTAGGACATTATTACATGTGGGGCTTCAGTATTGTCATAATTATGAGTGCCTGCGTATACGTGTTCTCTCCCTTTCTTTACACTAGAGTCAGAGGGGGTCGTTAACATTCTACCTTTGACAGAGAGGTCGAAGATGAAGGATTTAGCTAACTCTCAATCACCGTCTTTATTCTTAATAAGCATTATGGTTGTTGTTTTCATTGATAGCATTAGTTAGTTAGTTTATCGTTGGCTATGGTCATTGACCTCTTTCGGATTTCAGGGGAGCTCAAAATTTCGGACTTAGTGTAAATGGGAGTGACCCTACCTGCCTACTTGCAGAATATTGGTTTCTTTGGGGGGTGCATAGAACGAGGGAAGCCTAATTAGGACTTTGCTATGGGACCCCATGATTTCTGTGTACAATGCTAGGTTAAAGGTGACCATAAGTCCATCAAGCTCAACCTATGTTGATCCAGAAGAAGGCAAAATCACAATGAGGCATATGATTATTATACAATATTAGAGGTAAAATTCCTTCCTGACCCCACACGTGGCAATCAGACTAGTTCCCTGTATCAACATCCAATCACAGAATCTACTGCCTATGTAATATTATTTTTCAAAAACGTCGTCCAGGCCCTGCTGGAACCTTTGTACTGAATCCACCATTATAGATGTGTCAGAGAGTTCCATAGTCTCACTGCTCTTACAGTGAAGAATCCGCATCTGATCATAATTAACCCTTCTCCTTTCTAGATGTAATGGATGCCCCCTTGTCGTCGTGGTAGGCCTAGGTGTAAAATGATCATTAGGAAGGCCTCTGTACTGTCCCTCCATAGTGTAATAAAATCACCCATAAACCTTCAGTTTTCCAAACTAAATAACCCCAAGTTTAATAACCTGTCTTGGTATTGCAGACCCCTTAGTCCTCTAATAACCTTGGTCGCTCTTCTCTGCACCCGCTCTAGTGCAGCTATGTCTTTCTTATACACTGGAGACCAGAATTGTACACAATATTAATATAATAATAATAATAATAATAATAAATCTTTATTTATATAGCGCCAACATATTCCGCAGAGCTTTACAATACAGTGGGTAATAGGTGAAAATACACAGTATAATGCAGTAAGAAAATACACAATATAATACAGTAATTCCAGTAGAGAAATAATACAGTACAATAATAGGAAACAATACAATAAGCATAAAATCAATGTAAAAAATACAATACAATAGATAAAACAAAAAATAAGGGTGACCCTGCTCAAAAGAGTTTACAATCTACAATGAGATAGGGGTTACACAAAGTACAGGGGCTTATAACACTGATGGTCCAGATATCTTCAGGAAATGGGGGACAGAAATAAAGTTACATGAATGGTCACCAGACAATCTGTGTAGAGCTTTTGGGTTTGGTGGAGTTTGAAGAAGAGTTATGTCGAGAGAGATAGTGAATTGGCTATGTACAATACAAAGGAATTTTGTTAGGGAGCATGATAGGCCGCCTTGAAAAGATGTGTTTTTAGTGAGCATCTGAAGCCATGCAAGTTGTGGATGGTCCTGATTTCTTGGGGTAAAGCATTCCAGAGAATTGGTGCAGCTCGGGAGAAGTCTTGGAGCCGGGAGTGGGAGGATCAGATTAGTGCAGATGTTAGTCGAAGGTCATTTGTAAAACGTAGAGAACGGGTGGGGTGATAGACAGAGATGAGGGAGGAGATATAGGGGGGCGCTACATTGTGAAGAGCTTTGTGGGTGAGAACAAGCAATTAGAATTTTATCCTGCAGTGTATAGGCAGCCAATGCAATGACTGGCACAGAGCAGAGGCATCTCAGTAACGATTGGCCAGGTAGGTGATCCTGGCTGCTGCATTAAAGATGGACTGTAGAGGGGAAAGTTTAGAGAGGGGGAGGCCGATTAATAGAGAATTACAGTAATCAAGGCGGGAGTGGATTAGGGCCACGGTGAGGGTTATGGTTGTTTTTATGGTGAGAAAGGGGCGAACTCTAGAGATGTTCTTCAGGTGTAAGCGACAAGAACGGACGAGAGATTATATAGGAGGTGAAGGAGAGATCGGTGTCAAACATGACACCCAGACAGTGAGCCTGCTGCCTAGGAGTTATCGTGGTACTGCAAACTGAGAGAGATATCAGATTTAGGGAGGTTAGTGGAGGGCGGGAGAAAAAGAAGTTCAGTTTTGGAGAGGTTGAGTTTTAAATAAAGAGCCGACATGATGTTGGAAACAGCAGCTAGACAGTCATTGGTGTTCTTTAACACCGCAGGGGTAAGGTTAGGAGCTGAAGTGTATAATTGTGTGTCGTCATCATAGAGATGGTAGTGGAAGCCAAATTTGCTGATGGTGTGTCCAATCGGGGCTGTGTGGAGAGAGAACAGAAGAGGTCCAAGGACTGAACCCTGAGGGACCCCAATAGTGAGAGGAAGAGGGGCGGAAGTAGAGCCTGGAGTTTAGAGATCAAGGGGAGGTTGGTAGTTATTTGTGCAGGATGGGTTGAGAGAAGCTTTCTTTAAAAATGGAGTAATGATCGAGTGTTTGAAGGAGGAGGGGAAGATGCCAGAAAAGAGGGAGAGGTTGAAGATTTTGGTTAGGTGAGTGGTGGCGACCGGACGGAGAGACTGGGGTAGGTGTGAGGGAATGGGGTCAGTGGTGCATGCAGTGGGACGAGAAGAAGAGAGGAGCCTGGCAACCTCTTCTTCTGTAACTGGGTCAAATGTGGAGAGTGAGCTGGAGGAGATGTGGGGAAGAATGGGAGTGTCAGCACTTGGAGGCTGGGAGCTGATTTCCTGGCGGATGTTGTCTATTTTCTCCACAAAGTAAGAGGCCAGATCATCAGCACAGAGGTACAATATTCTAAGTGCAGTCGCACTGGTGACTTGTATAGATGTAAACTATGTTCTTGTCATATCATCTATACCTCTCTTAATACATCCCATTATTTTATGAGCCTTTGCAGCAGCTGCCTGACACTGGTCACTAAACCTTAGTTTGCCATCCAGTCTTTTTCAGTGACAGCTTTACCCATTGTTTTTCAATTTAATAGATAATTATACATTTTATTTCTCTTCCCAAATGCGGTCCTTTACTGTTGCAAAAAGAGAAAGGTAAACTGAAAGGTAGGTTAGTTCCACAATTGAGTCTGTTGCTGACCGGATTGTTTTCCCACACATGAACTGTAGCTAGAGCCATTCTAACTTACAGTTCTGTTTAATCACGTCACATTGCAATATTTCTTGTGCCATATGTAGAAATACAAAGCTCCTGTTGACATTTCAATTACATCAATTGTCATTCTCCCAACAAGTGGTGCAGGTCATCGCATGCCTGGTCCATGTGGCCGAGACGTGTGCTGCTTATGCAAACATGGATACTGTACACAGAAAGAACCTTTCAGATGTCAATGTTCACAATCACATCCCATGTGTGACAGATGGTTGCGCCAGCCCCACCATGTGTGGCTTAAATAGAAAATACAGAATACAAATACCTAATCCTCTTCGAAGAGAGGTTACAGGTCTGTATGCAAGATTAACTCTTTATTATATGAATCTGATGTAATATAATACAAAAATGGTCAAATCAGATGGTATAATCATCTATCTATCTATCTATCTATCTCAATATATTATAAAGAAAAAATACTGTATATAAACACCTGACCATCTCCTGTATATTGAGTATGGAAAGTATTCAGACCCCTTTAAATTTTTCACTTTGTTTCATTGCAGCCATGTGATAAATTCAAAAAAGTTCATTTTTTTTCTCATTAATGTACTCTGCACCCCATCTTGGCTAAAAATAAACAAATGTAGAAATGTTTTCAAATTTATTAACTGAAATATCACATGGTCATAAGTATTCGGACCCTTTGCTCAGACACTCATACTTAAGTCACATGCTGTCCATTTCCTTGTGATCCTCCTTGAGATGGTTCTACTCCTTCATTGGAGTCCAGCTGTGTTTAATTAAACTGATAGGACTTCATTTGGAAAGGCACACATCTGACCTCACAGCTCCCAGTGCATGTTAGCCCAAATTTGAATCATGAAGTCAAAGGAACTGCCCAAAGAGCTCAGAGACAGAATTGTGGCAAGGCACAGATCTGTCCAAGGTTACAAAAGAATTTCTGCAGTTCTCAAGGTCCCTAAGAGCACAGTGGCCTCCATAATCCTGAAATGGTAGAAATTTGAAACTACCAGAAATCTTCCTGAACCTACCTTCCTAGTCTACCTGACTATCCAGACAAACTAAGCAATCTTGGGAGAAGAGCCTTGGTGAGAGAGGTAAAGAAGAACCCCAAGATCACTGTGGTTGAGCTCAAGAGATGCAATAGTGAGAAGGGAGAAAGTTGCACAAAATCAGCTATCACTGCAGCCCTCCACCAGTTGGGCCTCTATGGCAGAGTGGCCTGACAGAAGCTTCTCCTCAGTGCAATACATATGAAAGCCCACATAGAGTTTGCAAAAAACACATGAAGGACTCCCAGACTATGAGAAATAAGATTCTTGGTGATAATTGTAAGCGGTATGTGTGGAGAAAACCAGGCACTGCTCATCACCTGCCCAATACAATCCCAACAGTGAAACATGGTGGTGGCAGCATCCTGCTATGGGGGTGTTTTTCTACTGCAGGGACAGGATGACTGGTTGCAATTGAAAGAAACATGAATGCGGCCAAGTACAGAGACATCTTGCATGAAAACCTCTTCCAGAGTGCTCTGGACCTCAGATTTGGCCGAAGGTTCACCTTCCAACAAGACAATTACCCTAAGCATATAGCTAAAATAACGAAGGAGAGGCTTCAGAACTACTCTGTGACCATTCTTGACTGGCCCAGCCAGAGGCCTGATCTAAACCCAATTGAGCATCTCTGGAGAGACCTGAAAATGGTTGTCTACCAATGTTCACCATCCAACCTGACGGAGCTGGAAGGGATCTGCAAGGAAAAATGGCAGAGGATACCCAAATCCAGGTGTCAAAAATGTGTTGCATCATTCCCTTATGGCTGTACTGGCACAAAAGGTGCTTCTACTCAATACTGAGCAAAGGGTCTGAATACTTATCACCATGTGACATTTCAGTTTTTCTTTTTTAATAAATTTGTAAAAAATAACTACATTTCTGGGGGGTTTTCAGTCAAGATGGGGTGTAGAGTGAAAAAAAATGACCTTTTTTGAATTTACCAATGGCTGCAATGAAACAAAGAGAGAAAAATTTAAAGGGGGCTGAATACTTTTCGTACCCACTGTGTATGACCGTGTTAGACATCCTATTATAAGGTTTAGTTTTCTGAGAAAATATATTGGACAGCGTATGTGGGAATTTATGCCCATTTAGCTCAAAGGGATTTTTCGGTTCATGTACATTCGGCAGCGTGGTTTTAAACCTTCGTCCTCCCTACTTTAATTTTCTGAGATAATGACTCTTGGGTTGTCATTGGCTTTAAGCCATAATCATCAACATCAACAGAAATAAATACTTGAAATAGATCACTCTGTGTGTAATGACTCTATAAATGTGCTATACTTTTTGTATTGATTTACTGAAGTAAATTAGCTTTTTGATAATATTCTATTTCATTGAGATGCACTAGTATATATATATACTAATTATTAAAGGTATTTACTAAAGGTATATACTAATTATTTAAGGTATTTAAATAGAAACCAGCAGTCTGGCCTTACATTGGGTTGTGTACTGCACAAAGCCTCTAGCCCTGAAAGTGAACCATATACAGTAAGGGCCATAAATATTTGGACAGTGACACAAGTTTTGTTATTTTAGCTGTTAACAAAAACATGTTCAGAAATACAATTATATATATAATATGGGCTGAAAGTGCACACTCTCAGCTGCAATATGAGAGTTTCCACATCCAAATCGGAGAAAGGGTTTAGGAATCATAGCTCTGTAATGCATAGCCTCCTCTTTTTCAAGGGACCAAAAGTAATTGGACAATGGACTCTAATGGTGGGTTTACACACACCAATTTATCTGTTCAATCTCTGAACCAATCTCTGGTTGCAGTGAAATCATGGATACATTGCTCCATTTTGTGGCTGTGTACAACATGGAGCAATGTATCCATGATTTCACTGCAACCAGAGATTGGTTCAGAGATTGAACAGATAAATTGGTGTGTGTAAACCCACCATCAGGGCTGCAATTAACTCTGAAGGCGTCTCCCTCGTTAACCTGTAATCAATGAAGTAGTTAAAAGGTCAGGGGTGGATTCCAGGTGTGTGGTTTTGCATTTGGAAGCTGTTGCTGTGACCAGACAACATGCGGTCAAAGGAACTCTCAATTGAGGTGAAGCAGAACATCCTGAGGCTGAAAAGAAAGAAAAAATCCATCAGAGAGATAGCAGACATGCTTGGAGTAGCAAAATCAACAGTTGGGTACATTCTGAAAAAAAAGGAATTGACTGGTGAGCTTGGGAACTCTAAAAGGCCTGGGCGTCCACGGATGACAACAGTGGTGGATGATCGCCACATACTTTATTTGGTGAAGAAGAACCCGTTCACAAAATCAACTGAAGTCCAGAACACTCTCAGTGAAGTAGGTGTATCTGTCTCTAAGTCAACAGTAAAGAGAAGACTCCATGACAGTAAATACAAAGGGTTCACATCTAGATGCAAACCATTCATCAATTCCAAAAATAGACAGGCCAGAAGTAAATTTGCTGAAAAACACCTCAAGAAGCCAGCTCAGTTGTGGAAAAGTATTCTATAGACAGATGAGACAAAGATCAACCTGTACCAGAATGATGGGAAGAAAAAAGTTTGGAGAAGAAAGGGAACGGCACATGATCCAAGGCACACCACATCCTCTATAAAACATGGTGGAGGCAACGTGATGGCATGGGCATGCATGGCTTTCAATGGCACTGGGTCACTTGTGTTTATTGATGACATAACAGCAGACAAGAGTAGCCGGATGAATTCTGAAGTGTACCGGGATATACTTTCAGCCCAGATTCAGCCAAATGCTGCAAAGTTGATTGGACGGCGCTTCATAGTACAGATGGACAATGACCCCAAGCATACAGCCAAAGCTACCCAGGAGCTCATGAGTGCAAAAAAGTGGAACACTCTGCAATGGCCAAGTCAATCACCAGATCTTAACCCAATTGAGCATGCATTTCACTTGCTCAAATCCAGACTTAAGACGGAAAGACCCACAAACAAGCAAGACCTGAAGGCTGCGGCTGTAAAGGCCTGGCAAAGCATTAAGAAGGAGGAAACCCAGCGTTTGGTGATGTCCATGGGTTCCAGACTTAAGGCAGTGATTGTCTCCAAAGGATTTGCAACAAAATATTGAAAATAAAAATATTTTGTTTGGGTTATGTTTATTTGTCCAATTACTTTTGACCTCCTAAAATGTGGAGTGTTTGTAAAGAAATGTGTACAATTCCTACATTTTCTATCAGATATTTTTGTTCAACCCTTCAAATTAAACATTACAATCTGCACTTGAATTCTGTTGTAGAGGTTTCATTTCAAATCCAATGTGGTGGCGTGCAGAGCCCAACTCGCGAAAATTGTGTCACTGTCCAAATATTTCTGGCCCTAACTGTAGTGCCCAAATAGTACAATCAATACTGTGAGTCTATACAAATGTCACTGTACGTTTATTCACATAATGGTATAAAAACAGCAGTGCTATTCACATCTACTGTACAATGTATGGAAGATACCAGCAGTCCTACCCTCATCAACCTGAAATTGATGACCCATCCTAAAGATAAGTCTACGATAATAAGATGCTAGAAAACCCCTTTAAATTTAGATGATTTTTACTATAATTTTGAAATCAGTCTTTGTAAATGATTTTGAAAGGTTTTTAGGGATTTTATTATGAATGGCTTATCCTTAGCTTAGAGTTGCACTGCAGTGTGAGTTGCAAACATGCAATGCGATGAAATCTTGCATTACACTCAGTCTAATTTTAGGCAATCAGATGGCTCAGATCAGACAGTTTTTCCTTATTCCTGAACAGGCTGAAGAAAACATTGCAGCATGTTGTGATTGTCAGTGAATCTCGGATACAAGTCCACGGGTGCATGTGAAACATCGGACTACACTCGGCAGACTTCTGAGCAGGGGCGTAACTACCGGCATAGCAGACGTAGCAGTCGCTTTGGGGCCCGGCCCTTGTGGGGGGCCCGGACCCAGCGCCGCTACGCTGCTATCCGGTCAGCTACAGGCCCCCCCCAGTAGGTATATACAGGCCCCCCACTCCTCTGCTGCACACGTCACCTGTAAAGGAATACATCATACTTACTTATCTCTGCCGGCTGCTGCCGCCGCTCTGCACCGCGCTCCGTCTTCATCCAGCTTCTTCCTGGTTGTGACGTCATTGCCTGCACCCGGCGGTCACAACCAGAAAGAAGCTGGATGAAGACGGAGCGCGGTGCAGAGCGGCGACAGCGGCAGCCGGCAGAGATAAGTAAGTATGATGTATTCATTTACAGGTGACGTGTGCAGCAGAGGAGGAGTGGGGGGGGCCTGTATATACCTACTGGGGCCTGTATATACACACTGGGGGCCTGTATATTCCCACTTGGGCCTGTATATACACACTGGGGGCCTGTATATTCCCACTGGGGGCCTGTATATACCTACTGGGGCCTGTATATACACACTGGGGGCCTGTATATTCCCACTGGGGCCTGTATATTCCCACTGGGGGCCTGTATATTCCCACTGGGGCCTGTATATTCCCACTGGGGCCTGTATATTCCCACTGGGGGCTTGTATATTCCCACTGGGGGCTGTATATACCCACTGGGGGCCTGTATATACCCACTGGGGGCCTGTATATACCCACTGGGGGCCTGTATATACCCACTGGGGCCCTGACTGTATATACCCACTGGGGGCCTGTATATACCCACGGGGGCCTGTATATTCCCACTGGGGCCTGTATATACCCACTGGGGGCCTGTATATACCCACTGGGGGCCTGTATATACTCACTGGGGCCCTGTATATACCCACTGGGGAGGCTGCTGTATACCATGGGGCTGCTGTATATACTGCTGGGGCCTGTATATACCACTGGGGAGGTTGCTGTATACCACTGGGGCTGCTGTATATACCACTGGGGAGGTTGCTGTATACCACTGGGGCTGCTGTATATACCACTGGGGAGGCTGCTGTATACCACTGGGGCTGCTGTATATACCACTGGGGAGGCTGCTGTATACCACTGGGGCTACTGTATATACTGCTGGGGCCTGTATATACCACTGGGGAGGCTGCTGTATACCACTGGGGCTACTGTATATACTGCTGGGGCCTGTATATACCACTGGGGAGGCTGCTGTATACTACCACTGGAGAGGCTGCTGTATACCACTGGGGCTGCTGTATATACCACTGGGGAGGCTGCTGTATACCACTGGGGCTACTGTATATACTGCTGGGGCCTGTATATACCACTGGGGAGGCTGCTGTATACCACTGGGGCTACTGTATATACTGCTGGGGCCTGTATATACCACTGGGGAGGCTGCTGTATACTACCACTGGAGAGGCTGCTGTATACCACTTTGCTGGGGCTGTATACCTATGCTGGGGTCCACCCTCGGCTTATACACGAGTCAATAGGTTTTCCCAGGTTTTGGGGGCAAAAGTAGGGGGGTCGGCTTATACACGAGTATATACGGTAAACTGGGTGGCGTCAGCCTGTTAACACTGATTCGGTAAGGGGGTGTGTCTTGAAGGGGGCGTGTCATTGGGGGCGTGTCTTGGAGGGGGCCCCGTTCAAAAGTTTGCTATGGGGCCCTGCCAGTTCTAGTTACGCCCCTGCTTCTGAGTGCAGTGCCATATGCGTCGAAGCCGACAATGGAGGAGATTAAATTCTCCATTTTCTCCTCACCTGTGATCCAATCATAGATACCTGACTCTCGATCACGCTCGCAGCAGAGCCTGAGCCCAGTGTCATTGGCACATTGCATCCAATGCCATACACCAGTGTGACTACGGCCTTAAGACAGGTCATCAACATTAGTTTGGCCAGGGTCACACATGGCCATGGACTTTTTTGTGCCCTTAGAAAACCAGATCCGGTTTTCTAAGGGTGCCAATAGTGTCCCCTGAGGTCCTGGACGCTTTTGGGAAAATTTTGGACTAAGGCTAGGGTCACATTTGGAAGGCTCATTGCGATTACTGTATCCAGATCCGGATGTGGTAATCGCATGAGCCTTCAGACACATTTTGAGTTCAAAATGTGTCTGTAATCCCGCATCCAGTAACCGGATTGCTCATAATGTGCAATCTGGTTGCTGGATGTTTTGTTCATCCCTGCTGCCGCAGGGATGAACAAAGGGTTAATGTTAATAATAGATGTGGGCAACATGTCTGTAGGGAGTGCTCACCCTCCCTAGAGACATGCTGTCCACATAGTTAGGCATGTTAAGGGTTAATATGTGCAATTACAGTATTGCCGGCTATTGTTGGCAAAGCATCCGGCTACCGCAGGCATTCACATGTGCCTTGCGGTAGCCAGATGGGCTCCCATAGGAGCCCATTATTGGTCTCCTGCTGCGGTTTGCAAACCACTGTGAAAACTGCGGCCTGCATGATTTCTAACGCAGTCTGCAAATCCGCAAGCGGTAACGGGATTGCATGTAGTGCAATCCAGTTTTATAATGGGCGCCTATGAGCTGCGGATCCTGATCCGGTTTTGAGCATTTTGCTTGACAAAACCGGATCAGGATCTGCGTTTGCTACCGCAAAGGTAACCCTAGCCTTAGTCATTTTTTCCCCAAAAACACATATGCGTTAACGCATGCGTCTCCCCTAGGGCCCCATGTTAAGAAAACGCATGCGTTTTTTGAAAGCACTCCAAAAACGCAGCTAGCAGTGTCTTAGGGATGCTGCATAAAAACGTATGCGTTTTTTGAAAAACGCACATGCACATGCGTTAACGCATATGCGTTTTTGGACTTTGAAAAAAAATGTCCAAAATGTTCCCAAAAACGGATTTAAGCCCAAAACAGATGGTATATGTGACCCTGGCCTTTTCTAGGTGTCTCCAATTCTGGGAAAAACCTGCCAATCCACCCATTGCCTCTACACAATAAATGGGGCCTGTGACACCTCCTGTTTCCTTCAATCAGGCGATCAGTCACTGCCGGGAGTCACAGTCCCACCAGTCTTATGTTGATGGCCTATTTTAAGGTTAAGTTATTAATATTAAAGTCACATAAAAACTTTTCACAACTGAGTTTAGAAAGTTTAAAAAGAAAGTAAAAATGAAGAGGCTCTCATAGACATTTGGGTCAGATAAACATTTGAACTTATGACCTGGATGTTTGATCTGTTGGACGATGGCAGTTTAACATTGGAGACCCCGAGTATGTCTGTGGCCGCTCATTACATTGAACTCTATTAATATTTATTAACATTATATTTTATTTAAAGTTCATGGTTCACCTTGATGGAATTTATTGGTCATTTACCCTTCCTCCATGGTGTTTGCACATGGTGTTTCTGCAGCCATTGCTGCACCTTGCTGTAATGTTTTTATTCATCCTCATCTTTTATGTATTTGCCAGCTGTCCCTGCCCTAATGATCATGCAGGAGACAAGTCTGGGCTTTATGCTGCTAAAGGGCAGACATCAAAGGAGGAATCATATCAGATCCTGGGTTCTGCCCTTTTTGTCATTGTAAAAAGGAAAATGACATCTAAACAAACAAGCAGGAGACATGCATTAATGTTAGTTTATTCATTTTGCTGACATTAGATAGGAAGGATTGTCCATCGAGGAATTCTCGGCAATTTCCTCCTATAAAATCAACATAAACAAAACCCAGGTTCTTTACTATAACCTGGACCCTGAAACACTGTCCACAATCAAAAGTGAACATAGTCTAAATTGGGATAGGAAAGACCTGGACTTTTTGGGAATAAAAATCACATCTCATACTTCCACCTTAATGGATCAAAATCTCTCCACCCTAATTGCTACTATTCAGAAAGATCTCACACACATCGCCAAAACAGATCTATCTTGGTTGGGGAAAATCGAAGCGTACAAGATGTTTATCTTACCTAAAGTGCTATACATTTTCCGTTCTCTCACAATACCAATAAAGAAGTCCTGGATAAAGAAACTACAATCACAGTTAATATCCTTTGTTTGGGGACAAAAGAAGCCAAGGGTAGCTAGGACAACACTAGAGAAAAGTAGAGCAAATGGTGGACTGGCTATACCAAACATTGCAGCATACTATAATGCTACTATAATTGCCTTGAGCAAAACCTGGTGGAACGAAACCTCAAGACCTAGCTGGTTATCTCTGGAAGAAGCAAGACATCCAAAACAAAAACTTAATCTACTCTTGTTATCACACCTTTGCGACAAATCAAAACAGCTCCCAAAAGAACTGACTACTAGAGCCACAATACAAGCATGGAAACAACTTTCTACTAAAACACTAGTGAACACTCCGACCTCATCACATGATTGGATCCCAATTGAGATTCTAACATTGTTAATCCCATCTCTTAATATAAATTCTTGGAAAAAAAAAGGAATCAAGTTCCTATCTGATATCTTCGACAGACTAAACTATCTTCTTCCTTTTGCCCTACTACAAACCAACTTTTCTTTACAAGACACAGACTTACAAGTGTGGGAAAAAATCAATGTCTACGTAACCAAAAAGTCCCCGAACTTCCAACTACCACTCACTATAATGAACCTATTCAAATTCCTTCACAGCCCTATATTCTGGACGACCAAAAATATCTACAAGGCGATAAATTTGGACTTAGCACTTACCAAAACCCCTAATCTAATGGCTTGGGAAAGAGAACTGGAAATATCAATTGACACTAAATCCATGAGTCAAACTCTATCGAATCTACCGAAGATGATTTTTTGCTCGACCCTACTAGAGACTCACTACAAATCCCTCACAAGATGGTATTTTACTCCCCAACGCTTACATCTAATGAAGGAAGACAACTCTCCGCTCTGCTGGAGGTGCAACCAGGAAGTTGGTACCATCTCACACATATTTTGGTTCTGCAAGAATCTGAACTCCTTTTGGAACAAAGTTCAACTCCTTATATATGACCTCTCACATAACTCACTCACTCTAACCCCGGAACTCATCATTCTCCTGATAGGTACGGATCAAATACCCTTGCAACTTAGACCCATCATAGTCCACATTATACTGACCACAAAAACTTTGATTGCCTCAATGTGGAGAGACACTGACAATCCCCCATTCCCAACCTTGCTTGAAAAAATTGCTTCGCATAACTCTCATGAATACGCGTACGCCTTAAGACAAAAAACGTTAATCAAATACTCTAAGAAATGGGACCCATGGAACAGGATTTTTCCTCCTACTCATGCTCCAAATATACGTTGGGGAACGCCCTGAATACCTTTCGACTTGCTAATCAGACAGACTCTACCTACCTTAACCTCCCCTTCCCTCCCCTTCTTTACCTTCCCCCCTCCTTCCTTGTCCCCTTACCTATTGTTCTATATAATGGAAATTTAAGCTAAATTTACCACTCATCTTGTACAGCCCTGAGAATAATTAATTTGAAGTAATAATATGAATCAACAATTGTAATCATATATGCTGTAAAAAATTCTTTCTTCTGTTATTAACTGTGCCTGTTAAACAGTTGTATATGTTCATGTTTAATAAAAATATTTGAACAAGATAGGAAGGATTGCATTACAGTGGAGTCACAATACAATTCCTGCCAGTTCATGGATGGGGGCACTGTTACAGGCTTGCACTGGGGTCAAGACGTTTCGCCTGTGTTATGCCCCTTATCGGCACTGCAACATGTTCTCCCCTAGAGTCAGTGCTGCTAGGCAAGACCACCTCTGTAATAGTATAGAAGGTGGTGGATTAGATCACAGTCCTGCTGTATAAAGTCAAAGGTAGAGAGGACCTATAACATAGTAGTAAACTGAGAATTCATAAACCAGCACATGGTAGCTTAATGTTTTTTCAGTATTAAGAACCAATGTTGTTTTTCCTTTAAACATAAAGGTTACGGAATATACACATTTACATGTTTATATCATTCCTAAATGAAAAATTAAGACATTTTCTTAATAATCTTTATTTAAATTTCTCCTCCATTTTGCTCAGATGTGTTAAGTTAGAAATGAGGGACACACATTGGGGTGTGCTTTGTCTTCCATAACAATATTTATTTCATTCTAAGCAATTTCCCTAACCTTGCCCAGTACTATATTAGCCCAAACAGAATATTACTCCTAATAAATCCCATGTTTGTTCCCATACAGTACTATACCACTTTCATGCCTCCACAGTGCAAACCACAAATAGTATGATGACCTCAGAGTTCCCATCACACACAATATGATGACCTCAGAGTTACCACCGCACACAGTATGAAGACCTCAGCATTCTCACCACACACAATGTGATGACTCAGAGTTCCCACCACACACAGTGTGATGACCTCAGAGTTCCCACCACACAGTATGATGACCTCAGAGTTCCCACCACACACATTGTGATAACTTCAGGGTTCCCACCACACACAGTATGATGACCTCAGAGTTCCCACCACACACAGTGTGATGACCCAGAGTTCCCACCACACACATTGTGATAACTTCAGGTTCCCACCACAACAGTATAATGACTCAGAGTTCCCACCACACACAGTGTGATGATCCCAGAGTTCCCACCACACAGTGTGATGACCCAGAGTTCCCACCACACATGTGATATGGTCCACCACACCAGTGTGATGTCCCAGAGTCCACACACAGTATGATGACCCCAGACATTCCCACCACACACAGTGATGATGGCACCCCATGTTATCCCATTCACACACACAGTATGATGACCTCAAGTTCTTTAGTGGCAGATAGTATGATGACCTCAGAATTCTCACCACACACAATCTGATGACACCAGAGTTCCCACCGCACACAGTATGATGGCCCCAGAATTCCCACCACACACCATGTGATGACCCCAGAGTTCTCACCACACACAGTATGATGACCCTAGAGTTCCCACCACACACAGTGTGATTACCCCAGAGTTCCCACCACACACAGTATGATGACCTCAAAGTTGTTATCCCAGATAGTATGATGACCTCAGAGTTCCCACCACACACAATATGATGACCTCAGAGTTCCCACCACACAGTGTGGACCTCAGAGTTCCCACCACACACAGTGTGATGACCCCAGAGTTCCCACCACACACAGTGTGATGACCCCAGAGTTCCCACCACACACAGTGTGATGACCCCAGAGTTCCCACCACACACAGTATGATGACCCTAGAGTTCCCACCACACAGTGTGATGACCTCAAAGTTCTTATCGCAGATAGTATGATGACCTCAGAGTTCTCACCACACACAGTATGATGACCTCAGAGTTCCCATCACACACAGTGTGATGACCTCAGAGTTCTTATCGCAGATAGTATGATGACCTCAGAGTTCTCACCACACACAGTAGGATGACCTCAGAGTTCCCACACATACAGTGTGATGACCCCAGAGTTGCCACCGCACACTGTATGATGACCCCAGAGTTCCCACCACACACAGGCGTGATAACCTCAGAGTTCCACACACACAGTGTGATGACCCAGAGTTGCCACCGCACACTGTATGATGACCCCAGAGTTCCCACTGCACACACAGTATGATGACCCCAAAGTCTTCACCGCACATACACACTATGATGACCCCAGAGTTCCCACCACACACAAAGTGAGTACCCCAGAGTTCTCACTGCACATATTATGATGACCTCAGAGTTCCCAACACATCTAGTGTGATGGCCCCAGAGTTCCCACTACACACAGTGTGAAGACCCCAGAGTTGCCACTGCACACAGTATGATGACCCTATAGTTCCCACCACACATATTATAATGCCCTACACACATTATAATTCCCCCACAGTGGCCCCACAGAAGCACTTGCTTGACTGTCCTGCTTCTCTGCTCTCTTCTATTAAGTCATGTGACCTGAAGTACCCTTCAAGTTCTTTAGTCTCCACTGAGGTAGAATGGTAGAGTAAGTGTGGAGCCCACTGGTCGCAGGGGCGCCTCATAAGAATCTGACTATAAGACTGCTCCCAGATAGTATTGCATGATGGAAAATCATCTGCTTGTATTTTTCAGCATTGACTCCACGAAATGGGCAACATTAAGGACCAGTGGTCAGCCAAGGAAATTTAGTGTAGTTGATAAAAGACACATCATGTTACTTACCTTCTAAATTGGGAGATATTCAGCAGTGCCAGCAACTGTAGTAACCCAGCTACAACCATCTACTGTTCAGTAAAGTCTGGTCAGAAATGGCCTTTATGGAAGAATAGTGACCAAAAAGCTATAACTTCAACATGTTAAAATGGACAATTGACTCAACTGTGCACGAAAACATAGGAATTAGGGTTCAGAAAAATGCAGTAGGTGCTTTTAACTGATGTATCTAAATATGTAGTATTTGGCTTTCCAAGAAGACAATTTTTGAAAGTCTGAAGAGTAATACAATAAGGAGAGTGTCATGCCTCGATCTTAGGACTTAATCCAATGGTGTCTTGCAACGTGGTCGATTTCCTTCCCTACTAAGCCACGGCCCTGTCTGTCTCTGTTCAAGTAATGGTTGCTCTTTTATCTTTTCCTCTTTCTTTGGTATGTGGTTAGTAAGGTGTTCTCACTTTCTTTGTTTGTCTCTGTCCTATCATATCTTGGGTGATGCTATTTTTACTCTCTTTTCACCAGCCTTCTTAACTGGCTCTATTTCTATGAAGATTTCTGATATGTGGTGTCAGCCCTGCAGCTAAATTATTTTGCCTGTTAGGCAGAGAACAGTGTTGTATTTGTCAAGCCCAAGGCCCTGGGGTACTCGGGTATCAGGCTCGGTGAGTGTTTTCACGGGGATGTCACGGGTGGCAGTGCCTGAGCCCATGGCCTGGGTGACACTTCAATAAGGGGTGTATGTATAGGGGATTAGAGTTTGTCATGTGACACCACATGTAGTACCTGGTGATGGGTCACCAGCGCCGCAACAGTCCTCCGGAGGTCATTGGTAAAGTGGCTAAGATGGCAAAGCTCCCTACAGGTGGAGCCGGGCCTCCGGGGCAGTGTAGGGTAAAAGGGCTGCTTGGTGGGGAACTTTAAGTCGGGATAGGGAGTGATGGAGCAGTCTATAAGGAGCACCGGGAGTGGAGAGGAATGACGCACACACACTGTAGAAAGTCTCTTTTACCTTTTTACTGGTGGTATTAGCAGGTAAAGATGTCCAAGGCACTGTTGGGTGATTAGGTGCACAGTGAGCTTCCACAGCAAGTGGGTATAAGGCCTCCTCAGCTTCTCTACAGTTACTGAAGCCCTGTCTGCGTGCAGACAGACTGGCCTCCTCACTTCCTCTGGTCCTCTCTCTCCTCCTGCGCGGTCCACGGGTTACCCTCTCTGACCACTGCTTTGTGATTCCTCACTATGGTGTCTGGCTCCCTCTTTCTGGGTATGCAGGGGGACCAGGTGACTGAATTCTCTACGGTATGACAGGGTTTTCTGCAGTCTTGGAGTAATCCTGCAGGTGCGGACACCCGAAATCTGGTACGTCTTGGGTGAACCTCTGCCGGTTCCTCACTCCCTTGGCTTTGCTCCTTGCCTTCTGTCCCCACTACTAGGCTTGGCTCAACATAGAAGGGCCACTCCGGGTCACTGGTTCGGGCCTAACCGCGGCACCGATCACCAGGACATCTTCGCAGCTCTCCTAGCATCTGCACACTCTAACTAACTCCCCCAGCAGCAGTATTTATAGGGGAACTAACCTAAAGTCAGTGAGTCTAGCTCCCCCTACTGTGCTGGGGTGGAAGGTGTTGCATGTAGTAGGTATCTGCTGTGGAAACCCAGCTGTGCAGTAGGGAAGGCTGTAGCTACCTGCGTGAGCAGGGCGCCACATATTTGTTCTGTGTATTTTTCATTTGCCTTCCTTACACCTATCTTCTGTTTTCTCTTAGTTTTGTAGGAAACTATACCTGTTTGCATTTATTATTTCTCCTTTGTCCACTTGTGCACATGCTTCATGGTAGCTCACCTTGGATTTCCATCTACCACTGCACTCTATCCTTACTTCTGCTTCCTCAGGAGGAATGAGAAAAGGTTTGATGGCCTTTCAGGGAGCCAGGACGGAGCTGTAGTTTTTAGTTGTATGGGTAAGGATATTTTAGTGTGTGGAGGAACCGGTTGGCTGTAGTTAACTTTATTTCTTCCTGTACCCATGTTTGAGTGGTTACATGTATAACAGAGGGTCTGCAAGTTTGGAAGTTGCTTGCAAGTTTGTGGCTGCATTTAAGCAAATAGCGTTGTGAATTTGGTCAGGGTTATTGGTGTTTTCAATGCTTCGAAATAAGGCAGACCTTTAACCATCATGCCATACCATTGAGAAGGTGTCTGATTGCTTCCAAATTTATTCTGCAGCAGTAAAACAATCTTAAACACACAGCCAATGGTAGAAGGATGTGCACAAGGCTACATTCATAGAAGGTCACTGGTTAGTTCTCAGAAGTTTCAAGACCTAGAAGAATTGATGCTGTTTTTGAAGAATTGATGCTGTTTTGCACTCCATTTTTCCCAAGCATGCCAAAAATGTTTGCAAAGTATTGTACAAAAAAAAATCATTTTTTCTATGCCAAAAGGGATCATATCCTTTAAAGGGAACCAACCACCGGGAATTAGTGCTATGCAGCAGGGTCTTGACTTATACACAGCATGACATCACTATTTGTTTTTTTTTCTTATTACTCCACTGCGGGCTTGTCTTTTGTCTGTAAGCTGAACCTTCCTCCTCTCACCCCCCACTCCCTATCATCCAGACTTTCATTTTAATTTCCCAATCATGTTGCTGGAGGATGGTGAAGGTAAAATAAAGTCTGGATGAGAGGGAGAGGAGGAAGGCTTCGGCTTACAGCAGGAAGACAAGCCCACAGGGGAGTAATAAAATTTATTTATTTATTTTTTTTTAAATAGTGATGTCATGCTGCACACGTCAAGAACCTGATGCATAGCACTAAATCCTGGTGGTTGGTTTCCTTTAAAACATGGCTAAAGCACGAAAAAGCTAAACAATTGGAGTTATGAAGTGTTATCCACCTTCTATCAGTATCCAACTCCTTCTCATATCAAGTTAATAATTGGTGTATGCTGCGCCCAGAAAATACTGTAAATCCTTGGTCAGGAGTATACAGTATCAGGTTGGGTCTTTACCGGTCATGTGGGTTGGAGTATCCTGATTGCAGTATTTTATGCTTTCCCTTCACCTGGCACAAGTTAGTAGTCGATAAGTAGATTGGGAGTAGATTATATTAGTGTCTCCCCATACTTTAAACTTGCAACACTTTCCTATTGCTCGAAGCTGGAGAGGCTCAGAGCTCTGGCATATGGCTACCCACAATCACATACAATCCCTGAAGCCCTAGGTTGGCACAGTCTCTCATATTAATAGTATGCGACTGTCAAACACTTTTGTATCACTTCAGGAACACTGTGAAATCTCCGAGCAGCTGTTCCTCGTGTTGGGGTGTCATGGGGTGTGGTTAATTAAAACCACACGGTACAGGGCGCTCATTAATGAAATGGACGACATACACAGCACCAGCAAATCATCCGGGAAAAAGGATTGTACAGAGACGGATTGAAAACAATGAACATTATTCCTAAAAAGGAAGTTTATTGCTCGGTTTCTTGAGCCGCTTGGTTTGGACTGTTTTATGTTAGTAGGACCAAGACTAAACAGACCTTCATATTTTCAGTATTAACTACTAAAAATGAAAAATTGATTGCTTACTGTCATAGAGGAGGGAAAGGTCTCTGAAAGGAGAAAGCTAACTCCAGCGTTCTTCGTTCTATTGTACGGCTATGGAGAGATGTGTATTACCAGCTGCAGAAATTTGCTGCATATAATGGGATGTGTCTATATTACTGCTCCATTACCACAGATAGGTTGGACCCTGGACACAGCTGAAATTCTATGGATCTATAGTAAGTCAGTGATTGTGCCAAATGACAGAGAGCACCATCTTGTTTCACCCACAACAGTTTTTTTACAAATGAGCGGCCCCTGCAGCCAGTGTGCCCACAATCCTCAGACAATAACTGATGAGCCGCCCGAAACGTCATATCCGGCCCGGTGCATTGTGGGGGCTGATCACGTGTGTGGCCCGGCTCTCCCATTCTCCCTCCTCGCTGGCTCTCAGCCCATCCAGCTGGGCATCATCAGTCTTTCCTCCTTTTGAAATTCCCACCTCCACTCGTAATACGATGCGCCAGCCAGAAAGTAATATCCGGTTCAGTGGTGCATTGTGGGGGCTTATGACGTGTATGGCTCGGCTTCAATATGCGTACGACTGTGCATGTTCCCTCCTCCAGATTCCCAGCCCCGCAGCCTGCATAAAACATAAGGCCATACAGGGCAGGATCTGGTTCCTGACCTATAAGCAGGTGCAGTGTCCCGACATCATGTGATATCAGTTCTTGGGCGGAGCTCACGGAGATGCCCAAGAGCTGAGAAATGTGCGCAGGCGCAGACACTGCTCATAAGGAACACAGAAGGCGGGTCCCGGACAGCAGAGGAGGAGGGGTAAAATCAGCAAGGGGTTTTAGGTATTGGGAGGAGAGTATACCTCCCGGACCTAAATGAATTTCTAATGAAGTGATTATTTTAGTGTGCTGGGGGGTAGGATGATAGGAACCACCTTCACTAAATGCAGCATAGGCGCTGCTGAGGGTGGCTCTTTTAGTTTAATAGGCCCTGGGGGGGGTTCAGGTTCCACTTAATTGTGCTGCATTTGTACAGTTAGGGCCAGAAATATTTGGACAGTGACACAATTTTCGCGAGTTGGGCTCTGCATGCCACCACATTGGATTTGAAATGAAACCTCTACAACAGAATTCAAGTGCAGATTGTAACGTTTAATTTGAAGGGTTGAACAAAATATCTGATAGAAAATGTAGGAATTGTACACATTTCTTTACAAACACTCCACATTTTAGGAGGTCAAAAGTAATTGGACAAATAAACATAACCCAAACAAAATATTTTTATTTTCAATATTTTGTTGCGAATCCTTTGGAGGCAATCACTGCCTTAAGTCTGGAACCCATGGACATCACCAAACGCTGGGTTTCCTCCTTCTTAATGCTTTGCCAGGCCTTTACAGCCGCAGCCTTCAGGTCTTGCTTATTTGTGGGTCTTTCCATCTTAAGTCTGGATTTGAGCAAGTGAAATGCATGCTCAATTGGGTTAAGATCTGGTGATTGACTTGGCCATTTCAGAATGTTCCACTTTTTTGCACTCATGAACTCCTGGGTAGCTTTGGCTGTATGCTTGGGGTCATTGTCCATCTGTACTATGAAGCGCCGTCCAATCAACTTTGCAGCATTTGGCTGAATCTGGGCTGAAAGTATATCCCAGTACACTTCAGAATTCATCCGGCTACTCTTGTCTGCTGTTATGTCATCAATAAACACAAGTGACCCAGTGCCATTGAAAGCCATGCATGCCCATGCCATCACGTTGCCTCCACCATGTTTTACAGAGGATGTGGTGTACCTTGGATCATGTGCCGTTCCCTTTCTTCTCCAAACTTTTTTCTTCCCATCATTCTGGTACAGGTTGATCTTTGTCTCATCTGTCCATAGAATACTTTTCCAGAACTGAGCTGGCTTCTTGAGGTGTTTTTCAGCAAATTTAACTCTGGCCTGTCTATTTTTGGAATTGATGAATGGTTTGCATCTAGATGTGAACCCTTTGTATTTACTGTCATGGAGTCTTCTCTTTACTGTTGACTTAGAGACAGATACCCCTACTTCACTGAGAGTGTCCTGGACTTCAGTTGATGTTGTGAACAGGTTCTTCTTCACCAAATAAAGTATGCGGCGATCATCCACCACTGTTGTCATCCGTGGACGCCCAGGCCTTTTAGAGTTCCCAAGCTCACCTGTCAATTCCTTTTTTCTCAGAATGTACCCAACTGTTGATTTTGCTACTCCAAGCATGTCTGCTATCTCTCTGATGGATTTTTTCTTTTTTTTCAGCCTCAGGATGTTCTGCTTCACCTCAATTGAGAGTTCCTTTGACCGCATGTTGTCTGGTCACAGCAACAGCTTCCAAATGCAAAACCACACACCTGGAATCCACCCCTGACCTTTAACTACTTCATTGATTACAGGTTAACGGGGGAGACGCCTTTAGAGTTAATTGCAGCCCTTAGAGTCCATTGTCCAATTACTTTTGGTCCCTTGAAAAAGAGGAGGTTATGCATTACAGAGCTATAATTCCTAAACCCTTTCTCCGATTTGGATGTGGAAACTCTCATATTGCAGCTGGGAGTGTGCACTTTCAGCCCATATTATATATATAATTGTATTTCTTAAACATCTTTTTGTAAACAGCTAAAATAACAAAACATTGTGTCACTGTCCAAATATTTCTGGCCCTAACTGTATTTGCACAAACATAATAGGTTCGTGTGCTTTGGCTGCGTTTGTGCACATACAAAAGCACAAAATACAGTGCTGTGCAAATTAATTGGGTCACAGCAAATCTTTACTTATTTTTCTTGCATTAGTTTTACTATTTCTGATAAGTGTTTTTATCAGTTCTTGGTGTCGTTTTCCTTTTTCTTCCACATCTCCCTTTTCGTTTTGGAGAAAACGATCCAGTTTCATTGTGTGGCGAATTATTCTTGAAACGGTAGATTTACCAATACCAGCGGTGGAAGCGATTTCTCTTACAGTCAGACTTGTATGTTCATTAAGAGTAATAATTCTAGATCTCTTCTGTGGAGTAACATCCATTTTTACAGGCACGAATCACACTGAGAAAAAGTACACTTAACCACCCCTCACAGAAACAAGCTCTCACCTGAAGCTGAGGGGGCAGCTAACTGTTATTTTCTGACTAAAAGCAGTCAAACCACATTTTGTTACTCAAGGTTGTACACTCACACCTGTTCAAAGCAGTTAAAACTGGTTTGAATCACTGACTGGTAACCCCAACTTACGATTTTACTTAAAAAATGCTTTGTCTCAATTAATTTGCACAGCACTGTAGAAGCACAGTGTGCACATAGCCAAATAAACACTTTGAATAGATCCCTCTGTGTGTAATGACTCTATATAATATATGTGTTTCACTTTTTGTATTGAATTAATGAAATAAAAAAACCTTTTGATGATATTCAAATTTATTGAGATGCACCTGTATATGAGGAGAGCGACAGGATGAGGGACATTATTTCTGGTAGATAAGGTAAAAAATGTTTATACCATGTTAGCCTGTAGATAGATGAATATTAGAATCTGAGAGTCCTCAGTTATTGATTCCTTTTAATAGCGAACTGAAAAGATGGTGAATAATCGCAAGTTTTCAAGACTCTATGGCCACTTCTTACGGCTTAATAATGACACATTCTGAACACGCATATATATACATATATATAGCGGCGCAACTTCAGGCCCAGGGGCCCCGATGCGAAAGCTCCAACGGGGCCCCCAATTATTGCAAATCTTTAATAGTATTAGTCTTTTTCTATGGGCCAAAGGGACTTTTGGGGCCCCCCTAGGCTGCAGGGCCCGGGTGCGATCGCAACCCCTGCACCTATTGTAGTTACGCCCCTGCATATACAGGGTTGAATAAGCAGAGCATAGTAGTCTGTCTTGGGACAGGGAAGAACATCTGGGGCAGTAAATACCAGAGTTCAGAGATAAGATATTGTGTATATATGTGTGTGTTCAGACTGTGTCCTTATTAAAGGGAAACTGTCACCCTTTTTGGGGGTTCTAAACTGTGCAAACCAGCTGTAACATGTTGTAATTGGGGTTCCTGTAACCCCTCTATATGCCCAGACGTCCCCCTGCACACCTCAGAAATCCACTTTTATTCTCTCCCACGCTGTATGGTAATGACTCCTGAAAAGGTCCAGAAGGTCTGCTCTCTGTGGTCCTCGCCGCCCCCTGCCTAGAATACCCATCCTGCTCTATTGAAACTGCCACCCCTCCTTTATATGCATGTAGAGTGACAGGCACTACTCTCACACCTGTGCAGTGCCACTGGTCACTGGGCTCCATTGAAGACGCACAGTGCCTGGAGTCTTGCTAAATTCTACTGCACAGGCGCGAGACTTCACAAATCTCGCGAGACTTCACAAATCCCACGAGACTTCGGGCACTGTGCATCTTCAATGGAGCACAATGACCCACGCACTGCGCAGGCGTGAGACTATTGCCTATCACTCAGGATGTATATGAGCATGGGCCATGGAGTACTCTGATCCCGGGCATTGATTAAGGGTGCTGTCACTGATGGCTGGTGCCTGGGCCTGTGGCCCTGGTGGTCACTGAAAAATGTGTAAAAACAAAAGAATAAAATAAAGTGTTCGTGACGCCACCTACAGTACCTGGTAATGATGCCAGCTGCTGCTTTCAGACCTCTAGGGATGATGGTAGGCAGCTAGATGATAATGCTTCCCCAGGTGGTGCAGGATCCCCGGGGCAGTGATGGATGTAGAGAACTCACACAGGAAGGCAGCTCCGCAGGTGGAGGCTTGATGCAGTCTATGCTGAAAAGACTGGAATGTAACTTCCTGGTCGATATGGAAATAAGACACCACACACTGCTTAGGCTCTGCACAGGTTTACTGGTAACTTTCAGGCAGTTTACAGGTTTACACAGTCATGGGTAGCTGACCTGGGTAGTTACCAGGGAATAGAATGTCTCTTTGAGGCGCTCAGTGGTATTCCTGCCGGTTTCTCCCTCTGTCCTTGTTCTTCGTGCTCTACTCCTGCACCTTTCCAGCGCTTCCCTGCACAGAGCCCTTCGCCGGTCCCCATGGATCCTTCTTGAGTCTATCACCCTCGGAGCCTCTGTCAGGAGTCTATCACCTCTAGACCTCCTCTTGGAGTCTATCACTTCTGGATCTCCTCCTAGAGTCTATCGCTCTCTGGGCCTCCTGAACCTATACGGGGGTCTTTGGCGATGTATGCAGGGATTGGTCGCGACTCTCAGAGGCAGCTCGCATCCCTTTGCTTTGGCGGCTCAGGGCTGAACTCCTGCACCGCTCTCGGCGCCGGTCCTCCATTGTTGGAATGGGTCCCTCCGGGCCGAGTGCCGTGCCAGACAAGATTAGGGTGTTAACTGACACCCTGGGATGCCCCTTCTGTCTGGGCCACCTCTCTTTAGATGTCCTCCTCTGTCTCTCTCCACAGAAGTTCTGCTCTAAAGTCTTCCCGCTCTTCCACTTCTCTGACTTGAAACTCCACCCACCAGAACTGAGTCTCCTAGCTGAGGATTTAACCCTGTTGTCCCCTGCTGTAGGGTGTGTGGATGCATATGACTCACAGTGGCCGGGTCTACACGTTGCAGGCGTTTCTTCTCCACCTTGTCACGGGAACCGCGCCTGCGGCTGTGGGGCCCGGTGGTCCAGATCAATATATTGGCTGAACAGTTAAGGGGTTAATTGTTTCGTGATGCCACCTGTGAGAGTTCCGCTGCTTGGGCCTCCGGGGGATCGGATGCAGCAAAATGGGACGCTCCCCACAGGATGAGCGGGAGTCCCCGGAGCCAGGAGCTGCACAAGATGTTGTGAGGCAACTGCAGTTACCTTCTATTCTGCGGAGATGGACAATTCTAAGAAAGGCACGGACACTGATAGTCTCTGTAACGGGTACTTTACTGTAACCAGCAGGTGATACATGGTATACAGTTGACGGGTTATGGACCGGATGGACTCAGCAATGACCAGTATTTCTCAGAGCTCTGCGGTGTTCCTCCATTCTAAGCTAGTTTGTGTTGCTGTTGTCACCTTGGGGTGCCAGATCGGGTACAAGGAGGCTGCTTCAATTTCCCTACCTGTGAATTCTGATCGGATGTGTGGGGGAGCCTTGGGTCCTTTTGGTGGGTAATCAGTTGGCAAGACAACTCTGTGTGTGGCGGTGGTGGGGTGCTCCTGTAGAGCGGTCCTCCACTCCTGGTTTGCACAGCAGTGCTGAACAACTGCTAGCTTCGGAACCAGTAATCCGGTTGTAGATGGGCGCGGGTAGATGGTGACCCATATATGGCTGCCCAGAGTCCGGTTGTTGAGGCACCGGGATAATGGCGCCCAACTGGGGGTGGTTGTGGGGCTGCATGGAACTGTGCATGGCCCCCTTTCCTACGTTCCTCCTGGCCACGTTCTGCTTCCTCCTTCTCCTACATTGCAGATCTCTGTTCTACTGTGTGTTCTGCACTCACTTCTCCACTACACACTACACCTACGCTTCGCCAACCAGGACCTTATTGGCCCTCTATTCTGATGTGCATGTGGGGTATGGAGCTCTGAGTTTTAACCATGTCATTGTTTAGTCAGAGAATATTGCTGCTGCTGTCTTGGCTGCAATACACTCCTGTGATGCACTCGTTGCGGGGCGCCACACATATAATGAGGGTCACTGATTGACATCCCAGTTCCCTGGTCACAGGGATAATACACACTCTGGTCTGGGTGCAGTACCCCTCCATGGCGTCCCGACCAGTGGGACGCCACATATACAGAGGAGGAGCGGCAGTTTCAATGTAGTGGGGTGGGTTTTGCAGGCAGGGGGGCGGCTCAGACCACAGAGAGCAGACCCCCTGGACCTTTTCAGGAGTCATTTATATACAGCACGGGAGAGAATAAAAGTGTATTTCTGAGGTATGCAGGGGATGTCTGGACATATAGAGGGGTTACAGGAACCCCAACTACATCATGTTACAGCTGGTGGGCACAGTTTAGAACGCCCAAAGGGAACAACAGGTTCCCTTTAAGCCTGAAGAAGAGACCTGAGTTGTCTCGAAAGCTTGCTAATATTGATCATCTTTTCAGTTAGACATCAAAAGTTATCAACCACTGAGGACTATCAGATTCTAATATTTCTCTGCTATTTGGACTATATTACAGGACAGAGGACATTATGACAAGAAGGGTCACATTACTAAAAGATGGAGGACATTATTACAGGAAGGGGCCATAATGGGGGACATAATTACAGAATAAGGCACATTATTACAGGATTGGGGACAGAATTACAACATGGGGTCAATTGAAAGACAAAATTACTGTAAGGGGCCAATTTTTGTGCATAAAAAAGCAAACAAATGTAAAAACTAAATTCAGCATAAAGAATGAAAAAAATAATATAAAAGTACACA
Organism: Allobates femoralis; assembly: GCA_033576535.1. Lineage (NCBI taxonomy): Eukaryota > Metazoa > Chordata > Amphibia > Anura > Aromobatidae > Allobates > Allobates femoralis. The sequence continues at coordinate 77,919,943 of JARQOC010000006.1, read as the reverse complement.
TTTGGTAGTGCCACATCTGTATCAACCCAAGCTATAAAACTGTACCATAACCGATACGATGAAGGCCATAAAAGAAGAAACACAAGGAAAAATGTTCAAAAGTATAAAAAAAATAATCAAAAAGTCATATAGAAAAAAACTGGTATGACTAGAAATGTCATCACATCGCACAGAGAATGGGGCCTGTGGAGCTCAATGTTCTGCACCCATAGACAATGGTGGAGCGCACTTTACCTGCAAATAGTATTTTATATTATAATAAAACTATTACCGGTAATTTGCATTGTGGTGCTGCCTGTGATGATAATGAGGTACCGTAATTGCTCACCTGTCCCTGATGTGATATTTACATACACAGATTAAAATGGTCTTTCTGCAGCAAAATCCAGATTCATTTGCACCAGATTGGAGGACACACATCTTCCCTAATGGAACAGTGCAGTGGTGCAATTACTTTTTTAATCTATTTGCAGATTTTTAGCATGCAATTGAACTGCATCCAAAATCTATAAAAAAAAATGTTATTTTGTCAACAATAGATGTCCATTACTTTTATTTGCAAATTGTAATATTAAAAATAAAAACATGTTTGTTAAATTCTATGTATAACAATCATTACAAAATAGAAGCATAAAAAGCCCAAAAGAAGACTGCGTTATATGCACATAAAATGTTATCTATGTGTCAGCAGTTCATTTTGGAATTCAAATTATTTCAATACATTTAGGTCATGTAATTACCACATCTAACCACTAGGTGGCACAAAAACAAATGTGAATGAATGCAAGAATTCTCTGTACATTCCCAATAGTAACCATTGATAGCCCAGATAGAATGTAACTAGCTAATTCTAATGATATAACATATCGCCTGTGTCATGTAGATTATTAAAGGTCTGCAATTGCACTTTTACATTAGTGTATAATCAGTGGAGATCATCATCAGTTAATATCTTATAATTATTTTATTATTTATTACAGTAAATGCTGAAATTAAATATTTGGAAATGTACAGTTCACATTTAATCCAGCATCGTCTAGTACAGAAAGTCTAACAATCTGGCCCCTGTCAGGTCCAATTAATCTGAGACAAATGTCTGTGTTTCATGGATGTTCTATCAGTGATTTTCATGGATTGAACACGTCCTCATTAAAGTCACAGACCATGAAAAACGTGCACGCTCACGTTAGATCGCCTCATATCGCCAGTCCAGATTGCGGCGTGTGAAGGTACTCTTAGGGTACCTTAACACACGGCTACATTTCTAGGGTGGCTACAGGTAACTTACTGGCTGCAGTGAAATCATGGAGAGATTATTCCATTTGTACACAGCAACAAGATAGAACCATGTCTCCATGATTTCACTGCAACCAGTAAGTTACCTGTAGCCACCCTAGAAATGTAGCCGCGTGTAAAGGTACCCTTAGGGAGACATTGCATCTTTTGATGACTACCTGGCCAGCTACTCGAATCTGTGTGACTGTATATCTGAGAACTGCTGTGACAAGTTACCAGTAAACACCCGTAGAGATCAAGCAAGTCTCCAGTGTTTCATTCTCATTAAGTTGTGGGACAGCTACTGAGTACATTAAGTACTGTGACAGCAAGTATTATCGGATCCTGCCCTGGGGACCCCGTTCCGCCTGCGGGGAGCGACAATATCTGGCTGCCCATCCACTGTCCCCAGAGGTCTGCCGACAGCGTTAGTGCCATCACCAGGTACCGCAGGTGGCGTCACGAGACTTTACCCTTTTTCTTTTATTTTTATTTTACCAAATTTCCCCAACTTTTTAGCGACCACCAGGGCCACGGCCCCGGGCAGGCCACCAGTGACATCCCCTTACAACAACCGCCTGGGTACCGAGTCCCCACGGCCTTGGGGTGGGTCATGTGCATGATGCATATACTGTGTCATCACTGTGTACATCATTCTAGTAAGGTGACATCACTATGTAAATTATTCCCATACTTAGTGATGTCACATTATGGGAATGCTGTACACAGTGAGGTCACAGTATATGACTGATGCACAGGGATGTCACGGGATAGAAATAATGTGCGTGTGATGTTACAGTATATGAATCATACAGTGATGTCACAGCATAGGAATAATTTATGCAGTGATGTCACAGTGGAGGAATAATTCATAGTGATGTCACTGTATAAGAATAATGCACATAGTGATGTCATAGTATGGGAATAATGTGCACAGTAACGTCAAATTATAGGAATCATGTATACAGTAATATAAAAGTAAGGAAATAAGTTAAAATTGTGATTTCCCAGTATAGTATGTAGGTTTAAAGTCACATGTCCAGTAATCATCTTGTAAAATGGATCCAGCAGTGATCCGTTGGCAAAAAATGTATGCAGTTTTTTGTCCGTTTCCTACACTTCTATGAAAGGCCTTATATTCCGATTAAATGCAGCCAGATGTGTATGTCAATGGCAGAACTTGACATAGTGCTCCAATTAATGCGGGTCCAGAATAGCAGAACCATAACTAATGTTCCCACTTCCACCTGTCCATAGAGAATGGTTCGCCCGGTACCTTGAGAGAGCGTCGTCCTCCCTGCTCTGCTCATATGACATCAGCTCTATACATATTGGTATTACTGTTTATTTTTCCAATTGTAGAGCCGTCTCGCTACTAGAGACGGAGGCGAATGATTCCTATAGTTTATCCAATACAGTATGTAACTAATTGTAAGAGGCACAGATGAGAATATTAATTATTTATTGTTCTGCTCCCTGTGTGTCAGATCCTGGCATTCCTCTATCGCTCGGCAGATTACTGTCAGGAGAGTAGTAATGTACGATGGCCAGTATAAACACAGGCGGTTTATTATTTCCAAAAGATGATGGATAAACGATTGCAGACTGGAAGCTTCTGCAGTTTCATAATAGCAATAGATGAAAAACATGCATGGGGACGTGTGAAATAAAGTTTACGATGTCTAGTTAAGGCGGTCATACACTTTAAAGGGAATCTGTCTGCAGGTTTTTGCTATGTAATGTGAGAGCAGCATGATGTAAGGGCTGAAAGCCTGATTCCAGCGATGTCACTTACTGGGCTGTGTGCTGTTGTTTCAATAAAATAATTGTTTTATCACCAGAAGCTTATCACACCAGGACTAAGTATCTCATGCCTACTAGTCAACTGCTCTGTATAACCCAGCCTACACCAATGAGCTGCAGCTTTCTGTCAATGTTCAGTAGAAAGAAAGATGCTAATCAGTGGTGTGTGGGGGGATATAAATGACTCAGCATTCAAGGAACTGCTAGATTTGCTGCAGAGAAAACAGACCAGTAAGTGACATATCACCAGAATCGGGTCTCGGCCCCTATGTCATGCTGCACTCATTACATAGTAAAAACCTGGAGACCTATTCACTTGACTCATATGGCAATTATATGGTCTGGGTGCAACTTTCTAAAAGATAACACTGGTCAACAGCATTTTTGGTGCCAAAGATATTTCATTGAATTTAGGGTAACTTTGGGGTGCTGATTCTGAATATGTCATCAGTTTTGCCAGATTGGCTCAAGTTTTTGAGATTTTTCGTAAAATGTGTAAAAAAAAAGACGTTTTTTGCTACACGCGCATTAACTTTATTGATATTGTCATGAATACAATAAATTTAACAAAGTAAATGTTGATTTTAGTTTATTTTAACTAGTTTTAGAAAGTAATCTTCAAAAATGAACAAGACATGAAAGATAGACATTTAATCGCTGGAAAAGCGCTTTTTATATGATTTCCTTCTATGTGAGCTATTGGGGCAGTCACGCTGTAGATTCCAGCAGTAATCAGCCATCATATGTCTGTCCCATCTGCCTTGGTACCTTTCCTCCATCACCATAATATCCTGATGAAATCTCTCCCCTTGTTCTTCGCTAAAATCTCCAAGGTTTTCTGGAAATCTGTCCAAGTGACTGTGAAGATAATGCAATTTAATGCTCATGTGTACACCCAGATTTCTAAATCTCAATAGCATGTTTTGTACCAGTTCTTCATAATTGTCTGCCTTTTGATTTCCCAAGAAGTTCTTCACTACCAACACAAAACTACACCATGCAGCAGCTTCAATGTCATTCATTTCCTTAGGAAAATTTGAATCTTTAATGAGTTTCCGAATTTGAGGACCATCAAAGATTCCTGCCTTCAGTTTTTCGCTACTAAGACCAGGGAAAGATCTGCAGATGTACATGAAGCAATTACCATCTTTGTCTAATGCCTTGACGAACTGCTTCATTAATCCTAACTTTATGTGAAGTGGTGGTAGAATGATTTTTTTCCCTGTCCACCAAAGGTTCGTTCACTATGTTTGATGCTCCTACTGTCAAGGTGTCCCTTGGAGGCCAATTCAGTTTCTCCCAGTGCTGATGTTTTGCTCTACTATCCCACATGCAGATGAAGCAAGGATACTTTGTGTATCCACTTTGCTGTCCAAGTAAAAAGTTGACCATTTTTAAATCAACACATATCAGCCACGAATGTTCATGGTAGCACAGTTTCTCCAAGACCATTTTGACATTTTGGTATTGTTCTGCAAGTTTAGTTGAGTGAGCTACTGGAAGAGATGCACACTGATTGCCATTGTTCAACAAAACACATTTCAAACTCCTTTTAGAACTATCTATGAAAAGCCTCCAGTCTACAGGACGATATACTTGTAAACCCATTTGCAGCATCAGGCCAGGAATATCCTTACAATATACAAGTAGGTCATCTTCACAGAAAAATGGAAGAAGTGCTTCTTCTCTGGTCCTGTAAGATGTAATTTTAGTTCCAGGCGTCAGACAATTTTTTTCACTTAGCCTTGAAGCTAAAAGTTCGGACGCACTTTTTGAGAGGTTGAGGTCTCTTATTAGATCGTTGAGCTCTCCTTGGGTAAATTGCCTAGGTGTTCTGAAACTTCCTTCATATTCTAGTTCACTTCCAGAACTAATGCTTAGCTCCATACCCTGCATTTCATCATCATCATCAGGTGGGGAAGGTCAGGTAACATGGTAAACACAGGTACAGGCACATCTTCACAATGAGGGACAGGCCTTCTTGCAGATTCCATGTTAGGATACTCCCATTTTCGTTTCTTATGCTTATTGAATCCTTGTACTTGCACTGCACAGAAATAACAGTCATCATGATGATTTTTTTGCTCTCTCCACACCATTGGAACACCAAATTTGAAGCTTGTTCTTTGTCCTTTGCTCCATTTTCGTAATAATTCGATACATGCTTTGCACACTATGTGTGGTGCCCAAAACTTGTCTTGGTCCCCAAGCATAACCCCAAAATAGGCAAAATACACTTTTTTAACGAAGTCTGTTATGTTTCTTCTATGTTTTGTCAGTGTATATTCACCACAAATGTAACAGAATGAGTCTGGATCGTTAAGACAACTTCTTCTTGATGAGTTCATGCTTTTCACTGGACAACAGACAACAACATAAAGTTAGTGCCAAAACCAAGCTATGAACAAACTTTTAGAACACTAATTAACACAAAACTATATTGAGAACTGCTCAGTTCAAGTACTAATCCAAAGAAATTAATGAGATGATGCGTCGCATTTACCAACAAGTGCTATAAATAAGATACCAAAAATCTCAAAAACTTGAGCCAATCTGGCAAAACTGATAGCATATTCAGAATCAGCACCCCAAAAATACCCCAAATTCATTAAAATATTTTGGACACCAGAAAATTTTTTTTTTTTTTGTTGACCTGTGTAATCAATTGTTATATTGAAAGATAACAGATTAGTCGCAGAAGTAAATACTGTACGGCTACAAACCACCAGCTGCCCCCAATTTGGAGAACTCGTAGTTTAATTCCAAAATTCATATGCAATGTACTACAAGGGGACAGATTTACTATGTGTCTTGACTTTAGTGGCAAACGTACCACATTTTAAAGCATATATTTAGACTATTTAGACCTATATTTTATACCTATGTATTAATTGGGTTGACCGCTTCCAGAAAACTTTGTGCAATATGCTAAGCTAATTGTAAAAAAAAAAGTATTACTTACCCTCCTTGGGTACAAGGCTGCCCCCCTTCCCCCTCAGTTACTGTTGCTTAGGAACTGGATAGGAAAAGTGGAATAAATCCACGCTGCTGTAGGATAGATGACGGACTCATTTCAATGCAGGTGGTTGTATTGTAAGCGCTCCTGAGGAGCATTCCGGTATCTCCAGGCTCTTGCCCACTCTGTTCAGCACCACGGAATTCCGCTGTAAATCCAGCAAGTCTCTACTGGTTCCAGCCTAACTCTTCCTGTAAGAATCCACTCTAAAGAACGGTTAGGGCCACCTTATAGACAAACATTCCTTTACCACCAGCACTGTGTCGACCCATTTGCCCAAGTCTGTGCTGAAGTTCACCACACACATACCGGAGGGATTAGTCGTTTCCCAGGAAGCAGCCAAAGGTGGGTGGTGAGGGCCACCAAGAACGAGGGGCACTGGCCTGCATCCTGGCCCACATCCCAACTACCGCACTCAGTTCCAGAGGGTCTGATCAATTTAAAACAAAAGCCTGAAGTTCCTGCAGTTGCCTTTTCTCCTCTACTAGGGGACTCTCCTGCTAAGGCTGGAACCACACTGTCCGAGTGACATGCGAGTCACTTGGATGAGTCTCGGATGACAAACTCGGATTGGCCTCCCCCTGTCTGGACAGGAGTGTGGAGCGGCTTAGAAACTCAAGCAGCTGACACTCGCATCCAGAGAGGGGGAGGTTATTCCAAGTTTGTCATCCGAGACTCGTCCGAGTGACTCGCACTCGGACAGTGTGATTCCAGCCTAACTCTCCACTGCAGGCCCTTTTAATAGACTAGGTCCCACCCCCAAGGAAAATCAATAGTTATTATTTTCAACTTTCATAAGTCATGGACTCTCGGGAACTGTCTTCACCTCACCAACAGGTGGCCACATAATTAAACACACAATTCTTAGGCACAAACATAAAGACAATGTACCCTCTGGGGTGGAGGTGACAGCACCCTAGATGACTTATATATGATTTCTGGTACTAAAGCTGAGTGACAGCACAGTGATAAGATATGTTGGTTATTCATGGGGATAGATCTACACAGGGGCGTAACTACAATAGGTGCAGGCTTTGCAATCGCACCCGGACCCTGCAGCCTAGGGGAATCCCAAAAGTCCCTTTGGCCTATAGCAAGAGACTATTACTATTAAAAATTTGCAATAATTGGGGGCCCCGTTGGAGCTTTCTCTTCGGGGCCCCTGACATTATGCTACTGGATCTACAGGAACCCTAATTAATCGATGGGGATAACTGACTGATCACTGGAGGTCCCTGTTGATGGACCATCAATGATACTGAGAATAGGGCTCTGAAGCTTTGAATGAGCTCCTTCTTGAATAAAGCAGAGGTATGGAGCGCTCCATTGATTGTCTATGGGTTAGGCTAGGGTCACATCTGCGGTTTTGTTTTTAAAACCGGATCCGGTTTTGTCCATCAAAAATGGTCAAAACTGGATCTGGATCCGCAGCCATAGGCTGCAATAGAAAAACCGGATTGCACTTAATGCAATCCAGTTACTGCATCCGGTTTTGCACCCTGCAGTAAAAATCATGCAGGCTGCATTTTTCGGAGCGGTTGCAAAACCGGATCCAGTTTTTTTATAATGACCACCTATGGCAACCGGATCCAATACCGCAAGGTACATGAACGTAGCTTGCGGTACCGGATCCGGTTTTTGGTGCCACAATGTTTTCTTATTACAGATCTGGATCCATTACTGGATCCAGATCTGCAATGTGATGCCAAATGTGAAGGCACGCAGTAATACCGGATTCGGTAATGGATGCGGTTACCGGACTGTGTCTTCCAAATGTGACCCCAGCCTTAGACAGAGAAAGCTGGATGTATGACTTGGTAATATCCAGCAGGTCGAACATTCACATTCACATGAGGCACTGGAGAGCCCAGTTACCATGTTCCAAAGCAATATTCTCCGCATCAATAGGGGTCCAAGCAGTCAGAGCCATGGGCGTACCCAGGATTAAAACTAGGGGGGGGCAAGCTATGGTGGTTCATGATCGTTCAGAGGTGACATGGACAGATGACAGGCTGAGAGGTGACAGGGACAGATGACAGGCAGAGAGGTGACAGGGACAGGTGACAGGGAGAGAGGTGACGGAGAGATGACAGGGAAAGAGGTGACAGGGACAGGTGAAAGGGAGAGAGGTGACAGAGAGAGATGACAGAGACAGAATACAAACAGGCAGACCGCGGGCACTGACACTGGAGGACCAGCGGGGACTGGAGCATTGGCAGGCACTGGCGGCACAGACTACTCCCCTCAGCTTCCTCGGAATGGATAAAGCTGTTGGGAGTTGGTCACAGCCAGGTGAGACCGCCTCCTACACTCTGATAGGAGCGATGAGTCACAAAGACCATCACTCCAATCAGGCTGAAGGGGAGGGTGACCTATCTCCAGCCAATGATCGTGATTGACTATTGAAGCCAATCACGGCGATCAAGGTCATCTTCTGTTTCCCTGCTCAAAACTACATCACCAGACCCACCAGAATAAATAAGTACATCCATATAACCATCATCAGTACAAAAACACAGCATCACAACCCTCATCAGTACATAAATACATCACCAGACCCACCAGAGGTACAAAAATGCATCTATATAACCCCTATCAGTACAGAAACACATATGGTAAAACCCTCATCAGTGCAGAAATCACAACCCTCATTGGTAACAAAATTCGTCATCAGAACCACCAGAGGTGCAGAAATATATAACCAGAACCCCCATCAGTACAGGAATACATCCATACAACCCCCATCACTATAGAAACACAGCATCACAATACTCAGCATAACTAACATCAGTGCATGGTAGAACAATTGTAATGTCAGGTTAGACCTATATACATTTGTACTGCATGAGCTTACAACTCCTAATACATCCTTAACAATGGTAAGGAAATACTGGGAGTTGTTGTTACCAGTCACCATCAGACCATACAGGAACTACAACACTGATGAGAATGTCATTATCACAAATAATCATTTACATCCGGGTACCTTATAGATGACCTTGTCTCTGATCGGGGTCGTCTTTTTCTTTCTACATCTTGTCCAGACACCATGATGACTTTTCACATCCACAGCTCATCTCTGGGGATGTCCATCTTCTCCGATCCTCTGCAGCCCATCCTTAAAAATATCAGAATGATCAAAATTCTCATAAGTAAAAATATCTGCCCTACACTGAGCCCTGGAATAATTGCTCCTCCTCATTGTTCCCTGCACAAAATAAGATTTACATGCTGTCCACTTTCTGGAACATGCCCTCCACACTGCCCTCTCATCACACTGCCCTTTCCTTTCCATACTGGGCTCCCTGATCACACTGTCCCCATATACTACCCACTGTTTATCCTGTTCTCCCTCATAACACTCCCCCTCCTCGATATACTGTCCCCTCCTGGCTGTGGCCTCACAATGTTCCCACATGCTGCCCCCTCACTATTCAGCCCCACACTACTCACTCTATTCTGTGCCCCCTTACATTTTTCTCATCCCCTACTGTTTCCTCACTACCTCACTCCCCCCCCTCACTCCACATACTGGTTCGCACCGATCTCCTCCTCACTCAACATACTGTGCTGCAGCCATCCCCCCTCACTCATACTGTGTTCACACTCTTACCCCCTCACTACATAAACTGTACCGCAGCCATCCCACTCCACATACTGTGCCGCAGCCATCCCCGCTCACGCCACATACTGTCCACACCAATCTCCTCCTCACTCCACATACTATGTTGGCAGCCATCCCCCTCAGTCCTCATATTGTGTCCACACTCTTCCCCCTCCACGCCACATACCGTACCACGGCCATCCCCCTCTCCTCATACGGTGCTGCAGCCAACCACCCTCACTCCACATACTATGCTGTAGCCATCCCCTCACTCCTGATATCGTACCACAGCCATTCCCCTCTCACTTCTCATACCTTACCGCAGCCATCCCCTCTCACTCCACATACTGTACTGTAGCCATCCCCTCACTTCTCATACTGCGTCCACACTGATTGCCCACCACTCTTTTATACTGGAACCTCACATTTATCCCCTTGGTTTACATATATTCCCCCCAACCTTTCCCTGCAGTTTTGCCCAAATATTCTCCCTCCACCCTCTTCCCCCCACCCCCCAGTTTGGCTCACATATTCTCCACAAACCTCTCCCCCCATTTTGGCTCACATATACTGCCCCCCACCCTGGCTCACATATTCTCCCTCCATTATCTCCGCCCAGATTGGCTCACACTCTCCCCCCCCCCCCCCAGTTTGCTCCTCAAACTTCCCCTACACTGTCATTTGATACTCACACACCCCCAGTTTCCTGCACACAGCCCCCCCCCCAGTTTCCTGCACACAGCCCCCCTCCAGTTTCCTGCACACAGCCCCCCTCCAGTTTCCTGCACACAGCCCCCTCCAGTTTCCTGCACACAGCCCCCCCTCCAGATTCCTGCACACAGCCCTCCTCCAGCTTCCTGCTCACAGCCCCCCCCCCCCAGTTTCCTGCACACAGCCCCCCTCCAGTTTGCTGCACACAGCCCCCCCAGTTTCCTGCACACAGCCCCCCTCCAGTTTCCTGCACACAGCCCCCCTCCAGTTTCCTGCACACAGCCCCCCTCCAGTTTCCTGCACACAGCCCCCTCCAGTTTCCTGCACACAGCCCCCTCCAGTTTCCTGCACACAGCCCCCCCTCCAGATTCCTGCACACAGCCCTCCTCCAGCTTCCTGCTCACAGCCCCCCCCCCCCAGTTTCCTGCACACAGCCCCCCTCCAGTTTGCTGCACACAGCCCCCCCAGTTTCCTGCACACAGCCCCCCTCCAGTTTCCTGCACACAGCCCCCCTCCAGTTTCCTGCACACAGCCCCCCTCCAGTTTCCTGCACACAGCCCCCCCCAGTCTCCTGCACACCCTCCCCCCCAGTTTCCTGCACACAGCCCCCCTCCAGTTTCCTGCACACAGCCCCCCTCCAGTTTCCTGCACACAGCCCCCCCCAGTTTCCTGCACACCCTCCCCCCCAGTTTCCTGCACACAGCCCCCCCCAGTTTCCTGCACACCCTCCCCCCCAGTTTCCTGCACACAGCCCCCCCCAGTTTCCTGCACACCCTCCCCCCCAGTTTCCTGCACACCCTCCCCCCCAGTTTCCTGCACACAGCCCCCCTCCAGTTTCCTGCACACAGCCCCCCTCCAGTTTCCTGCACACAGCCCCCCCCAGTTTCCTGCACACCCTCCCCCCCAGTTTCCTGCACACAGCCCCCCCCAGTTTCCTGCACACCCTCCCCCCCAGTTTCCTGCACACATTCCCCCCTTTGGCTTCCTGCTCCACCTTCCCCCCCCCCCAGTTTTCTGCTCACATCTTCCCCTCCCTAGTTTTCTGCACACTCCCCCCAGTTTCCTGTTCACACTACTACCCCTCTCCCTCCATGCTGTGCCTCTTCCCCTAATTATGTGAACCTTCCAGCCAGGTCTTCACATCCAGCCTTTTGCCGCGCTGCCTCTGCCGAGTGACGTCAGTAGCGTGATCAGGTGATGTGATCACGTGACTGACATCCCCCTGACCCGGAATTGCTGGGAATCAGGGCGGCTGAGAGCCCAGCTTCCATAGTACAGGCATCTGAGTCTGACGCCTGTACTATGGACTGCCGGAGCCAGCGCTGCTCACACTCTGCTCCCGCTGTCAGCTCAGCTGACTACAGGAGAAGATCCGGCTCACACCGTGGTGGCCGGAATATGTGACGGCGGCCGGCTGGCAGGGAGACACCTTGGCGCGGGCGCTGGAGTATAAGGTCCGATGTTTCTTGGGGGGGCACCTGCCCCCCCCTGCCCCACGCTGGGTACGCCCATGGTCAGAGCTCTAGCAATCAGTAAGTTATTCTCTGTCCTATGGATAGACATGGCATAACCTACTATCTTGGGAATAACTCTGCAAGAATTATGTTTTAAATATGAGGAAAAAATGTTGCATTTAAATTGGTTATATGATGAAATCCATTAAAACCACATGTACAGTATCCAGGAACATACCTTAGAAAATTCTCTCCTTCTGTTGAGTTGAAGGACAAATTTAAATACATTGTTGCTGACATACAAAGTAGAGGAAATAATATACAGATAAGATAACGCTGAAAACATTCCAAACTAATTATATTTTGCTGAAACGTCGATGAAGCGATGTTGGCGATTATCCAAATGTCATAGTAGGTTATGTGACTGAGGTGATCTCCAGCCCCATGATAACATTAATTACATTTTTAAGAATTATCTCCCTAGACTACGCTGTGGAATATCATTTGATCATTCTCATTGGTCTTATAGGAAAACTGGATACAGTTAGGGTATAATTATCCAAACTTTGGATCCAGACTCGGAAGAAAGTTTCCAGCACTTAGTATTTTGTTTCCGTGTATAGAGGGTGTTCCCAAACATGCCAATCACTGAAGATCAATGTTAGCTTGTCAGCAAAATTCACCCTCCGTTATACAGATCAATGCATTAAAAGCAGTCTGCCATTTATCATAATCACAGAACCTCGTGTCAGCGAATAGCTGTCAGACATTACCTTGCAATCATTTCATCACTTTTGCCTTTTTACCATAGCCATAGATGTATATACAATGGCGTAACTTGAAGCTCATTGGCTCAAAATGCAAAAGCTCCAATGGTGTCACCAATATTGCAAATTCTTAATATTAGTCTTTTTCTATAGGCCAAAAGGACTTTTGGCACCCCAGACTAGAGGACCGATTGCGATTGCAACCCTTGCACCTTTGCAGGTACGCCCCTGTATGTCTGTGTGTTTGTGCATATATATATATATATATATATATATATATATATATCAGGGTGGGCCATATTTCATCAATGGAAACCTTAAAGGGAACCTTTCACCTCATACTACTCCCCTGACCTATCACTAGCTGCTCCCTAACCATCCCTCTCTACTGTAAATCTGCCCTATAAAGATGTTTAAAAATGACTTATAACTTCCAGGTCATCGCTCAGTCAGGAGACTGGAAAGGCGGCTCCAGACTCCATTCTCCCCTCCTCCCTGCAGCACTGCACGCCCAACTAGGCGTCATCATTCGGTCCTGATCTCCTCCTCTGTTGGAATCTCCCGCCCTCCTCTCCTCCTATGATGCACCGACCAGTACGTCATATCCGGCCCGGTGCATTGTGGGGCTTAATCACGTGGTACGGAGCCGGCTTCCATATGCGCACAATAAATAAAAAAAATAGCCAGCACTACCAAATGAAATCAGGTGCAAAATAACCTGGTAAGGTAATGTCTAAACCTTCAATAGATAATGTGAAAAAACAGGCAGAATCCCAAAGAATGAAGTGAAAATCGTGGCTTTACAGATCCATAAGCAACCTTTTGGCAGAGTAAGGCTGGGGTCACACACACAGATCTCTGGTTGCAGTGAAATCATGGACACATTGTTACATTTGTACACAGTCACAAACTGGAGCAATGTGTCCATGATTTCACTGCAACCAGAGATCTGTGAACAATATCTGCCCAGATATCTGTGTGTGTGACCCCAGCCTAAGAAATATATATACTGTGATATAATATAGTATATACTGTATACTGTGGTAGATCAGCCCACTCGGCTTTTCAGCAGAGGTAAGCACAGGAATGTCTGACCCTTCTCTTTAGCAGGTTTATTCAGGCAGCATAAACCGGCTTGCAAAAAAATAAAAGAATAAATAGCCTTACCGGCAAAAAGGAAAAAAACAAACGACAACATATAGAGATAGTCCATATAACTACAGGTTCCACCTGCAGAGGTTCAGGGTTGCCCTCAGTCCACAGAATGAGGCAAGATGGAGGTCTGCAACCTCCAAACACAGAACATTTGAGTAAGTACAGAGGCCTTAAGGCTACTTTACACGCTAGGATCTCGTTAACGATATCATTGAAACGTCACGCTTTTTTGATCTTTCGAATGTTGTCGTTTGTGCATCGTTGCGTACGATCATACGATTGCATACGCACATACGATCTTGAAACGACAAATCATTGGATCGTTCATCAAAAATTTGAGATCCGGACCTCAAATCTATCGTTCGTCGTCCAATTAACGTTTTGTGAACCAGCAACATCGTTCAGTGTGACACCTTTTTGATGTCGTTCACAATTCTCCTATTCCTGCCGCTTTGTAACATCGTTCACTAGTTCTTCTCAAGGTAGCTGGCGCGTTGCCAAATTTAAGATCGTTAACAATATCCTTGCTTGTGACAACGCACTAATGGTGTACAGCCTCCCACCCATCTGTTTAGCTGTTCACAGCAAACCCAGCCCTATTAAAGACAATTTAAAGGGACACTGTCAGTTCATTTTTCAGTATAATACTAATATTACCCTTGAATAGTGTCTGGGCAGATCTTTTAAAAACATGTAATGGATTAGTCCTCTCCATTATAAATAAACAGGAATAGTCCTGTGCTGTATAAACTGTCATGTACAGCTCTCTCCTCCCTCCTCCCTTTGCTAACAGTGCAGTGTCAGGTTTCAGTAACTTCTGTTCTATAGAAGGACACAGAGGGTGGGAGCTATTACAGATCTGCCTTATCTAGACTCCATTTGTTTCTCTAAGCAGGTATCCCTGCTGTGACAGTTTCTGTGTTGTGTTTGACCTAATGTGATGCTGCAAACACAGAAAGCAGAGAGGAGAATACAGCCCCCTCCCCACACTGATGTGCTTTGCAGTAATGTGATATGAATAAGTGAAATGCATATTCATGCTATGGGGAGTGGTCAGCAGAGAACTAAGTAGATCATTCACTGTGACTGACCGGTGGAATGAATCTCTTTATTTGAAGTTTACAGAAGATAGCAGGGAAATATAAATATAAGAAATACATAAATAGAGTTTAGAGCGAAGAATTAGAAAATGATAGCACTTACATATGGATTATTGCCCTGACAGTTTTCCTTTAAGCTACATTCACACACAGTATTTTTGCTGTGTTTTGTGAGGATCCGTTTATGGTGCAGAAACTGCACCAAGAACAGATCTTCACAAATTGCAGCCTTCTGTGTGTGTGAATGCTGCTGCGCTAATTACTTAACTCCCAGCGCTTCCCCGGTGACCGCTGACGATGTCCTCTCATCCCCGGAGGCTGCAGTGTTCGGTGCCTCAAGGACCCTTCGGCCTGAACATGTGATTGAGTGACGTCGCTCAGTCACATGGTGCAGTGTCAAGTCCTCTGAGAAGACATCGCTGGAGATTACCATGGGGTCATTAGGAGGTGGGTAAATAGCGCATTCAAAAATCATAAAAAGAATTAACATGCTCATTTTATTTACGGATCCGTTCTTGAGCCCAAAAATGAATCCGTAAAAAGAGCAATGTGTGAATGCAGAATTGTGAAATGCATTGACTTGGCTGGGACAGCCAACATTACTGCCTTTAACTGCTTTTTCACTGCAATTGCGGATCCGTAAGGAACACAGCAATAATGCACCGTATGAACGTAGGCTAACTCTCTCAGTACCTAATGTACTGGAGCATTACATCTGGGTTCACATCACCGAGATTAACAATTTGGATGACACAGATCTCCCCTCTTGTATGTTACCTGTGATCACTTTACTATATTTATATATTATACATACACATGAACTGTTGGTCAAAAAGTGCGTTATTAGTTGTATCAACATTAGAGGGGTTAGGGGCGTGGTTTGGGAGCTCATGGCGCCAGACGCACTTTACTGAGCTCCTGGAAGAGGCCCGAGGAAAGCGGCACCAACGGCTTGAATCAAGCTCCTTTCCCTCTGAGAAGCAGCTAGGACCTTCCCCACAATAGCGGCGATGCCCAGGAACTCTTCCCGCCGACGAGGTGAGCCCTCCAGGGTAACGGACTTCTTCCCGCCGGAACGGCCCCCGGCCAGGCCGCACATGGCGCCGTCTCCCTCCATCCCCTCCCTAGCAGCACCTGGCGCACGTTCTCCTCGCGGCTCTGGGAGAGAGACAGCGGGGGAGACAGGGGAAGCCTTGGTGACCAAGGACTTCCTCACAGAGGTGCTGGGCTCCCTCCAGAAGTCCCTCCTGGATGAAATCCGGGGGATGGTGGGAGGACTCAGAGAGGACCTAGACGCCCTGGGGGAGCGCACAGGGCAGATGGAGGAGAAGATGGCGGAGTACGCATCCGCTCATAACGAGCTTGCGGATGATTATACAGCTATGGAGGGAGAGCTCAAACAGCTCAAGCTGAGGATGTGGGACATGGAGGACAAAGCCAGAGCGGCGAATCTGCGGTTCAGGGGCTTCCCGGAGGCAGGTGACGGAGAGGACCTGCGGGACACTGTGCTGCGATTTCTGAAGGTACTGCTCCCAGATGCCCATTACACTGTCTCCCAGATTGGGAAGACTTTTCGCCTCCCTAAGCCCCCACACATTAGCAAATCCCTACCCCGAGACATCCTTGTGGCATTTGATAACACTAAATCCAGAGACAATGTCATGCAGGCGGCTCGTCAGAGATCTTCACTCCCGGATCCATACATGAACATTCTGACTTTCCCAGACTTATCTCCGGGCACTCTGGCCCGCAGACGAGAGTTTGCTCCCCATTGCAAAGTCCTTCGGGACAGGGGAATTACGTACAGCTGGGGTACACCTGTTCGCGTCAAGTTCAGATATAAAGGATCCAACCAGTTGTTCGTGTCCCCTAGCCATTTGGGAAAAGCGCTGCGGCAATGGAACCTGACTGCAAGCCCCAAGGGGCAACCCAGAAGCCCACCGGGAAGAGACGAGACCCCATCGACTCCCCCAGAATTGGAAAGAATTACCTGATTCGTATACTTACCCGACGTCCTCGGACCACTCCCAGGACCTCTGAAGGAGACTGTTTTCTTTTTCTTTCTCTCTTCCTCTCCGTTGAAGAGACATTGATTACAGCCTTGTGAGACCTGTTACTCACTTTTGTGCTGGACGATGGGAGACCTTTACTCCCTGCACAACCTCCCCCCCCAGACGGAGGGGCCCCACGTGGGCCTGTGCTACATTTTTCCGTGGTTTACATATTTGTTCTTTGTGTATTTTTATCTCTATGTTGTCTTTTCTTCTCCCCCCCCCCTCCTCCCTACACCCTTCCTTACCCCCAGGTCCTGTTCTTCCTACCCCCCCCAATTCCCCCCTTCCACAGAGTCACCCGGCGGATCGGAACACATCATTCAGGTGAGCGAATCTACAGTTGTACTAAAATAACATGAAAATTGTATCCTACAACGTAAGGGGGCTGAATTCCCCCTTTAAGCGCTCCCTCCTTTGGAGGGATGCACAAAAACTAAAAGCAGATATTATTTGCGTCCAGGAGTCACACCTCCTAGTGGGTGACAACTTCAGAATGCAACACCGATCATACCCGGTGGCTTTTTTCGCCAATGCACCTGAAAAGAAAGCTGGAGTGTGTATTTTTATCAAACATTCAGTGGACTTCTCTCTTTTGAAAGTAGACACTGACCCCGCAGGCAGATATATCATCTTAACGTGTGTAGTGGCGGGTTCCCTGATGACACTGGCCTCAATATATGCGCCTAACGTGGGCCAACTGCGCTTCCTGCGTTCTATACTTGACAAAATAGACGGTCCCTCGGCCGGCTACACAATAGTATGTGGCGACTTCAATGTGGTTCCAGACAGAGTAATGGATTGCTCGGGGAGGGCACCGGGGAGGGTCCGGGAGTCTGGTCTTGTGTGCAGAGAATATCACATGCACGATCCCTGGCGTTACTTTCACGCGAATGAAAGGGACTACTCCTTTTACTCCCACAGGCACAGGTCCTATTCCAGACTAGACTATTTTCTGGTAGATGATAAGACTCTACTGGCCTGTGCCTGTGCGGAGGTGGAGTCGATCACATGGTCGGATCACTCCCCGGTGTCCCTCGAGCTGTCCCTAGGTGTCCGCCCTCTCCCCCCGTTCTCCTGGAGATTGAATAGAGCTCTGCTCTCTGACCCGGGCCTGGTGGACGAAGTAAACTCCCGGCTCGTTGACTTTTTCCAAATTAATGACAACGGCCTGGTCTCAGAGGAAACCCTCTGGGCCGCGCATAAGGCCTACGTCAGGGGAGTCTTCCTCCAGAAGGCCTCACAGATGAAGAGAGCGCGGGAGAGGGAGCAGGACTCGCTACTTACACAGCTAAAACATCTAGAGGATTTAAACAAGGCGAACCCTAGTCCCAACATCGCTGCCCAGTTATCCACACTTAGGCTGCAACTGCGCTCTCTATTGCTCCTCCGACATGAAAAATATCTCCGACGGTCTAAAACCGCTTTTTATGAGTCAGGAGACAAAGCTGGAGCCTTGCTGGCTAAAAGATTGAGGAGGAGGGAGGCGCGCTCAGTAATAACTAATATGAAGGATGAGTCTGGCCAAACGATTAAAAACCCTAACGAGATTGCCGCCATCTTCCAACGCTTCTACTCTAAGTTGTACAATCTCAGAGAGGACAGGGACACCCCCCAACCCTCCGCGGCGCTGATAGGTGACTTCTTGGAGGACCTGAGCTTACCAAATATCTCCCCAGCAGACATGGAAAAACTAAACCTTCCCTTTACCCTTCCGGAGGTCCTCCGGGCTATTGGCGCCTCTAAACTCCATTCGGCCCCGGGTCCGGATGGCCTCCCGAATGAGTACCTCCGTACGTTTGGGAGCACTCTGGCCCCTTTTCTCTTACGGACATTTCAACAATGGAGAGAGACAGGTATAATTGCCCCCTCTCAACTACAGGCCACAATTGTCACCATCCCCAAACCGGGGAAACCCCCAAACCTGCCCGAAAATTATCGACCTATATCACTACTAAACTGTGATTTGAAAATTTTTGCTAAAATCTTGGCGTCTAGGCTGCTGGAGGTGGTTCCCAAACTGATCAACCCGGACCAAGTGGGATTTGTGGCTGGCAGACAGGCGAAAGATGGGACGAGGAGGATGATTAACCTCATTAAGACCCTGGAGCTGCGGGGAGTCCCCGGTGCATTCCTGTCCTTAGACGCTGAAAAAGCGTTTGACAGGGTGCACTGGGGATACCTGGAGGCGGTCCTCAGGAAATTCGGCCTTGTTGGCCCTTTCCTTTCGGCCATTTTATCCTTGTACTCCTGTCCCAACGCCAGAGTTTTGGTATCTGGCTTTCTTTCGCCTGCCTTCCAGATCACAAATGGAACTCGACAGGGCTGCCCCCTGTCCCCAGTGATCTTCGCCCTGGCAGTCGAACCCCTGGCGGAAAAAATTCGTTCCACTCCAGGGATCACGGGCATTAAGGTCGGTGGGGAGACGCACACCATAGGCCTATACGCCGACGACATCATCATCACCTTTTCTAATCTCTCCACCTCTCTTACATCAATAACGGAAATTCTGCGGAATTACTCTGCAGTCTCCATGTATAAGCTCAACGCCTCGAAATCCGAGATTTTGCCTTTGAACGTCGCGGAGGGGGAAATCCCGAACCTATCCAGGGCCTTCCCCTTTAAGTGGTCACGTCAGGGAATCTCCTACTTGGGCATAAAACTAGCACCTTCCTCCCAACTAACCAAGCTCAATCTAGACACTCTTACTGCTAAAATAAGCGCCGACACAGCACTTTACAATACCTCCAAGCTCTCTTGGATAGCAAGATTACAAACCCTAAAAATGATGTTATTGCCCAAGATACTATACGTCTTCAGGTGCGTTCCCCTTAAAATACCAAAACAGTTGATTAATAGGCTACAAACCATACTTAATAGGTTCGTTTGGGCGGGAAGGACTCCTAGAGTTGCCAGAGAAGTTATGTACCGTCCCTTCCAATATGGAGGGATGGGGCTACCTAACTTATGGGAATATCACAGGGCATTGATCCTGGAGGAGGCCAAAGCCTGGTGGCATGAGCCAAAACACCTTAAATGGGTATCTATAGAAGTTGACTCATTGAAGGGCGGATCGCTCCGAGATCTTCTGGCGGCTGAATATATCCACCCGACTGGAAAAGCCTCCCGCTTAGATTCCGTTCAGACCCTCCTCACATACTGGAGGACGGTCCCTCGGGCCTGGACGAGGCTTCCTCCGGGAGTCATTTCCCTAGACGCTCTGAAATTCCTGATTCCCATGCTCCAGCTGCGGTGGTGGCGGGAGGCGGGACTAACGACCTTGGAGGATTTTTTGAGAGATGGACGCGTCCTCTCTTTTGAGTCCTTTTGCAGCTTCTACCCCTCTTGTCGGCCTGCCTTCTTCCAGTTCTGTCAGCTCGACCATCTACTTAAATCGGGACCACTCCTTATTAGCCGAGCCTCCGACCCAGACCAACCAGCCTTGCGAAAATTTATCTTGTCCGACCCCTCTAAGACCAAAGGTTTGTCAAAAATATACAAGGAACTAGTGGGAGGCGTTCTGTCATTGAAATTATCTTACATGAGGATTTGGGAAAGGGACCTGGGGTTCTCCTCCACAGTGGAGGATTGGCATATGGCCGTATCAGAACTGGGGAGGGCCACCAGATGTGTCAACCACACCGAGAACCTAAAGAAAATACACCTTAGATGGTATGTCCCCCCTGTTAGGGTGGCATGTTTCTCTAAAAACCTCTCCCCGCTGTGCTGGAGGCATTGTGGAGGACGAGGCAGTTTGGTCCACATGTGGTGGACTTGCCCCAAACTAAACGCATTTTGGTCCTCAGTCATGAGCCTAGTGTCATCGGTTACGGGGATACGGCAAGGCCTCCCCCCACAACTTCTGATCCTAAACATAGGCATACAAGACTATCCTTCAACGGTTAAGGGCACGGTGGCCTACATTCTCATAGCAGCCCGACTCTGCCTTGCCGCAAGGTGGAAGGCACCTCTACCGCCCACCATACAGGAGGTCATCGGAAAGGTCAACTGGATATTCCACCAGGAGTTCTACCTAGCTCTGGACAAACCCACAAAGTCCTCGGTTAAGAATAGATGGGAGATCTGGGCCGCTCACCCGCAAGCCTCCCAATCCCAATGGAGATGCTCCGTTCTTCATACGCCCCTCCTCGGATTGGTGTCCCCTTAGACGGGGGGAGGTGATGCGTTACAGTGGGACAGCACCATCTCTCCAGGTTATCCTGGTTTTACCTGATGTGAGATCCGCCAGGGTGCCTCTTCCCCCTCCTTCCCCCCCCTCCCCTACCTTCCCTACCCTCCTCCCTTTGTCTATTTTCTTACTTTTGATATGTTCCCTCCTCACTGCAAATGTTTGATTTGTTTTGACTTCATATATGGACCTGATCTCATGTTCCGAGATATCAGGCCGTGCATACTTTTCTTCTCTGTTTAAACCAAAAATTTCTCTTCTGAATAAAAATTTATTGGTTAAAAAAAAAAAACATTAGAGGGGTTTTCCACTAGGACAACCCCTTCTGTTTCTACATGTTTCCCCTAGGTAAAATAAAAGAACCTCCTGAGCTGTTCCAGGATGCCGGTAATTGCATTCATGTGGCTCAAGTGATATTGTGAGGTCACGTGAACCTTGAAACCAATCAGTGCCATCTTCTCTCTCCTTGCCTCTGGACACAGGAGCAATCAACAGGAAGTGAGCAGCAGTCACAGCGTCACTTCCTGTTGATTGTTCATTTGGTCTGAAGGCGAGTCAGACAAAAGCCGTCAGTGATTGGACATGGAGCTCACGTGATGTCACTATGTCACGTCAGCCCAGAGAATGTGATTACCGGCATCCTGGAACAGCACGGGAGGTGAGTACAGGCTTTTTTATCTTACCTGGTTGAGGCGTGTGGAATCAGAAGGGGTGGTCCTAGTAGTGGACAACACTTTTAACATTCATAAGAATGCAATGGAAGATTTGACTTAGAAATTATAAAATGCCTATTAGGTAATGTATTTATTCCACTTGCTTATATAGCAGCATTATTTTTGCATCATTTTACAGATGTCATCACAGTCCCCACTGGAGCTCAGAATCTAATTTCCCTATCTGTATGATTTGGCGTGTGGGAGGAAACCCAGGAAAACACGGGGAGAACATACAAACTTTTTGGAGATGTTGTCCTTTATGGGACCCGAGCACTGGAGAGTAAAAGTGCCCCATATGGTATCTTATCACATGGGGGTAGAATAATCTTTATACAAACATCCTGCAAAAATGATATTGTATGTTATGTGTAATGATGAACATTTGGCAGATAATATATGAAGCTCTCTGCTGTCACATCATCATCTATGAGGATAGGGTCCAATGTAGGGGTCGCTGTGTGTCCACTGAGCTACTCTGAAAGCGACCTGGATGCAGCTCATCATGAAAGTCACAGCAGCTTTGAAATGAATTACTGCCGGTAATTGAGTGTAAATTGAATACTTATTGCTAATGGTCATGCACTGTGGGATTTGTGCCTGATTCTTTCCTCAAGTCTCCAAGAGAAAATAGATTGGATTTTTACCTCTCCGATAATGTGTTTTTCCTCTTATATGTGTTGTGGCTCCTTATTTCCCTCCAAAGAAGTAAAAATATCATTTGAACATAGAGGAAAAATTTAATAATGATCTGTCTGTTGGACACTTGTATGGTCGACAACTATCTTATGTCTATGGCCTGTTTCACATCTAAGGCGTGTGTGCATTTTGCAAAATTTGCGTTTTTTAGGTGTTTTTACCGCTAAAAGCGCATACAAACGCTAGCGTTTTTGGTCCCATAGGTTTTAATGGAAACGCATGTAAAAACGCATTAGCGTTTTCAAAAACACAAAACGCATGCGTTTTTGCCAACGCTACCCAAAACGTTGAGGAAGCCGTTTTGATGCTGCACTGCCAAAAATCAATGGGGCCAAAAACGCTAGTGTTTTTATGCATTTTTAGCGGTAAAAACAACTAAAAATCCAGATTTTGCAAAACGCACACAAACTTAGATGTGAAAACACCCTTACATTTTCAGTCAACCGACACTTCCAGCACCTCTTAAAACTGCATCTAGCAGCGGTTTACATCTGGCGCCGGAAGTGCACGATCAGAGGGAAAATGTAAGTCTCCACTCGTGTCTCAAGCATTAGCACAAGCGCAACCTTGCCGCAAGTGTGCCGCATCTGGTTTTTGCAAAAACGGCGGAATTTGGACGTATTTGCAAATACCGCAGATGTGAAAGCACCCTTAGGTTTGCATTCATTTTTACTGATCTGACTGCCACTTTTGGGTCTTGTGCATCAGAAAGCTGAGCCAGTCAGAATACAGGACACTTTATTTGCTTCATTTAAAGGGATTGTCTAGTCTTCAATCTTTGTGAGTGCAGTACTCCCTGCTTGCTGGCTTCCTCAAGCCAGGAGGTGGTGGCTTGTGTAAAACAAAAAATTTGCAAGCACACAATCCTTGCATAGGAAACTGGACACCTCTAATCAAAAGCAGCGGTGGTGATGAGGAACCTAGGCAAGGAGCAGGAAACTATATGATCAGACATTCCCTCCTTTCCTTAGAACAAATAGACTTTTTAATAAAAGGCAAATTGCAAATTGCTTATTTTTACAAACACTTTAGTTGATGCAAACATGAATACACCTGACATCAAAAACTACTACATCAAGTGTTTTGCTTGATCTCCAACATTTCTAAGGAAAGCACCAAGTTCTTCCAGGCAAGGAATGAACAAGTTGATGAAAAATTACATCAATGTTTTTCCATTCCTCAAGAACGATGTCCTTTACAGCCTGGATGATGGATGGAGAGTAAAGACAACTTGTCTCTCTAGAATTCGCCATAGGTGTTCTGTTGGGTTCAAATCGGGAGTCAACTAAACCACTGAATCATTTCCACCCTGTTCTTCTTCAGAAATGTAACAGATGTGTTTTGAATCATTGTCATGTTGGATAAATGCACTTCTAACAAGGGCATGGAGTGATCGTAGCAGGGGCATAATGATTGCAGTCGAAGAGGGTACAGTCATTACTACAGGAAATGGCCCAGGATTACAAGAGAGGGTCTAGGTTGGAGAACATTTTTTATCGGATGTGTCCCAGGATGGCGAGATTTTCATAGGAAAGGACTCAGAATTGGGGACATTTCTTACAGGATGTGGCCCAGAATGGGGACATTATCATAGGAGGAGTGCTAGGAGGTGGGACATTTCTTACAGAATATGGTCCAGGATGAGGGACATTATTACAGGATGGTGGCCAATAAGAAAATATACTACACAAGGAAGGGACCCATGATGGGGACGTAATTACAGGAAGGGGTCAGGATAGAGAACATTATTAAATGAAGGGGCATGGACACATATGTTTTATAGGATCTTGAACACTGCAAGAGCCCATACATCTGACCAACATGACGGTGGGGGCCCAGGTCCAAATTATGCATTGAGGTCCATCATATGGTTGATATGACACTGGGTAGAAACATCTATGATGAAATGGACCCCTTAATGTATAACCTATGAGGATTTCATATTTATCCACACAGTATTTATATTTTGTTTGCTAACTTGTAATATGCCTCTCATGGGTTACACAAGATTTCTAGTAGCTTGCTAGTATTTAAAGTAGGTAATGTAATTATCTTGCCTATAGGCTCTAGGTATTGTATTTTATTCCCTACTTTGTGATAAGCAACTCAGTGTAAATACAAGTCTTGCAGATGCTTGATGATGTTGACTTATGTAATGCAATTATCTCTCCTCTACAAAGGTCAGAGAAACTTAATCCGGTTAGAATACCATTGTATCACTGTGGATTGTTGACTCTATGTAAATGGTACCATTGTTTAATGTTATGGATGGCATACTAAATGTCACCCTCCTTGACCCTCTTTGTCAGTCATCATTTAACTGATGATTATCCAGGCAGCTTGAAAGCGAGTCAACAGAGAGAACAGTCTTATTCCACCAATCATGAAGTCCCCAATATCCTGCAATGAGGGCTGAAGGTATATAAGGAGACCTGTTCATTAACTAGGGTGAGTTAGATTCTGTCTAGTGACCTCAGTCTAGGGATTTTCGGTCCCAGCTAGAGGTACACTAGATTGGACACAGGCAGCTAATTTAGGATCTTTGGATCTGATTGGCCAGCCATAACCCCAGGCCTAGGCATTTTGGTGCCGACCGAGGGGATAAGAACCTGGTATTATAAAACCACAAGGACTTCAGCATCAAATTATCGGTTTCGGCTGTGATGACAAAGACTGCATAAGGAAGCAACCTGGGACGATCCAGTCACCTAGCTACAGACTTTGCTGTGCTATATTATAATCCCTGATGAGCCAGCGGAAGGGTGAGACTCTGTTGCCTGTTAGATTGTTGTGTTTTGCTGGTTATGTGTTATATGTTTTTAACTGTTTGGGGATCCAATAAAGTCTTAATATTGTGGTTCCCTCACCCTGTGTTGTCTGAGTAGTGTTCCGCCCACAGGTTAAGGAGCTCGGGCGTTCAGTTTGGGGATGAGCCCTGGTCCACATTGTCTTTCTAAAGGCGGCTGGACAAGCGGACAAGAGCACCCACTGACCCCGGGTCTCCACAACATCTTCTCTTTCAACATAGAGCAGTACATGTGTGTATTCATGATACCATCAATGAAATGTAGCTTCCTGACACCAGCAGCATCATGCAGCCCTACATGAGGTCACTGCCACCATCATGTTTTACTGACGACACCATACAATTTTATTGGCACTCCTTACTTTTGCAACACTACACAGTTTTGAAGCCATAAGTACCAAAATCATTTATCGTGGTCTCATCACTTGGTAGTATAGAGTCCCAATAGTCTCCTTATTTTTCAGCATGGTCCCTGGTAAACTGTAGGACAGTTATTTGTGCATGGGCTTCAGGAGAGGCTTCATTTGTGGAGATTCATGCTGCCTTTCCTCTGCAGTGAATTCGGTATCATGTCATGGGAAACACTTGCCCCCGTTAGGCTTTGTACTTCTTTGACTAACTGCATTGATCTAGCATGTGGATTTTCTTTAACCCTCTTGATGATGCTTTTGTTTAGGTGTTAATTTCTGTGGTTGGCTTGGACATCTCTTTGTAGTTTCATCTTTGTTAATTTTTTTGCATCACTTTTGCTCCAGTATTCTGACTGATCAGTACATTTTCTTTCTCAGGTCTTGGGACATTTCTCTTCCACGTGGTGCCAATTCTGACAGCATAAAACAGGAAGAGGTGTTCTTTATTAACACTAGAAGTCCCAGAGAGGGGTCATTTAACATTTCTACCTTTGGAACCCAGAGACGGGTCGAATGACCTGAAGGATTTTAGGCCACATTTACAAATGAAAGGATGCTAATTGGAGCCATCAGAGTTGTCAGTTTGGACTAAGGGTCATTTGACCCTCTTTCGGGACTTCAGGGGGGAGCTCGAAATTTCTGGGACTTCTAGTGTTCGGGTTTTCCCATGAACAAAATTCATTTTCAACACTATATCTTGGAGTAAAAATAAGATTTTCATTTGGATGTGATTATAAAAAATGTTCCCGTGCTGAGATAATCTTATAAATGCTGCCAGGACTGAGTGGGCGCAGTGGGCACAGCACATGTCTGGGGGCTGGCACCGGTCTTGCATAGTAACACTTATAAATGAAGGTATATTCTGCTTCCCTGATGCATATCTATCCAAACTATTTTCCAAGCAAATAATAGCACACTTGATGGTAGTTTTACTTGAGTAGGAGACCCGGCAAAAGATTAAATGGGAAAAAAAGGAACTTTAAAGTGCCAATTTCCCCTCTTCTCCAATTATATCCCTAATCAGTGACTCGCGGTATGAAAAGGAAGCTGTAATTGGCACTTATTGTGATCTCCCTCCACCTGTAATACAGGCTTTTTATCCCAAACCTCTGGGATGCGTTGCCACGGAAACTGTATGCATTCTGCAGACTGTTGTCAGGGCAACCGGACAAATTAGATACATTGCTATTGGGCTCCGGCACTAAATTTGCATTTCTTAGGAAATAAGATTATTTACTGATCCTAAAAATAAAGCGGTTCAGTCCGTACATCAGAGAATGATACTTGGCAGTTTACTTTCACAGCCAACACTTATCCATATTATTAGACGCAGCGTAGTGCATATGGCTGCTCATTTGCTTAATTTAATTTGAGTTTAATTTTCTTTCATTTTTTGTTTTTTTCTATGTTGCTCAGATGTTCACTTTTTGTTATGTGATAATTTGGAGCTAAAAAAAATATCTGAGTCCAACGGGAAATCAAACCAGCGGATGTCATCTAGAATGAACAGTGTGATAAGAACATAAAGAGGAGAATTAACAAAGGACGCAGGTAGCACGAGCTGCCGGGGAGGATGGCACCAAGACTGTCACCGGCGCCAGTCACCCAAAGTAAACACGCCACGGGTGGGGGATGCATGAATAATAATTTATCTATTCAAATTGCCATCGTACCAGTGACTCATCTGAGATGTATGAGATCATCCCTGCCCTACGTTAAGGACTGGTGGGCATGCTTTTAGTGGAATTTCCCTGCATTAACACTTTTTACATTAGAAAAAAAAATAGAGCCAAAATAAGTAACATACAGATAGGGCGCCCCTGCGGTCTGGTCGCCACAGAGGGTAGTACACCCAATCCACAGATGTGGTTTTCCTGTTCTCAGTAAACGGGATGGTAAGTCCAGACACCCACAAAAGCACCCAACAGACCCGGTCCGTGGGACGGGGGGCGTACTCAAGAATAGGAGGGCCCAGGTAGTTAGTGGGACCTTGGGGAGAGAGGTGGAGGAAGGGAAGTTAGTAGGGAAGAAGTCAGGATGTAGAAAAGGAAAAAGAACAGGAAGAAGTCAGTCAGTGAGAGGGGAGAGCAGAATGTGGGATCAGTGAAAGGAGAAGGGTCCGGAGGACTTGAACGGAGATGAGGCTCGTTCTGGGTCCCAGATCAGCAGATTGCAGAGAGACAGAGGGAGCCCTAGGGGCACGGGCAGTAAGCAATCCACCCGTGCGCCCGAATATGAAGTGAAATGGAAGGGCAGGTTGAGAATCAGGGACCCGGCCCTGAGGTGGCGAGGAGACGCTACACTCCAACCACGGAGCCGGGGCCACGAGATTAAGAGGAGCTGTGGCTAACTTCTTACACATCCGCCGAGAAGGTACTAGGGTCAGGAGACATGGTTTGTCACCCGACAGGACTCGTGGCTGCTGGATTGGGACACTGTGTGTGGAGGCGTGAGCAAAGAAGAGGCGGACAGGCAGTGCTGAGAGAGAAAGCAACCCGAAAAGAAAGGAACATGAAGGGGGTGTCTTGGTTGAGCTATCCCAGTTGCTGAGGACTATCGGGACTGAGATTGTTCAAGGACAGTACCCTGTAACACCACCAAGTGAGAAGCTAAGTAAACCGGGTTTAGAACTCAGACCTGTGTGTGAGACTGTTCATTTCACGCCTGCAGAGAGGTAGACTGATAACATGCGCAGGCCACAGAAGGCCCACCAGAGAACCGCTTCAACTCCCATGCCCCACCAGAATTGACCCTGCTGGCCCTCCATCACCAAACAACTCACCGGTTGCCCTGAGGAATTGCTCCACCCGTGGGGAGAAAAACCATCACAGCTGCCATGCCATTGTCCCAGAGGTCCCGCACCGCAACGTGGCCATTAATAGCCGAACACCACGAGTGGCATCATGACAACCACCCTTAACTCCCTATAATCCCTATTTCATGAACCAGCAAACTACCATCCTTCCCCTTTGATTAACCACTCTGGGGCCACGGACCGGGTCACGCCACCGTGACATCCCACTCCCGAACGATATTGTCAGGCCCGGCTCCGTGTACCCCCTCGGCCCCCACGGGGCGCGTCACAGACACAATAGGGAACATTTATCAATCCATTGCAACTGCAAAACTAAACTGAACGCCATATTTATTTTGCTCATTTATGCTATTAATTCCAAAGCGCTTTATAGAGGTGATCATCACTGTCCTCATTGGAGCTCACAATCTAAATTCCCTATCAGTTTGTCTTTGCAGTGTGGGAGGAAACCAGAGAACCTGGAGCAAACCCACAGAAACAACGGGAGGACATACAAACTCCTTGCAGATTTGGTCATTGGTGGGATTTGAACAAGTGATGTGTCAATCGTGACAGAAAGAACCGACTCCCTGCTGTGAATGACGGGAGTTGGAACACAAGTGAGAGCCATGAAATATCCTTAGTGGCTCTCATTTTGCATAAAATTCAAATGTTGAGGGAGACAAACCCCACCAACAATTTAATTGGTACACTGCAAGTGGCCGGGGTTTTGTCCACAGGTGGGTGGGATTACATCCGTATCAAGTCATCAACATCATCTTAAATATGTGTTTGCCTGGGATGAACACATTTTATAGGGAGCCATTTGGAATAAATAAAAAAATTCCGGCTCTATTTGGTGAGTAGATCCATTGGAGCCGGATCACCAAAAAGAGCCAGACTGACCATCACTAATTTGAACCCAAACAGTGCAAAGCAACAGCGCTAACCACTAAGCCACCATGCTGCCCATGTCTGCGGTGAATCGTGTATTGCAATGAATTAGACCAGAATGAATATGATGCTCTTGGTCACCTATTATCACCGCTCTCTAATTAATCATGTCTATTTTATCTATTCTTCTAATAAATATGCTTAAACTTCTACCCAACTTTCTCAACATCTGATACCTCATGCCTCAGCTCTTACATCTGGCTGCTGTATCTCCAGCAACAGCTTGATACAACCTCAAAGATATACAACACTAACGTTATAGAGAGATCATTTGCCTCTGATGCAATTCAGCGGCGTACTACTGACTTGTGCTTTTCTTTTCAGATTTATAGAGAAAATAGTATTATGACCTGCTCCATCAGATATTGAGCAAGTTAGCTCTTCAATGAAAGAAAGCAAGCTGCCTCTCTAGTGATATCCATTGGAGGTAACTAACTTTTACGGCTCGGACACACTTCCGTGAAACTCGTCCGAGTTTACTGTGCGGAAAAATCGCATTGTTCCCGGACCAATGTTAACTAATGTCCGAGAGCACATTACCGAGTCTCATACACTTTTTCTGCATCCGATTCTCGGATTGCGAGTCAATCGCAACATATTGCAATTCTATGCGAGTCACGGATGAGACTCACTAATGCAAGTCTATGGGTCCGACAAAAAACACGGATTGCACTTGGACCGCACTCGCACTATCCGAGTCTGATGCGAGTTTTAATTGATACATTCTCATTCTGTAGCTCAGACAACTGTACAAAATGTTCCTGGAGATGATTATACAGTAAATAGCTGCTGAGGAAAAAACGGATTGCACTCGGACAGCACTCGCAAGCCACACTGACCAAAAGTCAGATGACACTCGTCCGACTCTCGGATCCAAGAATCGGAGCATTTTTAAACTCGGATGTGTGTCCATACCCTTAAAGGGATGCTATCATCAGAAAATGACCCATTTAAATCAGGTGTTTGTGGTACTTGTTTGTTTTATTTCACAATTTATTTTTCTTTTTACAAATCACAATCTGTGTTAAAATTAATAATAGAAATATTGCAATTTTCACACTGGCCGATGAGATTTTTTAGACTCATGTTTCCTGTTGTTTTAAGAATAACATGTACAATAGCCATATTGGTTGGATCCAGACCATATATTTTGCATTGACGTGTCTAATGAGCATGTGTGAAGGTCATTATAAAAGAAAGAGGTAAAAGGTCAGGTGTGAGACCACCTATTATGATTGGTGAATATCAGCTGTGGATAGAGCTTTAACCTGTCATAGCAATCCTGCCTCCGATGATAAAGGTACCGTTACACGACGCAATATTACATGTAATTTCACTGGCAATTTACTGGTTGCAGTGAAATCATGGACACATTGTTCCATTTTGTGCACGGCAACAAAATAGAAAAATGTGTCCATGATTTCACTGCAACCAGCAAGTTGCCAGTAAAATTGCATGCAATATTGCGTCGTGTAACGGTATCCTTAGGAGCCTGATGAAAACTCTTTCTCCAAGTACAGGACGCTAGACAGTAAATAAACCCCAGTGTCCAGTGTGAAAATTGCAAGACTACTAATAATTTATAATAAATATTTTAATATGAAAAAACACTTAATTAAATAAAAACATGTAATATACAAAATTGATTTAAATAATAAGTCATTTTCTGATGACTTCTTCCCTTTAAGTCAGTGTCCAACCCTTGTAAATTTTGCCAATTGACTAGGGATGAGTGAATCTTTTGAAATTAGAATTTCATACATTCACTCAAATTCAGATAGGAAACTCGATTCACATCAAATAAATTTGAAAGGGTTAAAAGAAATCTGTAATTAACTCTCCTCATCACTGCACACCTCTCCTGTCTACAAGGCCACTGATCGGCTCCTCTTCTTTCTCCTGCTCTCCTGTCTTCTACTGTCTATCGTTTATCTTCCACTTCTTCTGGTGCTGTGCCTCCAGTGCTGCTATTCTTCACCTAGCATGACACACAGCTTTGTCGTCAATGACCTGCGTTGCGTTGCACATACAAACATCAATGATTTCCATCATGCCCCATGTGATGGAGCCAAGCAGAAGACGTCAGCTCTGGATGTGCAGAAACAGAAAAAGATAAAAGATAGAAGAGCTGAGGACTAGTAGTGATAGAATTAAGGGACAAGGGAAAGGGAAATGTAAGTATACATTTTTTTAGCTCTACCTGGTACTCCAAATCCCACAATATGGCAGCCGGCTGACCACTATTCTCTGAAAATTTGGATATATAAGTATGCAAGTATGAATCTGAATTTTTCAGGAGTCTCCTTCTAAAGAAAGAGATCGTCATCTCAAGACAACTGTTTTAGTGTTCTATCACCTCAACAGGGAAGGGCAGTGCAGTGGCAGACCTGGTGCCGTGTGGGCCCCGGTGCAGCTGGTTCATTCATAGGTGAGGAGCGGGGGTGCTAGTGAGGAGCGGGGGTGTGTGCCATGCTGCAGTCACAGGTGAGGAGCGGGGGGGGGTGCTGGTGCGTCCAGGGTATAGATAGAGAGGAGGGGCGGGATCAGCTGGGGAGACAGGGAGCTTCCCGCGGCAGCGCCTCTCCTCTGACACACGGCCTCCAGGCCCCCCTGCAGGGAGGTGGAGGGGCCCCCCTACAGGTGCCTGAGGGGCCCCCTAGCTGGTCGGGCCCTGGTGCAGCTGAACCAGCTGCACCGCGGTAGGTCCGCCCCTGGGGCAGTGTATTGGTTGGCCTGGTCATAAGCCTTTAATATGGGTCCAGGGTGGTGTAGGGACCCTCATAAGCCAGACACTGTAATAAAGTGATGCACAGAGCACCATATATCAGCACATGCAGTAACTATGGTTCAGTAGTACAGAGCCACAAGAACTCTATGCACCTCCAAAAAGCCTTCTACTGTATACTTGGCTCTACTGAACATATATGCACATTATACGTATGTCTTGTTCTGGTGGACTCCATCTGAAATCTGCCTGAAAAAGCCTACAGAATGCTAACACAAGTTAACATGTACACTGCAATGTCACAATTGCTTGCTGTGCATAGGGTCTGTCTTTTTGAGCATTTATTATCCTTCCGACTTTAAAAGCCACAAAGAAGCTAGAAGAAGTGACTTGAGCATTCTTCAGGTCGCTTCTGTTTGAAAGTTTATACATATAAAATAAAAAGACACACGCCTCCTCAAAAGCAATGAGAGATGCCAAAGAAAACACTGTCGAAAAAAACACCACCAAAATACTTGGGTGCACATACACTTATGTACAAATTTTTTAAAAATAAAGACTAAAGCTGGTCACACAGGTAAAGATTTTCTGCAGACTACAGATCACACAAAGATAGCCACCTGCAGATAATTGGTCAACAAGCTGTTCGTATTCCTCTTGACTTCCCCATATATACAGTGCTGTGCAAAATAATTGGGACAAAGCATTTTGTAAGTAAAATCGTACGTTGGGGTTACCAGTCAGTAATTCAAACCAGTTTTAACTGCTTTGAACAGGTGTGAGTGTACAACCTTGAGTAACAAAATGTGGTTTGACTGGTTTTAGTCAGGGAATAACAGCTAGCTGCCCCCTCAGCTTCAGGTGAGAGCTTGTTTCTGTGAGGAGTGGTTTAGTGTACTTTTTCTCTCAGTGTGATTCGTGCCTGTAAAAGTGGATGTTACTCCACGGAAGAGGTCTGGAATTATTACTCTTAATGAACATACAAGTCTGACTGTAAGAGAAATGTTAAAAAAAATCAATGTTAAAAAAACATATCCTGAAGAAATCAATTTTTTCAAAACGGACAAAAACAGATGACACTCGTACGACTCTCCTGGATGAGAAACGGACCGATTTTTAAAGCGCCGTTGTGGCCGTGCCCTTAATGACTTCATTCACTTTCTTGCATTGTATGACTCCAAGGTACCTGAAGTTGAAGGGCAAAAAAGGAGAATTTCATTTCCAGCAGTGACCATGTCACTGATATTAACATCATCTCTCCCGTTCCTGAAAACCTGCCACTTTAAGGGTATGTGCAGACTGGCCGGCGGGTTGGTCGGCGGCGGCTGGTTGGACCCGCCAGGAAGCTACGGAGCCGTCCACCGGCATCCTGGCGGGTATGTGCGGCGGGTGCCGGGCGGGTGGCCAGCGGGTTAGCGCCGGCGGTGTTGCGGCGGCTGGAAGCAGTACATGATTCTGCTTGCAGCCGCTGCAGAACCGGCCGGATTATAGAACATGCTCATTCGTTGCTAACCCGCTGGGAACCCTGCGGGTTAGCAACGGATGAGCATGTGTAAACCGCCGGTGTGTGGACACCGGGTGTCGGTTTACATAGGTTTTAATGTTAATCCAAACGCTGGTTTGGATTAACATAAATTTACATGAAATTTATGTAAACCGATCGGCGGTTTACACACCTAAACTGACCCTAACCCGGCCAGTCTGCACATACCCTAAGCATGCCCTGATAGGTGCAGTCTGTTCAAATTTGACAATATTAATAACAAATTCAGTGAAGGGCGTACTGGACCTCATAAGTAAAGGGTGCTACGTAAAGTCTAATTGAAAAACAATGAAAAACCGTATAATGCACCTAAATAACAGGTATAGGAAATTGTTTGGTTGCAGGTAAAAATCATCATTGTTTTTCAAATTTGACAATAGTTGAAGAACCACAGGTTACATACCTTTGTAGAAGCTACCAGAGGCAGACATATCATTGGTGCAACCTGTGCAGCCGCAAAGGGGCCCGAGAGGTAAAGGGGGCCCACTTACACCTCCAAAGCAGATGGAATTGTGCATTTTGATGAGTTATTGGACTAAAAGAGGCCCCATATGACATTCTTCACAGAGGTACCTTTTTTGTCTGTGTCCGCCAGTGGAATCTACACCTGTTCCATCAATCTGTGAATGTATATCCTGGGGGAAATTGCAGTATGTCGTGCAATGCAAGTATACATACAAAACACAACACACAACTTATAGCATCACAAGTCCCCACGATAAAGACACAAAGATCACTTCAGCCTCAAAGTCTTGACACATCACTTTACATTTATGAAAATGTTACTGTAAAAAGGGCATGGAGGGTATAAGATGCCGTAAGCAAAAGGTCATTCAGTTTCCTTGTCATCTAATGTCGCTTCTGTAGACATCATGCATACAAGACACAAAGTCCTGCAATGTAGAAGCTACAAAAGAAAGAAATAAAAATATATATACACAACGGGTGAAATAACTACTGAACACGTCATCAATTTTCCAAGTAAATATATTTATAAAGCTGCTATTGACATTAATTTCTTACCAGATGTTGGTAACAACCCATCCAATCCACACAGGCAAAGACATCTCTATAAATTACGGTAAGTAATGTGTAAGAATGATAAATGACATAGGGAAAAAGTATTGAACACAATTACTAAAAATGATTTACAGTACCTCATTCGCAACGTGGCCAATTTTCATTTTTGCCTTTTCATCTATTCCTCCCCTTCTTCCCAGAGCCATAAGGTTTGTATATTTCTATCCTCATAGACATATGAGGGTTTGTTTTTGGCAGGACAAGTTGCACTTTTGGATGACTTCATTCATTTTACCATATAGTGTACAGGAAAATGGGGAAAAAAAATCAAAATCGGGAGATATTGTGAAATTGTAACTTTTGGCATTCTTATATTTTTTTTTCTTTATAGTGTTTACCAATCATGTAAATTATTTTGATATTTTAATAGATATGACTTTTCCAAATATTTTTATTTTCATTTTTTTCATTATCTTTATTTGTAATGGGGCAAAAGGGGGTGATTTTAACTTTCACATTTTCAATTTTTTTTAAATTGTTTTTACTTTTCACTGTTTTTAATATTCCCCATAGGAGACTTGTAGCTGTGATTGTCTGATAGCTTTTGCTATATCCAGCAGTGCCCCAGCATATAGTACAAATCACAGTCTCCTTTGAAGCAGGGTTGCTATGACAAGAAAGGAGATCTTTAGCAGACCCCCTGCTGTCATATTAAAACATCAGCAAACTGCGATCACGTCACGGGCATGCTGATGGGTGCTTACGATCATGCGCCCCCATACCGACGCATGTTAAATATTGCTGTAAGAGTTTGACAGCAGTATTTAACAGGTTAACAATAGTGGGCTCAGCTCCATCTGCAATTGTCATAGGCAGGACCTACCTGTAAATACACAGCCATTACCTGTCAGGTATGGGGCAAGCTCACCCCGTGAGCCCGCTCCGTACACCCGATTCTGATATGCGCCATACACGTATGGCGGATATCGTGAAAGAATTAATACTTCTTATAAAGGTCTTTGTTGGTGATGACAGTTTCAAGATGCCTCTTGTATGGAGAAACTAGTCACATGCATTGCTCAGGTGTAGTTTTGACCCATTCTTCCACACAAACACACTTCACATCCTGAAGTTTCCGTGGATCCTTCAATGAAGTCTGAGCTATACATTTTCTATTGGGTTCAGCTTGTGTGATCGGCTCGGCCTTTCTAGCATCTTTATTTACTTTCTATGAAAACAACTGGGAGTTTCCTTGGCTGTGTGTTTGACATCATTATCTTGCTAAAATGTTCATCCTCATTTTATCTTAGTCATCCTAGTAGATATCAGTACATTTTTTTAATCAAGAATATCTCTGTATATTTGTCAATTCATCCTTCCTTCAATGAACTGAAGTTTGCCAGTGCCGCACACTGATAAAAAGCCCACCTTCAAACTT
The DNA here is from genome assembly GCA_033576535.1 of Allobates femoralis. Classification (NCBI taxonomy): domain Eukaryota; kingdom Metazoa; phylum Chordata; class Amphibia; order Anura; family Aromobatidae; genus Allobates; species Allobates femoralis. Next base: position 77,883,716 of record JARQOC010000006.1, on the reverse strand, counting down.
CATTATTAGTATAGTGTTTTGGGGTGATATGCAGTGTATTTTGACCTCTAAACATGGTGTGTGTATTTTGGCATCCAAAGAGTTCAATTTGGTTTCATCTGAGAAGATTACATTCTTCCATTATTTCAGACTTGTCTAAATGTTCTTGAGCAAACTTTAAATGCGCTTGAACATACTTTTTGTTCAGCAATTAAGTCTTGCTGGTGAGCGTGCAAACAGGTCATGGAAGGTGAGTGCATTAATTATTGTTTTCTTTGAAACAATTGTACCTGCTGATTCAAGGTCATTCTATTGCTCTCTGCAGGTGGGTCTTAGGGCCTTTTCACATCAGCGGTAAGCGCTGATCGTGGCAGTTGCGGTGAAAAAAACGCAACTGCCGCGGTTACCGCATAACGGCCGCACTTGCGGTTCACTTGCGGCAAGCCCCTTGCAATGTCTATGGGGCTTGCTTTAAGTGTGTGTCAAGTGTGGCTTCGGCACTCGCGGCAGGCCGCGTTTTTTTTCGCGGCCGCATCTGCCACAAGTGCCAAAACCGCAACTATACCGAACTTGCCGCACCTGCCGCAAGCCCCATAGACATTGCATGGGGCTTGCCGCAGGTGAACCGCAAGTACAGGCGTTATGCGGTAACTGCGGCAGTTGCGGTTATTTCACCGCAACTGCCGCGATCAGCGCTTACCGCTGATGTGAAAAGGCCCTTAGCTGTTGGACAACTCTTCTGATAATTCTTTTCACTCTTCTGACTGAAATCTTTTGGGGAGCTCCTGGTCGTGGCCGTTTTATGGTGAAATTATGTTGTTTCCACTATTAGATTATGGCTCCAACAGTGCTCACTGGAACCCTCAGTAGTTTAGAAATTCTTTTGTAACCAATGTCATTGGTATTTTTTGCAACAATAAGGCTATGAAGGTCTTGAAACAGCTCACTGGTTTTACCTATCAAGAGATGTTTCTTGTACGGCACTTTGGCAATGAGACACCTTTTATAGGCCACCAGCTGGTATTATTTTTCAGTGGTAGAATTGCTTTCTAATTACTGATAGATTTCAGCTGTTGTCATGAATTTCCTCTTCTTTTTGCACCTCTTTTTCTTCATATGTTCAACACCTTTTTCCCCTATGTCATTTCTCTATATTAGGGCCCTTTCACATCAGCGTTTTTTGAAATTCGCGGCAGATGCGATGAAAAAACCGCATCTGCCGCAATTACCGCATACCGGCTGCACTTGCGGCGCGATTGCGGTAAACGCCATGCAAAGTATAGGCGTACTTGCGGCAGGTGCGGCAAGTGCTGTTTTGCACTTGCGGCAGGTGCGGCCGCGAAAAAAACCGCGGTCAGCCGCACCTGCCGCAAGTACGCCTATACTTTGCATGGCGTTTACCGCAACCGCGCCGCAAGTGCAGCCGGTATGCGGTATTCGCTGCAGATGCGGTTTTTTTCACCGCATCTGCCGCGAATTTCAAAAAACGCTGATGTGAAAGGGCCCTTACACATCCCTTAATTTATGGACATCTTTAGTTTGATTTCTTTGCCTGTGTGGATTGGATGGGTTGTTACCGACATCCAGTGTGAAATTCATGTCAATAGCACTTTTGGAAATATTTTACATAGACAATTGGTGACGTGCTCAATACTTATTTCACCTGCTGTATATAACTGCAGCATCCCAGAACAGTCTACAGGGATGAGCTATGCAATACATCAGAAAGGGTAGGGTCACATTTCAGGTTTTTTTTTAGAATCCTGGTCCGGTTTTGAGCTTTCAAAAAGCTCAAAACCGGACCAGGAAACGCTCCTCATAGGAGCCTATGCAAAACACCGGATGGCTTCACAAGCCATCCGGTGGCCGTATCCGGCACTGCTGCCTGCGTTAAAAATCATGCAGGCAGCAGTTTTCGCAGCGGTTCCCTGTACCGCTGTGCAGTAACCGGATGGCTCAGGATGTGTAATCCTGAGCCATCCGGTAACTGCATAGGTTGCGGATCCCGGCTATTGCCAGGATCAGCAAACTTAGTAAAGAGTTAAATTGATTATCTAAAGGACTGTTTGAGGTCTGTAGGGGGGGCTTAGACCCCCCTACAGACCGGCCGCCCACTCTGGTGGGCTTCTAGTACACTTGCCCCCAAGTGCAAGTCCCCACACCTCCAGCCCCCCGAATCACTATACAGGGGTGCCTGCACCCCTCTTGTATAGTGATTCCTGTATATGGGAAAAAAGATGTATTAAAGTATTGCTTTTATCTCATATTTACGTGTTCTTGTCGGCTGTGGTGTAGGCAATCCATGGGCGGGGCTGCTTGCGACAGCCTCCGCCCCCTCATTCCTTATGGCCGCCCCCTCTGTGCTTCATCCATTGATGTGAGGGCGGCCGCGTCATAAAAGGGGCGGGGCTAATCACGGCACACCATTAGCCCCGCCCCTTTCATGACGCGGCCGCCCTCACATCAATGGATGAAGCACAGAGGGGGCGGCCATAAGGAATGAGGGGGCGGAGGCTGTCGCAAACAGCCCCGCCCATGGATTGCCTACACCACAGCCGACAAGAACACGTAAATATGAGATAAAAGCAATACTTTAATACATCTTTTTACCCATATACAGGAATCACTATACAAGAGGGGTGCAGGCACCCCTGTATAGTGATTCGGGGGGCTGGAGGTGTGGGGACTTGCACTTGGGGCAAGTGTACTAGAAGCCCACCAGAGTGGGCGGCCGGTCTGTAGGGGGGTCTAAGCCCCCCCTACAGACCTCAAACATTACTTTACTTTGTACATTTAACACTTTACTAGTCATAGTACAGTTTGCTTATCCCGGCAATAGCCGGGATCTGCAAACTATGCAGTTACCGGATGGCTCAGGATTACACATTCTGAGCCATCCGGTTACTGCAGTGCGGTATTCAGCACACATTTTGGTCACAAAATGTGTGTGATCGGCATTGCGTTCACCGCATCCGGATCCGGATGCGGTGAATGCAATTCATGTCTGTAATGTGACCCTACCCAAAATCACAATTTATACATAAAGTGTTGTATATTAGGGGAAACTGAATAAATCTCTGAACAGCTACATATTACAAAGCACCAAATGCAAACAACTGATATATACGGCATCCATTTTTTTTACAACTGATACTAGTGTATTCTACCCCTCTAGTGCTGATAGCTTATCCCTCTTCTATGTAAACTAGCTAAACTTTTTCCAGAATGAAGCAATTGCTTTAGTGAACTTTAATCAATATTCTATATTAGTACATATCTGTGTACATAAGGGGGGCATCTTTATTATCTAAAGCAAACACCTGATGCACAAAGTGGCTTGCAAGAGGGTGTAACAATGAGGACTATCAGAACAACCATCTTCCTACATAATGCATCTTTGAATTGTGGACCACCAGTGAAGTGTCTGTAGCATTGGTTCAATAACTGATGTATTTGTACTGCAAGTGAAATAGGATGTCACATACAAAGCCTGAGGCATCAAACAACATCTACACAAACCATGAGTGTTCGCACAACATTGGGCTATAGCCAGTCATCCAACTATGTGTTCCGTTGACATTAAGGCTGGTTTCACACTGTGGTCAGGTCAGGTCAGATCAGGTCAGGTTTTGTGTTTCAAAACCAGGAGAGGAACTTGCAGAGAAAAAGTATAATTGAAAGATTGACACCTGTTCTAGGTTTTGGAGTCACTCCTGGTTTTGGCACACAAAACCTAACCTGATCTGACCTGATCTGACCTGATCTGACCTGATCTGACCTGATCTGACCGCAGTGTGAAACCAGCCTAAGCCACCACTCCCAAGGGCAATCATGGAGCAGAGGAAGCTGAAATGGAGGTCCATGCTTTTCAGAAATGAGTCCCACTTTTATCTTGGATACTATGATAGCCAAATATTGGTCTGGAGATCATATGTGCAACACCATAAAGAAGCCTTCATGAGGAAACGTCATACCTATTCCTGAGATGATGGTGTGGCATAAAGTACAGTACAAGGACCCCATTAGTCTTTATTTCACTTCCACTAACACTTTGGCACCACATTGATTTGGTTGTGACACTAGTGGTATGAGCATTAATTCAATGTGTCCGGGGGCTGTTTTTAAGACAACACCACAAGGCCACATGATGCTAGTGCTACCTTGACCAGCCTCCATGGCCTAAAGGTGCTACTGTACCAAGCCCTGCTGCTTCTCTGAACTTGGCTTCCATTGGGCAACCTCATTGACTGCAGCAAAGCCTTGTAAGTAACATGTATTTCCGTACGTGATCCTAATATTTTGAACATTTTATAATCCTTTGATTTCCATAATTCCATGACTGTTCATTCTTGGTGTTGCAATTTCATCATTGAGTAGTGTATGTGTTTAACCTCTGATGTGCAACTAACAAGCTCTATGCTCACAGCCAGTGACTGTAATGCTATAGTGAGTGGCCTCATGCTCTGTAGACGTCTGTTACTGTTGAAACTGAGGGATTTACTGTACCATTCATACCGAGCTAAGGGTCATACACATGCAGAGGTGACCTTATTACAAGCTCTCCTTCTGGAACAAGCAGTGACCATTATTTTTATGAGGACTCATCCTTGATCACCTCATTGAAGTAACTAGACAAGGTGAAACTTTAAGACTTTTGTTCTCATCAAATAAAATACTCCACTGTGGCGACAAAACGAATAAGAGTATATCTTGGTTCTGCCCCTAAGGGAGCTCATAGATCAAGATTTGTTCCTTTGGAAGCTGAAAAGTATTAATCATAATAAGAAGACATACAATTAGAGCTGCGGCTAGCATGCAGGTCAACCTCTGGTGCTCAATGTAATGATGTAATTGTCATTTTATGACTTTTTATTGTATTTTTAGAATAAATTTTAGATGATATTTAATAAATTCTACAATAAAGTCTAGTTTAATTTACAGCCTGTTTTATTATGTATACGCTAGCCTAAGGCTGCCTTCAGACTTGCAGATGCATCTGCAGCGTTTTGCAGATGCATCTGCAAGCATCTGCATGCAGACCGCGGCCCCTATGTTTATAATGGTGCGCACGGCGGTCTGCAGATGCTTGCGGACCGCCGTGCGCACCCATTCACTCCTATATGTGATCTGTGCGCAGGCGGATGCCTGCGCACAAATCACACACTCCCGCCCGCACCATGGACGCGAGATGTCGCGTCCCTGGTGCGGACGAGAGTGTGATCTGTACGCAGGCATCCGCCTGCGCACAGATCACATATAGGAGTGAATGGGTGCGCACGGCGGTCCGCAAGCATCTGCAGACCGCCGTGCGCACCATTATAAACATAGGGGCCGCGGTCTGCATGCAGATGCTTGCAGATGCATCTGCAAAACGCTGCAGATGCATCTGCAAGTCTGAAGGCAGCCTAAGATTGTAAAGTCTTTAGCAAAGTATTTAAAAAAAATTGTCAGGTTTGTATAACCTTTTTTTTTCTTCTAAATCTTGGCCCCTTGAAATAAACCCCTCGTTATCAATATGCACCAAGTGAGGAAGAGTAATGCACATACTCATTTCCTTTTAGTGATAGAAGCAAAATGCCATGCAAATATTTCAGAGCCAGGAGCCAGTCTTTGTGCATCGTTAAGGTTGTAGATGCAGCAGGTGAATTAAGTATTGAACACTTGACCAATTTTCTAAGTAAATATATTTCTAAAGGTGCAATTGAATTTCTAATCAGATGTCGGTAAGAACTAGTGATGAGCGAGTATGCTCGGCGCGACTCGGTACTCGCACGAGTATCTCGGTACTCGGGGTGCTCGGCGAGCACCGAGTACTGCCGAGATGCTCGGACTGCTCGGTATTAAATAGCGATCCGAGACACATACACTGCTCCCTTCAGTGCACACACTGAGCTGGCACCATACAGGGAGCAGATTAACTGATAGGATCCCTCTGGGGGCCACAGCAAGGTGTTATATGCTGCGGCGATTTGAAAAAGCCCACCCTCCCGCCCTTTTCCGGAATTACTCGTTTTATAACCGGACGTCTGTGGGCGGAGCCTGTCACTCATTGACTTACATTGGGCTCGGTGCTCTGGCCAAGTACAAGAGTATCTTGAGATGCTCGGCCAGAGCACCGAGCACCCGAGCATTTTAGTGCTCGCTCATCACTAGTAAGAACCCATCCAGTCAAAACATAGATGTCCAAATATTATGTCGAATAATGACATTTTTCCATTTTTTCTTTAGTTTGGTTGCCACACTTGGACACCATTGCTAGATCCTAATACACACCTAATCGTCGTTTTTAATTACACCTAGGACATATATATCCATCCACATTACACCATTTCTGTGAGGCATAGTGTTAGGACTTGGCAATGGAGACTCCTTGATGTGGATGCCAAGCTTAATCTTTAGTAGCTACTAATGAGACTAAGTTCTCCGGTTTACATGTATAGCACAGGGCAGTTTCTGCATTTCACAATTGCATTATACCCATAAGATCTTCGTCTTGTTGGTGCTACTCATTCATTCACTTTAATCATTAATATAGTAGTGTCGCGGCGGTTCACCTATCTGTAAGTATATAATTTTTTCTGCCAGCACCTACACCTGTGGTTGATGCCAGTCTTAACCTTATTCATATATTGCTTATTTGGACTGAGCTCCCACTCCATAATTTAGTTCCCATGTTCCATTTTTTCTTTAGTTTGGTTGCCACACTTGGACACCATTGCTAGATCCTAATACACACCTAATCGTCGTTTTTAATTACACCTAGGACATATATATCCATCCACATTACACCATTTCTGTGAGGCATAGTGTTAGGACTTGGCAATGGAGACTCCTTGATGTGGATGCCAAGCTTAATCTTTAGTAGCTACTAATGAGACTAAGTTCTCCGGTTTACATGTATAGCACAGGGCAGTTTCTGCATTTCACAATTGCATTATACCCATAAGATCTTCGTCTTGTTGGTGCTACTCATTCATTCACTTTAATCATTAATATAGTAGTGTCGCGGCGGTTCACCTATCTGTAAGTATATAATTTTTTCTGCCAGCACCTACACCTGTGGTTGATGCCAGTCTTAACCTTATTCGAATAATGAGGAATAACACAGGAAAAAGTAAGGAACGCATGAAGAAAGAGAGGTGCAAAAAGCAAATGGAAAAGAATGACACGAGCTGAACTCAATCAGTAATTAGAAAACAGTCCTGACACTTATGGCGGGTCTACACGTCGCGATATCGTAGTACGATTTCAATCAAAAGTCACGTGGTTCAATCGTCGGAGCTGAAATCGTTCCTGCGTTGTATGGTGTGAACGTCCAATACGATGCAGGAACGATGTCAATGCGATATCGGGGATTGAATGAGCGTGCTATTCAATGCCCCGATATTGAAGGAAGATTGAAGTCGGATCGTGCTGTGTAAACGCACAACTACGATGCGATTTGAAACGTCACCCATTCACTCCCATGTTAAGTATGCAATCCTGGGTTGGGGGGCGTAGACATCGCACGGACGTTGTATTCCGATATCGCAGCATGTAAACATTCAATGCGATGCGGGAGAAACGTGCACTAAATGCGCGCTCCCGCGCCATTGAACTGCGATATCGGAACGCGATTGAAGCGTGTAAACCCACCTTAAGTGAAAAATAATATCAGATGGTTCAACTGATGACCTATAAAAAGGTGTCTCATGACCAAACTGCCACTTAAGAAACATCTCATGATGAGTAAAACCAGTGAGCTGTCTCAAGACCTTTGCAATATTATTGTTGCAAAAAATACTGATGGCATTGGTTACAGAAGATTTTCTATACTTCTGAAGGTTCCAGTGAGCACTGTTGGGGCCATCATCCGAAAGTGGAAAGAACAACATTTCACCATACATTGTCCATGATCAGGTTCTCCCTGCAAGATTTCAAACAGAAGAATGAAAATAATTATCAGAAGAGTCGCTCAGTATCCAAGAACCAGCTGAGGAGATCAACAGGAAGAGTTAAGGCCCCGTCACACGCTGCAATGTTCCAGCAATCCGACCAACGATCGCTGGGACATCGATATATGATCGCTGGTGAGCTAATTAATTATGCGGGGCTATCGGTATGATGCGATGTTAGTCCCGCCCCTTTCATGACGCGGCCTCCCTCTCAACACTGGAGCAATGCCAGAGGGGGCAGGCATAATTAAGTAGTGGGCGGAGCCATCAGCACACAGCCCCGCCTATGGCTCGAAAATGAAACTGCCTGGACAGCACGTAACTATAAGCTCCATTCTGTACTTTAACACTTAGTTTTTTACACAAAAAGGGAGACCTAGAAAACAGGGGTGCAGGGACCCCTCTATATAGATATGTGGGGGAAGGGGGTGAGTTTGGGGGTCATGCACGGAGCTATGAGGAGCCCGTCGCATGTGGACATTACAGGAGAAGCCCACCTGAGTGGGCGTATGGTCTCTAGGGGGACTAAGCCCCCCCTAGAGACATCAAGCAATCATTTATTTATTCAATTTATCTATTTACAATACAGAGAACAGTTTGCTCATCCCTGCTGTTGCAGGGATGAGCAAACTATGCAGTAACCGCATTGCTCAGGATTACACATCCTGAGCAATCCGGTTACTGGATTGCGGATGCTTAAACCGCTCCGAAAACTGCAGCCTGCATGATTTTTCACGCAGGCTGCAGAGCCGGAGACAGACACCGGATTGCTTGTGAAGCAATCCGGTGTTTAGCATTGGCTCCTATGAGGAGCGTTTCCTGGTCCGGTTTTAAGCTTTTTGAAAGCTCAAAACCGGATCAGGTTTTAAAAATAAAAACGTAGATGTGACCCTAGCCAAAGTTGAAACTTCACTTTAGATGGCAACATGGTGGCTCAATGGTTACCACTATTACTTTGCAAAATTGGTATCCACATTCCTCCAAGAAGACCAGGTGAAGCAGTTTGTATGTTCTCCCCGTTTTTTCCTGGGTTTCCTCCGTGTTCTCTGGCTTCCTCCCACACACCAAAAACATACTGATAGGGAATATAGATTCTGAGCCGCAATGGGGACATTGATAATGATGCATGTAAAGTGCTGTAGAAAGTAATGGTGTTAGTTAAGTAAAACACAATAAAATACATCTTTTCTTTCACAATCGACTTTCTTGTACACACGCTTTTAGAATTAACAATTTCCCTAATTTAACAGGAGACAAAACACTCACATTGAAGCACCACCGAGAATAATCATCTGCTTATTCATTCTGTACAACATTTTAATTAAATTGAATAAATAATTAGCTCTAAAACACAATTATGTCCCCAGTGTTCAGAATCAAAAGGAAAAAAAAACAGGCAATTTATCCAAAAATGTTTATGGTTTAAAGAAAAAAACATAATAATTGGAAGACAAAAGTATATATGACTAGTATAGTCATTTGTCTGCCTGAGAGATTGAGGCTTCTGCCATCTATCATGTCCCACAAGCATAGTCCTGAATGTAGAATGACTATCGGGAGTAACGAGTAACCAACACCATGGAAATCTTGTACAACCAGCAGAACTCATCTCTGCCTTCCAGGCACAATACTGCACCTTATATATGATATTATATATAATATGCACTACCCCAGGAAGAAGAAATGGGGCCGAAACGCGCGTTGGGAGCTGGCACTGCTGTTCAGTAGGCGGGGAATCACTTCTGTTACTTTGGACATTTTTGTCTTGCTTTTTATTTATTTTTGGGGCAATTTAAATGGTTACTTGGATGTCGTGGCCAGGGGTGTAACTACAACAGGTGCAGGGGTTGCAATCATACCTGGGCCCAGGAGTCTAAAAGGCCCCAAAAGTCTCTTTAGCCTATACAAAAAGACTAATGCTTATAAAGATTTGCAATGATTGGGGGCCCCGTTGGAGCTCTCGCATCAGTGCCCGTGAGTTTCAAGTTACGCCACTGGTCGGTTTACTGAGGGGTTTAAAAGCTGGGCACAATCACAGCCATAACATCCCCCTGATGAAGTGAGCTCTGAGGTTGTGGGTCACCAAACGTACGTCGGGGCTGGCCCTTAGATCTCCATTCAAACTGAACAGCCTAAGCCTAAAGACACAACCCCAGGAGATCCTGCGAACAACACCCCCTTGGTAAAGAATGTAAAAGTAGCATTAAACAAAAAGGCTTATCTCTGGAATCGTATGGAAGATTTTAATAAAAACGAAAATTGTAGTACTCAGGGGTGCAGTGAGGAAAAGGTAAGGATAAAATAAGAAGCCTTTTACTTTGTGACTAAAATACAATTATTGTAAGGCTGCTTTCACATCAGCGGTAAATGTAATTCGCAGCAGATCTGGCAGATGTCGCTACACCTGCCGAATCTGCCGTGTAATGGCCGACTTGCGGTACTTATCCGGCAAGTCCCATTCATTCCCTATGGAGCTTGCGGTCGGGTGTGGCAAGTACGGTTTTGCCTATCTGCCACTTTTTTGGCGCAGCCGCAAGTGCCGGATCTGCCGCATCCAGCATAATCGCACTTCCTGCACCTGACCAAAAGCCCCATTGAGAATGAATGGGGCTTGCCAGATCAGTACCGCAAGTCGACCGTTACGCGACAGATCTGGCAGGTGTAGCAACATCTGTCAGATCTGCCACAAATTACATTTAACACTAATGTGAAAGCAGCTTAAGAAAAGAAAATATCTGCTCCCCTCCCACCATACCCCTGACCATATAGGTTAGTTATAACCCTTCAAAATAGGGTCTTAAATGAGTGATGAATGTAATGAAACCAATCAAAGGAAGTGCACAAAATAAGGCTAACTTCACACTTGCCCATCTGCTATCTTGACGTGTTGGTAGGACGTATATTTAAAAAATGTATGTAAGAGTGAGCCATGAGTCAAGCTACGTCTGTCTAAATTTCGATGCTCAGTCCATCTGCATTCATATGCCATTTTTAAGAAAGTACTGTATTTTTTAACCCTAGCTTTTATTGGTACAAGTAGAGAAACACACATATTCTAGATGTAGTGACGTGTACTGCCATATATTTCAATACTTTTCTGTTCAAGAATAACGATCAAAAAATTCATACTTCATTTTTGGACCAAAGAAAAGTGGGCAATGTTTTTTCTATGTCCCGAAAAACACAATACGAAATAATCCGTCAAAAATAGTCAAAAAAATAGTCAAGAGAACATTCGTTTTACGTCCTTGCCTATTATAGGCTAGGGTCACACATCAGGTTTTTTTTTTTAAAACCTGATCTGGTTTTGAGCTTTTAAAAAGCTCAAAACCGGATCAGGAAAGCTCCTCATAGGAGCCTATGATAAAAACTGGATTGCTTCACAAGCAATCCTGTTTCCGTCTCCAACTCTGCAGCCTGTGTGAAAAATCATGCAGGCTGCAGTTTTCGGAGCGGTTCTGTGATCTGCAATGTGGGAACCGGATTGCTCAGGATGTGTAATCCTGAGCAATCCGGTTACTGGATAGTTTGCTCATCCTTGCTGCAGGGATGAGCAAACTGTTCTGTGGTTTATAAAACTTTAATTTAATAAATAAATGTTCCTATAATGTCTCTAGGGGGTGCCCACTCCCCCTAGAGACCTTCCATCTACTCAGGCATATAATGCTGTAATCTGTTATGTACAACAGCTGACTCCTGTCAGCTGTTGTACAGTTTTATGAATGAAAGTGCCGGGCTCCTCAGAGTAGCTCGCATACTATTGCTATTGCTACAGTATGTGCGCTGCTGTCAGAGGTCCTGAAGACATTTACAGTAGATCTATGGGCAACGCTGCCCAAAGATCTTACTGTATAAGCCTTCAGGACCTCAGACACATACTGTAGCAATAGCAATAGTATGCGCATTGCTCTGAGGAGCCCGGAACTTTCATTCATAAAACTGTACAACACCTGACAGGAGTCAGCTGTTGTACATAACAGATTACAGCATGATATGCCCACCTGAGTGGGTGGAAGGTTTCTAGGGGGAGTGGGCACCCCCTAGAGACATTATAGGAACATTTATTTATTAAATTATAAGTTTTATAAACCACAGAACAGTTTGCTCATCCCTGCGGCAGCAGGGATGAGCAAACTATCCGGTGACCGGATTGCTCAGAATTACACATCCGGATTGCTGAATGTCAGAAGACAATTGCGTTCACTGCATCCGGATTTGGATGCGGTGAACGCAATTCTATTACAAAGTGTTGACTCACCGTGGCCGGGACTCCGGTTTAGACAGGCGATGCTTCCTTCCTCCTTGTCACGGGTGGACCGCGCCTGCCGGTAGTGGGGCCCGGTGTAGTGCAGATCAAAAGGGTTGAAGACGTCTTGTAGGAAGAGATTAAAGGGGTTTTTAATTTATTCGTGACGCCACCTATGAGTAGTTTCGGTAAGGACTACCGACGCTGCGGAACCTCCGGGGGATGGACAGCAGCAAGATGGAACGCTCCCCACAGGCTGAGCGGTGATCCCCGGAGGCTGGAGCTGCTTAAGATGTTGTGCGGCAGCTGCGGTTACCTTGTAATGCAGACGGACAGTTCATAAGGAAGCACGGACACAGAAAGTCTCTGTAACGGGTCTTTACTGTAACCAGCAGGCAGTACATGGTATACAGTTTACGGGTAGTAGACCGGGTGGACTCAGCAGTGATAGTGTCCCTCAGAGATCCGCAGTGTTCCTCCATTCTAACTAAGTGATTGCCAGTGTCGCCCAGGAATACCAGATCGGGTACGGGGAGGCTGCTTCAATGCCCTATCCAAGTTGTACGTTGTGGATGTTTTGGGGAGCCTTGGATACCTCAGTGGGTACACCGCTGGTTAGACGACTGGAAGTTGGCTGGTGGTGGGGTGCTCCTGTGAAGCTGCTCCTCCACGCTTTCTGGTTCGCGTAGCAGATGTGAACTGCTGCCAGCTTCGGTACCAGTGAACCGGCTGCGAATTGTGGGCACGGGAGTCTTTTGGGAACCCGTGGTAATGATGCCCGATCCCGGTTGTTAAGGCCTCAGGTGCTGACACCCGACCGGTGACGGCCCGGGGGCTGCACGGGGTGCGGAGCCCCCGCTCCTACTCCAAGTTCTAGACTGCTCAGGTCGAATTCTAGATCCCTTCTTTTTGACTAAGGGTCTGTTCTCCTACACACTTCCCTAGCACTCCGCCCACCAGGACCCTGGATTGGTCCTCTGTTCTAGGTGATGCATGCAGGGTTGGATCTAAAAGTTAACTAGATCACTGCTGTGTCAGAGAATATTGCGGCTGCATTTATGGCTGCAATACCCTCTTGTGACGCACTCGTTGCGGGGCACCACAGTGTGACCCTAGCCTTAGTCTATGAATTTACTGCTATATATGTCTAAATTCAGATTTTTGCAGTTCATGTTGAGTGGAATGCAAAGTACAAATGTGAACTGAGCCTAATAAGAACCAACTCTTATTTAAGTTGAGGTTCCTGCAAATAAAAAGTGATGTCAGCTGCCAAAATAAGTAAAACCCAGATTAAAATGACATAATGCTGAATTAATCAGATTTCCTGAAGCTTTGAAGTGATCTTGGGATAAATAGTGTTGGAATCTAGAAGGTAAGGAGGGCATGACTCCAGAACAGCTGTTCCTACTAAAGGTTAGGTCACAATTCAGTATGGCCAAATATAGGTGAACTGGAATGCCATGTCTGTAACACTGATAAGGTTTCTGAAGATTTCACTTGTATATAATGAGCTAGGTGCAGACGGTGACATATGGAGGAGTCAAGACAAATTAGAAGGGATTAGTGTAATATGATCAGACTGCTCTTACTGGGTCAGAGTGCAAGTCTAGGACTACCACGTATGTGGAGATTGGGCTAGGAGAACTTGGTAGACAATTATATAAACTGTTATCTAAACATGGGATCATGCAGTTATGGCATATACATGCTCACAATGGGAATACCCCTAGAAGAGCTCTTGTCTCCATATCTCCAGAAGATAATCCTCTGCCATATGCATCAACAGAGCAGCATTTGCAGTTTTGTATCACTGATCTGTCACCAGCAGGCATCAAACTTAGGCTGGGGTCACACATAAGCCCTCGGTCCGTTTTTGGCTTCATTTTTGTCATTTTTTTTTTTCTAAGTCCAAAAACTGACAGAAAAACGGATTGGATGTAATAAACACCCTGTCCGTTTTTTTCTGGACCTCAAAACATTGCTCTGTCCGTTTTTGAGCCAAAAACGTTGCTAGCAACGTTTTTGGCATCAGTTAAAAAACGGATGCGTTTGTTTAACATGGGGCCCTATGGGAAACGCATGCGTTAACGCATGGCACATATAGGCACCTGCGTTAACGCATATGCGTTTTTAATGAAAATGAAATTGGACGTTTTGTGGGCTGTTTTTTAGCGTTTTCCGTCGGCGTTTTCCGCTGAGTTTTATGTTAATTTATGTTAATCCTAACCACCGGTTGGATTAACATGCTAGTCAATGGAATTCAGAGAACGCTGTGTACATTAGAACGTTTTTTTTTTTCTGCTTTCCACTTTCTTCACCGGTTTTCCACCGGATTTCAAAGATAGAGCAAGTGACTTCTTTTGAGCGTTTTTCCAGCGGTTCTAGCTTACAAGTGCACAAAAAACAGTCTTAAAAACGGCAAGAAAAACCGCCAGAAAAACGCCGAAAAAAACGCTGTATAAACGCTATAAACGCTATAAAACCGCTCAAAAACCGCTAAAAAAACGATGGACTCTGCTGAGGTCAGGAATCTCAGTTTCTGAAATTCTACACCGATTTTCAGACGGTCTGCAATGATGCAGAACCGTCCAATGTGCACATACCCTTAGGGTATGTGCCCATAGGACATTTTTTAAGCAGTCCTAAACACAGCAAAACCTGAGGATCCTAGAGTCCTTGACAGGAGAATAGCTATGAGCTTGTCTGCGTTTTTTGCGCGTTTTATGTGCATTTTTACTGCGTTTTTGATGCTACGTTTTTCCAGCGTTTTTTCCATTGACTGCACCAAAAACGCAGGAAAAATAGAACATGCCAATTCTTTCCTATCCGCACCAAAAACGTGGGTATTTGACAGTTCTTGACACTTGCAAAACCAATGTGTGGGCACAGCGTTTCTGCGAAGCACATTGGTTTTGCTGGGAATCAAAACCACAGGAAGAAATTAGCATAAATTACCATAAAACCAATGGTTTTCTGCATGCAGACACCGCAGCAAAAACGCACTGTGTGCACATACCCTAATCTGTTCTCTGTAAAAAATAAATAATTGAAGATGGGCAGTGGCATAACTGGAAGTTTGTGGGCCCCAATGCAGAATTTCCAACAGTACCCTCAAATAAGGCTGTGGTCACACATGCCAATCCGTTTTTGCTTTAGGAACGTTTTTGGGAAAAAAATGGACCGTTAACGGATGGGGCACTTTCTGTGTCATTCTGTTTTTGAAGACCTCTTCCCAGGTTCCAAAAAACGTTGCTAGCAACTAGGGATGAGCGAGCATGCTTGTCACTACTCGGTAATCGAACGAGTATCCCGGTACTCAGGATGCTCGGCGAGCACCGAGTACCGCCGAGATGCTCGGACTCTTCGCTAATAATTATCGATCTGACACAAATACACAGCTCCCTTCAGTGCACACAGAGAACTGGCACCTCACAGAGAGCAGATTGATTGTTAGGGTCCCTCTGGGGGGCACAGCAGGGTGTTGTATGCTGCGGCGATTTGAAAAAGCCCATCGTCCCGCCCTTTCCCAGAAACACTCGTTTTATAGCCAGAAGTCTGTGGGCGGAGCCTGTCACTAATTGACTTACATTGGGCTTGGTGCTCGGGCTGTATCTTGGGATGCTCGGGCTGAGCTTCAGCACCCAAGCATTTTAGTACTCGCTCATCTCTACTAGCAACGATTTTGGGTACTGGAAAAAAAAGGAAAGTTTTTTGATAACATGGGGCCGTTTTTTAAATGGCACATTTTGGCACCATCCGTTAACAGTCTGATTTTGGCACAAGGAAAAAAAAATCCAAAAAACGTTTGGGAGCACAAGAGCATCCAAAAGCACCCAATAAAAACGGAACACTATGAAAAACGTTTTGGCATGTGTGACCACAGCCTGACACAGATATTTATAAGTAATAACCTTTTCATATGGGGCAAAGGAACCTTTTAGGCACCACCTAGTTTACAGGGCTTGGGTTTGATTGCAACCTGTTATAGTCACACCCCTGAGAGTGATCACAGCTCATCTCCTTCACCTCCCTGTACAATGACCTCTGCATAGATGATAGAGCATGCTAATTTGGCGCCCCACTGGTCAGAGCGTCACTAAGGGGTACTGCACCCAGACCAGCGTGTGTGGTATCCCTGTGGTAAGTGAATGGGGAAGTGAATATGTTACCTGTTATTGTTTATGAAAAAGAACATTTTACTCTCCAGGTGTAGCAGGCAAAATACCCGCGGACGAGTACATTTCACCAAGAGGGAATGTGGTGCCCCACTGGTCGGAGCACCACTAAGGGGTACTTCACCCAGACCAGTGTGTGTGGTATCCCTGTGGTAAGTGAATGGGGAGGTTAATATGTGGCTTAATCCTCACATCCACACACACCCTTAGCTCAGGGGACTACAGGATTAAATCCTTTACCAGGAGACCCAGACCAAGTGGGAGGAGTGCAGGGCAAGCAGTGTGAGGACGGGAAGAAGTTAGAGACAGAGAACGTCTGAGGGAGAGACAGAGGAGGAGAAGAAGGGGGTCTTCCAGGGAAGAGAAGCTGTTTGTGAACTGAGGAGCTGATGAAGGTTCATCCCAAACAGTACACTGGACACCGGAGTCCGCACCTGCTGGAGAGCTCCAGGCCCAACAGAGAATCTGGATCACCATGGAGACTACAGGCTCCCGGGCACCTGTGCAGTCAATATCAAGGGAGCCAGGCACCGCATGAGGAGAGTTAGCGGCAGGCCATCGAGGGTTATCCCGCAGACAGCAAAGGTGAGAGAGCACAGGAGGTCAGGCTAGGTTCAGGCAAGCCAGGCTTCACACCAACCTGGAAGAGTGGTGAAGGAGGGACATCTAACAAAGTCACGTGGAGACACCCCGTTCATTTGCCAATACCTAGGCCAGCTGCCTATGCTTACAAACGGTGTTGTACTGTGAACTGTGCTTTTTACCTGAACTGTTCCAGTAAAACACCTGGGAGAGTGACTTTGCCTCCGTGTCTTTGTGCTACCAAAAATCAACCTTTTGCTTACAGCAACGCTGCCCCGGAGGACCAGCTCCACCTGTAGGCAGCTTTGCCATCCTTGCCGCAATACCATCGCCCTCTGGAGGACTGTGGTGGCGCTGGTGACCCATCACCAGGTACTACAGGTGGCGTCACAAGACAACAACTCTTATCCCTTGTACATAACCCCTCTTTGAAGTGTCACCCAGGCCACGGCTCAGGCACCGCCACCTGTGACATCCCAGTGAACCCCTCTGAGCCTGATACCCAAGTACCCCCGGGCCTTGGGCTCGATACTAACAACACTTTTCCTTAGAAGTCGGTAAACATCCTTAGCCTATAGAAGTGTATGGTCACTGTGGCTACTGTATCTCTGAATCAAGTGAAGAAAATAGAATAAAATAACCCACAATTAGAAAAATAGAACAGATTAGAAGAAAAAGAATGAGTTTTAGAATCTGGTTATAAAAATAATATAGGTGATGCTTCCTAGACAATTTTTGGAATTCCTGCACATATGAACAGACAGAGCCACCACCAGCTCCTGCAAAAGATCCCTCTCCCCAGATAATAATGAGTCCTAGAGGTGGGACCAGGATCTCTCATAGAGTTACTTCATATCTTCTGGATATGCTATACATGTACAATGCTGGATAGAGTTAGTGCTCATTATACAGGGATACAAAGTATGTGCTATGTGCGGTATTTGTTTTTTTCTGACTCATACGTGTTCCTTGGTGTCCTCCTCCTACAGTTGCCCTAATACGTGAGGCAGGGTAGATGTGATGTAGGAGGATAATATCCCAGACCAAGCGTGAGTCAGATTTTTCATCCAATATCATTTTCATATAATACACAAAGATATTTTAGGTTCTCTCCTGATGGGAACAGTAGGAGACTTTATAACAGTAATTAGTCAGACTGCAGAAAGTAGAAGAGTAAAGTTATGTTTCCATCTATAAAATAAACAATACAGTCATAAAACTCTGTTCTCATCTACCAGAAATGTTACAAAACAAGAACCCCAGGGACATAGGAACGAAAGAGATGGCAGGAAAGTCAGATTTTAACCATATTCCAGGCCATTCCTCCCGACCCGCACTGTGAATAATACTGTAGGAACTGTACAGCAGAACATAGACTGGACTTCAGAGGTCACAAACTTGGTAACTAAGGCTGCCTTCAGACTTGCAGATGCATCTGCAGCGTTTTGCAGATGCATCTGCAAGCATCTGCATGCTGACCGTGGCCCCTATGTTTATAATGGAGCGCACGGCGGTCTGCAGATGCTTGCAGACCGCCGTGCGCTCTCATTGCTCGCCATTAGTGATCTGTGCGCACGTGGATGCCTGCGCACAAATCACACACTCCCGCCCGCACCAGGGACGCAACATCTCGCGTCCATGGTGCGGGCGGGAGTGTGTGATTTGTGCGCAGGCATCCGCATGCGCACAGATCACTAATGGCGAGCAATGAGAGCGCACGGCGGTCTGCAAGCATCTGCAGACCGCCGTGCGCTCCATTATAAACATAGGGGCCGCGGTCAGCATGCAGATGCTTGCAGATGCATCTGCAAAACGCTGCAGATGCATCTGCAAGTCTGAAGCCAGCCTTAGTCAACAACACAACTGCGTTTTCACATTTTGTCTGAAGAAGGTCTATTCCAAGGTTTATTCGAAGGTGTATGTTCGAAGGTAGGCTCTCAATGGTAGGAGAGGAGATCCAATTAGAAGCAATACCATGGCACAACAAAGTCTGTTCTAGTGAAGATTTATTCAACACATCTCAAGAGGTGTGCAAAAGTAATCTTGGCCAACTTTTCACTCAACAGACCTTGTTCACAGCTAGCAGTGTAGCAGCCATGAAGCGTGCCGGAGATGCATGAGTGACCGCAGCTTGGCTGTGGGAATAAAAAAGCAGCAGGAGGTGTGTTGCACTCAGTTGGCTGTGAACAAGGTGTGTTGACCAAAACATTGGCCAAGTTTATTTTTCCACACCTCTTGGTATCTTTTGAATAAATCTTCACAGTAACTGATTTTCTCTTGCCATAATAATAAATAATAATAAATCTTTATTTATATAGCGCCAACATATTCTGCAGCGCTTTACAATACAGTGGTTAGAGTACAGAAAATATAATACAGTAAGTAATTACAGTAGAGAACAAATACAGTACAATAAGTGGATACAAAGCAATAGGCTTCACAATCGATCTCACTCCGGAGCTAGCTCTCCTTTCTATAGGGATAGAAAACCTTTCTCCAGACCTCAAATTCCTGACTTCACATATACTGATCACTGCCAAGGTTCTAATTGCTGCTAGATGGAACAAGCCCGAAACTCCCAAATTGTTGCATCTCATTGATAGAGACAATCAGCACGGGATCTTTGAGTTTAATATGGCATTGCGCACCAATACCCTCGCAAAAATTAAGCGTAGATGGGAGCCTTGGTGGGCAGCCTTCTCACCCTCTCTCCTCACTTAGTCCCAACATTGTGACACTGTGATAATAACATCAGCTTACAGGTGATTTTTTTTAGTTTATTTCCTGCCCTATTTTGTTCTTTAGTTAATTTAGAATATAAGGGACTGTGGAGACCCGGGGGTCAGGGGGCGCTCTCGTCCGCAGGCCCAGCCGCCTTTACAAAGACAGCGTGGACCAGGGCTCATCCCCAGCTGAACGCCCGAGCTCCTTAACCGTGGGCGGAACACTACTCAGACAACACAGGGTGAGGGAATCACAATATCAAGGCTTTATTGGATCCCCAAACAGTTAACAGCATATAACGCATAACCAAGCACAACACATAAATGTAACAACAGGCAACAGAGTCTCACCCTTCCGCTGGCTCACCAGGGTTTTAGAATGTAGCACGGCAAAGTCTGTAGCCAGGTGACTGTATCGTCCCAACCTGGGTTGCTTCCTTATCCTTATGTATCTTGTGCAGTCTTTATCACAGTCGTATCCGCTAATCCGATGCTGAAGTCCTTGTGGTTCTTTTAGTCCGTGTTCTGAGCCCCTTGGTCGGCACCGAAATGCCTAGGCCTGGGGTTATGGCTAGCTAATCGGATCCGAAGACCCTAGATTAGCTGCCTGTATCCAATCCAGTGACCTCTAGCCGGGACCGAAACCCCTAGACTGAGGCCACTAGACAGAATCTAACTCCAATCTCCTAATACTGCTGGTCAAAGTGAACAGTCCTCCTTATATACCCTCAGCCCTCATTGTAGGATATTGGGGACGTCATGATTGGTGCAATAACACAGTCTTTTCATTCGCTGAACTCCAATCCTCGTTTAACATATTTTAGGTACTATTGCAATCCAAATGCTGATTGATATAGCACCTTACAATGGAATGTTAGTCTGAGACAATCAGTCTGCAAACCATGACAATAACACAATAGTGGCTGGAGCCTCAATCCACATTCACAGGGTAATAGACAATGGACGATTAGCATAATTAAGTTCTCTGGCCTTCAATGACAAACAGGTTAGATAATTACATTACCAAGCTAAACTTTAACCACAGAAATCTATGACAATACTGTAAGAAATTCTCTTTGACCATTACAAGTTTACAAACCTATATACAATATGATATGTCTGGATGAATAAGAAATCCTCCTACATTATATATTAAAGGGTCCATTTCGTCACAGGGACCACTTGCTTGCCTCACATCCCTGTGATGTAACGTTAATACTGACTGCTTATTGGTTATTACCCAATTCAATTTCTCCGATTATTACGAATTTTCATATTAACCTAGAATTACAAGCAATAACTTTGTTATTCACACTACATGTGATGCATATGCTATTTAGCTTGTATTTATGATTGCAACTTGTACCATGTTACTGTTTATTTATGTATGTACCTTCCCCCCTCCACCTAGTTTATTCTGTTCCCACCCCCCATTCCCCCTCTCTCCCCCCTTTATAAAAATTTTCAATAAAGACTTTTTGGAAAACAAAACAATAGGCATAGAATCAATGTAAAGAAGAAAATACAATAAAGAAAGAAATTAAGGTGACCCTGCTCAAAAGAGCTTACGATCTTATGGTTAGTGCTTATTGCACTAGTGGTCCAGGCATCTTGAGGAAATGGGGGATAAAAATAAGCTTACATGAATGGTCATCAGACAGTGTGTAGACCTTTTTGGTTTGGTGGAGTTTGTAGAAGAGTAATGTCAAGAGAGATAGCCCATTCACTATCTACAGTACAAAGGACTTCTATTGGGGAGTATGATAGGCCGCCTTAAAAAGATGTGTTTTCAGGGATCGTCTGAAGCCATGCAAGTTGTGGATAGTCCTGATTTCTTGGGGTAGAGCATCCCAGAGGATTGGTGCAGCTCGGGAGAAGTCTTGGAGTCGGGAGTGGGAGGATCAGATTAGTGCAGATGTTAGTCGAAGGTCATTTGAAGAACGTAGAGAACGGGTGGTGTGATAGACAGAGATAAGGGAGGAGATGTGCAGCACTGTGAAGAGCAATTTGAATTTGATACTGTAGTGTACGTGCAGCCAGTGCAGTGACTGGCACAGAGCAGAGGCATCTGAGTAACGATTGGCCAGATGGGTGATCCTGGCTGCTGCATTAAGGATGGACTGGAGAGGAGAAAGTCTGGTGAGGGGGAGGCCACTTAATAGAGAATTGCAGTAGTCAAGGCGGGAATGGATTAGGACCACAGTGAGGGTTTTTGTTGTTTCCATGGTGAGAAAGGGGCGGACTCTAGAGATATTCTTAAGGTGTAAGTGACAGGAGCGGATGAGAGATTGTGTGTGGGAGGAGAAGGAGAGATCGGTGTCAAACATAACACATAGACAGCAAGCCTGCTGCCTAGGCGTTGTCGTGGTCCCGCAAACTGAGAGAGAGATGTCAGATTTAGGGAGGTTAGTGGAGGGCGGGAGCAGAAGGAGTTCAGTTTTGGAAAGATTGAGTTTCAAATAGAGAGCGGACATGATGTTGGAAACCGCAGCTAGACAGTCATTGGTGTTCTTTAATACCGCAGGGGAAAGGTGAGGGGCTGAAGTGTATAATTGTGTGTCGTCAGCATAGAGATGGTACTGGAAGCCAAATCTGCTGATGGTGTGTCCAATCGGGGCTGCGTAGAGAGAGAAGTGGAGCCAGCGAATGATACACTGAAAGAGCGGTCATAAAGATAGGAGGAGAGCCAGGAGAGAGTAGTGTCCTTTATGTCAAATGGGGTGCAGCATAGAGAGTAGGAGATGATGGTCAACAGTGTCAAAAGCTGCAGAGAGGTTAAGGAGAATAAGCAGAGAGTGTTCACCAATACGTTTCACCGTCAGAAGGTCATTGGTCACTTTGATGAGGGCAGTTTCTGTAGAGGGAAGGGGGCGGAAACCAGACTCTAATGGATCTAGTAGAGAGTGAGCAAAGAGGTAACGGGTGAGGCGGGAGTAGACCAGGTGCTCCAGGAGTTTAGAGATGAAGGGGAGATTGGAGACTGGTCTGTAGATATTTGTGCAGTGTTTGAAGGAGGAGGGGAAGATGCCAGAAGAGAGGGAGACATTGAAGATTTTGGTTAGATGAATGGTGATGACTGGAAAGAGGGACTGGAGTAGGTGTGAGGGAATAGGGTCAGTAGTGCATGTGGTGGGACGAGAGGAAGAGAGAAGCCTGGAGGACTGAGGAAAGAGTGAAAAGTGTCAAAGAGTTTTTTTGGATTGTTGGATAGTGAGGAGACCAGGATGGTGAAGTAGGTCTGTTTGGCAAGGTGAAGTGCAGAGTTGTAAGTTTTGAGCATGAATTTGTGGAACCCACTGGGACGGGGTGCTCCATACCGGACCAGGTTACTGCTGGGGATATCACGGTGGTCTTGGTCCGGACCGTGTCCCGTGTTCTCACAAGTAAAAGGGGTATTTACAGGGATAGTTTGTCATGACACCACCCACGGGTTGTGGTCAGTAAGGGGACCACCACTGCAGAGCAGCTCTGCCAGGAGGATGGAGGGATGGATGGGCTGCAGCTAGATGGATGAGTCCTCCGCGGGTTGGGCTGCTCATGGCAAGGTTAAAGGTTTAATGCACAGTTCAGAATACTTGGAATCAGACACGGGAAACTGGAGCAGGGTTCACCGGGTTCACACTGCTTCAAGTTCTTCAGTTCAAGCAGTGTACAACACAGTTCACGGTACAGTTCAACTCCATTAACTCCGGACACTTGAACCCTCTGCTGCCAGGCTGTCACTCTGAGACCCCTCACTCTTTCTACATCCTTTCAGGCTTATTCTCTCTTTCTTTGCTCTTTCTAGCGGATTGTATGGCGGCAGCTCGGTCCCTTGTGTGTAGCTTCCCCCTATGTGTATGGGCGGTAAGCCGGGTCCTCCTCGTTGCTGCTGTGCCTCCAATTCTGTAGTGGGAACACGGATCTGGAATCTGTGCTCCCCGCCGGTTTGTCTGGAGAGCCGGTGTGCAACTTCAGTCCACCTCAGAGCCGACACTCTGGTGTTTAGCCTAGCTAAGGTGTCCCTATCTTGCAAGGGATCACCGACTCTTTCCTACCCGTGTGACTTCCAGATGCAATCAGGGAATCTATCCTGCCTGTAGTTGGTCGGTACTACCGTGTTCCCCAGACGCAGTGATACCAGTCGGGTCTCTGTCCTCACAATTCCTTGGGATGATGGCTATGAACGAGCTTTCTCTCCATGCAACAGTGTCTCTGTGGATTCTGCATCTTCAGGGAGCCCAATCCCACCGGGATGTGTCACTGTCTGTCTGGTCTTGGCTGTTCGGCTCACTTTGCCTACTTGGTCTTTACTTCTCAGCCTACTCCAGCCTACTAACTCCTTCCTCCTCTTTTCCTCCTGACTTTCCTTCCTTCCCACCCACTTTCCTCTAAACCCCACCACCCCTTGCCCGCCTAGAGTCCCGGGCTCCGGGTTGGGTGCTGTGCTCCAGTGGGTGTGTGTGCTGTGAGGGTGTTTGGTGCACAAACTGCCTACCTTCTGCCTGGCTGCAGTTCCCTATGTGGCCACCCTGGTCACAGGGGCGCCACAAATTTATAATGGATAAAGTCTCCTGGTGAGCGAGTTTTCCTCCATAGACGTTCAGCACTCCTAGAGCATCGCTGGAGGAATCGAGTTTGTGATGTGAGCCAAGGCTGTTTTGTTCTATGCTTGGAGGTTCTAAGGGTGAGGGGTGCTACTTGGTCCAAGGAGCTTCTGAGAGTGTCATTGTAGTGATTTACTGCCTGATCTGGACAGGAGATTGAAAAGATTGGGGACAGTGATGAGATGAGGGAGTCTGTGAGTGCTTGAGGGTTAATGGCCTGTAGATTTCTGGATGTGTGATAGGTAGGATTGGGCTGTGGTGGTTGAGGGTTAGTGAGTGAGAAGTAGAGAATGTTGTGGTCGGAAAGAAGAGGTGAGTTATCTAAGGAGGAGGTTGAGTAGAGCCGTGTAAAGACCAGGTCAAGGGTGTTACCGTCTTTGTGCGTCTCAGAGGTTGAGAGCTGTGAGAGGCCAAGAGAGGTGGTTAGAGATAGGAGCTAGGATACAGATGGGGAGATGGGGCTATTTATGTTTGCCATGTTATTATTCCAATATTCATGTAATTTCCATGGCCAATAGGAACTCCACTGATCTATTAACTGGAAGTACAATGTCTTGTGTCAAAATGAGAGACATTGAGGTTGACCAAAGACATTAGGTGACTGTTGGATGAACAATGTTTAGACTGATCGTTCGGCTGACAGTCGTCTCAGCAGACTCTCCGACACACATGTGCGCTGGTTCAGCTGAGGCCTTCTGTGTTCCCTGTGAGAAAGCCACTGTCTGACATGGATGACAGTTATCTCAGGGAGAACAATGTGATTGGTAATAGGAAATGCACGATCGACATCTTCCCCAACCAACAGTCGGCCTGCATCACCATACAAATTAGACTGTTGGCCAAACCTGTTCATATCAGTTCTGCTGACATTACTCTTGCATATGTGTATGTTGGCCTTTAGGAAAGAGGAGGTTGCCTTTGTATTAACATTGCAGAATGAGGACACTTCGTACCTGTCACACAGATACATGGGAATCCAGATATTCTTAAAGAGAAACAAAAAGACTTTCTGCTATTTCTGTGCCAGTCTGTGTATCAGTATCTAATCCCCCCCGCAGTCCTCACTGACTGCATGATTTAGGAATGCGACTAAGATTACCACCTTGTCTAGGTCTTTTAAGAAGCTACTAATAAAAAGCAACATAGTGAACGATTCAACCTAAGCTACAAAGCACTAAATCCTAAATACACCAGTCAGACACCGCTAAAGATCATCCAGGCATTCACAGTATTCATCGAGCACTTGGTATGACTGTCTGGGATTCCATGATGACTTTTATACCTTCTGGTACCTTCTAAAAACAATCTGAGGAGCATTAATCCCATCCATGTCCTCGACAACAACAACAATGCCTCTATGGTCCCTTCCAACGAGCACAAGTCCCTCTACCAACATAGTCCTAGTCTTTTTCACAGGATAGCTTATATTCAACCCAGCTAACTACAGCCATACAGTATAGAAGTGACATACAACATTGCCTATCTACTTACATAATTTCGGTGGATGTCCTCGATAAACGCCAACTCATTGGCCAGCTGTGGTCAGCTGACAGGCGCCTGAGCTGTCAGTTATATACAGCCCAGAGCTGCTGCCCATTCATTTATAGGCCCCCGCTGTGAAATAACAAAGTCACTCATTGTCACTGTCTGACACGCTGCAGCCACTGCCTAACCTCTTAAATTATGCTGAAAGTCATATATAGGCCGCAGATGCTGCTAAGACTCTCACATAAGACTGTTAGCTCTATATACATGTTAGAGCTGCTGCCCAACTGTATACAGGCCATAACTGCTGCAGAACCGCTTAGGGCCCTTTCACATCAGCGTTTTTTTAAATTTGCGGCAGATGCGGTGAAAAAACCGCATCTGCCGCAACTGCCGCATAACGGTTCCACTTGCGGCACGGTTGCGGTTTTTTCCATAGGAAGTATAGGGGGACTTGCGGCAGATGCGGCAAGTGCGGTATTGCACTTGCGGCAGGTGCGGCAGAGAAAAAAACCGCAGTAAGCCGCGGTTTTTTTCTCTGCCGCACCTGCCGCAAGTGCAATACCGCACTTGCCGCATCTGCCGCAAGTCCCCCTATACTTCCTATGGAAAAAACCGCAACCGTGCCGCAAGTGGAACCGTTATGCGGCAGTTGCGGCAGATGCGGTTTTTTCACCGCATCTGCCGCAAATTTAAAAAAACGCTGATGTGAAAGGGCCCTTAGATCACGCTCTCAGTCAGATACTGCCCGAAGCTGCTTCTGAACAGACACTTACATAATTGCCTTGGCATCTGGATGTCTCTGATAAGACAGCATTTGATTGGCCAGCTGACCACCACCTGATTGGCCACCTGAAATGGAAAAAACCTTGCGGCTGCCATGTTGGCACATCTAAGTGATGGTTGTGCCAAGATGGTGGCCGCTGTCGGGGCTGTACAGTGGATGAGGCACACTGCACAGTACCACCAGTGGCACCACATACTGCTGCTGTCCTCCAGGTCATCCTCTACCGATGCCAGTGTTTCTGTGCCACCACCTCAGAACCCAACACATCATGATATCAGACCCTTTCTAAATCGACATGTGCCCGCCATGTTTATACACCAGGTTCGCTACTGCGAATGACAGGATGAACAAACATAGCGGCGGCATCAGTCATGAGCCCACCCCCATCCTCACCTCGGCGGCGTCAAAATGAATGACGCCACTGCCGCATGAGCCTGCCCCCAAGCAACACAAAGCCCGCCCCATCGTGATATCACCAAGAATGCCACCACTGCACCAGCCCACCCCCAACACCACAGAGCTCGCCCCATAATGTCATTACCACCCTCACACACAACTACACTCCTGCCACACGAGCCCACCAGCAAGGCCACAGAACCTGCTCCCATCACTGTGCTCCCGATGAGATAGCATCGGGCACCCATCTAGTAGTTCAATAATTTAGTTAACTTTCATTGTTCTAAGGTTTTATAGGGATCTCTAAATTAATTGACCTCTGGTTTTAGAATCATTGACTGATTACTTTTTGTTTTAATTGAGGTGCCCAGACAACTTTGATAGCTGATAGCTGACTCTGAATTTGCCTGAAAACTATCTTTCCCAACTCCACCAAACAAATGAATGCTCAATTCAGTCAAATATTGTGTTGTTATTGGGAAGAGAGGAAAAAGCCAATGCCGGATAAGTATGGAGGTGGGGGACAAAATAATTGGGTTCTGCATTGACTCTAAAACATATTTTTCCTAAATAACAGAAATGATGCACTGATTCATGGTATATTGATTATACAGCTGTCTATTAAAGTGCTTAAAGATTTCATTTCTAAACTTAAATTTATAAAGTGAGCAACAGCCTAGACTAGCAAAAAGGTAACACAATAGCTGATAGTGGAGTGTAACACCCAACACCAGTGAATTTCAGTCTTTTCCCAATAAAAATAATTTAAAATAAAAAATAAAAACTGAAAACTTAACCCTTTTCCTAAGAAATGTAACTTTTGACAAAATAAAATGAACTAAGACCTTAATTTCGGCACTCTAGGCTCTGGGGCACAATAATATATGCACAGTTTGGCATTCTTGGCATAGGTGACCACACTGGTTTTTCCATGCTGAGTAAATTATCCGTGATCCTGCGATATTATATTAGAAGGTCTGTATTTTGTACTGAGAAGGTAGAACAAGGTAAGGTTACTTCCAGGTACTCAGGTTGTTAAACATTGACCCTAGAAATGTGTGGCCCAGGGGAAGGTTATGTAGACCTTAAACTATGTGTATTCATTGTAAATGAAGGAAAAATTCACAGAAGAATAAATCATGTTTAGAAGGGGGTGGTTCATTATATACGCCAGAGCTCCAGATTAAGAGCATTTTCAGATGCTACTATATAGGTGTAAGAAGATGGACATACTGCCATGTTTCCCCTTGAAGACACTAATATGGCTATGATGTATAATGTGTATTGTGACATGCAATATTATTTAAAGATGATGTTTTGTTGACAGTAGGCAAAGTTAGGGTTAATGTTGGAACTATCCCAGAATGGGAGGAACTAAAGTGAAGGGACAGAGACAGTTTCCTGTCAGGAGGTTAGATAGGGCCCAGCATGCAGTAAGAGCAGACCTATGGTCTGACTACTGAGCAGAGCCGCATGATGTGTGTGTAGAAGTAAGGGGCCAGGACAGAACAAGAAACGTGAGACTAAGAGAGTGCTCTGGGAAAGAGTTTCCAAGTTGTCAGAACTAGTGAAACTAAGTATTGGTCATATTGGCAAATTAATGCCTTTAAAGGGAAGAAGACGTAGGATCGTAGGATGAGAATAGGACTCTCACTAACTGGACTGCAGTATTGAGCTGGATTGTAGTAACCAAGATTTATTAAGGCATGACAGGTAGACTTAGAGAAGTAATGAGTGTTAGGCAATTAGACCTTATATTTAGTGGCAAATGTGATACACGGCAACTACTAACAAAAATTATGATAACCATGTAATACTTAGGGTAGTGATCAGGGTTATGTGGCGTTCTGGACGCAGTTTATTTTCGCTGCATCTGCTGCGTTCTCCCTCACAGGGGACTTGAGCTTCTCGTTTGCTGTGGACAGGAAACCCGCATGTCAGGTCAGTTTAAGTAATGTTAAAAAGCACAGTGGGTATAGGATTTAAATTCATTCCAATCACTGTGCTTGTACTGTACAATGCAGCATTTTGGACGCAGCAAAAATATGTGTGGCACCCCACTGGCGGGAGGCCACAGGGAGGTACTGCACCCCAAAAGAAAGGTGTAATATGCCCCATAGTCACAGGTGGGGGGGAACTACAGAGTCTGTCCACCGAACCCACACACAGACACCCTAGCACAGGGGTCTGGAATTCAGTAGGTCCCGGGGGTGGAGCTTAGGATAGCGGGAGACGTGAGTGACAGTTGAGACACAAGTCAGTCAGATGGTGACAGAGAGAGAGAACGGACGGACGCAGGGGATCCTGCTGTCCTAAGGAGAGGGCACTTCTAAGGAGCGGAGGTGACTCAGACAAGAAGGGGACACTCCAGGTCTGGCAGGAGCCGTCTGGAGTGCCCAGGTCATACCGGTGAAACTGGAGCCAAGGCGGTTTGATTTGGTTTACCCCATACCGCAGACCAGCGCATTGTGGGCCTTGACAAGTGAGCCACAACACCCACCAAGGAGCCTAACCTCAGTCTCATAGCTAGGTCCAAACGCCAAGAGATAACAAAGACTTAAGGTAACAGATCTGGGGACTGGTGACCAGACTACAATATGGGAGGGCAGAGAATTATTGTGCATAGCGACCAAGAAGGAGAATTGAACGACACCTCTGACGGACTCTGTGGTGAACCCTGAAACCTGTGGCTATAATCCCCGGTGAGCCAGACTGTACCATGTATCTTATCCAATTGGTAGCAGTAAAGGAACGTTGAGCTAAATTGGCATCTGGAACTTGGAATTCCACACCTTCCAGTATTGGCTGCCGGGTCATTAGGCCCTGCACAACCTCAGAGTCCTTGTCGCTGTTCCTCCAGGGTGAACACAACACCGCTCCATCCCAGGCTCCTCTCCACTTCCTCAAACCCTGCCTTGGGTCCCTGACGCTAGGCTTAGCTACCCTGGGATGAGCTTAGCACTCCTCCCAGTCCACAGGATATCTTCCTCAGTCCTCCTAGGAACTGAACTAACTCCGCCCCAGACCAGAATTTATAGGGGAGCTTACCCTGAAGCCGGGTCTTGGTCTCCCCCTTCAGGCCTGGAGGCAGAAAGGTGTTGTGTGCTTTGAGTTTTGCCTGTTGTGAAGTCCTTCCGTTGCTCTCAAACGTGACACTACCACCCGGGAGCGACAATGACACTGTGGCACTTGGACCCTGGGGTGCTACATATTCACGTGCAATGTACTGTGTGTAATGACTATGGCATCTATCATGTCATGATCAAAGTTTCTCTACAATTAATACCACTAATATCAATTCTATACATTATTGGAGGGGCACACTGGTAAGCTGTATGAGATGACATATGCACAGGCACTATCTATATATTATGTCGCCCCTGCTCTACAATAACCTAGTGCATGTAACATGTGAAGAACCCCAAATACATAAATTCACAGAGCAGTATTGAGTATTAAATAGGGAACATATGCAAACAAACCAGAGCTCCTTACACATGTCCATGTAACATGCATTACTTTATTCTGACAGTAATTGAAATTCAAGGACGAGCTTATTGTATAAAGTGATGTCTAAAATTTCCTCGTTCACCATCGTCCTATTAGGAAGTCCCTGCAGAGCGCATAGTTTGTGGTGGAGGTCAGAAGACGCGTGTTTACATTCCTCTATGACATCATGCGGCCGCTATCCTGTCTTGTAATGTGCTTCATGTGTGCGATGGATCCTCATCCATGTACTCTAGGTTAATTAAACCACACATAATGATCCGCTGTTAGCAGAGAGCATTTTCCTGCTTGTCATCCACAAACCCCTTTCTTGCTTTGTAATGTTTCCAGCATAATATAAAACAATCTCTGCTTTCCATTACCGGAGCAGTTTATGCTGATTTTAGTCTAAGACTCAGCAATGCTCCATTATTGTCACATCTTTCCATTCAACAGATTAGGCTGCTGCAGGCTGTTCTGTCAACCATGAGCTCTTCATCCAGGATCCAGGTCTGAGCGCTCATCACACTCCAATCACAGCGTATCCCAATTTGTGACCCCACTCATCCTCAACCAACTAAAATCCCTTCTACAATTTCATTGAGACCCATCAGGGCCTGGTAAACAAGAGCTGTGAGTCACGGCTGGTAATCATTTTATTCATAGCCGACGTTCTCTCACTTTTCCCTTTCATTGTACCAGTTTTGTCTCTCTAGTCTTATCCATGTCTACCTTGATCCTTCTTTATGATTTTGATTTCTCCCTTCCTAAAGGTAATGATGATATCGCTTCTTGCCTAATCCTGTCCCTGAGTTTCTATAAGGCTACGGAAACTGGACTGTATTTTCACCATCTGAGAAAAACAGTCCAAATAAGCTGTCCGGACCTTGATCTGAGTGTCATCAGATTTTGATCAGAGTGAAACCCATTTTTCTCGGAGGTGGAGAAAAATGAAAAAAAATCTCAATTTTCTCCATTCTGTCAGTCCATGAAAATCAGATAGACCGAATAGACTTGATAACTATAACAATAAATGAGTGACATTCAGTTTACAAATTATGCATGATGCGATTTTTTTTCCTTGGGCAAATGGCCCCAAGGTAAAAATGGAACGTGCACGGCCTCATTAAATAACAATGGCCCACGTACAATTCTGAGTTAGGCTAGCTTAACACCATGGTTTTTGTGCATCAGGTTCTGTCCGGTTTGAACCTGACAGAACCTTATCCGGTTTTGCCCCCATGTATCCCTATAGTGCCAGTTTGGTC
The DNA here is from genome assembly GCA_033576535.1 of Allobates femoralis. Taxonomy (NCBI): domain Eukaryota; kingdom Metazoa; phylum Chordata; class Amphibia; order Anura; family Aromobatidae; genus Allobates; species Allobates femoralis. The sequence goes on along the minus strand of JARQOC010000006.1, from coordinate 77,852,069 downwards.
CTATTTGGCCATCCGATTTTGTGTTTTATGTGCCTGATCCAATTTTGTCCAGTTTTTTACCGTGCACAAAATCGGAGACTGCTGTGGTTTTGTGCTCTGGTGAAAAAATCGGACAGTTCCAGATCCGGGACGATTCGGCGCCCATAACATGGGAGTGTATTCGCACCGCATCCAGGAAAAAATTGAATCATTTCTCGGATGTGGTCTTTTACACAGTGCATGCTCTGGCAATTTGCTGGTTGCAGTGAAATCATGGACACATTGCTCCATTTTGTGGCTGTGTACAAATGGAACAATGTGTCCATGATTTTACTGCAACCAGCAAATTGCCAGTGAAATTGCCTAGCAATATTGCCGCGTGTGATGGTACCTTTAGACGTGATGAGGCTGGTGTACTTGCTTCAGAAAGAAACAAAGTATAAGATATTAACATTTTATGACTCCATAATGGCAATATGAGCTCCTCCACTAGTCTCCTTTTTAAACATTAAAGGCCCTTAGGGTGCTTTCACATCTGCGTTTTTCGTAATTCGCGGCAGATGCGGTGAAAAAAACGCATCTGCCGCGTTAACCGCATAACCGTTCCACTTGCGGCGCGGTTGCGGTTTTTTCTATGCAAAGTATAGGGGGACTTGCGGCAGGTGCGGCAAGTGCGGTTTTGCACTTGCGGCAGGTGCGGCCGCAAAAAAAACCGCGGCTTACTGCGGTTTTTTTCGCGGCCGCACCTGCCGCAAGTGCAAAACCGCACTTGCCGCACCTGCCGCAAGTACCCCTATACTTTGCATAGAAAAAACCGCAACCGCGCCGCAAGTGGAACGGTTATGCGGTAAACGCGGCAGATGCGTTTTTTTCACCGCATCTGCCGCGAATTACGAAAAACGCAGATGTGAAAGGGCCCTTAAAGGTGTTTTCTATTTTCAGAAAACACCTATTTGTTTCCTTTCCTATTTGGCAGCAATTTGATTTAAAAAAAAAAATAAAAGATGGTGTGGCATCATCCAATACTTTTTCTTCATTTCATACAAGGGTGTATAACTTTTTTTGGGCCAACGGCCACATTGCTATACTATTACATGATAATATTATCAGAATCATGATTAGTATGTAAATACATCACCGGAACCACGTTTTAAGTGTTTGAAAAGAATTTGGAGGGATTCTATTAATTTTCTGCACCAGAAATATCAGTGTGAACACATGCTAACTGGAACAGAAACTCACCAAAGTGGTTGTGGTGCTGCATTCTCTTACTGATGGTAGTTCTGGCACCAAACTAATTTACTGACAGGGGTTCTAATGCTGCATTCAAGTACTGGCAATGGTTCTGACACTGCATTCATATACTGACAGTGGTCCTGATGCTGCATTACTGGACTGATGGTAGTTCTGGTGCCACACTCATGTACTGACAGTGGTTCTGATCTCCTTTACATGTAATAATCCTTAGCCTACTTCATGGCTATGTTAAAACTTTATCTCAAATTTCTAAGTTTTGGTGATACTTGTGTGTGGCACCAGAACTACCATCAGTACAGCAATGCAGCATCAGGACCACTGTCAGTATATGAATGCAGTGTCAGAACTATTGTCAGTACTTGAATGCAGCATTAGAACCCCTGTCAGTAAATTAGTTTGGTGCCAGAACTACCATCAGTAAGAGAATGCAGCACCACAACCACTAACAATAACAAAATACAGCACCGCAACTACCGTCAGTACATGAATGCAGTATTGAACCACCATCAGTACATGAATGCAGCATTAAAACTATTGTCAATACATTAGTGTAGTGCCAGAAGCACCATCAGTACTGGAATGCAGCACCAGAACCACCATCAGTACATCAATGAAGCATCAGAACAACTATCCGTATACGAATGCAGCATTGAAACCCATCAGTACATGAATCAGCATTCAAACTACCATCAGCACACTAGTGTAGTGCCAGAACCACCATCAGTACCAGAATGCAACACCAGAACCCCCATCATTATATAAGTGTAGCATCAGAACCACCATCAGTACATGAATGCAGCATCAGAACCATGGTCAGTACATAAATGCAGCATCAGAATCACCATCAGTACACAAATTCACCACCAGAACTACCATTAGTATATGTATAGCACAAAGTATAGTCCAACGATAAATATAATGTCATGTCATCCACATACATTTGTATCACTTGAACTTACAGTTCACAGTATGTCCTCAACAATGGTAAGAAGATATTGGGAGTAATTAATATCAGTCATAAGACTGCGAACTATACAGGATCAATGGTACTGATGAAACATAGTTAGTTTAAAAAAAATTACATCCAGGTACCTTTATAGGTGACATCTCCCTGTTGGGAGTCATTTTCATCCCTTTTGTCGCCACTTAGTAATGATGCCAGGAAGAAATCATCACTAAACGTGCATTGGGGTAGTGGGATTGGACAGAGTAGAAGTCAGATATTCAATAGTAAGTCTCTGTATATCAGGATTCACATATACTTTGATTTGGTTGTACTTAGCATATCCCATATATTTACAAGCCTGCCTCATATAACCTTCTGCAATCCTATACACAATGTATTGCATTTTGTGTTCCCTCCATAGGATTGAATGTTAAGGGCCTGTCACACTTGTCAATGTCGCCCGCGATATCGCTCATGCGTCACAAATTATTAATCGCCTGAGAGATGTGGAATTATCGCAGGTAAGATGTCACACGCGTCAATATGACCCAGCGATGCGGTGATGTCGCCATCTTGCGAGCGATTTTATTTAGTCGCTTGTACGATGTCAAAATAGAAAATACGTCGCTGAGTTCAGTGTCACACGCAGCGATGCACAAGGTCTACTGAGCGATGAGCGACAGGTTTTACATCTGGCAGTGAAACCTGCGATCGGCGATATAGGGTATACTCTACTTGATCTTATAGATTGCTCACATGTACCAGGCTCCTTGGTCATAGTACTCCTTATCAGCTACTTTTTTTCCTGCTTAGATCATACACATTCTTTATTGTTATACTATATATTTGTGTGACCTCTTTCCAGTCCCTACCGATATTGCACCTAGCCACTATTATACATTTATTGTATTTTATTCTATAATTATTATTAAAAGTTAAATTTAACTACAATACTTTATAGTTCTATGTTGTTGTGTTATATGATGTTATAGTTTATGGCCATATACACATTTATTAAAGGGTATGGTGTTGTAATTATTTAACAGATGTCAAGAAAAAAAATAAATGCTGTAAATCACAGCAAAAAAGGCCTGAAAAGAAATGCTCCAAAATGTTAACAGCAAAATACCAAAGAAGCTGTAACAAAAAAAACAAGCATTTTGACACACCCACCAGGACTGTGGGGTACTCGGAACCAAGTTGGGAGTTCTTTGGGGAAGTCACAGGGTCGTAACCTGGTTCAGTAGCTCTGGTTGTGTCAATAAAAAGGGGAATATTTTATGGGAAATTAATTTGTGACACCACCCGTGGGTTTTGGCAATGTAGATGGATGGCCGAAGCTGCAATCAGCTGCAATGTGTTTCTAGAAATTGGCGAGGTGCTGTGTTCTCCAGGTTAGGGCTCCTGCCAACTCATGGGTAATTTGGGGACACTTTTTCCGAACCCCCTTCTTAGATTCCTTTCTCGGGTCGACTCTCTGCGCTGGCTTTCGACCTCCTGCTCCGCACCTCACACTCAGTGTCCCGATCAAGCAGTCCCGGATCCTGACGGGTGACGTCTTCCTAGTCCCCTTGACCCTCTGTGGCTACCTTTCCGGCGAATAAGTGTGGAGTCGGACTGTGGCACATGAGCATACCTCGGTCCCTGGTTTGCTAGTAAGTCCTTCAGTCACTCCACTAGTCTGGGGCCAGTTCCTCCTCTGCAGCTCGGTCCCTCCACCCGGTTGGCATAGGTACGGGCGCCACAGGTGGATCGCTCACTTCCTGTGCCCCATGGACCCCTTCTGTCCCTCCAGAGCCCTCTCACTGGCTCTTCTGTCAGTCCGTTCTCTTTCCCTGTCCTGGGACGAGTTCCGACTGGCTCCAGTCCCCAGGACCTTGGTCACACACGTCTTCTCATGACCATTTCGTCTCCGCTATGCTACGTCCATCACGTCCTCTGTGATGTTGTTTCCTGCTCTACTTCCTGGTGCTCCCCTTTGCTACTTCCTCCACCCACACCCTCTACCCGTTTCCCCTTTTCCAGTCTGGAATGGGACCCTCCCTAAACAGGGTCCACCCTAACCCCGGGACCTGGGTAGTGTTGTGATGGATGCGGCGCCTAGTTACCCGATGTGTACCATAGTTACCAGCGAGATCGCGGATCCACATCGCTGGTGAGTCTGTCTGTGTGACATCTCACCAGCGATGTGAGCGATATTGTAAGCGATTGCGCGTGCACGTGATCACTTACAATATCGCTAAAGATATCTGTGCGTGTGACGGCCGCCTAACACGTGAATGGCATCCAACTGCTGCAAGTGTGTACATAGTATATCATTTATTTATTTATCAGTCTTCAGCTTGATCTCGAACCATGGCGACTTGATGGATGAACACACTGTAGGAAGATCGAGCTTGTGCAGCCAAGAGAGGTCCACCAGGGTCTTCTCCGCCATTATCTTGATAGTATCACGTCATTGGATTGCTGGTATTCCTCTTCACCTTGTTCCTTATATTCTTCCTACCATAATGTCCTTCTCCAGTGATTTCTCTTTTCGTATGATGTGTCCAAAGTAGTCATGTCGTAGCTTGGTGATCGTTGCTTCAAGTGACTTCTCTGGCTTGATTTGTTCCAAAACTGATTTGCTGGTTCTTTTTGCCATCCATGGTATTGATAACGTCCTTCTCCAGCACCTCATTTCAAAGGCGTTGATTCTTCTTCTGTCTTGTTTCTTTATTGTCCATGTTTCACGTCCATATGTTACTACAGTAAAGACCAGACTGTGTACGAGCCGTGTCTTTGTTGCCAGTGAAATGTCCCTCGATTTGATGACCTTGTCCAGTGACTTCATTGTTGATCTACCCTCAGCTATTCTCCTATTGACTTCCAGTGTCATATTTACATATATATGTACATATTTTTTTCCCATAGAAGCAATCTCTTGAAAGGGCTGATTTATATCCAAAGGAGCAATGAAGAATGGACAAGTCTCTATTTCTTTTTAGAACAATTCATCCACTTCCCCCCTCAAAAAGGTAAGATATAAACAACATAGACTATAATTGGTGCCTGTACTCTTGTGGAGCTCAAGTATAGAACACAAATGACAAATAATGTTTGAATGAGGCCTTAGACTCCTCAGCTGTAAGGTTCTCTAACATGGCCAGTATTGTGGCTAAGTCACCATATACCCTGTAGCTGTAGGGGAACCTGGTTGCTCTGTACGTGAGACTGGTCTCGGTCTGGGGAATAAATGTCTTTTCTTCATCTAGGTCGAGGGGACTAGCTATTCTCCTCATGGAGAGGAATCTGCCTGCTGACATAAGGAGACAGATAAGCTGATAAGGAGACTTATAGCCGCAATGCTCCTCTGGGAAATATGCAAAGTGTCACTTCAGTAAGGAAGTAAAAAACTTATTGGGTGGCATTAGAGTTTTTCACTTTCTCACTGAAGCAACAATTTGCATATTTCCCAGAGGAGCATTGCGGCTATAAGTCTCTTATCACCTTATCTGTCTCCTTATGTCAGCAGGCAGATTCATCTCCATGAGAAGAATAACTGTTCCCCCAGACCTTGTCTTAGCCTCTCATACAGCTAGATCAGAATTGCCACACACTGCACTGATGAGGGGCAGTCACCCCTAAACGCAGCACTGCAGTCTGGGGCTCTGATCTGGCACAAATCCTAAGTCATATTAAAAGGCTTGTTAAAAACTTGATTATGACTTTAAGGATTGCTACCCTTATTAGGTTGCATAAGAGTTTTTTACTTCCTCACTGAAGTGACAATTTTCTTCATCTACTCTGAGATAAGAATTTAGGTTTCTGGCTGGGGCCTTGTGGCAAAATCTGCTGTCTGAATTATGGTAGTGGGATGGGGACTGAATTAGTTTAGTAACTGGTCTAGTCTGACTGTTTTTACGAATACAGTATTGGGTCTAAATTAACTCAATGGTTTAGTCTACTGCCTGAATAAATTTAAGGGTGTGGGGTTTAGAATTTGAGTCTGATCTGGAGTTGGATCAATTTTGTTGTCTGATGTGGCGTTTGGATCAATGTAGGGGAATAATCTGGAGTTTAGATTAGTGTATGGGGTCTGAAGTGAAGTTTGGATCAATTTAGGGGTCTGATGTGGAGTTTGAATCAATGGAGGGGTCTGGTGTGGAGTTTGGATCAGTGCAGTAGTCTGATATGGAGTTTGGATTAATGTCTACATGTAAAATATCTCAGCATGCACTACTTTAATCCATATTTCAAATCAGACTCAAAGCGTGTGCCAAAAGCAGATCACATATGGGTTACCAAACGTATGAATGCATTTTTCAGGACTCAGTTACTAAACAGAAAATTTTATTTAACCTTTACTATTTGTGAAATTGTTCATGTAACAAGCTGAGGCTATATGGTTTTAAAAACACATACGGATGAGAGAAGACTAGGGTCACACTTGTGTCTGCCCCAGCTTGGCCAATCTGTTAGAAACTTAGTTTCTGCACAGAGCAGCACATAGCGCTACCAGCAGGTAACGCTATGTGCCGCCTGTCTATTGATCCCTAGGGCAACCGGACGCTTACCTCAGCCACCGACTCCACAGGATATGCACTTTTGCAGAGTGCACAGGAAACTCTGTTTGCAGCGTTTTCCTGTGCACTCTGCAAAAGCGCATATCCTGGAGATCTCTGTGGAGCCGGCAGCTTCGATAAGCACCTGGTTGCCACAGAGATACATAGCCTGGCTATGCTCTGCTCAGTGCTCAAACTAAGTTTCTGACGGATTGGCCAGGCTCAGGGGCAGACGCAAGGTTTACCCTAGCCTATGGCTAGGATCAGATTTGCATCATGCATTTGCTAAATGCATGTGTTATTTTCATGTGCAAATGTTGAAAAACGCATGCGTTAACGCACCCATAGGCTCCAATGCAAAAAACACATTGACAAAGTGCAATGCGTTTGACGCTATGCGTTTTTAGTAATGCACCCAAAAACACGGTCTGCAGCACTTTTGGGGCCGTTAATAAAAACGCATGCATTTTTGTAACATGGAAGTCTATGGGAAACGCATGCGCTAACAATGACCACACATGTCATGGAAATGAGAAGGGTGAAAAAATCATCCTTTAATGCATTCCTCAAACGGATGCAAGCTCCCAATTCTGACCCTAGCCTAAGGATGACAAATCATTAGTTTTTTTCCAGGATGAAAAACAGATGATTACCAGGCCTTATTGGTTCATATTTAGGTTGTGTGTAGGGATGGGCGAATCTACTCGCTAGGACTCGTTACTCGGCGAGTAGTAAGGGACTCGCAGGACTCGGTACTCTGCGAGTTTCCCAGTGATGACTCGCACGAGTCCAATGCAAATCAATATCAATCCTAGTTTTGTCAGAAACGCTGACAAAACTAGGATTGCCATTGTTTGCATTGGACTCGTGCGAGTCATCACTGGCTACTGTGCCAGTGATAGCAGGGAAACTCGCAAAGTAACTGCTGTTTCTTTGCGAGCCGAGTCCAGCTGTCTTCTCTGTGCAGCTCCAGGGTCCTAGAACCTGCCTGCTCACAGAGATGATGTAGCAGTGCTGAGATTATTCTCAGTCTGCTCATTCCCTGTGCATGTAGCAGAGAGGACATCGCTTTTTGGACTACGTCGGACGGAAGAGGATTTTTTTAATTAAAGATGGAGTCCCTAATGGCTTTTTTTTTTATTTCAAATAAAAAATTCTGTGTTTTTTTAACCCTTTATTGGAGATTCTTAGTGGCTGGGTCAAACGTGGCCTGACATTAAGAATCTCGGGCTTAATACCAGCTTGTATAACAAAGCTGGTATTAACCCCTTTATTACCCAGCGTGCTACCGCCACCAGGGCCGCTGGAAGAGCGGGGTTCAGCGCCAGAGGATGGCGCTTCAATGAACGCGCCATCTTCTGGGGCGGCTGCGGGCTGCAATTTGCAGCGGGGGGTGCCCAGAAAGCTTGGGCATCCCTGCGCTGCGGATTCCAGCCCTCATCTGCTTAGCTGTACCTGGCTAGACATAGAAATTGCGCGGAGCCCCACGCATTTTTTTAAAATTATTTAATGAATTTCAGAGTCAGAGTCTCAGAGTCAGAGTCAGAATCTCAGAATTTCATGAAATAATTTAAAAAAAATGCGTGGGGCTCCGCGCAATTTCTATGTCTAGCCAGGTACAGCTAAGCAGCTGGGGGCTGGAATCCGCAGCGCAGGGATGCCCAAGCTTTCTGGGCACCCCCCGCTGCAAATTGCAGCCCGCAGCCGCCCCAGAAGATGGCGCGTTCATTGAAGCGCCATCCTCTGACGCTGAACCCCGCTCTTCCAGCGGCCCTGGTAGCGGTGGCACGCTGGGTAATAAAGAGGTTAGGGCCAGCTTTGTATTATCAGCTGGCCCTAAGCCCGAAATTTATGGTGGTCACGCCAATATTAGACATGACCGCCATGAATTTCTATTAAATTGTTTTAAAAAAAACACAACACAAAGAAAATTTTTTATTAGAAATAAAAAAAAAAGCCATTAGGGGCTCCATCTTTAATTAAAAAAATCCTCTTCCGTCCGACGCAGTCCAAAACGCGATGTCCTCTCTGCTACATCCCCTGTGTATAGATATAGATCTCTATGCACAGGGAATGAGCAGACTGAGAACAATCTCAGCTCTGCTACATCATCTCTGTGCACAGACATTCATGTCTGTACACAGGGAATCAGCAGACTGAGAACAATCTCAGCACTGCTACATCAGGCAGCAGGCAGGCTCTAGGACCCTGGAGCTGGCAGCCAGCACAGAGGAGACAGGATCTTATCTGTGCGAGTCAGCGATTACTTACAAAGTAAACGAGCAATGCAAATAAATGACAAAACTAGGATTGCTTCAGGCTGAAGCTTCCGAGACACATCTGCGATTTGTAAATCTCACACTACTCGCTATTACTCGCTTCCCCATTCATTAACATTGGACTCGCTAGACTCGCAACGAGTAGCGAGTCCTGGGCTCGGACTCGCTAGAGTCAAGCGATTCCGAGTAATTTAGGATTCGCCCATCACTAGTTGTGTGTAGTTTATTATTTAAAACGAGATACAAAATAATTTGCAATGTTTTCTCATTAAAAAATAAAACATGTTTTAATATTAAAATGTTTTAACTGGCAAATCAATAGTAAAAAAGGTGTTAATCAATTTTGTAATATATGCTCCTTAAGGGCCGCTTCACACTGCGGCGTGATCCGGTCCGGTTCTGTCCGGGATGCCCCAGACAGCTGTGGACCGGATCAGCACACAGGACTGGGGGGCTATTATGCCCTCCGGTCCTGCGTGCAGCGCACGCAGTTCCCGCTTCCCTGTCAGCGGCTGCAGCTGCATGCGCTGCACACAGGACCGGAGGGCATAATAGCCCCCCAGTCCTGTGTGCTGATCCAGTCCACAGCTGTCTGGGGCATCCCGGACAGAACCGGACCGGATCACGCCGCAGTGTGAAGCGGCCCTAAGTCTTTTCTTTATGCAGCAGTATAATCTATGTTTTTCATTGTAATGATATCAGTATCTGGAGTTAGTGTGAGATTTCTTCATTCCAGGCAGCGGGACCATTCTGTAATCTGATGGAGAACTGACGTCACACCCAGATAATAAGGAAGGAACTGATCTAAGCTGCAAATGGCATTTGGAAGTAATTGCCGTTTCTAAGCCGGCCATCTGCCGCACTATCTGTCACAGAAAGATAGATAGATAGATAGATAGATAGATAGATAGATAGATAGATAGATAGATAGATAGATAGATGAGGAAAATTTGGAAACGTAGGCAGCCCTCCGAATGACTCAGATGCAAAATAATAGTGATTTGCAAAATGTCAATGTTTCACAGCAAAAGTAGTCGTCTTTTTTTAGATGGATGGAAAGATTAACAGGAACATGATAGATGCTTTTCCCGACATTTGTTGTTTTTTCGCTTTCGTTTTTTCTTCTCCTTCTTCCCACAGCTATACCTTTTTTATTTTTCTGTCCACCTAGACGTATAACAGCTTGCTATTTTTTTTGGGACTAGTATTCATTTTGAATAGCACCATTCATTTTACCAGATACTGTACTGTAAATGGGAAAATAATTCTAAGTGCGGTAAAATAGTAAAAATAAATGCAATTCTGGACTAGTTTTCCAGGAATTGTTTTTATGGCGTACCGTACACTATGTGGTAAAAATGACCTGGCATTAGAATTCTCCTCACCAGTATGATTACGGCAATACCAAACACATCCAGTTTTTTCTATGATTTTAGAGGTGAAAAAAAACTAGAGTTTGAAAAAAATTTGGGGGACCCGTAACGTTTTCAATTTTAGGCCAACAGAGCCGTGTGAGGGCTTGTTTTTGAGGTGCGAGACAACATTTGTATTGGTACCATTTTGCTATAGATGTAACATTTTAATCGCTTGTTAGTGCATTTTTTGTGGCATTGCAGTGACTAGAGAGACCTTTATTTTGACATTCTTTTAATTTTTACAGTGTTTATCGATCGCCTTAATCTACTTACTTGCCTTGTCCCGTCCGGTACCAACGTCCGCTGTCATGGTGTCCCCCTATCCTCTGATTGGCCAGAGGTCAGAATAAGTTCCAGTAGCGATATTTTGCACACTCAAGTGATGGCTGTGCAAATATGGCACCCACTAGTAGTGCTGTCGATGTCAGGAACACATGCCCCCGCACATGCCACTCACAGCCTGGTCCCTACAGTCTGCTCACCCCTGCCCAGTCCCAGCTTCACGCAGCCTGCTCACCCCCACCCAGTCCCAGCTCGCCACAGGCCACTCACCCCCACCAAGTCCCAGCTCACCGCAGCCAGCTCACCACCACCCAGTCCCTACTCCCAGCAACCTGCTCACCCCTGCCAGGTCCCATGTCCCAACAGCCTGCTCACCCCCACCTGGTTACAGCTTCCAGCATCCCAATTCACCACTGCCAGGTCCCAGCTCACTACAGCCCGCTGCATGAGATCGAGCACAGGGGGATTCAGAGATACAGCACAGGGAGGGCAGAGAGACAGCACACACAGTGGGGCAGAGAGACAGCACAGGAGGGAGCAGATATACAGCACAGGAGGGGGCAGAGAGACAGTACAGGGGGGCAGAGAGGGTGCATAGGGGCAGAGAGAGTGCACAGGGGGCAGAGAGAATGCACGGAGAGCCAAGAGAGTATGGGGGGAGGAAAGAGATCACAGTAGTTGGCAGATAGTGCTCACAAGGGGCAGAGAGGGTGCACAGGGGGCAGAGATAGCACACAGTGGGGGCAGAAAAAGCACATTTACATTTACTCAAGCAGTCACCATCTTTGGACACTTGGGTATACAAAGATGGTGGCCTCGTGATGCATCACACCGCCCCACCACTTCCACAGCAAGATTACAGTTGTTACAGGATTACATCGGAGGGGAACTTGGTGGGAGCTAATAAAGTGGATAACTAGACTGTGAGCCCTCGCGGACAGGATCCTCTACCTATTGTACCCGTATGATTGATTTGTCGTCGTTTTTACCATTTGTCTCTGTCTACCCTCTCATTTGTAAAGCGCCATGTAACCTAATGGTGCTATATAAATATTTAATAATAATAATAATAATAATAATAACTAGGTGTCTTTGTTTATTTTGTATGCAATAAAGGATTTCTTTTGGTGTTGTGTTTTTTTTCTCTTTACTGAAAGTATTGCTAATAGCTGGCTGTCATATTGATGGCTGACATTAGCAATAAGGCTTGATGTCAGCTGCCAAAAAATGCTGCCATCAACCCCAATATTACAAAGTGTCTGCCACCGCTACATGGCAGCTAGAAGAGCAAGGTAACCACCAGTTTTGGTGTCTCTCATGGATGTGCCAATTGTGGGGTGGCTGGTGGCTGCAACTTTCAATGTGGGGGGCCCAGAACACTTGGGCCTCACCATGCTGAGAATTACAGCCACCAGCTGCCTGGGTTACCTTGGCTGGTAATAGAAAATACAGTGGAGCCCACGCCAATTTTTTTTTTTAAATGATTTTTTTAAAAACCTTAAAATATAAAAAGAAGAATAAAAAGCGGTTAGATCGAGTGCTCCAATTCACAGGCGGAGGCACAGGTTAAAGGATATTGATCTTTAATTAACTCTTCTCCACCACAATGCATTTGAAGGTGGAGTTAGCTGCTGAAACGCGTTCTGATGGAGAAGTGATCATTAAAGAAGATCCATATCCTTCAACCTGTGCCCACTGCCTGTGATTCTGAGTGCCCAATCTAACCACTTTTTACTATTCCTTATTGCACTATCCCCTTGTGGGTTAGTGGTCAGCGCAACTTAGAATCAACAAGTTGAACATTTATGCAGGACCTGGGACAAATGACCTGCAGTGACGTCAGACCCATGTGACCACTCACGTGACACTGCCAGCATTCGGACCTGGAAGCAGGGACCACGTGTAGTGCATGTTAGACACCAGAGGCCTCTCACTGTGATTATGCAGACTTCATAATCACACTAGGTTAGTTTAACCGTCCTCAAAATCTTCACCTTGATCTCCTCTTGTTAGTCTAGTAGCCCCCTTCTCTTTTTCCTTTTCGTCTTCTCATATAAAGAAAAGAGGGCTTCCCTTAATGTTACATTGCCAGATTGCCAGCAAAGCTAACACAAGGCAGCGAGGGTTGGCAGCCAGTAGCTGCTTGGTTTACCTGTGCTGGCAATAGAAAATACTGTGAAGCCTTACACATTTTATACCAGGAATTTAAACACTTTCTAAATTAAAAAAACTCACAGAAACAGGTTTTTAAGTAAAAATACATTTATATACATTGCAAAGAACACGGGGCAAGAGAGAAAGGGGAGAGACAAAGGCCACCCCCAATGTCACAGAGCCCACCCCCATCGTGATGTCAATACCCACCTGATGCGATAGCAACGGGTTCCAATCTAGTTATTTTAACATTTTGGTAGTTTTTTTTTTACTTTTCACTGTACTTATTAGTCCCCTTAAATGACGCTAAGCTGCGATTGTTTGACCCGGGGCGTAACTACAACAGATGCAGGGGTTGCAATTGCACTCAGGCACTGGAGCCTAGGGGGGCTCAAAAATCCCTTTGGCCTATAGCAAAATACTAATGCTATTAAAGATTTGCATTAATTGGGGGCCCCATAAAGGTACCGTTACACGACGCAATATCGCCTGTAATATCACGTGGTGTGGTCAATTGCAATTGATATCGTGAATGTGTCGTGTCTTGTAACAGGATGATGCGACTGCGATTTATCGCTGGATCGACATCGCTGATTTATGTGCAGCCAATTAAATCAGGTGATGTTGCATAAGCGATGTGGCATAATCGTGCAGTCTGACGCCTTAATAACGATCTTGTTGGCGATTTAACTAGTCGCGCAACTAAGGCCATAGGCGTGCCTGTGGGTTGTGTTTTCCGTGCCCCATCTACGTCAATTGGTGCTTAGTATTGTCTGGCGATTGGATGGCCCTGGTAAAGGTTCCATTTTTGCTTATCTGTACGGACACCACTACATTCATGTTCTTCTTCTTGTGATTAGTACCAAATGCATGTATACAAGGGTAATATTTGAAAAACTCACTCTTTTACTATGGTGGATTACCTAGGCGCCTATAAAAACATAGCGTGTGAACGCACAATGTATCTACGGCGAAAAAGTACAATGCTAGTATGTCAAGTCGTCATTGATGCTAGCTGCAATGTTCCATCCTACATGTCGAACATATATCAAAATGTAGACTCATGTCAAACCCCTTATTATAATAATTGTCACATATGTCTGCCATGTGCAACGCATGAGCGTAGCCAACTTGCATTTTATGTGACGCCGCAGTGTTTCTTGTGGTCACACACTATGTGCGGGCGACTCCTTTGCGGTAGTTGAAGTCTCCTCAGAGTACATACTGTGCGGCGTGACGTCAGTACGTCATTGTGTCGAGCTCAGGCTTTTGGGGTACTCGGGTATCAGGCCTCGAAGGGGCCACGGGGAACGGCGTCAGCGACTGATCCCGTGTCCTGGGCCTATCTTTGCAAAAGGGGTTAATATTTACAGGGGACTATATACAGTTTTGTCGTGACGCCACCTGTAGTTTCTGGCGAGATATCACCAGCGCCGCCACAGTCCGCCGGAGGTGCATGGTACAGCGGCAAGTTGGTGAAGTCCTCCACAGGTAGGATGGGACCTCCGCGGCAGCGTTCCTGTTTGGAAACAAGTTCATTGGAAGGAATTTAGGTAGAGTCAAAAGTCACTTGCCCTCCAGGAGCTTTACTGTTCACTTGCACGCATACACAGTTACAGTTCAGCACTCCTGATGGTATGAGGACATGTAACTTATCGGGTAGCTGCAGGTGGACTCCAGGTGGTATGGTGGAACCCTTGGTGGGCCTATGTTCTCTAACCCCGTCTGTTCCTTCCTGCTTCCCAGTTTGTTGTGGAAAGCCCGGTGACTTGTAATCAGTCTGGCCTCCTCTCTTCTCTCAGCCTCACGGCCGTTGGGTGGCCCTCTGCTGGCCGACCGCTTGCTCCTTCAGCAGTGCCTGGTACCTTCTCTTTGGTCTGTTCAGGTGCCCGGGAGAATTAAAGACTCCACGGGACTCTGGATTCTCTGTGGTCCTAAAGTATCCCACAGGTGCGGGCATCGGTGCCCGGTAAGCCATCGGGGATAAACTCCCTCGAGTTCCTCACTCCCTTTAGGCTATCTGCTCCTGGGATCTTTCCTCAAACACTTTCTTCTTCTTCCATCTCTCCTTTAACCCACTACTAACCTAGAGGCAAAGACGAAAGACCAAAAACCTTGAGGAAAAAGACCTCCTTGTTCCCCTAGAGGTGGTTTTATTCCCTCCCGGGTAACCTCCCACCGTGTAATCTAGTGTGGGAGTGCTGGTTAGGGGTTCTACCCATCATCCTAGGGTCCACCTGCAGCTGGAGTATCTACCCCTCTGTGACGCCTGCTTGGCGGGGCGCCACATACCCCCTTGATTGAATATACTCGTCCGTGAGTATCAGTACCTGTTTACCGGTAAGTGAAAAGCATTTTCTTTTATCATCAACATTAACGGGTAAACTATATACAATTAAGCATACTTGGTTTTCTTCCCATTGCTGGGAGGCACTAATCTTTAAACATTACACATATAGGGACCATGCAGTAGTTAGTTACTAAACCTCACGGTTCTCGGGTCACTTGTCGGCAAGTTCCTATTGTCCGCTTGTACTATCTGCATATAAAGACATTATTAACTCGGCCCAACGGGGATCGGTACAAACTATGCGGGCCCAGCGGTAATGTATTGTCCAGCACAGTCCAGTGTCTATTATCACCGCTGGGCCGCTGCTCACACAGCACACATCATTAAACACGGAAAAGGAAAGTTCAAAATAAAGTCTCTGATTCTGCAGCCGAAGACAAAACTTGCTGGTTAGGGGTTCCACCCACCATCCTAGGGTCCACCTGCAGCTGGAGTATCTGTACCTCCTTTACGGGTGCAGTACCCCTCTGTGATGCCTGCTTGGCGGGGCGCCACAATTGGACGTACGGCCCTGCCTTCTAGGTGCTTTCCAGTCCCCTGCATAAAGATGGCTACCACACAGCGCTCTGCAACATGTGGGAACCAGAGCTCCTGATACTTTTTGACTACCTAGATAGTCTGGACTACTGGTGCGAGTTACCACATCAGCACCCACGCCTGCATAAGATGCGCATTGAGAGCAAAGTGCAGGGGGCCCGGCTTAGGAGACTGGGAGTGATGCGGACGCATATGCAGATCGTGAAAAAGGTGGCAAACATGAAATATAAGGCGAGGGACCGCATTTCCGCCATCCAATCGGAGTGGTCTGTGCGCGGTTACACAAACTTAGGTACGCCTATCTCCTAGGCTGTGTCAAACAGTACGCAACATTGTTAATGTGGTTGTGCTGTGTCACGCCGCAGCTACGATTGTCAACATCGACTCTGCAATTTGTCAGGCGATGTCCGGGACGCAGTATTATCCGACGTTGCATGTGCGATTGCTAAGTGTGACATCTCCTAAGCGATCTTGGCAAAGTGCCAAAAACGTGCATGCTCCCGTGAAATTGCAGGCGATTTCGAATCGATATTGCGTCATGTAACGGTACCTTTAGAGTTTTTGCCTCTGTGCCCAGGAGCTTCAACTTACACCACTGTGTCAGATTGCTTATTCTATACACAGCAATACCACATTATTTTTTGTGAATACCCCTTTAATATACGCAAGATGTGTGTGATTATAATCACAGGGGGAGGAGGATGTATATTGCAGGGGGGTAGGTTACAGGTATGGGGGTGGATGTAACAGGGAATATGTGATTATAATCAGAGGGAAGTGGTGGCTGATTACTGCAGGGTGGTGCCATGATGATATAGCCTGGGTGGAGGGGATTATTATACTGCAAGTTATCACTGCAAAAAGGTATGAATTTACAATCAGGGATGGAGTGTGGGAGGATTTATTATTATTATAATTATGTAATGAGGGAGGGATATTACAGTAAGGGTCTATGTAATTGTGATGGGGAGAGGTGCCTCAAACCACAGCGTTTTCATGTGTAACATTAGAAATCGAGTGCAAATTGCTTATTGTTAGTGGATGCAAAAATTATGAAGCAAATAATAAACAATTTGTGATTCATTTCTGAGTGCTACATGAGTCCCAAGATGGGTCGCGAAGCTCATAGGACCTCCGGTTTGGGCTTGGCCCCCCAGGCCCAAATTTGCCAGCCTGTCCCTGTAGCATGTATCTGGTATAACATTTTGACATCCTGTGCAAATAATATTCCTATCTGGCATCACCGTTGTGTTGGAATAGATGTTCATAAAAGATGATTAGACTGAGCCGGGAACATGATAAAATGAACTGGTGATATCATCCTGCAGTTCCTATGACTCACGCTCCGGGTTACTAGAGTAAAACTAACGAGTGACTACTAATAAATGATTGCTTGGCTACATGTGTCAGGATATAAAAGGCCAGGAACAAGAGGGACAGCGTGGGATGATCACCGAAGCGCCATTGACGCCTGAAAGGGTTGAGATCCTTCTCCCCATTCTCAGTGTCAGTGAATAGCAATACGGAGGATTACATCACTGAGTCACCAAATAAAGAAAAAATCAATACTGACTAACGCCGACAATAAAGGAAAGTGGCAGAAAGCTTCGTTGAGTAATATATAAATCATATGCTACTATTCCCTTTCTCAAGGACAACATTGACATTCGCTAGTTAACATTAAACAATCCATAAAACATATTTGTGCATAGAGGAAATTATATATTTAGGGTAAATCCATAAAGAAAGTCACAGTGAAGTCCTGAAATCTGTGTTGCTTGTCTTAATTATCCATCATGACGTGTCGTCATCGTTGCGGTGCGATGGACATGTGATGTCCCACCAGGTTGGCTAATAAAAGGAAGCGCTGTGGATTTCGGGAGGTATGAGTCAAATCTCAGGGCTCCCATCCAATGGCCAGAGATTACTGACCTGTTTGCTGGACTAGTCCAGGGAATCGTTATCATTTAATATAGCTGGGGATATCTGGTGCTACCTCCAGGGCTCAAGTTCATCATCCTCAAACGTGGTCTATTTCCCCTACGAAAATTATGTGACCATCATTAATTTCTTGAGCAACCAGTTTCTCTAGGGTTCTGCAGGTGCTAAGGTCTGCTTCTGAGTATCCTGCCTTAATCCAACTTGTATCCTGATCTCGTTTCCCTTCTCCGACTTGCTCTGACCCCCTGTCTGACTGCTGAAATTGAGTGAATTCTGCCAGCCCTGACCTTGGTACTATACATTTGACTCACCGTAACCGGGTCTTCATGTCGCAGGCGTTGCTTCTCCCTGTCACGGTTCCGCGCCTGCGGCTGTGGGGCTCGGTGGTCCAGATCAAAAGTAGTTGGCTGAACAGATAAGGGTTAGTTATTCTTGTCGTGACGCCACCTGCGGGAATTCCAGTGATTTCACCGGCGCTTCTTGGGCCTCCGGGGGATGTAAGGCAGCAAGATGGGACGCTCCCCACAGGACGAGCGGGAGTCCCCAGAGCCAGGAGCTGCACCTGATGTTGTACGGTAGCTTCGTAGTTACTAGCACACGGAGTAAAACAGTTCTGAAGAAGCACAGACACCAGTGTTCTCTGTAACGGGTCTTTTACTGTAGCCGGTAGATGATACAGGGTATACAGGTAACAGGTAATGGACTGGGTGCACTTAGCAATGACCGGTGTTGTTTCAGAGCTCCGCGGTGTTCCTCCGTTCTAATTCTGTTCTATTTTTGCCTGTGTCGCCTTAGTGCTCCAAGTTCACGTACAAGGGGGCTACTTCAATTTCCCTGCCAGTGTATACAGCCCGGTGTGAGGGAAGCCAGATTCCTTTTTGTGGGTACTCCGCTGGCAAGACGGCTCTGATTGCGGCTGCAGTGGGGAGCTCCTAGAGAGCGGTCCCTCCACTCCTGGTTTGCTGAGCAGTGATGAACAACTTGCTAGCTTCAGAACCAGTGATCCGGTTGTTGATGGGCGCGGGTGTATTTTGACCCGTTAGATAGTCGCCCAGGGTCCGGTTGTGGGGTGCCGGGTAATGGTGCCAACCGGTAGGTGGTCACCGGGGCTGCACGGAACTGTGCAGAACCCTATTCTCCTACGTTCCTCCCGACCACTTCTCTCTCCTTCTCCTACTTCTCCATTCTCCTACACTCTACTCCTACACTCCGCCCACCAGAACCTGATTGGCCCTCTATGCTGATGGTGCATGTAGAGTATGGAGCTCTGATTTTTAACCATGTCATTACTTAGTCAGAGAATATTGCATCTTCAGTCAGGGATGCAGTACCCTCCTGTGACGCACTCGTTGCGGGGCGCCACACATTCAAATCCACCATCTGTCATTAATGGCCATTACAGAAGTCAGTGGTCCAAGCCTATTCTCTACAGCAAAGTCCAGTTCCCTGTACAGTAGTTATAGGATAAAAATTAGGAAATGCCATAATTTCCACTCCTCAGTTTAGTTCTAAATCAAAAGAGTTGCAGCCCAAGGAAACCACAACATCTTTCCCCAAGTACAAGGTATCTCTTTGTGTAGAAGGAGATTGTCGGTATATTGTGCTGCATAAATCCGCTGACAGGTTCCCATTAAGACAACAATATATTAAAGAATTGTATGAACAGAATGGCCAGGGTCACATTTGCGGTTGGACCCTGGCCTGCCGGATTCCGGTTTCAACTTAGCAATTTTTCCATCACCGCATAGCGTTTCCGCTATGCGGTGCTGGAAACCGCAGTCCCTAGTTACCCGGTGTTTACCTGCACGACCTGTCACACAGGCAGCGGCTCGGAGGGCGTTTTACAGCGCCGCACAGGAAACCGTTGCAGACACGATTTCCTGTGCGGCGCTGTAAAACGCACTCCGAGCCGCTGCCTGTGTGACATGTCGTGCAGGTAAACACCGGGTAACTAGGGACTGCGGTTTCCAGCACCGCATAGCGGAAACACTATGCGGTGATGGAAAAATTGCTAAGTTGAAAACAGAATCCGGCAGGCCAGGGTCCAACCGCAAATGTGACCCTGGCCAATGATTCATTTTAGGGATTCTCCAGATGACCATAGATTATTTTATCCAAGAGTATTTGGTCGAATTATGCAAATGACACTGATCAAACTCCGATCAGAGAAAAACCATAGTGTGATCCAAAGCTCCCAGATGTGATGAGGAGAAGATGGAGAAAATATTTTCTCCATCTTCTCATTGTGTCAGTCCGTGGAGATCGGACTGCACTCACATGTCATCCGAGTACAGTCCAATGTTTTTCACTAACTCATTGACTCTCAGTTCGCAATTGTAAAGAAAATACAGACATGTGAACCTGGCCTTACATTGGGAAAAGATCTAAAGGCCACGTCACACGTGGCGACATCGCCGCCGATTACATAGGCGACGTAGGGGCGTGGCCTATTGGCGGCGACATCATTCCTGCATCGCCTAATGTAAAGGGGCGATGGCGACGCCTTTTACTGGTCGCCTGGTTTCAGAGCAGTGCTCTGAAACCAGACAGCCCATGTAAACGGCCATGGGCGAGTTGACAGGCGATGGGAGCCATAGGCTCCCATTCTACTGCATCGCCGCTGAGGTTTTGAGACACCCCGGCGGCGATGCCGCCTCTCAGCTCCTCGGCCTATCGCCAGTGATGTCTCCCCGTGTAAACGCTGGCGGGGCGCCAAAAACATGCGCGCTTCCACCCGTCGCCGCCGACATCTCCGGGGCCGTCACCAGGTGTGACGATACCCTAATAAAATATCACAGAATATTGAATCATCCTTTGTGGGTCCTTAATCATCCAGCCAATCAAGGACACTTTACTTCAGTCCATGGTTGCTACATTATACTGATGGTGAATATTCAGGGCAGTGGTGAAATGAGAAATTCTCTTATAGTCTACTCCGAAGGGCCACGTCCCACACACAGATATCTGTGCAGAGATTGTTCACAGATCTCTGGTTGCAGTGAAATCATAGACACATTGTTCCATTTTGTGGCTGTGTACAAATGGAGCAATGTGTCCATGATTTCACTGAAACCAGAGATCTGTGAACAATCTCTGCACAGATATCTGTGTGTGTGACGTTTTACATCTGATCAAAGTTGGAAATCTGAAGATGAGAATGATATTATGCAGATCATCATCATTCATCATTAGACTAGTGGTTCATGTTATCTATAGTACAGTCTGGCTCCGTGTTTTAGAGGGGACCTTACACTGGGGATCCCCATCCTTGATATCCATATCACCAAGTAGGACATATAGACCCGTGCTACTGGCCTGAAACAACACATTTAACAGATTTCTAAGGAGAGTTTGAAGAGGAATCTTTCACCAGGTATGTGTTATCCCATCTGAGAGCAGCATAATATAGAGCCAGAGACCCTGATTGCAGTGATGTATCACTTACTGGGCTGCTTGCTATCATTTTGATAAAACCACAGGGTTTTTTTTGCAGTTATTTTAATGTGGACCTCTATATCCCTGCCCACAACACTGATTGGCAGCTTTCTGCCCATATACAGTGTATACAGTATGCTGCCAATCAGTGGTGGGGGTGGAATTATGAAGATCTCATCAATATGCTTGACTACTTGGCAGCAAGCAAAGTAGCTCTTTAATGATAATTTTCTGCTGAGGAGACAGTGATTTTATCAAAACTGCACTAGGCAGCCCACTAAGTGATACTTCACTGGAATCAGGGTCTCTGTCTCTACATCATGCTGCTCTTGGATTAGATGGCGAAAACCTGGTGACAGATTTCTTTAAAGCACCACTCCAACGTTTTGTTTTTAGCGCTAGAGTGGTGCTTTAAATCTAAGTCCCCTAAGCCTCGCATTATGCTTACCCTTAGGTGTCCTCACCTTTTTTCAGCACCGCTCTGGTCCCACGGTGCCATCTTGTGCCTGTAACTTCTGACTAGTTGGATTTCAGAAGTTACGACACAAGTACTCAATGCAAGTCTATGAGAGCCAGAACAAGGCCCTCAAAGACCTATATTGAGTTGGGGCCTCCGGTGCTCTCCATAAAACACTGGAGCTACCAGCAGGTCACAATAATCCCTGGAGACTGACCGGAGCGCTTCTGGAAACAGATGAGGATGGCGGCAGGTGAGTATGACAGCGGGCAGGGGACTTGCATTTAAAGCACCACTCCAGCAGGGAAATAAAAGAAAATGCCGGCGTAGGACTTTAAAAGAGTTGCTTTATTTCCCCCAGAACCAGTGCCATTCTTTTCTATGGATTTCCAGACTAATTCAGTGTTGGCCCTTTTTTAATACAAATGCCAACTTAGGTAGTTTTCTTAAATAAGAAATATCTTGAGTAATCTGGTAAAACATAATACACATTTTTAAGGGTTTCAGATCAATATATTGTTTTAAAGAAAGTAAATGGATATTCAGCGTTTTATTGCTCTATTACATCCATGGACTATCTCCCTCTTACAATATGTATCTGATCTTTATATTCATGATGAAGATGTGAAGGTAAAGAAAAGCGATTGTGTCTTATAGAGAATGGCAAAAAAGAGTTACCGACGTGCATCCAGGGAAAGCTTAATAAGATCGGTGCCTACAGGAAAATACATATCATCTCTCCACACAATCAGGAAAGGAATGAATTCTTTGTATCCGGTATTGTGACGTCCCACCTTGGAACCACTTTATATAATTGCACGGTCAGCATTTCCATATAATATATATAATACCAGAAGCTGTCCCATTACTCTTGGATGGAAAAAACAGTACAGTACTGGAGAAATCTAGTTCTCTGTAACTATTGTACCCTCGAGGTGCCTACGTGACAATATAGATGTTACTTTCAACTAAAATAATGGCCTACATAAAATAAAGCCACTTAAAGGGGTTGTCCAGGACTATTTCATTTTTTTACTATGTGCTAATAAGAAGGTAGTTGCTAACTACCTGCCTGTTCTAACTGGTGCAGGCTCAGAGCGGTCACCGACAACTGCCTGCCAGTGGTTATGCGGCTTCACATAGCAACTCTTCACCTTCCTCGCTGCATTGTTGATGGGGCGTGACTTCCTACATCATGCTGATTGACAGCCAACTCCTCTAAGGCTGCTTTCACATCAGCGGCTTTGCGCTGATCGCGGCAGCTGTGGTGAAAAAAACGCAACTGCCACGATTACCGCATAACGGCTGCACTTGCGGTGTACTTGCAGCAAGCCCCATACAATGTATACGTGGGCTTGCGGCAGGTGCGGCAAGTGCGGTATCGGCACTTGCGGCAGGTGCGGCCGCGAAAAAACCGTGGTCAGCCGCGTTTTTTTTCACTGCCGCACCTGCCGCAAGTGCTGATACCGCACCTGCCGCAAGCCCGCATATACATTGTATGGGACTTGCCGCAAGTACACCGCAAATGCAGCCGTTATGCGGTAATCGCGGCAGTTGCGTTTTTTTCGCCGCAACTGCTGCGATAAGCGCAAAACCGCTGATGTGAAAGGACCCTAAGACACCTTTCACACTGGCGTTTTTTTAAAATGCGGCAGATCCGGCAGATTTACCACATCTGCCGCATCTTCCGCCTAATGCTGCACTTGCAGCAACGATCGGGCAAGCCCCATGCATTGTCTATGGGACTTGCGGTCGAGTGTGGCAAGTGCGGTTTTGCCAATTGCGGCAGATGTGGCCTCGAAAAAAACTGCGGTCAGCAGCTGATTTTTTCTTTGCTGCATCTGCCGCAACCGGCAAAACCACCCTTGCCGCACCCGACCGCAAGTCCCTTAGACAATGCATGGGGCTTGCCTCAAGCTCCCCGTAAGTGCGGCCATTAGGCAGTAGATGCAGCAGATGCGGTAAATCTGCCGGATCTGCCACATTTTCATATAAACGCCAGTGTGAAAGGGGCCTTATTTAGATAGCAGGGAGCAGGTTATCAATCAGTGTGACATCAGTAGTAACATCCCATCAACAGAGCAGAGCGTAAGAGAAGTAGCTGCTCTGTTGATGTAACATCAGCAGAAGATGCAGAATCGTCGGTAGGAGCGGTATGTGCCGACAGAGATCTGAGCCTGGCAGAATACGCAGACAGTTAGCAACTTCTTAGGTCCAAAGTAAAAAAAATAACCGTCCCCGACAACCCCTTTAAATGCATTCTCAAATGCATCTCTTTCAGAATGTCAAACAGACAATCCACCAGATCAGTTGTATTGGCCTCATGATAGATTCATGATCATTCTACCTTGCCCTGGTGTAATTATTGGGACTGATATAATGAAACACTCTTTCAGAATGTGGTTGCTCCACTCAGCTGATCCTTACATGTCTGGATCCTGGCGTCACTTGCAAACAGCTGGTTTTGTTGGATAGGCCAAATATGTTTGGCTGAAAATACAGTTTTACATTGTGGTTACAAAGGTATTTTAAGACAGCCAAGACTCTAGTGCATAAAATTACCTGTAGACTCTAGCGTATATTACCATAGTTTATTTGTATAGTTCTCACAGTGATTGGTTAAGACAAGTGATGAGCGAATATACTCATTACTATTGGCTACTTGCACAGATAGTAAGGTATTGGCGGCACTCCTTACTCAGTGAGTATCATTGGTGCTCATGAGTGATGTGTCCATCGTTATCGATCTGACACATATTGACAGCTCCCTTCAGTGCACAATGGGAGCTGGCACCCTATGGAGAGCAGATTGAATGTTAGATTAAATGTTTTCTCCAGGAAAGCTTTGACCAAATTAGCAAAGCACAAGGCATGCTATAACTTTATAATATATAGTTTCAGAAATTGTATGCAGCATTTAGAAACCATGCTGGGGGATGGGTGACAGATTAAAGCACCCCTTCTGTGTTTTTTATTGCACCGCTGTAGTGGCCCTTTAAATGTAAGCCCCTGCCCCAGTCATGTAGTCACCTTCTGGCGGCTACATCGCTTTTTGGCTATGCTCCACTCCCACGGCGCCATCTTGTGTCCGTAACTTCTGATTGGACGGAAGTCAGAATTAGATCACAAGCTACTAATGCATCTCTATGGGTACCGTCACACCTGGCGACAGCCCCGGAGATGTCGACGGCGACGGGTGGGAGCGCGCACGTTTTCCACACCCCGCCAGCGTCGCCGCCCCTCATTTACAAGGGGAGACATCTCTGGCAATGGGCCGGCGAGCTGAGCGGCGGCATCGCCGGCGGGGTGTCTCAGAACCCCAGCGGCGATGCAGTAGAATGGGAGCCTATGGCTCCCATCGCCTGTCAGCTCGCCGGCGGCCGTTTACATGGGCCTCCTGGTTTCAGAGCACTGCTCTGAAACCAGGTGACCAGTAAAAGGCGTCACCATCGCCCCTTTACATTAGGCGACGCAGGGGCGATGTCGCCGCCAATAGGCCACGCCCCTACGTTGCCTATGTAATCGGCGGCGATGTCGCCACGTGTGACGTGGCCTTATAAGTGCCAGAATTAGGCTCTCATAGAGTTACATTGATTTATTACCCTAGCGCATTCAATGAAACGATAGAGCATCCAACAGGTTACAACTGACTGGAGTGACACTGGAAAAATATAAAGGTGGAGGCAAATGAGTGTAATATGCTTTAAGGAAGTATCAAACAGCCAAAAAGTAGAACTTTTCCATGTTTAGAGCGCCTTACTAGATAGTATATATATTTTATGTTACCATAAAGTATAATAGAAGAATATGGATTCATGATTGGACTACACAGGGTTTGTTGCCTGCTACTATGATGGCACATAGGTCTTCATAGAAGATGTAAAAACAAAAAAAAAGTGACTTTTTTTAATCTATTGCAAACACATTTCGTTTTTTATTTTAGATGCAATTACGGTCTACACTGTGTGCAGAATTATTAGGCAAGTTGTATTGTAGAGGATTATTTTTATTATTGATCAACAACTATGTTCTCATTCAACCAAAAGAATTAAATATCAA
The DNA here is from genome assembly GCA_033576535.1 of Allobates femoralis. Lineage (NCBI taxonomy): Eukaryota > Metazoa > Chordata > Amphibia > Anura > Aromobatidae > Allobates > Allobates femoralis. Next base: position 77,826,434 of record JARQOC010000006.1, on the reverse strand, counting down.
AGCTTAATATTTTTGGATGTTGGAATGTTTTATTTTTTTAGATTTGGCTATCTTAGGAGAATATCTGTGTGTGCAGGTAACTATTACTGTGCAGAATTATTAGGCATTTTAATACAAACCAAATTTAGAAATAAACATTTCTGACATGCAAAAACAAAACCCAAAAACATTGGTGACCAATATAGCCCCTTTCTTTATGATGACACTCAACAGCCTCCATCCATAGATTCTGTCAGTTGCTTGATCTGTTTACAATCAACATTGCGTGCAGCAGCCACCACAGCCTCCCAGACACTGTTCCAGGAGGTCGACTGTTTTCCCTCCCTGTAGATCTCACATTTTAGGAGGGACCACAGGTTCTCTATGGGGTTCAGATCAGGTGAACAAGGGGGCCATGTCATTATTTTTTCTTCCTTTAGACCTTTACTGGCCAGCCACGCTGTGGAGTAGTTGGATGCATGTGATGGAGCATTGTCCTGCATGAGAATCATGTTTTTCTTGAACGATACTGACTTCTTCCTGTACCACTGCTTGAAAAAGTTGTCTTCCAGAAACTGGCAGTAGGTCCGGGAGTTGAGCTTCACTCCATCTTCAACCTGAAAAGGTCCCACAAGTTCATCTTTGATGATACCAGCCCATACCAGTACCCCACCTACACCTTGCTGGCGTCTGAGTCGGAGTGGAGCTCCCTGCCCTTTACTGATCCAGCCTCTGGCCCATCCATCTGGCCCATCAAGAGTCACTCTCATTCCATCAGTCCATAAAACGTTTGAAAAATCAGTCTTAAGATATTTCTTGGCCCAGTCTTGACATTTTATCTTATGTTTCTTGTTCAAAGGTGGTCGTTTTTCAGCCTTCCTTAGCTTGGCCATGTCCCTGAGTATAGCACACCTTGCGCTCTTTGATACTCCAGTAACGTTGCAGCTCTGAAATATGGCAAAACTGGTGGCAAATGGCATCTTGGCAGCTTCACACTTGATTTTCCTCAATTCATGGGCAGTTATTTTGCGCCTTTTTTGCCCAACACGCTTCTTGCGACCCTGTTGGCTATTTGCCATGAAACGCTTGATTGTTCGGTAATCACGCTTCAAAAGTTTGGCAATTTCAAGACTACCGCATCCCTCTGCAAGACATCTCACAATTTTGGACTTCTCAGAGCCCGTCAAATCTCTCTTCTGACCTATCTTGCCAAAGGGAAGGAAGTTGCCTAATAATTAAGCACACCTTATATAGGGTGTTGATGTCATTAGAGCACACCCTTCCTCATTACAGAGATGCACATCACCTGATTTACTTAATTTGTAGTTGGCACTCAAGCCTTTACAGCTTGGAGTAGGAGAACATGTATAAAAAGTATCATGTGATCAAAATACTCATTTGCCTAATAATTCTGCACACAGTGTACAATCAATTTAGACAAATTTGGTTACCCAGGTAGGCATCAAATGTAACACTTTTAAATTGAATGAATGTGTGATTATATTGACTTAGGCTACTTTCACACTACGATTTTTTAAAATCCGATGCTGTCCGATATAAATCGGACAGCATCGGGTTCCTCTGATGCCTGGAATCGGATGCCAAATAGGCATCCGATTCCGACAGAAAATAGGATGCCCGCCCTCCTGTCAGATCGCTCCCTAGCTGTCACTGTCTCTCCCCCGGTCCTCCCCTCTTGGCCCCCGGTCCTCCTCTCTGCACCCCCGGTCCTCCCCTCTTGGCCCCCGGTCCTCCTCTCTGCACCCCGGTCTTCCCCTCTTAGCCCCCGGTCCTCCTCTCTGCACCCCCGGTCTTCCCCTCCCTGCCCCCGGTCCTCGTATGTGTCCTCCGGTTCCCCCCATGTGTCCTCCGGTTCCCCCATGTGTCCTCCAGGTGCCCCCATGTGTCCTCCAGGTGCCCCCATGTGTCCTCCAGGTGCCCCCATGTGTCCTCCCCCTCTCCAATCTTTTCTCACCTGTCCACGACTCCTGCACGGTCCCGCGCGTCTTCCGGTATCTTGCTGTTCTGTCTTCTGTGCTGCTAGGACCTCTCGTGATGTCACAATCACATGACTGCGAGTAACCAATAGCCGGCAGTCATGTGATTGTGACATCACGGCAGGTCCTGGCAGCACAGAAGACAGAACAGCAAGATACCGGAAGACACCTGGAGACACCGGAGACGCCGGGGGCCTCGTGGACAGGTGAGTATAGATTTTTTTTATTTTTTAACACTTTGTTTCACTTGTAGGAGCTATTTTAGTGTACTGAGCATGCATTTAGTGCACATCCGATCCGACCCGATCCCTATGACACGGGGCCCTATGGAGAAGGGTCCGAGGAAACATCTGATGTCTCCTCGGACCCTTCTCCATAGGGCCCCGTGTCATAGGGATCGGGTCGGATCGGATGTGCACTAAATGCCATCCGATTTGGTCCGATCCGAGTTTGTCCGATTTTATTTTCGGTGCTAAAATCGGAGCAGGCTCCGATTTTTGCACCGATAATAAAATCGGACAGAATCGGATCGGACCAAATCGGATGGCATTTAGTGCACATCCGATTCGGTCCGATGCCCATAGGGCTGCATGGGGCCCAAAATCAGTCCGATGCTGTCCGATTTTTATCGGACAGCATCGGAACTGATAAAATCGTTATGTGAAAGCAGCCTAACAGGTAGTTACTTACCGGACAATGGCAGACAAACAACAGCGACCGGGCAACAGTTGAGACTCCGCATTGAACACAAGGAGGGTAAGGAACACATAGTTTTGTCTATATACTGTATATATATATAGTTGCAAAATAAAGGCTGCAGCACTCAGGATTAAGGATGTTTTTTAGCCTTTAATGGCCTTCAGGCAATGGTCAGTGACGTTTCGGTCAGCCTGTGACCTTCTTCCAGCCAGGCTGACCGAAACGTCGCTGACCATTGCCTGAGGGCCATTAAAGGCTAAAAGACATCCTTAATCCTGAGTGCTGCAGCCTTTATTTTGCAACTAAATTGTCTGAAGTTGGTGGTTGATCCCCATCCTAAGGACTGATAAGCACCTGGCATATTGCTGAACAAGAATCGCTGCTCAATAATTTTTTCTATTTTATATATATATATATTGCTGCTTATTGCATTGAGATTTCAGAAAGGGGACAACCCATTTAACAACCACACTCCATTAATTTAAACGGAAGCCGTTCCCCTTGACATTCATGTTTTCCTGTTCTGCCTCTAAACCTAAAGAAAGCTGTCAGATCTTATCAGTCTTGTTTATTTCCCATGTAAATGTAAAACCTCAGGCATTTGCTGGCACCAGAAACTTAAGCAGTGGACCATGGCATAAAGGGAGACGGCAATGATCTAAGCTACTGTAAGCTTAAAGTGAATCTGTCACCAGGTTTACGCTGCCTGATCTGAGTAGTGACAGAGACCCTGGGTCCTGTGCTAGGTCACTTACTGGAAGTCTTAGAGGTTCCCATAAACCTCCTTTATTAGATGCAGCACAAGCCAGAGCTACATCACCTTATTTGTGAGTTATGTTTTCCCCTACCCCCTGTGGCTGATTGACAGCTTTCGCCCCATATTATGCATCAAGATTTGACAGCTCGTTTTAAAAGGCAGTGTCCAGACTGGTACACTAGGTTCACATACATCAGTAACATCTTAATATGCACAACTCATGGCATCACAGATTGCCCTATAAAGCATTAAACTAATCCTGAAATATGACATTGAAAGAATAGGTTTTTCTTAGGAAAATTAACACAAATATATTAAAATTGCAAGATTAGCAATTGCATAATAGAGTGTCGTTATTAGAGGCGTTCTCTGCCTGGTGTAGGTTATTTGCTGGTTTATAAGAACCGGTGATCTTGTCATATATTTGACAGAAAGAAAATCTGTTGTGGAGTTTGTTGCAGATTTGTCGCAGATTTGAAGCAGGGTAGTCAAACGATCCAGTGTCATATACAGAGAGAGCATATAGTGAGCTATGGGGAAAGATAAAAGTAGTCAGGTCACAATCTGGGGTCAGAATACCAGGGGAATAGCGGATCAAAGCAATGAGGCATGGCAAACAGATGGTCAGAGGAGGTCCAAGATCTGTCAGCAATAGATCAAAACACAGAGCAGAGATAAACGAGGCCAACATGCACCAATGAGCAAATGATATTACTGGCAGTGATCTGGGACTGACTGCTCAGCTGAGTAGCTGGGCAATGACTCAAAACAGTGAACATCTGAAGAAGCCCAGGACCTCCCAGTCTCAGATTAAACTGCTGAGTTGTCAATCAACATATTGACAGCTGAGCAACGCCCCTCACTAGATTGGACAACTGAGCTGTTTTGAGGATGCCCGGGGTGGCAGTCGGTACTCATTCACCCCAGAATCCCACAGGCAGGTTGTGGTCCTGGCCGGGTGCATGGACTTGTGCAGTGCAGGTCATACCTTTTTTCAGGCTGTTTTTTACCATTGCTTCTGAGGAGCCAGAACCAGTCCGAAGGAAAATAGTAACAGAGGCCAACAATGCTCAAATATTGCTTTACTGAACAGCGTCAATAGTTTATTTTCAAGACAATGTTACACGTGAGACGGCAGGTACACATTTTAAGCACAGTTTCCAAAGTACAAGGCAATATCTCCTCCTCAACTCTTCCTTTTTCTTATGTTTCCTGTCCTTCCTCCTTCAACCAGCCTAGTATCACAGTACCATACACAGAAGTCATTCTAATGTGTCTATTGTTCCCTGTCATCATAGCAACAGAGATTCACGATGCTTTCAGACCTGCCGCAAAAGAATCCTTATTTGTTTCATGTTGGTTCCTGTTTCGGCCTGTTCCCACTGAGCTTTAGGCTACACCAGGCTGTATGCTAATGATACTTCTGGGGACTCTTCACTAGAGGAGTAGGTCTGTTCTTGGCTAGAGCTAGATTTTAATGCTGACCTTAGTGTGTTTGTCTGTTTTCTCAGATCTCTCTATCTCACTTCAGTCTTAGTTGTTGTAATTGCCACAAGTCACCCACTTAATGCAACCTTGGTGTTCTTCGTCTTGCATGTCTGTACTAGTCACAAGTCAAACGATATCTTTATATATAAAACTGAAAACAGTCTCTTACGCTATCTGCTACCCCCACCCATTGTGGGCTAGTCCTGCAGTTATCTATTGCTTACCCTACAGTAAATTACTGGGCAAACTTCCTATCTTACCAAGATACAACGTACAATGGCTTATATCCTACATAACATTCCTATGTATCTTATACTACAAGTGCTATGTAAACACATTACCTTACAAATGCCTATTTGTCATGATCTCCACACTGCCTTTTTCCTTTACTAAGTTGTTGTGGAGATTGTTAGTCTGAGCTGGCTCTGTGCTGCAACTCACCTGCATTTCAGCTCACTTGATTAGAACTCTACTTAAACAAGCTTGCTGCCCTATTCTGTGTCAATTGTACATTTGCCTTTGGATGTGTAGGATTGATTTCTCTGTGCTCTGAGCCAGACCCTGCCTGATTGGTTACCTTACTTGAACTTCACTCTCTGCTTGTGACCCGATTCTTCTTTCTGCCTACTCCTCTGAATTCTGTTTTATCTCTCTGGTTTCCTGACTTCGGCTTGAATTAGACTTCACTTCTGACTACCCCTTGCTGTTACGGCGCCATTTCCTGGACCTGACCCCGGATTGTTTTAACCTTTCTTTACTACCACTAAGTAGTAATATTATTATATTTACTTTCCGTTATTACAGTCTGTTTTTTGCACCACAGAGATTAGTTATTCCTGTAGTGACTCGCGTCACACTATTGCAACACATTACAGTTCACACAATGCTTTTTATACAAAGACTCATGACACAATACACATAACAAGGCAACGATGCAGGAACGCACGATCACCTAGGACACCCTCCTACACTGTCACTCACCAAACTGACAGCTCAGCACGGCCCTGATTCCAAAGGGCAGCAAAACTATCACTCTCTGCATCCAAGATGCATTGAGCGGAGGAATCATGACATGTTTTCCATGCAGATTTTGATGCAGAGCAATATGTGAATTAATTGTTAAAGCAATGTGTCTCTCCACAGTCTGATATTGTTGGCACTGATTGGGCAGCATCAGAGTATATAGGGGTGCACCCCCAACTGTTAACACCCATTTGTCAATGATTTCTAAATTGTTTAGGAGGACTAACAGAGGAATGACACAATGTAGATGACTTAGGCCAGCTTCACACTGCGGATTACATCCGATCCGAGGCTGTCCATGTAAACCAGACAGCCCCGGACCGGATTTTGGCCCCATAGCAGCCTATGGGGCCGGATAGAAGCCGGATGGCAGCTCTCTGCCATCCGGTTTCTCTCTGTCCGGGACAATCCGGGAGAATCCAGTATTCTACCACGGACACAAAAACGCTGCTTGCAGCATTTTTGTGTACGAGAGGAGAATATCTCCTCTAATTGGCAATTCCCGGATTGTACCGGATTGCCCCGGATTCACCCGGATCCGGGGCAATCCGGCGCTCCCTAACATGGGAGCCTATGGGGCCGGATTGCCCCGGTCCTGGAGGATCCGGGAACCGGACCCCTGCGGCTGCATGCCGCAGTTGTTTCAGGACCGCGGCTAGCTCCCTGCCAGCCACGGTCCTGATTCATCAGTGGCGACAGCTGCGTGCGGGAGCACACCGGACCGGAGGGCATATTAGCCCTCCAGTTCTGTGTGCTCATCCGATCCAGGGCTGTCATGTTCATCCTGACAGCCTTGGATCGAATCTGACCCGCAGTGTGAAGCCAGCCTAAGAAAAAAATGCTCCATAATTATCTTCTAATAATTAATATACATATTAATTAAAACAGACCTTTCAGTAAAGTGGACAGGTCCTTATTAAATATTTGACAAGTTTTCTTAATTTGACAGACATAGTATGCTGTATATCTTCTTTTCCCATCTCTGCTCTCAGGATTTATGTGTTGCAGATACGTATATATGAACTCAATCCGGATCAATGCTTCCACTATGGAATGAAACATTACAAACCCAGAATTAGTATTCCCTACACAGAAGAAAGTCATAAATATTCTCCAAATCACAGTCCTGACATGGGATCCTTCTTTTCAAAGCAATGTTCTGCTGGTAGGAAGCTTCAGCTCCAGTGAAGCATCACTTAGTGTAAATCCTGTCTTTCAGGATTTTTTTTATAGTGTGGGTTTATAATTCTGTGTACGATGAAGTCATTCCCCAGACTGTCATGAATTTATAAACAATTCTTCATACACATTTCATATACCAAATCATTTTTATAACCGCGTATTTGGAACAGAGCAATTCATCATGCACCGTACCGCAGAATACCGAGCTGCGATATTGCCCGAAACACCAACCCCGTAGCCATACCAAGTGCTTGGTTGGACCTTTGGTTGTATTGAACCTTTTGCTACAATGAAGCTATAAGACGTTCCTCAGATCTGTTGCAGAAATGTTTGCAACACTTATTGTAATGGGTCTCGCCAAATATCACAAACCAGACAAATTCCAATTTATGGAATGGTTTTGGATGTGTGAACATAGCCAATCTGTAAGTAAACACTTTTCATGCTTGAAGTCTATAACAGCGATCGGTCCACATTTTACTTAATAAAAGGGTATTGTCATTTCCATCATTTACGGCTTATTCACAGGATGTGCCATATTGTCTGATAAAAGCAGGTCCCAATGGTTCTGCATCCATAGTTATTTACAATAGAGAAAGCAAAGCAGTGGCCATAAGCCTGTGGTTATGCCAAAAATGTCTGATATGAGAATACCCCAACAACTCTGTGATAAATGATTACATTATTTTTTTTAGGTTTAAGCTTTTCTCCATGTAGACAGTGACACACGAGATATGGCATGCCATTAATGAGGAGACTTATAAGCTGCAATGCTCCTCTGGGAAATAAAATATGTAAATTGTCTTTTCAGAGAGGATGAAGACTTGAACTCTAGTGCCACCTATTGGAAGTAGCAATTATACAAGTCAAAAATGACCCTTTAATGAGCCTTGTTATATGACTTAGAAATGAGTCCAGATCAGAATTTCAGTTTTACAATTTGTTTCGGGGTATTGCTCATTGTCAGTGCAACGTATAAGATCTGATCTGGCTGTAAGAGAGGCTAACCTGGGTCCAAGGGGTAAGGTTTCTCCTTATGGAGAGTGACATGCCAGATCTAACATGCCATCAATGAGGAGACTTAAAAGCCTCAGTGCTCCTCTGTTGAGGGGCAATACCCTAAAATATATATATATATACATATATAAAATATATCTGCAAATCAAGGTTCGGATGTGGTCTAAATCCGAAGTCATATGACAAGGCTTGTGTAAGGGTTGTGTTTAAAGGGAACCTGTCACCTAATCTATGGCCCCTAAACTATCACTACCTGCCCCTACAGACCCTAACTAGCTCCCTAACCATCCCTGGCTGACGTAATATGGCTTTATATAAGGTGAAATAAACACTTTATAAACTTACATGATCAGTGCCAGTGGGGCGTTCCTGACAGTAGGGCGGGGTCCCCAGAGCCGCGCTCCCCCCGCCTCGCTCCCTTCCTAACGCCCTAATGGGCGGCATTATCGATTTGAAGAGCGGGGAAGCCCATTGGAATCTTCCCGCCCCGCTCTTCATGACGCGGCCGGAGACCGCGTCATTTCCGGGTCCGCGCATGCGTAGTGCGCCGGGTGAAGCTGACCGGAATCGCAGCGTCGCTAGGCAACGACCGGCGTCTTCGGAAGGTGAGTATCGGCGGCCCCCCCCCCTCCCAAACCAGCCCATATATATGTGTGTGTAATCCACATGTACATATGGATTACACACACACATATATACATTCACTTTGATTAGGCACATTTCATATATATAGATGCACATATGAAATGTGCCTAATCAAAGTGAATGTATATATGTGTGTGTGTAATCCATATGTACATGTGGATTACACACACATATATATGGGCTGGTTTGGGAGGGGGGGGGGCCGCCGATACTCACCTTCCGAAGACGCCGGTCGTTGCCTAGCGACGCTGCGATTTCGGTCAGCTTCACCCGGCGCACTACGCATGCGCGGACCCGGAAATGACGCGGTCTCCGGCCGCGTCATGAAGAGCGGGGCGGGAAGATTCCAATGGGCTTCCCCGCTCTTCAAATCGATAATGCCGCCCATTAGGGCGTTAGGAAGGGAGCGAGGCGGGGGGAGCGCGGCTCTGGGGACCCCGCCCTACTGTCAGGAACGCCCCACTGGCACTGATCATGTAAGTTTATAAAGTGTTTATTTCACCTTATATAAAGCCATATTACGTCAGCCAGGGATGGTTAGGGAGCTAGTTAGGGTCTGTAGGGGCAGGTAGTGATAGTTTAGGGGCCATAGATTAGGTGACAGGTTCCCTTTAATTATAGGATTGATACTTCCAATAGGGGGCACTAGGCTTGAAGCCTCCTTCCTGTCTGAAGAGACAATTTGCAGTGTTTTAGGAAATAATAGTCATCACAATAAAACCACACCACTGTTCAATGGGACTGATGTAGATAGTCGAGTGCTGTAGGTGGCTATTTCAGGCAGCCCCATGAACAATGAACAGGAGAGGAGGAGGGGTCTCATACAGTATGTGTCGCCACCATTGCATTCTGATGGGGCATATATTAGGATCGGGGGTCCCAGCAGTTGAACTGCTACCAATCAAATGTTATCTTGTCTCCTGGGAATTGAGGGTATGATGACATGCACATTAACAGCCGCAGGTGGCTCATTTGCTTTACCGCTTATTTTCCAATGATGGGCAACTAGACATGCATTGTTTCAAGCTGTAACAAGTCCAGATACAGCCCATCAATTAATGCTAAACTGAATGCGCTACCAGAAAGCAGATAACACTACTGGCCACCTATTAGGGGATATCAAGTATATTAATATTGATTAGTAAAATCAGTAGGGATATTGCTTGGATGACTTCATGCCTCCGATTAGGTGTTTTAGCCATATTGAAGCAATTCTATTCCTTGCTGTTATAAAGAGGTCTACACTACACTCTATCACTCAGAACGTTGTCATTACACAAGTCAGGTCTTGTTCACATCATCAGGGTTTAAGAATATAGTTTTGACATTTTAACAAATAAATACTAAATGTCAATTTCTACTTATTTCTATAAAATTCAAGACAATGGAAAATAATCATCCAGACACATGACTGTATCGGTGACGCTTCCTTGTCAAGAGATAAAAGTTTGATAAATCTGTGACTTTGTATAAGAAATAGAAAGTTTTGTATGCCAGTCTGATGAATATGGTGACATATGCATGTAGGCTTTATAAGAGATCCCTCCAATAAATGAAAAATTCATTGAAAGCTGACCTTATATCTGGACAAAGAAACTCATAATGTGGAAGACAGAGACATCTGGAGAGAACACCTGTAGGCTTCCATTGATGGGATCCAACAGTTGGAGATCATTAGCCATTTAAAGGCTACAGTGCACCTAGACATACAGATGTAGCAGAGCTGAGTCTGTCATAAGTCCCTGTGATATCAAGTGGCATTAAGAAAGATTCCACCAATGTAATCCCCCAATAACTCAGAGTGAATTCTTCTCATCAGTCTTATGACCTACCTTTAAGGTGGTGCTGATGGACCCTGTGGATTCTGGGCTGGCTTCCTCTGGGGAATGTAGGGATGCTGCTGGACAAACTGTTACCCATGGCATCCGAATGCAACCCAGGAGCTCAGAGAGGAAGAACGTGCCCAAGGAAGCGCAGATCTGCTGCTGACAATCTGTTTGTAGCTCCTTGTATCATCTAATATCTCCTTTTCTGCCACAGAGGGACTTGAGACCTCACTCCCCCTCCCCTTTGACTGTTATTGCTAGCTGCTGATTCTCCTCTGTGATTTCCTTTAGATCCTTCGTCTTTTTTTTACTTAGATGCCCCCTGTGATGAGAACAGAGGGGACTCCTCCACCATGCCCGGTGTTCTCACCTAGCAGTGCTGCCTGCTACACTTGGCATCTCTGCCGGCTACCTGGCATTGTCTGAGCTCCCTACGAATAAATAACAAAACATCATCTGGCCAATCCATAGCTGTATCCGCCCACCTCTGTGGGCTTCAAACTTTAAGCTCCGAAATCCTGAATGTGCTTTATCATGCTAGTCACCAAACCATCTCCCCATAGCAGTGCCAAGAGGTGCCCTGGAAAGGTCTGGAATTAACAAAAGCCTTATATACATATTACCACAATTGAAGTCTCAAGACGGAGCAGAGCTTTTCTTGTGTTCTGAGTTCATTTTCTGATGATATTAGAATATTCGCATCACATGGATATTGATCTATGTACGATACTCCCAAATATTGTTTAACCCTATGATGTCGAACCAAAAATATTTTATTGATAGGGATCAGGGGCGTAACTACAACAGGTGCAGGGGTAGCAATCGCACCCGGGCCCTGGAGCCTTGGGGGCCCCAAAAGACCCTTTGGCCTATAGAAAAAAACTATTGATGGTAAAGATTTGGGGGCCCAATTGGAGTTTTCGCATCAGAGTCCATGACCCTAAAGCTATGCCACTGATAGGGATACTTAAGCTAGTAGAATCATATAACTACGATTTTCCCAAAGATGGTTAATTCATAACTTTTAATAGACAAATAAATTACATAGAGAAGTTTAAAATTTAAACACAGCCCAAATAAATCCAAAAAGAGAGTTGAGGATATATAATCTATGAACAGGTATGTCTAGGAAAAATTGGGCTAGAAGATCCTACATATCCCTTACCTGTCAATGGAGGGTATGATGCCCTAAGTAGTATTGGCGCCCCTATTCAATGATCGGACTTCCTATATGTCCCTGTAATATCCCTACATGTCTTCAAAGTGCCTGTGATGCTTAAAGGGAACCTGTCACCTGGATCTAAGCCCCTACACTATCACTACCTGTCCCTGCACCTTCCTAGCTGCTCCCTATCTATCCCTCTCTGATCTAAAGGGGCCCTATAAAACAGCAGAAAAATAACTTATAACTTACAGAAGTCCCTGAGGCTGGGGACTGGAAAGGCGGCCCCAGGCTCCATTCTGCCCCTCCTCGATACAGCAGCACACGTCCCGCTGGGCGGCGTTATTCTTTCTTCATCGTCACCTCCTCCATTTGGAATCTCCCACCCACTTTACACTGTAAGGTAGCGGTTAGGATCAACACGACAGAAGGCAGTGACTCAGGAATTTACTCACACAGCCAGGGCCGCACCATCCATTGGACAGTGTGAGCCCTGTCATTCAGGCGGCAGCAGGCAGGGGAGCGGCAGTGCAGAAGGGGCGGCGCCTCATGCACACAGCCTCCCCCTGTCATGGCACCGGCCGCTCACCCCGCGCACCGCAGGTAAGCGTCGACCCGCCGGGGGACAAGAACAGAAGGGGCGGCAGCGCTGGGCTTCACCAGCACCCCCCCCCCGGTACTCACGGCCGCGGCCGGCAATCACTGCCGCGGCTTAGGCGGCAGTAGCGATGTAGAAGGAGGGGCGGCAGTGATGGGCTCCACTAGCACCCCCCCCCCCCCCCGTAATCAGTGCCGCGGCTCAGGCGGCAGTGGGGCTTGGGCACTCCTGCACACAGCACACAGTTTAAAGGCACAGTTCAGGTATTCACAGACCTCCAGGTTCCGGGGCGCAGCTGAGTACAATCTCATACAATCCCAACAGCTGATGTAGAAGCTCTGTACCTTCCCCCGGGTAGGCTGTGTTAGGTCAGCACACAACCGTTCTCTCCTCACCGTCTGCTCATTAGCCTCATTAACGCCCACTCTGAGAGCTCACAGGCTGTGTTAAATCTTCACACAGCTCTCTACACTGCAGCTCCTGCTGCTGTCCTGACACACTCCACTCCATCCTACAAGAAAGGAATAAAGTTCAACCAGAGAAAGGCCCATTTTGTTAACTAGGCCCCACCCTTAAGGGGAGTACAAACTTCTCCTATTAACCCTAGCCTACCCGAAAGCATCAAGGAAGCAGTAATAAAAACATCAGCCTTTAGATGGCTGCACTACAACTCTTGAATGTATTAACATCACACATTATCATGCTTGGGAGGTAAGGGAAACAGGTAACAGGTAGGTGTAATGGGCAAAGGGATCAGGTGGAGCTAATCTGACCCATACCCTGGGGGTCCCTAGCTCGCCCTGCTCTCGAAGGTACCTCTGATGGTGGGAGGTCCGAGTCTCCGCCCTATTCTCTGGCTTCTGAATAGCCCTAGCCTGAGGGCCCCTACCTCCACCCACGGATCCAGGATCACAGCTACTCCCAAGGAAAGACTTCAGCCCAGTAGCTAAGCAACAGCACAGCACCAAGACCTAGAGCAAATACCTCTATTAGCAGCATCTGACAGAGGAGAGGGAAGGCTATTTAAAGCCAGGGGGAAGGGATTCCAGGTGAGTCATACTTCAACCACTCAACCAGCAGCTGAGCATAATAGTGAATGTAGCTTGGGAGCACAACACATGAGGCAAGACCTTCACAACTACACCTCATGCAGCTCTTAAAGACAAACCACATACACAGCAGCATCCAGCAATGTCAGTGCCATCTAAGCACGTGACACACATGTGCATTATACATCTTAAAGACACAGCATTGTCCTAAACCCCCCTACATCACCATGGCTGTTTGGTTGGGAAATAGAAGAGCACATATAAGGTAGAGATTTGGCATTATCCTTGGAGAATGCTGACTTATCGTGAGAAGTACTGGACAGGAGGGTTGAAAGTCTGATCAATGGACTAAAATCTAGGTCACCTGAGGGAGAATGGGGAAGAATGGAAAGTCAGTCTTTGTGCATGTAGCTAAGATGCGATAGAGAGGCCTGTGAGTAACTGGAAGAGTGTTGCCTGCCTTGGCAAACCTTATAGAACAGTATGGCCGCCTGGCCTAGTGGAGTTTGATGACTATGTCACAGAGAACAATTATTTAGCAAGTGACCAACAATGGCCTAAGGACTGAGAGAGTTAGGCTATGTAGGAAGGGAGTCTGTGACAGTTCCATTTAGGCTGGTGCTAAACCAAGGTGTGTAGTCCCTTTATAGAGTTTTCGCCATCTAATTTAAAAGCAGGAGAATGTAGATAGAGACTTTGATTTTAGCAATGTGTCACTTACTGGGTTGCTTGGTGTTGTTTTTTTATAAAATTACTCTTTAATCAGTAGGAGATTATCACTAGAGGACTATTAAATCTCCTGCCATGAAGTTCTCCATATTCAAGAGCTCTATATAAACTCTCCCTATCACTGATTGGCAGCTTTCTGCCTATGCACAGTGTACACAGAAATCTGCCAATCAGTGGTGTGAGTGGTGTTACACAGAACTTTGCATCTGCAGTAGATAAAGCTGATTTATCAAAACTACAGCAAGCAACTAATTAAGTGCTGCATCGCTGTAATCAGGGTCTCTGCACCTACATCATGCAGCTTTCTGATGGGGCAGTAAAAACCTGGTGACAGATTCCCTTTAACCAATCAGATCATATATCGCCTAACTGGTTACTATTCTGTAAAGGGGTCTGTGTACAAACAGATCCTAAAACGAATAACCCTTTCGGCTCATAGAAGTTTGCTTTCCTAATAATTTGTTCACATTGTCACACTCAGTTCCAGAGCTTACCGAAGTGTTAAAAATTGATTGTTTGGAGATTCTGATGATGGACCCCCGACAATCAGCTGAGACCTCAGTGTACAAATTGGGAAGTCAAAATAAACCAAAACCTTTAAATGAAAATACAGCCCTCAATTCATTCTTTAGGATTGTTGAATTCATTGAAAATGTGAACAGTAGGAGAATTCACCTGCCAATATAAATAGATATTGCTCTCTCCCTGGTGTGTGATGATTGAAAAGGATCAATCAATATGAGGGGCACAAAATGGCCAATTATCCAGGCAGTACACATACACTGCAAGGGGTCCATCCAAATTTAGCAGCTGGATAATCCAAATCATGCTGTGCCTAATTGAAAATATCCTACTATGCACTAAATGCACATTATTAATTATATTTTTTTTTTTCTTGGGTCTAATAAACATTAGATCATATATACAAAAACTGCAAAAATATATACCATCAGTGACACAATACATTACAAAATATACAGTATACATGCAGAAAGAAACATTTACTGGTGATAGAAAAGGTCTCTTTCTTGAATTTTAATTAGACTTGAACACCATGTTCCCAATTATTATGCAAATGTTCTTTTTCTCTGATTTTCCTAAGTGGTCGGTGTAAATGACAGTCTGTGTAATAAAAGTCATCACCCGTTAGAGTATGCATCAAATTTTATTGAAGAAACCTCCCAACGATAACAATATACTGTATATACTCGCGTATAAGCCGAGTTTTTCAGCCCAAAAATTGGGCAGAAAAGTACCCCCTCGGTTTATACGCGAGTATAATACACAGGCCGCCCGCCTGCCCGCCCGCCCGCCACCATCAGTATACATGCGCCCCCCTATCAGTATCCAGGGCCCCCCCTTGCAGCCCAAACCTGTAAAGCAAGATCATTATACTTACACCTGTGGCCGCCGCCGTCTCCACTCTGCACCGCGCTCCTCCATCTTCTTCCGGCTTCCTCCGATGGACGCAGGCAATGACGTCATTGTCTGCGCCACAGGAGGAAGACGGAAGAAGATGGAGGAGCGTGGTGCAGAGCGGGGACGGCGGCGGCCACAGGTGTAAGTATAATGATTTTACTTTACAGGTTTGGGCTGCAAGGGGGGCCCTGGATACTGATAGGGGGGGCGCATGTATACTGATGGTGGCGGGCGGGCGGCCTGTATACCACTGGGGCTGCTGCTGTATATACCTCTGGGGCTGCTGCTATATATACCACTGGGGCTGCTGCTATATATACCTCTGGGGCTGCTGCTGTATATACCATTGGGGCTGCTGCTGTATATACCATTGGGGCTGCTGCTGTATATACCATTGGGGCTGCTGCTGTATATACCATTGGGGCTGCTGCTGTATATACCACTGGGGCTGCTGCTGTAACACTGCTGGGGCCTGTATATACCACTGGGGAGGCCTGTATACCACACTGCTGGGGGCTGTATACCTGTGCTGGGGTCCACCCTTGGCTTATACACGAGTCAATATGTTTTCCCAGGTTTTGGGGGCAAAAGTAGGGGGTCGGCTTATACACGGGTCGGCTTATACACGAGTATATATATGGTAATCTTCAAAATTAAAAACATTTCTAAATGCACTGTTCCAAATTATTAGGCACAGTAGAGTTTCTAAACAATTTTATGTTTGAAAGAACTGAAAATGCTCATTTGTTGAATTTGCAGCATTAAGAGGTCGCATTCACTGAAGTAAAAAGTTATTTAACTCCAAAACATCCTAAAAGGCCAAGTTACATGTTAACATAGGAACCCGTCTTTGATATCACCTTCATAATTCTTGCATCCATTGAACTTGTGAGTTTCTGGAGAGTTTCTGCTTGTATTTCTTTGTATGATGTCAGAATAGCCTCCCAGAGCTGCTGTTTTGATGTGACCTGCCTCCCACCCTCATAGATCTTTTGCTTGATTATACTCCAAAGGTTCTCTATAGGGTTGAGGTCAGGGGAAGATGGGGGCCACACCATGAGTTTATCTCCTTTTATGCCCATAGCAGCCAATGACACAGAGGTATTCTTTGCAGCATGAGATTTTGTACCATGGAAGAAAGTTCTCAGTCAGAAACTCTATATACTTTGCAGAGGTCATTCTCACACCTTCAGGAACCTTAAAGGGGCCTACCAGAGGTTTCCCAATGATTCTAGCCCAAAACATGACTCCTCCACCTCCTTGCTGACATCGCAGCCTTGTTGGGACATGGTGGTCATCCATCAACCAACCACTACTCCATCCATCTGGACCATCCAGGGTTGCTCAGCACTCATCAGTAAACAAGACTGTTTGAAAATTAGTCTTCATGTATGTCTGGGCCCACTGCAACCGTTTCTGCTTGTGAGCACTGTTTAGGGGTGGCCAAATAGTAGGTTTATGCACCACAGCAAGCCTTTGAAGGATCCTACACCTTGAGGTTCGAGGGACTCCAGAGGCACCAGCAGCTTCAAATATCTGTTTGCTGGTTTGTAAGGCCTTTTCAGCAGCTGCTCTCTTGATCCGATGAACTTGCCTGGCAGAAACCTTCCTCATTCTGCCTTTATCTGCACAAACACGTCTGTGCTCAGAATCAGCCACAAGTCTCTTCACAGTATGATGACCACGCTTTAGTTTTCATGCAATATCTAATGTTTTCATCCCTTGTCCAAGGCATTGCACTATTTGTTGCTTTTCGGCAGCAGAGAGATCCTTTTTCTTTCTCATGTTACTTGTAAACTGTGGCCTGCTCAATATTGTGGAACACCCAGTTTTCCTTTTATTGGGCTCACCTGCCAAACTAATTATCACAGGTATCCGAGATTGATTTCAGTGATCCAAAGAACCCTGAAGGCCACTTTACACACACCAACTTATCTGTCCAGCTTCTGAACAACTTACTGGTTGCAGTGAAATCATGGACACATTGTTCCATTTGTACACAGCCACAAAATGGAGCAATGTGTCCATAATTTCACTGCAACCAGTAAGTTGTTCAGAAGTTGGACAGATAAGTTGGTGTGTGTAAAGTGGCCATGAGACACAATACAATCAATGAGTTTTATTGACAAAAAAAACCCAAGATCATGTCTGATACAAGTGTACAATCCTTCCACATCCATGGTAGCCATAAGAGAATCTTCAGGAATTTGTAAGCCATCCACCTGTTCAATTAAATGGGAGGAATCTCGTATGTAAAATTTTAAAGACAAAACATAAGGCTGTAAATAAAAATCGATATATGAACAGGGTTTTTCAAAAAGACCCCCTGATCCCGGAGACAATTGGTCTACCGGGGGGGTTTGTGATGGATTTGTGCACCTTCGGGAGGAAGTATAATGCACAGTGCCTACAAGTAGTATTCAACCCCCTGCAGATTTAGGTGGTTTGATAAGATGCAAATAAGTTAGAGCCTTCAAACTGCAAACGAGAGTAGGATTTATTAACAGAAGCATAAATCTTACGAACCAAAAAGTTATGTTGCTCAGTTGAATTTTAATAAATTTTAAACATAAAAGTGTGGGTCATTTATTATTCAACCCCTCAAACCACCAGCATTCTGTTTGGTCCCCCTAAAGTATTAAGAAGTAGTTTAGGCACAAAGAACAATGAGCTTCACATGCGTGGATTAATTATCTCTTTTGCCAGCCTTTTCTGACTATTTAAGACCCTCTCCAAACTTGTGAACAGCACTCATACATGGTCAACATGGAAAGACAAAGGAGCATTCCAAGGCCATCAGAGACAAGATCGTGGAGGGTCACAAGGCTGGCAAGGGGTACAAAACCCTTTCCAAGGAGTTGGGCCTACCTGTCTCCACTGTTGGAAGCATCATCCGGAAGTGGAAGGCTTATGGAACTACTGTTAGCCTTCCACGGCCTGGACAGCCTTTGAAAGTTTCCTCCCGTGCCGAGGCCAGGCTTGTCCGAAGAGTCAAGGCTAACCCAAGGACAGCAAGGAAGGAGCTCTGGGAAGATCTCATGGCAGAGGGGACATTGGTTTCAGTCAATACCATAAGTAACGTACTCCACCGCAATGGTCCCCATTCCAGACGAGCCCGTAAGGTACCTTTACTTTCAAAGCATCATGTCAAGGCTCGTCTACAGTTTGCTCATGATCACTTGGAGGACTCTGAGACAGACTGGTTCAAGGTTCTATGGTCTGATGAGACCAAGATCGAGATCTTTGGTGCCAACCACACACGTGACGTTTGGAGACTGGATGGCACTGCATACGACCCCAAGAATACCATCCCTACAGTCAAGCATGGTGGTGGCAGCATCATGCTGTGGGCTGTTTCTCAGCCAAGGGGCCTGGCCATCTGGTCCGCATCCATGGGAAGATGGATAGCACGGCCTACCTGGAGATTTTGGCCAAGAACCTCCGCTCCTCCATCAAGGATCTTAAGATGGGTCGTAATTTCATCTTCCAACAAGACAACGATCCAAAGCACACAGCCAAGAAAACCAAGGCCTGGTTCAAGAGGGAAAAAATCAAGGTGTTGGAGTGGCCTAGTCAGTCTCCTGACCTTAACCCAATTGAAAACTTGTGGAAGGAGCTCAAGATTAAAGTCCACATGAGACACCCAAAGAACCTAGATAACTTGGAGAAGATCTGCATGGAGGAGTGGGCCAAGATAACTCCAGAGACCTGTGCCGGCCTGATCAGGTCTTATAAAAGGCGATTATTAGCTGTAATTGCAAACAAGGGTTATTCCACAAAATATTAAACCTAGGGGTTGAATAATAATTGACCCACACTTTTATGTTTAAAATGTATTAAAAATCAACTGAGCAATAGTGATGAGCGAGTATGCTCGGCGCTACTCGGTACTCGCACGAGTATCTCGGTACTCGGGGTGCTCGGCGAGCACCGAGTACCGCCGAGATGCTCGGACTGCTCGGTAATAAATAGCGATCTGACACACATACACTGCTCCCTTCAGTGCACACAGTGAGCTGGCACCATACAGGGAGCAGATTAATTGTTAGGATCCCTCTGGGGGCCACAGCAAGGTGTTCTATGCTGCGGCGATTTGAAAAAGTCCACCCTCCCGCCCTTTCCCGGAATTACTCGTTTTATAACCGGAAGTCTGTGGGCGGAGCCTGTCACTCATTGACTTACATTGGGCTCGGTGCTCTGGCCGAGTACACAAGTATCTTGAGATGCTCGGCCAGAGCACCGAGCACCCGAGCATTTTAGTGCTCGCTCATCACTACTGAGCAACATAACTTTTTGGTTTGTAAGATTTATGCTTCTGTTAATAAATCCTACTCTCGTTTGCAGTTTGAAGGCTCTAACTTATTTGCATCTTATCAAACCACCTAAATCTGCAGAGGGTTGAAGACTACTTGTAGGCACTGTAGGTACTACTGGATTGTTAGTGAGTAGGTACTCTTTTTCTTTTTTGGTGACAATATTAAGGTCGAAAGCTCTAGAAACTAAATCGACCAACTTCCTTTTAAAAATCGGAGTTGGATCAGAAGGCAATTTCTGGTAATGGCTGGTGTTACTCAATTGCCTCCCTCCTTCTTTCAGATACAGGTCCGTGGGCCATAGCACCACATTCCCCCCCTTATCTGCTTCCTTTATCAAGAATGCATCATTTTTGAGTAGATTATATCATGCCCCTTTTAGGCATCCTCTCCAAAACCCCTTTTTATTAACAACTGGTTTTTGAATCTAGGATTAATTCTCTGGATTCTCAGGACGATGATAATCTTTGATGTGTTTCTTTTTTTCCCCTTGTTGTCCTTTTGAAGACTAACTGTGTTTCTTTCTCCTAGGTTCTCACTGCGGGGCTTTTATATGCTCTTCAGTTTCCTCCCCTTCTATATGGCGTGCTTGTGGATCACAAATACGCCATATAATATATGTCTCTAATTTCACTTATTAATCATGCTATCCATATACAAAACTTTCCCGTAATCACTATTATGAAGAAAGAAAAAATAGATCAAATAAATCTTTGGTCCATTAAACTTAACTAAGTCCAATAATGCTAACCCAACTCATAAATAAAACTTTTTCCCCCCCTCTTTTTGCGACCTCTCACCCCTAAAATAAGAGATAATAACATCTATAATGATTTTAAACACCTTTGATCTACCAAATTTTGATCAAAACTAATCAAATCTATAAATAACTAATCAATTTGTTCTCCCTCAGCATTCTCTCATTCCTAAATGTTCTCTATTATGATCTCTAATCTACTTTGAATCGCCCCTTTGTTTTCTATCAACTTCTTTCTCATAACTCCGCTGCGCTATGCTTTGCGCATGCGCCGTTATGCAGACCGGCCGGTCACAGTATGGGCTTCGAGCCCTCTTACAATACTTCCTCCTTCTAGGGGCAGGTCTCTCTTACGTCACAGCATGTGACGCCGCTACGAGAGCGCACGCTGTTAGCAACATTAGATATACAAATCGTTCACACGTGCTCTGACGTAATTACGTCATTTCCTGGCGACAATAGCCTGAGCGCACATACGCTGGTAATTGGCAAATAGACAGAGGACTATAAAAGTCCTGTTCTCAGGTATGGACCTCGCTCTCAGCCCCCTGATGAAGTCGTTCTGAGTAGCGGCGACACGCGTAGAGTGTCTGGGTCCTACATGCCCGCAGCCAGCACAGGTATTATCTAGAGGACTTGCTTCCTCATGCCTACTAGTATATATACTGCCTCTTATCAGGTGTTTTTTCTTCCACATATTCCAGGGTGCTTTTTAGAATCTTATACAAGTTCAACTCCTGTCATATTGCTTTTCAATCTAGGCATTTGAAATTACTGCTGATCTTTATGGCACGAAATAGCCATTTATAGTTGTATGGGTGCATATCTTTATTATATACCTCCTATATCCTTGCACACTGAGTTACAGCATTGTTAACTCTCTGCTTTAAGGGTCATTTTCTGCACTATTGATAATTCTACTTTTGCTATGATGTGTAGGGGTGGACATGATGAATCTCTGAGTACACCTTTCTTATGTGGCTTAATATTTTGAGGCATTACTTGTATTATGCTGTGCTGCGGTTTATTGTTTAAGTGTCAGTGTTTGTATACACTTTTTAATTGGTTTTAATTTTTGTATGTTCCTTTTTCTATTTTTCCAATAAAGATTAAATCATTTACTAATTTATGTCTGAGCATGGCTGATCCCAGATATACACACGCTCTTTTTCTCTTTGTGACTAAAACTCTAATGTACGTGTGTCTGGTCGATCTACACAGTAGTGACACATATTCCTTACATAATAGAACATGTGGGAGCTGTGGGCGGCATCATGGTATGTAGAGGGGAACTATATATGGGGGACTCAGAAGATATTATTAAATATTAAGTTGGGACTTATTGTTATAGGGCACTCAGTATATTGTGATTGTGAAATGGGAAACTGAGGGCAGTATTACTTTTTTAGGTGCAAAATGGGGCCACTGTTTTCTAAAGCACTTGCACAGGGCAATTTAATTAATGGGGAAATATTACCATCTAGAGGGCACAAAGCATTTTACTTTATAAGAAGCACAGTGGTGGACATTATGTGGGGTACTAAGTGGATCAGTGATAAAGAAACATACAGTAGTAGAGGCTCAGTATTGGGGTGCCAGCTGGATGAGGAGTTTGTGCAGGTTGGGAATAGATGGGGGCGATGCTGAAATGTGAGAAGTCAGATGTCTTTGTTGTAATCTCTGCAGACGATAATAAATTAATATAAATCAGAAAACAAAAGGCCCAAAAAAGCTTTAAAGGGAACCTGTCACTTCGATCTAGCCCTCTCTGCTATCACTACCTGTCCCTGCATCTTCCTAGCTGTTCCGTAACCATCCCTCTCTCAGCTAAAGAGGCCCTATGATGATTTAGAAAATGAATTTGAACCTACATATGGTCTCCATCTAGGACACTGTAAAGGCGGGCTCCAGGCTCCATAATTCCCTCCTCGTGGTGTCCTAGCCCCACTGGATCTCATCCCTCCTGCTGCTTTGCCGTGTCATTTTGGAATCTCCCCCCCTCTCTGCCAGTGGAACATCATATCCAGCCTGATGCATTGTGGGCCTAATTACGTGATCGGCCCGACTCCGCACATGCACAATGCCTTTGATTAGGCCCACAATATATAGGGCCGATGACATGATCAGGCCCATAATGCATTGGGCCGATCACGTGAGCAGGGCCTTAATGCATTGGGCTGATCACTGCTGTATAATCCGCAGTATGTAAATGTTCATTTATTATTCACTCCTTCATAGGCTGCTTTTCCCTCCCTCACCCCTGTGCTCTTCGTCTCACTTTCATTTTCCTGTGGCGCTTCTGAGGAGGAGGGGAAGAGAGAGATTGCATGCACATACCTAGCCAAGCTGTGACTGTCAGATATCAGATAAGGCAATCTCCTCCATCTGTTTCTCTGAGCAGAAGTTGTGCTGTGTGTGAGAGATTCTATGTGTTTATGTGAACATTTGTTTTGCTGCATACAAGGAAAGCAGACAGAAGGATACAGGTCCCCTCACATGTGGGTGATTTCAACTGGACTTTCCTTGTGTGTAGTGCGTGTTGTCACTACATTAATATTCATTCCTTGGGGAGTGTGCAGCAGAGAAGTAAGTGATCACTCACTGTGATTCACAGTTGGAATGAATCTCTTTATTTTCAGTTTACAGAGGATAGGGTGGAGTATGATTATGAGAAATATATGAATAGAAATAGCTTCACCAGACGAATTAGAAAATTATATCGTTACATATTTTTGACCTGACAAAGGCATAGGCAAATTAACGGTAGCCAGGGTCCTGGCCAGTTTATGGTGCATGGCTCCCCAAGTACTTGATGTATCATGTGACATTTCACATGTTATTTTTGAGAGGTCATATGAGAGGTCATGTGATGAAAACACAGGTTTGCGCTGCCTATATACCCGGTGTTTACCATGGTTTCCAGCGCTAAGCAGGGAGGACAGTGGTAATCCCGCGCCACTCAGCCAATCAGCGGTGTGGGATTCAAATCTTCCGCAAAGCCGTGCACCGCTTCAGTGGTTAGCACTGTATGGTGGCTCAGTGGTTAGCACTCTATATGGTGGTTCAGTGGTTAGCACTGTATATGGTGGCTCAGTGGTTAGCAATGTATATGGTGGCTCCGTGGCTAGAAGTGTGCGCTGGTTCAGTGGTTAGAACTGTGCGGTGGCTCAGTGGTTAGCACTGTGCGGTGGCTCATTGGTTAGTACTGTGCGGTGGCTCAGTGCTTAGCACTGTATATGGTGGCTCAGTGGTTAGCACTGTATATGGTGGCTCAGCGGTAAGCACTGTACAGTGGCTCAGTAGTCAGCACTGTATGGTGGCTCAGTGGTCAGCACTCTACAGTAGCTCAGTGCTTAGCACTGTATTTGGTGGCTCAGTAGTTAGCACTGTACAGTGGCTCAGTGGTCTGAACTCTACAGTAGCTCAGTGGTTGGCACTCTATGGTGGCTCAGTGTACTGTAAATGGTGGTTCAGTGGTTAGCACTGAATGGTGGCTCTGTGGTTAGCAATGTACAGTGGTTCAGTGGTTACAACTGTGCGGTGGCTCAGTGGTTAGCAATGTGCTGTGGCTCAGTGGATTAGCACTGTATATCGTGGCTTAGTGGTTAGCATGGTACAGTGGCTCAGTAGTCAGCACTGTATGGTGGCTCAGTGGTCTGCACTCTACAGTAGTTCAGTGGTTAGCACTGTATGGTGGCTCAGTGTTAGTACTGTATGGTGGCTCAGTGGTTAGCACTGTATGGTGACTCAATGGTTAGCACTGTATGCTGCTCAGTGGTTAGCACTGTATGTGACTCAGTGGTCTGCACTCTATGGTAGCTCAGTGGTTAGCACTGTATGGTGGCTAAGTAGTAAGCATGTATGGTGGACTCATGATAGGAGGCAGCACACTGTAGCCAGAAGGCAGAGAGAGCAGGGGCACAGGGAGCAGAATGCAGAGGGAGCAGAGGCACAGGGGAGTACAGTCATGGGGAGGACAGCGACACACAGGGAGAGACATCACACACAGGGGCTGAGAGCACACAGAGCAGAGAGAAAGGCACAAGTAAGACAGAGCGCACAGGGGAAGAGACAACACAGACAGGAGAGAGCACACAAAGGGACACAGGTACAAAGACTGCCCTCCCGATGCAATAGCATCGGGCCTATTTCTAGTGGACATATAAACTTGAATTTCAGATTCTGATACAACTCGCGAACAATATCGAACATGTCTCTACAATTTTGCACAAACACTCGATCCTCAAAATCCTCAAAACAAATCGGACATATGAACAGCCTCACTGACTATACTAGGTATGACTGCTATATTAGAAAAACATGGATATGTGGTGTCCCTGACGTCTGGCTGCCACAAATAGTATTTTGTAATGCCAAGTCTGGATCTTGGAGCTCCCTCTGCTGGAAGTCTGAAGCATCCAACACAGCTTGAACTTCAACTAGGAAGCTGAGCACTGAACAGGCCTTATTTGGGCATGTAACTCAGTTTTTGGTTGGAGGGAGGGGTTAGCTGGGTAGTACGGCTGAGTTAGGCACAGGAGAGGTTCAGTCAGAAGTGAACTAGAAGGCTGCTCTGAAAGACCAGCTGCACAGCAAGGGTATCAGGCCTAACCACTCAGGCTGAGTGCCTAGTAGCAGAAACTGGACCCTATAGAGTTTTTTGCTCACTAGTCACTGAAGTGGAACCTGCCCAGTCTTTAGAACAAAGGATTAGGGAACTGCACTGAGCAGAGCATGGATAACCACAAGATCTGCACTACTCGTCTGGCTGGGGGTCATCCACAAGAACCAAAGTGGAGAACAGGACAGCACAAGAGCACCTAGAAACCTACAACAAGCACAAGTGAGTGGGTAGGCCACTATACTCACTCAGCAGAGTAGACTGTAGTTCTTCCCAGACTAGCCGGACCATGTACCTGGTGGTGCCTGTATACCCTGGACTTGCTTGAACATCTACAGTGAAAGATAAAATCAACAAGAATGACTCTTTGCAACTCCTTTCTCCACTGCACACACTACTGCCACCTCATCATCATCATCCACTGGGAGCCAGCTCTGTTTGGGAAGGGTTTACCAACCACACTGCCAATCCACCTATCTCCCAGGGATCTCCTGCAGTGCTAGCCATATGTGGCTGATTATGCCAACTGGCATCACAAACTTGTTCTCTTACTAATTATTTATATTTGTCTATTTTTACTCTCCCTTTTCAATGTGAATAAGAACCACAACACTGGGCATTGCCACTGTGATTCTGACTACTGGCCTGTGGCAGAGTCCCCTAGCCCTTTGCGTTCCACAGATAGAGCTTAGACATAACAAATCGGACGTCTGAATAAGGATTTAATGTGTATGATTTGAACTATATTTGATCTGATTCAGGTGCTGTAGGCCCTGGGGACCTATCTTTATGATCACTCTATGATCAGCCAGCCTCCACCCAACTCTAAGAACAAACAATGGCTCCAAGATGTAAATGATAATTGTCAAAAATAGAGAACAGATGAGCAAATACATTGGAATCAAATGAAAATCACACTGAATTGTAAAAAAAATGGATCTGGATCTTTCATTTATTTCATTAATAATGAAAATATTATATTCACCTCAACAGTCTGCCACCTGAATGGCCCGTAGTCTTCTATTTTGCTCACTAGCATCTTGGGCATCACCTCTGTTTTGGTCCGGTCTTCCATCTTGTTCAATGATATGTTCTGCGTTTCCAGAGTTGCCCAAGTCCAATGACGTCATGACGTAGCGCCGCAATGTATGTCATGATGAATCAAATTTTCTGGTTGATTCTGTTAAAATCGAATTTCAGGAGATCCATTCATCACTACAAAATAATGAAAACCAAATTGCAATTAGTTATAAAAATATAATCCAAGAAAATCGCATACACTGAACAAACATACAGTATTGGCCACCAGAGTCTTCGTTCTAATCTTCATTAGTGTTGACCGTGAGCCGACCTGTTTACATTTACATAAATCACAAGTGAAACAGTTAATAAGAGTGAATGAGAAGTGGGTGGAATGGAATCTCCCCGTGGAGGAGAGAAAGCCCCGGAGTATGGATGTTTATACTGTAGAAATGATCTAGTGTATATGGCCCCACTATGATTGCTCCAGAATGTACGCACGGCTCCGATACCCAATGTTTATTCTCATAACATAAATGGTTTATTATGTGAAAATGAACATTCATTATATTAGACGAATGCTCAGAGGACTTTCCTTAAATTCGATCCTGATTCAGATCTGATGTTCGCACGGCCCGAGCTGCACATTGAAGTAATGGCATGTCAATAAAGAATTGTACAAACAAGGGGTAGGTCATGTGCAATGTATTAGAAAACCGCAATGGCGTTCATGTCATCACACTGCTATTAGATGAATGTCGGAGAGGACCTGGACGTCATCTCAAGGTCTTATAGATTCACTGTGAATTGGTGTCTGTGGTTTGTTATTGTAGAGTATGTAAAATTCTGAAGAGAGCTGTAGAAATTGCTGCTTGTGTTACCAGTAATTGCTGGGAAGTACTGATTAATCTCCTGTCCTATTTACTAAGGGAACGTGAATGGCTACAGAACTACAGTGTAACGCACTTACCTGCTGTAACTATGTAAT
Source organism: Allobates femoralis (assembly GCA_033576535.1). Lineage (NCBI taxonomy): Eukaryota > Metazoa > Chordata > Amphibia > Anura > Aromobatidae > Allobates > Allobates femoralis. The sequence continues at coordinate 77,799,165 of JARQOC010000006.1, read as the reverse complement.
CAACTTAAAGAAGATATAAGAAGCCTTGTTCAGGGCCTTCGAAGAGGAAGGAAAAATGCATAAATGTTATAATACATAAAAGCAATATGGGATCTTTATCCCAAAGAATGTTTTTTGTAGGAATCTGATCTGTCACTCTAACCCCCCATACACATTAGATGGCTGTCAGCAGAAGGATCCTTAAGCCCAATGTTCAGCCATAGGCATCTTGTCTGTCATATACATTAACCCTCAATCGGCAAAGTGCTCCTGATTTCTCTATGTGAGAGCTGCTCTCTGACTCCTCTGGGGACGGCTTATCTCCAGGGGAACAAACAGATCAGAGATCCTCATACACATTAGACTATGGGTCAAACCTGTTAATAGTGATGGGTATGGCTAACATTAGTTTAGTGAGCATGGAGGGCTTAGGCTAGGGTCACATTAGCGTCAGCCCGTAGGCTGACAGACCCGTTCAAAACTAAAGGGCCTGTCACACGTGTCAATGTCGCGTGCGATATCGCTCATGCGTCATAAATTATTAATCGCCTGAGCGATGTGGAATTATCGCAGGTAAGATGTCACACGCGTCAATATGACCCAGAGATGCGGTGATGTCGCCATCTTGCGAGCGATTTTATTTAGTCGCTTGTACGTTGTCAAAATAGAAAATACGTCGCTGAGTTTAGTGTCACACGCAGCGATGCACAAGGTCTACTGAGCGATGAGCGACAGGTTTTACATCTGGCAGTGAAACCTGCGATCGGCGATCAGCGACATATCGCTGGTTGCATCACTTGGTCACACGCTTCAATGTCGCTCCTGCGTTACTTTTATGTCGCTTGTGCAACTGAAAATCTGTGACGTACGAGTGACATTGACAGCGATATCGACGCGTGTGACATCCCCATTAGAATCTGGCAGCCTGAGCGCATAGCATTAACAGAGTGTCATGCTGTGCTCAGGCTGCCTATTCATTGCTAATGCTTACCCCCACCCTCCCCCCGCACAGCACAGCCGGCCACTTCACTGACAAGTCCTCTGCTGCACACCAACACTGAAAATTCTAACAAAGAAGGAGCTTACTGGCTAATGTGTATTAATGCATAGTGTGAACTTGGGCATAAAACATAGTAGAAAACTACTTGAAGCTATATATAAGGAATAACAAGAGAACTTAGCTGATGCAATGGCCATGGCATCCGTGCCCGGTAACCGCACCGCGTCAAGGTCTCTCATTATACTGGGTTCTACTCTATCGCCTTATGTCTGCATTGTGAACTTGCGTGTATGGGTATATATCACTAAATGCAATTAAAAACCTGCCTATGGAGGGCGTTTCCAGGACCAAAGCTACAAATAAAATGTCCTCCATGGGCAGGTTTTTAATAGCATTTAGTGGCATATACCCATACACGCAAGTACACACTGCAGACATAAGGCGATAGAGTAAGACCCGGTAGAATGAGAGACTTTGATGCGTTTACCGGGAACAGATGTCATGGCCATTACATCAGCTAAGTTCTCCTGTTATTCCTTATATATAGCTTCAAGTAGTTTTCTACTATGTCTTATGCTCCAGTTCACACCATGCATTAATACACATTAGCCAGTAAGCTCCTTCTTTGTTAGAATTTTTAGTGTTGGTGTGCAGCTGATATCTCTTAATTAATGCATCACTGATAAGGGCTGCGTTTCCTGTGCGCTGATCAAAAGTGTGTATCCGGCCCTTGTCAGTGAAGCGGCCGGCTGCGCTGTGCGGAGGTAAGCATTAGCAATGAATAGGCAGCGTTAACGGAGATTCATGCTGCACTCAGGCTGCCAGATTCTAGGTTTTTAACGGGTCCATCAGCCTAAGGGCTGACGCTAATGTGACCCTAGCCTTAAATGGTTTTGCACTACTCGGGCAACCCCTTCCCTAATCACTAAATTTCCTCTAAGTTAAAAAAAAAAGGTAAAAATTTCCTCTAAGTAAAAAAGTGAAATGCATATGTTATATAGAGTCATTACAAACAGAGTGATCTATTTCAAGTGTTTATTTCTGTTAATATTGATGATTATGGCTTACAGCCAATGAAAACCCAAAAGGTCATTATCTCAGAAAATTAAAGTAGGGAGGATGAAGGGTTACAAACCACACTGCCATACTCAATGAGACATCAAAGAGTATAATCATGATTTATTAGTGAACGTGTTTCAGGGCTCCCTGAAAGGCCCCAAAAATATGGAAATATGGTATTGATTTGTCCTGAGGAAGGGGCTAAGGAAGCCTGAAATGCGTTGACTAATAAATCCATTGTTGGAATATGTTTAGTGTACATTCCTGTGTATGTAAAGCTCCCATCACACACAACGACGCACCAGCGATCCCGACAACGATAACGTTGGTGCGTCGTTACCAGGTCGCTGGGGAGCTGTCAAACAGGCAGATCTCACCAGGGACCAGGGAGCCACCTCCACATCGCTGGTAACTATGATGAACAGCGGGTACCAGTGGTTACCAGCCTGTGAGATCACTGATTGCTGGTCTCTTGCTGTCACACTGCAGCGATGCGTGCTGACCAGCGGGAGACCAACAATCAAAAAATGACCCAGAGCACTTGGTAACAATCAGCGATCTCACAGCAGGGGCCTGATCGCTGCTAAGTGTCACACTTAGCGAGATCATTAGCGCAATCGCTGTTATGTCACTAAACCTGTGACGTTACAACGATCTCGCTAACGATCTCTTTATGTGTGACAGGGGCTTAAGTGTTCTATTGCTAGGTTCGTACATTGTCTATAAAATTAGATTAAAAAAAACACTCCCAGAGGCTCACACACAGGAAAGACCATGTAACTGTACTCAGTTTCCTGTATCTGTGCATGAGAGGAGAAGCAGCCTGCTGATGCTGCACAGAGACACTTAAGATATGTATATTCCTGATTCCACAAAGCCTATCATACCTGTACCTGTTTATTGCTAATTAAAGCTCTGTTCTGTTGTCAACATGCTTGAGAGTATCCTGAATGATCTGCTGCCAACAGGTTATGGGCCCAGCGTGACACAGAACCCCAGCGTTACACAGAACTCTAGGAGTGACACAGAGCACAGAGTGACACAGAAGAGTAATACAGCAACAGAAGCCCAAAGCGAAAGCAGCACAGAGAAACAGAGAAGATGTCCACAAGCAAGGATCATTGCAAGTTCTCAGTGCAAAGTCTCACCAATCAGAATTATCAATCCTGGAAATTCAAGATGAAGATGCTGCTCATAAGGGAAAGTAAGTGGAAATATATGCAGGAACAAGTGCCTCATCCATTACCAAATGATTGGCTAGAGAAGGATCAGAAAGCACAAAGCACTATCTCCCTCAGTGTAGATGATGATCAGATTGTGCATATATGCAAGTGTGCAACTGCAAAAGATATGGGATGAATTACAGAAAGTACATGAAAGATCAAATCTCAACAATAAGCTTTATTTTATGAGAAACCTGTACCAGTCTAAGCTAAGTCATGGCCAGAATATGCAGGCCCATATAAGAAACACCCTAGATCAGTGTTTCTCAACTCCAGTCCTCAGGAACCACCAACAGATCTTGTTTTCAGGATTTCCTTAGTATTGCACAGGTGATAGTTTAATCACCTGCACTGGGGATAATTTAAACCCCTGGGCAATACTAAGGAAATTCTGAAAACACGACGTGTTGGTGGGTCCTGAGGACTGGAGTTGAGAAACACTGCTCTAGAGATTGTGGAGCGTCTCAGGAGAATTGGAGAAGAAATTAAAGACTTTAATGTTGCTGCACTACTATTAAGTCATCTTCCAGAAAGTTATGACACACTTGTCACTGCACTAGATGCACGGCCAGATGATGAGCTCACACTAGATTATGTCAAAGGCAAGCTTGTAGATGAATTCAAGCGAAAGATGCACAATGTAAGCAGCAGTAATGAATCCAGAGTAAAAACAGCATTAAAGACACAGGACTTTCCTAAAATTAAGAGCAATCTAAGGGAAACTCGGGAATGTTTTGTCTGTAAAAAGCCCGACAACCTTGAAGCAAACTGCAGAATTTGGAAAGCAAGAATGAGTCAACTTGAAAAGCAGAACAGTGATCAAAAGGTGAAAACAGCTGTAAAGGAAAAGTCTGCATGTGTTGAAGCTGCATTTTATATTGGTACAGGCTCATCTGCAAGGCATATATGGTGTATAGACTCTGGTGCTAGTAGCCATATGACGAATAACAAGGATTTCTTCACTGACCTTGATGAAAGCAATTCAGGAAACGTCATCTTAGCTAATGATCAATATATGACTTCAGAAGGAGTAGGAGACGGCTACCTCCACTGTCCAGTTTCCTCAGCACAAAGCAGAAAGATCCCAGTAAAGGATGTTCTCTATGCTCCCAGTCTTAAAAGCAATCGTCTGTCAGTAAATAAGCTTATGCAAAAAGGTAATGTAGTTACTTTTAAAGACAACAGCTGCATTTTATCAAAGGAGGATCACACTCTTGCAGAAGGAACAATCCAAAATGAACTTTATCAGCTACAATGCAAAGAAAGAATGTACAGTGCTAGACAAGATCTGCATAATAACTGTATCTATGTATGACACAGACATCTTGAGCACAGAGACCCAGAAGCAGTAAGGAAGCTAGGTTAACTTGCAAATGGTGTTGATATCAAGCAATGCAGTCAAATGATGAAGTGCACTAGCTGTCTTAATGGGAAAATGTCCAGAAAATCCTTTCCTAACATAAGCACCACTAGATCTGCATAGCCACTGAATTTGATACACACAGATGTTTGCGGTCCAATGAGTGTTCAACCTTCAAGCAAGAAGAAATATTTTCTCACATTTATTGATGACTACTGAAGATATACAGTCACCTACCTGCTTCACAATAAGGATGAGGTTCCACAGAAACTTGAAGAATATCTTGCCGTAGTGTTTAACAAATTTAGAAGAATGCCAAAAGCCCTACGTGACGATAATGGGACTGAGTATACAAGTGGTAAGGTGCAAACCATTTTGAAAAAGAATGGAATCGTGTTCCAGAGTACTATTCCATACAACCCAGAACAGAATGGCATTGTAGAGAGAAAGAACCACACTCTCTGTGAAAGTGGAAGAAATATGTTGTTTGATGCGAATCTACCTATAATGTATTAGGGAGAAGCCATCATGACAGCTTGCTATCTTCAAAACAGACAGCCAGGTAAAGCCACAAATATTCCTCCATATGAGCTATGGAACTGTGAGAAGCCTAACCTGAAGCACCTCAGGATATTTGGAAGCAAAACGTTTGTGTATATTCCAAAGAAAAACGATCCAAGTGGGAATCACATGCAAAGCAAGGAGTCCTGGTGGGCTATAGTGAAACTCAAAAGGGATACAGAGTCCTGCACCCAGAGACCAACACAGTAACACTCAGCAGAGACGTAGTGAATGATGAGAACTCTGTTTCACTCAAATTCCATGAAGTTACACCAGTCATTCAAGCAAAGGAACAAGAAGAAGAATCTCAATCATCAACCCAGACACTGAAAAAGAAAACACTGAAGTCTGGATAAGCTCTGAAACCAGTAAGGAAGAAACAGAAGAATCAAGTCAACCTCTAGTCAGGAGATCAGAAAGACCAGACAAAGGTATCCCAGCTAGACGCCTTTCTTATATGGTCAGAACACTTCCTGAACGAGAGCCACAGTCATGGCAAGAGCTGCAAAACCTCCCTGTCTATGAGATGTAGAAGTGGATAAATGCCGCTAATGAAGAGATGGAGTCACTTCAACAACTCCGGACATGGGAGCTTACGGAGCTACAATAAGGAAAAAGAGCTATCGGATGTAAGTGGGTCTTTAAAAATAAATATGGCTCAGAAGGTAAAGTTCACCGGTTTAAAGCAAGATTAGTCGCAAAAGGTTACTCGCAAAACTATGGTGAAGATTATGATGCTACATTCTCTCCAGTTGCAAACCACATTCAGAACTTTAATGTCCGTAGCTGCAGTTCAACAGATGATAGTGAAACATTTTGACATCAAAACAGCCTTCCTACATGGTGATCTTGAAGAAGAGTTGTACATGGGCCAACCCGAGGGATATATTAAAAAGGGTGAAAATGACCTTGTTTGTAGAATCTCTCTATGGACTTAAGCAGTTGGCAAGAGCATGGAACTCAAAACTGAACAAAGTTTTGATGGATGAAGAATTTAAAAGGTCTCAAGCTGATCCATGTTTGTATATGAAAACTGTAGCAAAGGAGTGGATGTATGTTCTCCTATATGTAAACGATGTAATCTTGTCTCATCGAGGTGAAAAGGAAATTACAAAGCTAGGTGAAATTCTAAACCAACACTTTGAAACTAAGGACCTTGGAAATGTTACATATTATTTGGGAATCCAAATCCATAGAGAGGAAGACGGGAGTTTTCTTCTCAATCAAAGTTCAAAAAATTTCCGTAATCCTAAACCAGTTTGGAATGTCAGAAGCCAAATGTGCATCAACACCAATGGATTCGTGCTACTTAAAGTTGGAAGGAGAAGAAGATCTGCTACCCACCAATGAGAGTTGCAGACAAGCAGTGGGGGCGCTTCTGTACATAGCAACGACAACTTGTCCAGATATTACAGCCGCAGTTGGAATTCTCTGCCAACATGTAAGTAAGCCACGCCAAAGAGACTGGAATGCAATTAATAGAATTCTACAATACCTTAAGGAAACTCAAAGGCTAAATCTTAAGCTATCTGCATCAGGATATCTCACTCTCAGAGGTTATGTGGATGCAGATTGGGATGGAGCTACACGTGATCAGAAATCAATAAGTGGTTACTTGCTCAAGTTAGGAGAAAATTCAATTTCTTGGTCCAGCAGAAAACAAGTGTGAGTCGCATTGTCTTCTACAGAAGCAGAATATGTGTCAGCTGCTTATGCAAGTCAAGAAGTTATTTGGTTGAAACAACTTTTGGAAGATTTCGGCCACTAGCTCAGCCAACAGTTATCTATGAGGACAACCAAGGATGTATTAAACTTTCCAGCAGTGAGAAGATTAGTGCAAGGACTAAGCGCATCAACATTAAACATCACCACTTACGTGACTTAGTTGAACATGGTGTACTAGAGTTTGCTTATTATGAGTCTGACAAGATGTTAATGGATGGTATGACAAAACCATTGTCAAGAGCCAAGTTTGAGGACTTCAGAACCGCAATGGGACTAACAGGATAAGTAGTTGTTGAATGGGGGTGTTGGAATATGTTTAGTGCAACAACTCCATTTCTGTGTATGTAAGTGTTCTGTTGCTAGGTTTGTGCATTGTCTATAAAGTTACATTAAAAAAAACACTCCCAGAGGCTCACACACAGGAAAGACCATGTGACTATACCCAGTTTCCTGTGTTTGTGCATGAGAGGAGAAGCAGCCTGCGGATGCTGCACAAAGACACTTAAGATATGTATATTCCTGATTCCACAAAGCCTATCATACCTGTACCTGTTTGTTGCTAATAAAAGCTCTGTTCTGTTGTCAACACGCTTGAGAGTATCCTGAATGATCCGCTGCCAACATCAATATTATCCTGGTGGAATATAGTAGCGCTCTTTTTAACACTTCATTGTATCTACTCTATGTGCACCACGCTAGGGACTGCAGCAGCCTTGATACGCTTTTATAGTGGTTGTGACTCTCACAACCACACAAGATGAAGACTCTGATGCCTATTTAGGTAATATTTTATCTCTCAGACCCTTCATCCCCTACTTTGATTTTCTCAGAAAATGACCTTTGGGTTTTCATTGGCTGTAATCCATAATCATCAACATTTACAGAAATAAACACTTAACATAAATCACTCTGTGGGTAATGACTCTATATAATATAAGTGTTTTACTTTATGTATTGAATTACTGAAATAAATTAACTTTTTGATGGCATTCTAATTCATTGAGATGCATCTGTAACTACTGTATTCTTGGATGTGTGATGTAAATGTACATCACACGTGGGGTGCGTCAGTCTCTGACTGCGCCAATTTAGTGGCATGATCCCATTGATATACTGTATATATAAGCTGTATACCCCAACCACGAACACCGGTGGGGTGCGGAGTCTTTATGTCCTGAGACCCAACCTCTGGTGCAGTGAAAGGAAGGCTGTCGTATTAGGGCTAGGGGACCCGAAACGTCATCCACAGGAAAGCCTTTGACTGCTGGACTGTAGCTATCATGCGGAACAGACAGAGGAGGCCCAGAAGGAACATGAAAGGGGGTGTCGCAAACAAGCCGCCCCAGCTGCTGAAACCACACTGGAGCCGCTGCTGAACTGTGTGAGCTGTACCAACTGTCGAGTAGGGAAAGTAAAACCCGGTTAAAGTTTGACATTGTTTGTGACTGAGTTTTTGCACCTGAGAGGACACATATTGATGCTGAGATCTGGCAGCAGGAGGCTATCTGTGACTGTGAGCCCCGCACCATGGGAACACTGCACTACACCTCCTACTTGGTTGCCCTGGGTACCGGCCTGCCCGTGGAGGGCTTAACATCGCAGCTGCTAACCCCCATCATCCCCAGAGGTCCTGACTGCAGCGGTGGCTACACATAGCCGCAAACCACAGGTGACGTCACGTAAAAATCTAAAAAAACTGCTTTCTTTTTACCCTTTTATTGACCGCCCGAGACCACGGAGCGGGTCACAACACCGTGACATCCTGCAGCCCCAGATGACGATGGTAGGGCTCGGTTGCGAGTACCCACAGCCCCGGTGGGCGGATCACAGTAATAAGGCACTAGAATACTAATTCTAATATGTGAAGAGCGCTGAAAGAAACACATGCAGCATCTTGGCCAAAATGCAGCAAGGCTCACAGTACACTAGAAAAAAAACAATGCATGCATGAGATTTCTGAAATCTCATTGATTATGCTGGTACTGTAAGGCCAGTGCCCACGCTGTGTATTTGGTGCAGAATACGGATGTCTGTCCTGAAGGCAGCACAGTCTATGAGATTTCAGAAATACTATACCTGGGCTGTGTTTTTGGTGCAGATTTTTCTGCTTCTTTGATACACAAAGATCTGCAGCATGTCAATAATTGATCAGTTTATTTTTACAGCGTTTTTCACCCTCAAATTATTGACTTCATTCTAAAATACGTGACTCTAAAATACACACCAAAAACAGACCAAAACGAGGCAAAAACATGATTTGTATTTGATACTTTTTTTTCTCTAAAACAGATGCAGATTTGATGCAGAATTTTCTGCACCAAATATGGACTAACTACCCAGCGTGGACACGGGGCCTAAGGCTACGTTCCCACAATTAGTTTTTGGTAAGATTTTGACGTTGCAGAATTTCTACCCCATTTCTGCACCTATTATTTACATTAGATTACTTCCATTTCTTTATTGCATTTTTTAACATGTTTTTGCCATGTTTTTGATGCTGCGAGTTGCCTATTTTTGGTATGTCATGTTTTAAATAAAGCTGCTTTGTTGTTGATACGTGTAGATTACATGCCTTTTTGAAGCTTTTGTGACGACTGAAATTGCAGATGTGTTTTTACCTGTGGAATTCTGCATCTAATGTAAATCTATGGAGAAAATCTGCACAGAAAACTCAGGGTTCCATCAAGTGAAATTGAGATGTGGATTTGAAACGTGCACCGCAGGTCAGATTACACTGAGGAAAAAAGGGTCATGGAGAGCAGGAGATTTCGGCATACTTGCAGTTTAAGAGTCTGGAAAAGTCGTGACAGGGGGCGCGCCTGAGACAGTGGGTATTATTGATGGGCGTGAACTCACATGTAGAGGGCATGACTGCTCCGATCTCATGGGTGTTACTGACCAAACTGCCCTGATATGGGGGCATGTCCTCAGTTATCATAAAGTAAGGAAATGAGCATTATTTTTTACCTCAAAGTGTTCATTGAGTTGTTTAGAGTAGAAGCAGGAGGCTGGGAATAAACCACCCAGATGGTGTGGTGCAAGGGGGGGCGAAGTTCCCCTTGCATAATCTAATCTTGTAATGGCCTGCATAATGTAATATTTCTACACAATGTACTGTACTATTCTTACCCAAGACCCCTGCTTCTATTCAAAACAATTCAATGATCACATACAGTAGATTTAAGAAATAATTCTAATAATGCTTATTTCTTTACTTTATGAAAACCGAGGACATGCCCACCACAGGTCCGGTATATGAAGCCGGTCTAGACCATTAAGTGTTGCTAGTTACACCCTCCATATCAGTGCAGTCTAGTCAGTCACGCCCATGACATTGAAGCAGTCATGCCCTCTACATGTGAGATCACATCCATCAATGTCGGGCACTCTGTCACGCCCATTGTGTTCGTGCTTCTCCACTCACTGTGCCCGAGCGATGATACCCACTCTCTCAGCTTCGCCCCCTGTCAAGGTCATTAACTTCTGGCCGCTTAAAAACGGGTTGCACGTGGCGATGTGCCAGCGACCCGACGAACAATCGGGATCGGTGGCACATCGCTATGTGATCCCTGGTGCGGTGTCACACAGGCAGACTCAGCAGCGATCACCCAGTCTGCCCGACACCCGACGGTAACTATGATAGTTCAGGGTCTTGGGGGCAGACTGGGGATCACTGGTCGTTGTTCCTGTCACACATGCCGATGCATGCGTGACAGCGGCAGACCAGCGACCGAAAAATGGTCCTGGTCATTCCGCAACGATCAGCGATCATGTAGCTTCTGGCACCAGTCTTCCAGCTTCCCCACAGGGCCATTGTCCTCTGCCTGGTCTGGCGAGTCCAAGGGCACTACAGCTGTCATCGCATTGTGACCGTGTACAGCTTGGCAATGGTAGTATACCAAGGCAGTTTGGCCTCCTCCACCCCACAATTTAGGATGCGTACAGGTACCCTCCCCTTGTGGACATCAACTACACCTCTGGCTGTCAGGACAGTGGGCCCACTATCTGAATACACGGGCTCCACCAGTGCCTGGTAATCCTGCCCTCTGAGGCCTATTTCACTCCGTGGAGGTATTACAATGGGGATTGGGTCACTTACTCTTACGCTGCCAACTTTGCATCCAGACAGCTCCACCTGCTGTCTCTGCATCAGGGCCTTTATTTCTCTCTGCAGGGTCCCCTGCTGCCCAAAATTGGAGGTCTTGGCAACCTGTTGTAACAACACAATAACCTCAGCCAATCATTTTTCAATCACATTCATACCTATTGTCAACATTGGTGTACCAGCTCGCAGGTCAACATCTACTCTCACCATACCCTGTTCACGTAGCTCAACCCACCCCACTTTAATAGTCACTTCTTTAAATCCTACTTGTGGCTTGGGTTGCCCATTGCTCGCGTATATGGTGAAACTGTCATCTCGGTGGGAGGCAATATCAGAGTCTGCCCAATAGCGCTTATAAAGGATATAGGGGATCAGTGTCATCTGCGACCCTGTGTCCAGTAGAGTGTTCATGGGGATCCCGTCCAGCATGACAGGCAGGACCGGTCGTCCTCCCACGTACCTGTAGTCTGTAAAAAATAAGACACTTTTTTTTGTCCTATTTCTAAAAAAAATTACATAATTTTTTTGAAGCTATAGGAATTTTAAGATTATTTTGATGGTAATTATCATCATTTTGCAGTTTACAATGAATGCAGTTGATTTCTGCATATCAGAATTCTGGGCTGTAGACATGGATCCTTATTATCATAGTGATATGTTTGGGTTTCCCAATGTGTCTGTAGAAAACTATGTCTGTCTGTTATTTTTTGATAAACTGTCCAGAAAAACTAAAAAGTGAAGTTGACAACTCTGCTGGATACTCCTGTGAATAGCATGGGACTGTGACCCACAGTATACACTGCAATTCTGTAGTATTGCATTATATAAGTGATAGAAAAATCGAGAGTGCACTAAAGAAAAGTTAAAAATATTATTTTAAAGTTTTTCAAAATATTAAAAATTTAAATCCATCTTTTTTCATCTATTAAAAAGAAATTAATAAGAATAAGCATAAAGTAAACACCATAAAGAGAAGAAAAAAGAATGAAATTGTCATTTTATGATCACTACTCTTGCCTACAAGAAATGCCTTACTAAACAGATAAAACATTTTATGCACCCAGATTAGTATCACTAGCACTGTCAGCTCACTATTCAACAAAACAAGCCCTAATTCTTAATTTTTTCACTTAAATAAAATTAAAAAAAATCTATACAAGCTTACACAATGTTCCAAATTATTATGCAAATTGGTTTTAAGTGTCATAGGGATTTTTTTTCGTCAATGAAACCCATTGATGGTATTGTGTCTCAGGGTTCTTTGGATCACTGAAATCAATGTCAGATACCTGTGATAATTAGTTTGGCAGGTGAGCCCAATAAAAGGAAAACTGGGTGTTCCATAATATTACGCAGGCCACAGTTTTCAAGTAACATGAGAAAGAATAAGGATCGCTCTGCTGCCGAAAAGCAACAAACAGTGCAATGCCTTGGACAAAGGATGAAGACATTAGATATTGCATGAAAACTTAAGCGCGATCATCGTACTGTGAAGAGATTTGTGGCTGATTCTGAGCACAGATGTGTTCGTGCAGATAAAGGAAGAATGAGGAAGGTTTCTGCCAAGTTCATCGGATTAAGAGAGCAGCTGCTAAAAAGGCCTTACAACAGTTCCTTTTCTTAGTTCCCTGCTTTCTTCACTTGCCTCTGACCCTTTCCCTAGGGTGCAACACAGCGGTCAGTGGTCCCTGGTCCTGGGCCTGGATCTCTCCCAGCGACCAGCTCCTCCGTCTCCTCTCTCTTCTCTGCTCACTGCAGACTCACTCCTGGGACTGACTAACCCCTCCCCTCAGGCCTGGATGTTCTTAAAGGGGAACTGGCTTAAGGCAGCCAGTAGAGCTCCCCCTTCAGGTCTGGGGTGGAAGGTGTGGTGTGCTGTGCGAACCAAGGTGTAATTCCCTCCTTGCACTGGTGGATCCTGTGGCAATCCCCCGCAGGGGTGCCACACATGACATATCAACTGCATATAACCACACATCCATGTCAATCATATTAAGTGGCTAATCACTTTGCGCACTCTCATACATATGAAAAATAGGAGGAATTTTTATGGAGGTATCTTAAAAAGAGACACTGGATAGCACTTCAACTACAAGGCTCTTTTAACATACAAGTGGGTGTTGGTTGGTCCCAAATGTAGACAATATTTACGTGATAAAGACCTTGTCTCATCAGAAGTAATTCACACAACTCTATCAGATGGCGATGGGGAGGTCTGTCTGTAAAGGTTTACAAAAAGCACGCATACGACAGATGCTCATTTAGCCCCCTGGGGTAAGGGAGTCAAATTTAAAGGTCCATTCTGCTTCTTTTTGAAGGATCTTACAGTCATGATTGCCTCCCCTGGGACTCTTTTCCACCACCTCAATCACCCGAAAAATCAGCTTTCTCAGGTGACCTTCAGGTACCAGGTTCATGTCTTGCTATCGGGGTGTCCTGGCAGATCTGGATGTCTCCCAGATGCTCCCCCACCCTACGCCTGAAAACACTCTGGGTTTTCCCAACGTAATTCAATGGGCAAGGGCAGGATACCATGTAAATCTTCCCCGTGGATTTACAGTTGGCGAAGTCCTGGACAAAGAATAATTTTTTATTCGCTGCACTCACAATGGATTTACACGCTCCCATGTTGCCACAATAGTGGCAATCACCATACCTGAAAAAACAATCAGTTTTCTATTCAACTAGGTGACAGCCTTTCCTGGTGCCCTATTGTGGCTGTGCTTGAGGCAGTCTTTCAGCGAGCAGCCCCTCCTGTAAGTGACACTGGGTTTTGGGGTTATCTTATCTCTCAGGTCCGGATCTGCCAATAAGATATCCCAGTGTTTCCGCAGCACATTGAACACTCTTTCATTTTGGCAGTCGTAAGTACAAATAAGCCTGATCTTCTCATCTGTCACCTTGCTACCTTGCCTGCCCCTATGTAGTAACTCACCCCTGTCCTGACATCTAGCGTGGTTGCGTGCAGTCTGTAAGATTTCCTGTGGGTAGCCCCTTTCTAAGAATCATTTGGTAAGATCGTTTGACTATGTCTCAAAATCGGATTGGGTGGAACAATTCCGTCTTAGGCTAGGGTCACACTTACGTTTTTTTCATGCTTTTTTGGAGACCTGTGTTTTTAAAAAACCTTTTAAAAACGCACCCATAGGCCCCCATGTTAAAAAACGCATGCCCTAATAGCAGAAACGCATGTCTTAATAGGAAAAACGTATGTCTTAAGTGCCATGTGTTTTTGGCATGCGTTTTTGCACTTATGTGAGAAGCTGCCTTCAAAAACGCATGCAAAAACGCATGGTACATTAGCACCATTTAGTACCATCCAAAAACGCATGCGTTTCCCATAGGGGCCCATGTTAAAAATGCACGCGTTTTCTAAAAAACGCATGCGTTTTTAAAACAGCACCAAAAAATAGCTCATGTACTATTTTTGGGTGCTGATTTAAAAACGCATGCAAAAACGCAGGGTGCCATCAGACACCTTAAAAAACGCATGTAGAAATGGAAAAATCATGCAGAAACGCATGCTTTTTTTAAGGCACTAAAAAAACTCATGCCAAGTGTGACCCCAGCCTTAGATGTAGTAAATCACCCTTAAGTATCCTACTTCTAATGGGGACCGGATGGAAATTCTCCTATCTCAACAAACTATTTGTTGATGATGGTTTCCGATACGTTCGTGTTGACCCATCCGCTTCCTTTCTCACACACCCGCTTCTTTGGGTTATTCTCTGACCCAACTCTATTGATGTTCAAACAGTCGACAAACTCCTCGAACTTTTCCTCTGGCTCAGACCACAGAACAAACTTGCCATTTGTGTATCTGGACCAGAGCAAAATATGGAGCTTCTACCAGTTGTTACTGTCACAAAAGATAATAGTGTCCAGGGTAGATGTGTTTAGCTGCGATGGCTTTGTAAGGCCGGATTCACGCTGGGCCTCTTTGTCTCATAGGCCATGTTCACACACATGCGTTGTTTTGCCCATCCCTGCGTTTTTTGGGCTGTTAAAAAAAACGCAGGTGTACATTTGAGTGTACATGCGTTTTTCAGACCCAATTGCGTTTTTTTCCCCCAGTCCAAAAAACGCTGCATGCAGCGTTTTTGGGTGCTGTAAAAAAACGCATGTGCGTTTTCCCAAAAACGCATGCGTTTTTTTAACATGGGCCCCTATGGGAAACGCATGCGTTAACGCAGGTGCCTATATGTGCCCTGCGTTAACGCATGCATTTCCCATAGGGGCCCATGTTAAAAAAACGCATGCGTTTCTATAACATGGGGCCCTATGGGAAACGCATGCGTTTTTAAAAGGCACATCTATGCACCCTGCGTTAACGCTTGCGTTTTTGCCTGTGTTCTTGAGGGAAAAATGACAAAGTCCAAAAAAGGCTGTATTTCCTTTCAGACACACAAGAGACATTTTTTAGCACTCCTAAAAAAACGCATGTGGTTTTAGGAGTGCTAAAAAAAACGCAAATTGTGTGTGAACAATGCCATATACTGTGGCAGGCGGGGAATAACAGTCTCACACAGCGTTTGAAGTCTGTATCTGGTTTACTCACTTCAGTTACAATTGGCCACCGGGTGCTTCTCTCTACCAAGGCCAGTCTGGTCAGTCCGCAAGGACCTGGATAGCTTGTCCAGGACCCCTTCATGTGCCTCTCCATTCTCTCGTCTCTCACTCCCAGCTCTAAATGCTCGTCTCTCCTGTCAGCGCCTCCTCATGCAGTGTCCCGATCTAGTCCTGGGTCCTGTTGGGCAACTGATACCTGTCTCCTGACCCTGGTCTGATTGCCTTCCTAGCAGGTGCGTGGGTTGCGGCCACCACTCCTGTAGACTGCGTGGCCTCGGGTTCAGTGGTTTGGGTTTACAGCGTCCAGGCCAAGTTCAGAGCTGGGTCCCTGGTTCCCCCTCTGACCGACTATGGACAGTCCCAGATTCAGGCGCACAGATCGTTCTCACTCCACTTGCGCCCCTAGGGTCTTCTTGGCTTTCCTTCTCATGCCTGCACACTTTTTTCCACCTCCTCACTCTTCCACTACTCTCTACTGAATCCTCACTACTGACTACAGTGTATTCGCCTACCGTCTGTTCTTCCCCAGTCCTCTTTTGACTGAGCCCTTCCCTGGGTTCGCCCATAATCCCCTGGGGTGTGTGTGTGTTTGTTTGAGGTTTGAGTTTACCATCCCATTTCTCTTTGGACTGAGATACTACAAGTGTTTATTGCGTGTAGTACCCCTTTGTGGTGACCACACCGGTAGGGCACCACATACTGTGCAGGGGCTGGAGGGCATGATTGAATCCCAGACCATAGGCCAGCAGGTCCAAACTGAAGACCTACCTTAGGGGGATGTTTTTTTTTGGGACTACCAGGGGAACTGCGGGTGGGCCCCAAGGACCTCTTCCTCTGTGTCTTTTACCTGATCTCCCATGTCTCCTACCCCTCCCACTGCTACCTCCTCCTGACCATCCTTCTTTGTCCGGTTTGGTTGAGGGGATTGAAGACCGTTCCATCACAAATGTGTAGGCCTGATTCTCTGAGAACTCCTTAAAGTCTCTTTGAAACTGCAAATGTTTCCTCTCCTTCAGGAAACCCTGATATTTCTCAATAGAGCTCTCTAAGGATGACTCGCGTCTATTAAAATCCGTCAATTGTGACTAAGTATTACAGCATTTTTACCAGCATCAGAGCATTAGAACACCATGCGTTTTTCATGCATTTGGGGTGGAAAAACGACACTAATTGACATGCTGCAGATTTATTTCTGCACCAAATCTGCAAGGGAAAAAAAAGCAACATGTGCACAAAACTTCAAAACTCCCGTTAACTTTGTTCTCTCATTCAGTTTGGTTTGGCCTCTCAACCTGACGAATTACAAATCTTAAATTCACACATAAACTCCTATAACTTATGTGTAGTCACATGTATCATCATCACAGTAGTAAATGTGTAACTTAATATGTGACATTGTCCAAGTGCAGTCTCAATCACAAAGTACGGTACCGTAGTTCTGCAAGGAATTTCTTCCTGAAGTTAGCTGAAGAACAGATTATTCCCACGTTATTTTAAATAAAGCCTTTAATTTATTTGTATCAAATACTAAACACCAAAAATTAAACATTAAAAGCAGAATAAAAGAAAGACCTGTGTTTTAGAATATTATCAAAAAAATCTCAGGTATTTGTTGCCTCCTGGTGGCCATGACAGAGTCAAACTACTTTTCTCAAATTCTCATTCTCAAATTTTGTTGATTCTTCTTTCTTTAATTTTACATATTACTATGTACATTAAAAATCGTCCTAAGACTTTATGAATTTTCACTCTCACCACTAAATCTAAAGTCCCCGTCACACATAGCAAGATCGCTAGCGAGATCGCTGTTATGTCACAGGTTTTGTGACGCAACTGCGACCTCGCCAGCAATCTCGCTATGTACATATATATATATATATGTAAAGACATGACACATATGTATGTTTTTCTCTCCATGCGACATGAAATCAGAATGATCCTCTCCCGTTTTAGGTCAACTAGGCTTACCTTGATTGTATTTGATAAATGCCACAATGGTAAGAGGAAAAATGTTTTAAGGCATTTTTAATACTAATGCAAATTCACAAATTTAGATACATTTCATTAGTATTTGGTAAATTGCCCTTAAACTGTATGAATTGGGTCAAACATTTTAAATATCCTTCCACAAGCTTCTCACACTAGTTGGTTGGAATTTTGGCCCATTCCTCCTTACAGAACTGGTGTAACTGAGCAATGTTTGTAGGCCGTCTTGCTCTCACCGGCCTTTTCAGCTTTGCCCATATATTTTCAATAGGATTGTATCAGGGTTTTGTGATGTCCACTTCAAAACATTGACTTTATTTTTCTTAAGCCACTTTGTAACTAGTTTGGCAGTATGCTTTGGATCATTATCCACTTACATGACCTATTTCCACCAATTATTGTGGATGTTGTTCCTGCTGGGAATTGAACACAGGACCCCACCACTGCAAGGCTGCAATGCTAACCACAAAGCCACTGTGCCACCTAAGATGTTGTTTCAGTATTGCCACATAATCTTCTTTCCTCATGATGCCATCTATTTGGTGTTCACCTCTTCCTCCTGCATAAAACAACCCCACAACATGATGCTGCCACCCCCTGTTTCACAGTTGGGTTGGTGTGCTTAGGTTACCAAGCTTCACACTTTTTCTTTCAAATGTATTGATGGTAATTATAGTCAAACAGTTCAATTTTAGTTTTGTTAGATCATAGGTTAATTACTTTTTTATGTTTCTTTTGGAGTACTGGCTCCAAACGTCTGTTCACAACGACTAGAAGGGTCACATTGACACCCGGGTGCCCTGAGAAAGGTCAACCAAGTTCACAGCTGAGCTACATTGGCTGAGAATTCAGTTGACCCTGAGGAACTGCATCATGACTCCAGGATCCCAGCTGTAAAGTAAGTGCTTCTCTTGCTCACATCTGTTTACCAGGAGCCATTAGTGTGAGCCTGCTAGTTGCTGTGAGATGTGTGTCTACTCACAGCTATGTAGCAGAGCTGAACATGTTTTCCGAGTGACAGACCTGTGGATTTAGAGTTGGAGGGTTTGATTCGGGTTATTAAAGATGGGAACCAGGGATGTGTTTTGTACTGTATTGAAATTAAAATATTTTTTCTCTGTGTTGCGTTTATTTATGTTTACTAGAGACTGATAGTGGGCGAGTCTAACATTGGTCTGACATTATGAATCTCTTTTTAGGCTTAGTGCCAGCTGCTAATACAAAGCTGGCATTAACCCCTTTATTACCCAGTTTGCCACCGGCATCAGGGAAATTGAAAGAGTTGGGGTGCAGCGCCAGAAAATGGGGCTTCTATGAATGCTCCATTTTCTTGGGTGGGTTGCAATTTGCAGTAGGAGGAGGGGGGGCAGAAAGCTTGGAACACCCCACGCGGAGGATTCCAGACCCCAGCTGCCTAGTTATACCTGGCTGGAAACCAAAAACATGGCAAAGTCTTTTTGGCATGGCAAAGTCATGAAATTCATGAAATAATTAAAAAAGAATTTCCCTATATTATTTAGTTTCCAGCCAGGTAAAACTATGCAGCTGGGGGTAGGGGGCAGCCTATACCTGCCTGCTGTGCCTGGCTGGCATCCAAAATATGGCAAAGCTCCAGATCATATTTTTTTAATTATTTCAAGGAATAATTTTAGAAAAAGGGCTCAATTGTGTCACGGTTTTGGTGCTCTTCTTGGCCAGGAGATGCACATGAATATATTGAACTCAATTAATGCAGTTTTATGCAAAAATTGCACTATAGAAAGCATGAAAGCCGCAGTAAAAGCCATGTCGTTGTATTGGTTTTTGCCGCAATTTTCATGCTTTTTTTAGTGCAATTTAGGCACAAAACTACATTAATTGTGTTCAATGTATTTATCTGCATCTTCTGGCCAAAAAAAGCACCAAAACCTTAATGCAATTTTTGCTGCGGATTTCATGCTTTTTAGTGCAATTCTGCAACAAAACTGCAGATATTGTGTTCAATGTGTTCATCTGCATCATCTGGCTAATAAAGCACCAAAACCGCCAGGCAGTTTTTGCTGTGGTTTTCATGCGCTTTTTAGTGCAATTTTGTACACAAAACTGCTTCAATTTTGTTCAATGTGTTCATCTACATCTCCTCGCCAAAAAAATACACCAAAACCGCAGCTTTCATATTTTTTTGTGTTCAACAAGTTTATCTTCATCTCCTGGCAAAAAAGCACCAAGACCGTGACACAACTGAGCCCTTTTTATAAAAGTATTCTTTGAAATAATATAAAAAGAAGAACTTGGGTTTTCCATATTTTTGGATGCCTGCCAGGTACAGTAGACAGGTACAGGCTGCCCCCTACCCCAGCAAGCCTAGTTTTACCTGGCTGGAAACTAAAAATATAGGGAAGCCCTTGTTATAAATTATATTATGAATTTCTTGAAATAATTAAATAAAAAACAACATGGGACGTCTATGTATTTTTAGTTTCCAGCCAGGTACAACTAGGCCACTGGGGCTGGAATCCTCTTTGTGGGGTGGCCCAAAATGTCTGCCCCCCACTGCAAATTGCAGCCCACAGTCACCCCAGAAAATGGCATATTCATAGAAGTGCCATTTTCTCATGCTGTACCGCAACTCTTTCAGTTGTCCTGGTCCCGGTGGCAAACTGGGTAATATAAGGGGTTATTGCCAGCTTTGTATCGGCAGCTAGCATTAAGCCTGAAATTTATAATGTCGGGCCAATATTAGACCGCCCACTATGAATCTCTAGTAAACACTGAAAAAAACACAACACAGAGAAAAACTATTTTAATTGCAATAAAACACAAAATACATCCTTGGTTCCCATCTTTAATTGCGAACATGTTCAGCTCTGCTACATCGCTGTGAACAGACATACGTCTATTCACATCGACTAGCAGGCTAAGGGCAGCTTTACACACACCAACTTCTGTGACCAACTTCTGAACAGATCTCTGGTTGCAGTGAAATCATGGACACATTGTTCATTTGTACATAGCCACAAAATGGAGCAATGTGTCCTTGATTTCACTGCAACCAGAGATCTGTTCAGAAGTTGGTCACAGAAGTTGGTGTGTGTAAAGCGGCCCTTACACTGAGACCTGGATGTGATCCAAGTGCTATCAGAAAGGTCACCCTAGTTCACGGTAGAGACGAGTCAGCTGTGAACTCGGTTGACCCCAATGAACTGCATCTCAGCACCCAGTAAACAGCTGTAAGTGAGCAAGAGAAGCTGCAGCTTTTATGTTTCTGTTTATAAATTTTGGTCCACATATATTTGCACAGGAGCTGCAGAAGAGCTTTTAAACACTAGTAATATGCAAGTAAAAATATGCCATATGAATATGATTTTCTATGAAAACGACTCTGAAAACGACAGTTTGCTCTTCTCGGAAAAATAGTGTTCATCAGGCAGGGGCTGGCTGGAGCCTCTATACCCGGGTGGCAGATTTCCATTGCCGGCCCCGACTTGAGGACCGGGGGGGGGGGGTGCTGTCAGCCAGCCACAGCCCTTACCTCATCCCGGACCTCCAGCGTCATGTGCTATCGCCGCGCCGGCCGACTCCCGACTCCCGCGGCCCGTTTCTGTAGGGGGCGGCCCGAAATGTGGACTATACCACCAGCCCAGGGGGCACCTGCCCCCCTGCCACCTGGGCCAGCCCGCCCCTGTCATCAGGTCAATGTGAGATTATGGTTGTAACATCACGTGTCATGTATACAATTAGAAGCATTCTCTCCATGCATGCTTCTGTGTCAAATTACCTGCACAGGTATCTGGTATGTAAAAAGTATAATCTGTATTTTTCTGTGGGCTCAGCTCCTCCCTGTGGTCATTGACATGAGGTCCTACTTGTTAAGTCAGGGGAAAATTATCTGCATTGTGCCAGAGCTGATCTTGGAGCTTGGTATTGCATAGCATTATGAACTCCAGCAGTTATCATCTTTGTGCTTTAACACCGGGTAATGAGAAATAAGATGAAAACAATAAAGCTGTGGTGTGTAATACAAGGATCAGGGGCGTAACTACAATAGGTGCAGGGGTTGCGATCGCACCCGGGCCCTGCAGCCTACGGGGCCCCAAAAATCCCTTTGGCCTATAGAAAAAGATTAATACTATTAAAGAATTGCAAAAATTGGGGGTCCTGTTGGAGTTTTCGCATCGGGGCAGCTGGGCCTGAAGTTACGGCACTGAGAAGAATACTGATGTCTGTGTACTTTATTCAGGTTACAGCGGGAGGAAGCCATGGGGATGTATCTATGATTTCTGCAGTCAAATCATTGCCTATTAAAATTAGTAGGCTGTCATAATTTACCATGAGTTATTAAACTACCTGTTGACAAAAATACCTTTCGAGGAGCTGGGAACTTTGGAAGCATACACCTAAAAAGAATGCAAAGAATGTCAACTGGTAGATTTGTCTCTGCATATTCACAGTAATGCCCCTTTGGGATCAATTTACCACAAATATGTTCACACATATATTAGGTTTATTTTAAAACTCAGGTCAGAATTCTAGACTTGTTTTTTTGGCAAAATACTTGAACATAAAACATCAATCTGTGATTTAGGTAATTAGTTAGTGCTGACACATTGCTATTTCCGTACCTCGTGCTTTCCAAACCAGTGAATAAAGACTGAATGTAATGAATTTAATCAAATGCAAGTAAAAGCATAACTGACATTTCAGGTCACTTTACATCATAAGTAGGGATGAGCGAACTCGAATTGTAAAGTTTGAGGTCCGTATCGCAAACAACTAATGTCCGGCGCTCGAACATGAACATGGACTTCTCATGGAAGTCTGTGGTTGAGTTCGGAGTTTGGATGCTGTTCATATGGTGAATAAAGTTTGTTGAAAGGCTTCAACGTGGTCAAACAAGAAATGGGCGCACCGCAATATCCAGGAATATCAAGAGGGTGCTCACTGTGCCGGGCAGGGGAATGTTCAATAGGAAGAAAAGACAGGGCACATGAGAAGGGAGCAACACCATACAAATGAATAGTGAATCAAACAATTAGATAATATATGTGCAGATGCACCTACAAATTGAAAAATCTATGTATGTGTGTAGGGTAGAGACCTGGTGAGTAATGGGTAGTAGAGGGGAATAGCAAACACCGTAATATTTGGGTTGATCAAGGAATAACGTACATATAGGGAAGCCAATATTGTGTAGTGACACACATATAATATTTGGCCCAACCCGGTGGTGGTCGATCATAGAAATACAGTGTATCTAAAAAGATCTTATACCCAATCTATTATATGAACAGTTAATGCACCACACCCTATAATATATATCATATGTCAGGGACGTACTTCTATATATAACAAGTCCCTCCGGGGATGGAACACCATAGGAGGTGATTAGGATAAACAGGGTAATTGATAGGTAGTTATATATATCATATAAGTGCAGATACACCTTCAAATTAAGATATCCCCGTATGTACAATTATATAGGGTGGAAACCTGGTGAGTGCCAGGTGGTACCGGGCAGGGCCACACCACCCATTGGACAACCTGAGCCTTCAGGCTCAGGCGGCAAGGAGTCAGGGGGAGCAGCAGTGCTGAAGGGGGCGGCGCCTGCACACAGCGGCGGCTTCTTGTCTATTGGCCACCGGCTGCCGCCGCTGTATGGAGGTAACATCCCCCCTCTCCTCTCTCTGTCGCCACCAGCGACAGTAGCACATTCCCCCCACCCACTCTTCAACTGCGCCAGCAGCTCAGGCGGCAGCGTAGCTTAATGCACCCCTGGTACCGGGGAATTGCAAACACCGTTGTAATTGGGTCGATCAAGGAATAGCATACATGTGGGAAAGCCAACATTGTGTAGTGACACACATATAAATATTTGGCCCAGCCAGGTGGTGGACGATGAAAGAAATACAGTGTACCCCAAAGATCTTATACTCAATCTATTAGATGACAACGGTTAATGCACAACACCCTATAGTATATAGCATATGTCAAAGACGTACTTCTATGTATAACAAGTCCCACCAGGGATGTACACGATATGGAGCACTATGGGAGGTGATTAGAGTATGCAGAGTAGTCAATAGGTCACACTTTTGTTGGACGTCAGTGATGTACCAATAAATGTGGTTATGGTTTGACAAAGCCTCAAATTATAGAAAATATGATATAAAATATGCACAACAAAAATAAAGTAATGAATTTGGCATGTCACGGTAACCATATAGTAGGTCCGTGCTGATAGCACGTATATACAGGCCAAAGTCCACAGGTAATATACTGACAATTCACATAAAGCAGACCTGTTGTCAAAATATATGTGTCATACAACAGTGCTGGTGAGGGATCATTGCCAGCAATGCTAAATCATATGTGCCCATACATATGCGAGGTATAATGAAGGGTTGTTACCAGAGATGTATACCTAAACCAGTCACATAGTCACCACAGAGCGGTAGTCCTGGAACAGGCAGAAGTGCCGTGGGAAGTCATATGCTGAAGTCAAGACCAAGGGGGCACCTGAGCGTTACGCTGCAGGAGTGCAGCTTCATCAGGGAGGTGAGTCAACGACCAACAGCCAGGTTCGGGTCAAGTGCTTGTACCAAACCAAACTTTTAACTAAATTGCGACCGAACCCGGCGAACCCGAACATCCACGGGTCTGCACATCCCTAATCATAAAATATCATCTGTGTACATAAGGAACAACAGTATTGCTGGACATTATGTTTCTTGTATATTGCATTTTTCATACGTTTTCTCATCTTCAGGCTCTTTATCTAATTGTCAGCTGTAACTGAGTTATTGAATAGAGATAGCTGCTATGATGTCTCCCATACACAGAAAATCCAAAAGACATGAGGAATTCCTGCTGTCCTATCTTTATATAGAGAATGTTCACAAGCAGCTGCATGGAGGACATTATATATTAATACTGAGCAGTGTAGCTGTGAATCAAGCATTGCTATAACATAGAAAACAGTTACTGGAAATCAGCAGCAATTTATCTGTGCTTTATGTTCAGCTGCTTTTGGCCTCTTTCCCTCCCTTTATTATAGCTCCTACTAGTAAAAAGGCCCCATGCAATTGCATTGGGAGCGCGGTGAAATGAATTGTGTGTATACAGGCGGGTGAGTGGGTATCAGAGTATACAGGGGGCTCTGTGGGTATCAGAGTATACAGGTGGCTCTGTGGGTAGCAGAGTATAGAGGCAGCTCTGTGGGTAGCAGAGTATACAGGCGACTCTGTGGGTATCAGAGTATAGAGGCGGCTGTGTGGGTAGCAGAGTATACAGGCGGCTCTGTGGGTATCAGAGTATAGGGGGGGCTCTGTGGATAGCAGAGTATGATGTGGCGGGAGGCTGGAGGGGTGAGGGGAGCAGAGGCTGGAGGGGTGAGGAGAGCAGAGGCTGGAGGGTGAGGAGAGCAGAGAGTGCAAGGGTGAGGAGAGCAGAGGGTGCAGGGGTGAGGAGAGATGAGGCTGGAGGGGTGAGGAGAGGTGAGGCTGGAGGGGTGAAGAGAGGTGGGGCTGGAGGGGTGAGGAGAGGTGGGGCTGGAGGGGTGAGGAGAGGTGGGGCTGGAGGGGTGAGGAGAGGTGGGGGTGGAGGGGTGAAGAGAGGTGAGGCTGGAGGGGTGAGGAGAGGTGAGGATGGAGGCGTGAGGAGAGGTGTGGCTGCAGGGGTGAGGAGAGGTGGGGCTTAAGGGGTGAGGAGAGGTGGGGCTGGAGGGGTGAGGAAAGGTGGGGCTGGAGGGGTGAGGAGAGGTGAGGCAGGAGGGGTGAGGAGAGGTGCGGCTGGAGGGGTGAAGAGAGGTGAGCGTGGAGGGGTGAGGAGAGGTGAGGGTGGAGGGGTGAGGAGAGGTCCGGATGGAGGGGTGAGGAGAGGTCCGACTGGAGGGGTGAGGATAGGTCCGGCTGGAGGCGTGAGGAGAGATGCAGCTGGAGCGGCGACATCACCGGTCGGCGGAAGGACGTGGCTGTGTGCTGGGGCTGATCGCTGATTGGGCAGTGTGTGGTAAAGACAGGACGGCCATCCGATTGGTCCAGGACGCCGAGTCCTGGCCAATGGGATGGGCGTCGTGTGTGTACAACACAGCGCCCAATCCGCTTGCAGGGGCGGCGGCAGCCAATGGGAGTGAGCGGGGCGTGTCAGGCTTTGCAGCCTGACAGGGTCCGCTCACTCCCATTGGCCGCCGCCGCCCACAGGACGACGTCACTGGCTCCCGGCACCCGCCCACAGCCCCTACACTGCTACTCCACCAGCATGGCGACACTGAGGTTGCAGCGGTGAGAGAGCGGCGAGGGGCGGAAGCCACCGGACCTCGCTTCCAAGATCTGTGCAATTTTTACTTCTGTTTTGCTCATAATGTTGTGCTCAGTGTGGCCTTGTTCGAAATCAAGCTGTTCAAAGCCCTGAAGTTCATTTACAGACTCTGGTGTGTTTAGCCTTACCAGGACTTAAGTATTTGCCACAAGTGTCCTTGAAGGACTGGTATGCTGAGTACAGTTGTTCCAGGGTTCCCTCTGGTATTAACTCATGAACACCAGACATAGATAAGACAGTCAAAGGATTTAGCACAATTTGCCATAGGGAAGATACATTGGAAACTAATTCACATTTGGCAGTCTCTAGGTTATTTTAGACCTTCCATGTAGGTTTAGTTAAACATTTGTATCTTTCACTAAAGGCTGAGTGAAGTTCTATGTCTTTCTCTTGCTGTTCTAAATCAGGCAAGGATTGAGAGGTCCTATCAACTTCATCCATAGTACACAAGAATGCAAAGGTGGGGGCTGTTCTGTTCCTAGCTGCAGAGAGGAGTTCTCACATACAATGTTGCTTGTTTGTAAGCAGGTTCACAGACAGGGAGTCTTCAATTCTGTATAAGATGCTGTGGCTTTACAATTTCCTGGGAAGATGTATCTTTTTTTCGTGATTGTAAAATGTACACTGTTCTTGGTGGCAGAGCACTCTTTCTACTATTCTAACTCTTCAAAGCAGTGTAAGTCTCTTAGTGCCTTAATCATCAATCCCTTAGATAATTGTATGGACTATTATACTCACATGTGTTGCATCCTCAGATAGTCCAACTCAACCAAATTGACTTGAAATAAGAGTCCAGGAGAAATAGAGATGAATTTCACTGAAAATTTGTATTGTAGTACAATGTAGCAAGTAGAAAGAGTCATCCAGTAAGAGCAGCACAACATGTGGAGCCAAAAAATGGCTACAGCAGAATAATAACTGGGAAGAAGGGAGGAGCAAGCTAACATAACCATACTACAGAAGGGAGGAAGGGACACACTACCAAAGGCTAGATATCTACCTTTTGACAGTTCAGTGCATAGAGAACTTTCAAGAATAGGCATAGCTTGTGCTCCTACGCAAATTGCGTAGTTTATGCACTGAAGTCCTCGCTCTGGCTGCAATAGCCGATGCGACTTCAAGAGTGACTGTGCAAAAACTATTAATTTATTATAATCATAAAGCCCCTCACCAGGTCCCCACAATTTATATACATATTCCCAATACATTTTAACACATTTCCAAACATTTTCTGAGGTGGGGGGCAGGGAATTGTTGTATGTACTGCGGAAAAATCCGCAGAAAGAATTGACGTGTTGCTGATTTTTCTGCCCTAAAATATGCAGCATAGTTTCTGCGTATTTTAGCGGCACCATGCTGACAAGAATTAGCAAAACCCATAGGGTACCTTTACACGTCACAACATTGCATGCAATTTCACTTGCAACTTACTGGTTGCAGTGAAATCATGAACATATTGATACATTTTCTTGCTGTGTACAAATGGAACAATGTGTCCATGATTTCACTTCAACCAGTAAGTTGCAAGTGAAATTGCATGCAATGTTGTGACGTGTAAAGGTACCCTTAGGCTTCGCTGGGAAAACAAGTTGCTGCAGGTTTGGCGCAGATCTGCTGCGTATATGCACCAGATATGCTGCAAAATACGCATCGTGCAAACGAGCCCTAAGGGGTTAAGTGAGTTTGGACCTGATATCTTCACTGATATAAAAAAGCCTGATACCTAAATTAATCAACAAAGTGAGTGCTATGAATCTCCCAAAGAGAACTCATCTGAAGTTGACTTTTTATTCTGTATTAATGAATAAATTTCCCAGTAATTGGACTCGTAAGTATGATCCCCTGGAGAACTAGCAGCGCCTTGATCTGCTGACAGTCGCCCATGCAGCTGCTGTCATATGACCTGCGAGCAGGAGGTAATACTAAAAATTCACCAGAGGTTATCACTGTGCTCTTACCATTCATAAATCAAGCTTGCCTTCCCACGGGAAAGAGCTTTTTTCCCCAGTTATAAATTATCTCTTATACAAAGATTAATCCATGACTTTTGTTTTGAAAGTCAGCAATCTTGCTCATTACAGCAGTAAAACTGCTGCAAACATTGCTCTGTGCCAAGGCAGAAGCCAGGACAAAAAGGGATAATTCAGACTCCACTAAAACAAGTTTCTATCTGAAGGAAAAATCATATTGGCAGAGAGAGATGAATATTACCTCGGTGTTTCTCATTATGGAAGTCGTAGAATACTTTCATACTACATTCTTATAAATCGTGCATACTGTAATGTAACTTGAAGCTCATGGGCCCCAATGCAAAAACTCCAATGGGGCCCACAATTATTGCAAATCTTTAATAGTAATACTCTTTTTTCTATAGGCCAAAGGGACATTTGTGACCCCCTAGGCTCCAGATCCCGAGTGTGATTGCAACCCCTGCACCTAGGCTATTGTAGTAACACCCCTGTGTGCATTAGAATAGTAATGGCCACTTTACACGTCCCGATATCGTTCCGATATTGGATCCAACGGCACGGGAGCGCGCTTTTTCTGGGCAGAATTCCAAGATCGCATAGGAGATGTTACACAGCGCGATATCGGCAGGCAACACAACTGCGATGTCTACACCCCTTGTATGGCCGACCCAGGGACGACCATTTAACATGGGAGTGAATAGGGGAAGTTGTACTCCACATCGTTGTTGGGCTGTCACACAGCACGATCCGGCCACAACGTCCAACCAGTATCGGGCTGTTGGAGAGCCTGCTCATTTGATCCCCGATGTCGTTTTGACATCGCTCGTGCATCGTATTGGACATTTATACCATACAACGCACGAACGATATCGGGGCCAACGCACGAACCACGTGACTTTTTAACGGAGTTGGACGCCGATATCGGGACGTGTAAAATGGCCATAAGCCTGTCAGAAACAGAAAGGTGAGTAAAGGACTTCATAAATATACAGTACTGCTCAAAAAAATAAAAGGAACAATGCTAAATGTTGAATGCTCCCTTTACTTTTTTGAGCAGTGTACTACTAGTTGACAATTGACTGGCTCTGGGACTGCTCAAAAAAATAAAGGGAACATTTAACATTTAACATTGTTCCCTTTATTTTTTTGAGCAATGTATATCTTGACATTCAAAATTCAAAGAAATCAGATTATCGGTATCCAGACCTGAGGTCACCTGCACTACAGTTACTGGGCACCAAGAGCAGCACTAACTCACTGGGCCATATGGACATGAAAAACGTTTTGCTACAATCCAATCAAAAAAGGTTCTGTAAGGCCCCTTTCACATCTGCGTTGTAATGTAATTCACGCCAGATCCGGCAGATGTCGCCGCATCTGCCGCATAACGATTGACTTGCGGCACAGATCCGGCAAGCCCCATTCATTCTTTATTGGGTTTGCGGTCAGGTGCGGTAAGTGCGGTATTGCCAAAACTTGCGGCCGCGCAAAATAACCACTGCTAGCAGAGGTTTTCTTTGCGGTGTTACAACTGCCGCAAGTGCCGGATTCGGCAATACCGCACTTGCCGCACCCAACCGCAAGCCCCATAGAGAATGAATGGGTCTTGCCGGATCGGTGCTGCAAGTCAGCCGCTACGCAGCAGATGCGGCGACATCTGTCGAATCTGCCGTGAATTACACCTACCGCCAATGTGAAAGTAGCCTAAGTTAGTTTTTGGTATTTTTATTTGTAATATCAAAATTTTGTTCTCCCAATGGTAAGATGGTAAGATACTGTATCATTGTGTGCTTGATCCGTTATCTGTAAGGTAACAAATTTTGGCAAATCAAAAGTATAAGCAAATATTCAAACCATCACCACTTAGATAAAATTAAAAGTATACATGTTTGGTATCTACGAACTCGTACCGACCTGAGGCATCATACTGACACGTCAATGTTACCATATAGTGAACATGGTGAATTAAAAAACAAATGTGTAATTACACTTTTTTTTTTCCAATTTCGCCGCACTTGGAATTTTTTCCCATTTTCCTGTATACTATATGGTAAAATAAAGGATTTCATTCAAAAGTACAACTCGTTCTGCAAAAGGCAAGCCCTCATATGTCTATATTGATGGAAAAATATAAACGTTATGGCTCCTGGAAGAAGGAGAGGGAAAAACAAAAACGAAAAAAGGAAAATCGCCCAAGGGTGAAGGGGTTAATTAAAAAAAAATATAAAAGTTTAAATCACCCCCTTTTGCCCAGTTACAAATAAAGTTAATAAAAATACACATTTGTGGTATAGTCATGTTCAGAAATGTCCAATCTATCAAAATATAAAAATGATCATGATTAGTAAACACTGGAAACCAAAATATCAAGAACGCCAAAATTACCTTTTTTTTGGTCACTGCAATACCACAAAAAATGCTGTAAAAAGTGATCAAAATGTCATATCCATCCCAAAATAATATCAATAAAAACTCCATCTCGCCCTGCAAACAATAAGCCATCACACAACTACACTGATTGAACATGTTAAGGCCACTTTACACACACAGATATCTGTGACCAACTTCTGAACAGATCTCTGGTTGCAGTGAAATCATGGACACATTGTTCCATTTTGTGGCCGTGTACAAATGGAACAATGTGTCCATGATTTCACTGCAACCAGAGATCTGTTCAGAAGTTGGTCACAGATATCTGTGTGTGTAAAGTGGCCTTCAGAGGCTTTGGAAAACAGCGACACAACCCTCAATTTTTTTTTTGCAAGCTGCTTTTTATTTCTCCACCAAAATAATTTAAAAAACTGGACACGTTTGATATTGCCGTAATCGTACTGAGGAGAATCATAGTGTGAGGTCACTTTTACCACAATGTGGAATTTTTTCCCAATTGTACAGTACACCATGTGGTAAAATGAATGATGCCATTCAAAAGTACAACTTGTCTCACAAAAAAGAAGCCTTCATAAGTCCATGTAGACAGAAAAATGAAAAAGTTATTGTTCTGGGAAGAAGAGGAGGAAAAAACGAAAACACCGATATTAAAATTAGTCACGTCACAGAGGTTAAAGAGGACCTGTCACATGATCAGTATAATATATGAAAAGCTTTGGGGGTGCAGTATACTATATGGAGGACTCTATGGGTGCAATATACTATATGGAGGACTCTATGGGTGCAATATAGGACTAGGGGGGTGCATTATACTATATGGAGGACTATGGGGTTGCAATATACTATATAGATGACTTTAGGGGGTTCATTACACTATACGAAGGACTATAGTGGTGCATTACACTATATGGAGGACTATGGTGGATGCAAGATACTATATGGAGGATTATAGGGGGTGCAGGATACTATATGGAGGACTTTAGGGGTTCATTATACTATATGGAGGGCTATGGGGGTGCATAATAGTATATGGAGGACTATGGGGGTGCAGTATACTATATGGAGGACTGGGGGTGCATTATACCATATGGAGGACTATATGGAGGACTTTGGGGTGCATTATACTATATGACGGACTATGAGGGTGCATTATACTATATATGGAGGACTATGGGAGTGCAGTATACTGTATGGAGGACTATGTGGATGCATTATACTATATATGAAGGTCTTTGGGTGTGCATTATACTATATGGATGACTTTGAGGGTGAACTATACTATATTGAGGATTATGGGGGTGTATTATACTACATGGGGGAATTTGGGGTGCATTATACTATATATAGAGGACTATGGGGTGCATTATATTATATGGATCACTTTGGGGTGAAGTATACTTTATGGAGGACTATGGGGGTGCATTATACTATATGGAGGACTTTGGGGATGCATTATACTACATATGGAGGACTATGGGGGTGCATTATACTCTATAGAGGACTATGGAGGGTGCATTATACTATATATGGAGGACTATGGGGTGCATTATACTATATATGGAAGCATTACGTATTGACTGCCTTGTAGTATGGAAGTGCTGCTGCTGTAGGTTTAAATTACCGTATATACTTGTGTATAAGCTGACCCGTGTATAAGCCGACCCCCTACTTTTGCCCCCAAAAGCTGGTAAAAGTTATTGACTCGCGTATAAGCCTAGGGTATGAAATGCAGCAGACCCCCATCCTATTATATAGCCCCCCGTCACTGGTATATAGCACCCCTCAGTAATGGTATACAGGCCCCTCAGCAGTGGTATTATACAGGCCCTCAGCAGTGGTATGCAGGCCCCTCAGCAGTGGTATACAAGCCCCTGTGCAGTGTATACAGGCCCCTGTGCAGTGTATACAGGCCCCTGTGCAGTGTATACAGGCCCCTGTGCAGTGTATACAGGCCCCTCTGCAGTGTATACAGGCCCCTCTGCAGTGTATACAGGCCCCTCTGCAGTGTATACAGGCCCCTGTGCAGAGTATACAGGCCCCTGTGCAGTGTATACAGGCCCCTCTGCAGTGTATACAGGCCCCTCTGCAGCGTATATAGGCCCCTCTGCAGTGTATACAGGCCCCTCTGCAGTGTATACAGGCCCCTGTGCAGAGTATACAGGCCCCTGTGCAGTGTATACAGGCCCCTGTGCAGTGTATACAAGCCCCTGTGCAGTGTATACAGGCCCCTCTGCAGTGTATACAGGCCCCTCTGCAGCGTATACAGGCCCCTCTGCAGCGTATACAGGCCCCTCTGCAGCGTATACAGGCCCCTCTGCAGTGTATACAGGCCCCCAGTGGTGGTATACTGGCCCCCAGCAGTAACACACAGCCCCCCCTCCTTAGTATGTCCCCCAGGCTGCGGCACCTGTTAAAATAACAAACGTTTCATACATCACCTCTCCGGCGCAGCTCCTCCGCTCCTCCGGTCCCGGCTTCTTCCTTCTTGTGCCGGCTTCTAGTGCTGTGACCGCGCGCAAGAAATGACGTCATCTCCTGCGCCTGGTCACATGACACCGGCACAAGAAGGAAGAAGCCGGGACCGGAGGAGCAGAGGAGCTGCGCCGGAGAGGTGATGTATGAAACGTTTGTTAATTTGACAGGTGCCGCAGCCTGGGGGGGACATACTAAGGAGGGGGGACTGTGTGTTACTGCTGGGGGCCAGTGTATTGCAATATGCACGGCATCCCCCGCCGCTGATGGACGGGGGGATGCCGTGCATATTCATTACACTAATAAGGCGGCACCACGTGACCGCCCGCGGTCACTGCGGCCCCCTCCTGCGTCCTCCAGCCCCCGGTCACAGCCCCCCCCCTCTGCAAAAACCGTGTGACTCGCGTATAAGCCGAGGGGGGGACTTTTCAGCCCAATTTTTGGGTTGAAAAACTCGGCTTATACGCGAGTATATACGGTATGCCTTTTTTTTTCCCTGCTCAGGGTGAGTAGATGAGGCTAATGAGCGGAGCATGTAGTAGCAGGTGTGTGTGTATGAGGTATGTTGAGGGGTGTGTCTGAGCTGGTTGCTCCCCAACCCTCGGCCTTAAATGGATTAGATCACATCCACCTGTTGTCGCTGATTCAGTTCACTTCTGGACTGTGACCTGTCGTGAGCAGAAGCTGATCCTGAGCTGCTGTAATTTTCTCCATTGGAAGTTGCTGGATTCCTTGTCCGTGGGTGGAGGTAGGGGCTTATGCCTAGGGCTTCTTAGGAGTCAGGGATTTAGGTCAGTGGCTCGAACCTCCTCACCTTCAGAGGTACCTTCGAGATCAGGGAGAGACAGGGATCCTAGTATCAGGGCCAGAGTAGGCTCTCCTGACCCCTATATCCTACTCCTTGCTACCCTGGCCTCTACAACATGTCAGGAGGACTGTGGGGTGCAGTATACTATATGAAGGACTAAGGGGGTTCATTATACTATATGAGCGGCTATGGGGTGCATTATACTATATGGAGTGCTATGAGGAGTGCTTTATAATATATGGAGGGCTATGGGGAGTATTTAATAGTATATGGGGGTGTCTAAAAGTCTATGGAGGACTATTGGGGTGCTTTATAGTATATGGAGGGCTATGGGGTGCATTATACTATATGAAGATTATGGGGGTGCATTATAAAATATGGATTCCTATGGATGGTACACTATAGTATATAGAGCCAATTATACTATATGAAAGCCATTAAAATATTTGAAGGGTTCTGTTAAGGCATGTTAATACTTAGAGGGCAATGCGGGAGCCATTACACTTTATGGAGTGTTATTTGAGGGATGTAGTGGGGACCTTTATACAGTGTGAAGAGGTGTAGTGGTCATTATAGTGTACGTAGGTCCATTATACTACATGGAGGGCTGTGTGTGGGTCACACTTGGGGATCATAATGTGCTGGGGTAGTTGAAAAGGTACCATAGGGTCATGTGGAGGGTTCTGTGGAGGAATTTACATTGGGGGTATCATAGAGTGTTTGGGGGGCACTTTTGTTGGCATCATACTTTAAGGGGGCAATGAAAGAGGAATCTAGGGGCTTCAATAGCAGGAACATTACTTTGTAAGGACTGCAAAGTTGTTTGATATGTACCTATGCGACACAGACAAATTTGTTTTATGGTGGGGGCACAACTAGAACTTTTGCCATGGTGCCCCATGATTTCTATGTGCCGCCCTGGTGCAGGATGCATTGCCATTTCACATACGCCTCCACTGCAAGACTGATTGGCCATAACTTACACACCACATACCCTGATGAAGGTGCCAGGATAGGTGCCGAAATGCGTTGGTGAATAAAGGAGATCTTTGCTTTGGAACCATTGCCTTCCTTGTGACTTCTTGGAGACATCCATCCCTTGGGATCCCACTGAGACAGCAGCGCAGACTGTGACACACCATCTTCCCTATATAAGAGATAATAGGTTGGTAATCAGTGCTGCCTACTGTACTATAAGGATGCAGGATTGTCTGCCTAAGGAAGGACCGCCGCTCTGCCGCCTTCATTGTGTGTCTGTATACTTGTGCCAATCCTGCCATTGCATTAATGATCCTTGTTCTGGACTCTTCTGTATGGTTCTTATACGTCCATGTGATGGCGCTGAAAACCTTCTGTTTGACATCTTTTTTTCTATTTCTCTACATTAAAATATCCACTATTGTTCTCATTTTTACAGGATATATAAAAATCTGTATGAACAAGATTTATGTCTAATAATTTAAAAAATTGACTATGGGGGGCGCCGTTTTGCAGTTCGCCTCAGGCCGCAGAAAGGATAGGTTCACCCCTGCCGAGAACAATACATACTGTATTGTGTGATTCTGATAAAAGGTTAAGCGACTTTCTGCTGATAAATAGAAACTGTAAAATGCAGTGCGAACCACTAGAGGGCACTCTCGATATGCATTTACAACAGTTTACTTGATGTCCATGTGATCTCTAATTTTCTTTTACCTTTAGAATAAAGGTTGCTTATATATAACCACTGGAGTGTTGTTTTAGATCTAAGTCCCTTGACCCTGGTCTCATATTCATCTGCTGCTGTCTTCCTCTGTTATCACTGTTGCTCCGGTCGATCTCCTGTGATTCGTGACCTGCCAACAGCTCCAGTGTTTCGTGGAATGCGCTAGAGGTCAGAACTCAATGTAACTCTATGAGAGCCTTGTTCTGGCCTCATTCTGGCTCTCATAGAGATTCATTGGGAGCTTGTGATGTAACTTCTGACTTCTGGCCAGTCAGAAGTTACATCACAAGATGGCGCCATGGGACTAGAGCGATGCTAAAAAAGCTTGAAAATGCATGGGGGTAATTATAATACTGGGGCAGGGATTCTAGATTTAAAGTGCCGCTCCAGTGCAGGTAAAAAAAACCCGTTGGATGGGTGTTTGGCGCCCCTGCGGTCTAGTCACCACAGAGGCACTACACCTAATGCATAGGTGTGGTAT